>JAIFGZ020000342.1:0-1263038 GCA_019925245.2 Oryza australiensis
CGAATAACACCAAATTCTGTCACGGCATCAACACCTGGCAGGTGACTCACTAGAGTAATGAGAAAACATTAAGGCAAGAGAGAGAGGTTAAGCCTGCACACATGCCGCGCGTCTCTCGGGACTCCCGATCGAACTCCAACCTTCACTTGGAACTTGGCGATGAGGCCATGAGCCTAAGGCGCTTAGAGGAAGAAGAAGGTTGCGAGAATGGAGGCGAGAGAGCGAGAAACTTTATCTTCCTCAAAGTGGAGAAGTAAGATGGCGTAAGGAGAAGAGCCCAGTTTTGCAAGGGAGTTCAAATAGGGAGATGGCGATGGGCTCGGGTGGCACGGTTTTGGAAAACATGCATCGTCATTTATGACAAGAGTGGAACATCCGAGAAGCACCTCTCGCCCATCCAATTTCTTAGCTTGACATATTGACTTTGGGTAGAATCTGGGCGTCGGATCTTCGGAGAAGGAGCAAGCAACATTTACATAACTTCCGTCGCCCACTCACGAAAGAACCGGCCCGTAGGTCACACCACCTTTCCCATCTCAAGCTGTCAACACCGCACGACACATGGGTAGGGTGGGATGCCAAAAGATTTGATGTGAGGTAGCGCACCCCAAATCCTTGCGCCATAAACAAGAAGTAGCGAGAATGTGAGAAGACTTCACTTTGACATTGGCAAAACCCCCTTGGCCTTTGGGTCGGGCTCCTCTCGACTCGAAGCAGAGCCCGAGCTAGCCCCGGTCGAGAGTCGGGACACCATGTGCCCTCGGGCGATGGTCTCTTCCATGACCATGTTCTTTGCCGTCCCGGGCGGTGACCTCGACGACTTCCGAATGTGGGCTTCCGAGCTAGTCCACAAGTGAGGTCGGGGCTACCTTGAGCCCTAGGGCTGTATCCCGAGCACCTCACCCATCCTCCTTGCCCTTGGACGGTGGAATCTCGACTCGGGAATGAAGGCCAAATTGCCTATCTCTTGGTCGACGGGCCGCCAAACGCCTTCGGGCGGCGGGCTGTTCATCTCGGTTAACCCCTTTGGTGGACCTCGAGCATCGTGCGAAACATCGAGAGATTGGCAAAACGCTCTTGGTGATTTGACCCTAGGCTCGATGTGCCATCGAACCTGGGCTCGGGGCTACACACACACGGATGCACCTAGGCGGTGCACACTGCAAAATCTCGATTCACAAAAAGCTGCTAGGGATCGCGCCTTGGAAGAAAGCTTGACCCCAAGGCCAAATGTTCCATTCACCCTTAGGCTGGGGGTACACTGCGGTGCCTAGGCGATGCACCGCCAAAATATTGGCTCAAAGCTCTCGGGATCCATTGGAGAGAACACTCTGAAAGAACTCTGACCCTAATGGTGGATGCTTACTCCGTCCTTATGCTCGGGGGCTACTGTGGGAGGTGTCATCCCGGGGTGCCTCAAAAACCAGTTGAACACCAACGGGAATCAAGCGAGTGTCCTAGGGATGTGGCCCAGACCCCCTCGGGAGTCGGGCATTTCGGCCTTCCCAGTCGACCTCGGCCCCTTCTCTCATCCCCGACTTGTCGCTCGACCTCGAGCATCCTCGGGAAGAAACTTGGCAGGCACGGAGGAAGAGGGAGGAGACAGCCCGGCAACATCTGACACCACCTGGCGGCACAGAAGCAGGGTCCCAGGGCTGATAGGAGTACAAGATACCCACGGTGTAAAGGACCTAGCAGACAAACATGTACTTTATCAGATATTCTTTGTACCTCACTGTTTGTCTATCTTAGTCTTAGCTTTCTTGGCCCCAAGTTCATCTGTTCCTGCCCCCTTGAGATATAAAAGGGAGGGCAGGGGGACGAGATGGGAGGCCTAAATCCAATGAGGAGAACTCTAACACTCTCCTTTGTAACTCTTGTTCATCATCCACCCCAGGAAGAACTCCTTTGCTTGGACATAGGCCTATTATCCTTCGGAAGGGCTGAACCGGTATAACTCTTTGTGTCTTGTTTCTTGGCTCATCGTTAGATTTGAGTCGACCATCGGATCCGTCGGAGGGCAGCTTCCTCACCACCCTCTCTCTTTCACCTCCTCGGGGATCCCCCTTGGGGGACTGCTGACCCATCCATCGACAACCACCATCAATAGTCAGTCTCCTCGTCAGTCATATCATACAGTCTTTTCTTGAGAGTGTCTTTCTTTGGCTCATCAAGTCTTGGCTTCTTTGATTGTGCGGACTTTCACGACGAAAGACGAGGTGGGCAAGACCATTGTTGCACGCTACTTGCGGCTGGTTGCGGCGGTGGAGATGAAGGAGACGTGCGGGCGACGAGGTTGCGATGGAGACAAATGCGACGGTGGAGGCGAGGTTGCGGAGGAGATAGTAGAGACGGTGGAGACCGAGGATTGTCGGGATGCGGCGGTGGAGATGTAGGAAAGGACACTGCTGCTCGCTCGGGAAGCACGATGTAGCACTTGTACCATAGTATGATGGCATGGGTTGTCTCTTTTAGTTTCGTCTCCCCATCTCCTCAGGGAATGTCCAGCACGAGATCGTCAAATCTTGGCGGACCCGCTCCACCTTGACCTTCAAGTATCTAGGTGGAATTGGCCTACAATGGTACATCGCATCTTCTTGGACTTGTATGGCCATGCCCTCCGCCACGTTCATGAGAAGCGAGTTAGTTAATAGCATATGCACCAATTTTCACAAGCTACAAAGCGGGTTGTGCAAAGCTGTGAGCATACCTTGATTGAGAGGTGTTGACGTTCATTAAGTACCAATTTTGACCATCACATACCTCGGGAATAAAACGGAATTAACATCTCCTACACGTATATATGTTTAGAATTAATAAACTTCCACATGTCCTTGGAGAATATTTGAGTGCAGGAACATATACACAAAAACAAGGTGAAAGCACGCTTACGTGGCAAACAAACACAACTCCGACCAATCGCGCTCACCACGTCAGCATCCCACGGATTGGAGGGCCTACAATCGATGCTAAACCAACCTAAAGTGGGATCAATCCATCCTCAACCATCATAAGGGCCCACCTGTAAGCTTGAAGAAAGTCGGTGGGGATTTGTGGACCTAGGGGGTCGGCCGAACCACCCTAAGCCCATTTCATCCCCACCTTCCACGTGACCCAGTCCAGATGAAGCCTCAATGACTGTTGTGCATGTTGGCGATTTGAAGCTCATTTGTACAGCTAACATTTGAATGCTATAAGAGAAGGAGCTTCACTTCATTCAACACACACACAAGTTAGGAGTTAAAAGTTAGATCTTCTACTCGGTTCCCAAGTTGTGGCATACAACACTACACAACTTTGCTCTATATAATATATTCAACTTCTCGTATAATTGATTATGGTTCATATACTAGTTGTTTAGTTATATGTCCCGTCCATAGTTTATATGATAATTATATAATGGTTAGACAAGTAACTCATTGCCACGGTCATGGTCAATGTGCAATTAGGATGTAGGTATGCTCTTGTCTCGAGTCAATGACTCACGGAAGACAAGAGTATGCGTGGCGGTGTAAATGTGGTGCTTAGATTGTTACATAGACATTGGTTATGGTCATATCCCACGGGTTGTAGAGGTCGGTGGCAGGTGGTGACAGCCATGTCCATCCTTTGTAATCATCCATGTTCGGGTATGGCATAGGGTGGACGGTAAGAGATCGAATGCAGTGACGGGGAGCCGATCCCTTTGGAGGCGGTACTACCGTAGGCACAGGAGCATAGAACGGTTAGCCATGAATATAATTGTTTATATAACTGCGCGGTTGTATCAGAAGTATATTAGGAACTTAGGTCTAACACTATACTCTCCACTTAGCATTAGTGTGTATTAATTGATAGGACTCCTCTGTGTGTGTCACACTACCTCTTTAACATATACATCTTACGTTCTGTCTAGACTTTGACAACTCAATTATAACATATAAATATTCATAGTAAATTAGTATTCTCTTCTTGACCACCATCTTCCCTTGGGATAAACAAATACGACATTCCAGAATACTCTAGGGTGAAATGCTACAATGGTATATCCGTGCGCTTGCGGATTAATCTATGACTGTAAGAAATACCAACAATAGGTTCTTGAAGGGAATATGCAGCTCACATGGTGTCCAATACGTGATTTCATCCACGGGGCACGGTGGCTCATCGACAGCTAGCCTGCTGCAGCTTCAATGGTCGATCTCCTACTTGCCTTGTAGAAGCGCAAGCGGCTTCGATTGCACGGCGGGCTAACCATGACGGGAGGAACGGACGGCTGAATTACTGCTTGTCTCTGCTCACTTAATCGTACATCCACTGTCTTGCCACCTCCTCTTATAATCTTTGATCGTAGTTCATGGCCTTCAATTCCAGATTAGTCAACTTTGCATCCTGATCTCTCTTGCTTCTCATAAGACTCCGGTACATGTGGACGTCCTCTTAAACCCCATACTTCCATGCAACCATGCCTTTTCCACACGTTCGTCTTGGGTGCTCGGGATTCTACGGTGCCGGCGTAAGCTCATCAATTCTCTATGTCGGGCTAGAATCTTCCACTGGAGGAGAGGCCTCTAGGGCATCCAAGGGATAGTGAGAGTTTGCTCGGTGTATGTCATCGCTAAAGATCAAGGAGCCATCGGCAACATTGAGTGTGTTAACACTCAAATTTGGTAGTTGAATCCTAAGTCTGCGCAAAGGCGAAGCAGGATTGGATCGGCTGGTTTGGTGGAGAAACGAGAGGCCGCATCGGCGAAGTGATCGGTGCTAGAGGCCAATGTCAGGCGAGGTTGGATCGGACAAGGGCGGCGATAGCCGATTCAGTGCAGAAAGAGATAAAGCTTGTTTTCTTATGCACTAGTTTGAGGATAAATAGAAAATTCGGTTATTAGTTGCGCGTTAAAACGATATTGCCATCTATTGATAGAGTCTGTAACAATAATTGTATACGTAATTTAGGAGTTTGTTTAAAGCTGTTAATTGTAAGCGGCGTGGGTCCTTTCTGGATAACGTTGTGTTTTAAACAGTAGTTTAGATAGAGTCCAGGGTTTGTACAGATAATTGTATCTTGGGTATAAATAGGACCCGAGACCCCTTGTAGACAAGGACAATCAATCAAAATTTCGCGCATCACCAACCCTTTTCTTCAGACGAGCAATTTGTTTGGCTATGGGGTGCATCGTTTTGATTCCCAAATCCGAGGTAAATGCTTGTCATTAGTGGCATGATCTGTTGTTTCTAGTGCTTCCATCGTAATGACACATTATATTCGGGAGTTTGTACCGTGCTATTTATCATATAGCGCGTATAAATTAGATCAATGTTTAGATCCATCCTGCCATTGGCTAGTTCTGTCAAGAACTTGCGGCAATGAGCTAGATCTAAAGGTTGTTTGGTTTATATGCGGTATCCACCATCTCGAGAGATATAAATCGGCTACAACGGATCAGGTTTTTTTCTTTTTATACTTAACGATGCATCGGGTTCGAACTACTAAGTCATTTTTAGAATTACCAATGATCTGTTCGGCTGGATTTATATTGTTTAGGGACAAAGTGTCGGGAGTTTCAGTAGGCCTTACTCGCCCGATGTATTTCTTTTAATATATTTATTATTAGATTTATATTAGAATTTGCCTCTTATATTAAGATCGCATTCTTGTCGGACGTTACCAGTAGAAATCAGCCCGCCATCGGCCGACGGCCGATTTCCGAGCTACGCACATCTGGTTCAAGAGATATCTTTTCATAAGATTCATCGGAGTACTAGGCGATTCATTGATAGCTTTCAGTATTGGCTAGGTTATCGATTCATATATTTATTATCCTTTCTGTATTTAGGTTAAACGATTGATGTTGTCTCGGTATAGGTGATCCATTCAGTCGCTTGGCTTAAATATAGTTTAGGATAACATATATATGTTCATGGATTCCCTCGGCTGGAATTCGGTGGGGATCCAACCTAACACTTGACGCGTATTCCTTTGTTTTCTTGTTGGTTAACGAGATCAAACCGATTGACACGCCCTACACAGCACAGGCAGCCAAGAAGGACCTGCACTGGAGTCAAGCAGATCTCCCAAGCCAGCACGTGAGAGAAATTTCTCATCAACACGCTTCTTGGCATGCCCAGTGGGACTTTCTCTGTCGGCTCAACTCGGACGCATAGATTCAGCTGGCAAGATGGTCAACTCCAAGAGCCTCAATGTTTCCTAGGACAACATCGTGCTGTGAAGATGGAGCGATTATCGGCTTGAACAGCAAGCCGATTATAAGAAGATGGTGGAAGCGCTCAAGGCTAACTACTTGCAATCTTTCACCCAAACAAGATCTGGGGCCATGCACCAAAAATATAAGTTTAGCATGAACGACCTTAAGGCATCCTCCTCTGGTGGGACAAAAGGCAAACAGAAGATGGAGGAGCCGACCCAGGAACAGGACGATTCGGCTGTATATTCTCTACAAGACCGGATCGACTCGGTTGTCCATCACGCGTTAGTCAACCAAAGTAGCATCCTGGTCAACACTCTCAATAACATGATCGCTACTGTAGTCGATGCCAAGATAGCCGACCAGGCAACGGGGCCGACGTACTTCATAGACGGCTAATTTCTTGGTTACGGGATGTTGGTCACACAAAATTGGCCGATCCACCACTAGCACAGCAAGGGGCGCCGGGGAGGGTCCTTGGTCGGCCAAATCCGGGTGAATCGGCTATAAGGCCAGCAATTACTATGCTGAACCGACGAGCAGCCGCTGCCCAAGATCAGATTGCTAACATGTTCAACGACAACCGGCAGTCGAGCCGATTGATCCAAACGAGACGGTACAATGCCGGTGGCCGGCGGCGTTTCCCGGAAGCCACCAACGCCACTAGCGGCGCATCGGCCGCCTCCCGGGTTGATCATCACTACCGGTGCCAAGGAGGCTGTCAAGATCATCATTACAGCCTCGAGACGCCACCACCGCTATATCGGCAAGCGCCCGCACCATATAACCCATACGAGCCGATACGGCAAGACAACCGGACTGGGCGATCGATTGCGGATGTCATGCGCGATCAATTCGGCCTCAAGCCGAAAGACTCGAGGGAACATGTATCGGTATCCTATCCGAGCACTTCGGGCGGATCCCGTTGCCCAACCAATACAAGATCCTAGATTATTCGAAGTTCTCGAGGGCGGGACACGCGTTTCAACTTACGAGCACGTTAGCCGATTCTTGGCGCGGTGTGGCGAAGCATCGCCTACGGACGCCTTGAGAGTCCAGATTGTTCCCTCTTTCTCTTTTAGAATCGGCTTTTACTTGGTTCTCCTCATTGCCTTACAACTCAATTCAGAGCTGGGCTGATCTTGAAAAATAATTCCATAGCTACTTTTACTCCGGCAACCACGAGATGAAGTTGTCGGACCTCACCAAACATCGAGGCAAAAACATAACGAATCGGTCCAAGAATACATCCAACGCTTTAGAGAGATGGGAAGCGATGCTACTGACTGGTGCTATCGAGTACCATGGCCAGCGATTTGGCCTTTCATGGTTTGATCGCACCGTCCGAGAGTGATTCTGCGCGAGGACTTTGATAGCTTAGCCCAGCCAGCGCGGGAAAGGTGACGGCCTACGGCGGCGATTCCAAGACACCGGGAAGGCCATCAAAAATATAACTCAGTCGTCGTCGAATCGGACTACGAGTCCGACAACGATGACGCGAAGTGGCGGCGGCCGAATGGGCCAAAAACAAAAGGCCATCGTCTACCTATGGGCTGCGAAGACGGCCAAGGAAGAACGATATGATTTCGACATCGCCAAGGCCGACGGGATTTTTGACTTGCTGCTCAAGGAGAAGCGGTCGATTGCACGAAAATCACATGATCCCGTCAGTAGAAGAATTGAAGAAAAAGAAATATTGCAAGTGGCACAACTCCACATCCCACACCACCTTGTTGCAAAGTCTTCGGACAACAAATCCAGTCGGCAATTGAGGCCGGGAAGCTGAAGTTCGCCGATTCAAATTGGCCGATGAAAGTAGACGACAATCCTTTCCCGGTCAACATGGTCCAAGCCGGCCCCATGCAAGCTGATCGACGAACGAGAATGGCGCATGGCTTAGTCAATACATTGATCGGGGCCGGGCGACGAGGCGGGTGGATGTCACGCCACGCCAATTAATATGGTGCCTTGATTATCGGATCGGCTCACCGAGCGGCCGATCCACTGAACATAGACGACACCGTCATCGGCACGGTCTCGCGGAAGAAGCTTACAATGAAACACCTCGTCGGCGCGAGCCGAATACCCAAAGCCGCCGATACGAGGTAAACCGCAACAGTGCTGATCTGCATAGGCATTGTGATTTTTTCGAGTGCTTGCTTTGGGAATCCAACATGAGGCATCAACACTGGATGATTGCCCATCATGCACACGATCGCCGCGACGACGAGCACAGGGAGCTCATCGGCTTGTTGATTGCGTGCGGAGCTTGTTGAGGAAATCTGTCGATACGCATGTGATAAAGATGATTGGCTATATCGAGTCTGGAAAAACTAGGTTTTCCCCTTAGCCAAGAGTTGGCTGCGTGTGATTCTCCGGTGGCTCCCTCAGAGCCGAGCCATTCATATTGAATTATCACATGAACAGTATGGATAAGACCTTGGCTGAATTGCATGGGATGCTAAAGACGGCTAAGGAGAGTATCCGAGAAAAACGGTCATCATGTGATGATGATGCGAAGGCTAAGCGCAAACCACTGTCAAGAAACTTTGCACCAAGAGAAAGTTAACTCCGATGAGATCGTGAGTGCCTCTAATGCAAAGAAGGGAAAGAAGGGGTCGGTGACATCGGATGCCGTTTGCTTCTCGCAAGGAGACGAGCCAGCTTTGGAAAAGGCGCAAGAAGTACATGGAGGATCTCAAAAGAAGCAAAGTACGACTTACGCCGGGTATTAATGTTATAGACATTAATATTGCTACTTCACCTCTTGACTCTTGGGTATTTGTTACCGGATCGGTAGCTCATATTTGCAAATCATTGCGGGGAATGAGAAGAAGTAGAGGCTTAAGAAGGGGCGAGAGTGAACCTGCGGCGTCGGCAATGGAGCAAGCATTGCTACGATTCTTTGTCGGCATAGTACCACTTCATCTACCTTCGAGATTAGTTTTGGAATTAAATAATTGTTATTTTATTCCAACACTATGTCAAAAACGTTATTTCCGCTTCATGTTTGCAAGCGGAAGGATATGATTTTAGATCAATGAACAATGGTTGTTCAATATATCTCGAGATATGTTCTATTTTCATGCTCCATTGGTGAATGGATTATACGTTTTGAATCTTAAAAGCGTCTCCTATCTATAACATTAATACGAGAAAGGCAACTCTCTAATGATATAAACCCCCGTTTATTTGGCATTGTCGCTTAGGCTATATAAATAAGAAACGCATGGAGAAGCTCCATAAGGATGGATTGCTTCACTCTTTTGATTTTGAATCATTTGAGACATGTGAGTCTTGTTTACTTGGTAAGATGACAAAGGCACCTTTCACGGGACATAGTGAGAGAGCAAGTGACTTATTGGCACTCGTACATGCGATGTATGTGGACCAATGAGCTCAACGGCCGAGAGGTGGTTATCGGTACTTCATTACCTTTAGATGACTTTAGTAGATATGGTTATATCTACTTAATGAGGCATAAGTCCGAATCCTTTGAAAAGTTCAAAGAATTCCCGAGAATGAAGTACAAAATCATTTAGGGAAAACAATACAAGTTTACGATCGAGATCGTGGAGGGAATACTTGAGCCAAGAGTTTGGTAATCATCTGAAAGATTGTGAAATTGTTCCACAGTTGACTCCGCCAGGAACTCCACAATGGAATGGGGTGTCCGAACGGAGAAATCGCACCTTGTTGGACATGGTGCGGTCGATGATGAGCCAAAGTGATCTTCCGTTATCTTTTGCAGGGATATGCTCTTGAAGCATTTGTGCTCACACTAAATAGAGTTGCATCAAAGTCGAGTTGAAAAGACACCATATGAGAAGACAGGGAAACCCCTAGTTTGTCTTTTCTCAAAATTTGGGGATGCGAAGCTTATGTAAAACGTTTACAGTCTGACAAGCTCACACCCAAATCTGACAAGTGCTTCTTTGTGGGATATCCTAAGGAAACTAAGGGATATTACTTTTATAATCGGGAACAAGGCAAAGTGTTTGTCGCCCGACACGGTGTCTTCTTGGAGAAAGAGTTTCTTTCAAGAAGGGTTAGTGGGAGCAGGGTGCATCTTGAAGAAGTTCAATAAACACCAGAAAATGTTTCAGCGACCACAGAACCACAACAGGAGGAGCAAAGTGTTGCACCACCAGTTGTAGATACACCAGCCCCACGGAGGTCTGAAAGATCACGTCGTGCGCCTGACAGGTACACAGGTGCGGAACAACGTGATATATTGTTGTTGGACAACGATGAGCCTAGCGATGGTGGGACCCGATTCCAACAAGTGGCTTGGAGCCATGAAATCCGAAATAGAATCCATGTACGACAATCAAGTTTGGAACTTGGTTGATCCACCTGATGGTGTCAAAACCATTGAGTGTAAATGGGTTTTTAAGAAAAAGGCCGATATGGATGGAAATGTTCACATCTATAAGGCGCGATTGGTGGCGAAAGGTTTTAAACAGATTCAAGGAGTTGATTATGATGAAACCTTCTCGCCCGTCGCAATGCTTAAATCTATTCGGATTATCCTAGCGATTGCTGCATATTTCGATTATGAGATATGGCACAGATGGATGTCAAAGCGGCTTTCCTAAATGGAAATCTAAGCGAGGATGTATACATGATACAACCTCGGGGTTTTGTCGATCAGAATCGCACTAGAAAGATATGCAAGCTACGAAATCCATTTATGGATTGAAGCAAGCATCTTGGAGTTGGAATATTCGTTTTGATGAAGTAATCAAAGGGTTTGGTTTCATCAAAAATGAAGAGGAGGCTGTGTTTACAAAAGGTCGAGTGGGAGCGCAATTGTATTTCTAATCTTATATGTGGATGACATATTGTTGATTGAAAATGATATCCCTATGCTAGAATCCATCAAGTCTTCATTGAAAAATAGTTTTTCCATGAAAGACTTTGGGGAAACGACATACATATTAGCATTCGGATCTATAGAGATAGATCCAAGAGGCTAATTGGATTAAGCCAACGTACATACATTGACAAGGTGTTGAAAAGGTTCAACATGCATGATTCCAAGAAAGGTTTCTTGCCCATGTCACATGGCATTAATCTTAGCAAGAATCGGTGTCCTCGAGACACATGATGAGCGGAATAAGATGGGTATGGTTCCATATGCTTCGGCAATTGGATCTATCATGTATGCCATGCTTTGTACACGTCTAGATGTCTCGTACGCTTTGAGTGCTACGGCGAGATACCAGTCGAGATCAGGTGAAAGTCAGCCGGACTGCTAGTAAAGAATATCTTTAAGTACTTGAGAAGAACTAAGGATATGTTCCTAGTCTATGGAGGTGAAGAAGAGCTCGTTGTAAGTGGTTACACGAGTGCTAGCTACCAAGCAGGACAAGGATGATTATATATCGCAATGCAGGTTCGTGTTGTTGCACTGAATGGAGGCGCAATCAGGTTGGAAGAGTTCCAAGCGGGATACATTGCTTTGATTCTACAACGGAGGCCAAGTATATTGCTGCTTCCGAAGCTGCAAAGGAAGCTGTTTGGATCAAGAAGTTTGTTTCTTAGCTTGGTGTGATGACTAGTACGAGCGGTCCAATGTCTCTCTATTGTGATAATAGTGGAGCCATTGCGCAAGCCAAGGAGCCAAGGTCACATCGAAGTCCAACACATACTTCGAGAGATATCATCTCATCCGCGAGATAGTGGACAGAGGTGATGTCAAGATATGCAAAGTGCACACGGATCTCAACATAGCCGATCCGCTGACAAAACATCTCCCTCAGCCGAAGCATGAGGCGCACACAAGAGCAATGGGTATTAGATACTTACATGATTGACTCTAGTGCAAGTGGGAGATTGTTAGTGATATGCCCTAGAGGCAACATGGAGATGTTGGATATCACGTCAATGTTTATGTATTAATGAATAAATTGTTATTCAGTTCCATGAAATAGACATCTTGTATTGATCAATAAGTACGTGACTTATTTATGAGACTCTATATGTATGAATCTATTTCTAAATGATTCTGATCATATATCATATTATTGGAACTAATATGATTCTAAGATCGGCATGTTTATTGATTGATGATCATGTCTCATTGATCATGGGTATGGAGATACGAAGTCAATAAACATGGACATATGTGTTAGAGAACACATTGTTGGATAGACCCACAATGAGACACTACGGGAATTAATGTGCCATTAGTTGGTCTCGGGTAGTGTTGGTACAAAGTCCTTAGACCTGAGATCACCATGGATTCCAACATGTGTAGTAGCCTACTGGGACTACCAAACGCTATTCCGTAGCTGGGTAGTTATAAAGGTAGTTTTCGGGTTTGCTATGAAACATGGAGTGGGATGTGAGTGATAAAGATGGAATTTGCCCCTCCTTTGGAGAGATATCTACAGGCCCTTCGAGGTAATGGATTATGGAAATGCATGGTCATGCTAAGTTGATTGAGTCAATCAACGGACAGGATAATCAATACGGTTTGAGTGAATGGTTAAGCTATTGAAGGGATGGCACACATCTTGCCTATAGCTTAATTGGTATCGTAAGGCAAAGGGATTTGTGTACACATTACAGGTTGAGCTGATACTATATTCTTGTATACTATGGTGTCAATATGTCTTTGCTAGGCGCCGTGCGTGACAAGTCAGGTGAGTTGGACTCGGCAGACGGTCGGCTAAGTTAGACTATAGCCGAAACAGTATACCAGAACCTCTGGTCACACGCTTAAGGGGAAAGAACGAGGCATTTGAGTTGGACTTGAATATGACTCGATCGGATAGGGATTCGATCGGATAGAGTCCTATGGTCTTACGACGTATGGGCGGCCAATTTTGTGAGATTCGGATAGGATCCGATTCAAAATAGAGTCTGATCGGCCACTAGTCTGATCGGCCAACTCTATATAAAGGGCGAGGGGTGGAGGGTTGAGGTATCGCATTGAACCGAATCCGCAGCAGAAGTCACCAAGATCAATCTCCACGGAAACCCTCCCAACTTTCGAGCCAAACCCTAGCCTTGCATCACGTGCTAGCACACGGGTGTTCGGCGTTCTGTCCCGGACGTGTGGATACCGAGTAGGCGCTACTATGTTGCGTATTTGTTCATCGAGCTGTGGTAGTTCGGAGCAAGGCGAGCTGCGCGTGAATCGAGCTGCGGTCGAGCGCATCGGAGCGGGCGCGAGAACGTGGTCGGACGACTCGGCAAATCGAGTAGCGCTGGCGAATCGGTATCCCGAGAATCTGTTTGTCGGCTTGCGGGAATCGGCTACGCTTTGTTTCGGATCGGATAGTCCCGATTGCCTATTTCCGCTACATACTCAATCGGTAACGATCTATCGGCCCTTACTTGCAAGTGTTCTGGTTTTGCGCGGTAGAAAAGTTTTTGTTTTTCGGCTAGCGTAGCTCCGCGTAACCCTTCAGCCAGGTTCATCCCTAGAGCCGTTCGGCTAAACCAAAGGCGGCGGTCACGTCATGATCGGCTCGGCCCTATCCACCAAGACTTCTTCATCGACGAAAGCTGCGATGGCAACAACCGCGACGCGAAGAGGCCGACAACGAGGAATCAGGCAACCGCCATTGGTGCCGTCCGATCTCTTCACAAAAAGACGCAAAAAGAAGAGTTCAACGACTTAAGCGTGAAGGAAAAGAAGACGAAGTTTGGCAAATGATCCACGAACAATGCCGTCGGTGGGTAAGATCAAAAGGCGATGGGTACCCAAGAGAAAACTATCGCGGCCGACGAAGAGCAAGCCAAGGAAAGCCCGGCCAGATCAGGCCGGGAGGGCAGCCAAAGGGAAAGGCAAAATTTCTGCATCGGTTAACATGGTGTTCGTGTTACCGGCCGTAGTTCGGTGCTCCCGAAGCCGTCTGCAGAACACTATTGAGGACGACCAGACAAGCGCAATCTCACGGACAGGATGTCTTCGACAAACACTGAGGAACCGAAAATCGGCACTTGAAGCCATTGTACGTTAATGGATTCGTCAACGGCAAGCCGATTTCCAAGATGGTAGTCGATGGGGAGGCTGTAATCAACCTCATGCCTTACACGGCATTCGAAGAAAACTAGGCAAGGGCCGAAGGCACGTAAAGACCAACATGGTGCTCAAGGACTTCGGCGGCAACCTATCGAAGACCAAAGGGGTCCTCAATGTCGGCCCGACCATCGGCATAAGACCATGCCCACGCGTTCTTTGTCATCGACGGGGAAGGGATCTTACGGCCCTGCTTTGCTCGAAGGGACTCGATACACGCTAGCTGTTGCATTCCCTTCATAATGCATCGAGAACTGATCCAATGGGACGGTGACAAGATCGAGATCGTACCGGCCAAACGGAGTCAGTCGGCGTCGTCAATGCCGATTTGCCACTTTGGGAAATCGAAGGCATTGATTGTTTGTCTGAGGAAGATCGGCAAGCCGATTTTCTAAATGTGTCCAATTCCACAATACGGCCGATTGGAGATGACGAGCCGCATTTCTTTGCTTTGAACAAGACATGGTGGAGGGCTCAAGCGTCTTCGGCATGGACACGCCGAGACAAAGACGATGGCAAGGTCGGGCAGGTTTTATGTCGTAGACGAACTAGAGGAAATTGACATCGGCTACGGTGACAAGCCGAGGCCGACGTATATTAGCAAAAATTTGTCTCCTCATTGTAGATCCTAGCTTATTGATTTGTTAAAAAGAATATAAAGATTGTTTCGCTTGGGAGTGCCCGAGATGCCTGGCCTCGGCCGATCAATAGTGGTCCATCGAGTTGCTGATTAAGGCGGGCTATCGGCCATTCAAACAGCCTCCCGGGAGATATAAGGCCGATATATACGATGCAATTTAAGCTGAAATCACTTGGCTATACGATGCGGGATTGATTCGGCCTTGCCGATACGCCGAGTGGGTCTCAAACATTGTCCCAGGGTTGAAGAAAAACGATAAACTTAGGGTATGCATCGATTTCATAGATCTAAACAAGGCAACCCCTAAGGATGAATACCCAATGCCAATAGCCGACCTGCTCGTAGATGCTTTGCTTCAGGCCACAAAATTATCGTTTCATGGTTGGCAATGTAGGGTATAATCAAATATTTATTGCCGATGAGGACATCCACAAGACCGCTTTTCGGTGTCCCGGTGCAATCGGCTTGTACGAGTGGGTAGTAATGACATTCGGCTTGAAGAATCTTTGGGGCAACATATCAACGGGCCATGAACTACATTTTCACGACATGATCGGCTCGCTAGTAGAGATATACATTGATGACGTGGTTGTCAAGTCAAGGGAGATAGAAGGCCACATAGCCGATCTGAGACAAGTGTTAGAGCGGACGAGGAAGTATGGCTGAAGATGAATGCAGCAAGTGCGCGTTCGGTGTATCAGCCAGGCAATTCTTGGGATTTCTTGTCCATGAAGAGGAATTGAAGTTACACCAAGAAGCATAAATGCTATCAAGACAATTCAACCTCCAGAAAGACAAGAAACAACTCAGTCATTGATCGGCAAGATAAACTTCATCGGACGGTTCCACGGACCAATCTCTCGGAAAAGATGGAACCATTCACACACCTTTGCCGGTGAAAGCGTCAAACATTCACATGGGGGCGAGCGACAAAGGCGTTAGACAACATAAAAGATTATACGAGTTCCCCTCCGAGTTTAATGCCTCCATGAAAGGGAATACCGTTCATGTTGTACCTATCAGCCGACGACAAATCAATCAGCTCCATCCTAATCCAAGAGGTCGACGGCAAGTAAAAGGCCATCTTCTATCTTAGCCGGCCGGTTGCTAGACAGCGGAAACAAGGTATTCACACGTGGAGAAGGCTGTGCTTATGCCTCTATTTTCCATGTACGAAGTTAAGGCACTATCGCTATCCAACTAGTGTACGGTGTCTGCAAAGGCTGATGTAGTTAAGTACATGCTATCGGCTCCGGTGCTCAAAGAAAGAATTGGGAAGTGGATTTTTGTGCTAACGAGTCGATCTAAGGTATCGGGCACCAAGGGCGGTCGGGGAGCAAGCCATAGCCGATTTCATTGTGGAGCACGAGAAAGACTCAATCGGCTCGGTGGAGATTATGCCTTGGACTTTGGCGTTCCACGGCTCGGTTTGCACCAACGAGTGTGGCATCGGCTTGATCATTATTTCACCCAGGGCGAGCTTTGAGTTTGCTTTTGCTATCAACCCCCACGCTACAAACAACCAAGCCGAATACGAAGCTGTCCTTAAGGATTACATCTACTCAAAAAGTTGAAGCCGACGCCATCGAAATAATGGGAGATTCATTGTTGGTCATCGGCCAATTATCGGGAGAATACGAATGCAAAAATGATGCGGCGATGGTCTATTATCGACAATGCGGGAATTAATGGACGGTTTTGGCTAGTTACTTTGAAACATATCCCTAGAGAGCGAGAACACATAGGCCAATGACTTGGCTCGGGGGCATCGGGCTATCGGCCGACGCTGAAAGAAATCAACATAGACGGTGCCACCATTACAACCGATAGTGGAGGTTTGAAGTTTACAACTATCTCAAAAACCCCTCTCAATCGGCTACAAGGAAGCTACGATACAAGGCGTTAAAATATGTTTTGCTTGATGAGGACCTATACTATCGGACGATTGATGGCATGCTACTCAAGTGTTTGGGAGCCGATCAAGCCACGGTGGCCATCGGAGAAGTGCATGAAGGAATGCAGCTGGCACACATCATTGACCCACAAAATGAAGTGGCCTTGGCCAGAAGCGGTATTTACGGCCGACGATCTTTGGAGGATTGTTTCAAATATTACAAGGGCTGCCAGGATTGTCGGAAGTTTGGCGCCATACAACGAGCACCGGCATCGGCTATGAACCCAATTATTAAGCCGTGGCCGTTCGGAGGATGGGGCATTGATATGATCGGCCGGATCAACCCACCACTGAAGCAAAGGACATAAGTTTATGCGGTGGCGACAGATCACTTCCCAAAGTGGGTGGAGGCGATTCCCTCGGAAAGTGGATTCTAAGGACGCAATCGAGTTTGTCAAAGAACATATCATCTACCGATTTGGCGTTCCACAAACAATTACAATAGACCAGGGATCTATCTTCGTATCGAACGAGTTTGTTCAGTTTGTCGACGGCATGGGGATCAAGCTGCTTAATTCTTCGGCATACTACGCACAAGCCAACGGACAAGCCAAGGCCTCAAATAAGAGTTTGATCAAATTGATTAAAGAAAGATCTCTAAGTACCTAAACGGTGGCACGGCCGATTAGCGAATCAACGTGGCGTATCGGATTGCATGCCATGGGTCAATTCAAGTCCCTCCGTACAAAGTGGTCTACGGACATGAGGCGGTGCTGCCATGGGAGAGTGTCGTCGGCTCAAGGCGCATTCAGCTACGGTATCAACTCACGGCCGACGATTATTATCACTGATGGTGGACGAATCGAAAAGAGTTAGTTTTATCCGGGATGAGGGTCTTGGAAAAAGTCACAAAGGATAAAGAAACGAGTAGCCGAGATATTATAATAAAAAAAGTGGTGCCTAAATCTTTTGAGGAAGGCAAACTCGTTTGGAAATTGATACTACCGATTGGATCTAGAGATAACAAATTCGGCAAGTGGTCACTAAATTGGGAAGGGTCTTTCAAGATCCACAAATGCATCTCTAAAGGAGCTTACATGCTAGAAGGGCTAGACGGAGAAGTATTTGGAAGGGCTCTTAATGGAAAATACGTGAAGAAGTAGTACCCAAGCGTATGGATCAACTCGTGATTTGGCTCTGCAGTTTGCTTAGCCGATTTACGACAACGGATGTCTTGCTTTAATAAGGCATCGCCTTTAGGCATTTTATGCAACGTTTTCCCTAAGTTTTCTACAATCGACTAATGATTGGCCGACAAGGATGGCAACAATGCGCAAATGGCTCGAATTCACAATTTTGTCGATATCAAAGCAATCAACAAAACTTGGGGGCATATACATGCACAAGCCGATTGCAAAATTGGGCGTCGAGGAATTTTAAACTTTTAAGCTTCGTAATCGGCGGTCCAAATAAAAGCGTTGGACATGATTTGGATCGACGGCCATAATTCTAGTGTTGACACCGACGGTTGTGGTGTGGTATCGGAATCGGCAACGTGACGTGATACGGGACGGTGCAGGGCCGATTTCAGCATGAGAAATTCAAGACACTACACGCGGCAGAAGCCGATCTCATCCAAACACGAATTGCAAAAATTGATAAACTATACTACACACATGTTAAAGCCGATTACAAGTACGAGCGAATTGATTAAAGTCAATCCCGGTACAAAAGTCGACAAGTATAGTACGAGGAGCGTAGTCGATTTCGGAATGTTGAAATATTACAAGCTCATTGTTTTAAGAAATCGGCTATGGCCGACAACGCCATTCGCCTGATCTGGTCTATCTCTTCAATAGCCACGCGTCGTCGGCCTCGGACCACGCCACCGGGGATGCCCTTCACCGGAGTCTCATAGATGTGCCACGGTCGCCTTGATGCTTTGGCGTTGAGCTTCGGTTTCGGTGACAAACTTGCCATGTACTCCTTGTGGACATCGATCTCATTCGTGACTTGAGCGAGATCGGCCATCGGTTGATCTTGGCGTGCGAGGAGTTGCTCGAGCTTGGCCGGCTTAGTCTTTAGGCGGTCGAAGGCGGCTTTCCCGCTCTCAATGGCGTCCTTGGTATTGGGAGGGTGGCCGACCGCGCTGGTTGATACAATATGATGTCCCGATCTTCACGGCATAGGATCAAACTCACGGATAACTTTGCTGCAAGCAGCGATAACTAGTGCAACTGTGAATAAAACTCGAAGCCAACCACCGTCTTTAGCAGGCAACTGAATCGAGGATTCGCCCAACCACACTCTCAAGGAACCAACCAACCAGCCTACAATCAATCAAGGAAACCTCGAAGGGAGTAAGAGCACCAATTGGGAACGGATGAAGCCGCCGCTTACGTAAATCCCCTTGAAGGAAATCACAAAGAGCAAGGGGTAGAGATCACTCTCTAGGGTTTGTTAGCACAGATTTGAACAAAAGGGATTACTGTATTTTAATTATCAATGGTCTGTGATTACAATGAGTTTAGGGGATATTTATACTAGCAACAGCCCTGCTAGATAGGTGGAAACACGAATTAAAAAAATAACACACACTATGTGAGCGGGCCTCCTCGAGATGCCTTCTGGAGGAGTTTTTCGCGTGGCTGTTTGACTTCTGCGCAGTCCTCAATGTTTTGGCAATAACTCCATCTTGGAATCTCCAAATGACATGCGGTTTGTTGCGTTAGAAAGTTAACTTGCTAAGCTTTCACACCATGTGCAGCATGTACCACAATATATTGTAGATTGGTACAGTTTATTATACAGAAGTTGACCATCAGGCTAACTCTGACTCTCGACCAGTCTGCACTAAAAGGCTGGTCGGCAGGAAAAACGATGCATCCAAACTGGTTGGCACTTGAAGCATTGGAAACTAGACTCAATAAGATTTCCAACAAGTCCTCATGGACCTTCATAGCTTTTGTGGATCAAAAGTTCTGGCAGTTTCTTTTCGGCAGTTCTTTCTGCTTTGGATTGGCTCGAGCTCGGTTCTTCTCTGTAGTCCATCCTTGGTGCATCCTTGGCATCATCTTTGGTGAACCTAAGCATTAGAAACATATATGACTTAGGTAGTATATAATTCTCATTAATATTAAAATGAATTTCACAAAGTAGCGCGTGCACCTCTTGTTGTAGCTTCTTGGCTCGAGCTACGAGTAATTGGTCAGTCAAAGGCGTGAGTGGTTGGCGAGTGGTCGGTGTAGGCTTATCAAAGGTTTGAGTGGTCGGCATGCTGGTCGAGTGGTCGGTGTAGGCATATCATCCTCCCCCTCTTGAAAAGGAGTCATCCTCGACTCTACGAGATATCTTGACTTATGAATGGTGAGAGATCGGCAACATTGAAAGTGGTCTTTTGCCACCATAACTATTTGGAAGATCTATCTTGTATGCATTGTCATTGATCTTTGCAAGAACACGAAATGGACTATCTCCTCACGGCATCAACTTGGATTTGTGCTTATCAGGAAGCGATCCTTGCAAGTGAATCCACACCAAGTCCCTGGTTCAAATAACACTTTCTTCCGATGTTGGTTCACACTTGCGGCCTTGCGTGTTGCCTTGAGTTCAATTGCTTCCTTGATCTTCTCGTGTATCTTCTTTACATATGCAGCACGCTTAGAGGCTTCCATGTTTGTTCTTTCCTGCATCGGCAAAGGCAACAAATCTATCGGAGCAATTGGTTTGAACCCATAAACAATTTCAAAGGACACAAATTAGTGGTGGAGTGTACAGCCCTATTATAAGCAAACTCCACATGAGGCAAGCAATCCTCCCAATCCTTCAAGTTCTTTTTCACCATTGTCGTAGCAGCATTGATAAGTACGATTCACCACTTTAGTTTGCCCATCGGTTTGAGGGTGACAAGTGGTTGAGAACAAAAGCTTGGTCCCAAGTTTTGCCCATAATGTTTTCCAAAAATAGCTCACAAACTTGACGTCACGATCGAGACACAATGGTCTGGGCATTCCATGCGACCACCGCTGAAACTTCTGCGAAAAACAAGTTAGCAACATGTGAAGCATCGTCGAGTCTTGTTGCAAGGGATGAAATGAGCCATCTTTGAAAATCTATCGACCACAACAAAAATAGAATCTTTTCCCCTTTGAGTTCTAGGCAGTCCTAAAACAAAATCCATGCTTATGTCTTCCCAAGGAATATTAGGAGCGGGTAGGGAGTGTATAAACCATGAGGGTTCAGTTTTGACTTAGCTTTGTGACGGATGATGCATCGCTCCACAAATCGATGGCGTCTCTCCTCATCTTGGGCCAATAGAAATGATCACCGAGCAGTTCGTAAGTTTTCTTTTGTCCAAAATGGCTAGTCAATCCTCCTCCATGTGATTCTGTAACAAAAGCGATCTAACGGAGGAATTTGGAACACAAAGCTTGTTAGCTCGAAACAAAAACCCATCATGTATGTGATATTTTTCCCAACCTTTTCCATCGTTACAATTTTGTATGGTTCTGAAAATTCAGGATCATTGTCATACATACCTTCAAACTTTCAAGTCCCAAAACTTTTACCTCGAGTTGATTCAACAACACATTCTTTCGAGACAATGCATCGGCAACCACATTGTCCTTACCTTTCTTATATTTCACAATGTATGGAAAGCGTTTCAATTAACTCAACCCATTTGGCATGGCGACGGTTCAGTTTTGATTGTCCTTTCAAGTACTTGAGCTTCATGGTCGGAATGGATAATAAATTCTTTCGGCCATAAGTAATGCTGCCAAGTCTGAAGTACACGCACCAAAGCATACAATTCTTTATCATACAGAATAATTTAGTTGAGCACCTCCAGTTTCTCACTAAAATATGCTACGGGTTTTCCTTGCTGCATTAAAACTCCGCCTATTCAATCCCACTAGCATCACATTCAACTTCAAAAGTTTTAGTGAAATCAGGTAGAACAAGTAATGGTGCTTGAGTCAATCGTTTCTTTAATTCGTGAAAAGCATTTTCTGTGAGTTTCCCCATTTAAATTCAATCCTTTTCTTTGTCAATTCATTTAATGGAGCAGCAATGGTACTAAAATCTCTCACAAATCTCCTATAGAAACAAGCAAGGCCATGAAAACTCCTTACGACTTACATTTGTAGGAGTTGGCCAATCCTTGATAGCTTTTACCTTGGTCTCATCCACCGTTATCCCTTTTCTGAAACAATAAAGCCAAGGAACACCACATGGTGTACGTACAAAAACTGCACTTGTCAAGATTAGCAAATAATTTCTCCTTTGGAGCTCATCCAAAACTTGACGAATGTGATTCATATGCTCTTCAAGCGACTTGCTTTGTAAATCAAGATGTCATCAAAGTAAACAACTACAAATTTTCCAATGAAAGCTCTCGGGACATGGTTCATTAATCTCATAAAAGTGCTAGGAGCATTAGTCAATCCAAAAGGCATAACTAACCATTCATACAGCCCAAATTTTGTTTTAAACGCAGTTTTCCATTCATCTCAGTTTTCATCCTTATTTGATGGTAACCACTTCTCAAATCAATTTTAGTGAATATTGTGGAGCCACTCAATTCATCAAGCATGTCATCTAAGCGTGGAATAGGATGACGATAGCGAACAATGATGTTATTTATAGCTCTGCGGTCAACACACATTCTCCACGATCCATCTTTCTTAGGTACTAAGATCACGGGAACAACACAAGGACTTAAACTTTCTCGAACAAAACCTTTATCAAGAAGTTCTTGCACTTGCCTTTGTATCTCCTTTGTTTCTTCGAGTTGCCGGTATGGTGAGTCGGTTCAGAGTGTAGCCCCTGGAATGAGATCAATTTGATGCTCAATCCCACAGGTGGAGGTAGTCCAGCTGGTGTCTCCTTTGGAAAAACATCTTCATAGTCCTGCAAAAGATGAGACACAACACTAGGAAGAGAGGTGATGTCATTAGGTGAAATTAAAATGTCTTTGTACACAAGTACAAAGTGCACTTGATCTGGGTTGTTCCTCACTTCTCTCATCTCAGATTTTGTGGCTAGCATAACTAAGCGCTCTCCCTCTCCTTTCTTTTGTCTCTCAAATTTGGCTTGTGGCACTCACTCCGATTTGTGGATGTCACTCAATTTATTTTGCTCTCCATCTTCTCTACTAACGGGTACAACTTTAGATTTCTTTTGTAAGTGCTCGGCCATGATTTGTTGTGGTGTCATAGGTTTGAGAACAAACTTCCTCCCCTTTAGCTCGAGGGTGTATTGATTTGTCCTCCCACGGTCTTTGAGTATAGCGATCATATTGCCAAGGCCTACCAAGCACAAGTGGCACACGAGACATGGGGGCCACGTCGCACTCAACGGTGTCAACATATTCGCCAATTTTGAATGGTACTTTTACTCTATACCCAATCTTAATATCTCCCGAATCATTCAACCATTGGACATGATAGGGATGAGGATGTCGCTGCAACTTTAGACCAAGTTTGTCAACCATCTCACGACTAGCAAGATTATGGCAAGCTTCAGCCATCAATGATCACCTTTACTACCTTATCTTGCACTTTTGCTCTGAGTGCAGAAAAAGATTATGTCATTGTCCATTTTCAGCTTCTTTCACTTGGACACTCAAAATTTGAGTCACCACAAGAGCGACACCTTGCTCAAAATCACACCTAGTATGTTCCTCATCCTCCACAGGCTTCCTCAACATTCTCTTCCTCAACTTCTTCTTCACTAGCTGAATCAAATTCTCCATTATCATTCACAAGAATCACCGATTGTTTGGGCACTCTCTAATTACATGCCCACGGCCTCCACACTTGAAACATTGGATACCACTACTCTTGGCTGTAGAACCTTGAAGTGGAGGTGGATGCCGCTGGTTTAGCACTCATGCTTGGGCCAGCGGTGTTCTTCCCACTAACAGCATTTTGAATATTGGAACGCAAACCTCCGCTTGAACTTTTTCTTGATGAGGGTGCAGCGGCAAACTTGGAGATGATTTGCTTCCTCGAGAATAATTCCTCGTGCCAAATGACGAGGGGATTTGCTGCTCTTAGCATCTTCTGAAGTTGACGTTCAGCTTTGGTTGCTTGATGTACCAAATCAATTAAATGTCGGTACGGCTGAAACTCAACAATACGCTGAATGTTGCGATGCGGACCAGCCATGAAACGTGCAATGGTTTGCTCCTCATCTTCATGCACATTAGCTCGAATCATAGCCTTCTCCATCTCTTTATAATATTCTTCAACAGAGAAATTTCCTTGTCTCAGATTCTGCGGCTTATCAAAGAGATCACGTCGATAGTGCTTGGGCACAAATCGAAGTCTCATTTCTCTCTTCATTTCTTGCCAACTTGCAACGGGGACGTTCCCCTTCTTCTTCTCGATCTTGGAGCGGTTGCTCCCACCAAATAAGAGCATATCCATCAAATTCTAGAGATGTCATTGCAAACTTCTTCGCTCTGAATAATTATGCATACGAAAGATCTTTTCCACCTTCAACTCCCATGTGAAATAGTCTTCGGGATCGGACCCTCCATCAAATTTTGGCATGGTAAATTTTAGTTTACCAAACCTCTCCTGCAGGTTGCCTCTCCTATGACGTTGGCGACCAAAGCTGGTGAGAATGATTATCATCATCCTCATCTTGATTCTTCATTATCATTCGGCGAGCCTCGTCCATTTCCTCTGCTATGTGCAGCTCTTCGGTTCCCCGGCCTCTTCTCCTTCCATCGGTACCTTCATCATCTCCACCATGGTTCTGGCTCCTTCTTGAGGAGGACGGCGTCCTCGATCTCATTCATAAGGCCACTGGAAAGCTTGTGTCAATTGATCTTGCTTTTCTTCCATGCTTTGCGAAGTTCATTAAATTGTGCCATAGTGACACATTCATCGATCTCACCATTGGAATCCATCTTCCTATCAAATTAGTGAGAACAAAGCAACAAATATATATATGGAATAGAAATATATGTGGAATCTCACGACCTCATTTGCTCTTCTGAGCCAAAGCTCTTATGAATTCTGCGGTTACGAGAGAAACAAATGTGTGGTGGTAACAAGAGTGATGGTTAGCGAATACAAGACCAGAGATACCGATTACGATGGCTTGTATGTGGAGCTTGGTGGGGATTAATTAAACAAGGCATGCAATCGATCCTTCTTTGTTGTAAAGTTAAGTAACAATCCAAACTAGAAGTTCCACGCCTAGTCTTTGACCAAAGGATATGGAATGATGTCAATCGATCAAACACACGTGCAAAGAAATTTCAGAGTTGATGCAAACAAGGAATATGATTGGGATGCAAGTGTTGCGATCAAACCCAACCAAAGTTTTGCACCAAACACGGATAGCGAGATGGGTTGCACAACTGGTTGTGATAAACTTTCGGCACGTGCATATAAACAAAGGCGATCTTTCAATAACTTTCTCAACTTTTATTTTTTAAACTTTTCTTTCTTCTCCTTTTTTGACACACTTTTTTATATAGAACTAAACACAGGGATTAGCTATAACACTTGCACACTTATGATATAAACAAAGCACAACCGGTAGCAATAACTTGATAGGATCAAAGGTAAGCGAAGGACGATAATGGCTATAGATTTTTTAGCAATTTTCAGATATATAAAGAGGCTCAAAGGACACAAAGGAGATATGATCAGCAACTAAAACAAAGACTCTAATGGACTGAGACCTAACCGAACTCACAAGCATTACAGTTGAACAAAGGGTTATGGCAAATATTTTTATGGTTTTTCGGTGGATAGGACGAACAACAATATACATGTAGCTAAGGGTAAAGAATCCTACCGTGGCATTGAAACTACGATACGAGATGATACGATATGATGTCCCGATCTTCACGGCGTAGGATCAAACTCTAGATAACTTTCTGCAAGCAGCGATAACTAGTGCAACTTTGACGAATAAAACTCGAAGCCAACCACCGTCTTTAGCAGGCAGCTTTGAATCGAGGATTCGCCCAACCACACTCTCAAGGAACCAACCAACACAGCCTACAATCAATCGAGGAAACCTCGAAGGGAGTAGGAGCACCAATTAGGAACGGATGAAGCCGCCGCTTACGCCAAATCCCTTGAAGGAAATCACAAGAGCAAAGGGTAGAGATCACTCTCTTGGGTTTGTTAGCACACAGCTGAACAAAGGGTTACGTATTTCAATTATCAATGGTCTGTGATTACAATGAGTTTAGGGGATATTTATACTAGCAACAACCCTGCTAGATAGGTGGAAACACGAATTAAACAAAATAACACGCACTATGTGAACGGGCCTCCTCGAGATGCCTTCTGGAGAGTTTCCGCGTGGCTGTTTGACTTCTGCGCAGTCCTCAATGTTTTGGCAATAACTCCATCTTGGAATCTCCAAATGACATGCGGTTTGTTGCGTTAGAAAGTTAACTTGCTAAGCTTTCACACCATGTGCAGCATGTACCACAACATATTGTAGATTGGTACAGTTTATTATACGAAGTTGACCATCAGGTGGCTGCTTGACTCTCGACCGATGCACTGCACTAAAGCTAGTCGGTCGCGGGAAAAACAATAATTAATTTACTAATTTATTATTTACTTATGTACGCATGAACAAAAAGAGTTGCATATAATTAGAATTAACACGTCATATCTAATTGTATAGTTCGTTTAACTTACCTTAGCATTACTTGGCGACCTTCGGAGCACATAATTCAGCTTGAGAGTCGCCCACGTCCAGTCGACAAGGAAACGATCGTTAGTTAATTAAAACATTGTTGACGGTCCTTAAATACTAAAATCCGACCGTCAAACCCTACATAAGACGGATAAAATATGAACATCAACATAGCGGTAGGGATATTTACTAATCCATTCCACAAGTGTTGGTGAATATTTCTATGCGGAGTGATCAATACTTTGAAATGAAGTGAAAGCACACTTATATGGCGAAGAAACACAACTCCGACCAATCGACGCTCGCCACATCAGCATCCCATGGATTGGAAAGCTCACAAGTTAGTTGAAACCTACTCAAAGTAGGGACAAAGACCCAAGAACCGATTAAGGGGACCACCCACTAGGCGGGCGGGGGCCACTGCCTCAGTTGGGAACAAACTTGGCGCCCCGGCTTCCCTTCCACGTGGAGACTTCTTATCCATCCCTAATGGCGGTTAGGCACATTTGGCGGGAAGAAAGCATCACGCCCCGATTTTCGTCCAGGATTAAAAATCATTTAATAATTTATATTCTATAAATTAAATAAAACTTAACGTAATTAATCAAGTGAAAATTAATAAGCAAATTAAAATTTTCTTTAGAAATCATGGCTGGAAATATTTTTGAAATGTTCTACATGCCCTAAAGTATTCTACTGAAATTTTACGTGAAATTTTGGAGCTCGAGAAATAGTTTTAACAATACAAAGTTCATTAATGGAATTAAATAAATAGACAAAAAATAAAATTCATGTTCCTGTTCCTGGGCTGTTTTCGGCCCACTCCTAAAAGTTTATATCCCGTCTCTTCTCTCTCGTCTCTCGGCCCGCTCGCCGCAGCCCCTCCCTCCTTTCCCGCATGCACCTCTCCTCTAGCTAGTCGGCGAGGACGAGGCCCGGCCCAGCCACGCCAGAAGTCGGTCTCCTCCCTCTCCCGGTGGAGGGCAGGACATGGGGCCCACATGTCATCCCCAACCTCCGTCGGATTTCTTGCCGCTTCGGTCACCGTCGCCACTGGCAGGGCCACCCAGACTTCACCACGGCGCCCCATTCAGCAGTCGTCGCTCCTCCTCCCGTTCGTCGCCGGAGCGCCACCTCTGCCGTGCGCCTACCGCCGCCATCGTTTTGCGTCTCCGGCCGCTATTTGGCACCATTCTCGGTCGCCTCACGCCGCACCACCGCTCCCATCGCATTCGGCTGCCTCGGGGGCTACCCGGCCGTCCCTTGCTCGCCGTGAAACCCCGTCGTAGTGCGCCAAGCAGAGCACCACCACTCACCGTGCGCCGCGATCCTCGCCCAAGCTCGCCGACCACCTCCCTCGAATGTCGTGCCCCAGTGAGGTCCCCCTCTCCTTCCCCATCTCCGCTGGTGGTCTCCGCCACATTCCGCTCTACCGTCAATGTCCTTTGGGCCCCGTGCATGCCTTTGTGTCATCGCGCGCTTGGTGGAGGTGGTGGCCCACTCGCTCCGCCGCCTTGATCCACCTCGGCGGTTTGGGCGTCGGATGCGCACCCATTACTCCTCCCGGACAGTTCGGTTGCACCAGCCTTGAGGTCGGCCCATTACTCGTCCGGGATGTCCTCTGCTCCCACGAAAAGTCTATTTCACATCCCTTTGTTCCTTCCTTCTCTCTCGGCCCAAACCGTCCCCTTGTTTGCACAAAGTTTGATACGCCTTCCTTTGGCTCCCTTTTCCTCTTTCCACTCTTTGGGGCCGTCGGCCCATAGGCCTTCTCCTTCCCCGGCCTATCTCCAAAAGTCTGGTTCACCTCCTTGCCCTTCTGTCGAACTTGGCGCCATGTGTATGCACACGTAGTGTGTCGCGTCCTTGCCTCCTGGCTTGTTCCACGGTGGGCCGCCCCTTTGTGCCGCTGACTCGTGAGGCCCGCATGTCGCATCAACCCTTTTTGTTGATGTCGAGAGAATAACTTTTCCTTTGTAAAATAATTAAAAATTGTGCAATAAATGGAATTAATTTCCAAAAATTCATTTATATGGCCTAAAACTTCTAGAATTCATATCTAATTCATACAAACTCCAAATTTGGCCACTCAAATTGCACAATTTATCTAAAATTGAGTTCTACATGTTTTTATGGCACTATTTCTTTGGTTTTATTAGGTTTTTATCATTTTACGTGCTAGTGTGTAGATTCCGCCATTTCGGAAGTTCGTGCTCGCGAGGAAAAGAGTTCGGAAGATTATTTGAAGAAGCAAGGCAAGTCACAAATTCCCCTTGAGCATATTGTACCTAATTTACAAAATGTTTTACCGGTTGCAAATAAAATTGCATGTTTTGCTAATTACATCGAAACAGTGGTTACCTATCAGTTCACTTGAGCCATACCTAATTGTTATCCATCCTTTGTTAACCATTGGTGTTAATTTGACTAGCTTATGTCACTTATGTTGACTCTTGTTAGAATTATATAGGCTTAGCTCGCTTAATTACGACTAGCTCATTTAATGGGATAATTACACTATCACTCTAGTATCGATGGTGCGTGAGCTCGAAACACACAGCCATATTTATTGGTCATAATCACCCAACTAAAATGTGACTTAACGGTGGGCGGTGGGTGCATGGTTTTGATTGTCGCACCCATGACAAAGGACCGGTTCATGGGAAACCACTGGAAGACTAACGGTGCTTACCACAAGCAAGAATGAGGCGCTAGACTTATAGTATAGCTCTACCTAGGCGGCGTTCCTAGGCGAGGTGGTGTGGTGGAGTTGGGTCACCCGGGGCATCCAGGTTGATCAGTGTCAGATTCAGTGGCACGAGGGGCTGCCCCTTTGCCTTTTGAGGGTGGGGCGGCCCGAGGTGTGGTGTGCTTGGTTATGTGGAGTTATGTGAAGGGTCTTAGATTCACAGTGATTAGTCTCACCCTTAATAATTTGACCTAATGAATTGGTTTAGTTCGGGTGGAATGGTTGGGCACATTCAACGTGGTTATAACGTTGTTCGGTGGAGGATAAATATTGCCTTAATTAATCAACTATTTTACTATTTTAAAATATAAATGTTTACAAGCGCTTTTACGTAAATAGCCACAAGTCACCCCTTGTCTTCCCTTGCATACGCATCATTAGTGTGTCTTGTTGAGTACGGTGGTTGTACTCAATATTGCTTTTCCCCTTTCGGAAGTCTAGTACTACATTTGAAGATGGTGTTAGAGGACCAAACCTTGGACCCTAGTTGAGTTCGCATATGGAGTGGGCTGAAGCCCCGCTAGGATCGCCTTTTCCACGCTGCTCTCTTTTCGATGTGAGGAATAAGTGCCTCTTTTTTAACTATTTTACGCTTTATTTTATGTTTGGATCTATGTATTGGTTTGTTATTTTGTGTACCCTGGTTGATTCTTGGACAAGTATTTAATACACAAAATAGTCTAGAAATTTTGGATAAATTTTTGGGTATGGTAGAAACCAACCTATCAACCGCCATTTGAAGGCTATAAAAGGAGGGAGCTTCACTTCATCCAGCACACAACACAAGGAGATCAAAGCTCCATTCCAAAGGCGTAGCCCTAGTTCTCTAGTGCTTAGAAAATAGGGTAGCGAGTGAGGGGTAGTCCGGAGGAGTGCCGGGTATCTCGACACCGACCTCCAATCTTGTACCTCAACGGATCCTTATTCAACAAGTAAGTGTTCGTGATTTCCTATGGTTTCATTTTTTCTATTCAGTGACTACTTTACTTCATTTCCTTACGGGATCATCATCCATTCGTGGGTGCTCTAGTCTAAGACTCCTGATGAAGGTTGATGTTCTTGGCCAAGACTAGAGTAGTAATAAATAGCATGGACGTGTTGTCAAGGATAGGGTTTACCTTTGTTTGTCGCGTTCTCCATGGGTTGTAGAGGTAGGCGGTAGGTGGTGACAACCCTATCCGTCCTTTGTAATCCTCCATGTTCAGGTATGTCATAGAGCTTTAGGCTGTAGTCACTCAGCAGACCGAGTATAAGCCGGTGCCAGAAATAAGTAGAGTAAAGCGATTACCATCTATGTAGAGCCTCGACCACAGAAATCCTCTCTATACCACAGCCTATAAATTCTTGGTGTCCTTGGATGAACTGACCCTTAGATAATCCACACACGTTCCCTGTGAATTCGATACCTTGGAATACTCTCGGATGAAGTGCTACAACGGTATTCCGTGCGCTTGCGGATTAATCTGTGATCGTAAGAAATACCAACAAACATGTACATTGAATTGAAAAACTAAAACATAACACAAATTGTAAAAATACTTTTCATATATTATCTATATTTTAATTAGTTTTAGAAGTTTTTAAAAATCTAAACATATTTTTAATGTGTTATTATCATTTGGAATGTATTATTTTAAATTTTAAATTTTTAATGTATTATTTTTATTTGTAATGTATTACTTATAATTTATAATATTTTATGTATGTAATCTATTTGTATAATTTTTATATTTTTATTATTGAAAAATCGGGAGGGAGTGATAGGTGGGTTCGGCTGTGAGCCCTTCCCACCGTGCCCCGGCTCGTTCTTGGTGGACTAGCAGACGGCATCGACGGCGATGGTGGCGACGAAGGAGGCGATGGCGGGGGCCATACCTAGGCGCACGGTGATGCATATTTATATACCAACATCTTTAGTCGGTTGATATTTGTAACGAGGACAAAAGATGAGTTCCTATTTCTAAAAAATTTTCCCTTTTGTGGATAAGAAGGGACTAAAAATAATGAGAATACATTAAGTAGAATACATTTAAAAATAGGTTAAAAATTATAGTAAAATTTTAAAAATCATATATAATAAACAATGACCGCATTAAAAACAATAAAATAATCATTAAAATAATAACAATACATTAAAAATAGGTTAAAATTGTAATAAAATTTTAAAAATCATATTTAATTAACCATGGCCGATTAAACACGTTGAAAGTAATAAAAAATCATAAAAGTAATGAGAATACATTAAAAACAGGTTACAATTGTAATACAATTTTAAAACACATATATAATTAACAGTGACCTGATTAAGTGCATTAAAAACTATAAAATATCATACAAATAATGAGAATCCATCAAAATAGTTTAAAATTGTAATGAATTTTTAGAAATCATATATAATTAAGCTTAGTGCTAGATTAAGTGCATTAAAAATAATAAAAATACTTCTTTCATTGCAGAAATAGCAAATCAAATTAATTTAGATCATCCATACACCAAGGTAGTATAGATAATTTAATTGCATCGTCCATACACCATGGTAGTATCAATCTCATAACGTGATGGTTGACGCAACATACTTTCTCCTTATGAATGTTCCTTCGCTATGATTGTTGCGTAAGTAAGGGGTGTCCTCATTTGATAGGAGGATGCTTTGGTCAACCATCATCGTGAACGGAATTTGCTCATCAAACTGATCGTAATCTTCGCTAGTCTTATCCTCGACTCTGACAATTTTCCTTTTTCCTGGGAGAACCACGTGGTGCATTAGCTCGTCGAGCCCTTTTCCTTTCTTTGGTTTGCTAGACATGTCCTTCACATAGAAAACTTGTGTTACATCATTGTCTAGGACTAATGGTTCATCTGAGTATCCAACCTTGTGAAGGTCAACTGTTGTCATTCCACTGTAATCAATCATTACGTTATTGATTACTTCTCCACTAGTCAGCCTAACCCATTGGCACCAAAACAGAGGGACCTTCAAAGGTCCATACTCGAGTTCCCATATCTCGTCGATGCCATCGTAATATGTGCTAGTTATCCCATTGTTCTCATGGCATCGATACGAACAACACTATTTTGTTTCATGCACTTTTTGTTTTGGACTCTTGTGTAAAATGTATACCCATTGATCTCATATTATTGGAATGTTGAGATTGAGCAAGATGGTCCCTCGCTAACAAGGCTAGTTGTTGGTCAATTGTCTCATTACCCATGATATGTTGTATCTACGATGGAACATATCAGCCGGTTCTTAGCTCAATGTGGAGAGCATCGGTTGAAGAAGCTACGAAAGTTAGACTTTTCCATTGTCTTTGACTGGAAAGACCTTCACATAGTTTTCATCACTGCCACCAAACTCTATCAGAGGTTGGGCCGATCTTGAGAAGCAATTTCACCTGTACTTCTTTGTTGGGATTGATGAGTTAAAGTTTGCAAATTTATTATTAGTTAAGCAACAAGACGGGGAATCGACTAAGGAATATATTCAAAAGTTTCGTAATGTCGTGGCCGATGTTATAATTTGAATTTAAGTGATGAGCGGTTAGCGAGCTCGCATTCCAAGGTTCTCAATGCCAATCGAGTTAAATTTTTCTTCCATGAGTTTGATAGCTGGCTCATCTAATACGAGAAGGTATCGGCTTACAAGAGCCGATGTCAAGAAGAAGAGAAGAATCAATTTTGGGGCGATCAAGGCAAGGATAATTTTGAAGCATGACTTCTCATACTCCAAAACTAGGGGGCATGTGTTAACGCCAAAATTTGGTAAGCTCCAAAGCCCTCATCGGCTCAAGGTTCAAATCGGCTCGGAGCCGATATCGGCTTAGAGTTTTGGTCGGTGATGGGGATTTTCCTTATCGGTATCTCCAGCTGATCAGATTCTTATCAGATTTGGTTTGGGAAGATCTTATCCAGAAGACACTGAGTTCAAGAAGGATACGGCTTGTATCTATTAATTAGGAAGAGTTTGTTAGCTTTCTATTTTATCTTTAGGAAAGTGTGTTAGTATCCTATAAGGATTCGGTTTGTTTCGTTTTATCTTTAGGAAAGTTTGGATTTGTAATCTGTTAGGATCTCTGTTGCTTTGTGGGTATAAAAATGTAAGCTGGGGTTCATGTAATCAATCCTCACGATCAATACAATTCGACGCATCGCCACCTTTTACCATTTCCACTTTGTTCATCATTCGACGAGATTTGGCACCCGACGCAGGGCTGCAACGGTTATGTTTGATCTTCGACGAAGGGGTAAGTCCAAGTGTTGCCTATCTAGTACCGTCTCTATCTTTAGTTTTATTATTGTTTATAGTCGCATCGACTTAGTTAGGACTTCCTTGGTTAGGTCCGATATTACGATCAAGTCGATGTTTCTATAAACGTAATGTTGCTTTAGGTAGATTTGTTATATCCATCACATTAAACGGATCTATCGGCTCATCGAGTATTAGATTATCATATATAATCTCGTTTGCATCGGTTAGGTCCGATCTACTAGTTTGTTATCGATAATCTAAGTCTTGTTAAGTCGATAGGTTCATGGTAATGTTTCACTTAGGAGGGTTAGCGAGTCTTATCATATGTCTTTGTTAATCTAGTCCTAGTATCTCAATTTAGCTCTATCGGTTGTCTCTCGTTTAGGTTCTCTGCCGATCTTGGCTAAATTGTTTACTAGATTAGATTAGGTTAGATATCTAGCACACTTGAAAATTAGTCAAGGGTTTGATTGTCTAGATATTGCGTTTCTTTTCATACTTAGTGTTGCATCAATTTAGTTTGACCTACTAAGTCGTGATTAGAACCGTAGTCTCTAGCCTTCCGATGGCTACCAATAAAGGTTTCGTTGGGGTTTCATGAGCGAGTTATCTAGACATAGGCATCGGGTGGCATCACACAATCGGGCGTCAACGATCAGTTGTTTTGATTATCGGCCTATCGGCGATATGATTTATCTCTTTCATTTTTGCATATCTTGTCGGTGGCGAGGATCAAGCGACTAGCACGCTCACGCTTCAATGATTTTAGGACTGCTTTGAGCTAGCGAGATCTCCACAGCCGACATGTGTTTTTCGCACCAACATATTCTTGGCACACTTGGACATCGGCAAGAGTGTGTTTTTGGTGTCAACAATGCCCATGTACCTCTCGACGAGAGAACATGTTGTGTTAGGTACACGGGAGAAAGAATACCAATCTCTTGACAAGGTGACCGTTGACAGTCGTTAAGTATTAATTCCGATAGTCAGATACCTCATGAATAAAAGGGGAATTAACATCTCTTACACGCATATAGGTTTAGAATTAATAAAGTTCCACATGTCTTTGGATATTATGTGAGTGTAGGTACTTATACAAAGAAATGAAGTGAAAGCACGCTTACGTGGCGAAGAAACACAACTACAACCAATCGACGCTCGCCACGTTAGCATCCCACGAATTGTAGGGCCCACAAGTCAGCTGAAACCAACTCAAAGTGGGGCCAAACACCCAGGAACTGACTAAGGGGCCCACCTATCATCCCCTGGCATAAGGTGGTGGCCGAGGCTACGGCCGGGGTTTGGCGAACCATGCTAGGACCACAAGGAGTCATATCATTGTGGAGCAACGTCAAGCATGCTTTCACCTGTGACATGGAGAGTTGCGAGATGGACCAATCTCGTTAAAAACACTCAGGTAACAGTATATCCAACTAGTCGTGTTAACTTCACAAGAAGAAGAGGTCTCTGCCAGGAAGATATCAAAGTCTGGAGAAGGAGACGTCAAGATCAAGAAGATTCCCCTCGTCAGATTGATCTTTCCAAAGCTATTGTAATCGGCGTTGGGCTAGAATGTAAATAGGAAAGCGTTCTCATCACCTTTATTCAAGCTAATAAAGATTTATTTGCATGGAAGTCTTACGATATGCTGGTATCTCGAAGAGGTGATCGAGCACTTCCTAAATGTGAAGACTCACGCTAAACCTATCAAGAAACGACTCTACCAATTTTCTCAAGATCGTCATGATGCCATAAAGGAAGACCTCCCTAAGCTATTGGCGCGGGATTCATCAAGGAAGTTTGCTACCGGACTTCTTTGGTGTTGACGGTCGTTATGTACTAATTTCGACCATCAATTATCTCAACAAATAAAGGGAGAACTATCATTTCTGTACGTTTATAAGTTATAAATAATGTAGTTTCACTTGTCTTGGAGAATTACAATGGATGCGGGGATCATACAATAAAGTGCGGGAGAAATGAGCCGACATGCAAAGAAATACACCTGCGGCGAATCACGTGTGAGCACTTGGATTGAAGGGCCACAATGTGACTCAAATTGACTCATTATGAGGCCAAACCACCGTTGACGGTCACTAAGTATCAATTCCAACCATCACATACCTCGGGAATAAAAGGGAATTAGCATTTCTTACACGCGAGATAGGTTTAGAATTAATAAAGTTCCACATATCCACTGGAGATTATGTGAGCGTAGGAACTTATACAAATAAATGAAGTGAAAGCATGCTTGCATGATGAAGAAACACAACTCCAACCAATCGACACTCGCCATGTCAGCATCTCATGGATTGTAGGACCCACAAGTCATATTAAACCGACTCGAAGTGGGGCTAAACACCTAGGAACTGACCAAGGGGCCCACATGTCATCCTCTGGCACCCCCTTCCATGTGGCGACTCCTCAGCCATTCCCTAGGACGGTTATGCACGTTTGGTGGTTGGTAACCAACTCTACAACCGCCATTTGAAGGCTATAAAAGGAGAAGGCTTCACTTCATCCAACACATACCACAAGAAGAACATTTCACATTTAGTCTCTAGGCTATTGGAGTTAGGAGTTAGGTTAGAGCTTCTACTTGGTTCTCATGTTGTCTTCGGTGAGTTAGGTATGACTTTTGTATCTTACTTACTTTGTACAATTTTGCTCTATATAATATATTCATCTTCTCGTATAATTGAGTATGGTTCATATACGAGTTGTTTAGATGTATGTCCCATGCATAGTTTATATGATAATTATATAATGGTTAGACGAGTAACTCTATTGCCACGGTCACGGTCAATGTGCAATTAGGATGTAGGTATGCTCTTGTCTTAGTCATTGACGCTTGGGAAGGCAAGAGTATAGATGGCGATGTAATCGTGGCGCTTAGATTGTTTCATAGACATTGGTAGTGGTCATACCCACGGGTTGTAGAGGTAGATGGCGGTGGTGACAGCCACTGTCCATCCTTTGTAATCCTCCACATTCGGGTATGGCGTAGGGCGGACGGTAAGAGATCGACTGCGGTGGCGAGGCCGGGCCATTAGAGGTGGTACCCCGTAGGCTGGGAGCATAGAAGTGGGTGACTAACCATGAACATAATTGGTTGTATAATTTGTGCAATTGAACCTCATAGGTCGAAAATTGCTCTTGTTTGTCCTCATTCGGTACACATTAATATCATTACCAAGTTGCTTTGGGCCTTAAATAATAATTAGCATCATGATGTATTTTTGCTTTATGCAGAACCAAGGGGGAAGGTTGTACATACATAGAGTCACAAGCCAAGTGCTATGACCACCGCTCATCTCTCCAAATGGATTCATGCCATGCGCACTTAAACCAAACCTTATGTTCCTTACATCATTTTCGAAGTCTTCAAATGTTATGTTGATGTTTCGCCACTGCGACCTGTTGGCGGGGTCTCTCAACATCCCATCTTGTTTACGTTCTTCTACATGCCAGCCATCATTCTAGCATGAGGTTTGTTCCTGAAAAAATGCCTCAGACATGGTATTATAGGAAAATACCATATCACCTTAGCAGGAACTCTCCTTTTCGAAGGCTGTCCATCAACATCACTGGGGTCATCTCGTCTAATCTTGTTTTGTGATGCCTTACAAACTGGGCATGCTTACAGGTTCTCATACTCCTCACAATGATAAAGGATACAATCGTTCGGACATGCATGTATCTTCTGCACTTCCAGTCCAATAGGGCAGACTACCTTTTTAGCTTCGTATGTTGTTTCGGGCAATTCGTTTCCCTCCGAAAGAATATTCTTTATGAGTTTCAATAATATGCCAAATGTCTTGTCTATCACACCATTTTTTCCTTCCATTGAAGGAATTCTAGCGTGGTACCCAACTTTTTGTGCCCCTGTTTACAACCTGGGTACAACGACGTTTTGTGGTCCACTACCATATGCTCCAATTTGTGGACCTCCTTTTTACTTTCGCAGTATTTCTTTGCTTCGCACAACATCTGACCAATATCATCCCCACCGTTGTTTTCTTCAATAGCTCTGCTCACATTGCCTGTTGTACTATCTGCAAATCCATCCTATTGAGTCCAGTCCGTAATGTTGTTGTTTTCTTCTTCATCTTCTTCCATTGCAACCCTTAACTCTTCGTACGAGGTCCAATAATTATAGCTAGGCATGAATCCCGAACAAGTGGATGTGAAGAGTTCTTGATATAGGATACTTCTTCTTGTTTTTGCACTTTTTGCATGGACAACATATAAACCCGTTAGGATTGTGGGCATTGGCCACACTCAAAAAATAATGCACGTCATTAATAAACTCCTTTGACCATCGCTCCGTGGTGTACATCCATTGCCAATTTATCTACATCAAATAAACAAATATAAAGAAAGTCCACGAAAGTAAAAATAATTAAATAATCATATAATAATTTAAAACATCATAATTAAACTCAAAAGTAACGATACACATAAAAGCTCATACACATTGAAATCATTTATGAGGAGATTGTTGTTGAGTTCACAAATCTATATCACCATTTCTTTACAAAAATGTGTATTATCTTTATTTTAAATATGTTTATAAGTTTTTTTAAAAATTCTAAACATATTTTTAATAAATACGTCTTATTTCTAACGATTTTAACGAGTTTTAAATGGAATTAATCGAGCCATGGTTGATTATATATAAATTCTAGAAGTTTTTAAAAATTGAAAATATATTTTTCATGTATTATCCTTATTGTAATTATTTTTAGAAGTTTTTAAAAGTTCTAAACATATTTTTAATGCATCCTTCTTATTTCTAGCTTTGTTAATGAATTTTAAAATGGATTTAGTTTTCTATTCTTATTTTTTAAAATATCTCTAAAATTATGAAGTACTCTTATTTTCTCAAAAATTTATTCTATGTCCTCTTTTCCCATATACCTTTTCGGGGAGAATGACATATTAAAATATAGCTAGAAATATAATATGTTAACCATACATGAATAGAGAATAAAGTTGCTAACCGTTTAGATCCCTTCGATTTGTGTAATATCATCAAAATACTTTCGCAAAAATTTTAGGCAGCACCTCTCTTCCTCCTCCTCTTCGCAACAATGTCTCGGGATGGAGGAGGAAGAAGGCATATAGGAAGAAAATGATCTTTAGTACCGGTTGGTAACATCAATCGGTACTAGAGTGTTGATCTTTAGTATCGGTTGGTGACACCAACCGGTAATAAAAGCTCGAGGGCTGCCATGGTCGACAAGGTTGAACCAGGACTAAAAGCAATCTTTAGTACTAGTTGGTGTTAACAACTAATACTAAAGATTGTACACGCCATGGGGTTGGTTAACGATTACTAAAGATTTCTTTACTACCGGTTGGTAATAGATTTGAGATATTTGTGCTTTGGGTACCACGACGAAAGATCAGGTCCCCAGTAGTGAATATTGCAAACGTGTGCCATGGGACTCAGGGGATTTCTTTTTCCAATAGGTTTGCTAGTATTCATGTACGTAGAACTAGTCATAAATCTCCTATGGCTGATATGCATTAAACAACACGGTAACAAGAGGTGGGTGGTTTCAACCTAAGATCATGTTCAATTCTTAACACATTTATAGTTTCTTCTAATTAAATGATAACAAAGTTTCTCCTTGCTTCTTCTCAATTATAAATCTCTTATGGCTACATTTATACATAGAAGTGGGAAAAGTTAGAGGCAAAACTTTGTAGAGAAGAAAAGGGTCGTGCCTTTTGGGAATCACAATGTGGTCCTTTGATATCCATATATATTGCCACTTTAATATTAACCAAATAACAAGACTTTAGTTCTCCTAGATTTGAAAGGGACAATATATATTAGTACTAACCAATGCTTTAGAGAGGTTTTCAGATTGTCCCTTTCAAATCCATAGGCTAAGCTCCGTCACTAGGAGATCACGAGGCTTTAGTCACCCATAGTTTTACGATCCACCCTCACACAATAAAAATGATCTCTCATTTATCTCTCCTAATAACCCATTGGTTAACACATGGGAGAGAGCATTTGCATTTGGTATGTTACATATTCATATTTATATTTACACTACTACGGTCATCCTCATCTCAATCGGGCGATAACCCTCATCGTGTCGGGTATAGCCTCAGTCACGCGTAAAGGTCAGCGATGTGAGTAGTCATCTCTGTCGGGCAAACGCCCGTCACCGATACTCTTATCTTTGTCGGGCCTAAACTACAGCCCGTCACTGATGTTTGACCCACAAAACCAGTCAAACAAAGGCTACGACACCGATGAGATAATCTCAAAGAGGTGTGTTTGGTGCACATCACGGATGACTTACATCTCAATTGGGCTTTTACTTAAGCCCGTCACGATTACTAGCATCTCCATCGGGCTTAATTTAAAGCCCATCACCGATGAGTTTTCCCCAAAAAAAATATTTTTTGTTAGCCTCGAGCCTTTGTTAGCCAAACCCTATAGAAATGATAGAACAAATATATATTTTAGATACATTCATATACATCGACATTCTCATAAATCTATTCACATCCATTATTCACACATATTTCACATTGCAAGTATAAAATACATTTGACAAAATTGTAATTTAAATCAGAAGTGATACATATTTACATGTATTTGTCATTAATTACAAAATGTTCAAAAGAGCTAGTATGCTATTTCATGTGTCTTTAACCACCTGTATTTGTCTTGTAAACATTCCCTAGGGATTTAATATGTCATGGACTATAAAGCCCGCTATTTCTTCTCTAATCCCATCGAGCTAGTAGGCGCAGACTTGGATATATTTTCCTACATATACATAGTTCAAAATTAGTTGATCAATATATATATATAATTCGAAGTAGTTTGTACATATCACAAATGAGATCACAAACCTCAAATTCGGTCATAGTCTGGAACTTGTTGTTGCACAGGAATCGCATGTTGTGGCACACATGGAACCCGCATTTGGTCGCCTACTTGCTGTTTGTGGGGATGTCCTTTTTGTGGATGAGGGTTTGTTGAAAATTGCTAGACGCCCTCCTTTCTCCACATACATTCCCCACGCTTCATCGATTACTTGTTGGATCGGGGTCCGAGTCATACGTCTTGCTGATTTTGGAATTTATGTAGTGGCATGTGTTCCAATTTGGCGTAATGACCGAGAAGGATCCAATGGGCACTACGACATTAATATAGGGAAAGTTAAATTCTAAAAAACTACGTGTCATGCAATTGCATATACTTAGGGTACATATTTACTATTGATTATAGGCGCGAGAGGAAGTAGTCCTTGTCTTGTTGGGCTAGCAAGGTCTCAAAAATATAGGCCACCATGGCCTTCTGTCATGATCTAGATTGGCGACGGTGATAATTTATGGATCCGGGAAGGCCGGTGCCGGTGCATTTCTTTGGCACCACTTCCAACTAAGCCTACACATAAGACAAACGATCTTATAAGCGTGTTGTAAGGATTGATTTTTACAAAAATTGAGGAACACAAGAATACTTAAAAGGAGTAGCACTTGAGTAGACTTGTGTCCACCTCTCGTAGTCTGTAGAGGTCAAACAAGTCCTTGAATTCTATGATGATGTAGGTTTCAGGCCCAAAAAACGGTTCTTTGCCATGATAGCCTATGGCGTCAATGCCCTTTTTTGTCCTCTTGGCGCTTGTCATCTCCATGTAGTAGTGGTGGAGATTCCTGCATGCGGTGCCCATCATTCGTAGGGCGTCGTCTCCAACCAAAGGCATGCCATTGGCGAACTCGGTTGATACGCTCTTGCCAATTTCTAGCTTATTTGGTTTTAGACTTGAGGGCTTTGCCTTGCCTTGGGGCCTTCCTCTCCCCCTTGCCGCAGGTTTGTCGTTAGTTATTTGCGGAGAAGAAGAATGCACCTTGCTTGGTTTCTTGAGTGGTGGGGATTACTTTCTTTTGTCGTCTTGTCGGCCTCCAATTCTTGTGGGCGCGGGTCTTTGGAGAAATTTGAAGGAGCTGAAGGAGGCTGAAGGAGGCGAGTGTTGGTCGAGGTGGTTGCTTGAATGGTTGGTGGAGTGGTGACTTCGCGAGTCAACTTGATTTCAATAAGATCCATGGGCCATTGGATAAAACTTCCACGTGCAGCTTCTAGTGTAGCGATCTCGTCTTTTGGTGGGTACTACAGTGGCAAATTAGCCCATTCGGTCTTGATTGTAAAATCAAAGTGTGTTCGATTCTTCTATGGTGATGAACAATTGGCATCTGTAATTATTGGTTATTTGTAGGTTATTGGCAAAATGGATTTTGAGATATTTGTTTCGAACGTGAACAGTACTCTTTGGCTGCATGGTGCAGTGCGGCCAGGGCATGTCTTGCCGGTGCGGCCGGAGGTTCTGTCTTGTCGGGCAGGTGAGTTTCACTTAGGTCGGTACTGAGCCCAAACACGATCCATTGCTAAGGCTGATTTGGTTTCGGTTTCGGTTTCGGGTTGTTTCCTTGTTTGTTTATGGAAGATTCGTGTTTCTATGCTCATGTATGGTTGTTTATGCGACAATAAGTCAAGTTGGAGATAGCTTGTGCTTGGATATGGTTTCTTTGTTTAATTATGTGCGGGTAATCTTTACGCCTCGGGAAAGTGTCGTCGGTAATCGAGTTGGAGTCAACTTGGAGATAAGGTGACGTTCAAGATGGAGATTATGCAGGATACTTAAGGGTAGAGATTAGTGCATGTGATTGGTGAAGTTTTCATATGGCATACGATGGAGATATTGTGTGCGTATGGAATACGATGTTTCAAGATTGGAAAGATCGAGATTGCAACGGTTGATTTATGTCATGTTTGTACTTGTATGGGAAGGTTTCCTAGTGGATTAGGACTTTCTATATGAGTTGGATTCATGGCTTTTGGCTGCGTATCTTGTGTATAAATAGTGAGGGCAGGCATGGCCTCTCTGTATCGAGTTTTAGAGAGTTAAGAGTTGAGATAAAATTAGGGTTTTGAATTTTGCTCGAAATTTTGTGAAGAGTGTTGTGGTTGCACTTTGTAAACACAGAGAGATTCAATAAAGTTTTAATCTACTTTGAGAGATCTTCGATTTGTGTTTTCTCGGGTGCGGCGAGTCTAATTGGCGTTTAGACCGGCGGCTTACAACCGGTCGGACCGCGCGGATCATTGCGGTCGGACCGGTGTTCATCGGCTACGCTCGGCGCATCGGTGACATCAGGCGAATCGGATAAGTCCAGGCGAGTCGGCTACACGAGCGGTCCAACCGGAGCTGCATGGGCGGTCAAACCAGAGGTGATCAGGCGGTCAGACCGGCGCAATACTTTCGGTCAGACCATGCAACATCGAAATCAGAGGTTAAGTTTTATTTCCGATAAAATTTGGTTTTTGGGTGTACCAACCATTCACCCCCCTCTGGTTGGCTTAGTTTGGGAGTTCGATCCTACAAGTGGTATCAGAGCCTTGTTTTTTTCTTTGGATTTTTATCGATCTAAAGTTTTTTCGCCATGTCTGATAAATTTTCTACTAAGCCACATGTTTTCGATGGTATGGATTTCGCTTATTGGAGTAGTAAGATGCAATCTTATATCATGGCTCAAGACTATGATGTTTGGCAAAAGGTAGCTATTCCTTATGAGATCCCTGAGGTTATTAATTACGAGGCTTTGAAAACTGAATTTAATAGCAATTGCAACGCTCGTAATATTTTATTGAATGGGATTTCTCGTTCGAATTTTGATCGTGTTTTGCATCTTCAAACTGCAAATGAAATTTGGATTGCTTTAAGAAACTTTCACGAAGGAACTAACAACATAAAAGAACTTCATTGAGATCTTTTCAAAAAGAATATATAAAATTTGAGATGAAACCTGCTTTGAAGCTTTGGATGATTATCTTTGTAGGTTTAACAAAATTTTGAGCAATCTTAGATTTGTTGATTGTGCATATGATACAAACTATCCTCAATCGAGATTTCTCGCCAATTTTTGAATGGTCTTGACATGTCTATTTGGGAGATGAAAGTTACTTCAATTCAAGAATTTGTTAATATGGCTACTTTGACTTTGGATTCTTTTTATACAAAACTCAAAACTCATGAGATGAACATTCTTTCTCGAAAAACTGATTCTAAGTCAAGTGCTTTGGTTTCTTCTTCTTCAACTTCTTCGATGTTGCTTCATCATCAACTCCCATTGCTCTTGCTTTAATTAATGCCATGTCCGATGAGCAAGTCGAGCAATTCGAGTAGGAGGATTTGGCTTTGGCTGCTAACAAAACTTTCTCGAGCTATGAACAAAGTCGAGTTCGGAAAAGAGGAGGACCGGCTCGGTGTTTTGAATGTGGCGCTTTGGATCACATCCGCTCCAGCTGCCCCAAGCTTGGGAGAAGCAAGAAGGAGGACAAGGGCGAGGAGAAGACGATGGACGATAAGACCAAGGGGAAGCGCTCAAAGGAGATGATAAAGAAGGTGTTGAGCCAAGTACGTACGCTTTTGAACCACTTGGCGACATAGATTCCGATAGCGAAGAAGAGAAGGGCAAGAATATCTCCGGCATTTGTCTCATGACGCGTTGTTGACGAGAAATTTCTCTCACGCGCTGGCTGGGAGATGCAGCAACTCTAGTGCGAGGTCCTTCTCGGCTACCTATGATGTTCAAGGCGTGTCGATTGGTTTGATCGTTAACCAACAAGAAAAACGAGAGATACGTGCGTTAAGTATTAAGTTAGATCCTCTTTGGATCAGTTTGTAGGAGTCAATTTGCATATATATGCTATTCTGAAGTGTATTTAAACCAAGTGATTAGAATAGATCGACTACACCGAGACAGTATTAGCCACTTAATCCAAATATACAACAGAATAATAAATATACGCTTTAACGATCTTAGCCGATGTCATAAGTCCAACTGAGAATCAGCTAATACTCTTATTTATCTTACGAAAAGATATTGATCGAGCTAAATGCGCTAAATCTAGATCGATCATTTGTCGTACATGGTGACAAACTTATTACGGCTTAGGGCATTTAACTAGAGCAAGATCTTAATATAAGAGGCGGTTTTAATAATTCTGATAACAAATATCAAAAGAAAATTAAAACAGATAAGGCCGGCTGAAACCCCGGCACTGTCTCTAAGCAAAATACATCTAACCGAACAGATCATGAAAACTCTAAAAATGACTTAATAGTTCAACACTGATGCAACATTAAGTATAAAAAACGATCGATCTCTGTGGCTGATGTAAATGCCTCGAGGACGGTAGATATTGCATATAATCTAGGTCAACCTTTAGATCTAGCTCTATCGGCTACCGATCACGACGAGTGAGGCGATGACGAGACAGATCTAAACATTGTTCTAGATTATATGCAATATATGATAACTAGCATAGCATAAATCATCAAATTTAGAGTGTCATAGTAATGGAAGCACTAAATTCGACGAGATACACCACTAATGACAAACATTTACCTGAACTTGGGGATTGAAACGATGCAGCCCGAAGCCAGATCAGTTGTTCGTCTGAAAAAAAGGAGGCGATGCGGCGAAGGTTGTATTGATTGTGACTGTCTCATTTACAGAGGTCTCGGGTCCTATTTATACCCAAGTACAGCAAAGACCGCGCTAAACACGGCTGCAACTAACTACTATATCTACACGACAAAAGCACGGGAAGCAATCCTTTGCTTTGCCTTTACAATAGGTTATCTCTAAACAAATCTCTAATTCACATACATTCGCCGTTTGGAAACCGAACCTTCTATTTTATCCCTAGATGGCAATATCTCTTAATGCGCAATTTGGAAACCGAACCTTCTATTTTATCTCCAAATATCTGCATCGAAACGGTTTCAACTTCTGCGAACTTGGAATCGACTATCATTTGTTGTTGTCAATTTAACCTTAGCCAGCGAGCCGCGCCGATCGCATCTCGGTCGACCGGCCTCTATTTATTTGTCAAACCAGCCGATCCGATTCTGCTTCAACCTCGGCTAGGACTTAGGGATTTGGTTACCAAATTTAAGAGTTAACACATGCCCCCAAGTCCAGTGATATGAAATGTTACGGTTTGTCACCCTTCAATTCCGTTCTTTTCGACCTAAACCATTTCGGTGCCAAAAACATCCTTTAAATAATCCTTCCCTCTTACGAAAGCGACCACGCTTTCATTTCCACTCTCGAGCACTCCGCGACCAGCTTTCTCTTTCCTCTCCGGTGATTCCTCGGTGATCTCGGCGAGCTCGGCGATTTCGGCGACCAAAAAAAACTTAGATCCGCTCCGGCGAACCCCAGCGGCGCGATCCCAGCTAGATGGCGTCTTCAAGCACCCCGCCGACGCATCGGGCAGCAATACCACGAGAGTAAGTCAATCGGCTCGATCCCCTTTTCCATTTATGCGATTTAGTTACGCAATTTGTTGTTCTCCCTTGTTGTGATTCCTTCATCCCTTCATATTCGCAGCACCTAGCCCATCGATTGCCATCCCCACCTAGTTTACAAGAACCGGTACTTCCTAGGGCGATCGGCAATCCGGACCCAAGTGAGCGATCAACGCCGAAACCGATCGGATCCGTTCGATTCTCCACCCTAGCTTGTCAAACTGGTGGTGCTTTCAAGTCGTGGCCTTCTACTCACAAGAACTTGCCGCCGTGGTATCTTAGGATGTCGGCTAGGAAACGGACGCACTCGGCCGAACTCGGCATCGACCGGTGCTTAGATTTGATGATAGCAGACATGCCGAAGAATGAAGCGATGCTATCGGCTACGCATTATTTTTGGTCGGACACGCTGAACGCCTTCTGTTTAGGCAAGGGCCGATGGCGCCAACTCGATGGACATAGTAATGCTGACCGGCTTGGACATCACTTCAACGGTTCGGCCAAGCGACCTCCAACGCAAGTGCAGCCATATCTTCAAAACAAAAAGCATCGACGGGTGGAGCGGCTTCATCGGCATGAACATGTGCGATGGGCCGATATCGGACGGAGAGCATACTTGCCTTCTTAATGATGTGGCTCGAGAAGTCGTCTTCTGCGGCTCCGGTGCGGGCCGACGAACAACTAGCAGCACGTAGCCGAAGTGCTCGTGGAAAAGAAAAAGATCCCTCTGGGAAATATCTTTTGGGCTATCTGTACCAGACGCTAGGATCAGCCTTGGCTCGGCTAGCATCTAGGCAATCAGTCGGCACTGGCGGCCCCTGGTGGCTACTTCAATTGTGGATGAATGTGGACCCCCATTTTTGGAACGGGAATCTTTCGTGTTCATAGTACCATTTCCCTGGATCGAGTAGTTTGGTACCCACGAATACAGTACTGAATAATCAGGTGCAAATGCACGAATAGTCTTACATCGAAATTATTACAATAATAGGCCCGAAGGCAATGTCCAACACATAGGACCTTATGGTCTAGATACAACCAAAATAAAATTAGGTAAGGTAGCGGAATGAAGGCAGCGGCTTGTCAATTGCCACGAGGCAACGGCCAGGAGACTAAGACCTAGCATGCGCCATCAGCTTCTTCGCCCTCCTAGTAGTACGCATATGGATCCTCCAACACGGAAGTGATGCACATGATAGGGTTATTCAAAGAATGGCTGGGGTTCATCTGCATAAAGCCAATTTTCACAACCCTTTTCACAAGCCTAACAACTAGCCAAGTCAAGTTTTTAGTTCCCAGGTTCATTAAGTCGGTGACGGTTACGTCTACCATCCATCGTGATTCCAAGGATGGCTTCCCGCCTCCAGGTTCGTCATGGTTTTCGGGAGTCCACCTTCTTGCATCTCGAGAAGTTGATCCACCGGTGAATAAGAATCATCATGCAAACCCATCCCATCATTTTAAAGTTTATAGTCTAGCCAAGTGAAAGTCTTGTCACGATGCTCAATATCCGCGAGCACGGCTATTCGAATAGATTGATTCATTCACACTGCAGTGGATGTACACTTTACCCGTACTCCGTGACTGCCCAACAAATGAGCCTACGTCCCAACACATGAGACGGTCACGGCAAAGCCTTTAAATAACCTCACTTCGGCGGTACCCGCTCCATGAACTAAGCCCTCATGCACTCTAGCCGTCATTTTCTAGCGGTGAGAGGAGTTACGGCGCACCGGGGTAAGGGAAGACTTCGTTCATCAAGTTATAATAAATTTCAATTTCCCATCATTCCTTTCAAATATCATCTCATACATAAGAACCACTATGCAAGGGTACCGCCTCAGCTCGACTATCTACTCCGCTAGGTCTATACCCATTCGAAATGCGGTTGTGCGGCTCGTTTCCGGCTACCTCATGGCTCGGTCCTTAATTGACCGGGGTCGGCACTTGCCTTTTCCGGAATCCACCCAAATCATCGAGCTGCCTAGTAAAACACTTATTTGGAACTTTCAGTTTTCATCAAAACTCATTTTATCATTCTCATAGCAATGTGGCGCTCATGTCTCCACATGCCGTATCTCAACTACCTTCCCTAAGGTAGTTGCCCAAGCATAGAGCTCTTTATAAAATCATGAGTATGCACGAATCTAAGAATAGCATGGCTAAGCATTTTTACCGAAGATATCCTCCAGGTTGTATGTATCACATCGAGGGTTACAAGGAATAATTCTAAAGGTAATCAATAACAAGGCATGGCATAACAAGTATAGGTAATTCTCTATGTATAGCATGCATGTTTAAGGTTTAAAACAATATCAGTTCGCAATTGGGATCAATATGTTCAAAGAGTGTGATGACTTGCCTTGCTCGCACGCTTGTTGAGCGGGGTCTTCAACGGAGTCGGTGCCTGCTTCTTCAGGTGCTATCTGTACGTGCGAAAGATCAATTGAATTCAATTAGAATTCAATAAAATATCGACAGATCGAAAAGAACCATAAAAATCATGGAAACGACTCCAAATGTTTGGCCCAGAATTCTACTTGAGTTCGAGCGAGGATTGCTAGGAAAAATCCGAGTTTGAACTCGAGTCGTTGCCCTAGGGTTTTCGCAAAACGACGATCATAATTATTTGAGAAAATAGATTTAGAAATATCAGCGGATGGATTTGGACTCGATGTTTTGAAGGTTCGAGCACAAAAGAAACATATTTGAATGGCGAGAAAGAATTTAATGAAATACGGATTTAAAAATGACGCGAAACGAAATCTCGGAAAAGTCCGATTTCGATTTTCAAATTTTGCTTTGAGAAAATATACAAGAAAATAATTTATTTTTGCCCAAAAATTCACTCAAATTATTCCAAAACATTTTCCTAATTTTCTATAATTTTTCCTATTTTTTTCTCTATTTTTCTTTTCCCGTTTTCTCTCTTTTCTTTTCTTTTTCCTTTTCTTTTTCTACCCACTATTCATCACCCCGCAAGGTGTTCGACTAGGCACCTCTCTCTCTGCTCTCTCTGTTACGGCCGGCGGCGCAAAGCGAAAGGGGAGGGGTGGCGGCTCGGCTTCTGGGGGTGGCGGCTCTCGGGAAGTGCGGTGGGGCTCGGCGCACACGGCGATGGTGCTAGCGGCGATTGCGGCGCACGGCGGCTAGGGTGGCGATGGCGCTTGACGTTTGGGGGAGAAAGGGGTTTGAGGGAGGCGGCGAGGTGGGGGAGAAATGGGAGGCCTTGCCCCCATTTATAGGCGCGACCAATCGAGCAACGGGGGAGGAAGGGGGCGGCGCGGTGGTGCGGCGTCGGGCACGCGGCACGCGGGTTGGCGGGGGCGGCGCGGTGAATGCGGCGACGCGTGGGGCGGGCGCGGGCGTCGACACGCCGCGTGGCGCGGGCGGGGTCCGGCGCGGCGGTCGCGGCGCGCGCGGCGCGTGGGCGGCTGCGGGCGGCGGGCGCGGGCAGCGCGGGCGGGGGCGGGCATGGCGCGAGTACGCGCGGTGACACGCGGCGTGGGCGAGCGAGGGCAGCGCGGGCGCTAGCGCGTGTGCGCGGCGCGTGGTGCGCGGGGCGCGGCGTGTGGCGCGCGGCGCATGGCGCGGCGAGGCGAGGCGCGTGCGGGCGGCCGGGGCGCGCGCGGGCGTGGGCGCGTGGGCGCGGCACGTGGCGCGCATGGGCGTGGCGCGCGGCGGGGCGTACGGCGTCGAACACTTGTGACCTAATGAACGGTGCGGTTTCTCATTTTCCCGATTTTCAATTGCATTTTCCAAATCTAATTTTTCTTCACTCTAAAAATTCCAAAAAAATATAGTGTTCCCAAAATTAATAAAAAATATATTTTCAAACTTTTCACCACCATTATTTATGCTAAAATATATATTTCCATATTTAATTAAATCCCTTTTTCTAAATTCATAATTCACTATTTTTAATTCCAAAAATTTCCTAGATTTCATATAAATCCTTAAAATATTTTATTGTCTATTTTATTTCCTAATTAATTTTCCATAATCACCAATTAATATTTTATTTCTCAAATACATATCTTCATAAATCCGCATCCCTTTTCGATTTTATAAAAAATTCCTAACCCTAGACTTCGTGACTTTTCCCTCCAACGGAAATCCAAACCATTCGGTTTTCACAAACACGAGAGGAATTGTTCACAACTAAATTTATGCAACTAAGGTGGCAAATGAGAAGCAACAAACACGAGAAAAAGGCAACAAGCAAAAGTTTTTGCAAGTTTCGATTTTTAATTTCCGATTTTAAATTCCTTCGATTTTGGTGTTACAAACCTACCCCCTAACAATAAATCTCGTCCTCGGGATTTCTTACGGTTGTTGAGTAGGTGTGGGTATTCAGTCTTTAGAAAATCCTCGCTCTCCCAGGTGGCTTCTTCTTCGGTGTGATTGCTCCATTGCACTTTGTACATGCGCCATGACTTGGTTCTCGTCCGTTTTTCTGCCTTGTCCAGTATCTTTATTGGATGTTCCGGATATGTGAGATCACTGTTGATATGGATGGTTTCCAAAGGAGCTTGCTCTTCTGGCACTCGCAGGCACTTCTTCAACTGTGACACATGGAACACTTGGTGGACGTCGGAGATGTTCTCAGGTAACTCTAGCTGGTAGGCCACTTCACTTCTTCTAGCACTTATCAGGAATTGGCCCACGTATCTTGCGCAAGTTTCCCTTTGACCTTGAACCTTTGGGTCCCTCGTAGTGGTGAGACCTCTAGGTACACATAGTCGCCTATATTGAACTCTAAGTCCCTTCGACGAGTATCCGCGTAGCTCTTTTGTCGAGATTGGGCCGCTTTCAATTCGTCCTGGATCAGGCGAACCTTTTCCTCGGCCACTTTGATTATGTCCGGCCCAAACACGGCTCGTTCACCGGTTTCGACCACATCAATGGGGTTCGGCATCGCCGACCAAATAGGAGCTTCATTTGGCGACATCTTGGCGGCTTGGTAGCTGTTGTTGTAGGAGAACTCGGCGTACGGTAAGCATTTTCCCAATCCTTGGTAAAATCCAACGCACGGAGCTCTCAACATATCCTCAAGAACTTGATTTGTCATTTTGATCGCCCATCGGTCTATGGGTGGTAAGCGGTGCGAAGGCAAGGTGACTTCCAAGTGCCTCATGAACTTTGCTCCAGAAATGGGACGTGAATTGAGTACCACGATCCGATATAATTCTTTTTGGTACACCGTGAAGACACATAATCCTACTCATGTATAGCTCGCCGACTTGGCACTATTGTAGTTGGTCTTTTGGGGATGATCGGCAATCTTGGTGAGCCGATCTACTATTACCCAAATGGAATCATATCCGCTGCAGTTTGGGTAGTCCAACCATGAAATCCATGCCTATCTCATCCCATTTCCACTCGGGAATCTTGAGTGGCTGCAGCAACCCTTCCGGTCGTTGATGCTCGGCTTTTTACCCTTTGGCATACATGTCATACGGCTACGTATTCGGCTACATCCCTCTTCATATTTGGCCACCGGTATTCCTCCTTCAAATCTGGTACATCTTTGTGCTTCCGGATGTAACGAATAGGCTGATTCGAGTGCTTCTTTTAGGATCAATCCTCTCAAACCACCTTGTTCGAGCACGTAGATTCTTTTCTTATACCACAGTGTTCCCTTGTCATCTACCGAGAATTCCTTCATGTGCCCAGCGGCCATGCACTCTTTGATCGCTTGTTTTTCTTCATTAACCTTTTGAGCTTCTTCTATTTGAGTCCTCGGAAGAGGTTGGATTTCTAGTGAGTTCACTTCTCCGTGAGGAATCAAGTGTAAGTTAAGTCGAGCCATATCTGCTTGGAGCTCACTGGCCATACCTTCCAGTCTCATATGGTTGCATTGGGCTTTATGGCTTAGCGCATCGGCCACTACATTTGCCTTGCCGGGGTGGTAATGGATTCCTAGATCGTAATCCTTGATCAATTCCAACCACCGTCTCTGACGTAGATTGTGATCGGACTGGGTAAAGAAGTATTTCGGGCTCTTGTGATCAGTGTATACATCACAGTGATTCCCGATCAGATAGTGCCTCCAGATTTTTAATGCATGAACAACTACTGCTAATTCCAAGTCATGTGTGGGGTAGTTTTCCTCGTGAGGTCGTAACTGTCTCGAGGCATATGCTACGACCTTTCCATCCTGCATCAATACGCCTCCCAGTCCTTGTCGGGACGCATCACAATATATCACAAAATCCTTCCGGTTGTCAGGTTGGGTTAAGATTGGGGCGGTGGTTAACTTTTCTTTTAGTTGGTCAAAGGCCTCCTGACACTTGTCGTTCCATACAAATTTCTTCTCCTTCTTCAAAAGTTGAGTCATGGGTCGGGCTATCGTGGAAAACCCTTCGATGAACCTCCGGTAGTATCCGGCCAATCCCAAGAAACTCCGAACCTCTGTCACTGACTTGGGTGTCTTCCATTCTGTAACAGCTTCGATTTTGGCAGGGTCCACTGCTACTCCTCCGGCTAAGACGACATGGCCAAGAAAAGTAACTTCCTTAAGCCGAACTCACATTTACTAAATTTCGCATACAAGCGGTGTTCTCGTAGCTTCTCGGTACCCGGTAGTAGGTGCTGCATGTTCCTCATCGTTCTTGAAGTAGATAAGTATATCATCGATGAACACCACCACGAATTTATCTAGATATTCCATGAATACCTTGTTCATCAGATTCATGAAATACGCCGGGCATTGGTCAACCCAAAAGACATTACGGTGAACTCATACAAGCCATAACGCATAAAGAATGCTTGTTTTGGGAATATCTCGGCTCTAATCTTTAGGCGATGGTATCTTGACCGAAGATCAATCTTCGAGAACACTTGGGCACCCTTGAGTTGATCGAATAAGTCATTGATTCGAGGTAGTGGGTACTTGTTTTTGATGGTCACTTCATTCAACGATCGGTAATCTACACACATTCTCATACTTCCATCCTTCTTTTTGACAAAAGTCTTGGGGCTCCCGGGGAGAAGAACTAGGGCGTACAAATCCTTTTTCTTATAGTTCTACGATTTGCTTCTTGAGTTCTTCTAGTTTGTTTGCCGGCATTCGGTAAGGTCTCTTGGATATGGGGGCGTACCGGGCATTAGGTCGATGATAAATTCTATGTCACGATCGGGGGCATTCGGGCAATTCCTCGGGGAATACGTCAGGGTATTCTTCACTCGGCATCCCGCTTAAAGGTAGCATGGTAAATACTCCATGACTTGCTCACATAGCCTCGGGTTTTGGTCCATGGTTATGTTCATTGGTGACCCCCATGGGGTGGATCTGTGACTTCCCTTCGGCTACGAGTCTATGACTCCATTGTTCTTAGTCAACCAATCAATTCCAAGTATGATATCAAGAGTTTGTGGTGGAAGTACCATAAGGTTTGAAAGGAATATCACGTCTCTAATCCGTATGGGCACATTGATGCAAGCATGGGAGTACGAGTTATGTTTCCCCCAGGCGAGTGTACCAACATGGGTCTCTTAAGTTCTACTGGTGTAGGTGGTGTTGTTTGCTTACTTGTGAAGATATGAATGAATGCGATGCTCCGGAATCAAATAAGACTTTAAGCGGGGTAGAGTTGATAGAGAACATACCCATCGGCACGTTCGATCCTCCTCCGCTTCTTCGGCACGCACATGATTCACTTGTCCGCGCCGAATCGGTGCGATCTCATTGGGTTGCGACGTCCAAAACAGGACCGCGTCCTACGGCGGGAGCGGTAGTTCCTCGTACAAGCATTGTTGTATTGGCGAGTACGCATGGGAGTCTTTGCGTGGCTTGGGGCAGTTGTTGGAGTAGTGCCCAAACTCTCCACGGTTGAAGCAATTCACATTTCTTCTTTCGGGAGCGGCTAGAGTTGGTGTCGGGAGTACGGAACTCGGGCGCGGTCGGCTGCGACATGGTCGGGTGCGGGGACGATTGGTTGCCACGACGGTTGGCTTCCATCCGGACGGGGTGGCTCTGTTGGGACGGGGCGCTCCCCGAAGTGGGCGGGCCATAGCAAGCCTCCTCTTGCAATTGTTTTCCACCATCTTACGGTCATGCTCCAATCGTACAACCTTGTTGATAAGGCTTTGGAAGGCGCGTGGTCTTGGCCGATCATTGGCCCTCTCGGCTCATCATTCAATCCTTTGACAAATTTATCGATTTTCTCCTCTTCGTTTGCTAGGTCACCGGTGGCATATCGAGCGAGTTGCGTGAACTTGTTCGGGTATTCTGTCTTGTGGTGTTGCCTTGGCGCAACCTTCGGAATTCATTTTTCTTCATTCTCATGACTGCGGCGGGTACAAAATTTTCATGAAAGGCGCCTGTGAACTCCTCCCAGGTTGGTTCTCCGGCGTCTTCTGCCTGTGTCTCCTTGTAGGTGTCCCACCAATCACTTGCGGGGCCTTCCAATTGATTAGTGGCAAAAATGACTCTGTCGGCTTCTCGTACCACGACGAGGGTCAACTTCTTCTCTATTACTCTTAACCGAGTCTTCGGCATCCATTGGTTCGTCGGCGTGGAAAATGTAGGCGGCTTAGCTCACATAAATTCTCCCAAGCTTGATCCTTCGCGATTCCCTTGGTTGTTGGCGATAGCTTGAAGCAAGCTGGGTTTGCAAAGCCATGACCTCCGCTAGGGTGGAGGGATTAGGCTCAGTGGGTTCTCGTTGGATGTTGAAGCTCTACGACGATGCACCATCGAAGGAGGTAGATGAGTTAAGAGATTGGATCACTAAGGTCATGGTTTCTAAGTGATTTCTTTTCAAGTTGTTTTTAAGTGATCTTTGAACAGAGCAAGCATGGTGGAATAAACTCATAAATAACATATCATAAAACATTACATAGGTCCATAGCGATTACATTAATGGGGATACAATGGGTGCACACACGCAGTCCCACATGACACAATGCAAAAGCTAACATCGCACTACGCCGTCGGCTACTAGAGAGTGTGATCCTTGCTTGCCAAAAAGAATCATCCAAGCAAGGTCAATGTTGAGGCAGTCCTCTCGCCTAGTCATCCAACCAACCGCAAGAACCAGGTGCAGGAAGGGGGTGATCCTTAGCCGAAGCAAATCGAAGTCCCCATGGCTCAGAGGTAGTGGCCTCGGAGTCATGCTTGCTCTTCTGCTTGGTGGTCGGGTACTCTTCCGGGCAGTCTTGAGGGTGAGGGGACCTCGATGTGAGTCGGGCGGCAGTAGGGCTGCCTCCTCATTGGATCGTATCCTTTGGACTCCCACTTGATCTCCATAGGCTCTATCTCGGACTCGGAGTCGGTGCTGATCTGGATGGGGTTCTCCTCTCCCGAACCAGGCTCAGATGGTATGGCCATGGAGTTCGAGGTAGGTTCCATTGAGGTAGCAGCAGTGGGGTCTATCAGGTATGGCGCCGACTCTGTGCTCAACATAAAGGCCTGCTCCATCATGGCTTGAAAAGTGTTCAGGCATGCTGGAGTCATGAGGTAGTAGTGGTCGGGTACAGGGGCAGGAGGTGTTGGTACAACTCCGGTGGATGTACCTGCAGTAGGAACAGGGTGGGAGCGAAGTTGTTCTTCCAGCTGGTTGACCTGTTGTTTGCTCTTCCTGAGCTGTTCTTCCAGCTCCACCAAGGCTTCTCCACGGGCCATATAGTGGTCGAGAGCTGCCGTCTTGGGCACGTTAGCTGCGGGTGGTGCGGCAAGTTGATCGATCCCGTAGTTTTGGTGTTCCTCGACAAGATCATTGAGGCGTCGGTGTTGGTCGTCGATTTCGAGCAAAGCCTCTTCATAGCGAGTCATCATTGTTTACGCTTGGTGGGATAGACGGGTGACCATAGGATTATAGCAGCAGGGGGTGGCTTCCACGGTGCAGACTGGATTGCCTTCCTCATTGTAGGGGTGGTGTACAAACTCAGTCACGGTGAGCTCGGCACGGTGAATAGCGTTGAGGCGGAGGAACGCTTCCGGGCCGCGTCTGAAGAGCGCTTCTACCGGATCTCGGCGGTAACGGGTGTGGAAGCAATAGGGTGTCTCACTCCCCATGCGGGCCTCAAGCGGCTCTTGCCTCCCATACCGGGTATCCTTCGGTGCCATGCCTCCTAATCTGGTAGGTGGGTGCCTCTGGGTACCTTAGGCACCACGGCAATGACTGGAGTTGCGCCACGAATCCTTCATCCCGTGGAGTGGTGACCTCCCAAACTCCGATATGGTCTGACATCTGCTTTTTGAAAGCAACTTAGGGTCAGCGAGAGAGATAATACCAAAGCAATTTGAGTAAAAGAAATGGGGATAGATGTCGAAACTTGGTTTCGGCAATATAATTTCTGGGGTCGCAGTCGAGATCGCCAAGCACAATGGGTTAGAAGGAGAGGAAGATTTAGATAGGTTCAGGCCCTCTCGTGAGGTAATACCCTACTCCTGTTTCGGTGGATTCGATCCGCCGAGTGTCTTTATTGATCTCGTGTGTCTAAAGCTCTTGCTTATGAAATCGTATGATTCAGATATCCCTCAAGGGACGCCCCTTACCCCCCTTATGTAGTCTTGGGGGGAGGGCTTACAGATCGGAAACCCTATCTTACTCTAAGTTGGTTTCCTCAATCTTACCAAACCGTGACTATAGGCCGATTGCCTTATCTCTATCGGCAATCGTAACACCCAAGTCATGTTCGGTTTACGAGATATGGCGGCGCAATCTATCACTACCTCCGGTCGGATAAGCTTGCCATGTAGATACCCGATTGCCATAATCTCCACAGTAGCCCCGAGTCCTTTTCGGTCGGCGAGACGGCTCGGCCAGACCAAAACAGACACACGACAAAAAACTTCTTTGCCGAGTGCTTTTGGCAAGTGATTCCATCATCTCGTGCGAATCTTCAGAGTGGCTCTAAAGCTGTGAAGGGCTGGAAAATATCTAAAAAATTCTCAAAAATAAATATCTAGGTGCATCTCGATGCACCTAATTAAATGTAACCCCGACTATGTGGTTAGTCAAAAAGGACTAAGCATATAGTCAAGAACTATAAAAAATCATTCTTATGTAGATGCTTAGCTCATGCTAAAGCAACTTTATTACTCGGCAAGCTTACGCTTATCCGAATGAATTTGCCAGAGTCATCTCGGAACAAATAACTCAATCAATCCTCGTGGGTGAAAAGCACTCGGTAAGCTTATGCTTATCGAGTGGATCTGCCGAGTCAACCGGAGCAAATATTTTAATCATCCCTCATGGGAAACGAGTTTTTCAATCATATGAAAAATACGACCAAGTTATTAAATAGCTTCGCCATAATCTTGGTCTCAATCTATAAAGATCTCCACCAAGGTGGAAAAATAAATAGCATTGATAAAATTACTTAATCAAATGCCAAAAAACCAAACAGCCCTTGTCATCAAGGCAGCTATAAAAACTTAGTGTTGGTCACCTTCCAAGTTGCATCGTGCCAGCTTCTCATGAAGTCAAGCAAACCGCGGTATGGAAGGATTTTCAAAGGTATAGGGCATTCGGACACGCGCATATTGCCAGGGCAAATCTGCTTAAGCTTATCCGCTTAAGTCCTTAAGGACACGTGTCGGGCCACACCTTAATTGGGCGCGAGATTCTCTCATGGGCTCGGCCCAATCACAAGAAAACCTAGCGCAACCCTCAAATCTTTCTATAAAGGCTCGAGGTCGTCCCCGCCTCTTCATCTTCCAAAAGATTCCCTTTTTCGCAGCACTGTTCACCAGTTTCCTGCGAAGAACCCTAGACTCGCGCGCTCCCAAATCCATCCATCCGAGAACTCGCTTTTTGCAACAACCAGCTTCCACAGCCAAATCTCCCAAGTTCCCTTGTCAAAATCCCCACTTTTTCTGACCAGATCCACTTCCCATCAACACCACACTCATGGCGGAGGAAAAGAGGATCCCGTTTGACCAATGGGCCGCATCGGATGTGAGGGAATCCACCCTCAAAGAGATGGTGAAGCACGGCGTGCTTCCGCCAAAGGAGATCATGGGTTGGCGCCGGCGGCGGGTGAGGACTTCCCAACACCGAACACCGGTGAGCTCGTTGTTTTTACTTCTTTCTTCTATTGCGGGTTCAACCTTCCCACCTTCGAAATCTTTCGGGGCTCTGGATTACTATGGGCTTCAACTCTACCATCGAACCCGAACTCGATGCTTCACATCGCTCTCTTTATTCATGTATGCGAAGCATTCCTTAGCATCCTCCCCCACTTCCAACTCTTCCGCCGCATGTTTTATCTTAAACCACATCCGAATAAAGGCCACCCATGCGTCGTTGGCGGGGTAGGTTTCCAACTCCGCGGATCTCTCCGCAAGGAGTACCTCTCTTCCCTTAAAGTCTTCCAATAAGGGATGGCACGCGGGCTAGTTCTATATTAGCAACCTCGAACCCAGCCTGCCAGCCTTCGTCGATCTTCCCCCTGTCCCCAGGCCAATTTGGAGCTGTTCCAGTAGCCCAAGATTGGGACGAGGCCAACAAGCTGCTCGCCAAAATCCACGGAGATGAAGCAAAGGGGCTTCGCGGTGAACGAGATCACTCGGCATTTCATCAGTGCGGCGGCTCCGATCAAGGAGAGATCAAAGCCAGCTTTCGAATACGAAGGTGGGAAGGACCCCAATCGGGAAGATCCACATCCACTCAGCTACGAGATTCGAAGATCCGGATGTACAAGATCTTCTCGGCTGGAATTGCGTTGAGCGGGCCCTCATTCTGCGGTTCTTCCATTCGGCATCCATCGACCTCCTCCTCCGGTAAGCCGTGGTTGCTTCATAACGTCTTTCAATCTTGATATCTTCTCTCTTAGTGTTGTGCATTCTTCTCTTGCAGGAAAATGCTTCTGTTACCTCCAAGCCGTACAAGGTGTCTCACGATGACGCGCCGCGTCGCCCTGCCAAGAAGCCGGCTGGCGGGATCAAGATCCAAAGCGATCCAGTCGGGAAGCGGGCGGCGCCGAGTGAGGACACAAACAAGCGGGCGAGCAAGAGGAGGCTAATCATCGAAGATTCGGACGACGACGTCCCGGCTCCTCCAGTCGAGACCCCTCCTTCGAGGCGGTCGCGAGGACGGCGCCGAAGATCCGCCGGTCATCCCGGTATGGTTTATGGCGAAGTCCGACCTTTTCATTGAAGCTTCCTTTATCTTTACCCTGGCTGTATTCATTTTCGCGGGCCCAGGACATAGATCTGTGGGGAGGTGAAGGGCCGACCCCTGCGCGCTCCCAAGGTGCCAAAGCACGTAGAGTCAAAGCCTCGGAGCACCGCACCGAGCATGAGTGCTCGGACAAACAACCTTCGCCTCCGAAGAAGGATGCCCGAGGAAGGAGCCCCATGCCGCGCGGGATGTCCGGCGGAAGCCGAGTCATCGGCGGAAACCTCGGGCCGCGGCTCGGCGCCCGGCGGGGCCACTCGGCGCGAGCCGGAGGAAGGAGGCCAGCCGGGCCGCTCCACCCAAGCGCGCAGCCGCTGAAGCTGGTGAGATTTGCATCAAAGTATTCATTTGCTCTTTCAGTTTGAACCTTTCATGTCTTCATTTGTTCTTCTTATCCGCCAGCCACAGTGGAGGAAATCCCCAGGTTGCGGTCCTCCGAAACCTGGGTTCCCCCAATTAAGATTGAGTGGCGGGACTCGGAGGGTCAAAGGGAGGGCATCATCCTGGACAAGCAAGCCGAGAGAGATGAAAGGGATGCCCTTGTCGAAAGCTTGAACGAGGCGACCCGGGTGCTCAACGTAAGCCGTAGTCTTTCTCTTTTATTGTATTATCATTATTTTTAGTCGGTCACTCTTCGATTTCACGCGCGGAAGAATGCGCAGCTCCATGGCAAAGTCCGAGTCTTGGAGAAGCTAGTTCCTCACTGAACTCCTTAGAGGACGTTCCGGCGAAAGCTGAAAACCACTCGGGAGGAGGCCGCGTCGAGGAGGCGGCTTTAAGGAGAGAGATCAGGAGCTTCGGGAGGCGAACCTCGACCTCAGGGGTCAATCGGGAGTAAGCCCATCTCTCCAAGTTTCTTCATGATTCTTATGTTAACCTCGGTTCTTGATGATCTTCTTCTTTTGTAGAAAATTCTTCGGAGGTCCATTCGCTTCAAGTCCAGTGGAGCGGTCGGCCTCGATAAAGCCGAAATGGAGGCCGAGTTTGAAGGTAAGCCTCTTTGAAGTAACATTCCTTGCGCCACTTTATTTCCGAGTGCTTGGCATGATCGGATGCTTTTGGCAGCTTACAAGGTTAAGACCCGAGCTCGGTATGACGTCTTGCTTGAGCGGGTCAAACGAGCGGGAAGGCCCGAAGAGGTCGCCAACTGCCGCGCGATCTTGCTATCTTTGTTCCATCAAGGAGTTGGGGCCGATCCGCTAGAGCCGGTAGAAATATTCGACAAGCGGCGAAGGGCTCTGACCAATATCGGCCAACATCTGAGCGACCAACATGGGGGCTGGTCGGCTCTTGCACAGACCAAGTCCCTTTACCCCAGTGGACATCCACTCGGTCGGGAGGGCTTTGCTGACGGAACCACCGATGAGCGAGGCCTTGGATATCTTTGAGTGAGGCGCGGGAGGCAGCAAAGAAGATATCCATTGATGTAGTGAACAATTTTAGGATTTGATTTATCTTTCGAACGATTGTCTTGTAAATGTTATATGATTGTGATGCTCGATGTAGAACCTGTGATATATTTAGTTTATTTATGTTAATGCCACGATCCGAGTTTTTGTGTGAAATTTCTTAAGTAGTTTTCGTCATTGTCACCAAGCCTAGGCTCGATTAGGTCATCGAAAAACTCTCGATCCTTAGAGGGCGAACACGAATCGAAGACCATTAAACAATGATAAACCAAATCATGCACGAAGTTGATGAGGAAAACTTAAGCTTTATTGACATATGTACTGACCCATTTGCTTACTCAAGAGGTCATCTTGCTTGAGGTTGGTAGTCAAGGAAAACATGAAGCCTTAGCAAAATTAGGCACAAAATCGTTGAAGATGCTCAATGTTCCAGGAGTTCTCCACCATAGACCCGTCTTCACGTTTTAGCCGTACGCCGCAGGCCGAGTCACCTCGGCGATTATGTACGGTCCCTCCCATAAGGGGGATAACTTGTGACGGTCTTTGGTGGTCTGGATCTTGCGTAGGACCAGGTCGCCAACGATGGAAGCTCGTGCTCGAACGTTGCGACCGTGGTATCTTCGAGCCCTTGAAGATATTTGGCCGCTGGATGAGGGCTGCCTCGCGGGCCTCTTCCAATCGGGTGAGTCATCCACTCGGTCGGGGTCGTAGCGTTCATCGTTGAAGGCTGCGGACTCGGAGGGATTCATACTCCATCTCGTTTGGCAATATGTCTTCCGCCGTAGACCAAAAAGAAGGGAGTTTGGCCGGTGGCCCGCGGGTGTGATCCGCAGCGACCATAAGATCGAGGAAAGTTCTTGGACCCACTTGCCGCGTAGGGATTTAGGCGATCGCGCGGGCCTTGATGCCTTGGAGGACCATGCCGTTGGCTCGTTCGACTTGTCCATTGCTTTTGGGATGGGCAGCGATGCGTAGCAAATCTTGATTCCGAAGTCCTCGAGAATTCCTTGAAGATGCCTCCCGTGAATTGAGTCCCGTTGTCGGTTATGATTACGTTTGGGACGCCGAAGCGGTGCATGATGTTGAGGAAGAAATCCCGTGCCTTGTCGGCGGTGATGGTGGCGACCGGCTTGGCTTCAATCCACTTGGAGAACTTGTCGATTGCGATGAAGAGGTGTGTGAATCCTCCGAAGCTTTCTTGAAGGGGCCGACCATGTCCGGGCCCCATACCACGAACGGCCAGGAAAGTGGAATTGTTTGTAGCTCTGGCCGGGACGTGGCTCTGTCGGGCTAAGAATTGGCAGCCACGACAGGTTCGTATGACTTTGTCCGCGTCGGAGACCGCGGTAAGCCAAAAGAAACCTTGCTGTAAGCTTTGCCGACCGAGTGCGTCTTTGCCGCGTGGCTTCCGCATATGCCAGTGGATGTCTTGGAGTAGTTGCCTCCCTTCCTCGGGTGGGATGCATCTCATTAGGATTCCGGAGGGGCTTCTCTTGTATAGATCGGAATCAACCATGACATATGCTTGGCGGCGACGCCGGACGCGTTACGCTTCATCCGGTCCTCGGCGGCTCTTCTTGAGTTAGGAATTTGATGAGTGGCGTCCTCCGGTCGGCATGGGTCATGGCGACTTCGTTTGCAACTTCTTGGTTGGTGGTTGTCTTTGTCGTGATGGTTGGTTCATAGAGATGTTCGACAAAGACATCTGTTGGGGCAGCTTCGCGCTTGGACCCGAGGTGTGCCAACTCATCGGCGGCCTCGTTGTTATGCCTCGGGACATGTGAGAGTTCGAGCCCGTCAAACTTGTCTTCAAGTTTGCGGACCTCTTGCGGTAAGCCTCCATGGTGTCATTTAGGCGGGACCAATCCTTCATTACTTGATTGACGACCGGCAGGAGTCGCCTTTCACGATGAGCCGACGTATTTCGAGTGGCTGCGGCGCAATCCATGTAGGAGAGCTTCGTACTCGGCAACGTTGTGTGAGGCGGAGAAGTGGAGGTGAAGGACATATCTTAGCCTTTCCCGGTCGGGAGATCGGCACAACTCTTGCTCCCAAGCCGGTGATCCTCTTGGATCCGTCGAAGTGCATGGTCCAGTGTTGGAGGTCTTCCCAGGTACGTTCTCTTGTTGTTCGTGCACTCGGCCGGGAAATCCGCTAAGGCTTGTGACTTTATGGACGTCCTCACTTTAAAAGTCAAGTCTAATGGCATCGGTTCTAGAGCCCACTTGGCGATGCGTCCGGTTGCCTCGTGGTTGTGGATGACATCGCCGAGTGGGAAAGAAGTGATGACGGTGACCGAGTGACCCTGAAAATAATGTGCCAATTTCCTCGCGGTTATTAGAACACCATAGAGTAATTTTTGTACACAGGGGTAGCGAATCTTGGCTCACTGCCAACACTTCGCTAACAAAGTAGATTGGCCTCGAATCTTCGAGTCAGTCCTTCTTCTTCGCGCTCGACCACGAGGACATGCGACCACTTGGTGAGTGGCTGAAACGTACAAGCAATGGTTCTGGGGCTAAGGCGAAGCCGGGACGGGTGGCGTTGTAAGGAATTCTTTGAAATCTTCAAAGGCCTTGTTGGCTTCCGCGGTCCACTGGAAGTCGTCCGTCTTTTTTAGCAATCTGAAGAAGGGCATGCCTCGTTCGCCGAGTCGGGAGATGAAGCGGCTTAGTGCTGCCATGCAGCCAGTGAGCTTCTGGACGTCTTTCTGGTTACTTGGGGGCTTCATGCTTAAGATGGCGTTGATCTTCTCCGGATTGGCTTCAATGCCGCGATGTGACACCATGAAGCCGAGCAGTTTGCCTGATGGGACGCCGAAAGTGCACTTCTCCGGGTTCAACTTCATTCTGAAGGCCCGGATGTTTGCAAAAGTTTATTCAAGGTCGGCGATCAGGTCTTCTTTCTGCTTGGTCTTGATGACAACATCGTCGACATAAGCTTCTACGTTCTTGCCGATCTGCGTTTGGAAGCATCTTTGGATCATGCGTTGGTATGTGGCGCCGGCGTTCTTCAGGCCAAAAGGCATGGTGATGTAACAGTAGGCCCCAAACGGCGTGATGAATGATGTCTTCAAGCAGTCGGATTCTTTCAAGCTGATCTGGTGATAACCCGAGTAACAATCCAAGAAACTCAGGAGTTCGCAGCCGGCTGTTGAGTCAACGACTTGGTCGATGCGAGGCAGCCCGAACGGATCTTTGGGGCAGGCTTTGTTGAGGTCGGTATAGTCGACGCACATGCGCCATTGCCCGTTTTCTTGCGAACCGGACTGGGTTGGCTAACCGGTCGGGATGAAGGACTTCTTTGATGAAGCGGCAGCCAAGAGCTTGCGAGCTCTTCCTTGATAGCGTCTTTTCGGTCTGCGCGAATCTGCGTAATCGTTGTTTTATAGGTTTGGCGTCATCTTTGACGTGCAAAGAGTGCTCGATCACCTCCCTAGGAATTCCGGGCATATCGAGATGGTTTCCAAGCAAAAACATCTTTATTATTTTGGAGGAAGGTGACGACGCGCTTTCCTATTTGGGATCTAGGTCGGCGCCGATTACGCGGTTTCGAGGATCCGACGGATCAAGGGAGATCTTCTTGGTCTTGGCATCGCCGGATCCCGATTTGGCTATCTTCTTCGCGGGGACTTCGCCCTCTGCCGAAGTTGATGCAGCCAATCGGACTTCTTGTTGGCCACGTAATCTCTCGCGAGATTGGGCCATGTCGTAGCTCTCTTTATCGCAGGTGAAGGCTTGCTTCACATTGCTGCGAAGAGTGATGACGCCGTTGGGACCCGGCATCTTCATACGAGAGATAAGTGTAGTGCGGGATCGCCATGAACTTGGCATGCGCAGGTCTTCCAATGATGGCGTGGTATCTTTGTTTGAGTCGGCCACCTCAAAAGTGACGTTCTCCGTTCGGAAGTTCTCTCGGGCCCGAAGGTGACGGGGAGAGAGATGTGCCAGTGGTGTAGATGATAGCCCCGGGATGACTCCGTGGAAGGGCTGAGCTTGCCTTTAGTTCGGCCCTCGGGATCGCATCTCATCCATGGTCTTGGCAAACGAGGATGTTGAGAGGCGCTGCCCCGTCGATGAGGACGCGCTTGAGCACGATATTGCGAACCACGGGATCTAGGACGAGTGGATAGCGCCCGGGTGAACCACTCGATCGGGGTGATCGAGCGGTCAAAAGTGATGGCCACTTCCGACCATCGCAGAATCGCGAGGACTTCGGGTTGAGTCGCGTTGACCTCTCGGTCAATTAGCTTTGTTTCCTCTTGGATTCATAGGCTAGCGGTCCTCAGAAGATATGGTTGAGCTCCCCTTTGGGTCTTGAAAAGGTTCGGCATTTTCGGTCGCGTTGTTCTTTTTGGCGCTGACGGACCAGCCTCGTCGATCGGCTTCTTATTGAGCTGCGCCGCGATCTTGTTCGCGAAGCGCTTGTAGATAAAACGAGTCCTTCGCCGCGTGCTTATGATTCGGATGATGGGTGCATTGGGCGTTCATGATGGCGTCGTAGGCGGCGACTCGGGGACGACATTGAGTGTTGGAGGTTGCGGCCACTAGGTCCTCGGATCGGCGCTTGCGATCTTTTGGCCCTGGTTGCTTGTTGCCGCCATCCTTCTTAGGATTACGGCTCCCTCACCTTGCTTGTCTTCCTTCCTATCGGGCCGGTCTTGACGTGCAGCCTTGATGGCGTCGTTGGACTTTGCGTAGGAGTTCGCCGTCTCGAACATTTGTTTCACCGTCTTCGATGGTTTGCGCCCGAACTTCCCGATTAGCGGCTGATCACGGACTCCCTTACGGAAGGCGGCGATGATGACGTCATCGGTGATGTTCGGGATCTTGTTGCGCTTCTTGGAGAAACGACGGATGTAATCCTTCGGGGGCTCGTCCGGCTTTTGGATGACGTTGTATAGGTCGAAGTGTGTGCCGGGCCTCTCGAAGGTACCTTGGAAGTTGGCGATGAGCTGGTCCCTTAGCTCGCTCCACGAGCCGATTGAGCCTCTTGGCGAGGCTCGTGAGCCGGTTCTGGCTGAGTTAGCGAGGGCCACGGGCGGGTAATTGGCCATAGCTTTGTTGTCACCGCTGCGGCACGGATGGCGAGGGTGTAGATGGTAAGCCAAGATTCGGGGTCGGTCTTGCCGTCGTACCTTTCAATCCTGTGGGCTTGAACCCACTCGGCCGGTGCACTCGGCGGAGCTCTGAGTGAAGGCCGGTACTCCGTCGTCGCCGCTATCGGGTGATCCCCTCCGATCTTCCCGAGTGCGTCGGTCCCGCTCTGGTAGCGGCGATCGAGGACTTCCCGCGAGATCACTCGGCGGGGTCTTCGGTTAGGCTGGTTGGGTAGGCTGGGAGCACATTGCGGCGGACGCGGTGGTGGATGGGTGGACGTCCGTGTCGTTTGTCACGGGAGTCGGCCGTTTGTTCTGGTACCTCGGCGTGGACTCGCGGGGTGGGCCTCTTGGCACAGTGGTCGGCCGTCGGCTCGAGCCTCTTATAGTCTCCGACCTTAGAGGCGGAAGCCGGCTCTTGTCGGCGTTTCAGCCACGGACTCGGTCGGCCTCCGTGCCGAGGTGGTGGGATGGCCGTTAGGCGTGGCGGCGACGATGGTCTTTATCTTGTCAAGTATTAGAGTCACATTGGCGGTGCCGTCTCCATGACGGTGTCCAAGAGGGTGAGCGCGGCAACGGCGTTCTGCGTGGCGTTTGGAAGATGTTGGTGTTGCGGACCCGTGTTTGGAGGATGGCCTCACGGCGGATCGTCCATTGCACGTAGGTCTGCTTCTTTTGTTAGCCTCGTCCTTGCGTTGTTTTTCCTCTTTGGCCGTCTTGCGCTCGTGCTCCATCTTGGCTCGCTCTTCTTCACAAGCCTTCGGCCATGGCTGAGTCGGACTCGTCCGGCTCGGCCATGAGGACATCAAAGCACTTCGGCTCATAGTCCATGCGGCGGTCGGAGTTGTCGGCTTCGTCGGAAGGGATGCCATAAAGGTTGTCGGCGGCGGAGCTGAGGTATCCATTGAGCTCCGAAGATGAGCGGGAGCCGAATGATGGGAGGATGACGGCGACCTCCCTTGATCTGGGTGGCTCGGGTGCGGATCATTCCGGTCAGAGTCGAGCTTGGGATGTGGGCTCCTCAGAGTGGGTCGCCGCCGACTCGGGAGAGAAGTTTCTTGTAGATCTCGGCGGTGTTTGGTAACCCAAACGGTACCGAGAGGTCTTCGTCCGAATAGATCGCCTCCGTCGGGGAGGTGAGAAGATTGCGCGACTTCGGCGGTATTCGGTAATCCGAATGGTGCTGAGTGAAGTCCGTCGTCGGAGAAAGTAGATTGCATCTTGGTCTTCAAGATGTCGTTGTAGATCTTTGCGCTGTTCGGAAGCCCGAACGACGTCGAGTGGATTTCTCCTTCCGACCGGTCGAATCCGAGTCAAAGGAGGAATCGTTGGCGAAGTAGACGGCGAAGTCGCCGAATCTTGAGGGAGATCCCATCACGCTTGTCGGCGAGATTGTCGAAGAAGTCTCGACGCGCAGCCCCCTACAGCGCGCCAACGTCGAAACTTGGTTTCGGCAATATAATTTCGGGGTCGCGAGTCGAGATCGCCAAGGACAATGGGTTAGAAGGAGAGGAAGATTTAGACGAGTTCGGGCCCTCTCGTGAGGTAATACCCTACTCTGTTTCGATGGATTCGATCCGCCGAGTGTCTTTATTGATCTCGTGTGTCTAAAGCTCTTGCTTATGAAATCGTATGATTCAGATATCCCTCAAGGGACGCCCCTTACCCCCCTTATATAGTCTTGGGGGGAGGGCTTACAGATTGGAAACCCTATCTTACTCTAAGTTGGTTTCCTCAATCTTACCAAACCGTGACTATAGGCCGATTGCCTTATCTCTATCGGTAATCGTAACACCCAAGTCATGTTCGGTTTACAGATATGGCAGGCGCAATCTATCCCTACCTTTAGTCGGATAAGCTTGCCATGTAGATACCCGATTGCCATAATCTCCACAATAGAGGTATAGGAAAAAGTATGTTTGTCTTTCAAAAATAATAGTTTACGAAATGATCCTACGTAGGGATATTTCCCTTTAGCCATCTAGTCAGGGGTAGGGCGCCAGTTGGTCTTATCCTACAGTCGCATTGCTCTGATACCAGCTCTGTGGACCCCCGTTTTTGGAACGGGAATCTTTCGTGTCCATAGTACCATTTCCCTTGATCGAGTAGTTTGGTACCCACGAAATACAGTACTGAATACTCAGGTGCAAACGTACGAATAGTCTTACATCGAAATTATTACAATAATAGGCCCAAAGGCAATGTCCAACACATAGGACCTTATGGTCCAGATACAACCAAAAGTAGAAATTAGGTAAGGCGGCGGAATGAAGGCAACGGCTTGTCAATTGCCACGAGCAACGACCAGAAGACTAAGACCTAGCATGCGCCATCGGCTTCTTCGCCCTCTGGTAGTAGGCATATGGATCCTCCATGTCTTCATTTCCACCATCTGAAGGTTTGTGCGTATAGCAAGGGTGAGTACCAACCGTACTCAGCAAGCCAACACGGAAGTGGTGCACATGATAGGGTTATTCAAAGAATGGTTGGGGTTCATTTGCAGAAAGCCAATTTTCACAACCCTTTTCACAAGCCTAACAACTAGCCAAGTCAAGTTTTTAGTTCCCCAGTTCATTAAGTCGGCAACGGTTCGTCTACCATCCATCGTGATTCCAAGGATGGCTTCCGCCTCCAGGTTCGTCATGGTTTTTAGGGAGTTCACCCCTTCTCGCATCTCGAGAAGTTGATCCACCATTGAATAAGAATCATCATTCAAACCCATCCCATCATTTTAAAGTTTATAGTCTAGCCAAGCGAAAGTCTTGTCACGATGCTCAATATCCGCGAGCACGGCTATTCGAATAGATTGATTCATTCACCTTGCAGGTGGATGTACACTTTACCCGTACTCCGCGGCGCCCAACAAATGAGCCTACGTCCCAACACATGAGACGGTCACGGCAAAGCCTTTCAATAACCTCACTTCGGCGGTACCCGCTCCATGAACTTAAGCCATCATGCGGTCTAGCCGTCATTTTTCGCGGTGAGAGGAGTTACGGCGCACTCGGGGTAAGGGAAGGCGCATTCATCAAGTTATAATAAATTTCAATTTCCCACCATCCCTTTCAAATCTCATCTCATACATAAGAACCACTATGCAAGGGTACCGCCTCAGCTCGGCTATCTACTCCGCTAGGTCTATACCCATTCGAGAAGTACGGTTATGCGGCTCGTTTCCGCTATCATGGCTCGGCCCTTAATTGACCGGGTCGGCACTTGCCTTTTCCGGAATCCACCCAAATCATCCAGCCGCGAGTCAAAAACACTTATTTGGAACTTTCGGTTTTCATCAAAACTCATTTTATCATTCTCATAGCAATATGGCGCTCATGTCTCCACATGTATCTCAACTACCTTCCCTAAGGTAGTTTCCCAAGCATAGAGCTCTTTATAAAATCATGAGTATGCATGAATCTAAGATAGCATGGCTAAGCATTTTACGAAGATATCCTCCGGTTGTATGTATCATATCGAGGGTTACAAGGAATAATTCTAAAGGTAATCAATAACAAGGCATGCATAACAAGTATAGGTAATTCTCTATGTATAGCATGCATGTTTAAAGTTTAAAACAATATCAGTTCGCAATTGGGATCAATATGTTCAAAGAGTGTGATGACTCGCCTTGCTCGCACTCTTGTTGAGCGGGGTCTTCAACGGAGTCGGTGCACGCTTCTTCGGTTGCTATCCGTACGTGCAAAAGATCAATTGAATTCAATTAGAGTTCAATGAAATATCGAGAGATCGAAAAGAACCATAAAAATCACGAAAACGGCTCCAAATGTTTGGCCTAGAATTCTACTTGAGTTCGGGCGAGGATTGATAGGGAAAAATCCGAGTTTGAACTCGAGTCATTGCCCTAGGGTTTTCGCAAAACGACGATCGTAATTATTTGAGAAAATAGATTTAGAAATATCAGCGGAGGGATTTGGACTCGAGGTTTTGAAGGTTTGAGCACAAAAGAGAAACATATTTAAATGGCGAGAAAGAATTTAATGAAGTACGGATTTAAAAATGACGCGAAACGAAATCTCGGAAAAGTCGATTTCGATTTTCAAATTTTCTCCAAGAAAATATACAAGAAAATAATTTAGTTTTGCCCAAAAATTCACTCAAATTATTCCAAAACATTTTTCCTAATTTTCTATAATTTTTCCTATTTTTCTCTATTTTTCTTTTCCCTTTTCTCTCTTTTCTTTTCTTTTTCTTTTTCTTTTTTTCTCGCCCACTATTCATCACCCCGCAAGGTGTTCGACCAGGCTCCTCTCTCTTTGCTCTCTCTGTTACGGCCGGCGGCCGGCGCAAACGAAAGCGGAGGGGGTGGCGGCTCGGCTTACCGGGGGTGGCGGCTCCGGGAAGTGCGGTGGGGCTCGGCGCACAACGGCGACGGCGCGCTAGCGGCGATGGCGACGCACGGTGGCTAGGGTGGCGACGGCGCTCGGCATTTTGGGGGAGGGAAGAAAGGGGTTTGAGGAGGCGGCGAGGTGGGGAGAAATGGGAGGCCTTGCCCCCATTTATAGGCGTGACCGATCGAGCAACGGGAAGGAAGCGGGGCCGGCGCGGCAGTCTGGCGTCGGGCACGCGGCGTGCGGGTTGGCAGGGCCGGCGCGGTGAATGCGGGTGACGCGCGGGGCGTCGACACGCGTCGTGAGCGCGGGCGGGGGCCGGGCGCAGCGGTCGGCATGCGCGCGCGCAGCGGCGGCGGCGCGGACAACGCGCGGGGGGCCGGGCGCGAGCGCGTGCACACGGCGTGTGGCGCGCGGCGTGGCGCGGCGCCGTACGGCTGGCGACGTCCGAGCGGGCGCGCGGCGGGCCGTACGGCGTCGAACACTTGTGACCTAATGAACAGTGCGTTTCGATTTTTCCCGATTTTCAATTCCATTTTCCAATTCTAATTTTTCTTCACTCTAAAAATTCCAAAAAAATTATAGTATTCCAAAAATTAATAAAAAATATATTTTCAAACTTTTCACCACCATTATTTATGCTAAAATATATATTTCCATATTTAATTAAATCCCTTTTTCCTAAATTCATAATTCACTATTTTTAATTCCAAAAATTTCCTATATTTCATATAAATCCCTTATAATATTTTATTCTCTATTTTATTTCCTAATTAATTTTCCATAATCACCAATTAATATTTTATTTCTCAAATACATATCTTCATAAATCCGCATCCCTTTTTGATTTTATAAAAAAAAATCCTAACCCTAGACTTCGAGACTTTTCCTTCAACGGAAATCCAAACCATTCGGTTTTCACAAACACCGAGAGGAATTGTTCACAACTAAATTTATGCAACGAGCTGGCAAATGAGAAGCAACAAACACGAGAAAAGGCAACAAGCAAAAGTTTTTGCAAGTTCGATTTTTAATTTTCGATTTTAAATTCCTTCGATTTTCGGGGTGTTACAATGAATTTGCACATGTACAAGATAATCGGTCAACCTGCTCCCCTCGAAGCCAACTTCCCACTGATCGAGCCAAGGATCGTGGATGATGAAGAGGAGACAAATCATCGGCCGACATCGTATGGAAAATCAGCTGCTACCCGGAGCTCAAGGGCGACGGCGATGAGTTCTCGGAGTGGTTCGAGCGGTTGCGGCTTTGCGAGCCACTCCAGGGTCTGGTTCACCTATGAAGATTTCCACGAGTTTGAGCAACTAGGAAACCTTCGGCTGGACGAGTTGAACTCGAAAGCAAACCCAGAGCCGAGGGAGGTCTTCACCAGCGCTATCTCCCCATGCATCCTGCCAGTCGGCATCCACCAGGGCCGAAACATGGCTAAAACGTACGAGTTATACCATCCGATGGTAGCAGCACGACAATTCGGCATGAGCCAGCTTCCTATTGGATTGTGGTTCACCAACAAGATCTAGCCAGGGCCGGATCGAAGGGGCGTGATGATGCTCCGCTGCTGCAGCTCCCAACTCCTCCACTTGGCCAAATCGGCATCATCGGCTGGCGCGAAGCAAATCACCAGTCTTTAACAGTTGGTGGGCCGAATGGAAGCAACATCTCTTCCACCAATTGGCCATTATGTACCTGACATTAGTCAACCCAGACCGCGTCCCATCGGTAAGCACTTTCTTAAGTCTTGTTCATTTGTCGGCTCTTACTTGTATCATCGGCTAATCTCATCTCCTCTTATTGCAGACTGTCGATGACTCCCCTCCTCCCGTAAGCCGAAGTGGAGCGGTGATCCAGTACGCGCTCGGCATTCTGCCGAATGGGTGCGGGCTGGCGCCATCGCCCATCGGCTCCGATGTGCCGAAAGTCGGCACATTGCTTCATGGTCAAACCCGCCAGCCGGTTCAACGGACCAAGAGGGCTAAGCAATCAGCTGCTACCACATCGGTGTCGAGGCGAAGAAAAGGGCAGCTAAGAGGGCAAAGCGGATTGTAGCCGACGATGACCTCTCGCCGATCGACCCGGACGTTGAGGCCAACCTCAACGAAGAGGTGGAAGGCGAAGAAGTCGCCGACACCGTCAACGAGGCTGCAGGCGACTCGAGCTCAGATAAGTATGCTGCCACCCTGTCAGCCGATGAAGGCGAAGCCAAAAAAACGCCAAGTCCTCCAAAGCGCCCTGCCCGGCCGATCACAGTAAGTGACTTCGACTCTTTGTCTTTTCTCCAAAACTATTCGCATGCAGTTGCTCATATGCTTCCGAATCGGCAGAGGACCAAGCGCGTGACGAGGAAACCACCAATCGTCTTGCGAAGAGTAAGCCTTTACTCCCCCTCTCCTCTTTACATCGCATAATCTATTCTTGACTAACTCTTCTTGCAGCCACCACGTGCGCTGATGCCCGTCCCCAAAGCATCAACCGAACGCACCAAGTCGGCTACGGGGAGCGGCGACAGCACTGATGATGAGGCCACATCGGCCGCGGGCAACCAACCAGCCGATGAAGAAATTGCCTCGGCCCCAGTGTCAGATAAGTCGATTGAGTTTTATAATCGGCTTCATCAATTTAACAATTTTTCTCTAATCATCATCTCCCTTTTGCAGAACATAGCTGACATCCTCAATTTTGACTTGTCGGAGTTCGAGGAGTCTGGCGAAGTTGGCGAGGAAGCACTGGTGCCACTGGATGCAGACCTAAGGGTCGCCCTAGCCGACATTGCCAATCGCCTGGAGGCCTCGTTCGATGTGCTGGTGGTCGACTGCGGCTCAATCCGGTCACGTTTCAAGGAGATCCATGGCCAATTGCCTGAGGTGATAGCCAACGCAGTCGTGCCAGCGACTTTCCTAGAAGCGCACCAGCTCAAGTACGAGCGGACCCAGCAACGCATAGCCGACCGCCGAGAGAACCAAATGTTGTCGGCAGTCATCCAGTCCAGCAAAGAAAATATCGAAGCACAGAAGGCCAAATTCAACCGCCTGAAGACCGAGCCAGCCGCCGAGCTCGAGCAACTTCTCGCGCGTCAAGACTAGCTGATGGCCGATTTAGTTCAAGTCACGAACGAAATCGACATCCACAAGGAGTACATGGCTGGCCTGCCAGCAGAAGTCGAAGCCCAACGACAAAGCATCAACGCGGGTGTGTTTCACCTCAGGGGCTTGGTGAAAGGGGTGCGGCCAGTGACTGGATCCGACGTCGACGAAACCAAGTCGATCGAAGAAACAGATCAGATAAGGCGAAAGGCGCTATCGGCCATAGCCGATTTTCTCAAGAATTGAAGCCCGCTCGTGCAATCCTAGATATACAGAAAATCAGGTCAACCCCTTTTGCACGTGAAGGGTTACGCGGAGGCTACGCAAGCCGAAAAGAAAAATATTTCTACCGTGCAAACCAGGAACACTTGCAAGTAAGGGCCGATAGATCGTTACCGATTGGAGTATGCAGCGGAAATAGCTAATCAGGTCTATCCGATCTAACTGTGTAGCCGATTCCCGCAAGCCGACAGCCGATTCCCGGGCACAGCCGATTCACCAATCAGCCGATTCGCGGATGTAGCCGATTCGCCGAGTCGTCCGACCGCGTTCTCGCGCCTCGCTCCGATGCGCTTGACCGCAGCCGATTCCTCCACAGCCGATCAACAGCACGCAACGTAGCAGCGCCTCTACCGGTATCCACACGTCCGGGGACAGAACGCCAAACACCCGTGTGCTAGCACGCGATGCAAGGCTAGGGTTTGGCTCGAAAGTGGGGAGGGTTTCCGTGGAGATTGATCTCGGCGCCTTTGTTGCGGATTCGGTTCAACGCGATGCAATTGACATATCGTAGCTCTCCACCCCTCCCTCCTTTATATAGAGTTGGCCGACTGGGACTAGTGGCCGATTAGGACTCTATTTTGAATCGGATCTCATCCGTATCTCATAGAGTTGGCCGCCCATACGTCGTAAGCCCATAGGACTCTATCCGATCGGATCCCTATCCGATCGAGCCGTATCCGAGTCCAACTCGAATATCTATTCTATCCCCTTAAGCGTGCGACCCTATAGGTTCAGGTATACTCGGTTTCGGCTATAGTCTAACTTAGCCGATCGTCGGCTCGAGTCCAACTCAGCCGACCCATCAACAGCGGCGCCTAGCAGCACATATTGACACCATAGTATACAAGAGTAATATCGGCTCGAACTGTAATGTGTACACAAATCCCTTTGCCTCACGATACCGGTTAAGCTATAGGCAAGATGTGTGCCATCCCTTCAATAGCTTAACCATTCACTCGAACCGTATTGGATTATCGTCCGTTGATTGACTCCTCAATCAACTTAGCATGGCCATGCATTTTCATAATCCATTACCTCGAGGGGCCCAGAGATATCTCTCCAAAGGAGGGGCAAATTCCATCTTGATCACTCACATCCCACTCCATGTTTCATAGCAAACCCGAAAACTACCTTTATAACTACCCGATTACGGAATAGCGTTTGGTAGTCCCAAAGTAGGCTACTACGCATGTTGGAATCCATGGTGATCTCGGGTCTAAGGACTTTGTACCAACACTACCCGAGACCAACTAATGGCACATTAATTCCTGTAGTGTCTCATGGTGGGTCTATCCAACATTGTGTTCTCCAACACATGTGTCCATGTTTATTGATTTGGTATCTCCATACCCATGATCTATGAGACATGATCATCAATCAATAGACATGCTGATCTTAGAATCATATTAGTTTCAATAATATGACATATGATCGAGGATCATTTAGAAATAGATTCATACATAAAGAGTCTCATAAATAAGTCACGTACTTATTGATCAATACAAGATGTCTATTTCATGGAACTGAATAACACTTTATTCATAAATACATAAACATTGACGTGATATCCAACATCTCCATGTTGCCTCTAGGGCATATCACTAACAATCTCCCACATGCACTAGAGTCAATCATGTAAGTATCTAATACCCATTTTTCTTGTGTGCGCCTCATGCTTCGGCTGAGGGAGAGATTTTGTCAGCAGATCGGCTATGTTGAGATCCGTGTGCACTTTGCATATCTTGACATCACCACTGTCCACTATCTCGCGGATGAGATGATATCGCCGAAGTATGTGTTTGGACTTCGATGTGACCTCGGCTCCTTGGCTTGCGCAATGGCTCCACTATTGTCACAATAGAGAGACATTGGACCAGTCGCACTAGTCATCACACCAAGCTCAGAAACGAATTTCTTGATCCAAACAGCCTCCTTTGCAACTTCAGAAGAAGCAATGTACTCGGCTTCCGTTGTAGAATCAGCAACAATATCCTGCTTGGAACTCTTCCAGTTGCGCCTCCGTTCGGGCAGAACACGAACCCAGATTGTGATCTATAATCATCCTTGTCTGTTTGGAAGCTAGCATCGGTGTAACCACTTACAACGAGCTCTTCTTCACCTCCATAGACTAGGAACATATCCTTAGTTCTTCTCAAGTACTTAAGGATATTTTTACGGCGATCCAGTGACCTTCACCTGGATCTCGACGGTATCTGCTCGTAGCACTCAAAGCGTACGAGACATCAGGCGTGTACAAAGCATGGCATACATGATGGATCCAATTGCCGAAGCATATGGAACCATACCCATCTTATTCCGCTCATCATGTGTCCGAGGACACCGATTCTTGCTAAGATTAATGCCATGTGACATGGGCAAGAAACCTTTCTTGGAATCATGCATGTTGAACCTTTTCAACACCTTGTCGATGTATGTACTTTGGCTTAATCCAATTAGCCTCTTGGATCTATCTCTATAGATCTGAATGCCCAATATGTATGTTGCCTCCCCTAAGTCTTTCATGGAAAAACTATTTTTCAATGAAGACTTGACGGATTCTAACATAGGGATATCATTTCCAATCAACAATATGTCATCCACATATAAGATTAGAAATACAATTGCGCTCCCACGACCTTTTGTAAACACGGGCCTCTTATTCATTTTTGATGAAACCAAACCCTTTGATTACTTGATCAAAATGAATATTCCAACTCCGAGATGCTTGTTTCAATCCATAAATGGATTTCGTAGCTTGCATATCTTTCAAGCGATTCGGATCGACAAAACCCCGAGGTTGTATCATGTATACATCCTCGCTTAGGTTTCCATTTAGGAAAGCCGTTTTGACATCCATCGCCATATCTCATAATCGAAATATGCAGCAATCGCTAGGATAATCCGAATAGATTTAAGCATTGCGACGGCCAAGAAGGTTTCATCATAATCAACTCCTTGAATCTGTTTAAAACCTTTCGCCACCAATCGCGCCTTATAGATGTGAACATTTCCATCCATATCGGCCTTTTTCTTAAAAACCCATTTACACTCAATGGTTTTGACACCATCGAGTGGATCAACCAAGTTCCAAACTTGATTGTCGTACATGGATTCTATTTCGGATTTCATGGCTCCAAGCCACTTGTTGGAATCGGGTCCCACCATCGCTTCTTCATAGGTCTTAGGTTCATCGTTGTCCAACAACAATATATCACGTTGTTCCGCACTGTACTGCAGTGCACGACATGATCTTTCGACCTCCGTGGGGCTGGTGTATCTACAAGCGGTGGGCAACACTTTGCTCCTCCTGTTGTGGTTCTGTGGTCGCTGAAACGTTTTCTGGTGTTCCTTGAACTTCTTCAAGATGCACCCTGCTCCCACTAACCCTTCTTGAAAGAAACTCTTTCTCCAAGAAGACACCGTGTCGGGCGACAAACACTTTGCCTTGTTCCCGATTATAAAAGTAATATCCCTTAGTTTCCTTAGGATATCCCACAAAGAAGCATTTGTCGATTTGGGTGTGAGCTTGTCGAGCGTAAACGTTTTACATAAGCCTCACATCCCCAAATTTTGAGAAAAGACGAACTAGGGGTTGCCCTGTCCATATCTCATATGGTGTCTTTTCAACCGACTTAGATGGAACTCTATTTAGTGTGAGCATAGCAGTTTGTTTCAAGAGCATATCCCCGAAGGATAACGGAAGATCACTTTGGCTCATCATCGACCGCACCATGTCCAACAAGGTGCGATTTCTCCGTTCGGACACCCCATTCCATTGTGGAGTTCTGGCGGAGTCAAGCGTGGAACAATTCCACAATCTTTCGATGATTACCAAACTCTTGGCTCAAGTATTCTCCTCCACGATCGATCGTAGAAACTTGATTGTTTTCCCTAAATGATTCGTACTTCATTGGAATTCTTTGAACTTTTCAAAGGATTCGGACTTATGCCTCATTAAGTAGATATAACCATATCTACTAAAGTCATCGGTAAAGTTAATGAAGTACGATAACCACCTCGGCCGTTGAGCTCATTGGTCCACATACATCGGTATGTACGAGTGCCAATAAGTCGCTAGCTCTCTCACTATGTCCCGTGAAAGGTGCCTTTGTCATCTTACCAAGTAAACAAGACTCACATGTCTCAAATGATTCAAAATCAAAAGAGTGAAGCAGTCCATCCTTATGGAGCTTCTCCATGCGTTTCGATTTATATGGCCTAAGCGACAATGCCGGATAAACGTGGGGTTTATATCATTAGAGAGTTGCCTCTCGTATTAATGTTATAGATGGGAGACGCTTCAAGATTCAAAACGTATAATTCATTCACCAATAGAGCATGAAAATAGAACATATCTCGAGATATATTGAACAACCATTGTTCATTGATCTAAAATCATATCCTTCCGCTTGCAAACATGAAGCGGAAATAACGTTTTAACATAGTGTTGGAACACAATAACAATTATTTAATTCCAAAACTAATCCGAAGGTAGATGAAGTGGTACTGTGCCGACAAGAAGCGTAGCAACGCTTGCTCCATTGCCGACGCGCAGTTCACCTCGCCCTTCTCAATCCTCTACTTCTTCTCATTCCCGCAACGACTTGCAAATATGAGTTACCGATCCGGTATCAAATACCCAAGAGTCGGTATGTGAAGTAGCAAGATTAATGTCTATAACATTAATACCGGCGAAGTTGCACTTTGCTTCTTTTTGAGATCCTCCATGTACTTCTTGAGTTCCTCTTCCAGTGGCCTGTCTCCTTGCAGTAGAAGCAAACGACATCGATGCCGTCGACCCCTTCTTGCCCTTCTTTGCATTAGAGGCACTCGCGATCTCATCGGGAGTTAACTTCCTCTTGGTGCAAAGTTTCTTGACAGTGGTTTGCGCTTAGCCTTCGCATCATCATCACATGATGACCATTCTTCGGATACTCTCCTCACTGTCTTTAGCATCCCATGCAATTCAGCCAAGGTTCTATCCATATTGTTCATGTGATAATTCAATATGAATGGCTCGAAGCTCGGAGGGAGCGGCGGAGAATCACATCTCGTAGCCAACTCTTGGCTAAGGGGAAAACCTAGTTTTTCCGGACTCTCAATGTAGCCAATCATTTTTATCACATGCGGATCGACGGGATTCCCTTCAACAAGCTCGCACGCAAACAAGGACTTTGAGGTGTTGAACCTCTCGGCCCGAGCTTGGTTCTCAAACATGCCACGCAGTCCCGAATAATAGTGTGAGCATTGCTCTCATATTGCTTCGAAGCTCGGGGGACATTGTAGCTAGCATGAGACAGCTTATATCTAGGGCATCATTAGTGTGCTTCTCGTAAGCTCTCCGTGCAGTTGCAGTGGCATTATTAGGCAAATCCTCCGGATAAGGTACTTCAAGAACGTACTCCTTACGCTCTTGCTTGAGAACAATTCTCAAGTTGCGATACCAATCCATAAAGTTTGTTCCATTTAATTTTTCCTTTTCGAGAATCGATCACAAATTAAAGGTACTGGGTGTAGTATTAGCCGCCATTTATTCTACAACAGAAAAAGCAAAGTTTAGCACAATGTTTATGCTATGTCTTTTGTTAAACAATTTAACATAAGACTCCCATTACGTATTTTCCACCTTCCCTCTAGGTTACGTATTGGGTCAAGATCCACATGTTAGTTAATTTTCTAGTGAGCTTTGGCATCACTGCTAGAAAATTAGTAACATCGGTAAGCAACTCCTTGCTAATCACATCTCTATGTGACTCTTGTTGTTGGTGTGGCATCTTCATGCCCCGGCCCCATCCTATGCCCCAAGGCCCAAAACTGTTTTGATAGCCTTGTTAAGTAAACCAAATGCTCCTGCATGTATATGTCGACATATACCCCCTCGTGTTATGATAGAGAATGACACTCTGCTTTGGCAGACCCACCATTGACGAGCATAACGGTGACGGGTGCAACATTTGGAAGGGCATCATTACTACTTAATATTGTGAGGGATGCTATCCTATCAAACAAACATATCACATATGAAAGCAAGTAGAATAGCATGAAATAGTATGGCCCCCTTCACATGGTGATCTCTATCTCCATGCTGGTGTAGAGGATCTCCATCTTCATCACCGTTCTTCCGAGTGCCGAATGCTTGATTTCTTCAAACTAAGCTACTACTATAGAAGCTCTAATTGAAGATTACATCGACTCGCAGGTCGTGAAAGAATATTACAAGCATTGCACGTATGAAAGAATATTACGGGATTGCACATATGAAAGAATATTACATGCATCACATGCATCTCATACATACAATAGGGCCATACCATCTCAAAGCATTCTCTGCAAAAACAAGTTAGGCGTAGAAACGTTTTCTACCTATCGCAGAGATTCGGCATCGAGACAACCTATAAGGGGTACGCACACTTTTCTAATTAAGCCGCCCCCTTGCGGGCTTTCGGGCCGCGCCCGGAACACCACACGAAATTCATAGATCCAATCTATGAAATCGCTTACGAAAACCATGTCGGCGTAATCATATTATGCCGTCCCGACACACTATGAAGGGAGATGATTTGCGTAGGCACGAGGCAGCTAACAGGATCGGACTACGAGATAGCTTCGGCATAATAACATTATACCGTTTCGATACACTATCAAGGAACGCTATCTCGAAGCCGACTCAAACCGAGTTCTATGGATATTGCTTCGACGTAATCACATTACACCGTTCCGATACACTATCAAGGAACGCAATTACCATGAACTCTCCTCAACAAATCCCGTAAAACCGATTGATTTAATCAACCCGTGCGCAAAACTTGTTCCAGATCCAATCTAAAACCCGAACTAAGCAAGATTAGCTCTGATACCACTGAAGGGTTACGCGGAGGCTACGCTAGCCGAAAACAAAAATATTTCTACCGTGCAAACCAGGAACACTTGCAAGTAAGGGCCGATAGATCGTTACCGATTAGAGTATGCAGCGGAAATAGCTAATCAGGTCTATCCGATCTAGAACTGTGTAGCCGATTCCCGCAAGCCGACAGCCGATTCTCGGGCACAGCCGATTCGCCAATCAGCCGATTCGCGGATGTAGCCGATTCGCCGAGTCGTCCGACCGCGTTCTCGCGCCTCGCTCCGATGCGCTCGACCGCAGCCGATTCCTCCACGGCCGATCAACGCGCGCACGTAGCAGCGCCTCTACCGTATCCACACGTCCGGGGACGAACGCCAAACACCCGTGTGCTAGCACGCGATGCAAGGCTAGGGTTTGGCTCGAAAGTGGGGAGGGTTTCCGTGGAGATTGATCTCGGCGCCTTTTGTTGCGGATTCGGTTCAACGCGATGCAATTGACATATCGTAGCTCTCCACCCCTCCCTCCTTTATATAGAGTTGGCCGACTGGGACTAGTGGCCGATTAGGACTCTATTTTGAATCGGATCTCATCCGTATCTCATAGAGTTGGCCGCCCATACGTCGTAAGCCCATAGGACTCTATCCGATCGGATCCCTATCCGATCGAGCCGTATCCGAGTCCAACTCGAATATCTATTCTATCCCCTTAAGCGTGCGACCCTATAGGTTCAGGTATACTCGGTTTCGGCTATAGTCTAACTTAGCCGATCGTCGGCTCGAGTCCAACTCAGCCGACCCGTCAACAGCGGCGCCTAGCAGCACATATTGACACCATAGTATACAAGAATAATATCGGCTCTGAACCTGTAATGTGTACACAAATCCCTTTGCCTCACGATACCAGTTAAGCTATAGGCAAGATGTGTGCCATCCCTGCAATAGCTTAACCATTCACTCGAACCGTATTGGATTATCGTCATCGTTGATTGACTCCTCAATCAACTTAGCATGGCCATGCATTTTCATAATCCATTACCTCGAGGGCCCAGAGATATCTCTCCAAAGGAGGGGCAAATTCCATCTTGATCACTCACATCCCACTCCATGTTTCATAGCAAACCCGAAAACTACCTTTATAACTACCCAGTTACGAAATAGCGTTTGGTAGTCCCAAAGTAGGCTACTACACATGTTGGAATCCATGGTGATCTCAGGTCTAAGGACTTTGTACCAACACTACCTGAGACCAACTAATGGCACATTAATTCCTGTAGTGTCTCATGGTGGGTCTATCCAACAATGTGTTCTCCAACACATGTGTCCATGTTTATTGATTTGGTATCTCCATACCCATGATCTATGAGACATGATCATCAATCAATAGACATGCTGATCTTAGAATCATATTAGTTCCAATAATATGACATATGATCAGGGATCATTTAGAAATAGATTCATACATAAAGAGTCTCATAAATAAGTCACGTACTTATTGATCAATACAAGATGTCTATTTCATGGAACTGAATAACACTTTATTCATAAATACATAAACATTGACGTGATATCCAACATCTCCATGTTGCCTCTAGGGCATATCACTAACAGCACGTACTTGCCAAACTTTTGTAATCGGCTCCGGCCCTGCGACTGCTTGATAAGATTTGTTAATTCTCGAAACTGTGCCTGTACTCAAACCAGCTTCGGCCTTGCATGCTTAATACAAGTTAACTTTTGAAATTGCATTTGTGAATGAAATCAGCTTCGGCCCCATGTATTGCCTTTAAAACCTCTTATTGACTGCCGATTATCATGACCGCCAATAATGACGCTCGAAGAACATTTGATCCTTGTAATAATGCTGATTACGAAGCCCGAAAATTTTTTGACGTCCACCTTTCTGTAATCGCCTTGAATCTTGTGTGTGTATATGCCCCCCAATTTTGTTGATGTCTTCGATGTCGACAAAATTATGAACTGAAGTCAAATTTCACTTCGTTGTAGTCGCTATCAGCCAATAGCAGCCGATTATAGAAATTAGGGAAAAACGTTACATAAAAATGGCCTGAAGGCGATGCCTGACTGAAAGAGGGCATCGGCTAGCACGAATCGGCCAAACAAACAGTCGAATCACGAGTTGATCCATACGCTTGGGTAGTATTTTTTCATGTATTTCCCATTAAGAGCCCTTCCAAACACCTCTCCATCTAAACCTTCTAGCATATAAGGTCCTTTAGAGATGCATCTGTGGATCTTGAAAGACCCTTCCCAATTTGGTGACCACTTCCCAAATTTATTGTCTCTGGATCCAATCGGCAGTATCAATTTCCAAACGAGTTCGCCCTCTTCAAAAGATTTAGGCACAACTTTTTTATTATAATGTCTGGCTACTCGTTTTTTATCCCTTGTAACTTTCTCCAAGGCCCTCATCCTGGATAAAACTAAGTCTTCTGATTCGTCCACCATCAAGTGATAATAATCATCGGCTGTGAGTTGATCCTGTAGTTGAATGCGCCTTTAGCCGATGACGCTTTCCCATGGTAGCACTGCCTCATGCCCATAGACTACCTTGTATGGAGGGACTTGAATTGATCCATGGCATGCCATCCGATATGCCCACAGTGATTTGGCTAATCGGTTGTGCCATTGCTTGGGGTACTAAGAGATCTTTCTTTTAATCAATTTAATCAAACTTTTATTTGAAGCTTCGGCTTGTCCGTTGGCCTATGCATAGTACGACGAAGAATTAAGTAGCTTGATCCCCATGCCGTCGGCAAACTGAACAAATTCGTCTGATATGAATATAGATCCCTGGTCCGTTGTAATTGTTTGTGGGACACCAAATCGGTAGATAATGTGTTCTTTAATAGACTCGATTGCGTCTTTGGAGTCAACTTTCTTTAAGGGAACTGCTTCTACCCATTTTGTGAAATAGTCTGTCACCACCAGAATAAACTTATGCCCTTTGCTTGAGGGTGGATTGATCTGGCCGATCATGTCAATGCCCCATCCTCTGAACGGCCAAGGCTTGATGATTGGATTCATAGCCGATGCTGGTGCTCGTTGTATGGCGCCAAACTTCTGACAATCCTGGCAACCCTTGTAATACTTGAAACAGTCCTCAAGCATTGTCGGACAGAAATATCCTGCTCGCCGAAGTAGCCACTTCATCTTATGAGCCGATTGATGCATGCCGCAAATCCCTTCATGCACCTCTCCGATAGCCACTTTGGCTTGATCGGCTCCCAAACACTTAAGCAGCACACCATCAATCGTCAAATAATACAGATCTTCGTCGAGCAAAACATATCTTAGCGCCTTGTATCGCAGTTTTCTTGTAGCCGATTGAGAGGGGTTCTTGAGATAGTTGTAGACTTCAAACCTCCAATCATCAGCTGTAATGGCAGCAACTTCGATTTCAATATCTTTCATCATCGGCCTATAGCCGGATGCCCCTTGAGCTAAATCATTGGCCTCAATATTCTGTTCCCTAGGGATATGCTTCAACGTGACTAGCCGAAAACCTTCCATCAATTCCCAGCATTTTTGATAGTAGATCATCAGCGCATCATTTTTGCATTCGTACTCTCCTGACAACTTGCTGATGACCAATAGTGAATCTTCCATTATTTCGATGGCGTCGGTTTCAACTTCCTTGAGTGGATGCAATCCTTTAAGTATGGCTTCGTATTCGGCTTGGTTGTTTGTAGCATGGGGGTTGATAGCGAAAGCAAATTGAAAACTTGCCCCCTAGGCGAAATAATGACCAATCCGATGCCGCAGCCATTGGTGCAAACCGAGCCATCAAATGTCAATGTCCAAGGCATGATTTCCACTGAGCCGATTGAGTCGTTCCTGTGCTCCACGATAAAATCGGCTATAGCTTGTCCTTTGACAGCCCTGGGTGTCTGATACCTCAAATCAAACTCTGTTAGAGCAAAAATTCACTTCCCAATTCTTCCTTTCAATACTGGAGCCGATAGCATGTATTTAACTACATCGGCTTTACAGATTATTGTGCACTTGTTAGATAGCAGATAATGCCTTAACTTGGTACACAAAAAATATAGGCATAGGCATAGCTTCTCCACTGGTGAATACCTTGTATCTGCATCTAGGAGCCGTCGGCTGAGATAGAAGATAGCCTTTTCTTACCCTCAACCTCTTGGATTAAAACCGAGCCGATTGACTTATCATCGGCTGATAGGTACAGCTTGAATGGTATCTCTTTTCGTGGAGGCATTAAAAGTGGAGGGGAGCTTAGATAATCCTTGATATTGTCCAAAGCCTTTTGTTGCTCTGCCCCCCATGTGAATGCTTGATCGGCCTTCAGCCGAAGCAGTGGTGTAAACGGCTCCATTCTGAAAGATTGGCTGTGAACCGCCTGATGAAGTTGATTTTGCTGATCAATGATTGATGCTGCTTCTTGCCCTTCGGAGGTTGTATCGTTTTGATAGCATTGATGCTTCTTGGTGTGACCTCAATTCCTCTTTCATGAACAAGAAACCCTAGAAATTGCCCGGCCGATACGCCGAACGCACACTTCAACGAATTCATCTTCAGGCCATATTTTCTTGTCCGCTCCAAAACATGCCTCAGATCGACTATATGGTCCTCCATCTCCCTGGACTTGACAACGACATCGTCGATGTAGATCTCCACCAGAGAGCCGATCATATCGTGAAAAATGTAGTTCATGGCACGTTGATATGTTGCCCCAGCATTTTTTAGCCCGAACGTCATAACGACCCATTCATACAAGCCGATTGCCCCAGGACATCGAAAGGCAGTTTTGTGAATGTCCTCTTCGGCCATGAAGATTTGATTGTAGCCTGCATTGCCATCCATAAAGCTGATAATTTTGTGGCCTGACGCAGCGTCTACGAGCAAATCGACTATGGGCATTGGGTATTCATCTTTGGGGGTAGCCTTATTCAGGTCTTTGAAGTCGATGCATACCCTGAGTTTGCCATTCTTTTTCAACACTGGGACAATGCTTGAGACCCACTTGGCGTATCGGCAAGGCCGAATGAATCCAGCATCGTATAGCCAAGTTATTTTGGCTTTGATCACGTCGTACATATCGGTTTTGAACCTCCTGGGAGATTGTTTGAACGGCCGATAGCCTGCCTTGATTGGCAGTTGATGAACGATAATAGATCGGCTAAGACCGGGCATCTCGAAGTACTCCCAAGCAAAACAGTCTTTATATTCCTTTAATAAATCAATGAGCTGGGATCTACAATGAGCTGGGATCTCGAAGTACTCCCAAGCAAAACAGTCTTTATATTCCTTTAATAAATCAATGAGCTAGGATCTACAATGAGGAGATAGGTTTTTGCTAATATACGTCGGCCTTGGCTTGTCACCAGAGCCGATGTCAACTTCTTCTAACTCGTCGGCCGACATAAAACCTTGCCTGAGCTTGCCATCGTCTTCGTCTGCGGTGTCCATGCCGAAGACGCTTGAGCTCTCCACCATGTCTTGTTCAAAGCAGCAGTTGCGGCTCGTCATCTCCAATCGGGTGTATTCTGGAATCGGACACATTTAGAAAATCGGCTTGCCAGATTTTCCCAAACAAACAATCAATGCCTTTGATTTCCCGAAGCGGCAAATTGGCACTGACGACGCTAACTGACCTATCGGCTGGTACAATCTCGATCTTGTCACCGTCCCATTGGATCAGGCTCTGATGCATTGTAAAAGGAACACAATAATTGGCACGTATCCAGTCCCTTCCGAGCAGCAGGCTGTAAGACCCCTTCCCGTCGATGACAAACAATGTTGTGGGCATGGTCTTATTACCGATGGTCAGTTCGACGTTCAGGACACCCTTGGTTTCTGACGGGTTGCCGCCGAAGTCCTTGAGCACCATATTGGTCTTGATCAGGTCTTCAGCTCCTTTGCCTAGTTTTCTGAATGTTGCGTAGGGCATTAGGTTGACTGCGGCTCCCTCATCAACTAGCATTTTGGACATCAACTTGCCGTTGATGAATCCTTTAACGTACAACGGCTTCAGGTGCCGATTTTTGGTCCCCTCGGGTTTGTCAAAAATAGCTTGGTCTGGGGAGAGTGCTAGTTTCGCCAAGTCGTCTTCGATAGTGTCTCCATCAGCTTTAGGAGCGCTGAACTCGGCTGGCAATATGAATACCATGTTGACCGATGCAGAAACTTTGCCTTTCCCCTTGGCTGCCCTCCTGGCTTGATCGGCTGAACTCTCCTTGGCTTGCTCCTCGTCGGTTGTGGTGGTTTTCTCTTTGGTGATCCATCGCCTTTTGACTTTACCCAGCTGACGGCGTTGTTCTTGGATCATCTGCCGAACTTCTTCTTCCCTTCCTTCACGCTTTAGCCTTTGAATTCTTTGTTTCTGTGTTTTGCTGAAGAGGTCAGAGGGGCACCATTGGGGGTTGGTCGATCCTTCATCGTCGGCCTCTTCTTCATAGTAGTAGTCGTCGTCCTTGTTTTCATCGAAGAAGTCTTGATGGATCGGCCCTAGCCGATCGTGAACGGACTGCTGGTGCCGGTTGAGTTGAATGGGCCTTGGGACGAACCGAGTTGGACTGGTGATCGGCCGGCTTCTGTGTTCGTCCTCCGGGTACTCGCTGCAAGCCGGGCAATTTTCTAGCGTTGGCAGCCTCATCCCGGTCTCCTAGCAGTGCCTGAAAAATTTGCAATGCCAATGGGGATCGGCACCACTGTGATTCTCGTCGTACCGACGGCCTCGTGTTTCTGGCTCTTGCCGATAAAACCTTTCAAACCGGGCCTCCTCCCGCCATGATTGCTGTTGGGGGCGGCGTCGGCTACTCGTGTTGATCGGCCGTCGATCAACCAATCGGGCAACGGGGCGCACCATGTTGATCGACGCGGCTTGGCTTCCAGTCGGCTCACCTTCCGCATTGACCCCTTTCAATGTTTCGGCTAAGCTGTATGTCATTCTGCGGTGCCGATCAGCTTGCCTAGGGCCAGTTTGAACCATATTGATTGGGAAGGGGTGGCCATCTACCTTCATCGGCCGATTGGAATCGGCGAACTTGAGTTTCCCGACTTCTATTGCCGACTGGATCTGCTGCATGAAGACTTTACAATCGTTAGTGGCATAAGATGTAGAGTTGTGCCACTTGCAGTACTTCGGCCGATGGGATCACGTGGTTCTCGGGAAGCTGGATCTGTTTCTCCTTGAGCAGTAAGTCAAAAATCCTATCGGCCTTGGTGATGTCGAAGTCATTTCTTTCCTCTTTGGCCGTCTTCAGCAGCCACTGGCAAACAATGGCTTTTTTGTTTTTGGCCCATTCGGCTGCCGCCACCTCTGCGTCATCGTCGTTGGAATCGGAGTCTGACTCAATGATGACTTGAATTATGTTTTTGACAGCCTTCCTGGTGTCCTGAAATCTTTGTTCATGGGCCGTCACCTTCTGCGCCAGATGTGCTAGGCTGTCAAAGTCTTGAGCAGAGAAGCGCTCGTGGATCGGCACAATCAGGCCATGGAAGGCCAAATCGGCTAGCTGGGCATCCGACAGCACCAGGCTGTAGCATCGGTTCCTCATCTCTCTGAAGCGTTGGATGTATTCTTGAACCGACTCGTTGAGTTTCTGCCTGATACTGGTGAGGTCCGACAACTTCATTTCATGGTTGCCGGAGTAGAAGTAGCTCTGAAATTGTTTTTCGAGATCGTCCCACCTCTGAATTGAGTTGTAAGGCAATGAAGAGAACCAGGTGAAAGCCAATCCCGAAAGAGGCAGAGGAAACAACCGGACTCTCAAGGCGTCTATAGCTGATGCTTCGCCGCACTGCGCCAGGAATCGGCTGACATGCTCGTAGGTCGACACATTGTCTTGCCCTGAGAACTTCAAAAAATCTAGGATCTTGTATTGGTTGGGCAACGGAATCTGCTCAAAATGCTCCGGATAAGGATACCGATACATGTTCCTGTTGACGAGAAATTTCTCTCACGCGCTGGCCTAGGAGATCTGCTTAGCTCCAGTGCAGGTCCTTCTCGGCTGCCTGTGCAGTGCAGGGTGTGCCAGTTGGTTTAATCTATTAACCAACAAGAAAAAACAGTATATATGCGTTAAGTGTTAGGTTAGATCCCCACTGGATCGGCTGAGGGAATCCATGAGCATATATATGCTATCCTAAAATATATTTAAGCCAATCGACTGTTAGTGATATGCCCTAGAGGCAACATGGAGATGTTGGATATCACATCAATGTTTATGTATTTATGAATAAAGTGTTATTCAGTTCCATGAAATAGACATCTTGTATTGATCAATAAGTACGTGACTTATTTATGAGACTCTATATGTATGAATCTATTTCTAAATGATCCCTGATCATATATCATATTATTGGAACTAATATGATTCTAAGATCGGCATGTTTATTGATTGATGATCATGTCTCATAGATCATAGGTATGGAGATACCAAATCAATAAACATGGACATATGTGTTAGGGAACACATTGTTGGATAGACCCACCATGAGACACTACAAGAATTAATGTGCCATTAGTTGGTCTCAGATAATGTTGGTACAAGGTCCTTAGACCTAAGATCACCATGGATTCCAACATGTGTAGTAGCCTACTTTGGGACTTCCAAATGCTATTCCGTAACTGGGTAGTTATAAAGGTAGTTTTCGGGTTTGCTATGAAACATGGAGTGGGATGTGAGTGATCAAGATGGAATTTGCCCATCCTTTGGAGAGATATCTCTGGGCCCCTCGAGGTAATGGATTATGGAAATGCATGGCCATGCTAAGTTGATTGAGGAGTCAATCAACAGACAGATAATCCACTACGGTTCGAGTGAATTGTTAAGCTATTGAAGGGATGGCACACATCTTGCCTATAGCTTAATTGGTATCGTGAGGCAAAGGGATTTGTGTACACATTACAGGTTTAGAGCCGATATTATATTCTTGTATACTATGGGGTCAATATGTGCTGCTAGGTGCCGCTGTTGACAGGTCGGCTGAGTTGGACTCGAGCCGACGATTGGCTAAGTTAGACTATAGCCGAAACCGAGTATACCTGAACCTACAGGGTCGCACGCTTAAGGGGATAAGAACAGGCATTCGAGTTGGACTCGAATACGACTCAATCGGATAAGGATCCGATCGGATAGAGTCCTATGGTCTTACGATGTATGGGCGGCCGACTCTATGAGATTCGGATAGGATCCGATTCAACATAGAGTCCTGATCGGCCACTAGTCCCAGTCGGCCAACTCTACATAAAGGGGCGAGGGGTGGAGAGCTGTGACACATCAAGTACATCAATTGAAGTCAATTGCGTCGAAATCAATATGATCACTCGCGGCTTTAGAAGTCGGCAAGATCAATCTCCACGGAAACCCTCCCCACCTTCGAGCCAAAACCCTAGCCTTGCATCGCGTGCTAGCACACGGGTGTTCGCCGTTCTGTTCCCGGACGTGTGGATACCGGTAGAGGTGCTCCTACGTTGTGCGCTGTTGATCGGCTACGAATCGGTTGCAATCGGAGCGAGGCGACTGCGGCAGATCGGCAATGAGAACGCGATCGGCGACTCGGATCGGCTGCAACATCGGCGAATCGGATGATTGGTGAATCAGCTGTCCCCAGGAATCGGCTGTCGACTTGCGGGAATCGGCTGTGCTGTTCCAGATCGGATAGCCCTAATTGGCTGTTTCCGCTGCATACTCCAATCGGTAATGATCTATCGGCCCTTACTTGCAAGTGTTCCTGGTTTGCGCGGTAGAAAAGTTTTGTTTTTAGCTAGCGTAGCTTCCACGTAACCCTTCATCGACTAGAATGGATCGGCTATACCGAGACAGCATCTGCCGCTTAACCCAAATACAGTAAAGGATAATAAATATATGAATTGATAACCTAGCCGATACTGGAAAGCTAACTATGGATCGGCTAATACTCCGATGATTCTTATGAAAAGATATCATTCTTGAACCAGATACGCGTAGCCTGGGAAATCGGCCGTCGACTGTTGATGGCAGGCCGATTTCGGCTTATGGCGTCCGACAAGAATGAGATCTTAACATAAGAGGCGGTCCTAACATAAATCTAGTAATAAATATATTAAAAGAAATATACTAGGGCAGATAAGGCCGGCTGAAACCCCGGCACTGTCTCTCAAACATATAAATCTAACAAAACAGATCATTGGGAGTTCTAAAAATGACTTAATAGTTCAATGTTGATGCAGCATTAAGTATAAAAAGAAACAACCTAATCTGTTGTAGCCGATTTATACCTCTCGAGACGTGGATACCGCACATAAACCAGCCAACCTTTAGATCTAGCCTTATTGGCTGCAGGTTCTTGATGGAACCGACCAATGGCAGGATAGATCTAAACATTGCTCCAGTTTATTTGCGATATATGGTAAATAGCACAGTATAAACCCCTGAATCTAACCTGTCATTATGATGGAAGCACTAGAATTAGTAGATCATACCACTAATGACAAGCATTTACCTGGATTTGAGGATCGAAACGATGCAGCCCGTAGCCAAATCAATTGCTCGTCTGAAGAAAAAGGTTGGCGATGCGCCGAAGGTTGTTTGATTGATTGTGATTAATGTCTAATTACAGGGGGTCTCGGGTCCTATTTATACCCAAGATAACATTATTTGTACAAACCCTGGACTCTATCTAAACTACTATTTAAAATACGATCATATCCCAGAAAGGACCCACGCCACATTACAATGAACACCTTAAACAAACTCCTAATTTATAGATACAATTGCCATTACAGGACTCTATCCATAGATGGCAATATCTTTTAACGCGCACTCTGATAACCGAATTTTCTATTCATCTTCAAACATCTGCACCAGAAACGGTTCTATCTTCTCTGAACCTAGAATCGGCTATCGGCCGCCCTTATCCGATTCAATCCTTAGCCATCTGGCATCGCAGCCGATCGCTTCTCAGCCGATATGGCCTCTGCTTCTTCGTCAAACCAGCCGATCCGATTCTGCTTCACCTTTGCCAGGACTTAGGGATTCAATTACCAAATTTAGGTGTCAACACATGCCCCCCAAGTCCGTGATACGAAGTGTTACGGATTTGTTGCCTGTTCAAATTCCCGCTCTTTTCTGACCTAAACCGCTTCGGCTGCCCTGAGTGCCCTTTAAATAGCCCTTCGCTTCGACCGAAACGATCACGCTTTCAAAACCCACTAAAACACTTCGCAAGCAAGCCTTTCCTCTCTCCTCCCCGGCTATTCACCGGCGTCCTTTGTCTGATTTCAACGCCCTTCGCGAATCAGACCTCATTTTCATCTTCAACGACTTTGATGGCTTCCACCACCGTCGTGTCGAGCGCCTCCGTCGCACCGGCCACCGCCGCCGCACCGGCTACCATCACCGTCGAGTTCCCCGTGGTATGCCTACCGATTCAAAACTCTTTTCTTCAGATTTCCTTTTCCAGCCATGCCGTCTAGCATTGTTGTATCCATCATGCCTTTAGCCGTTCTTGATTAGCATTTTTCCCCTTTCAAACTGTAGCATTTAGCCATTCTTGATTAGTGTTTTTTCCTCTTTCAAACTGTAGCACCTGTCGCATCAAGTGGTCGTCCCAAGTTTGACCCAGGAAAGGAGATACTTCCTCGGCCCCATCGGCAACTCTGACCCAGCCGATATCATCATAGCCGAAACCAACAGGGTCCCCTACAACACCAACAAGCCATCCCTAGCCCACTGGAATGGGACCTTAAAGTCATGGCCGACCACCGACGCAGCCTGGGTTTAATGGTACAAGAAGGTGTGATCGGCCAAATACGCTCAGTGGGAGGAAACCGGGATTGCCCAATGCTTGGCCCTGTCCGTCGCCGACATGGAGAAAGCTAAGCCGCTTCTATCGGCTGCAACATATTTCTGGAATGACAGCTTCATCGCCTTCATATTCCGGCAAGGGCTGATGACATTCACATTGGCCGACGTGTACATGACGACCGGGCTGGACATCCTGGCGTCGGCTAACCCCAGCAACCTGAGCCGAAAGGGGCAGCATCAATTCAAGACCAAGGCCATCGGAGGGTGGAGCGGCTTCATCGCTCAAAACATGAAGGACGGATCCGTCGACCACAAGGAACACGTCGCATTCCTTATGATGTAGCTGGAGAAGTTCTTGTTCTGCGGCTCAAGCTGCGGCCAACCGCCAACTGGCAGGTCGTAGCCGAAATCCTGGCCGATGGGGGCAAGCTTGCGCTGGGGAAATACCTCCTCGGCTATCTGTATCAAATGTTGCATCAGGCCACCGCAAAGATAGCCGCCAACGCCCCAGTCAACACCGCCGGCCCCTGGTGGTTCTTACAGATCGGCGGCCGGCGACCCAGAAAATAGCCGGTCGGCTCCCTCTGACGGAGGCTGTTTTCCCAAGACTGGAGCCAATTGAAGATGAAGACGGCAACCAAATCACCACCACCAGCTGCATGAGCTATGGAGAAGCAGCGGCTGCTCATGCAGGCTCAAGGCAATCAGCCGACCTGCTAGCCGAATGGTTCATCGCCCTGTACGACGGGCTGTCTCGCGAGAACCGTGCCTAGTACTTTTATCGGGACCGGGGACTGTTTGAGTTGCCGGTCGATTTCAATTGGGAAGACATCAATTCAGCCGACAACCCAAGGTGCAGGGAGCTGTTCGTCGCCGCGCTGTCCCCCTGCATCCTGCCAACCGGGATCCACCAGGGCCGATCAGTGGCCAAAAGTTATGAATTCTACTACCCGGTGTCGGCGGCGAGACAGTTTGGTCTTGGGCAACTGCCCATCGGCTTCTATTATGCCCATAAGATTGAAACGAGGGGAGTGGTGAGCCAAGATTTGATAATGCATCGGCTGCTGAATATAGCCGGCCCTCCCCTCGGCAGCATCGGCGAGATGACCCTGGCGCTCAAGAAAAGCGCGGCCTACGACCAATGGTGGGCCGAAATCAAACGACACATCTTCCACCAGCGGTCATCTCATTACGTCGATCTGCTCCTGTCTGAAGAGATCCTCTCGGTAAACTTGGAACTCTAAATGATTTTTCCTTTTTTAACATCGGCCGATGTAGCTGATTAACACTTGCCCTCTGACTTGCAAGAGACCGAGATGGAGCGGCCGACAGTGAGCGACTCCAGGCGCCCCATCGAATACCGTCTAGGTGTTCTGGATGGGGCAACCTCGCTCCGTCGGTGATCGGCTGGGGAGCGCCGAAGCTGGCATCTTTGCTGCGCGGCAAGTGCGTGAGCCGATCGCTCATAAGAAAAGAGTCGCGCCCCTCGTAGAGCCATCGGCCACGCCTGCCCCCAAGAAGCTGAAGGAGAAAAAATCGGCAGCGCCAGCCGATAGCCTCCCCTCTTTGGACCCGATCGTCGCGCAGTTCCTCGACGCCGTCGCCAGCGAGGAGATGCCGGCGGCAGTTGGAGCGGCGGCCGAACCCGAGAGCTCCAGCCAAGAATCCGTCAACGGTCCAGCCGACGTCCCGCCGATTCCAAGTCCCCCCGCTAAAAATTGGACGGTAAGCCATCATCTAATCAAATTCGGCCTTATGATGATATCATTTGCATCTGACCAAACAATTCTTCTTAGGTCAAGAAATTGGCCGGGCGCCACTCCTCGTCACGTGCCATCGGTAATCATCCTTTGCAACTTGACTTATAGAACTTAGCCGACTGGACCGCTAACCCTTTCTTTTGCAGCCTCCACGATCTCCGTCGGCTGCCCCTAGGCGTCCGGTGAGCACGTTGTGCCTGCCACGGCGGCGACAACGGCGCCAATGATGAGGCCCCGATCGCTGCAGGCTGCGAACCAGCCGAGCCAGTCGCTCCGACTCCTGTGCCTACGGTAAGCCGACTGAATTTTATGATCGGCTCTGCCAACTCAACATTCTCTAACCATCTTTCTCTTTGCAGAACATAGTCGACCTCCTCAATTTCGACTTGTCAGAGTTCGAGGACTCCGGCAAGATCGACGAGGAGGTGTTGGTGACGACGGTCGAGGACCTGAGAGCTATCCTGGCTGACATCGGCAAGCGGCTGGAGGCCTCGCTGGACGCGCTGGTGATCGATAGCGGTTCAATCCGCGCGAGCTTCAAGGAAATTCAAGGCTAGCTGCCGGAAGCTCTAGCCGATGCCGTCGTGCCGGCTACCTTCTTGGAAGCCCACCAACTCAAATACGAGCGGGCACGACGGCGGATAGCCGACCGTCGCGAGAACCGGATGCGGTCGGCCACCCTCCAGTCAACCAAGGAAGCCATTGAGAGCCAGAAGGCCACCTTTGACCGCCTGAAAACCGAGCCGGCGGTCAAGCTTGAGCAACTCCTCTCACACCAAGATCAGCTGATGGCCGATCTCGTTGAAGTCACAAACGAGATCGACATCCACAATGAGTACATGGCCAGCCTACCGGTCAAAATCGAAGCTCAACGTCAAAGCATCAAGGCGGCTGTGGCACATCTCGGGGACTGGTGAAGGGCGTCCGCCGATGGTTGGGTGCGAGGCCGACAACGTCAGGATCATTGAGGAGGTGGATCAGATCAGGCATACAGCGTTGATGGCCATAGCCGATTTCTTGAAGCAACGAATTGTAATATTTTAGCATTCTCAAGTCAGCTACTACTTCATGTAATATATTCGTCAAACTTTTGTAATGGGCTCGAACTCTGATTGACTGTTCAAATCTTGTAATTTGCTTTGGCTTTTGTGTAATACAGCTTGTTAATCTCTTGCAACTGTGCTCGTGGATTAAATCGGCTTCGGCCGCATGTAGTATCTTGAATCGCTTACGCTGAAATCGGCCCTAGCCGTCCGTGTCGCACCACGTTTGCCGATTCCGAAACCACACCATAACCATCGATCTTAACACTTGAATTACGGCCGTTCGATCTCAATCACTTAAAACACTTTTATATTGACTACCGATTACGAAGCTTGCTGATTACGAAGCTTAAAAAATTTAGACTTTCCTAACCCCCAATTTTGCAATCGGCTCGTGTATGTATATGCCCCCCAAATTTTGTTGATAGCTTCGATGTCGACAAAATTGTGAATTCAAGCCATTCACGCATCATTGTCGTCTCTATCGGCCAATTGTTAGCCGATCGTAGAAAACTTAGGAAAAATGTTGCATAAAAATGCCTAAAGGTGATGCCTTATTGAAACAAGACATCGACTGTCATAAATCGGCTAAGAAGCCAGAGCCGAATCATGAATTGATCCATACACATGGGTAGTATTTCTTCAAGTATTTTCCATTAAGAGCCCTCCCAAATACTTCTCCATCTAAACCTTCTAGCATGTAAGCCCCTTTAGAGACGCATTTGTGGATCTTGAAAGGCCCTTCCATATTTGGTGACCACTTGCCAAATTTGTTATCCCTAGATCCAATCGGCAGTATCACTTTCCAAACGAGTTCCCCTTCCTCGAAAGATTTAGGCACCACTTTTTTATTGTAATGTTTGGCTACTCGTTCTTTATCCCTTTTAACTTTCTCCAAGGCCCTCATCCTAGATAAAACTAAGTCTTCTGATTCATCCACCATCAAGTGATAATAATCGTCGGCTGTGAGTTGATCCTGTAGCTGAATGCGCCTTGAGCCGACGATGCTCTCCCATGGTAGCACTGCCTCATGCCCATAGACTAGCTTGTATGGAGGGACTTGAATTGATCCATGGCATGCCATCCGATATGCCCACAGTGATTCGGCTAATCGGCTGTGCCATTGCTTGGGGTACTCAGAGATCTTTCTTTTAATCAATTTAATCAAACTTTTATTTGAGGCTTCGGCTTGCTCGTTGGCCTATGCGTAGTATGGCGAAGAATTCAGTTGCTTGATCCCCATGTCATCGGCAAACTGAATAAACTCATCCGATACGAAGATAGATCCCTGGTCTGTTGTTATCGTTTGTGGGACGCCAAATCGGTAGATAATATGTTCTTTGACAAACTCAATTGCGTCCTTAGAATCCACCTTCTTCAGAGGAACTGCCTCCACCCATTTTGTGAAATAATCTGTCGCTACCAGAATAAATTTATGCACTTTGCTTGAGGGTGGATTGATCTGGCCAATCATATCGATGCCCCATCCTCTGAACGACGAAGGCTTAATAATTGGGTTCATAGCCGACGCTGGTTTCTCATTGTATGGCGCCAAACTTCTGACAATCTTGGCAACCCTTGTAATATTTGAAACAATCCTCCAGCATTGTCGGCCAGAAAAATCCTGCTCGGCGAAGCAACCACTGTGGGCTGATTGTTGTGTGCCATAGATCCCTTCATGCACTTCTCCGATGGCCACTTTGGCCTGATCGGCTCCCAGACACTTGAGTAGCACACCATCAATCGTCTGATAGTACAGATCTTCATCGAGCAAAACATATCTTAACGCCTTGTATCGTAATTTCCTTGTAGCCGATTGAGAGGGGTTTTTGAGATAGCTATAAACTTCAAACCTCCAATCGTCGGCTGTAATGGCGGCAACATCTATGTCAATCTCTTTCATCATCGGCCGGTAGCCCGATGCCCCTTGAGCTAAATCATTGGCCTCGTGTTCTGCTCTCTGGGGATATGTTTCAAAGTAACTAGCCGAAATTGTCCATTAATTCCTAGCATTGCTAGTAATAAACCATTAGCGTATCGTTTTTGCATTCATATTCTCCTGATAATTGGCTGATGACCAACAATGAATCTCCCATTATTTCGATGGCGTCGGCTTTGACTTCCTTGAGTATATGTAATCCTTTAAGGACGGCTTCGTATTCAGCTTGGTTGTTTGTGGTGTGGGGGTTGATAGCGAAAGCAAACTCAAAACTTGCCCCCTTGGGTGAAATAATGACTAAGCCGATGCCGCAGCCGTTGGTGCAAACCGAGCCGTCAAATGTCAAAGTCCAGGGCATAATTTCCACTGAGCCGATCGAGTCATTTCTGTGCTCCACAATGAAATCGGCTATGGCTTGTCCTTTGACTGCCCTGGGTGCCTGGTACCTCAAATCAAATTCTGTTAGCGCAAAAATCCACTTCCCAATTCTTCCTTTCAACACTGGAGCCGATAGCATGTATTTAACTACATCGGCTTTGCAGATTATTGTGCATTCGTTGGATAGCAGATAATGCCTTAACTTTGTACGCGAAATATAGAGGCATAGGCATAGCTTCTCCACAAGCGGATACCTTGTTTCCGCGTCTAGCAGTCGTCGGCTGAGAAAGAAGATGGCTTTTTCTTTGCCCTCAACCTCTTGGATTAAAACGGAGCCGATTGACTTGTTATCAGCTGATAGGTACAGCTTAAACGGTATCCCTTTTTGTGGAGGCATTAGAACTGGAGGGGAGCTCAGATAGTCCTTGATGTTGTCCAAAGCCTTCTGCTATTCTGCCCCCATGTGAATGCTTGATCGGCTTTCAGCCGAAGCAATGGTGTGAACGGCTCCATCTTTTATGAGAGATTGGCTATGAACCGCCTGATGAAATTTATCTTGCCGATCAACGACTGGAGTTGTTTTTTGTCCTTCGGAGGCTAAATTGTCTTGATAGCATTTATACTCCTTGGTGTAACCTCAATCCCTCTTTTATGAACAAGAAATCCCAGGAATTGCCCGGCCGACACGCCAAACGTGCACTTATGTGGATTCATCTTCAGGCCATATTTCCTCGTCCGCTCCAACACCTGTCTCTGATCGGCTATGTGGCCCTCTATCTCCCTGGATTTGATGACCACGTCGTGAATGTAGATTTCTACTAGTGAGCCGATCATGTTGTGAAAAATGTAGTTAATGGCCCGTTGATATGTTGTCCCAGCATTCTTCAAGCCGAACATCATTACCACCCACTCGTACAAGCCGATTGCGCCAGGACACCGAAAAGCAGTCTTGTGGATGTCCTCGTCGGCCATAAATATTTGATTATAACCTGCATTGCCATACATGAAACTAATGATTTTGTAGCCCGAAGCAGCATCGACAAGCAAATCGGCTATCGACATTGGGTATTCGTCCTTAGGTGTGGCCTTGTTTAGATCTCTGAAATCGATGCACACCCTAAGTTTACCGTTTTTCTTCAATACTAGGACAATATTTGAGACCCACTCGGCGTATCGGCAAGGCCGAATGAATCCCGCATCGTATAGCCGAGTGATTTCGGTTTTGATTGCATCGTACATATCGGCCTTAAACCTCCTAGGAGGCTGTTTGAACGGCCGATAGCCTGCCTTAATCGGCAGTTGATGGACCACTATTGATCGGCTAAGACCGGGCATCTCGAAGTACTCCCAAGCAAAACAATCTTTATATTCTTTTAACAAATCAATGAGCTGGGATCTACAATGAGGAGATAATTTTTTGCTAATATACGTCGGCCTCGGCTTATCACCAGAGCCGATGTCAATTTCCTCTAATTCGTCGGCCGATGTGAAAACTTGCCCGAGCTTGCTATGTCTTCGTCTGCGGTGTCCATGCCAAAGACGCTTGAGCCCTCCACCATGTCTTGTTCAGAGCAGCAGCTGCGGCACGTCATCTCCAATTGGCTGTATTGTGGAATTGGACACATTTAGAAAATCGGCTTGCTAGATTTTCCTAGACAAACAATCGATGCCTTCGATTTCCCAAAGCGGCAAATCGGCACTGACGACGCTAACTGACCTATCGGCTGGTACGATCTCAACCTTGTCGCCGTCCCATTGGATCAGGCTCTGATGCATTGTAGAAGGAACGCAGCAGTTAGCGTGTATCCAGTCCCTTCCAAGCAGCAGGCTCTAAGACCCCTTCCTGTCGATGACAAAGAATGTTGTGGGCACGGTTTTATTGCCGATGGTCAGTTCGACGTTGAGGACGCCCTTGGTTTCTGATGGGTTGCCGCCGAAATCTTTGAGCACCATGTTGGTCTTTATCAAGTCTTCGGCTCCTTTGCCTAGTTTTCTTAACGTTGCGTAGGGCATGAGGTTGACTGCAGCTCCCCCATCGACTAGCATCTTGGACATCGGCTTGCCGTTGATGAATCCTTTAACGTACAATGGCTTCAAGTGCCAATTTTCGGTCGCCTCGGGTTTGTCGAAAATAGCTTGGTCTGGTGAGATTGCTAGATTCACCAAGTCGTCTTCAATGGTGTCTGCATCGGCTTCAGGAGCAATAAATTTGGCTGGTAGTACGAACACCATGTGGACCGATGCAGAAACTTTGCCTTTCCCTTTGGCTGCCCTCCTGGCTTGATCGACTGAACTTTCCTGGGTTTGCTCTTCGTCGGCTGCGACGGTTTTCTCCTTGGGAACCCATCGCCTTTTGATCTTGCCCAGCCGACGGCGTTGTTCTTGGATCATCTGCCGAACTTCATCTTCTCTCCCTTTGCGCTTGAGCCGTTGAATTCTTCTTTTCTTCGTCTTTGTGAAGAGATCGGACGGGCACCATTGAGGATTGGCCGATTCCTCGCCGTTGGCCTCTTCGTCATCACGCTTATTGCCGTTGCGATCTTTGTCGATGAAGAAGTCTTGATGGATTGGACCGAGCTGATCATGGACGGAACGCCGCCTCTGATTCAACTGCACGGCCCTAGGGATGAACCGGGTTGGGCTTTCGGCTGATGAGTTCCTGTGCTCGTCGTCGCGGCGATCGTTGCACGCGGGCGCGTCCGGCGTCGGCGGCCTCATGTCGGATTCCCAGCAGTACTGAAAAATCAAAATGCCAATGCGGATCGGCACTATGGTGGTTTACCTCGTATCGGCGGCTTTGAGTTTCCGGTTGGCGCCGATGAGGTGCTTCATCGCGAGCCGCTTCCCGCCAAGACGATGTTGAGGACGGCGTCGGCTATCGTTACGGGCGGCCGTCGGTTAGCTGGTCTGATAACGGTGCACACCATATTGATTGGCGCGGCGTGATGTCTAGTCGGCTCGTCTTCTGCCTTGGCCCCGATTGATGTGTTGACTAAGCCATGCGCCATTTTGTTCTGTCGATCAGCTTGCCTGGGGCCGGCTTGAATTGTGTTGACCGGGAAAGGGTTACTGTCTACCTTCATCGGCCAACTTGAATCGGCAAACTTCAGTTTCTCGGCCTCAACTGCCGACTGGATTTGCTGCCTGAAGACTTTGCAATCATTGGTGGCATGGGATGTGGAGTTGTGCCACTTGCAATATTTCTTCTTCTTTAGTTCTTCAGCCGATGGGATCACGTGATTTTCGGGGAGCTGAATTTGTTTCTCTTTGAGTAGCAAGTCAAAAATCCTGTCGGCCTTGGTGATGTCGAAGTCATATCTCTCTTCTTTGGCCGTCTTCAGCAGCCATTGGCAGAGGATGGCCTTTTTGTTCTTGGCCCATTTGGCTGCCGTTACTTCTGCGTCATTGTCGTCGGAATCGTAGTGTGATTCAACGACAACCTGGGTTATGTTCTTGACAGCCTTCCTGGTGTCTTGGAATCGCTGCTCGTGGGCCATCACCTTCTGCGCCAAGTGGGCTAGGCTGTCAAAGTCCTGCGCAGAGAACCGCTCTCGGATCGGCGCGATCAAGCCATGAAAGGCCAAATCGACCAGCTGGGCGTCCGATAGCACCAAGCTATAGCATCGGTTCCTCATCTCCCTAAAGCGTTGGATGTATTCTTGAACCAATTTGTTGTGTTTTTGCTTGATGCTAGTGAGGTCCGACAACTTCATTTCGTGGTTGCCGGAGTAAAGTAGCTGTGAAACTGTTTTTCAAGATCGGCCCAACTCTGAATTGAGTTGTAAGGCAATGAGGAGAACCAGGTAAAAGCCGATCCTGAAAGGGACAAAGGGAACAAACGGACTCTCAATGGTTCGCCGCACTGCGCCAAGAATCGGCTAACATGTTCGTAGGTTCATACGTTGTCTTGCCCTGAGAACTTTGAGAAATCTGGGATCTTGTATCGGTTGGGCAACGGAATCCGCTCGAAGTGCTCTGGATAGGGATATCGATACATGTTTCCTGAATCTGTTGGCTTGAGGCCGAATTGATCATGCATGACATCTGCAATCAGATTGGCCCAACTCCGGTTGTCCTGCTGTATCGGCTCGTATGGGTCATACGGCGCGGGTGCTTGCTGATATAGTGGTGGTGGCGTCTGAGGCCTGTAATGATGATCTCGGCGGCCTCCTTGATATCGGTGATGGAGTGGATGATCAATGGGAGGTGGCCGATGTGCCGGTGGTGGCGTTGGTGGCCCTGGAAACAGCTGTCGGCCACTGGCGTTGTATCGTCTATCCAGGTCAATCTGGGCAATCGGTTCTGACCGCCGATTGTCGTTGAACATGTTAGCAATCTGATCCTGGGCAGCGGTTGCTGTCGGTTCAGCATGGTAATCACTGGCCTTGTAGCCGATTCAGTTGGATTTGGTTGGCTGAGGATCCCTCCTGGCGGCCCTGGTTGTGCTAGTGGTGGGATCGGCCAATTCTGGGTGACCAACATCCTGTAACCAGGAAATTGACCGTCTGTGAAGTACGTCGACCCCCGTTGCAGCTGGTTGGCTATCTTAGCGTCGACCAAGGTAGTCATCATGTTGTTGAGAGTATTGACCAGGATGCTACTTTGGTTGACCAGCGCGTGATGGACGACCGACTCGATCCGGTCTTGTAAGGAGTACAGAGCTTAGTCATCTTGTTCCTGAATTGGCTCCTCCACCTTCTGTTGGCCTTTTGACCCACCAGAGGAGGATGCCTTGAGCTCGTCCATGCTGAATTTATATTTTTGATGCACGGCTCCGGATCTTGTTTGGGTGAAAGATTGCAAGTAATTGGCCTGGAGCTCTTCCACCATCTTCTTGTAATCGGCTTGCTGTTCAGCCGATAATTGCTCCATCTTCGCAGGCACAATGTTGTCCTGAGAAACATTGGGGCTCTTGGAGTCGACCATCTTGCTGACTGAATCTATGCGTCCGAGTCGAGCGTGTTGACGAGAAATTTCTCTCACGCGCTGGCCTGGGAGATCTGCTTAGCTCTAGTGCAGGTCCTTCTCGGCTGCCTGTCCAGTGCAGGGCGTGCCAGTTGATTTGATCTGTTAACCAACAAGAAAAAACAGGATATATGCGTTAAGTGTTAGGTTAGATCCCCACTGGATCGGCTAAGGGAATCCATGAGCATATATGCTATCCTAAAATATATTTAAGCCAATCAACTGGAATGGATCGGCTATACCGAGACATCATCAGCCGCTTAACCCAAATACAGTAAAGGATAATAAATATATGAATTGATAACCTAGCCGATACTGGAAATCTAACTATGGATCGGCTAGTACTCCGATGATTCTTATGAAAATATATCATTCATGAACCAGATACGTGTAGGCTAGGAAATCGGTCGTCGGCTGTTGATGGCAGGCCGATTTCGGCTTATGACGTCCGACAAGAATGGGATCTTAAACATAAGAGGCGGTCCTAACATAAATCTAGTAATAAATATATTAAAAGAAATATACTAGGGCATATAAGGCCGGCTGAAACCCCGAAACTATCTCTCAAACATATAAATCTAACAAAACAGATCATTGGGAGTTCTAAAAATGACTTAATAGTTCAACGTTGATGCAACATTAAGTATAAAAAGAACAACCTGATCTGTTGTAGCCGATTTATACCTCTCGAGACGGTGGATACCGCACATAAACCAGCCAACCTTTAGATCTAGCCTTATTGGCTGCAGGTTGTTGATGGAACCGGCCAATGGCAGAATAGATCTAAACATTGCTCTAGTTTATTTGCGATATATGGTAAATAGCACAGTATAAACCCCTGAATCTAATGTGTCATTACGATGGAAGCACCAGAATCAGCAGATCATACCACTAATGACAAGCATTTACCTGGATTTGGGGATCGAAACGATGCAGCCCGTAGCCAAATTAATTGCTCGTCTGAAGAAAAAGGTTGGCGATGCGCCGAAGGTTGTTTGATTGATTGTGATTAATGTCTAATTACAGGGGGTCTTGGGTCCTATTTATCTGTACAATCTGTACAAACCCTGGACTCTATCTAAACTACTATTTAAAATACGACCATATCCCAGAAAGGACACACGCCGCATTACAATGAACAGCTTAAACAAACTCCTAATTTACAGATACAATTGTTGTTATAGGACTCTATCCATAGATGGCAATATCTTTTAACGCGCACTCTGATAACCGAATCTTCTATTCATCTTCAAACATCTGCACCAGAAACGGTTCCATCTTCTCTGAACCTAGAATCGTCTATCGGCCGCCCTTATCCGATTCAATCCTTAGCCGACTGGCATCGCAGCCAATCGCTTCTCAGTCGATACGGCCTCTGTTTCTTCGTCAAACCAGCCGATCCGATTCTGCTTCACCTTTGTCAGGACTTAGGGATTCAATTACCAAATTAAGGTGTCAACAGTTCCCTGAGTCCTTTGGTTTGAGGCCAAATTGATCGCGCATGACATTCGCAATCAAATCGGCCCAAGTCCGGTTGTCCTGTTGTATCGGCTTATATCGATCATACGGCGCGGGTGCTTGCCGATAAAGTGGTGGCGGCATCTAGGGCCTGTAGTGATGATCTTGACGGCCTCCCTGATACTGGTACTGGAACGGGTGATCAGCGGGAGGCGGCCCATTTGCCGATGGTGGCGTTGGTGGACCCAGGAACAATTGTCGGCCACCGGTGTTGTACTGTCTGTCCAGGCCAATCTGGCCAACCGGCTCTAGCTGCCGATTGTCGTTGAACATGTTGGCGATCTGATCCTGGGACAGCGGTTGCTGTCGATTCAGCATGGTGATTACTGGCCTTGCAGCCGATTCGGTTGGATCCGGCTGGCTAAGGACCCCTCCTGGCGGCCCTGGTTGTGTTGGTGGTGGAATCGGCCGATTCTGGGTGGCCAACGTCCTGTAACCAGGAAACTGGCCGTCTGTGAAGTACGTCGGCCCCTGCTGCAGCTTGTCGGCTATCTTGGCGTCGACCATATTAGCGATCATGTTGTTAAGGGTGTTGACAAGGATGCTACTCTTTTTGACTAGCGCGTGATGGACGGCCTAATCAATTCGGTCTTGCAAAGTATGCATGGCCGAATTATTTTGTTCCCGAATCGGCTCCTCCACCTTCTATTTGCCCTTTGATCCACTGGAGGAGGACGCCTTGAGTTCGTCCATGCCGAACTTGTACTTTTGATGCACGGCCCCGGATCTTGTCTAGGTGAATGATTGCAGGTAGTTGGCCTGGAGCTCTTCTACCATCTTTTTGTACTCGGCTTGCTGTTCAGCCGATAGTTGCTCCATCTTCACAGACACGACGTTGTCCTGAGAAATGCTGGGGCTCTTGGAGTCGACCATCTTGTCAGATGCGTCGATGCGTCCTAGCCGAGTTGACAAAAAAAAGCCCCACCGGGCGTGCCAAGAAGCGTGTTGACGAGAAAGTTCTCTCACGCGATGGCCTGGGAGGTATGCTTAACTCCAGTGCAGGTCCTTCTCGGCTACCTATGTTGTTCAAGGCGTGCCAGTTGGTTTGATCTGTTAACCAACAAGAAAAACAGAGATACATGCGTTAAGTATTAAGTTGCATCCTACTGGATCGGCTGCAGGAGTCAACTTACATATATATGCTATTCCGAATTTTATTTAAACCAAGTGACTAGAATAGATCGGCTACACCGAGACAGTATTAGCCACTTAATCCAAATATACAACAGAATAATAAATATATGCTTTAACGATCTTAGCCGATGTCATAAGTTCAAATGTGAATCGGCTAATACTCCGATTTATCTTATGAAAAGATATTGATCTGAGCTAAATGCGCTAAACCTAGATCAGTCGGCTGTCGGCTGTAGCTGACAAACTGATTCTGGCTTAGGGCATTTAACAGAGCAAGATCTTAATACAAGAGGCGGTTTTAATAATCCTGACAACAAATATCAAAAGAACATTAAAACAGATAAGGCCGGCTGAAACCCCTGCACTGTCTCTAAGCAAAATACATCTAACCGAACAGATCATGAAAGGTCTAAAAACGACTTAATAGTTCAACACTGATGCAGCATTAAGTATGAAAAGAACAGTCTGATCTACTGTGGCTGATGTAAATGCCTCGAGACGGTGGATATCGCATATAATCTAGGTCAACCTTTAGATCTAGCTCTATCGGCTATCGATCCCTGACAGAATTGAGCCGATGACGAGATAGATCTAAACATTGTTCTAGATTATATGCAATATATGATAACTAGCGCAGCATAAATCATCGAATTTAGAGTGTCATAGTGATGGAAGCACTAAATTCGATGAGATACACCACTAATGGCAAACATTTACCTAAACTTGGGGATCAAAACGATGCAGCCTGAAGTCGGATCAGTTGTTCGTCTGAAAAAAAGGAGGCAATGCGCTGAAGGTTGTATTGATTGTGATTGTCTCATTTACAGAGGTCTCGGGTCCTATTTATATCCAAGTACAGCAAAGACCGCGCTAAACACGGCTACAACTAACTACTATATCTATACGACAAAAGCGCGGGAAGCAATCCTTTGCCGCCTTTACAATAGGGTTATCTCTAAACAAATCACTAATTTACATACATTAGTCGTTATGGGAATTTATCCCAAGATGGCAATATCTCTTAATGCGCAATTTGGAAACCGAACCTTCTATTTTATCTCCAAATATCTGCATCAGAAACGCTTTCAACTTCTCTGAACTTGGAATCGGCTATCGGCTGTTCTTGTCCAATTCAACCTTAGCTGACTGGCTTCGTAGCCGATCGCATTTTAGCCGACCCGGCCTCTGTTTCTTCGTCAAACCACCCGATCCGATTCTGCTTCAACCTCAGCTAGGACTTAGGGATTTGGTTACCAAATTTAAGTGTTAACACGCGTGAAGATGAAGATTCTGAGAATGAGGACAATAAGGTAAGCTTTCTTGAGGAAGCCATTCTTGTTTTAAGTGCAAAGAATAAAAATGTGAAAAAATGTTCAAAAAACAAGAATTTGTGATTGAATCTTTGAATGTTGAAATTGCTAGATTAAAATCTCTTATTCATAATGATGATGATTGCAAAAATTGTGAGGTTTTAATGCTTGAAATTTTAAAGATTAGAGATGTCAATGATTCTCAAGTTTTGGCTACTAAATCTTGTTTAACATGTGATGCTAATGAATTAAAACTAAAAGATGCTTTAGCTCATGTTAAGCAAATGGAGGACATTGTTAAACAAGATGAGGTAGTTTCTTGCTCTAAATGTCACAAAAGTAAAGATGTCATGGTTGGTTGTGAAAATTGTGCAAATCTTGAAAAAGAAGTTTCTTATTTGAAAAGTTCTTTGCAAAAATTTTCTGATGGTAAGAAAAAACTTAACATGCTTTTGGATCAATCTAAAGTGTGTTGCGACAATAGAGGAATAGGTTTTGATGCTCGTGACTATCTCACCAAAAATCCCCCAAATGTTTTGAGAATGATTGAAAATGGTGAGATTTTGACAAAACCTAATGATGTGAAAACAATTTTTAAATCTGCTAGAAATATGCCATCTCTTCCTGTTTATTTAAAAGAAACTGAAGCAAATATTTCAAAACCACCAACCACTAGGGAAAAGTTTTCTTGCTCTTTTTGTGGTAAAGATGGTTATCTTGTTGGTTTTTGTTTCAGATTAGCACGAAAACAGAAAAAGGAAAGAGAGGTTAATTTTGTAAAATCAAAGTGGCAAAAATCGGCTTTTCCTCGGGAAGGCCGGTCGGACCTGATGGGTCAAACGGTCGGACCGGCCGTGGCACCCGGTCGACCAGCGGCTTGCCTCGTCGGTCAGACCGTCCGTGGCACGCGGTCAGACCAGCAGTACCCCAGCAGTCAGACCGGCTCCGAAGGAATTTTTTAAAAATTCTAAAAGTGTTTTTGCACGTGGATATATGCCTATTGGATCTGTTGGTCATGTGTCTCAGTACTGGATTCCTAAATTTCTTTTCACTAACCCCAGTACTGAGGCTGTGACATCTTCTTTTGCGTAGGCGTTGGTGGCAAGGAAGGAGAACGTGTGGATCGTGGACTCCGGTTGTTTGCGGCACATGACCGGAGATAAAAATTGGTTCTCCTCCCTCATGATGAAATCCAAGACTGAATCGATAATCTTTGGAGATGCTTCTACAAGTGCCGTTCTCGCTACCAGATCAGTCAAGGTAAGTGACAAATTTGAATTGAAAGAGGTAGCTTTAGTCGAGGACTTAAAGTATAATTTACTTTCAGTTTCTCAAATTGTTGATGAGAATTTTGAAGTCCACTTTAAGAAAACTGGAAGTAAAATTTTTTATTCTTGTGGTGATTCTGTGTTGAACATTTCTCGTTATGGGAGAGTTTTTAAAGCTGATTTTGGAAACCCTATTTCTCCCGTTGTTACATGTTTGGTTGCGAAATTCAACAAAGATTTAATGTTTTGGCATCGCTGACTTGGACATGTTGGTTTTGATCATTTGACTAGACTAAGTGGTTTGGATCTTGTTTGAGGTTTGCCTAAACATAAGAAAGATCTTGATTTGGTTTGCGCACCATGTCATCATGGTAAAATGGTTGCTTTTTCACATACTCTAATTCTTTCTGTGATGATGGATGCATCGGGACAGCTTTTACATATGGACACTGTTGGTCCAGCTAGAGTGCAATCCGTTGGACGAGAATGGTATGTGTTTGTTATTGTTGACAACTTTTCTCGATATTCTTGGGTTTTCTTCATGGCAACTAAGGATGAGGCCTTTGGACACCTTCGGAGTTTGGTTCTTTGTTTGAATTGTGAAATTCCCGATTTTTTGAAAACAATTAGAAGTGATAATGGTGGTGAATTTAAAATTGCTAGTTTTGAACAGTGTTGCAACGAAAAAGGCATTGAACATCAATTTTCTTCTCCTCGTGTTTCTCAACAAAATGGTGTTGTTGAAAGAAAAAATCTCTCTTTGGTTCAGATGGCTAGAACAATGCTTGATGAGTATCACACTCCTAGGAAATTTTGGGCCGAAGCTATTAACACTGCATGCTATGTTCCCAATCGTATTTTCTTGAGATCAAAACTTGGAAAAACACCTTATGAGGTTCGATTTGGTCGTCAGCCCAAAGTTTCACATTTGCGTGTTTCTGGTTGCAAGTGCTTTCTCTTGAAATCAGGAAATTTGGATAAATTTGAATCATGTTCAATCGATGGTTTATTTCTTGGTTATCCCACACACACTCGTGGTTATCGTGTACTTGTTTTGGAGACTAACAAAATTGTCGAGACTTGCGAAGTCACTTTTGACGATGCTAGTCCCGGTACTAGACCACAGGTTTAGGGGGAGGATGGTCGTATCTTCGAAGACAAAAGCGACAACAAAGACGACGAGGTTGACCTGACCGGTCAGACCGGACGAGTGCCGCCGATCAGACCGGAGCAGGCTGCCCGGTCAAACCGGCCAGAGACCCGGTCAGACCGGCAGGGGCCGACCACTTCGGATTTAGTTGACTCCAATCATGGGGATTCGTCGGGGACTACGACCAGTGCAGGTACAGAACGTGAATCAACTTCTGATATCACTGTTCCATTGCATATTCAGCGACAACATCCACCGGAACAAATAATAGGTAATTTACATGAGTGGACTACAAGATCTAAGGTAACTATGCATGACTTTGCAAATTCTGCTTTTGTTGCTTCTTTTGAACCCAAAGATATTACTCATGCATTAACTAATGAATCGTGGATTAACGCCATGCATGAAGAACTTGAACAATTTGAAAGAAACAAAGTTTGGTCTTTAGTTGAACCACCTTCAGGACATAATGTTATTGGAACCAAGTGGGTTTTCAAAAATAAACAAAATGAGGATGGTTTAATTCTTAGAAATAAGGCTAGGCTTGTTGCTCAGGGTTTTACGCAGGTGGAGGGTTTGGATTTTGATGAAACTTTTGCTCCTGTTGCTAGGATTGAAGCAATTAGACTTTTGTTAGCTTTTGCTGCTTCAAAAGGTTTTAAATTGTATCAAATGGATGTTAAAAGTGCTTTTCTGAATGGCTTTATACAGGAGGAAGTTTATGTTAAACAACCACCGGGTTTTGAAAATCCTGATTTTCCTAACCATGTGTTTAAATTGTGAAAAGCTTTGTATGGTTTGAAACAAGCACCTAGAGCATGGTATGATAGACTTAAGAACTTTTTGCTTGAAAAAGTTTTCAAATGGGAAAGATTGACAAAACACTTTTTGTTCTTAAGCATGGAGAAAGTCAACTTTTCGTTCAGATTTATGTGGATGATATCATCTTTGGTTGTTCAACTCACGTTTTGGTTGTAGAATTTGCTGAGACTATGCGCGGGGTGTTTGAGATGAGCATGATGGGTGAATTGTCATACTTTTAGGGATTGCAAATTAAGCAAACACCTCAAGGTACGTTTATCCATCAAACAAAGTACACCAAAGATCTTTTGCTTAGGTTCAAGATGGAGAGCTGCAAGCCAATCTCTACACCCATTGGTTCTACTGCTGTTCTTGATCCCGATGAAGATGGTTAGGCTGTGGATCAAAAGGAATATAGAAGCATGATTGAATCTTTGTTGTATCTAACTGCTTTTAGGCCAGACATACAGTTTGCTGTGTGTTTGTGTGCACGTTTTCAAGCTTCTCCTCGTGCTTCACATCGTCAAGCGGTCAAGCGAATAATGAGGTATTTGAATCATACACTTGAGTTTGGAATTTGGTATTCTACTTCTTCTTCTATTTGCTTAAGTGGATATTCCGATGCTGATTTTGCTGGTTGTAGAATTGATAGAAAAAGTACTACTGGAACATGTCATTTTCTTGGTACATCATTAATTGCATGGTCCTCTAGAAAACAATCTAGTGTAGCTCAATCAACTGCTGAATCTGAATATGTTGCTGCTGCTAGTTGTTGTTCACAGATTCTACGGCTTATTTCTACTTTGAAAGATTATGGACTTGCTTTTGAAAAGTACCTCTTTATTGTGATAATACAAGTGTCATTAACATTGCTAAGAATCCTGTTCAACACTCACGCACAAAGCACATTGATATTCGCTTTCACTTTTTGAGGGATCATGTTGAGAAGGGAGGTGTTGAATTGAAGTTTTTAGACACGAAGTTGCAACTTGCTGACATTTTTACTAAACCATTAGATTCTTCTCGCTTTGCTTTTCTTCGAGGAGAGTTGGGAATTATTCATCCTTTTTGGCATGTTTTGAGGGGGAGTTTTGTGCTCTTGTTTTTATCAAGCAATTGTTGAATAATATAAATTGAGAAAAAGAGAGCTTTATCCATACATATTGTATTTTCGTGTGCATGCTAGCAATACTATGAAGATTTATTTGTCACTAGCATAGCTTATATGTGTTCTAGTATCTTTATGTGATCTAGATTTTATCTTTTCAATGAAATGATGCATGACACTTAATATCATACTTAAATTAATGAAATATGCAATGTTGATACAAATGCATGTGTTGATTTATAAATGCTTATATATGCACTGTGTTGAATTATTATTCCTCGAATTTCTTTAAAATTGCTCATTGTGTAAGAGAATAAAATATTATCTATGAGAGAAAAAATGAATACCGAATCCTTGGAAACACTCTTGACGACAAGGACGTATTTGACGTGAGGAAAAATAATGGGTACCGAATCCTTGGAAACAGTCTTGACGACAAGGACGTACTCGGAATAATTGAGAGAAAAAAATATATGAGCAAAGAAAAAATTGGCTCTAGTAAATATAAAAAATCCTCTTGATTATTATGTGCAAAAAGTCAATTTGGGAAAGAGTAATGGTTGCAATAGGTATATATATTTGGATTTATCTTTCAACCTATGTGCTTGTAAAGATGTTGCATTATAAAATCGTTTGAATTCATAAATTTTGATTGCATTATTGTTCTTACTTATAAAGTCTTTGATTCATGACTATACTCTAGTGCATATTTTCTACATAATTGATGAGTTCATCTTCTTATTATTGCAACACGTGCCATGACTTGCTCTATGTATGGTGCTAAGCTCTTCAATAATTATGAACATAATTCTTATGCTTAATGAAACCATTGTCAAAAGGGGTAGAACAAATGGGAGAACAACAAAGCTAAAAAGGGGGAGAACAAAGTTTGAAAGAACAAGTGCAAGTTTTTCAAGTTCAAAGGATTTTCTTTCTTTTCAAAAGGGGGAGAAATTTTCTCTTTGATTTTTGAGCACTCAAATGTTTTTTACCATTTTTGTTTTTAATTTTTCCAAACACCAAAACAAAGCTTTTTATTTGGTTTGCCAATGTGTTCATCAAGGGGGAGATTGTAAAATTAAAGTGTGTTCGATTCTTCTATGGTGATGAACAATTGGCATCTGTGATTATTGGTTATTTGGAGGTTATTGGCAAAATGGATTTTGAGATATTTGGTTTCGGACGTGAACAATACTCTTCTGGCTGCATGGTCCGGTCTGACCGGAGGTTACTGCGATCAGACTGTGTGGGTTTCACCAGTCAGACCGACCGACACAGTCCGACTGCAGGCCGATTTGGTTTCGGTTTCGGTTTTGGGTTGTTTCCTTGTTTGTTTATGGAAGATTCGTGTTTCTATGCGCATGTATGGTTGTTTATGCTGACAATGAGTCAAGTTGGAGATAGCTTGTGCTCGGATATGGTTTCTTTGTTTAATTATGTGCAGGTAATCTTTATGCCTCGGGAAAGTGTCATCGGTAATCGAGTTGGAGTCAACTTGCAGATAAGGTGACATTCAAGATGGAGATTATGCAAGATACTTAAGGGTAGAGATTAGTGCACGTGATTGGTGAAGTTTCCATATGGCATACGATGGAGATATTGTGTGCGTATGGAATAAGATGTTTCAAAATTGGAAAGATCGAGATTGCGATGGTTGATTTATGTCAAGTTTGTACTTATATGGGAAGGTTTCCTAGGGGATTAGGACTTGCTATATGAGTTGGATTTGTGGCTTTTGGCTGCGTATCTTGTGTATAAATAGTGAGGGGAGGCATGGCCTCTTTGTATCGAGTTTTAGAGAGTTTAGAGTTGAGATAAATTTAGGGTTTTGAGTTTTGCTCGAAATTTTGTGAGGAGTGTTGTGGTTGCACTTTGTAAACACAGAGAGATTCAATAAAGTTTCAATCTACTTTGAGAGATCTTCGATTTGTGTTTTCTCGAGTGCGGCGGTCTAATTGGCGGTTAGACCGGTGGCTTACAACCGGTCAGACCGCGCGGATCATTGCGGTCAGACCAGCATTCATCGGCTACGCTCGGCGCATCGGTGACATCAAGTGAATCGGCTAAGTCCAAGCGAGTTGGCTACACGGGCGGTCCGACCGGAGCTGCACGGGCGGTAAGACCGGAGGTGATCAAGCGGTCAGACCGACGCAATACTCTCGGTCAGACCGCACAACATCAAAATCAGAGGTTAAGTTTTATTTCTGCTAAAATTTGGTTTTTGGGTGTACCAACCATTCACCCCCCTCTGGTTGGCTTAGTTTGGGAGTTCGATCCTACATTGACCACGTCAACTTGCACTTTTGCCATGTCGGCCATCAGTTGCGCCCCATGCACTCTTGTATCTGGGGTCGGCCTAAATACAAAGCCCTCGGCCACTGCAACAGTGAAGGTAGGCATCACCTTAACCAGCAGTGTGTAGTTTGCCAGTTCCTATGATAGATTCATCTATATATTTAGAATACTATATTAGAAGGATTTTTAAGACTGTTACGCCTCGTGGCCAAAAGATTTACCATTATTTGATCGACGGAGAATGAGACTGATTGTTGAGGTTCTGCCATCTCAGTCGATGCGCAACTGCTCCACCTTTGTGTAGGACTTTCTTGGAGCAGAACAAAGGCGCGCTCGGCATTTTGCTGTGCCTGCTCTTGGCGTATCTCTTCCCTGATCTTGATAGCGATGTTGTCCACTTGCGCCTGTACTTCCATGCTGATCTTGGCTCTGACCTGCTCCCGGATCTCGGCAACCAGCCGGGCATCTTTTTTGGCCTTTGATAGGGCCCGCTTCTTGTACTGTCCCGCGTATTCTGGAAATCCATATTTCCAGGGGACCAAAGCGCCCACTCCCCGTGTACGTCCACGGTGTTCGCTGTTGCCCAACACTTTAGTAAGGATGTCATCCTCGCGTCTAGAAGAGCAGCCCTCATCTTCGGAGGTCTGTCTTTCGGCAAGCAACTCTTTGTGCAGTACAAGTGAGTTCAATATAAATTGATAACACGATTTGTGTAAAGAAAATAAACATATTAAGGTGATACACTTATGATATTTTCATATACTTGTTGGTCTTGGGCATTTGGCCATGAGATTGTTCCATCAGTATTCTTCACAACCTTTGCCCTTGCCCAGCTCCTTGCCCTTTCATGCGGGATTTATGCGAAAGGAGTCGGTATGTTAGATGTTCGTGCCACCTCATCTTCTTTCTGCTATATCTCCATCTTCCTGGCATACCCACCTGTGCCAAGCCGGTGTGGGTGCACGTTCCGAGCCTAGAGTTCCCCTAAAAGCATATGCTTTCTTTCGGGCTTCCTCACTGTTTTTCTTCTCGACGAACTGGTCCCACACCTCTTGCATTAGCAAGGGGCTTTCCCCGAAAGGGTCCCCGGCGCTGGGGTTGATGATGTACTCGTTCACTAGCCTGGACTTGCAATTCTTCCAAGCAGTTCCCATCGACCTGAAGGCCATAGACTTTGGCCTTTCCTCGTCAGCTGCGGGATAGTCGAAGCTCTCCTTAAACTTCAACCATGCAGATTCCTTCTACACTTCCGACACGTCCTTCACGTTGCCAGCCAAGATTGTGAAGGTCTGCCTCCCGATTATCCCACAAATTGAGCTAAATTTCTTGCTGACGTGCTTCGGTGTGATCGGCTTTCCTAGGAGATCCACCTGTATTATGGTGTACCTCTCCCTTGGGATTCTATTGCCGCTCCTAGGGGTCTGTGACCTTGTGGACCCACTAGTTGTCACCGATGGTGTTTCATCGTTCTCCGACATCCTCTAAATAGCTTGCAATATCGTAAAATGAAAAAAAATAATTTAATCAAGGAAAAGAGGAATTGGAAATAAATAAAGAAGAATAGGAGGAGACGAAAAAATTCAATAATTTTTTGCATGTCAAAATTCTCAAACTTGTTGAAAGTATGTTTGGAAGGGATGAGAAAGGGAGGATTATAAATATTTGAAAGTATTTTTGAAAGAGATGAGAAAGGGAGGAAAAAGGGAGGATTATAAATATTTGAAAGTTTTTTGAAAGAGATGAGAAAGGGAGAAAAATAAATCTTTGAATTTATTTATAAATCTATGAAATTGCTCTTAAAGCTTTTCCAAACTAAGTATATTAACTTCATTGTTTAACCATGCAATTATAAACAAAATATAAATCCTATCCAAACATAGCTTTGCATCCATAGCTTTGCATGAATCCTATCCAAACATAGCTTTGCAACATTCAATGTCCAAACATAGCTTAACAGTCCCATTATACAAAATTCGCTGAATACATATATTTTACAATTAATGTACATTCACAAGATCACAACATGCATTTTCAAACATCAGGACCATACAACATTTTCAAACCATTTAGGGTATATACACATCCGGGCCATCAACAATTAAGGCATCAAACATCATGGCCATACAACATTTTCAAATAAATTAGGGCATATACACATCAGGGACATCAACAATTAGGGCATCAAACATCAGTACATTTTCTCACGTATACACATGCAGCAACATATACACATTTTCCCACATATACACATTTTCAAACATCAAGGCCGACCATACTTCAACATCAGGATGCGCAAATGAGGGGGATGGAGACTAACCTGGAGCTCGGTGGTGACGAGGGAAGAAGATGGCCGACGCAGTGGCGATGAGAAATGGCGGCGCTTGGTGGCGACTCGGGGTGCTCGGGGCCGGTGACGAGGAAAGAAGATGGCTAGTCTATGGCGACGGGCTCGGGGACAGCAAAAACGACGAGCAAACTCAGATTGTACTCATGCATGGCACATCTAAATAAGGGCTAGGGTTATATGCATGGAAACTAACCGGCCAGAAGGAACGGCAAGGGATGCGGTGTGCTCGGGGACATTGATGACGGCCTCGGGGATGACGGTGACGTGCTCGTTGACGACAACGACAGGCTCGGGAGGGCGCGAGGGGTGGCGGCGACGTGCTCTACAGACGGTGACGAGGCTAGGGTTCCGAACTCGTTAGTTGTTCCGAAGGGACAAGTCGAGTGAGAGTGAGGGACTTGGAAAATTTTTGGCGCTATGTATAGATTTGGAACAACATCGGTGACGGGCTTTACATTAAGCCCGATTAAGATTAATCATCTCAATCGAGCCTAATGTAAAGCCCGTCACGGATGATGTCTAGTTCGGCGCCCAAACAGCCAATGGAAAAATATTATCCGTATCGGACTAGATATAAGGCCCGTCACGGATGTCTCATCGGTGACGGGCCTTAACTTGAAGCCTGATTAGTTAACCATCTCTGTCGAAATGAAATTAGGGCTCGTCACTGATGAGTCATCCATGACGGGCTTTAAGTTTAAACCCGATAAGTCTGTTAATCATCTCTGTCGGGCTCAAAGTTTAAGCCCGTTTGCTCTGGTTGTCTTCCCTATCGGTCAATTACGTAAAGCCCATCACCGATAAAATTTTTCCACTTGTATTTATTTATTCCACTGAATAATATTCAATATTATAGTAAATCACTATATTAATTACTATTTTTATATAATTCACTGTATAAAGTACACTAATTTATTTAAGCCAGTAAATAAATCTCCAAATTAACTAAATTCAACTTTTGAATTACTATTTTTATATAATTCACTGTATAATTCAGTAAAGTTCACTAATTTATTTAAGCGAGTAATAAATCTCCAAATTAACTAAATTCAACCTTTGAATTACTATTTTCATATAATTCACTGTATAATTCAGTAAAGTTCACTAATATATTTAAGCCACTAAATAAATCTCCAAATTAACTAAATTCAACCTATGAATTACTATTTTCATATAATTCACTGTATAATTAAAGTTCACTAATTTATTTAAGCCAGTAAATAAATCTCCAAATTAACTAAATTCAACCTTTGAATTACTACTTTCATATAATTCACTCTATAATTCAGTAAAGTTCACTAATATATTTAAGCCACTAGATAAAGTTCATTAAAGTTCAAAAATTTGTTTACACACAAGTCTTGTTAGTACAAAATACTTCATTCATTACAACAAATAAGTACAAAGTCACGAGTCACAAGGTTATGCCTTCCGTATGATCTGACCAAGCATATGTCACATCCTCTTGAGGATCATCGTCAAGGTCAATGTGAGGTCCGACATGAAGATTCTGATTGTATTCTTCTTCGTCAACGACGTTGTTAACCCCGACAATTCGGCGCTTGCCATCCCTGACGATGTGCATCTTCTTGTTTGTAGGGTCTTTTATGTAGAATATCTGCTCGATCTATTTCGCAAGCATGAATGGTTCATCGACGTATCCAACCTTGGATAGATCTATTAAAGTGAAACCTTCCTTGTCGACTTTGACATAGGTGTGTATATTCACCCAACGACATCAAAACAGAGAGACTTTGAATCTCACATAGTTCAACTCCCAGATCTGTTCAATGCGGTCGTAGTATGTGCTGGACCCAACTTGATCTTGGATTGCATCTATACGGACTCCGCTGTTTTGCACTGTGCTTTTGTCATCTTGTTGTATGGTGTAAAACGTGTAACCGTTGATATCGTATCCTTGCCATGTGTCTATCTCCCAACACGGTCCCATCGCCAACAACCGTACTGCCTCAGTTCAAGGTTCCGTTGACGTTGTAATATGCTTGAACCATTCGTTGAACCTGGAGTTATGTTCTCTGTTAATCCACGTGTCCGATCGCCCCAAGTTCTCCTGTCGGATTTCCGCTAAATGCTCCTCAAAGTATGGGGCAACTTCAGCCATATGTTGGAGCACAGCAAAATGAGCCTGCAAATACAAGGCTCGATCAAGCACAACTCTTTTCCTACCTATTGTGCATGCGCTTGCCAACCTTCCTTCGTGATGAGACACTAGTACTTCGATAGGATCGACCTTGGCCATGTAATCAACGCAAAATTCAATAACCTCTTCGGTCGTGTATTCTTCAATGATGCTCCCCTCTGGTTTCGCTTTGTTTCTCACGTAAGACTTTAGAACTCCCATGTACCTCTCGAACAGATACATTTCTCTTAGAAATGCAGGGCCACATAATTTTGTTTGCTTCACGAGATATATAGAGAGATGAGTCATGATATCAAAGAAACACAGAGGAAGAAACATCTCCATGTGACAGAGGGTATTGACAATATCAGTCTGCGATCCGTCTAGGTCTTCAGGATCTATAACCTTCTGACCAATTGCATTGAAGAAGTCACACATACCTTGGATCATGTGGCTGACTTTGGGTGGTAGAATGCCTCTGATAGCAATTGGCAAGATTTCCGTGATGATCACGTGGCAATCGTGAGACTTCATTCCAACTAGTTTTAGCTCGTCCAATTTGACGTACTTACTTATCCTTGCTGAATAGCCTGATGGAACTTTGATATCTCTGAGGCATGATAGCACTGCGATCTTCTCATCCTTGGACAATGTATGGCAAGCTGGAGGGAGGTACACTCTGCCTGTCTGCATCTGTTACAGGCAGGAGTTCACTGCGAATATTCATCTCCTGTAGATCAAGGCGCGCGTTCAACCCTTCCTTTGTCTTCCCAAGAATATTCAGCAGTAGCCCTACTAAACTCTCACACACATTCTTCTCGACGTGAATCAGATCAATGCAATGACGGACCTCGATATCTTCCTAGTAAGGAAGTCGCCAAAATATGGATTTTTTCTTCCACATACCCTTGTCTGTTGCCTTACTTCGTTTTTTTTCTGCCAAACTCATTAGTTAGGTCCTTGACCATGTTGTGGACCTCATATCTGAACAGATGCTTGGGTGCAGTATGAAGTTCCCTCTTACCGTTGAAAAGTTTCTTTTTCCTTCTAAATGCATGTTGGAGGGGGAGCCATCTCCTATGACCCATGTAAACCATCTTTCTGGATTTCTTCAGCCACCTGTTGCATGTATGTTCCATACCATCGGAGCATGCCTTCTTTCCTTTCACGGTTTGTCCAGAAAGATTGCCCAGTGCGGGATAGTCATTAGTGGTGCAAAACAATAGAACACATAGGTTGAAGTTCTCCTGGCCATACGCATCCCAAGTTTCCACACCTTCCTTCCAGAGAGTCTCAAGGTCATCGATCACAGGCTCCCTGAACACATCAATGTCATTGCCAGGTTGTTTCGGTCCTTGGATTAACAAATATAGCATAATGTATTTCCTTTTGAAGCACAACCATGGCAGTAGTTATAGTTTGCTATCAAAACTGGCCATGTGCTATGAGAACTGCTCATGTCTCCGAAAGGATTCATGCCATCCGTACACAAACATACTCTCACGTTTCTAGGGTCGACTATGAAATCTGGGTATTTTCGATCAATATTCCTCCATTGAATAGAATCTGCAGGGTGTCTTAGCATACCATTGTTCCTTCTCTCCGTGGCATGCCAGCGTACTAACTTTGCTTCATTGGGTTGGCAAATATTCTCTTGAAACGATTGATGATAGGTAGGTACCACACGGCCTTTGCTGGACCACCCTGCTTTGACTTCATTCCTTCATCAGCACTTTTTGTTCTCTTGTATCGAGAAGCATTGCAAACAGGACAAGCATCTAGGTCCGCATATTGCTTGTGATACAGTATGCAGTCGTTTGGACAAGCGTGAATTCTACGGACCTCTAACCCCAGAGGACAAAACCTGCTTTGCTTCATGTGTCGTCTCGAGCAATGTGTTCTCATCTGGAAGCATGCTCTTCATAATTCCCAAAAGTTGTGTGAAAGTCTTGTCTTTCCATCCACTGCTTGTCTTCAGCTTCATTAGCTCCAAGGTAGCTGACAATTTTGTGTGTTTTCCTTGCATCCAACGTATAGAGGCTTCTCTGGATCACTAACCAACCTGCTAAACTTCAAAGAGTCTCTCTTGTTGTAGGCTGGGTCCTCGACGTCACGTAACATGTCTTACAGCATATCGTGATCCACATCAACCCTTTCACCACCCAGTGGAGAAGGTACAAACATGTCATGTTCATCTTCATCTACATCTTTTTGATTTTGTGCATCACTTCTGTCTGCAGCTGCACCACTGCCTGTTTCTTGCTCTCCATGTTTCACCCTACATGTGTACCCCTCCATGAATCCTCGTTGTATCATATGAGCATGTACGTCCACTCTGCAATGATACATAGTCTCGTTTTTGCAATCTAAACATGGACAACTCATGTAATCGCTCTTTTTTTTCTTTTTCTATTCTTCTCCGTGGTGTTTATAAAATTTACCATGCCATTTCGATACTCTTCGCTATAACGCTGCACGTTTTTCCCACACATCCAACTTTGATCCATTGCTGAGCTGCAAAAAAATAGAAAAAATATTAAATTAACATTTCGTACATAAGTATCTACTAGATTTACGAGAAATTACTACTATTTTTAATTACTTTTGCACTTTCTGATTTTCTGGAAGAAATGACAAAAAATTTGCCCTCTTCCTCCTCCCAAAGACAGTGAACATTGGGATAACCACTACAACAGTCTCGTCGGATATTTATAGAGTGCAATAAATATCTGTAATGGCCAATAAACCAGCAAGTGTGACGGGTATTATAGTTATCTTTGTCAGGCCTAACTTCAAGCCCGTCACCAAAGACACTCATCGGTGATGGGCCTAATTGTTATCTCAATCGGGCCATAATCTAAAGCCCGTCACGGATGACAACCATGAGTGACGGGCTTGTATTGGGGCCTGACAAAGATAACAAATGTGTGTCATCCGTGACGGATGTGTGTCATCCGTGACGGGCTCTAAAATTATGCACATATCATAGGTGTGGGCGACTATATCTTTGTCGTTCTCTTCTTAGGCCCGTTTGAGATGAGTTAGTCGTGACGGTCCACCAAACTCAGTTATGTTATGGGTAAAAGGATCTGTAGAGTGTTATAGACTTCTATTATATGAAAATTGAAGTAAGCAGAACACATTATCCCACTCTAAAAATATGGCTTTGATATATAGGATGATTATGAAGCGTCTATTGACTCCAAAAGGCCAGATATTTTGATCAATGATTAATCGAATGGAAGTACCACTGTTTAATTCATAATAATTATATAAGTAGACACATATTTCAATGCGCTTTCATAAACTGATGGTTTTGAGAAATCAATGATCGAAATTTAGTCGAACACATCTCTAAAAGAATCCGTCTTATAGAAACAAAATGATCGAGATAGCGGTAGCCTATGTCTAAAACAAACCCTAAATGTTGATAAACTGAAGTAACGTTACGGATCTGTTGGTGTTTCCTATGCCTAACAGAAACTAATCTACAAGTACACGAGTACCGTTGTAGTTTTTACAAGTTTTCCAAGCTATCAAATCCATAAGAAACGGGAGTGTATCAATAATGTCCTAATCAATCATTCAGTTTTGAACATACCTGTAGAACTTTTTAGGTAAGAGAGCTTACAAGACTTAGAGATGTCAGTCGATCAAGGCATACATGCAACTTACTTACTCTGAGTTCATCCGATTCCATCAAGACTTTGCTTTGCTTGCTTCGGACACATGTATATCCACTTAATCATAGTGGGTTGAGCATACAATTCTGCCATTACACACTACTAAAGAAATGATCTTTGATCGATCTGTCAAAATGCACAATAGTCCTCCTTCTAATAGAAACCGAGACTAAAAATATTTTTAATCCCGGTTCTAAAGCACAATAAAATCCTACAATTTTTAGTCTAGGTTGATGTTATCAACCGGAACAAAATGTTATTTTTAGTCTCGATTAAATAAAATATGCATGTTGTTGTCAGACCGTATTATTTTTAGTCCCGGTTGGTGTTACCAACAAGAACTAAAAATCAACATTTAACCCAGTTTTTATATAAAGTGGGACAAAAAAATCCCCTCCTTCCTTATCTCCTCGTCCTCTGCGTCGTCCTCCTTCCTTATCTCCTTCTCCGGCCTCTCCCTCTCCCTCTCAACTCTCTCCCTCTCTACCTCTCCCTCTCAGCTCTCTCTTCCTCCCTCTCCCTCTCTCTCGACAACGGGAGGCAGCGGCCGTGTGGGCGGCGACGGCCCCGCACGGGCGAGCGACGGCAGCCCCGCGCGGGCGGGCAGCGGCGGCCCCGCGTGGGCGGGCCGGATGAAATCAAATCTATAATTTTTGACGAATTTGATGTTTTTTTATGTATTTGATAATATACATGTTGTATTTGATCTGTGATACATGTATTTGATCTATGATCTTGTCATTTTGTTGTTGTATTTGATATGCAATTTGAAGATGTATTTGATCCGTGAAGAAAAAATAAAAAAATATCTGTGATATTCATTACTATTGATGTGAATTTGGGATCTTTGATTTCAGCATCTGTAAATTTGATTCGGTAGAAAAAACAATGAAAAAGAAAAAAATAAATCTAGGAAAGTGGCAATGTCGGGAGGGCACCTATATCTTTATTCCCGGTTGGTAATACCAACCGAGACCAAAGATTTATTTTTAGTCCTAGTTATTTAATTCAGGGATTAAAAATAGATATTCTTAGTCCTGTTTTGATGGTCTCGGTTTAAAACTCGAGACTAAACATAATTACAAAGCGGGAAAAAACGGTTTTGCTAACAGTGCCATAACAACCAAGGCTAATGTGGCCAATTACGAAGGATGGCTATCTATTACTACCTGACTAATGTGGCCAATTACGAAGGATGGCTATGGCTATTACTACCTGACTGACGACGGGCATCCATTTCCTTACCAAACCTACCGCCCGAACACCACTCCTACACACAATATTATATGTTTCAATCACTGTAGGATAAGCAAAACAACAACATCAATAGATCAATATATAGTTTATCTAAATTGGATGAGGAACACGCCCACATAGCTTAGCATGATGAATGAAATTAAATACTTCCTTTGTCCCAAGATAGAGCTACATTTAGGGTTCAAATTTATCCCAAATATAGCTACCTACTATATGTAAAAGCTAAATTTTTGCACTAATCTTCCCATCCTACCCCTGTCATCCCGTAGCACACCAACCAAAGCAGGCACTTTAGTGACTTTGATGAGGGAATTTTAAACCTTTAACATCAGTACTTAATTTCTCAAGAAACTCCAAAGTAATCTAAATTTTAAAATAGAGGGAGTACTCGGAAAGAATTGTGAGTCTACATGCACTACCAAGGACTAAAAACACAAATATTACAACTGAAGAAAGCCATAACTGTCCCGGTTCATAACCCTCAGTAGTCCCGGTTGTCAAACCAGGACTACGAATCCGGGACTAGAGATGGGTGATCTCTCTAGTCCCGATTAAATAACCAGGACTAAAGATGTACGAATCCGGGACTAGAGATGGGTGATCTCTCTAGTCCCGATTAAATAACCGGGACTACAGATGCATCTTTAGTCCGGTTGAAGCCACCAACCGGGACTAAAGATGACGGAGCCACGTGGCCGGCTCGCATCTTTAGTCCCGTTGACGGCTTCAACCGGGACTAAAGGTTTTTTATTTTTTTAATTTGCCCTTTCTCCCCCACTGCCCTCGCATTTTTTGTTTTTTCTTGTCAAAATCCTAAAATCATCACGAATCGAAATCAAATATCACGATTCACAAATAGCAATCAATAATACATATCCCAAATGTTTTTCATTTTTTTCTCCACATATCAAATACATCTTCAAAATCCAAAAAAAAAATCACAGATCAAATACTATCACAAATTTGTTCACACATATATACAACAAAATCCACTATATACAATAAAATACAACAACATCAATTTTTTGCTCGGCTCGCCGCTGCCACGGCTCCCGCTCGCCGTCGGCTCTCGCTCCGGCTCGCCGTCGGCTCCCGCTCCCGCTCGTCGCTGGTGAGAAGATGGCGCCCGCCGCCGCCACCTCCTCCGCCGCCGCCACCATATCCTCCCCTCCCTTGCTTGCCGAGGGGAGAGGGAGAGAGAGGGAGAGGGAAAGGGAGAGGGAGAGGGAGAGGGAGAGGGAGAGAGCTAGGGAGAGGGAGAGAGATCTAAAAAATGTGCTAATTGTTGGATCGGGGGAGAAGACGATGCGAGCTGGGGATATATATAGCCAATTCATTTTTAGTCCCGGTTGCTGTCACCAACCGGGACTAAAGATAATTTCCCGCTATTTCCAATTCATCTTTAGTAACGGTTGGTGGCACCAACCGGGACTAAAGATAATTTTCCGTAATTTTTCAAATTTATTTGGTCCCAGCTAGGGTTAACAATTAAATAATCTATTAAATAGGGCCAAATTAAATTCATTAAATATAGGTTTAAAACAATAATATTAAAATTAAATCAAATATAGATAATCCTAGACATTAATGTGCTCCTCTAGATATTGTTCCTCTTTTGCCCCTTGGTTTTCTTCATTTTCATCTGTTGTTGAGCAAGACATGGAAATTTTCACTTTTTTTATTTCTTTTATATTTTTTATAGACTTAGGACCACACGAGAGGTAACCACATAAAATTTGAGCGCAAACAAGCAAAAGACGTGGCCTGTGAAAAATTCGGAAGACACGCTTAAAATCGAAAAAAAGCTTCCGGGCTCGAAAAGACAATCTTCTGAGGCTCTTTTGGACAAAAAATAGCATCTCTAGTCCGGTTGGTGTTACCAACCGGGACTAAAGATGGTGTCGAAGGCTGTCGACACGTCGGAGCGTCGGGCATCTTTAGTCCCGATTGGTAGCACCAACCGGACTAAAGATAGCATCTCTAGTCCCGTTGGTGTTACCAACCAGACTAAAGGTGTCCGGCGCTCCGACAGCTCGACAACATTTGAACCAGGAATACAGGTGATCTTTAGTCCGAGTTCGTGACACGAACCGGGACTAATGTTCCTAGAAATCTGTAGATTTTTTGAACCGGGACTAGAGATCATCTCTAGTCCCGGGTGCAACTCAAATCGAGACTACTGTGATTTTTGCTACTTCAACCAATGATGGTTTCTCCAGTAGTGTATCTTGGTTGTTCGAAGAACCAGTACTAAAGATGATCTTCAGTACCGGGTAAATAGTCTGATCTTTAGTACCGGTTGGTAACACTGACCGATACTAAACATCATTTTTAGTACCGACTGCAGCTATCAGGCTTCATCGACGAGCGTGCACAATCTTTAGTAGCAGTTAGTGTCAACAACTGATACTAAAGATCCATACATTAGTACTGGTTATTATTGTTAACCAGTACTGATGTTACCTAACACATTAGCATAGGCTAGAGACAGCAACCAGTACTATATGTAATTATTAGTATCGGTTGTTGGTTTCAACCAATAGTAAAGATCCACCTTTAATACCCATCTTTCTCCTCCAGCCTGAGCCATTGCTGCAAGGAGGAAGCTGAAGGGAGGTGATGCCAAAAAAATTTTTGAAAATATTTTGGTGATTTCACACAAGGGATCTAAATGGTTAGGAACTTCATCCTCTAATCTTGTATGGTTAACATATTGTATTTCTAGCTATATTTTTATACCTCATCCTCTCAAAAATATATGGAAAAAGATGAGAGAGAATATTTTTTTAAGAAAAGAAGAGTATATCTTATTTTTAAAAATAATATATCTTATTTTTAAAAATATAGGTAGTCTAGCAATAATAAGATTATTTCATAGTAGACATCGGATAAAACGGTTAAAAAATAGAGGAAACAAATAAAAATTATAGAAAAATGGAGTAAAAATAGAAAATTAGGTTAAATATAGAAAATTAATGCATGTCTTGGTACGAAAAATACATGGCATTTAAAATTAATAAGACTATGCCCTAAGAGGAAAAAGAAGAAAAATATGGTAAGTAACGATAAAAAAGGAAATTAGAAAATTTATAGAAAATGGAGGAAAACTAATAAGGGTGATGAAAAATAGAAAAAACAAGAAACACAGACAATAGTAAAATAAATGAAATCTAATAGTAATAAGAGTACATTGTATTTAATATTTTTATAGGGTGCTCTATCGATTCATGGTGTAGATTGCACCGATCGAATTGCTTTGCACAAGGATTAGCAATGCTCTTCATCCACTAACTTTTAAGGTTATGAAGTTTTAAATGATTAAATTTGTTAATTAATCCTTTACTTGTAATGTAGACTAACCAGTAATGGATGTACGCCGTAGACTGACGATTGAAGGATTTTATTGATGGTATTCATTGTTTTTTGAGGGTGGTCGTTGCCCATAAGCCTAAGGGTTTCATATGTTGTCCATGCAAAAATTGAAAAAATCAGGAGTACTCTTCCTCATGAATTCTTCATAGCCACTTGTTACATTTGGAATTCATGCCTAGCTATAATTGTTGGACCAAGCACGAAGAGATAGAGGTTTGCAATGGAAGTCGATGAAGAAGAAGACAACCACATTCCGCACTAGGCTCAATATGGTGGCTTTGCAGATACTACAACATGCGAGGCAGAAAGAGGGGTTGCAGAAGATGACAATACAAATGATCTTGGTCAGATGTTGACGCAAAGGAAGACTACAAAAGTGAAAAGGAGATGAAGAAATTGGAGCGTATGTTAGTTGACCACAAAACTTGTACCCAGATTGCAAACATGGGCACAAAAGGTTGGGTACCTATTAACACCAAAATTTGGTAGGAGTCCTTGACAAATTCGGTTGAGAAATTCGGTTGAGGGAAGAGATCAACCATCCGATAAAAATTTATCCAGAAGAGATCAAGTTAAACGTGAAGGTCACGGCATGTCAGCTTAATTTATCTATTAATTAGGCATGGTTTAGCAATTTTCCTTTTTATCTTTAGGAAAGTGTGTTTAGTGTCCACCGAGGACTTTATGTTTTCCTTTTATCTTTAGGTAAGTTTGTGTCATGTCCAATTAGGACTCATATCGGCCTGTGGGTACAAATATGTACAGCCAGGGTCTTTGTAATCTATCTCTACAGATCAATACAATTACTTTCTGTGCATCACCACCCTAGTCTTCTAGGTTTTTATTTTGACAAGTTCTTGTTTTCGAGCATGAGCTGCATCGATTGAGTTTGACCTCGGGCAAGAAGTGAGTTTCGTCATCTAAGCTTGCGCTAGTGTGGCTAGGACTTCCTTGGTTGTTTCCGATATTCTAATTGAGTTGACACAAGTGTTGCCTATCTGGTATATCATCTCTATATTTAGTTCTATTATTGTTTATAGTCACATCGGCTTAGTTAGGACTTCCTCGGTTAGGTCTGATATTCTGATCAAGTTTATGTTTCTTTAAACATAATGTCATTTTAGATAGATTTGTTATATCTATCACATAGATAGATTTATCAGCTCATTCAGTATAGATTATCATATACAATCTCATGCTGCATCGATTAGGTCCGACCTATTAGATTGCTATTGATAATCTAAGTCTTGTTAAGTCGATAGGTTCATGCTAATGTTTCACCGAGGGCTAGCCAATCTTATCGATGTGTTAAATTTCTCTTTGATGGTTCTACTGTCTTGGTTAAATTTAATACATGCTCACTTTGATCGGTGTCATATCGGATGGTTTAAATCAATCAGTCAATTATCAACCTTATGTTACATCAGTTAGGTCCGACCTATGAGGTTGTGGTTGTAAGTTAGATTTATTTAAGTAGGCATCAATCATTGTTTCATTGGGGTTTTTAGCCGATGAGTTATCTGGACATTACATTGGCTTACAACGATTATATAGAAGTTGGTTTTAGTTGATTGCATCAAAGGTTTCATTGATAATAATTTGGATTTAATGACATCGACTTCCAGCCGATGTATGTTTTAACCATCGAGCCTACATCTAATATTATATATCGGCCGATTGGTTTGTTGGATATTTGGTTCATTATACCTATATCGGTTGATTGGTTCATTGAATATTTACTGTCACAATTATATCAGTTGAATGGTTCATTATCTTATTACATTATTATCAACTAATTGCCTTTACATCATTATTTATTTGTGTCGGAATCTATATCGAACATATACCCGATTGTTCAAAACCTTGTCAACATCGGCTAGTATCGCTACATCGACTATTAGCTGACATCAACAACTAATATTGGCTTTCACACTATCGGCTAATTCTACATCAAGCTATCGTCTATTGGTTAACGCATATTTTTCGGATCACCCAGCAGGACCTAGGTTTCATTTCATCGACACTGACCTGTTTTCCGATCAGCTTTACATCTTGTCAGTTGAAGGATCAAACTGACTGACATGCCCACGTCTCATCAAAATTCAGGACCTGCACTGCAGCTAAGCAGATCTCCCAGGCCGTTGTGTTTGTCGACATAGGCCGCGTCAACACAGTACCATGCTAGAATTCTTGCAATGAAAGGCAACAAATGGTGTGACTGGCAAGGCATTTGGCGAGTTATTGAAACTCATAAAGAATAATCTTCCCGAGTGTAACGAATTGCCTGCAACAATATATGAAGCAAAATAGGTAGTTTGCCCTCTAGAACTGGAAGTCCAGAAGATACACGCATGTTCCAATGATTGTATCCTCTATCACGATGAGAAGTACAAGAAACTAGATGCATGCTTGGTGTGTAAGGCATTATGATATAAGATCAAACGAGATGACCCTAGTGATGTTGAGGGATAATCGTCGAAGAAGAGGGTTCCTGCTAAGGTCATGTGGTATTTCCCAATAATACCACGTCTAAAGCGATTGTTCAGGAACAAAGCGCATGCTAGAATGATACGTTGGCACGCAGAAGAGCGTAAACAAGACGGGATATTGAGACACCCTGTCGATGGATCCCAGTGGTGAAACCTCGATAGAATATTCACAAACTTCGAAAATAATGCAAGGAACATAAGGTTTGGTTTAAACACGGATGGCATGAATCCTTTCGGGGAGATGAGCAGCGGTCATTGCAGTTGACCTATGACCCTATATATCTACAACTTTCCTCCTTGGTTGTGCATGAAGCGGAAATATATCATGATGTCGATTATTATTGAATGCCTAAAACAACCTGGTAACAACATTGATGTGTATCTAAGACCATTGGTTGAAGAATTGCAATTGTTATGAAACAAACAAGGTGTCTCTAGTGGGATGAGGATAAACAGGAGCAATTTAACATACAAGTATTGTTGTTCGTAACCATTAAAAATCGGCCAGCACTTAGCAACCTATCACGACAAACAAACAAGGGGTATAGGACTTGCACCCATTATTTAGATGAAACCGTGAGGTCGTATTTGAAACACTGTAGGAAGGTTGTATATATGGGTCATCGTCGATTTCTTGTTGCCAGCCATCCTATATGAAAGAAAGGCAAACATTTCAAAGAGAAAGAAAATCACCGTACTAAGCCTATGCATCATAATGGAAAAAATTGTGATTGCTATGGTGAGAGACATAAAATTGGTATTTGGAAAGGGACCTGTGTCACGCCCAGAAATTCACACCAGAATTTTCGAAGCTGAATGTGTATTTAAAAATACCCTGTCCAGGACCAGCCAGGGATACACAAACGACAAATTGTATTTACAGAACCACGTCTTAAAAACATTAAAAAGTCTTCCATATGCAGCGAAAAGACAAAAATAAACTTATGAACTAGGCTTCGATTCTGGAGGGACAGCGACTCCATTCCACAGGCAACCCTTGACGGCAGTGACGAGCCTACTCAGCAGCATACTCATCGACAGCTTCATCCTCTAACTCTGAGGTGGGAAAAAGGGAAGCAAGACTGAGTACAACCACGTACTCAGCAAGTCATACCGAAAGAAGGTATGTGTGCAGGGTTAAATTTCAAGGATATGCTAGGTTTGACTTTTGCATAAAATAGGGATTTCACGTCATTAAGTTGAAAGCAGTAGAAATAGTAATATAAGGTAATTAAACAATATTTTAATACACTGCTCAACGCTACACCACGTTGAGTCAGGCCCATTTCTTCCAACTATTCTACCTCATTTCCACTTAATCAAATTATTATTTTAATGAGACTAATCACGGTGAATCTGGATGATCGCCCATAACCGCGGGCACGACTATTTGAATAGTTTTTCTCTCTGGCCAGAGGTGTACGTCGTACCCACAAGACACGGCCCCACAACACGTGTTCGTGCATCGACATACCACCATGGCATATCGAAAAGGGGTGCCGCGAGGACCATTCGCATAACCCTCCACGACCAAGCGACATCACACCTCGGGTTTCGCCCCTACCCGAATCTAGGGTAGGCAGCCCCTCTCGTGCCTAGGTGAATCCGGTAGCCACATAGACCTTTCCCGGTCCATCCGCACTCCATCACGCTCATCCTTGCCTGGATGCGTCGGCCAGGAAAAGCTACACTACAAGCCCAGCCGTTGCCCATGCTGGCTTGTGGTACGCACTAAAAATTCCTCCGGGGTTTCCCGCGAACCGGTCCTTAACGCCATGGGTGCGACTTGCAAAACCGGGCACCCATAGCCCACCATAAAAGTCAAGTTTTAATTTACCGATTAACGGTACCAACGATCCATCCGGTCGGTGAGCAACATTTCATGTAAAATAATTCTAATAAATTAGTTTTCCTTTTATGATCTAGTTGTACTAAGCATAATAAGCATGTCCTAGCCCTGATTCTAGTCAAATTAATGCCCAGGTGATCAAATAAACGGGTTAAACAACCTAGGCTTAAAACTATAGGTCCCATCCAGATTGCATTATAAAATAAAGTAATGCAATAGATAAAATATTAGGAATTTGCAAATTAGGTACAATATGTTCAAAGGAAAATGACTTGCCTTGATCTTGATCCAACGGAACCTCAGCGACAACCTTAAAATAAATCGGAGCGTCCTCGGAACCAGATTCTATCGACAAACAAAGCACAGCAAAAACAGGCTATTAGACAGCTAAAACAGACAATTAAACTATTTTTAATATATTCTTGACATTTTGATGAATCCGCTGCAACTTGAACTGACCCAAACGGAGTTCGGATGAATTTTCTGCGAATTTTACAAGTTTCAGCCTTTTTACTAGTTAAGAAAAAGAAAAAACAATTTATGACGTAAGCGTCTTTAGGGCTGACATCACTGCGGGACCCACAGAACAGTGACGCAAGAGAGAGAAACCACGGGTGCACGGTGGACCTAGTCCACCGGCTTGGGCGCGCCACGTGGCGGCACCTGAGTGGCCGGGACGGATCGGCCACACGGGAAACACCCGGCTTGGCCAGGGCTCGGCCGAGGGCGGCGGCGGCGGCTTGCGCCAACGGCCGCACGAGCGGTGGAGGCGAGGCCGGCTCGGCAAGGGAGTTTAAAGAGAGGAAAGGGTGGTTTTCTCACCGTCGGCGGAACTCGGGAGGAAGGTGGCAAATGTTGCGGTTCGACGATTGAAAATTGGGGAAACGCAACGAGAGTGTGTTCCGGTGATTGCGAAGGTGGAGGTGGTGGTGGTTCGGCGAAAGGAGTGGCGGTTCGATGGGAACGGCGGAAACCGTGAGCACAGTAACGAAAAAGAACAGCGCACGATGCGGGAGCACGGGAGTGAGTGAACGCGAATGAGTGCGAATGAGTGGGAAAAAGAAAAACCCCTTTTTCTTAAGGAAATTAATTTCAGTTAGCCTAATTTAATTTTTAAAATTGCTTCCGATGCTCTGAAAATTCCGATAAAAATCCTGTTAGTGTATTTTGACACGAGGAATTTAAGAAAAATTCCACCAAGCCTATTCCAATTATTAAATGGATTTTTAATTTAGGATTTTGATTTTCTTTAGATTTTTCAATTTCTTCTTTACGATTTTTCACCGGTAATTTTTAACTTAGAGAGAAAAGCGGAGCATGACAAACCTACCCTCCTTAAACGGAATCTCGACCCCGAGATTCGGAGGTGCTTGCGAAGAGATGCGGGTGAGCGGCTTTCGGCTCATCTTCTCTTTCCCAAGTTGCCTCTTCTTCTGAGTGGTGACTCCACTGCACACGACAAAACTTGGTAACTCGGTTCCTGGTTCTCCTTTCACTGGTGTCGAGGATACGAACTGGTTTCTCAACATAGGTCAAGTCCTCTTGAATGTTAAGGTGATAAGGACTTGCTTGTTCCTCAAGCACTCTTAAGCATTTCTTTAGCCGAGATACATGAAACACATCATGAATGCTTGCCATAGAAGGAGGAAGTTCCAACCGATAGGCAACCTCTCCGCGGCGTTCAGAATTTGGTATGGCCCCACAAAACGTGGTGCCAACTTCCCTTTGTCGGAAACGATGCACTCCCGAAGTGGAGTAACGCGAAGGTACACATAATCTCCAACCTCAAAGCTCAACTCCCTTCGACGGTTGTCGGCATAACTTTTCGACGAGGCGAGCGTTTTCAATCTTTCACGGATCAGCTGACTTTTTCTTCGGCTTCATTCAAGACATCGAGTCCCAAACAACCGGCGTTCTCCGGTCGATCCCGGAAAAGTGGCGTGCGCACTTTCGCCATACAATGCTTCGAATGGAGCCATTTGAAGACTCGCCGATAACTGTTGTTGTACGAAAACTCGGCATAAGGTAGACTCTTATCCCAAGCTCCACCGAAATCAAGTGCACAAGCTCTCAACATATCTTCCAAGATCGATTAACTCTTTCGTCGACCATCGGTCGAGGATGGTACGCGGTGCTAAAGTTCAAACGAGTTCCCAATTCTTCTTGCAATTTCGCGAATTTTGAGGTAAACCGACTTCCTCGATCCGATACAATCTTTTCGGTACCCCATGTAAACACATGATCCTTGCCAAATAAAGCTCGCCAGTTTCTTCCCGAGTAAGTTGTATGCACAGGTATGAAGTGAGCAACTTTTGTGAGTCGGTCCACAATTACCCAAACAGAATCATGACCGGCGGAAGTTACGGGCGGACCAGTGATAAAGTCCATTCCAATCTCTTCCCATTTCCATTCCGGAATCCGAGAGGTTGTAACAATCCTGCGGGTCGCCGATGTTCTGCTTTAACTCGGCGACGGACGTCACTGAAAGCAACGAACTCGGCGATTTCTCTCCTCATGCTAACCCACCGAAATTTTTCCTTGAGATCTTGATACATTTTCGTGCTTCCAGGATGAATTGAGTACTCAGGATTGATGAGCTTCGCTAAGAATCAGATCTTTCAACTCCTTGTTCTCGGGTATACACAATCTTTCTCCCATCCAGATTGTTCCATGTTCGTCTTCAGAGAAATCCTTGGCTCTGCCAGTTCTCATGTTTTTCTTTAACTCGGCTATGGCGGGGTCATTAGCTTGGGCCAGGCGGACTTGCTCCACGAGTGTCGGCTGTGTCTCAAGAGCAGCCACATAACCATGATTGACAATTCCCAAGTTCAGACATTCAAACTCTCGTTGTAGTTCACTGCATAGTTCTTTCGTATGAGTGGTGTTGCAGTAGTTCTTCCGACTCAAAGCATCTGCTACCACATTGGCTTTGCCGAGATGATAGTGTATCCCCATGTCATAGTCTTTGATCAACTCTAACCATCTTCGCTGACGAAGGTTTAGATCTGGGTGAAGATATACTTCAGACTCTTGTGATCAGTGTAAACTTCACAACGGTTACCGATGAGATAATGCCGCCAAATCTTCAGAGCGTGAACCACTGCTGCTAGTTCTAAGTGATGAGTAGGATAATTAGTCTCATGAGGTCGCAACTGGCGTGAAGCATATGCAACCACTTTTCCATCTTGCATCAGCACGCATCCTAACCCGTGACGAGAAGCATCACAGTAAACTTGGAAATCCTTGGTCCGATCCGGCAAGATTAAGACCGGTGCAGATTACCAATTTCGTTTGAGTTCTTCAAAGCTTCTTGCACTCAGCGAGCCACTTATTCTTTTCCTCTTTTTTTTAACAATGTGTCATTGGCCTTGCGATTCGGAGAAATTCTCGATGAACCGACGATAATAACCCGCGAGTCCAAGGAAACTTCGTATCTGAGAAATAGTTTTCGGTGGGGTCCACTTAGTAAGTGACTCTACATTTGACGGATCAACAGCTACTCCTTGAGCAGTTATAATATGACCAAGAAACTGAACTTTCTTGAGCCAGAAATCACAATTACTAAACTTGGCGTACAACTGGTGTTCCTTCAATCTTTCAAGTACTTGACGAAGATGTTGTTCATGCTCTTCTTCAGACTTTGAATAGATAAGAATGTCATCTATGAAGATCACAACAAACTTATCCAAAAAATCCATGAACACCTTGTTCATTAGGTTCATGAAGAAAGCGAGTGCATTAGTAAGTCCGAAGGACATGACGGTGCGATCAAACAATCCGTATCGAGTAGTGAATGCTGTCTTTGGAATATCTTCTTCTCGATTCTTAAGCGATGATAGCATTTGCGGATCTATCTTGGAGAACACCTTGGCTCCTTTAAGTTGATCGAACAGGTCATCAATTCAAGGTAACGGGTACATATTCTTGATAGTGACCTCATTGAGTGCGCGGTAGTACACACACATCCTCTTTGTTTTATCTTTCTTCTCCACAAATATCACTGGGGCACCCCAAGGTGACGTGCTCGGGCGAACGTATCCCTTCTGTAATTCCTCATCAACCTGCTTCTTGACTTCAGCCATCTCATTAGCAGCCATTCTGTAAGGTCTCTTGTAGATCGGAGCGATTCCTAGTACCAAATCAATCCGGAACTCAATCTCCCTCTTGGGTGGCATGGTTGTGACCTGGAAAAACTTCCGGGTACTCCCGAACTATAGGTATATCCTCAAGTTTCTTGGATTCTGATTTTTCTGACATTGACTCAACCAGACCGGTAATTTGATTCAGGCTAACCCCTTGCTTTATAGACAAAGGAGACTGGAAAATAACCACTTATCCTTCCAGACTAGTTAGGCTGATGGTGCGTGCTGCGCAGTTTATCACTGCTTTGTGTCTTGTCAACCAAACCATTCCTAGGATAACATCCAAGTCTTTGGATTCAAGAAGGATGAGATTGGCTAGAAATCATGATCTTTGAATTTCTATTGTCACCGAAGGACTATAGCTGACTGACATCAGACTATTTCCTGGGGTATGAACCCGCATCGGTGTGACAAGTTTCTCTCTTCTTAACCCATGTTCCCCAACAAATATTTTTGATATGAACGAATGAGTTGCACCAGAATCAAACAAAACTGTAGCAGGAACTGAGTTTATGAGGAACGTACCCAGAATGACGTCCGGTGCATCCTGAGCCTCTTCAACTGATGCATGGTTGACCCTGACCTGTACAAATCTGGGTGCATTGCGCTTAGGCTTCGGACACTTATCAGCGAAGTGACCAGGCTCTTTGCATTTGAAACAAACCAATGGTTTCCCTATAGCATCTTTTTTGGAATGAACAGACTGAGTTGGTGCCATTGGTGGGCGCGGAACAGGATTGCGGTGAGACTGCCCAACGTTGTTGCTGATGTTGCCACGGTTAAAGTTGGGGTTGGGACGCGAGTTGGAATTCCCAGGGTGAAAGGGACGGTGCTGTCGGACAACCATAGTGGAGGGTCCACCTTGTTGTCCAGACATGAAGCGAGGTCTTTGGACATTCCCCTGATTTATCCGGAACTAGGCCGCCTTTCTCTTACGGACCATCTTGTTCCTCTGATCCTCCTGGCGAATGGCTTTATCTACCAACTTCTCGAAATCAGCATAATCTCCTGAGATCAGTTGATTAGTGAGTTCATCATCAAGGCCGGCCAAGAATTTGTCCTGCCTTTCGAAATCAGTGCGCACATCCTCCGGTGCGTAGCGCGCGAGGCGGTTGAACTCATGGAGGTATTCAATAACAGTCTTGTTGCCCTGTTCCAGAGCTCGGAACTCCCTCTTCTTCTATGCCACAATGCCATCAGGAACTTGTGCCTTGCGAAAGTTGTAGCAGAATTCTGCCCAAGAAATTCGTCCGTCGGACGGTCACCAAGAAATTGTCCCACCATGCTGAAGCGGGACCCGGAGCCGATGAGTGGCGAACGCCACCTTTTCTGATCATTGTACTGCAGAAGATTGAGTTTCTTTTCGATTGCATGGAGCCAGTCGTTTGCCTCCATGGGATTGGTGGTACTTGAAAAGGTGGGAGGGCGAACGCGTAGGAATTCGGCGGCTTTGACCGAACCGGTGGGACTGGACCAGGCTGCGGCATGAAGCTGTGCTTGTTGCAACCGCTGAAGCATTTGTTGTTGCATCTGCGTGCTGCGCTGCATTTGCTGCATCATTGTAGCCATCATCGAGTTTGACTCGTCAAGACTTGGGCGAGTGTCGATTCTCCGGCGGCGGAGGGGGACCATGGCCTGCACTGTATTGGGAATGGTTTCCGATTCGATCGTGTCTTGTTACCATCAGCGTTGCCACGACATGATGGCCTGGTGTTCATCATCTTGAGGAGCGAACAGAAAGAAACAAAGACAAGAAGAAAACAAAGTTGCTCGAAACTCGAATTTTTTATTAATTAACTAATCGATAGTTGACATTACGAAAAGTAAACGAGTTCAACTCCTAATTAAGGACATCCATACCACAACCAGTGGTATGGTCGCCGACTACCCCTAGCAACACACCTGAACACACAACTACTAGACAAAGACTAGACCACGAGGAACTAGGGAAACGGTCTAGTGCTCGAACGGCTCTCGGTCGGTGGAGTCAAAGTCGGTCTCAGCCTCATCTCCAACCTCCTCTGATCGGCTGCGGGAGTTCTGCAGGCACGTCCCACCACTGCTAGGCTCACTGCCACTGCTCGAACTGCTGCTGAAGCTGCTGCTGCTTGAGCTGCTGCTGGAGAGACTGAGGGTCTCGTTGGAGGAACTGGACGTCACGGACTGCCATCCTCCACTATTGCTGCCCATGGCTGCTGCGGCTGGGGCGGAGGTCAGTAGCGGAAACTGAACGGGAGACGGTGGAGGCGCAGGCGGCATGAACACTGGAAGTGGCTCTGGAGCTGGAGGAGGGTTCCGATGCGCAAGCTGGATATGCACAGGAGCGGTGGTGGTCTTCCTCGGAGTGATGCGGATCCGGGCACCCCTGGGAGGCGAACGGCCCTGGAGAATGGCATTCTCCCTCTTGAGGCGGGCCACCTCACTCTTCAACCTGTTGATCTCCACCAACTTCTGGTCGTTCAGGGCCTTGGCTGCCCTGTGCAGATTAGCATGCAAGGTGTCCAGCCGCATGATCGCGGTCATGCGCCCGAAGGTTGTGTCATCTTCGACACTGCTAAGCGGAAGGAGCTGGTGTCGTCGTAGTCGCCACGGCTGGGTGGTAGCGGTAGGCGATGCGACAAAAATCGACGTCGTGACGCTCCCGAAGTCTGGTAAGCATCAGGTAGGCTGCTTCTTGACAAGCGTGTTCAAAGGTGCCTCCAGAAGACTCCACCAACATGTTGGGCAACACGGTAGGAATGCCATGCACCTCCAAGCAAACTCGGTGCGGGAACTCGCCATTGAGGTGGCGAATCTTCGTGTACTCCGGAAGACTGGGGTATCCAACCAAAAACGCCATCTTGCTTAGTTCTGCCACAAAGTCACCCAGTTTCTGGCCGTAGTGCGTCGGGGGAAGGTCTGCCATCTATAGAAGACAAAGGAGGGAAAATCAATGCATGCTCGGATCCAGATTAAATAAATAAAAAACTCAAAGGAATAACCAAATAAGAAGCATCTTTTTATGCATAAAATAGTTTTACATGACAACAAATAAAATACTACAGACTCTAATGAATTAATGAGTAAAATAATTACATATTAATAGTAAGACGCATGAAATATTGTAACCCGCAAATTCTAGACGCGACTTAATGCATAATCCCGACAGTCAAATAAAAGTCAAATCGACTCCCACTCTGACTACAAAAATTTCTAAAACCCTAGTCTAACCATACTCGGAAAATCCAATTCGGAAGGTCATTCATTTTGTTTTTTTTAAATGAGAATTCCCAAATTTTCTTGAAACAATTCCAAACGCAAGAGAGATATGCAGATGAAATAGTTTGAAGGCTCTTAGGGTTAAGCTGGTGGGCTCATCCTACGGTCAAGGTCGGCTCGATACCAACTTGTCACGCCCAGAAATTCACACAGAATTTCTGAAGCTGAATGTGTATTTAAAAATACCCTGTCCAGGACCAGCCAGGGATACACAAATGACAAATTGTATTTACAGAACCACGTCTTAAAAACATTAAAAAGTCTTACATATGCAGCGGAAAGACAAAAATAAACTTATGAACTAGGCTTCGATTCTGGCGGGACAGCGACTCCATTCCACAGGCAACCCTTGACGGCAGTGACGAGCCTACTCAGCAGCATACTCATCGACAGCTTCATCCTCTAACTCTGAGGTGGGAAAAAGGGAAGCAAGACTGAGTACAACCACGTACTCAGCAAGTCATACCGAAAGAAGGTATGTGTGCAGGGTTAAATTTCAAGGATATGCTAGGTTTGACTTTTGCATAAAACAGGCATTTCACATCATTAAGTTGAAAGCAGTAGAAATAGTAATATAAGGTAATTAAACAATATTTTAATACACCGCTCAACGCTACACCACGTTGAGTCGACCCATTTCCTCCAACTATTCTACCTCATTTCCACTTAATCAAATTATTATTTTAATGAGACTAATCATGGTGAATCGGATGATCGCCCATAACCGCGGGCACGGCTATTCGAATAGTTTTTCTCTGCGGCGAGGTGTACGTCGTACCCACAAGACACACCCACAACACGTGTTCGTGCGTCGACATACCACCATGGCATATCGAAAAGGGTCCGACGGGACCATTCGCATAAGCGTAACATCCCAAAAATCGAAGGAGTAGAATTCGGAACGTGAAAATCGGAACTCGCAAAAACTTTTGGAATCATTGTCTCTTATCGTGTTTTTCAATTTTATTTGCCAATTCGGTTGCGTAAGAATTTCTTCGAATTGCTTTGAAGCAAAGTTGAATTAAACCCCTAAGCTTGAGACCCCCTTTGGGGAAATAATTCAAAATATATATATATATATATATATATAAAGTTGAAAAAGGGTAGACATATTAATTTTTGGAGATTTACCAAAGATTCTTTGAAAAGAATATAATTGGTTGAAACCCTAACTGTGGAAGAAAAATAATAAATATTTGGATTTGGATGATAAAAATATTTTGAAAAGGAAATGTGAATTAGAAATTAATTAAAAACCCCAATTGATTAATTCTAAAAGAAGAAATAAAAATAGGAAAAATATATTTTGAAAAATAAAAAGTGGGGGAAAAAGTTTGGAAATATAATTTCAAAGTTATTTTGGAAATATTGAAATCTATTTTGAATTTTTAGAGTGGAAGGAAATGGAAATAGAAAATAGGATTTCAAAATTCGGGAAATAGAGAAAGTACACTGTTCATGCGTATGCAGTGTTCGACGATGTCCTCGCGCCGTGCGCCGCGTCGCGCGCGCGCCGTGCCTATGCCGCGTCGTACCGTCGCCCGCGTCACCACGTCCTCGCACAACCGCCGCGCCTGTACACCGCATCAGCCACGCACCGCGCCATGTCGTCGCCACGCCGCCACGTCGCGGGTTCGCCGTACGCTGGCGCATGTGCTCGCCTGCCGCCCGCCGTACCACGGCGCGCGCCGCGCATGCCGTCGCCGTGGCCGCGTCGATCCACGCCGCGCCGTACCACCGTGCCATTCCGTCGTGTTGTAACCATGCCCACCGTGCGTCGGCCTCACCCCTCCCCTACTCGCGCGTGCGTCACCCTAGCGCTGCTGCCATGGCCGCCGAGTTCGAGCTCGCGTGGTCGACTATTTATAGCACTCCTCGGCCGAAACTCACAACACAAAAATTGTGCCATACTGTCTCATCTAGCTCCTCACCAATTTTCCCCAAAATCCGTTCACCGTAGCGCTAGAATTTCGCGAGAGATCGGAGCACGGGTCGGAAGAACCCTAACTCGGCCGCCCGGTGCGAACTTCAAAATTCGTCGCCCTCAGTTGATTTCCTCTGGAATTAAAGGTACATTCACGATCTACGTGCTCTAAGCTATATTTCCCCTAAGTCTTCCGAGCCGAATAGCCGCCAGAAATCACCGGCGACGAGCGCCGCCGAACCCTCTGTTTTTGGCCGCCGCGTGCGCACGTCGCCATACCACCGCCGCCCTTTCGGCCAAGCCGACCCCTAGCTAGCACCCCTGTGTTCCGTAGATTCTCTAGGACCCCTTGGTTCGGCCGCATTGTCACCGGAGTGCGCGCGCACCGTGCGCCTTCGCCGCCGAACCCTCTGTTTGGCCGCCGCCCGTCGTCGCCGCGACCGCTCCGCCGCCTCCCTAGCCCAACCGCGCCTCAAAACGGACTCCCGCGTCATGTAGATGGTGTAGGGCTAGCTAGATGCCGAGCTCCGATCCCCTCGCCGTCGTTCGGCCATGCCGCACCGTCGGTCTCGCCGGGGAGATGAAGGAAGAAAGAAAAGGAAAGAAAGGAGTAGAGGGAGCGAGAACGGCTCGCTGGCTCGGTGGTTTGAGCCGAGCCGAGTGAAGGGAAGGGCGCGGGTTCGATCCCGGCTTAGGCAAAATTTTTGAAATTTTTTTATTTTTCTAAGGAGATTAAAAATAAGAATAAGCTTAGTAAAAATCCTAGGAAAATATTTATACTCTTTTAAATTATTCTAAAACTCTATTTACAAAGATTTTGCACCTTTTAAAGGGGTTTATTTATTTACTTTTAATTTTCTTTGCAAATAATTATGAAGTTTATATTTACTTAGACTTTGAACTTTTAATCTAATAAATTTCCAAAATATTTATATATCTTTGTGAGGCCCATTTATTCACTTAGTTATATTCACAAATCTAGAATCTTTTCCAAGAATTATAAACTATCTCATATAAATTCCGATCAACCCCTTTTGCGAAATATACATTCGATATTTAATTTGCTTCATAAAATCCTTCGTAATTCGATTAGGGTCGTAGGGGAAGATGGTTTGAAGAGTTCTTTATGATTTTTCATGCTTTTTCGTTCGTTCTTATCAGATTTTAACTGGAATCCATTGTTCTTTTCCTTTCGCTCGTATGATTAGCGACCGAGGAGGCGAACGCTGACCCCGCAGAAGACCCCACTCAAGAAGCGTACGAGCAAGGCAAGTCTTCACACCCTTTGAACATATTGATCCCATTCGCGAAATGATGTTATTTTAAACTCTAAACATGCATGCTCTACCGAGTTACCTATACTTGTTGTGCCATACCTTGCTATTGTTTACCTTTAGAATTACTCCTTGTAACTCGCGATGTGATACAAATAACCGGAGCATAACTTCGGTAACCGCTTAGCCATGCTATACTTAGATTTATGCATACTCATGACTTTATGAAAAAGCTTTGTGCTTGGGCAACTACCTTAGGGAAGGTAGTTGAGATTCGGCATGTGGAGACATGAGCGCCACATGACCATGATGAATTAAGTTTGACGAAAATTGAAAGTACTATACAAATGTTTTAGACTGGGCGGCCGGATGATTTGGGTGGATTCCGGAAAAGGCAAGTGCCGACCCTGGTCAATTAAGGACCGAGCCATGAGATAGCGGAAACGAGCCGGTACAACCGTACTTCTCGAATGGGTATAGACCTAGCTGACTAGATAGCCGAGCGGAGGCAGTATCCTTGCATAGATGGTTCTCTATGATGTGGTTATGGGAGAAGGACGAGGCTGCGGCCTTTGTTATAAAAGGTGGAATTAAACTACTGTTAATTAAACTTAAAGACTCGGAAATGTCTTCCCTTACCCCGGTGCGCCGAACTCCTCTCACCGCTAGAAAAGGACGGCTAGAGTGCATGAGGGCATAAGTTCATGGAGCGGAGTGCGCAAAGTGAGGTTATCGAAAGGCTTTGCCGTGGCCGTCTCATGTGTTGAGACGTAGGCTCATTTGTTGGGTTGTCACGGAGTACGGGTAAAGTGTACATCCTTTGCGGTGTGAGTGAATCAATCTATTCGAATAGCCGTGCTCGCGGATATTGAGCATCGTGACAAGACTTTCGCTTGGCTAGACTTTAAACTTAAAAATACTGGGATGGGTTGCATGATGATTTATTTCGCTGGTGGATCAACTTCTCGAGAATGCGAGAAGGGGTGGACTCCCAGGAAAATCATGACGAACCGGAGACGGGAAGCCATCCTTGGAATCACGATGGATGGTAGACGAACCGTCGCCGGGTTAATGAACTATGAAATTAAAACTTGTTTTGGCTAGACGATAGGCTTGTGAAAAGAATTGTGAAAGCGGCTTTACGCAAAGATAACCCTAGCCATGTTCTTTGAATAACCTGTCATATGCATCAATTCTCGTGTTGACTTGCCGAGTACGGTTGGTACTCACCCTTGCTATACGCACAAACCTCCGGTGATGGAGTTGAAGAGCGGAAGATCCATATGCTTACCACCGGGAGGACGAGGGCGACGGCGCATATTAGACTTTAGCTCCGGTCGTTGCTGTGGCAATGGACAAGCCGCCGCCTCTTCCGCCGCCTTATCTAAACTCGTTTTTATGTTGTATTCGGACCATAAGGTCTGTGGGATGAACAATGCCTTCGGGCCTATTTATGTAATAATGGTATTGTAAGACTATTCGTGCATGTGCACTTGATTATCCAGACCTGCATTCGTGGGTACCAACTACTTGATCCAGGGAAATGGTACTATGAACACGAAAGATTCCCGACTCAAAATCGGGGGTCCACAATAACCCTCCCTGACCAAGCGACATCACACCTCAGGTTTCGCCCCTACCCAGAATCCAGGGTAGGCAGCCCCCTCTCGTGCCTAGGTGAATCCGGTAGCCGCATAGACCATTCCCGGTCCATCCGCACTCCATCACGCTCACCCTCGCCTGGATGCGTCGGCCAGGAAAAGCTACACTACAAGCCCAGCCGTTGCCCATGCTGGCTTGTGGTACGCACTAAAAATTCCTCCAGGGTTTCCCGCGAACTGGTCCTTAACTGCCATGGGTGCGACTTGCAAAACCGAGCACCTATAGCCCACCATAAAAGTCAAGTTTTAATTTACCGATTAACGGTACCAACGATCCATCCGGTCGGTGACCAACATTTCATGTGAAATAATTCTAATAAATTAGTTTTCCCTTTTATGATCTAGTTGTACTAAGCATAATAAGCATGTCCTAGCCCTGATTCTAGTCAAATTAATGCCCAGGTGATCAAATAAACAGGTTAAACAACCTAGGCTTAAAACTATAGGTCCCATCCCGATTGCATTATAAAATAAAGTAATGCAATAGATAAAATATTAGGAATTTGCAAATTAGGTACAATATGTTCAAAGGAAAATGACTTGCCTTGATCTTGATCCAACGGAACCTCGGCGACAACCTCAAAATAAACCGGAGCGTCCTCGGAACCGATTCTATCGACAAATAAAGCACAGCAAAAACAGGCTATTAGACAGCTAAAACAGACAATTAAACTATTTTTAATATATTCTTGACATTTTACGAATCCGCTGCAACTTGAACTGACCCAAACGGAGTTCGGATGAATTTTCTGCGAATTTTACAAGTTTCAGCCTTTTTACTAGTTAAGAAAAAGAAAAAACGATTTATGACGTAAGCGTCTTTAGGGCTGACATCACTGCGGGACCCATAGAACAGTGACGCAAGAGAGAGAAACCACGGGTGCACGGTGGACCGAGTCCACCGGCTTGGGCACGCCACGTGGCGGCACCTGAGTGGCCGGGACGGATCGGCCACACGGGAAACACCCGGCTTGGCCAGGGCTCGGCCGGGCGGCGGCGGCGGCTTGCGCCGGTGGCCGCACGAGCGGTGGAGGCGAGGCTGGCTCGGCAAGGGAGAGAAAAGAGAGGAAAGGGTGGTTTTCTCACCGTTGGCCGAACTCGGGAGGAAGGCGGCAAATGTTGCGGTTCGACGATTGAAAATTGGGGAAACAGAACGAGAGTGTGTTCCGGTGATTGCGAAGGTGGAGGTGGTGGTGGTTCGGCGAAAGGAGTGGCGGTTCGATGGGAACGGAAACCGTGAGCACGGCAACGAAAAAAGAACGGCGCACGATGCGGGAGCACGGGAGTGAGCGAACGCGAATGAGTGCGATTGTTGGATGTGTTCGGAGTGCGGGAAACTTATAGGCCGGCAAGGGAGCTCGGGCATGGCCGGGAGAAGCGGGGAACGGACGAAAACCGTCGGAGCTCAGCATTAATGGCGGCTGCTAGTGATGGAGTTTAACTCGGCCGTTCCGACACACATGATGAATGGCAGAGTGGGGAAAGTGGGGGAAACGATGGAGAAAAATCAGGAACACATAATGACGCGGTTAATTGAGTTGGAACGTGGCCGAGATGCACGGGAACGTGGCCGGGATGCGCGAGCTTGCATGGCATGCACAGCCGCGGCTTGGGGAAGGCTCAAGCTTGGGGATGACAAGCGGGTCCCGCTTGTCATCGTCCTAGACCGGAATGGGGTCAATTGGACTTAGCGCATGCGAAAGGAATAGTGTTGGGCCGGCCCAAAAAAAAGAAAAAAAAGAAAAGAGGGAGAAGGGATTTGGGCCGATCGGCCGATTGGGCCTGATCAGTGGGGCGGGAAGGAGGAAAACGAGAGAAAGAGAAGTGGGCGGAGGCCACGGGGAAAAAAGAAAGAAGAAAAAAAGGAAAAAGGAAGGAAAAAGAAAAACCCTTTTTCTTAAGGAAATTAATTCCACTTAGCCTAATTTAATTTTTAAAATTGCTTCCGATGCTCTGAAAATTCCGATAAAAATCCTGTTAATGTATTTTGACACGAGGAATTTAAGAAAAATTCCACCAAGCCTTTTCCAATTATGAAATGGATTTTTAATTTAGGATTTTGATTTTCTTTAGATTTTCCGGCAATTTCTTCTTTACGATTTTTCACCAGTAATTTTAAACTTAGAGAGAAAAGCGTGAGAGAAAAGAGGAGCGTGACAACCTGGCAGCCAACCTATCGTAAGTGAAGATGGTCAAGCGATGATATCAAAGAAGAACTCAATTTTTTGGGAATTACCTTATTGGAAAGTCTTAGATGTCCGTCATGCAATCGACTTGATGAACCTCGGTAAGAACCTTTGTGTAAACCTGCTAGGCTTCCTAGTTATATATGGAAAATCCAAATATACACTTAAAGCACAGCAGGATCTAAAACATATGAAACAGCGCGATGACATTCATCTGGAAAAGAGGGAGAAAGGAAGCCATTACTCACATCTTGCTAGCTACACTCTGAGCAACGAAGAGAAGGAAAATATGTTCAAATGCTTAGACAGCATCAAGGTCTCGTCCGGATACTCATCGAATATAAAGGAAATAAGAAACATGAAAGAGATGAAATTCACAAACCTAAAGTCTCATGACTGCCACATGTTGATGATACAATTGTTACCTGTTATACTTCTGGGTATCCTTTCTGTTAATCTCTGGACAAAAGTAACAAAGCACTATGCATTTCTCAATGCAATTTCACAGAAGTTCATCGATCCAGACAATTTTAACAATCGTACAGACTGACATGGTCTAATGTCTTGTAAGTGTGGAGATGATCTTTCCACCATCCTTCTTCAATATAATGGCGCATGTTCTGGTTCACCTTGTCAAAGAGATCTATGTTCTCGGTCCTATGTATCTACACAATATGTTTCCTTTCGAGAGATACATGGGCGTCCTAAAGAAGTATGTTCATAACTATTCTCATCCAGAAGCATGCATTGCCAAGGGATATGGAACAGAGGACGTCATTCAGTTTTTGAGTAGAATTTATTGATGACCTTAGTCCAATCGGGTCCCCGAATCAAGCCATGAGGGGAGACTACGAGGAAAGGACACACTTGGAAAGAAACCAATAATGACTATAGACAATGATTTATTTTGTAGAGCATATTTCATGGTTTTGCAACAATCTTCGTTGGTGGCTTCATACATCGAAGAGCACATGGCAATTGTATGCTCCAAAAACCCCATGAAGTTTGTTGCCTGGATTACACATCATCACATTGATACTTTTCCCGCTTGGTTGCGAGAACATCTCATGGGTAACGGGATCATTGACCAACAACTAGCCTTGTTGGCGAGGGGACCATCTTGCTCAACCTGATTTTTTTATTCCAAGGATATGAGATAAATGGGTATATTTTTTACACAAGAGCCCAAGACAAAAAGAGCATGAACCAAAATAGTGTTATTCGTATCCATGCCATGGACAACGAAGGGACAACCAACACGTATTACGGTTTCCGTTGACGAAATATGGGAACTCGAGTATGGTCCTTTGAAGGTCCCTCTGTTTTGATGCTAGTACGTTAGGTTGACTAGTGGAGGCGTAATGGTTGATGAGTGCGGGATGACAATAGTTAAACTTAACAAGATTGGGGACGCAGACAAATCATTCGTCCTAGACAAGGATGTGACTCAAGTTTTCTATATGAAGGACATATCTAGCAAACCAAAGAATCAAACGAGCAAAGTGCTCGATGAGCCAAAGCGCCACGTGGTTCTCCCAAGATAAAAGAAAATAGTTAGAGTTGAGGATAAGACAGACGAATATTACGATCAATTTGACGGGCAACCACCATTCACGGTGACAGTTGACCCGAGCATCCTCCTAGCAAATGATGACACCCCATACTTATGTCGCGATCATAGCGAAGGGGCCTTCGTAAAGAGAATGTTCATTGCCTCTACCATCACGTCATGAGATTGATTGTATTTTGTGATTAATATGACTAGTGTCATGTAAATTAATTTTCCTAGTTTTCTAGTATGAACGACATGTACTTGCGTTACTTTGAATGGACTTAATCGGAGCTACGGTTAATTAGATATGATTTTTCGAAGTTTACTAACAACTTTAAACATATTTTTAATTTATTCTCCTTATTTTTATGATTTTAATGATTTTTGAATGGACTTAAATTGAGCTAAGGTTAATTAGATATGATTTTTGAAGTTTATTACAATTTTAAACCTATTTTTAATATATTTTCCTTTTTTATGATTTTAATGATTTTTCAATGGACTTAATCGAGCTAAGATTTATTAGATATGATTTTTAGAAGGATATTACAATCTTAAACCTATTTTTAAGGTTTTCTCCTTGTTTTTATTATTTAAATAGTTTTTCATGGACTTAATTGGAGCTGAGGTTAATTAGACATGATTTTTAGAATTTTATGATAATTTTAAACCTATTTTTAATGTATTCTCCTTATATTTATGATTTTAATGAATGGACTTAAACGAGAGAGCTGAGGTTAATTAGATATGATTTTTAGAACTTATTACAATGTTAAACCTATTTTTAATGTACTCTCCTTATTTTTATGATTTTAATGATTTATGACGCAATAAAGCCATACTCATAGGGGCCCGCTTGTTAGCGGCAGTTGATAGGTCCGAGAGCCACAGCCGGGAGTACAGTAATTTTGATGGCCGGGAAATTACTTTAGTCCTAGTTATAACTAACAACCAGGACTAAAGATCTTCACTTTAGTCTTGTTGTTATTTAGAACTAAGACTAAAGTGTTTTTGGTGTGCGGGAGAATTGTTTAGTCTAGGTTGTTATTTAGAACCGATACTAAAGATGTTGATATATATATATATATTGATATATATATATGGGTGACTGTTCATCTTCTCGAACGCACTGCACTTGTTCATCTTTGTCTCTCGATGTCTACAGCAGCATCCCTGCACCGTCATCGCTGCCGCATCCCTTCACCGTCACTGCCACCGCCACGAGCACCTGAATGTCATCGTTGTGAGGACCCGCCACCGTTGCCTCGGTGAGCACCCACGCCTCCATGCCGCGCGCCGCCGCCACCGTGACCACCGTTGCCTCCGCCTCAGTCCCATGCCGCCGCATCCCTCCAACGCCTCCTCGGCCATCCCATTTAATATTAGAATTAAGTTAAAATTAATTTTAGAATTACACTATTTTTTAGACAACAGGATATGAATTTTTAGGACTATAGTAAAATTGAGAATTTTAATATTATAATTTTAGGACTATAGTAAAAATAATATTAGAATTACACTAATTTTTGATACTATAGTGAATTTTAAGATATAGTAAAATTGAGAATTTTAATATTAGAATTTTTAAAACTATAGTAAAATTAATGTTAGAATTACGTAATTTTTTATACTATAGTATATGAACTTTTTAAGACTCTAGTAAAATTAATGTATTTTATTATTAGAATTTTTAAGACTCTAATAAAATAAATGGTAGAATTAATTTTAGAATTACACTAAGTTTTGAGAACATAGTATATGAACTCTTTAAGACTATAGTAAAATTAATGTATTTCAATATTAGAACTTTTAAGACTATAGTAAAATATACTATGCACATTATATACTAAAGTACATTTCCTATAATATTTAATATTAGCTAAGATGGCAAAGTCAGATGACAAAAGGTTTCTCTTGGACCATAGACAGGGTAGTAGCCAGTACTACCAGGATGATGAGGGTAAGGTTTATAGCCAATACCTCATTGAGGAAGCCACTAGAGTTTAGGAGGGACCCAATGACGAGACAGGACCCGAGTAGGAGGAGTACGAGGAAGGTTCGACGAAGGCATGAGGGCAATGAGGTGTCACGACAAAGTTGGAGGGGAGGAATATTATAACTAAAGTGAAAGAAGATGGCGAACCAGTTGCCCCTGCCTGTGCTGCAACGAAGTTTGTGTCACAGTGCGGTTGGGTCATGAGGGATCATGTGTCGATCAACATACAGAATTGGCGATGCAGAAGGCTGGATGATCAAAACGTACTCCCATCAGGGTTACCAATTTCGTACGCGCGTACCGTGCCCCTCGGTAGCGCGGTTTTCGCACGAAAATTGCGAAAACCACGATAACTGCGACGGAGTAAACAATAGTTTTCGCGATGTTTTGCCGTATCACGGTTTTCGTCTAAACCATGCCAAAAACCATGAAAACCGCGCAAACTATGCCAAAAAACCGTGAAAACCACAATTTAAATTTGAACCAAATTCAAATCCGTATCATGCCACGGTTTTTGCTCAAACCACACGAAAACCACGCCACATACTGCAGTTTCCGTGGCAAACCACGCAAAATTTATTTTTTGTGATAAAAATATATATGTATATTTGTGATAAAATGAGTTTTTCAATTTTTTTAATTCGCATGAAATTATTCAAACGAAACTGCGGGTGCCGTGCCGCACCCCCACGGTACGTGCAAAAACCACGAAAACCGTGACGGTTTTCACAGTTTTCAAAACCCTGGCCCCCATAGTCAGAGAAGCACATGTTGTGGACAATCCTGTAGCAAAACTTCACTCTGGAGATGCCTAAGGTAGAATAACCTACAGTTAAGGAGTGGGCTCTCAAGAAGATGGCCACACAATTTCAGACCTTCAAGAAGAATCTATTCAACAAGTATGTCAAGAAGGGCCTAACACCGGACTTCGATAAGTACCCGAAGCTAAAGGGCCACTAGAGGACATTTGTTGACTACAAGTCATCCGAGAAAGGGGTAAACAAGGTGGCACGGAACAAAGCCAATGCTACCCAGAAAAAAATACTTTCATCGGCTAGGGTCGGGCAGTTATATGAAGGAAATTCCTAAATGGTAGAAGATGGAAGATGCTCTGGAAGCTAGGGGGTCGTTCCGACTACAGTTGATTGGTCCGAACGATCAAAACATTGATGCTATGCTCATGGTGGCATGCTTAGTGCAGAGGATGGCTCCCTCATTTTTAGCGATGGAATACGAGATGTAGCACACCGTCTCGTGGATTCCCTCGAGGCCTCTTCCCAGGGTACATCAAGCTGAATAGAGGGAAGGACGAACTAACAATGGCACTGCAAAATCCTGAGCACCCAGGACGAACATGCAGAAAAGGCATGGTCCCATGGAAGTATGGGTTTTGTGAGGACATCAACTCGTACAGTAGTCGCAGAAGAAGCAAGTTCGAGCAGGAAGCTGGGGTTTGGATATTGGAACAACGGGTCCAGGACAGTAATGAAAGAATAACCGAAGAGGTGGAAAGGTAGGTCAAGCTAGCACTTAGTGAGGCCCGATTACAAGAAGGCTCCACTCCGAACATCCTGGTTAGCCCCTTAGGCCTATGAAGCAGTTGCGCTTCTACAGAGCAAGTAGCCGATCAGAGCAATGAAACTACAGCGCCACCACTGGATGACGAACCATGCTACCCTGTGGAAGAAATCACGCAGAGAACACCGTGTGAGCTGCATATTCCCTTCAAGAACCTATGTATCAAGGTATGCTTGTAGTTTGCACATTATTTGTTTTGTAGGTTCTGACATGTCGTGCATATGTACTAATTAACTTCGTTTGTCGTGAAGGCGGTGTGCGGCATGGCCATATAAGTGGAGCAAGGCCAAACATACCACCGCATGCCAATTCCACCTAGCTACTCAAAGGTCAAGGTGGAACAAGTATGTGAAGGCTTTGAGGGTCTCGAGCTGGACTTCCATAGAGGAGACAAGGAGAGGACACTCGGCCAGACTTCCATGGAGAAGTAGTCATTAGATGAGCCAAGAAAATCTGCGCCAAAGAAAAGACCGTATGATATGACTGACGTGGAGAATGAAGCGGAAGTGTCCAGGAAAGTGAAGGAGCCCTTGAAGCAGCAAAGTCTAGATCAGGGTTCGCGATCCCGCAAAAACCGCCACGGTTTCGCGGTTTTCGCACGTACCGCAGGGGTGCGGTACGGCATCCCCGCGGTTTTGTTTCAATAATTTCGCGTGAATTCAAAAAATTTGAAAAAATTCATTTTATCACAAATATATATATATATTTTTGTCACAAAAAATAAATTTCGCGGTTTGCCGTGAAAACCGCGGTATGTGGCGCGGTTTTAGCGTGGTTTGATCGACAACCGCGGCACGACACGGATTTGGATTTGGTTCAAATTTAGTTTATGGTTTTTACGGTTTTTGCATGGTTTTCATGGTTTTTGGCGCGGTTTTCGCGGTACACACGAAATCGTCCAAATTCAAATTTGTTACTGTTCATTGCTGGCCGGTTTTTGCGGTTTTCGCGGTTTTTGCGTGAAAACCGCCTTACCGGCGAGGGGCGACACACCAAGGGCTAACGGAAAGGTGAACCCTGGTCTAGATAAGAAGGCTCCAATAGACCCAACAACGAAGGCATTTTTGTAGAAGATGAATGAAGCAACGAAGAAGAATATATTATTGGACTACAACCGCTCGAACCGCAAGTCCTATCAGAAGATTAAAGGAGAGCCGAAAATGGTTCCCTAGCTCGGAATGCAAGCAAAACAAGAGATTGATCCAATGCCATCTGATTGGGAGTTGAATCTACAGCAGTTCATGGAAGATACAAATCTTAGCAAAGATCAACTACTGGGGGTGCCCGCTATCAAGAAGGCATCACAATCTACCATGAAGCACAAATTTTAGGTTGGCAAACCACTTGTCATACCAGAGCTGGTCAGGACCCTATCTACACAGAGTACCCATTCCATACTTGGTACATGGAACGGTCCAACAAAGGTAAGGTCACGTTCGTTGCTCGGATAAAAGACGAAGATTACTTCTGTGGAGAGTCCAAGATATGGCTGCAATACAACGATATCTATGAAGTATACCATCAAGATGCCCTTGACATCTCAATTGTCAATTGTTGGCTTCTTGTTGATGAGAAATCTCTCTCACGCGCTGGCCTGGGAGATCTGCTTGACTCCAGTGCAGGTCCTTCTCGGCTACCTGTGTTGTGCAAGGCGTGCCAGTTGGTTTGATCTGCTCACCAACAAGAAAAACAAAGAAAAATGCATTAAGTGTTATTTTAGATCCCCACTAGATCGACTGAGGGAAACCATGAGCACATATATGCTATCCTAAAATATATTTAAGCCAAGCGACTGGAATGGATCGGGTATATCGAGACAGCATCAGCCGTTTAACCTAAATATAGCAAAGGATAATAAATATATGAATCGATAACGTAGCCGATACTGGAAAGATAACAATGAATCGGATAGTACTCCGACGAATCTCATGAAAAGATAACATTCTTGAATCAGGCGCGTAGCCTGGAAATCGGCCATCGGTTGTTAATGGCGGGCCGATTTTGGCTCATAACGTCCGACAAGAATGCGATCTTAATATAAGAGGCAGCCCTAATATAAATCTAATAACAAACATATTAAAAGAAACATATCAAGGCAGATAAGGCCGGCTGAAACCCCGGCACTGTCTCTAAACAATATAAATCTAGCCGAACAGACATTGATAATTCTAAAAACAACTTAATAGTTCAAACCTGATACAACATTAAGTATAAAAAGAAAAACCTGATCTGTTGTAGCCGATTTATATTTCTCGAGACGGTGGATATCGCATATAAAGCAGCCAACCTTTAGATCTAGCCCTATTGGGCGCAAGTTCTTGATAGAACTAGCCAATGGCAGGATAGATCCAAACATTAGTCTAATTTATATGCCCTATATGATAAATAGCGCGGTACAAACTCCTGAATCTAATGTGTCATTACGATGAAAGAACTAGAAACAGCAGATCATGCCAGTAATGACAAGCATTTATCTGGATTTGGGGATCGAAACGATGCAGCCTGTAGCCAAACAAATTGCTCGTCTGAAGAAAAAAGGTTGGCGATGCGCCGAAGGTTTGATTGACTGTGATTGTGCTTTTTACAGGGGGTCTCGGGTCCTATTTATAACCAAGATACAATTATCTGTACAAACCCTGGACTCTATCTAAACTACTATTTAAAACACGACATTACCCCGGGAAGGACCCACGCCACATTACAATTAACAGTTTAAACAAACTCCTAAATTACAGATACAATATCTGTTACAGGACTCTATCCATAGATGGCAATATCATTTAATGCGCAATCTAATAACTGAATCTTCTATTTATCTTAAAACTGCTGTACCAAAAATGGTTTTATCTCTTCCGGACCTGGAATCAGCTATCGGCCACCCTTGTCCGATCCAACCTTAGCCGACTGGCCACGCAGCCGATCACTTTTCAACCGATGCAGCCTCTGTTTCTCGCCAAGCCAACCGATCCGACTACGCTTCATCCTTGCGAACTTGGGGATTTAATTACCAAATTTAGGTGTCAACACATGCCCCCAAGTCCGTGATACAAAGTGTTACGGATTTGCCTGCCTGTTCAAATTCCCGCTCTTTTCTTGACCTAGACCACTTTGGCTCCCCCAAATGCCCTTTAAATAGCCACTTTTCTCAGCCGAAACAATTACGCCTTCAAAGCGCACTCAATCCCTTCACACACAAGCTTCTGCCTTATCTCTCCTCTCCGGCGGTTTCACCGGCGTCCGTCAAACCTCAGCACCCTTCACGAACCAGACTTCACCTTCGCCCCCAACAACTCCGATGGCCTCCACCGCCGCTGCGTCAAGCGCCTCCATCGCGCCGGCCACCACCGCCGCACCAGCTGTAGCTGCGCACCAATCATCGCTGTCGTTCCGGCCGTCACCATTGCCGAGTTCCACGAGGTACACCCGTTTGATCCAAAATTCTTTTTTATTCGGATTTACTTCTCCACCATGGTGCATCCATCTTGCATTCAACCGTTTTTGATTAGTGCTTTTTCCTTCTTCAAACTGTAATATGCAGCCACTCTTGATTAGCGCTTTTTATTTTTTTCTCCTTCTGAACTGTAGCACCTGTCACATCAAGTGTTTATCCCCAATCTGACCCAAGCACAAAGGTTCTTTCTCGGCCCCATCGGCAACACCGACCCAGCCGACGTGATTATGGCTGAGACCAACAGGATCCCCTTCAACATCGCCAAGCCATCCCTCGCCCATTGGAACGGGACTTTTAAATCATGGCCGACCACCGACGCCGCATGGGTCGAATGGTACAAGAGGATGCAATCGGCCAAATACACTCAATGGGAGGAGGCCGGGATAGCCCAATGCTTGGCTCTGTCTGTTGCCAGTATGGAGAAAGACGAGCCGCTTCTATCGGCTGCAACATATTTCTGGAACGACAGCTTCAACACCTTTATCTTTCGACAAGGGCCGATGACAGTCACACTGGCCGATGTGTACATGACGACCGGGCTGGACATCGAGTCGTCGGCCAACCCCAGCAACCTGAGCCAAAAGGGACAGCACCAGTTCAAAACCAAGGCCATCGACGGGTGGAGCGGCTTCATCGCCCAAAACATGAAAGATGGACCCGTCGGCCACAGGGAGCACGTCGCATTCCTGATGATGTGGCTTGAAAAATTTTTGTTATGTGGATCGAGCTGCGGCCGACCGCCAACTAGCAGGTCGTAGCCGAAATCTTGGCTAACGGGGGCAAACTCGCACTGGGGAAGTACCTCCTTGGCTATTTGTAACAGATGCTGCATCAGGCTGCCGCAAAGATAGCCGCCAACGCCCCAATCAACACCGGCGGCCCCTGGTGGTTCCTTCAGATCTGGCTGGTGCTAGCAACCCAAAGGGTGGCCGGTCGGCTCCCTCTGACAGATGCGGTATTCCCAAGGCAGGAGCCGATCGAAGATGAAGACGGCAACCAGATCACCACCACCATGTGCATGAGCTACGGAGAAGCAACAGCTGCTCATGCGGGCTCAAGGCAATCGGTCGAACTGCTGGCCGAATGGTTCATCGCCCTTTACGACGGGTTGTCTCACGAGAACCGCGCTTGGTACTTCTACCGGGACCTGGGACTGTTCGAGTTGCCGACCGATTTTAACTGGGAAGACATCAACTCGGCGGACAACCCAAGGTGCAGGGAGTTGTTCATTGCCACTCTGTCCCCCTGCATTTTGCCGACCGGCATTCACCAGGGCCAATCAGTGGCCAAGAGCTACGAGTTTTACTACCGGGCGTTGGCGGCGAGACGGTTCGGTCTCGGACAATTGCCCATCGGCTTTTATTATGCCGATAGGATTGAAACGAGGAGTGGTAACCCAAGACTTGATAATGCATCGGCTGCTGAATATAGTCGGCCCTTCCCTCGGCGAGATCGGCGTGATGACCCTGTCGCTCGGGAAAGAGCGCGGCCTACGACCAACGGTGGGCCGAAATCAAACGACAAATCTTTCACCATCGGTCATCACATTACGTTGATCTACTTCTGCCCGAAGAAATCCCTTCGGTAAGCTTCAAACTCAATGATTTTCCTCCTCTTATCATCGGCTGATATAGCCGATTAACGTTCACCTTCTGGTTTGTAGGAGACGGAGACGGAGCAGCCAATGGTGAGCGACTCCGGGCACCCAATCGAATACCGCCTAGGCGTTCTGGATGGGGGTGGCCTCGCTCCGTCGGCCATCGGCTGGGGGGCGCCGAAGCTGGCATCGTTGCTGCGAGGGCAGGTGCGTGAGCCGATTGCCCAGAAGAAAAGGGCTGCACCACTCCTACAGCCGTCGGCGCGCCCTGCCCCCAAGAAGCGAAGAGAAGAAGCCGGCAGCGCCATCCGATAGCCTCCCCCTTGGACCCGACCGTCGCACGGTTCCTCGACACCGTCGCCAGCGAGGAAGCGCCGGCGGCTACTGGAGCGGCGGCCGAACCCAGGAGTTCGAGCCATGAGTCCGTCAATGCTCCAGCCGACGTCTTGCCGGTCCCAAGTCCCCCAGCGAAAAATCGGCCGGTAAGCCCTCACTTCACCAAGTTCGGCTTCACAATGATATCACTTGCATCTGACCGAACAATTCTTTGTAGGTCAAGAAATTGGTCGGCCACACTTCACGTCACGTGCCATCGGTAATCGTCTCTTGCCACTTGATCTATAGAGATTAGCTGACTCGTCTGCTAACTCTTCTTTTGCAGCCCCCACGATCTCCGTCGGCTACCCCCCAGGCATCCAGCGAGCATGCTGTGCCTGCCGCGGGCACCGGCAACGAAGCCGACGAAGAGGCCCCGATGGCTGGAGGCGGCGAACCAGCCGAGCTGACCATTTCGACCCCGGTGCCCACGGTAAGCCGACTGAACTTGATAATCGGCTCTGTCAGCTCAATGTCTTCTGATCATCTTTCTCTTCTGAAGAACATAGCCGACCTCCTCAACTTTGACTTGTCAGAGTTCGTGGAGTCTGGTGAAATCGGCGGGGCGCTAGAGACGCCGGCCGAGGACCTGAGGGCCACCCTGGCCGACATTGGCAACCAGTGGAGGCTTATTTGCGATTGGTGGTTGACGGCGGTTCGATACGCGCACGCTTCAAGGAAATCAAGGCCGGTGTCGGAATCTCTAGCCGATGCCATCGTGCCGGCGACCTTCAAGAAAGTCCACCAGCTCAAGTATGAATGGGCATGGCAGCAGATAGCCGATCGCCGCGAGAACCAGGCGTGGTCGGCCACCCTTCAGTCGACCAAGGACGCCATCGAGAGCTGGAAAGCCGCCTTCGACCGCCTAAAGACTGAGCCGGCGGCCAAGCTTGAGCAACTCCTTGCACGCCAAGATCAGCTGATGGCCGATCTCATTCAAGTGACGAACGAGATCGATGTCCACAAGGAGACATGGCCAGCTTGCCAGCCAAAATCGAAGCTCAACACCGAAGCATCAAGGCGACTATGGCACATCTATGAGACTTGGTGAAGGGCATCCGGCCGGTAGCAGGGTCTGAGGCCGACGATGTCAGGGCTATTGAAGAGATAGACCAGATCAGGCGGACGGCATTGTCAGCGATAGCCGATTTCCTGAAACAATGAATTTGTAATATTTTAACATCCTAAAATCAGCTATTGCCTCCTGTAACATATTTGTCAAACTTTTGTACTAGGCTTGGACTTTAACTAACTCGCTCGATCTTTGTAATTGGCTGTAACTTATGTACGGTATAGTTTATCGATCTTTTGCAGCCGTGCTTGTGGATGAGATCGGCTTCGGCCGCACGTAGTATCTTGAACTGCTTTTGCTGAAATCGGCCCTAGTCGTCCGTATCGCGTCACTTTCATCGATTCTGAGACTGCACCATAACCGTATTTCGTATTTGGGCCGCCGATTACGGAGCTTGAAAAGTTTTTTTTAAAAAAAATCCTGACGCCCAATTTTGCAATCGGCTCGTGTACGTATATGCCCCCCAAGTTTTGTTGATAGCTTCGGTGTCGACAAAATTGTGGCTCGTGCTCATCGTGCATCATTACCGTCGCTATTGTCCAGCCATTAGCCGATCGTAGAAAACTTAGGAAAAATTGTTGCATAAAAATGCCTAAAGGCGATGCCTTATTGAAGCAAGACATCGGCTGTCGTAAATCGGCTAAGCGACCAGAGCCGAATCACGAATTGATCCATACGCTTGGGTAGTATTTTTGCATGTATTTTTCATTAAGAGCCCTTCCAAATACCTCTTCGTCCAGCCCTTCTAGCATGTAAGCTCCTTTAGAGACGCATTTGTGGATCTTGAAAGGCCATTCCTAATTTGGTGACCACTTGCCGAATTTGTTATCTCTAGATACAATCGGCAGTATCAATATCCAAACGAGTTCACCATCCTCAAAAGATTTAGGCACTACCTTTTTATTATAATGTCTGGCTACTCGTTTTTGATCCTTTGTAACTTTTTCCAAGGCCCTCATCCTGGATAAAACTAAGTCTTCCGATTCGTCCACCATCGTCTGTGAGTCGATCCTGTAGCTGAATGCGCCTTGAGCCATCGACGCTTTCCCACGGCAGCACTGCCTCATGTCCGTAGACTAGCTTGTACGGAGGGACTTCAACTGACCCGTGGCATGCCATCCGATACGCCCATAGTGATCCGGCTAATCGGCTGTGCCACTGTTTAGGGTACTCAGAGATCTTTCTTTTAATCAACTTGATCAAACTTTTATTTGAGGCCTCGGCTTGTCCGTTGGCCCGTGCGTAGTATGGCGAAGAATTAAGCAGCTTGATCCCCATGTCGTCGGCAAACTGAACAAACTCGTCCGATACAAAGATGGATCCCTGTCTGTTGTTATTGTTTGTGGAACGCCAAATCGGTAGATAATATTCTCTTTGATAAACTCGATTGCATCCTTAGAATCCACTTTCCTAAGAGGAATCGCCTCCACCCAACTTTGTGAAGTAATCTGTCGCTACCAAAATAAATTTATGTCCTTTGCTTGAGGGTGGATTGATCTGGCCGATCATATCAATGCTCCATCCTCTGAACGGCCAAGGTTTAATAATTGGGTTCATAGCCGATGCCGGTGCTCGTTGTATGGTGCCAAACTTTTGGCAATCCTGGCAGCCCTTGTAATACTTGAAACAATCCTCCAGCATCGTCGGCCAGAAATACCTTGCCCGACGAAGGAGCCACTTCATTTTGTGGGCCGATTGATGCGTGCCACAGATCCCTTCATGCACTTCTCCGATGGCCACTATGGCCTAATCGGCTCCCAAACACTTGAGTAGCACACCGTCAATCGTCCGATAGTACTGATCTTAATCGAGCAAAACATATCTTAACGCCTTGTATCATAGCTTCCATGTAGCCGATTGAGAGGGGTTTTTTAGATAGCTATAAACTTCAAACCTCCAATCATCGGCTATAATGGCGGCAACGTCTATGTCGATTTCTTTCAGCATCGACCGATAGCCTGATGCCCCCTGAGCCAAGTCATTGGCTTCTGTGTTCTGCTCTCTTGGGATATGTTTCAAAGTAACTAGCCAACAACCATCCATTCATTCCCGGCATTGCTGATAATAGACCATCAGCGCATCATTTTTGCATTCATATTCTCCTGATAATTGGCTGATGACCAACAATGAATCTCCCATTATTTCGATGGCGCCGGCTTCAACTTCCTTGAGTAGATGTAATCCTTTAAGGACAGCTTCGTATTCGGCTTGGTTGTTTGTAGCGTGGGGGTTGATAGCAAAAGCAAACTCGAAGCTTGCCCCTTGGGTGAAATAATGATCAAGCCGATGCCACAGCCATTGGCGCAAACTGAGCCGTCAAACGTCAAAGTCTAAGGCATAATCTCTATTGAGCCGATCGAGTCATTTCTGTGCTCCACAATGAAATCGGCTATGGCTTGTCCCTTAACTGCCCTTGGTGCCTGATACCTCCGATCGAATTCTGTTAGCGCAAAAATCCACTTCCCAATTCTTCCTTTCAGCACTAGAGCCGATAGCATGTACTTAACTACATTGGCTTTGCAGATTACTGTGCACTCGTTGGATAGCAGATAGTGCCTTAACTTCGTACATGAAAAATAGAGGCACAAGCATAGCTTCTCCATAGGTGAATACCTTATTTCTGCGTCTAGCAACCATCGGCTGAGATAGAAGATGGCTTTTTCTTTGCCGTCGACCTCTTGGATTAGGACGGAGCCGATTGATTTGTCATCGGCTGATAGGTACAGCTTGAACGGTATTCCCTTTTGTGGAGGCATTAAAACTGGAGGGGAACTCAGATAATCTTTTATGTTGTCTAACGCCTTTTGCTGCTCTGCCCCCCATGTGAATGCTTGATCGGCTTTCAGCCGAAGCAGTGGTGTGAACGGCTCCATCTTTTCTGAGAGATTGGCTATGAACCGTCTGATGAAGTTTATCTTGCCGATCAATGACTGGAGTTGTTTTTTGTCCTTCGGAGGTTGGATTGTCTTGATAGCATTTATGCTTCTTGGTGTAACCTCAATTCCTCTTCCATGGACAAGAAATCCCAAGAACTGCCCGGCCGATACGCCGAACGTGCACTTAAGCGGAATCATTTTCAGGCCATACTTCCTCATCCGCTCTAACAACTGTCTCAGATCGGCTATGTGGCCCTCTATCTCCCTTGACTTGACAACTATGTCATCGATGTATATCTCTACTAATGAGCCGATCATGTAGTGAAAAAAGTAGTTCATGGCCCGTTAATATGTTGGCCTGGCATTCTTCAAGCCGAATGTCATTACCACCCATTCGTACAAGCCGATTGCGTCGAGGCACCGGAAAGCGGTCTTGTGGATGTCCTCGTCGGCCATAAATATATTATACCCTGTGTTGCCGTCCATGAAACTGATAATCTTGTGGCCCGAAGTAGCATCGACAAGCAGATCGGCTATCGGTATTGGGTATTCGTCCTTAGGGGTTGCCTTGTTTAGATCTTTGAAATCGATGCACACCCCATGTTTACCTTTTTGTTCAACACTGGGACAATGTTTGAGACCCATTCGGCGTATCGGCAAGGCCGAATGAATCCTGCATCATATAGCCGAGTGATTCGGTTTTGATTGCGTCGTACATATCGGCCTTAAACCTCCTGGGAGGCTGTTTGAACGGCCGATAGCCTGCCTTAATCGGCAGTTGATGGACCACTATTGATCGGCTAAGACCGGGCATCTCAAAGTACTCCCAAGCAAAACAATCTTTATATTCTTTTAACAAATCAATGGGCTGGGATCTACAATAAGGAGATAAATTTTTGCTAATATACGTCGACCTCGGCTTATCACCAGAGCCGATGTCAAGTTCCTCTAATTCGTCGACCGACGTGAAACCTTGCCCGAGCTTGCCATCGTCTTCATCTGCGGTGTCCATGCCAAAGACGCTTGAGCCCTCCACCATGTCTTGTTCAGAGCAACAGCTGCGGCACGTCATCTCCAATTGGCTGTATTGTGGAATTGGACACATTTAGAAAATCGGCTTGCCAAATTTTCCTAGATAAACAATCGATGCCTTCGATTTCCCAAAGCGGCAAATTGGCACTGACGACACTAACTGAGCTATCGGCTGGCACGATCTCAATCTTATCGCCGTCCCATTGGATCAGGCTCTGATGCATTTTGGAAGGAATGCAGCAGTTGGCGTGTGTCCAGTCCCTTCCAAGCAGCAGGCTGTAAGACCCCTTCCCGTCGATGACAAAGAATGTTGTGGGCACGGTCTTGTTGCCGATGGTCAGTTCGACGTTGAGGACACCCTTGGTCTCCGATGGGTTGCCGTCGAAATCCTTGAGCACCATATTGGTCTTTATCAGGTCTTCGGCCCCCTTGCCTAGTTTTCTGAATGTTGCGTAAGGCATGAGGTTGACTGCAACTCCCCCATCAACTAGCATATTGGAAATCGGCTTGCCGTTGACGAATCCTTTAACGTACAATGGCTTCAAGTGCCAATTTTCAGTCCCCTCGGGTTTGTTGAAGATAGCCTGGTCCGGTGAGATTGCCAGTTTCGCCAGGTCATCCTCAATGGTGTCTGCATCGGCTTCAGGAGCACCGAATTCGGCTGGTAGTACAAACACCATGTTAACCAATGCAGAAACTTTGCCTTTCCCTTTGGCCGCCCTCCTGGCTTGATCGGCTAGGCTCTCCTCGGCTTGCTCTTCGTCGGCTGCGACGGTTTTCTCTTTGGGTACCCATCTTCTTTTGATCTTACCTAGCCGACAGTGTTGTTCGTGGATCATTTGCCGAACTTCGTCTTCTCTCCCTTCACGCTTAAGTCGTTGAATTCTTCTTTTCTGCGTCTTTGTGAAGAGATTGGACGGGCACCACTGGGGATTGGCCGATTCCTCGTCGGCAGCTTCTTCATCGTCGCGGTTGTTGTCGTCATGGTTTTTGTTGACGAAGAAGTCTTGGTGGATTGGGCCGAGCCGATCATGGACAGACCGCCGCCTTTGGTTTAGCTGAACGGCTCTGGGATGAACCGGGTCGGGCTTGCAGCCGATGAGCTCTGTGCTCGTCATCGCGGCGATCGTTGCATGATGGGCAATCATCAAGTGTTGGCGAGTCTCATGCCGGATTCACAGCAATACTGAAAAAATCACAATGCCGATGCGGATCGGCACTTTGCGGTTTACCTTGTATCGGCGGTTTTGGGTATTCGGCTCGCGCCGATAAGTTGCTTCATTGTAAGCTTCTTCCTGCCGAGACCGGTGCTGGTGACGGTGTCGGCTATCTTCATGGATCGGCCGTCGGTCGCCGTCGATAGCCGGCGCACCATATTAATTGGCGCGGCGTGACATCAATCGCTCGTCTTACGCCTTGGCCCCGATCGATGTATTGACTAAGCCGTGCGCCATTCATTACTCGTCGATCGGCTTGCACAGGGCCGGCTTGGACTGTGTTGACCGGGAAAGGGTTACCGTCTACCTTCATCGGTCGATTTGAATCGGCGAACTTCAGCTTCCCGGCCTCAATTGCCGACTGGATTTGCTGCCTGAAGACTTTGCAGTCATTTGTGGCGTGGGATGTGGAGTTGTGCCACTTGCAATATTTCTTTTTCTTCAATTCTTCGGCCGATGGGATCACGTGATTTTCGAGCAAGCGAATCTGCTTTTCCTTGAGCGGCAAGTCAAAAATCCTATCAGCCTTGATGATGTCGAAATCGTATCGTTCTTCCTTGGCCGTCTTCAGCAGCCATTGGCAGGCGATGGCCTTTTTGTTCTTGGCCCATTCGGCTGCCGCTAGTTCTGCGTCATCGTCGTCGGACTCATAGTCTGATTCGACGACAACCGGAGTTATATTTTTGACGGCCTTCCTGGTGTCTTGGAATCGTTGCTCGTGGGCCGTCACCTTCTGCGCCAAGTGGGCTAAGCTGTCGAAGTCCTGCGCAGAGAAACACTCTTAGATCGGCGAGATCAAACCATGAAAGGCCAAATCGGCCAAGTGGGCGTCCGATAGCACCAGGCTGTAGCATCGGTTCCTCATCTCTCTAAAGTGTTGGATGTATTCTTGAACTGATTCGTTGTGTTTTTGCCTGATGCTGGTGAGGTCCGACAACCTCATCTCATGGTTGCCGAAGTAGAAGTAGCTGTGGAATTGTTTTTCAAGATCGGCCCAGCTCTGAATTGAGTTATAGGGCAATGAGGAGAACCAGGTAAAAGCCAATCCTGAAAGAGAAAGAGGGAACAATCAGACTCACAAAGCGTCTATAGCCGATGCTTCACCGCATTGTGCCATGAATCGGCTAACATGCTCGTAAGTTGAAATGTTGTCCTGCCCTGAGAACTTCGAGAAATCTAGGATCTTGTATTGGTTGGGCAACGGAATCCGCTCGAAGTGCTTTGGATAGGGATACCGATACATGTTTCTTCAGTCTTTTGGCTTGAGGCCGAATTGATCGCACATGACATTTGCAATCAGATCGGCCCAGATCCGATCGTCCTACTATATCGGCTCGTATGGGTCATACGGCGCGGGTGCTTGCCGATACAGCGGTGGTGGCGTCCAAGGCCTGTAATGATGATCGTGACGGCCTCCTTGGTACTAGTAGTGATGATCAGCGGGAGGCGGCCGATGCACCGGTGGTGGCGTTGGTGGTCCTGGGAACAACTGTCGGCCACCGGCGTTGTACCGTCTGCTTGGGTCAATCAGCTCTGACTGCCGATTGTCATTGAACATGTTAGCAATCTGATCCTAGCGCAGCGGCTGCTGTCGGTTCAGCATAGTAATTGCTGGCCTTATAGCCGAGTCAGTTGGATTTGGCTGACCGAGGACCCCTCCTGGCGGCCCTTGTTGTGCTAGTGGTGGGATCGACCGATTCTGCGTGACCAACGTCCTGTAACCAGGAAATTGGCCATCTATGAAGTACGTCGGCCCTCGTTGCAACTGGTCGGCTATCATGGCATCGACCACAGTAGCGGTCATGTTATTGAGAGTGTTGACCAAGATGCTACTTTGGTTGACTAGCGCATGATGGACGGCCGAGTTGATCCGGTCCTGTAGAGAATATACAGCCGAATCGTCCTGTTCCTGGGTCGGCTCCTCCATCTTCTGCTTGCCTTTTGTCTCACTAGAGGAGGATGCTTTGAGGTCGTTCACGCTAAACTTATACTTTTGGTGCACGGCCCCGGATCTTGTTTGGGTGAAAGATTGCAAGTAGTTGGCCTGGAGCTCTTCCACCATCTTCTTGTAATCGGCATGTTGCTCAGCCGATAACTGCTCCAGCTTCACAGGCACAATGTTGTCCTGGGAAACGTTGGTACTCTTGGAGTCGACCATCTTGCCGGCTGAATCTATGCGTCCGAGTCGAGCCGACAGAGAAAGTCCCATCGGGCGTGCCAAGAAGCGTGTTGATGAGAAATCTCTCACACGCTGGCCTGGGAGATCTGCTTGACTCCAGTGCAGGTCCTTCTCGGCTACCTGTGCTGTGCAAGGCGTGCCAGTTGGTTTGATCTGCTAACCAACAAGAAAAACAAAGAAAAATGCATTAAGTGTTAGGTTAGATCCCCACTGGATCGGCTGAGGGAACCCATAAGCACATATATGCTATCCTAAAATATATTTAAGCCAAGCGACTGGAATGGATCAGCTATACCGAGACAGCATCAGCCGTTTAACCTAAATATAGCAAAGGATAATAAATATATGAATCGATAACCTAGCCGATACTGGAAAGATAACAATGAATCGGCAAGTACTCCGACCAATCTTATGAAAAGATAACATTCTTGAATCAGGCGCGTAGCCTGGAAATCGGTCAATTCGGCTGTTAATGGCGGGCCGATTTTGGCTAATAACGTCCGACAAGAATGCGATCTTAATATAAGAGGCATCCCTAATATAAATCTAATAACAAACATATTAAAAGAAACATATCAAGGCAGATAAGGCTGGCTGAAAACCCGACACTGTCTCTAAATAATATAAATCTAGCCGAACGGATCATTGGTAATTCTAAAAATGACTTAATAGTTCAAACCTGATACAGCATTAAGTATAAAAAGAATAACCTGATCTGTTGTAGCCAATTTATATTTCTCGAGACGGTGGATATCGCATATAAACCAGCCAACCTTTAGATCTAGCCCTATTGGCCGCAAGTTCTTGATAGAACTAGCCAATGGCAGGATAGATCCAAACATTAGTCTAATTTGTATGCGCTATATGATAAATAGCACGGTACAAACTCCTGAATCTAATGTGTCATTACGATGGAAGCACCAGAAACAGCAGATCATGCCACTAATAACAAGCATTTACCTGGATTTGGGGATCGAAACGATGCAGCCCGTAGCCAAACAAATTGCTCATCTGACGAAAAAAGGTTGGCGATGCGCCGATGGTTTGATTGACTGTGATTGTGCTTTTTTACAGGGGGTCTCGGGTCCTATTTATACCCAAGATACAATTATATGTACAAACCCTGGACTCTATCTAAACTACTATTTAAAACACGACATTACCCTGGGAAGGACCCACGCCACATTACAATTAACAGTTTAAACAAACTCCTAAATTACAGATACAATTACCGTTACAGGACTCTATCCATAGATGGCAATATCACTTAACGCGCAATCTAATAACCGAATCTTCTATTTATCTTCAAACTGCTGTACCAGAAACGGTTTTATCTCTTCCGGACCTAGAATCAGCTATCGGCCACCCTTGTCCGATCCAACCTTAGCCGACTGGCCTTGCAGCCGATCACTTCTCAGCCGATGCAGCCTCTGTTTCTCCGCCAAGCCAGCCGATCTGACTCTGCTTCATCCTTGCCAGAACTTGGGGATTTAATTACCAAATTTAGGTGTCAACACATGCCCCCCAAGTCTGTGATACAAAGTGTTACGGATTTGCCTGCCTGTTCAAATTCCCGCTCTTTTCTTGACCTAGACCGCTTCGGCTCCCCCAAATGCCCTTTAAATAGCCACTTTTCTCGGTCGAAACAATTACGCCTTCAAAGCACTCAATCCCTTCGCACACAAGCTTCTGCCTTCTCTCTCCTCTTCGGTGGTTTCACCGGCGTCCGTCAAACCTCAACGTCCTTCACAAACCGGACTTCACCTTTGCCCCCAACAACTCCGATGGCCTCCACCGCCGGTGGAGCAAGCGCCTCCATCGCGCCGCCCACCGCCGCCGCACCAGCTGTAGCCGCCGCACCAATCATCGCTGTCGTTCTGGCCGCCGCCATTGCCGAGTTCACTGAGGTACACCCGTTTGATCGAAAACTCTTTCTTTATTCGGATTTACTTCTCCAGCCATGTTGCATCCATCTTGCGTTCAACCGTTTTTTGATTAGTGCTTTTTCTTTCTTCAAACTGTAATATGCAGCCATTCTTGATTAGCACTTTTCTTTTTTCTCCTTCTGAACTGTAGCACCTATCACATCAAGTGTTTATCCCCAATTTGACCCAAGCACAAAGGTTCTTTCTCGGCCCCATTGGCAACACCGACCCAGCCGACGTGATTATGGCTAAGACCAACAGGATCCCCTTCAACACCGCCAAGCCATCCCTCGCCCATTGGAACGGGACTTTTAAATCATGGCCGACCACAGACGCCGCCTGGGTCGAATTATATATTAAATACAAGTATTTAATTTCAATTGTATATAGGTAATACCAGCAATTATATAGACGTCATGCTACACACACATATATAAATGTATGTATGTGTGTGTATATATATAGTATATATACAGCAACCAAGAACTGTAAAAAATATTATAAAAAATAGTAAAATGTTATTAAAAACACTTTACTACTGGTTGGTTGCTCTAATCGGTACTAAAGATAGTCGCTCAAATCACATGCACGACTATCTTAAGTATTAGTTGGAGTAACCAACCAGTAGTAAAGATTGTTTTTAGTACCGGTCAGTTGAATCAGAACTAAAAATACCCATTTTTATTCTCGGATTGTGTGTACGTACCGGTTACACAATCAGAACTAAAAGGAGTTGTCAACCGGTACTAAACATCAGTTCTCTAGTAGTTATGTTACCCGAACGAGAAGAGGACGATCACTTCTGTCTAAGTGTCATCACTGAGGAGTACTCCGAATGAGAAGCTGATATTCCCAACCTTCTCACCTTCCCTCTTCTACACTAGAAATGGCCACTATTATACCCAAATGGAGTGAAGGGAAGTTTTGTAGGCTAGAGGAGCAGGTGGTTAGCTGGCCGATCCGTCCAATAAGTCGGTCACTCCAATAACTGCTAGGATTATCTCCGAGTGATGGTTCCCAACATTAGGGCATCTACAATCCAGAGACAACCTCACATGCCGTAACCACCATACGGACGGGTAAAAAAGCGAGATCATACAATCCACGGACAAAACGTTGTCTCTAAGCCGTTTAATATTTTGCATGTAACCAAAATCAACTATAAATAAATTTGCATATATCATGTTACTGTTTGATATTCCAGGAAATATTTTAGTGGAATCTAGATGTGTCACATGGGTCAAAAGAAAGAAAGATTGAGGAGAAAGAGTGTGGGTCCCCATGGGTCCCACCTTTTTTCTTTTACTTCTGTCCCTTGTCCCTTCTCTCCTTCCTCCTTTCTTTTCACTCTCTTTCTTGCCTCTGTGCACAGCGCCGCTACTTCTCTTCTCCCTCTTTTCTTTTCTCTCCTTCTTTCTTGCCTCTATGCACAACGCCGGCTACTTCTCTCCTTCCTCTTTTCTTTTCTCTCCCTCTTTCTTGTCTCTGTGCACAGCAATGACTACTTCTCTCCTTCCTCTTTTCTTTTCTCTCCCTCTTTCTTGCCTCTCTTTCTCCTGCTCTCTTGTGCACACGCTGGTGACTCTCTTTGTCCTGCTCTCCTATGAACAACACTGACGAGGCGGTTGGCGACGGCCACGGGGAGGGGACGGGGGGAGCAAGGGATGGGGCAGCTCGAGGGGAGGGCGCCGAGGCGCGGGCACACGGTAGGGCGCTGGGGTGGCAGCGCGTGGTAAGGCGCCGTGGTGGAGATGGCTCAGCACGCGACAAGACGTTGGTTGGCATGGTCGGCCAGCGACGGGCAGGGAAGCAGGTTAGCATCTCGCGCACCAGTCGGTTTTTTTGCCGCCAACCGTGCAGGGGATCAGCTAAGGAGGTCGTTGGCTGGAGACGATCTGTACAACACGCGTCTAGCCGGTGTTTGATTCTGGGAGAACAGGCCGAGCCCGTCGTCTCACAAGACGACAACGAGGCCGTCTCCTGGCATTGACGGGGGGGATTTTGCAAAATTACCATCACACAGATAGCTCAAATCGACCTGTTGTACATGCCCTTAGACTCCTCAGCTTTGACGATTAAAAGTTGGTTGGAGTCTGGGCCTAGCCAGCTGAGCTAAAGGAAAGGGGCTAGCTAGCCCACCAATAGGTCAGTCTGTCATCTCCTAAGTCGATTACGTGTTGGTTGCCCGAGGAGAGGAGATGAGTCAGCTGACCCACTGATGGGGTCGGCCAACCGACCTCGGCCTCTCGCTCGTTACTCGGTAAGCTTAGGGGTTTGCCGGCCAACTCAAGCAAGGGTTGGCCGGCCAGTCTATTTTCATATAGAAATACCCCTGAAATTCCATAGTTCCTACAAAATATTAATACAACAAAACTTGTGAAACTCGTTAGAATAATCAAAATGAATCTATGGTCACATGCTTTTCCTATATTTTGATTGACATGTTGACAATACTTTTAGGGTTTAACGACCGTCAACAAGGTGCTAGTCCTAACTAAAGCCACAAATTAAGGTCATAATTGGTGAGAATAGCTAGATTGTTGAGAACTGTTCCACCCTCTATACAACTCAACAACACTAGCATGATTGGTGAGAAGTGGCAGAGGACGAAATTTTTTTGAGGTATGGCGGACTATCTCCTAGCACGTCGCTCTAATTTCTTACTAATGAATGAACTGATTACAAACACATATCTGTTACTCAATAGAGATACGGAGATCAGAATTAATTGATTGGGAGATTGGGTGATTTTGGATATTACATACGGATTGAACTCGTGAGGAGTCGAGCTGTCGGTCCTCGACGTGGTCGGTGAGTAGTGGCGAAGTGCCTTGCTCTGCAGCTCTTGTGCAGCTGGCGCTCCGACCGTTGGCCTGTGGCGGAGGACTGGAGGAGGGGGTGCCGAGGGGCCATAGCTCACGCGACCGGAGTGGATCCCATTGTTGGCGCCTTTTTTGACAAAGGCACGAACACGATCGATTCACCTAAAGACTTGCGGTAGTTCTTGGTATGGAGTCGCCAACCACTTTAATCTAGCAAAAACTAGAATAAAGTGGGTTTTTTAGATCAAATCGGCTAGCGGAACCGATTTAGATAGACAGATCGATAAATACCCGTCTCGTGAGCAAATGGAAGGTTTTCAGGTCAAACCTACAAAGAGATGTCGCACTCTCGCAGCGGCGGCAGACGGTTTACGGCGCAAACCGACAAAGATGGACTAAACTAGGGTAAAATAGAAAACATGGCTAAAAGATAGAAGAATATAAGAAAAAATGATTCAAGTAGATTTGTGTATTGTGTATGGTTGCTTCTTACAATTGAACCGGCCTTGTCCCTTAAATAGGGGTTGGTCTTGCCTTCTAAAAGTCCTCCTCCACATCCAATTCGGGGTAGACAACTTAGGAAACCCGAGATATACCTTTTGAAACAAGAAAACCCGAGCACCGATGAAACCTACTTGGAATCGGACTCTGCCGATCAGACCGGCCACATGCCGTCGGTCAGACCGGGGCCCATGGGCCCGGTCTGACCGGCCCATACATGGCAGTCAGACCGGCCCTCTGGAGGAAACCGGCAAACTTCCCAAATCTCGGCAATTTTCCCTGTTTTAACTCTAGGTGCCAAATTTGGGTGTAAACACATGTCCCCTTGCCTTTTATGATGAACATCATGAATCTAAAAGCATAGAACATGTTGCCTTAGGACGATAACCAATATTACCAGCCATAGTACCTCCTAAGCATTTTGCCAAACACTCGGGATGTATCTCTTCAAGTATCTTGCTTTCACCCTTTTATTGTAAGCCTAATCCACCCTCTTCTTCTCTTTCTTCCAAAGCCTTCAAACACTTGTCGATCACCTCATCAAGATCTTGTAGTCTTCAATCGACAAATCATCTCGCTTTATATATCGAAGAGAGCCAAGATTCATCTCTACCGGCAAAACAGCTTCTTGTGCATAGACCTACTCAAAAAGAGTAACCTTGGTAGCACTATGTTTAGATATCCTGTGAACCCATAACGCTTAAGAAAGCGCCTTATGTCACAGCAACTTTAAATTGATCATTATCTAAACACTTCAATAGCACTCCATCCATATTTCGGCGATATAAGTCTCCATCAAGCAAAGTGTATTTGAATACTTGCCGCCGAATTTTTGATCAAACTTAAGACTAGGATCTTTCACATATTGAATCAAAGGAAATCTCTAGTCTTCTTCTGTCTCCTGGGCACAAATGTCCAAATTTACAATTAATTCGGCCTCTGAATCATGTGTATCATGCCCCCAGCTCCTTGTTCAAACCATTTTGCTCAAGGAATTAAAATCAAGCACCAGCTTTTCCAGTATTAAAAATACTCCCTTTTTAGAATCATAGCCAAATGCTTGTTACATCAAATTATTGAACAAAAATTCACTCTTTGTTGATTTCTTCATGAGCATATTAATGTTTGCCCCCCGAGCAAAATCGGTTTTCTTGATCGCACGATTTCGAAGACAAGATAAACATCGTAGTAGCATCCATAGCAATATATGGAGGAGACTTACCTCTAACGACCGATAATTCTTCTCTCATCGAATTTGATTTATCACTACTCTGGGAAATCACATGTCTCTTAAGTTTTTCGTCCTTGGATCTCCACACTTGCTTATATGTTGTTCGAGGCTTCAAATTATCACATGTTTTGTTCTCCACATCTTCAGCCTTCTTTTCCTTTTGACCTATGGCTCGAAGACGTTGTAGCCTCCTCTTTTGAGAGCGAGATAAGCCGGAAGGTATCCACTTCGGTTGTGGTTGTTTTCTAGGAGCCAAGCAATGATTTTTGATATTTGTGGTCGAAGTGGAAGCTCCTGTGTTGCCCTCAATTTTCTTACTCATCTTAGATGCCCCCCAGTCAGACCGGCCTCTGGGCCCGGTTAGACCGACGTCATGAAGTCGGTCAGTCCGGCCTGATGGCGCGGTCAGACCAGCCGTAGGCTGGCGGTTAGACCGCTCAACTGCCTCGGTCAGACGACCATTGTTGGCAGTCACGATGTCGGCTTCGGTCTTCTTTGCTTGTAGCCTCTTTGTCTCATCTCTGGTAGGTACTTGAACATCTTGAAACTCCTCCTTAATAGTACTAACCTCCGGAGCTTTGACTTCTTTTCTCACCCACACCTTCTTCATCTTGTTTTCCTTTGATCTATCGGACCGATTCTTTTGTGAGAAATGGTCTAGTCTTGAGTTGTATGAATGTCTGACCTAGGTGATTCATTCCATTGTTGATGAAACGACATAGGTGGTTGAGGCATCCATGGCATATAATATATAAAAGGATAATCGAATAGCAATATTGGATATGAATACCATGACATCACAACCGGAAGTTTGTATGGAGTTGATGTTGTTGATGGTTCCGATTGCATTGGCGTTTGACCAAATCTCTTTCTAGAAGTGATCTTGGTCCTTTTGCATCACTAGTATGATTACCAAGCCGTTGACCAGCTAATCCCTTCTTGTATTTAGCCAAAGCATCTCAAAAGTGAGCTTCGGCTTTTTAGTCTTTACAAAACTAGATGACTCATCCTTTGTAACTTTACGATCTTTGGCCTTAGCATTATTGATCCTAATTATCCCGGGCCGAGGATCCTTAATAATAACACTTTTCCCTTTTGTAGATTCGGCTTGGCTAGACCGAATCAACACTTTCTTGTCGTCAAAATCAATAGAAACAGTAGGAAAAGAATCATGAATAATTCCGGTCTTAGCAATAGATGTAACCGAAATATTATCACAATTGACCGATGAATTATCAACTGGTCTTTGCTCCATTAAGCTTGCATCTTTAAAATAATCATGAAACTCATGCCCCATTTGTGACCATGTAGAAATTGAATTAGGAGCAAGTAAACTAAACCATATAGATGCATAGTTCGACAAAGAAAGAGGGAACAATTTTAACTTAAGAAAATCATCATTACCGGCCTTACCACATTGATCAATAAATTGGCCGATATGCTCCTTTGTTGTCCTTGCATTCTCACCTGTGAATTTTGTGAAGTTGGGCACCTCAAATCCTTGTGGGTATGGAACCGAATCTATATGTTCAGGATACGACCCTTCACATGTATACAATATTGCTTTAAACTCTATTCCATCACCATCTGCAAGACACTGCCACTATCCTTTTCAACATTCACATGACCGATCTGTGACTCGGTCTTAGGTGACAATACTACCTCACTATCGCCTGTGACACAATCCGAACCATCATTTAGTTTGGCTATATTTTCAATAATGCTATTATCTAAGCTAGCAAAACAATCCGAACCAATACTTGATTCAGCTATACATGCATCGTTATCCAAACTAGTGACACAATCCGAACCATCACTTGGTTCGGTTATGCATGTTGTTCCATCATCGATCAAAATAGAAACACAATCCGAACCAACGCTTGGTTCAGCTATATTGGTTATTACATTATCATCCAAACTAGCACTTAAGCTATTATCATCCACACGGCTTTCCAGAACCAGAGCTTCATGCAACACATGATCAATATAAAGAAATATTTGGCCATTCAATCTCTCTTTAATAGAATCAATCAATCCATCATATGCAATGTTGGCCAAATCTTTCTGAGTTATGTTCAAATTAAAACATCGGTTTCTAGCATCCCTAAATCTTTTGATATAATCAATGACCAACTCATCATGGTTTTGCCTAACCGATGTTAAATCAGACAACTTAAGCTCAGTTTCACAAATATAAAAGTAATCATGAAATTGTTGTTCTAATTGAGCCCAAGTACAAATAGAATTTGCCGGTAAAGATGTAAACCATGTAAAAGCAGTACCAGACAAAGACAAAGAAAACAAACGCAATATGAGAACATCATTAGTACTAGCTTCACCACATTGTGCAAGAAATTGGCCTATGTGTTCCCATGTATCCCTATCATCCTCACCACTAAATTTAGTGAACTCAGGAACTCTATAACCCTGAGGATATGGGATATTATCAAAATATATAGGATACGGCTTTTGGTAAACCTCAGCACGATTCCTTGGCTCAATTCCAAATGATTCTCTAATGGTGTTCCTAAATTGCTCTTCCATATTCTCAGGCCTTGGTTGTGGATTTGGCGGCCTAGGAATAGATGGTTGTTGCGGCACAATATGATTATACTGGCTATAATGCGTGTTTTGTGCCAATCCATTTATTTGATGATTTTGCACTGGCTCATAGCAACTGTTGGCACAAATAGCGCGGGTATGTGAAATAACATGACTAACAGTATTAACAGGTGATGAATAATAATTAAAATCAGTACCGCTAGTCGTGGTATGGAAACCTGACGAAATTTCCAGGGAACCGGTCTGACTGGCTATAGATAGCCCGGTGTGACCGGCCAAGCACTCGGTCTGACCGGCCAAGTACCCGGTCTGACCGGCCCATGGACCGGTCTGACCGGTGGTTAGTGGTGCGGTCAGACCAGCTGGAGGAGGCACGATCTTGCCGATATAGGGCACGGTCTGACCGGCTATGGTAGGCACGGTCTGACCGACAAAGCACCCGTCGGACCGGCCCATGACCCGGTCGACCGGTGGTCGCGAGTGCGGTCGACCGCCTGCGGGAGGCATGATCGGCTGAAATAGGGCACGGTCGGCGGCTATGGTAGGCACGGTTTGACCGGCATAGAGTGCGGTCCGACCAACGTCATGCGTGGTCTGACCGTTGGCTAAATCTTTTGTATAACCGATTCCTAGGAAGTCGGTTGTGTAAATGCCCGTGGATCTATCTATAGCATTTATAGGTATGTTGTATAGATGCAAAACTAGAAGTAGCATTGTACTATTGATAACTGGCTATTTTAGAGCCAACTTTCTCAATAGCCTTATCAAAATTAGTTCTGAAAGCATTTTCTATCATATCATAATTTTTATCAATATAAGCGCTCAAAGATGCATCTACACATTGATCAATATGTCTCTGAATAGCAATAGATGGATCGAGCGTGTCGGTGATATGGGCCCGGGGGTATGTCGGGGGCGTGGCATTTAAGAAAAAGGAAGGCGCCCTTGTCCATCAGGGAGCGTCAAAGTTATGCCCTGAAAGGCTAGGCGAGTCTCGGCCACGGGCGGCCACGTGGCCGCCCCTGAAGGGGCTGGCCCGGAGGCTGCCCGGAGGCCACCATACTCCCAAACAGCGGGGTCCGGATCCCCGACCGGCCGGGTCCGGTAGGGTCCGGATCTCCGGACCCTCTGTCGGGCAGTCGGGATCACCGGACCCCCATCCTCTACCCCGCACCTCTGCGAGAGAGGGATGAATCCAACTACCAACCAACCCATTTAATGCTCAAATAGGAGAAAGCTGAGCGCTCGCCTCGCCGCATTCAATGCGATGTGAGGCGTGGCTGTCAGTTGCAGCCATCATTGCCCCTTTTGTCCTATCATAGTGCAAAGGGGGCTAATAGTCTTTGACTAAGACCGTGGTATGGCCGCGCACCCACTCCGCGCACGCCCCCTCACGCCCTGTCCAGTCGCATTTAATGTATTGGGCGGCTGCGTGGGAGAGAGAGTGCGAGCGCAAGAGGCACAGTGCCAGTGCCTATCCGCGAGGTGGGTCTCTGACCAGTGGGTCCCGTTGGGCCGGGTAGGTAAACAATCATCATGTCCGCGGCATGGCTACCACGACGACCACTCTCTTTCCACTTTCCATGACGCAGCAAACCGGGAGGAGTAGGAATGGAATGGCTTCTCCGACAAGACAAGATAAAAACTACTTCCCCACGTGGAGTAGAAGAAAAAAGCTAGGACTACTGTGGTGTTCCCTTGTTCTATAAAAGAAGACCCAAGTCCTTCATAAAAGAGGTTCCGTTTTGGAAAATAGGCTCAGCCTCTCCAACTAGCCTGCTGAAGTCCCTCATCCACCACTGAGTCTAAGGGAGAGGAACATTCTCATTGTTCTTGGCAACTCGCCCCATATACTACATACAAACAGGAGTGGGGTATTACACCACGCTGGTGGCCCGAACCTGTATAAACCCCTGACTCATCTGCATTATTTCATCCTTTATACGAGTTTGAACCAGGGTACACCGCTCCCCGTGCCGAACCAAAAAGGGGGTCCCAGGATCCCTGCGTGTCGATCTACGACATCGACAGCTGGCGCGCCAGGTAGGGGGAGCGCACTGTGTTTTGGTTTAAACTTCCGTTTTCCATCCATTTTTTGGCGGGAATCCACTCTCCCCGTCTCAGCCATGGTCCACGGCCGCGCCCTATGCTCCGCGTCAGGCTCACTCACTACGCGCGAGCGAGGCCTGGCCAACGAGGCCGCGGAAGAGGTCGATGCGCGCAGGCACTGCCCTAACTTCCGCCACCTCCGCTCGAGGGGGGATCTTCGTCTCCCTCACCACCGTTGGCGGCGGCAGCGGCAGCTGCGCCCGCGCCATCCCCTCTGCCCCCTGCTGAAGCAGCGGTTGAGGGCGGAGGGGCCCATGCATCCCGCAGGGATGACAACGCTCCTGTGGGACCCAGACCACGCCCTAGTGGGTGTGCCGGCGAGCACCGCCGAGGCGACGTCCATCGCCGCCTGGAGTTTGGCACTCCTGAGGGTGCCCGGCAGGCGGCAGAAGCTCTTTTGCGCCACCCCCCAGCCACCCCAGGCGAGCGGTCCAACGCCAAGAGGTGGCTCGACGACGTGGCAAAGCTCGTAGGCACGGCCCAGCGCCAGCTGGTTGCTGACCTCGCTTCCTCCAGCCGCCAACCGCGCGGCTCGCACGTCGCGGTAAGCTCTTCCTCCCGGCGACGGGCTCGAAGGGCAGCGGCAGCCACGAGGGTGGAGGAGAGCCTCCCGGCGGCGGCCCAACCGGAGCCGCCCCGGGACTTGCTATACGCAGGGCGCGACGCCCGCCTCCGCATCGAGCAGCGCCGGGACGAGTGCCGCTTAGGGCGGGCGTCGGACTGCGCCTCCTCGTCGGGAGGCGCCACCTCACGGCGAGCGGCCACTGCGGCCCTCCCGCGGATGGAGCCTATCAGCGATCGGCGAGCGGCCATAATGGCCCAGCCGCAAGCGGGAAGCTCCGCGGCACCCAACAAGGCCCCGCCGCCGTTGTCGCCCCCTACGGCCGGTAACGGCTGTCAGGCCTTGGTTGCCGACCAATGTAACGTGCGCTGGCCTAACAAGTTTAGGCCGGCCCTTATGGAGAAGTACGATGGCTCGGTTAACCTGCCGAGTTCCTCCAGATCTACACCACGGCCATGGAGGCCGCCGGAGGAGACGAGCGTGTCATGGCCAACTTCTTCCCCATGGCGCTCAAGGGCCAGGCCCGTTCCTGGCTGATGAACTTGCCGGCCCGGTTAGTCACCTCTTGGGACGACTGTGCCGCCGGTTCACCTCCAACTTCCAGGGCACATACCGTGCCGGGAGTGGAGGCGGATCTTCACATGGTCCGACGAGGGGAGGACGAGTCCCTGCGCAAATACATTCAGCGTTTTTGCCAGGTACGCAACACCATACCCTCCATCGCTGACCATGCAGTGATCTTCGCCTTTTGGAGTGGCGTATGCCATGACGTCATGTTGGAGAAGATCTAATCCAAGGCCCCCCGGACCACCACAGAGCTCTTCAAGCTCGCAGACCGGGTGGCCCGCAAGGAGGAGGCCCGGGTTTGGAATCCCAGGAATCCTACCCCAGCCTCCACCGGCGCTGCCCTCCGCGTCCCGTGAAGAGCGGCGCGAACGGCGACGAAAGCACCGACCATCGCGCGGCGGTGAGGAGGACCACGTCCTCACCGCCGACGGAGCCGAGAAGCCCTCGCGGAAGGGCAAGCTGCGAGTAACCGCAGGCGGTCCCGGACCCTCGTCCCCGGGTCGGGCGGAGACAAATGGTGCATGGTGCACCAAACCTCCCACCACGACCTCTCGAGTGCCGTTCGGTCAAAAATCGGCCGAGCGAGTGCGAAGTATGAGCGGGAGCGGAGGGAGAACGAGAAGGAGATCCGCCGCAAGGGCAAGGCACCGGCGGAGCGCCCGAACAACCGGCAAGAGGAGGCCAGGGATACGGCCCCCGCCAGGGATGACGACGATGACCTGGGCTACCAGGTACCCAGCACGTCGTCGCCACCATCGACGGCGGCGCGGGCGCCAAAATGTCCCGCCAGAGCTTCAAGTCCATGAGACGTGAGCTCCTCGCAGTCGTGCCGTCTCACGAGGCGGCCCGGAGATCGCGCTGGTTAGAGTTGCCCATCAACTTTGACCAGACCGACCACCCAGGGAGTGTCGCACGTAGCGGCCATTTGGCCCTCGTGACCTCCCCCACCATCTGCAACGTCAAGGTCGCCCGAGTCTTAATTGACGGAGGTGCGGCCCTTAACATGCTATCCCCAAAGGCTTTTGAGGCAATCAAGGCCCCGGGAATGGTACTCGGGCCCTCTCACACCATCATTGGGGTGACGCCCGGAAAGGTGTGGCCCCTTGGGCAAATCGCTCTGCCGGTCACCTTTGGGGCCCCCACTAATTTCCGCACCGAGCGGATCGATTTCGATGTGGCGGATCTCAATCTGCTCTACAACGCTGTGCTTGGGAGGCCGGCGCTGGTGAAGTTCATGGAGGCTACGCATTATGCCTACCGCCAGCTCAAGATGCCGAGCCCCGGAGGCCCCATCACCGTCCACGCTGACGTCAAAACCTCACTAGACTGCGTGGAGGCGCGCGTGGATGACATTGCGGCGGCCGACCGCGTTGAACCCGAGGACCCCCAAGGGGAGTCGTCGGGTTCTCGGGCCCCGAAGCAATGCATCACCTCTGCCGATGAGGTGGTGATTAAGTCTATCCGTTTGGGCGACGAACCGTCCAAGACCGCCAACATTGCTGGCGGCTTGGACCCCAAATAGGAAGACGCGCTCGTCTCCTTCCTGCGGGCGAATACCGACGTGTTTGCTTGGAAGCCGTCGGATATGCCCGGAGTCCCCAGGGAGGTGATCGAGCACCGACTCGCTGTACGGCCGGACGCACGCTCGGTCCGGCAAAAGGTGAGGCGACAGGCCCCGGAGCCACAGGCGTTCATCCGTGAAGAGGTGGCCCGGCTCCAGGAGGCCGGCTTCATCCGGGAGGTGCTGCATCCGGAATGGTTGGCGAACCCGGTGGTCGTCCCGAAGGCCAACCACAAGCTGCGCATGTGCATCGACTACACCGACCTCAACAAGGCATGTCCCAAGGACCCCTACCCTCTACCCCGAATAGACTAGATAGTCGACTCCACTGCGGGGTGCGACCTTTTATGCTTCCTAGATGCGTATTCTGGCTATCATCAATTTTGCATGGCTGTAGAGGATGAGGAGAAAACTTCATTTATCACTCCTGTGGGTACTTTTTGCTACATGTCTATGCCCTTTGGTTTAAAAAATGACATGTCCACCTTTCAACGTGGTGTCCGCATCACGTTAAAGGACCAAATAGGGCGCAATGTTGAGGCATATGTCGATGATCTCGTAGTCAAATCTCGGGATCAAAGAACTTTGCTCCCGGATTTGGCCGAGACATTTAACAACCTCCGGTCCTCTCGCATGAAACTGAACCCAGAAAAATGTGTGTTCGGGGTACCGGCAGGCAAGCTATTAGGGTTCTTGGTCTCTGCCCGAGGCATTGAGGCCAACCCCACTAAAATAAAGGCAATAGAGGAGATGCGCCCCCCTATAAAACTCAAGGAAGTGCAGAGGCTCACGGGTTGTGTGGCTGCCCTGAGTCGCTTCATATCCAGGTTAGGAGAACGGGCGCTTCCTTTATTCAAGTTGTTAAAATGAACCGGCCCCTTCGCTTGGACGGACGAGGCGGAGAAAGCCTTGGGCGAGCTCAAGCGCTACCTCTCCTCGCCACCCGTATTGGTGGCTCCTCAGGAAGGGGAGCCCCTCCTCTTATATTTGGCAGCAACCCCCCAAGTGATTAGTGCGGCCTTGGTCGTGGAGCGCGACGACGAGCTAGGCTCTCGGTCGCCCCCCTGTCAAAACCGGGGCGGGAGACCTCGGATCGGGCTGGCGGGAAGCGCCCAAACCGGAGGTGGCCTCGGCCCCCGAGCTTGAGGGGAGCCGCCGGCCCCTAGTCCGGAGGCACCGAAGCCCCCTCCACCGGAGCGGCCTTGAGGCCCCCGGTGGGGGCGACGGCTCGGAAGCCTCGGACACCGAGATGACCCGCCCCGAAGCGCCCGTGGCAGGAAGCCTCGGAACGGAGTTGGCCGTGGAAGCGCCCGAACCCGGAGGTGGCCCTTGGCCCCCCGAGCTTCAGGGAGCGGCCCGGCCCCCTAGTCCGGGGGCTCCCAAAGCCCTCCACCCGGAGCGGCCCGAGGCCCCGGTGGGGCGCGGCTCGGAAGCCCCGGACACCGAGACGACCCGCCCGGTGTACCGAACCCGCCGCCCCTAATAAAGTAGTCAAGGCCCGCACCAAGGTGCGCGGCGGTCTACTTTGTCGGCGAGCGCTACGGGATGCGAAGACACGTTACCCGGAAAATGCTATACGCTCTACTTATGGCCTCCAGAAATTGCGTCATTATTTCCGGGCGCAGGTAACGGTGGTCACGCCCTACCCTCTCGGACAAATCTGCATAACCGAGAGGGCACGGGACGGTAGTCAAATGGGCCATCGAGTTGACAAAATTCAATCCGCACTTCGAAGTCGGCACGCAATCAAGAGCAATGCCTTGGCTGATTTCGTGGCGGAGTTGTCACATCTGGTTTTTCCTAATTCATTTAAATAATTTACCACGAAATAATCGAATTTGGAAATTAACACGGAGTCAACCTATAATTTTAAAATGCAATTAATAAATGGAAATGACATGGTAGGATTTTTCTTGAATTCTCGCATGTCAAAATACGCTAACAGGATTTTTACTTGAATTTTTAGAGCACTCTAAGTATTTTTAATCAATTAAATAAGAAAACAGCAATTTAATTAAGTCCCAAAATTTCCCTTTTTTCTTTTTCTTTTTTCTTTTCCCTTTTTTTCCGTACCGCCCGTACGGTTTTCCCGCTCGCCGTGCCGGCCGTCGGCCCGACACGTTCCGGCCCAAGCCTCCTTCCGCGTGTGCGCCGCTCCTCCTCGGTCGTGGGCCGAGGCCCACGGAGCCGGCCGCGCCGCGCAAGTCTGCGGCCCTCCCTTGCACCGCGGGCCACCGACAGGTGGGCCCCACTGTCGGAGCCGCCTCCTCGCTCCCGGCCGGCCCGCCGCCGCCGCCATAGCCGCGCCGCCCTCCCTCTTTTCGCACCGATTCCGCGCGCCTCGCGCCGCATGGGCCCCACGCCGGCTCCCGCCCGCGCCGTCGCACCCGTGCCCATTTTTCCCGCACGCCGAAACGGCCGCCGCCGCCCGAAACGGCCGCCGATTTTTTCTCTCTCTCCGAATCCGAAACGAACGGCGAGGTTTTCCCAGCCATCCGTGCCCGATTCGATCTCCTTCCGCTCTATAAAATCCCTCTCGCGCGCCGCGTTTCCCTTTTGGTTCCCGTGCGCTAGCCCAAAACCCGCCGTCGCCATCGTCGTCGTCTCCGTCGCCGTGAGTGCGCCGCCGCCCTCTTCTTTTTTTCGGTCTCCTTTCGAACCGTTTCCGCGCGCGTCTTTCCGCCTTCCGCCGTGTTTCCGCACCGCGGCACCCCCGCCGCCGCGGTGTCGCGAGGCCGGGCCGCGCAGCGCCATGCATGGCGGCGGCGAGCAGCTCAGCCGCCGCCCAAACCCTAACCCTAGCGCCGCTCCCTCTTCGCCGTCCGATCTTTCGGATCGGGCGGATCCGCACCGTCCGATCGCGATCGATCCGCACCGTCCGATCGCGCCAATCCGGCCGCGGATCGCGCCACGTGGCGGCAATCCGGCCGCCGCGCCCGCCCGCGTGGCGCGGCCGTGTCGGCGTCGGCCCCTAGGGCCGACGCGCCCGTGACGTCATGCTGGCGTCAGCCCCGAGCCGCGCGTGGATGACGTCATCGGGGACTTAGTTGCGCAATAAATAATTTAATCTTTTCTGTTTAGTTTAAAAATCACAATTAAACTTCTAAAATTCATATCTTTTGAATCCGAGCTCCGTTTTAGCCCATTCAAATTTCATTAAATCCAGAAAAATGTCAAGAATCCATTAAAAATACTTTTCAGTGCTGTTTCAGTAGACTTTTTAGGGTGTTTGTTGAGTGCTTTGTTTGTCGTGTAGATCGCGAGTTTTGCGGCGAGCCCGTTCTCTTCGAACTAGTCGCCGAGGTTCCTCAGTCTCCAGAGCAAGGCAAGTCATACCTTACATTGACCATATTGTACCTATTTTATGTAAATACCTCTTTTTCGTTCAAATACTGCATATGTTTTAGAATGTCATTTCATGGAATGTTCATGCCTATTGTACTTAACCATAGGATTGTTTGCCTTATACCATTGGTAACTTGGGGTCCAATGTGACTAGATGATAGTTTAAGGTTGCTTAGCCTTGCTTAGCGCAACTAGCTCACTTAAGGGAATCACACTAATCAAGTTTATTACTAAAGTTGACCTTCCGATGATATTGAGATATGACCTTGTTTTTAATAATATTGAATTATGAAAAAGGTGGGTCGTGAGCACATGGTTGGACTTTGGTTTGCGTGCTCATGACGATTAAGGACCGGTTCTCGAGAAACCCTGGAAGAAGTGCCGTGCATACCACAAGCCAGCATGGGTAATGGCTGGGTCTGTAGCGTAGCTGTCTCTAGTTAACGTATCCCGAGAGGGTGGGCGTGATGGAGTTGGGTCGGCCCCGGTTTTAAGGGTTGATCAGCTTCCGGATTCACCGCGGCACTAGAGGGGCTGCCCATTGCCCGATGGGAATGGGGGCGAAACATTGGTGTGGTACGATTGACTAGGGGGTTATGTGAAGGGTCTCACGGTTCCTTTCCGGGCACCGAGGTGGTGCACCGGCGCACGGTAACGTGTTGTGGGATTGTGTCTTGTGGGTACAGATTGTACACCTCGATCGAGTAAAAACTATTCGAATAGCCGTGCCCACGGTTACGGGCGATCGACCGTTTCACCTTGATTAGTCTCATTTATTTTATTTGAATGAAATGTTGAAGTATGACTAGTGCGGGTGGATGGATGGGCTGTTGCAACGTGGTTTGAGCGTTGGACAGCGTTTATTTAATATTGCTTAAATATTACTACTGTTTTTTGTCTTCAAATATTATTATTATATACTGCAAATGCTGTTTATGCAAATTGAGCCCCTTGACCTTTCCTTGTTATTTATCTTGCATCATGTCCCCTTTTCCAGTGTGACTTGTTGAGTACGGTGGTTGTACTCAGTCTTGCTTCTTTTCCCCCTTCGGTGCCGAGGTTGAGATCGAGGTCTCCGAGGAGGTGTAGGCTTGTTCTCGTCAAGGTTTAGCCGTGGAGTTGGTGTTCCGCTCGCTCGTGTCAAGTTTAGCTTAAGTCGGTTTTATTTTCCTTTCCGCTGCATTTGTGTAACTCTTTTATATTGTTTCTAAGACGAGGATTCGTATTATCAATAACGTCGATTTGTGTACCTCACGATGCACGGACGAGGATGTAATGCACAAATTAGCTGCAGAAATTCTGGTGTGAATTTCGGGCGTGACAAGTTGGTATCGAGTCTTCGTGCGTAGGACAAGCCAACTGGAAACCTTAAGAGCCCTCTAATTCTTTTCATGTGCATATGTTTTGAAAAAGAAAGGGGTGTTTTGAAAAGTGGAGTCGATCTAGGGTTTAGGAATTGCGAAAATGGGATGTTGGTCGTGGGTTTTGAGCATGTTTTGATTTTCCCACTCCTTTGTTTCTATAGATGACAGGTTCCAACGACGCCTTGCGGAAAAGGGATGATAGGCTTCGTGGCGGAGCTGGCGCATATGACCCTTGCGGTTGGATATCCCGAAGCACCGGAGTATACGACGGTTGCGCCTCTCGGTGGCGAGTTGCCCTACCGTGTTCGGTTGGAGGTTCACGGGTTTGTGGGAACGTGTCTTCCCAACATGGAGGTCACGCTTCCGGAGGCACGTCGGATCACGCTTGTCAAGAAGCCGCCTACCCGATGTTAGCCGGGATGAGGGAGCTGCATGATGCGACCTTCGCACCTCCTCCTACCGCTACCATCCCCGTCGAGGTAGTTCCTCGAGGTCGGTGCATTCAAGTCGACGGCAGAGGAGAATGACTCTACCTTCGGTCACATGTGCACCGTGCTCAAAGGACTGGATCGGATGCACTCGACCTACACAAGGCGACCAAAGAGTTGAACGACAAGAAGATGCCGAGGATCGCGCGGCTGCGGGACGAAGTGGTTCGTCGAAGAGGGTAGCCGAGTTGAAGGGACTCCGCCACCGGTTGGGGTTAGACTCCGCACTACGCCTCGGAAGACCACCACCGCGCCTGTCCGTATCCAGTGGCACCTCGGATTCCACCGCCTTCCCGGCTCCACCCGCTCCGGTTCCGGCCGGTTCCGTTCCTCCGCTGCGGGTTACGCCTCACCTTTGCTCCGGCCTCGGCGAATCAAGGCGGAGGTGGCGTAATGGTTGGATCTCCATCTCCGGTGACTCAAGCTCGAGAATTCGGTGAAGACATGGACTCCGAAGAGACTCGAGATTCCTCGGAGGAAAGAGGCAGGATCGGTTGGGCTACGGCAACCGATTCGAAGAGTCCAAGTCGAGGTGACGCCCGAGGACTCCGGGAGCCGTTCGGAAGAATGGGGATCTTCGAAGGAAGCAGTTTCGACTCCTCGTCTCATGGATCGTTCTAGTTGCCCTCCTTAGTTTTACCGTTTAACTTAGTTTGTCTTCTTGGTAGTTCTTGTGTGTTAGGCGCCGTGTGTGGGATAGCGCGGTCGATATCAAGTGTGATATGACTGACCAATTAAGGATGTTTGGTGTTCTTCCTTGTTTTTTAGTCAAGATCGAACCATGCATTTGAATTCAAATAATAAAGATTAGTTCTAAGTCATCTGCTTTTCTCCATTTCTCTCTCTTCGGTTGGTCGTCTCCTTCGGATGGTGAACACCGGGACCGGAGGAGCGAAAGCAACAATGGGCGATCGGTGCCAACAACAACGAGGCTCACGACGCCAATGGCAATGCTCCTCCACCGCCACCCGAGAATCCCACCATTGCTCAAGTGCTCGCTTCACGGACACGAGATGATGGCTGCAATGATGCAGCAAATGCAACAACAACACCATCGGATGCAACGCGAGATGCTTGCAACAAATGCAGAACAGCACGGAACAATCGGTTTGCCGCCCCACCACCCATCAAGCTGCGAGTTCCTTCGTGTCCGACCGCCGACCTTCTCCGGCACCACTAATCCCATGGAGGCTAACGATTGGCTTCATGCCATAGAGAAAAAGTTAGATCTGCTGCGGTGCACGGATCGGAGAAAGTCTCGTTTGCCACTCATCGATTCTGGGTCTGCTTCGCTTGGTGGGACAACTATTTGGTTACTCGCCGGCGGAGCATGATTCACAGGAAGAGTTTCGTCGCAGTTTCGGGACCGCACACATTCCTGCGGGAATAGTTGCACGAAAAGCGTGAGTTCCGTTCTCTTGAACAGGTACGAGATCGATTCGAGTATACACGCACGAGTTCAATCGTCTTGCCCGTTATGCCCCGGAAGATGTGCGCACCGATGCGAAAGGAAGGAAAAGTTTTTGGTGGTTTGGATGATGAACTCACGGACAAGCTTATTTCGGAGAGTATGCTAACTTTGAGAAGGGGTGGACAAGGCCATTCGACGGGAAGATCGGTGCAACAAGATGATCGGAAGAGAAAAGTATTCCGGTCCCAACCTCCTCAAGCGGGAAATCGCAGAGGCCGCGTTTCATGCCAGGAGTCGAATGGACCTACCACCATGATTGTTCGTCGGCATCGACCTTATCACCCAGGAATTTCCAACGCGCGGTAGTGGCGGTGGTCGCAACGACGTACTCCGGCCCCGCGCCCTCCAACGGCGCCATCCCGGAATGATCCATGACCACCACCTCCAAGGAAGGACTCGGAGGAAAGCCGAGTCTGTTTCAGCTGTGGTGACCCGGGCATTTGCGGACAAGTGTCCAAAGCCAAGACGCGCCGGGCCAAGGTTCATCCAGGCTCGAGTCAACCATGCGTCCACCGAGGAAGCACTGATCGCTCCCGAAGTTATACGGGTATGTTTTACGTAAACTATACTCCCGCCACGTTTTATTTGATTCGGCGCTACACATTCTTTTATCTCAAAGCAATTTGTTGGGGCACATGGGTTGTCGAGAGTGGGACTTAAGATACCTATGCGGGTTCAAACCCCGGAAATCACTTGGAGACCACTCGATTGTCCCTCGGTGACCATAGAAATCCAGGATCTATGTTTTTAGCCAACCTTATCCTCCTTCAGTCCAAAGGCATAGATGTCATTCTTGGGATGGATTGGTTGTCCAGACATAAGGGAGTAATTGACTGCGCTAGTCGCACCATTACTTTAATTAATACGAAAGGAGAAAGAGTAGTTTTCGCTCTCCCATGCAAGTCGAGTCCATAGTAAGTTTGAATCATGTTTCCATCGGGGAATCGTCCGAAATGGCGGCCAAGACCCCTGTGAAGTTAGAGGATATCCCCATCGTCAGAGAATACCCTGAAGTTTTCCCCGAAGACTTAACTCGGATGCCACCAAAAGGGAAATTGAATTCCGGATTGATCTAGTACCGGACCGCCCCAATACACAAGAGGCCGTATAAGATGGGAGCCAACGAGTTGGCCGAAGTAAAGAAGCAAGTGGATGAACAGTTGCAAAAGGGTATATTCGCCGAGCACATCACCTTGGGGTGCTCCGGTGATTTTCGTGGAAAAGAAAGACAAGACCAAGAGGATGTGTGTCGATTATCGCGCCCTCAATGAGGTTACTATCAAGAACAAGTATCCCCTACCACGGATTGATGATTTATTCGATCAACTTAAAGGGGCCAAGGTATTTTCCAAGATAGACCTGCGATCGGGCTATCATCAGTTGAGGATTCGGGAAGAGGACATTCCCAAGACCGCCTTCACCACTGGTATGGGTGTACGAGTGTACGGTCATGTCTTTTGGGTTAACCAACGCACCGACTTTCTTTATGAATCGATGAACAAGGTGTTTATGGAGTTCTTGGATAAATTTGTGGTGGTGTTCATTGACGACATTTTGGTCTACTCTAAGTCGGAGGAAGATCATGAGCAACATCTTCGGACAGTACTCGAGAAGTTGAGAGATCATCAGCTCTACGCCAAGTTTAGCAAGTGTGCTTTCTGGTTAAAGGAGGTACAGTTCCTCGGCCACATTGTGAATGCCCAAGGAGTAGCCGTGGATCCAGCAAATGTGGAATCAGTTACCAAGTGGACCCCGCCTAAAACGGTTACGCAAATCCGAAGTTTTCTTGGACTTGCGGGTTACTACCGCCGCTTCATTGAGAACTTCTCCAAAATCGCCAAGCCGATGACTCAACTGTTGAAGAAAGATGAGAAGTTTAAGTGGTCGGCAGAATGCAACAAGAGTTTTGAAGAGCTCAAGAGAAAGTTGGTGTACGCACCGGTGTTGATCTTGCCCGACACGCAAAGGACTTCCAAGTTTATTGTGATGCATCTCGCCAAGGGTTGGGATGTGTGTTGATGCAAGAAGGCAAAGTGGTCGCATATGCATCTCGTCAATTGCGCCCACACGAAAACAACTACCCCACTCATGATGCGGAGTTATCCGCAGTGGTTCATGCACGAAGATCCGCGACACTACCTAATTGGTAATCGTTGTGAAGTGTATACGGATCATAAAAGTCTTAAGTACATTTTCACCCAACCGGATTTAAACCTCCGACGAGAAGATGGTTGGAACCGATCAAAGATTATGACTTAGGGATACATTACCATCCCGGCAAAGCTAATGTGGTTGCGGATGCACTAAGCCGAAAGAGTTCTTGCACCACCCTCGGTGTCGAAGGAATGTGAGACCAGTTGCAGCAAGAATTCGAGAATCTAAATCTACGAGTGGTGGATTTTGGTTTTGTGGCTGCTCTAGAAGCCCAACCCACTCTCATTGATCAAATTCGGGCTGCTCGGGCATCGGATCCCGAGATGGCGGAACTCAAGAAGAACATGAGAGTCGGAAAAGCTCGTGGTTTTACGGAAGACGAACATGGCACAATCTGGATGGGAAAGAGATTGTGTGTGCCGGAAGACAAGGATTTGAAAAGGCGATCCTTACGGAAGTTCACCAAACCCAATACTCAATTCACCCGGGCGGTACAAAGATGTATCAAGATCTTAAAGAAAAGTTTTGGTGGGTCGGCATGAGGAGGGAGATAGCGAGTTTGTTGCACTTTGTGATGTTTGTCGGCGAGTGAAGGCGGAACATCAACGGCCGTGGATGTTGCAACCACTTGATTCAGTGGAAATGGAAAGAAATTGGAATGGATTTCATCACGGGTTTACCCGCACAACGTCGAGGATATGACTCAATTTGGGTCGTGGTGGACCGACTCACCAAGGTGGCCCACTTCATACCGTACATACTACCTACTCGGGAAGAAGTTAGCGAGCTTTATCTCACAAGGATCATGTGTTTGCATGGCGTGCCTAAGAAGATCGTGTCCGATAGGGGAAGTCAGTTTACTTCCAAGTTCTGGAAGAAGTTGCAAGAAGAACTCGGTACCCGTTTGAATTTTAGCACGGCCTATCATCCGCAAGCAGGACGGTCAAGCGAGAGAGTGAATCAGATTTTGGAAGACATGCGAGAGCATGCACGCTCGATTTTGGAAAAGCGTGGGACAAAAGCTTGCCCTATGCGAGAATTCTCTTACAACAACGGCTATCGAGCCCGGCATTCAAATGGCACCGTATGAAGCACCGTATGGACGGAAATGCCGCCCACCCCTGTGCAGGATCGGACGGGTGAGCGCCGTTGTTTGACACGAAGTAATAAGTGAAGCGAGAGGAAAAGGTGCGAGTGATTCGGGAAAGGTTGAAGATTGCGCAGTCCCGACAGAAGAGCTATGCAGATAATCGTCGAAGAGATCTCGCTTTTGAAGCAGGGGATTTTGTGTATCTTCGCGTTACACCACTCGGGAGTACACCGTTTCCAAACCAAAGGTAAGTTGGCACCACGTTTCGTGGGACCATACGAGATTCGGGGACGTCGAGGAGAAGTGGCCTATCAGCTGGAGCTTCCCTCCAACATGACTGGTATTCACGACGTGTTTCATGTGTCCCAGTTAAAGAAGTGTTTAAGGGTACCAAAAGAGCAGGCGAGTCCAGACCAGATTGAAATCCAAGAGGACTTAACCTATGTAGAGAGACCAGCACGTATTCTTGAGGTCGGTGAAAGGAGGACTCGGAACAAGGTTATCGGGTTTTGCAAGGTTCAATGGACTCATCACTCAGGAAGAAGCTACTTGGGAACGAGAAGATGAGCTAAAGATCGCGCACCCGCAACTCGTCGCGATACCTCCGAATCTCGGGGTCGAGATTCCGTTTAAGGGGGTAGGTTGTCACATCCGGGTTTTTCCCTAATTCATTTAAATAATTTACCCCGAAATAATCGAATTTCGAAATTAACCTGGAGTCAACCTATAATTTTAAAATGCAATTAATAAATGGAAATGACATGGTAGGATTTTTCTTGAATTCGCATGTCAAAATACGCTAACGATTTTTCTTGGAATTTTAGAGCACTCTAAGTATTTTTAATCAATTAAATAAGAAAACAGCAATTTAATTAAGTCCCAAAATTTCCTTTTTCTTTTTCTTTTTCTTTTCCCTTTTTTCCGTACCGCCCGTACGGTTTCCCGCCTTCGCGTGCCGAGCCGTCGCCCGACACTGTCCGCGAAGCCTCCTCCCCACGTGCGCGCGCTCCTCCCTCGGTCGTGGGCCGAGGCCCACGTGCCGCCGCGCCGCGCAAGTCTGCGGCCCCTCCCTTGCGCCGCGGGCCACCGACAGTGGGCCCCACCTGTTAGAGCCGCCTCCCTCGCACCGGCCGGCCCGGTCGCCGCCGCCATCATAGCCGCGCCGCCCTCCCTCTTTTCGCGTCGATTCCGCGCCTCGCCGCGTGGGCCCCACGCCGGGCTCCGGCCCGCGCCGTCGCACCCGTGCCCGTTTTTCCCGCACGCCGAAACGGCCGCCGCCGCCCCGAAACGGCCGTCGATTTTTCTCTCTCTCTTCGAGTCCGAAACGAACGGCGAGGTTTGCCCGGCCATCCCGTGCCCGATTCGATCTCCTTCCGCTCTATAAAATCCCCTCTCGCGCCGCCGCGTGTTTCCCCTTTTGGTTCCCCGTGCGCTAGCCCCAAAACCAGCCGTCGCCATCGTCGTCGTCTCGTCGCCGGTGAGTGCGCCGCCGCCCTCTTCTTTTTTCGGTCTCTTCCGAACCGTTTCCGCGCGTCTTTCCGCCTTCCGCCGTGTTTCCCGCACCCGCGGCACCCTCCGCCGCCGTCGCCGGTGTCGCCGGAGGCCGGCCGGCGCCGCGCCGCCATGGCGCAGGCGAGCTCAGCCGCCGCCGCCCAAACCCTAACCCTAGCGCCGCTCCTCTGTGCCGTCCGATCTTTCGGATCGGGCGGATCCGCACCGTCCGTCGCGATCGATCCGCACCGTCCGATCGCGCCAATCCGGCCGCTCGGATCGCGCCACGTCGCCGCAATCCGGCCGCTCGGATCGCGCCACGTGGCGGCAATCCGCCGCCGCGCCCGGCTCCCGTGTGCGCCGGCCGTGTGCGCGTCGGCCCTAGGGCGCGCCGCCGGCCCGTGACATCATGCGACGTCAGCCCCTGAGCCGCGCGTGGATGACGTCATCGGGGACTTAATTGCGCAATAAATAATTTAATCTTTTCGTTTAGTTTAAAAATCACAATTAAACTTCTTAAATTCATATCTTTTGAATCCGAGCTCCGTTTTAGCCCAATCAAATTTCATTAAATCCAGAAAAATGTCAAGAATCCATTAAAAATACTTTTCAATGCTGTTTCAGTAGACTTTTAGGGTGTTTGTTGAGTGCTTTGTTTGTCGTGTAGATCCCGAGTTTTCCGGCGAGCCCGTTCTCTTGAAGTAGTCGCCGAGGTTCCTCGTCTCCGAGCAAGGCAAGTCATACCTTACATTGACCATATTGTACCTATTTTATGTAAATACCTCTTTTTCGTTCAAATACTGCATATGTTTTAGAATGTCATTTCATGGGATGTTCATGCCCATTGTACTTAACCATAGGATTGTTTGCCTTATACCATTGGTAACTTGGGGTCCAATGTGACTAGATGATAGTTTAAGGTTGCTTAGCCATGCTTAGCGCAACTAGCTCACTTAAGGGAATCACACTAATCAAGTTTATTACTAAAGTTGACCTTCCGATGATATTGAGATATGACCTTGTTTTTAATAATATTGAATTATGAAAAAGGTGGGTCGTGAGCCCATGGTTGGACTTTGGTTAGCGTGCTCATGACGATTAAGGACCGGTTCTCGGGAAACCCTGGAAGAAGTGCCGTGCATACCACAAGCCGGCATGGGTAATGGCTGGGTCAGTAGCGTAGTTGTCTCTAGTTAACGTATCCCGGAGAGGGTGGGCGTGATGGAGTTGGGTCGGCGGTTTTAAGGGTTGATCAGCTTCCGGATTCACCGCGGCACTAGAGGGGGCTGCCCATTGCCCGATGGGAATGGAGGCGAAACCTTGGTGTGGTACGATTGACTAGGGGGTTATGTGAAAGGTCTGTCACAGTTCCTTTCCGGCACCGAGGTGGTGCACCGGCGCACGGTAACGTGTTGTGGGATTGTGTCTTGTGGGTACAGTTGTACACCTCGATCGAGTAAAAACTATTCGAATAGCCGTGCCCACGGTTACGGGCGATCGACCGATTCACCTTGATTAGTCTCATTTATTTTATTTGAATGAAATGTTGAAGTATGACTAGTGCGGGTGGATGGATGGGCCTGTTGCAACGTGGTTTGAGCGTTGGACAGCGTTTATTTAATATTGCTTAAATATTACTCTTTTTTCTTGTCTTCAAATATTATTATTATATCTGCAAATGCTTGTTTATGCAAATTGAGCCCCTTGACCTTTCCTTGTTATTTATCTTGCATCATGTCCCCTTTTCGGTGTGACTTGTTGAGTACGGTGGTTGTACTCGGTCTTGCTTCTTTTTCCCCTTCGGTGCCGAGGTTGAGATCGAGGTCTCCGAGGAGGTGTAGGCTTGTTCTCGTCAAGGTTTAGTGTGGAGATGGTGTTCCGCTTCGCTCGTGTCAAGTTTAGCTTAAGTCGGTTTTATTTTCCTTTCCACTGCATTTGTGTAACTCTTTTATATTGTTTCTAAGATGAGGATTATGTATTATCAATAACGTCGATTTGTGTACCTCGGTGATGCCCGGACGAGGATGTAATGCACAAATTAGCAGCAGAAATTCTGGTGTGAATTTCTGGGCGTGACAGGAGTGGACACCAACGGCCGGAAGCGATCCAACCCCGGGGGAACCCGAGAATGCGGAGGATCGCGACCAAGGAACCGCGCATTGGGTGATGAACTTTGACGGTTCACTCACCTTGCACGGAGCCGGAGCAGGCGTGGTGCTAACTTCCCCAACGGGCGACGTGCTTCGGTACATCGTCGGATCGATTTCAGAGCAACCAACAACATGGCCGAGTACGAGGGGCTCTGGCGGGTTGCGGCGACAGCAGGCATGGGCAACCACCGTCTGCTGGTCCTCGGGGATTCCCAACTGGTGGTAAACCAGGTCTCCAAGGAATACCAATGCACCGACCCCCAAATGGAAGCCTACGTCAAGGAAGTACGACGTATGGAGCGCCATTTCGATGGCCTCGAGCTACGCCACATTCCCAGAAGAGACAACTCCCTGGCGGACGAGCTATCAAGGATCACGTCCGCGCGAGCCCTAGCCCCGCCGGTGCCTTTGAGGAAAGCCTCACGGAGGCGTCGGCGCGCCCGAACCGCCCGAGGCGGAGTCGGCGGTCCCGACTCCCGGACCCGGCGGGCCAGCCACAGCCTGGCCCCGCTGGAACCGACATCACGCGCCAGGTGGCTTGGATTTCGGAAATCCGAGCATACCTAGAAGACGTGTCATTGCCCGAGCAACGTGAGGAAGGCGAACGCATCGCCCGGACCTCCAAGAGGTACGTGTTGGTAGAAGGGACGCTCTACCGACGCGGTACCAACGGAGTACTCATGAAATGCATTGCTCGGGAATAGGGTCTCGAGCTCTTAGCCGAGATCCATGAGGATGAATGCGGCACACATTCAGCCTCCCGAACCTTGGTGGGAAAAGCATTCCGCCCTGGGATTCTATTGGCCCACCGCGCGGAGGATGCAACGAGACCTCGTGCGGCGGTGCCGAGCATGTCAATTCCACGCCAAGCAGACGCACCAGCCGGCCCAGGCCCTTCAAACCATCCCGCTCTCATGGCCGTTCGCGGTCTGGGGGCTGGACATCCTGGGCCCGTTCAAGCAGGCGCGGGGCGGATGCAAGTTCCTATATGTCGCCATCAACAAATTCACCAAGTGGCCAGAGGCCTATCCAGTCAACGTCATCGACAAACACTCGGCTGTGCGGTTCATGAGAGGCATCACGGCAAGGTTTGGGGTCTCCAACAGGCTCATCACCAACAACGGCACCCAGTTCATGAGTGAGCTGTTCGGCGAGTATTGCGATGACATGGGCATCAAGCTCTGTTTCGTCTCGCCCGCCAACCCCCAAAGCAACGGTCAGGCCGAGCGTGCAAACGCAGAAATACTAAAGGGCCTCAAGACCAAGACCTACAATGTGCTCAAAAGCATGGGGACTCATGGGTGACGAGCCTGCGGTCCTTTGGGCCAATCGGACGACCCGAGCCGCGCCACCGGGAAACACCTTTCTTCTTGGTGTATGGAGCCGAGGCGGTCTTGCCCTCCGAGCTCACCCAGGATCGCCCGAGCCACATTATACACCGAAGCGGATCAAGAGCAAAGGCGTCGATACGATCTGGATTACCTGGAGGAGAGGCGGCGCCGGGCAGCGCTTCGCGTGGCCCGCTACCAACAGAGCCTTCGCTGCTACCATCAAAGCAAAGTCAGCCCCCGAGTGCTGCAAGTCAATGATCTGGTCCTGCGCCGTGTGCAAACGCGTGCGGGGCTAAGCAAGTTGTCCCCGATGTGGGAGGGGCCATACAAGGTTATCGGCACCCGCGTCCGGAGTAGTCCGCCTAGCCACGAGAGGACGACACTCCGTTGCCGAACCCGTGGAATATTTCCCACCGGCGCGAGTTCTACCCATAAGTCGCATGGTGTGCTGAGACATGCATAGAAGTTCATCCACTGCCCCCGGTGGCATGAGCAATATGTTTGTTATTACATTTCATATGTTTCCCTTGCAAATACCTGTTGCGGTGTGTTTTCCCCCATGTGCTCGAGCATGTGCTGTGGATGCGGCTTTCCAATAAGTTACTTGGCCTTGCCCGCCTTAGCCTGAGAGCCCTAAGGGTGTCGAGGGTACAGCGATGCTGCATACTACCACGCCTGGGGGCAGTCAACGCCTGGGGGTTCGGGTGCGAATTAACACGCCTGTCCCGGCCCCCCGTTGCCGCTGCCCTCGCTGGCCTTTTTATGCCTTCGCTCCTACCCGGAACCCCGAGAAAGGCACCAGCCAACGGCCAGTGCATGCTGCCCGAACCCGGAACAGCCCCCCAGCGGCATGGGACAAATCACGGGGGAGAACAACGCTATCGTATTATTGCAATAACTAAGTCTTAAACTATCAATTGAAGGGAAGCTAACATACAGGGGCTCGGGCCAACCAACCGCCACTACGTGTGCGCTAAGTTGGCCGGGGGCTCCCAGCATACACATACATGAATCATAAAAAGCAGCCACGATGAGCTATTACAACGCAAGTTCAGCATAGTGAAGGCAAGTCCGCTAACTTTATAAACAATGCACAAATATCTTTTTACATAAATACAGATACAAGCCGAAGCAAGAGAGCCCTAAGCGGCCGGTGGGTCGCTGGGAGCTTCCGCCGGGGAGTCTGCATCCGGCGAGTCCTCGCGGAGGGCGAGCTGGAAGGCCGCTAGGGTGCCGTCGAAGCCCATCATGATGGAGTCGACGGCGTCTTGGACGCGGCACGAGTGGCCTCCTCGGTGCCTTCGGGGAAGTCCTCGGTGGGGATATAGGGGTCGAAATCGGGGTCGCGGGCTTGGTAGCTCGCCAGGATGAGTGACGCGACCTGGCGGGATAAGTCATATGATGACTCCTTCGCCACGTCGTCGACCTCCTCCGGCACCCTCTGTATCCCCGCGGCCAGATCGTCGATGTGTGTGGCCAATCCCCCCAAGGTAGGGACGCTGGGGGGAGTACGGTTCACCCCCACCCCGCGAGCCGCCTCCCGAAGGCGCCCGATGGACGAGGCCAGGCCCTGGATTCCCAGGCGCAAGACGCGCTCCAGCTCCGCGATCCGACGGCGCGCCTCCTCTAGTTCCGGACCCGGCCCCCGCAGCTGCGCCTGCGCGTCCATAACCACCTGCTCCCGGGTGGCCAGCTCCTGCTCCCATCGCTCCAGCTCGTCCTGCCGGCGGCCCGAGGCGACGGCGAGCAACTGCTCGTGATCCCATACGCCCTTCAGGCATCGGGAGGCCGCCTCCTGGGCTTCCAACACCACCGCCTCTCGCCCCCCCACGGCGGCCTCGCGCTCGACGACGGCCTTCTCCTGGGCCAGCACGTTGGCCTCCCGTGCGGCGGAGTCTTCCTCGGCCACAGCGACGGCGGCCTCCGGCTCTCAAGCGCCCGCCACGCCGCCTCAAGGGCCCTCTCCCGCTCTGCCGGGCTAGCCTCGCGGGCCTGGAGGTCAGCGTCGGTGCCGGCGACGGTGGCCTCAGCATCGCACAAGGTACGCTCGCGCTCGTCGAGGCCCTGGGCGCTCCCTGAGGTGACGGAGGAACTGCCCGGTGGTGGTGCGCACTCTCTCCTCAGCGGCGACTGCGACCTGCTCTCGGAGGTCGGCGGCGTGCCGCTCAGCGACGGTGTCTTCAAACACTTGACTGAGCTCCTCCTGGCGTCGCACGATCTCCGCCAGCTCCCGCCTGCGGATGAGGCCCTCCGCCCTTGCCGTGGCCACCAGTTCCTGACGACCCTCCTCGACCTCGGCCTCCCGCCGCGCCACCTTGACCTCCCTGGCGGCCAAGGCCTGCACTTGGGCCCGAAGCCCCTCCAGGGAGATGGCGTTGGCCACCTCCAGCGCCCTGGCGACGACCTCCCTCGCCCGCTCCTGCGACCGAACGAGAGGCTCCGTGTCCAAAGCAGCCACGAACCTGGACCGGGCGCCCCCAGACTCGGAGTCGGAGCCCGGCCCGGGATCGGCCGCCGCGCCGGCCGAGCCGTCGAAGACCCCGTGGTGGCGCTGCCCGCTTCTTGCCTTGGGGGCTCGCGGCGAGCTGCGCGCGGCAGGATTAGCGGTAGCCGGCGAGGCGATGGTGCCGCCGAGTGCGGTGCGGGCGAGGGCTGCTGTGGCGGCGACGATGGTTGCCGCGGAGGGGACCCCGAGGTTGCTCTCCGCCGCCCTTCGCTGCCCTCTCTGTGCCGGCGCCGCCCACGGCTTGCCCTTCATGGGCGGCCGGCGCTCCAGCTGTTGGGTGGGCCCCCTCCCTGGATCTCACCGGATCTGGGATCGAGCCCGAAGGGGGCGACCCGGACCTAGAGGGCTCGGGCGCCTCGGACCTCTCCTGTGCGCCCTCCCCCGAGCCCGAGGCAGAACCGCCCTTGGGGACGACCCTTGGGCGAAAATGCCTGTGCTCGCGGCTGGAAACAAAACAAAAATGCAACAAAGAATTATAAAAAAAGGCAAAAGCGTAAGACCCCAATAGGCATCCACGTATCAGCAAGGCGTACCTACGGGCGGGGTTGAAGTCCCAGGAGATCCCCGAGATAGCCCGCTTCTTCTTCGTGGGGCGGCCCGGAGGACTCGCCGGGCTCTTGCTCGCCGCGTCCCCTGACGCTGGAGTCCCGCGGACGGACCCCGCCGCCGGCGTGCTCACCGGAGATGCGCCCCGGGCCTCCCCCGTCGCCGGTGTGCTCGCCGGGGACGCGCCCCGGGTCTCCCCCGTCGTCGTTGTCACCGCCGTTGTGGCCGGCCTGGCCCTCGGCGTAGCGGCCCCCGGGGATGGGCCCGCCACCCGCGAGCCCCCTGGCCTGCGGGGGGGTGCGGCGCGCTCTGCTCCGCCGCCTCGTGGTGGAGATGGGGGAGGAGAGGGGTCCTCCTCTGGCCTCTTCCTCTTCCCTTTTAGATCCGGGGCCCCCGGATCGCTTCGGCCCGGACCCCAGCGGCTCAACCGCCCAATCGGGATGTGGTCGTTGGGGTCGTCGTCGTCGTCTCCGCCTCCGCCCCTCGGAGCAGCCCCCGGTGCAGCCTCCGGTGTGGCCGACGACGAGCCCACGCCGTCGACCACCACCTGCAGCAGGTGCAGGATCTCCGGGCGTGCAAAGTCCTGACACAGCGGCACCAACCCGGGCGGGAGCTGCGCCAAGTCCATCTCCGTGATGCCGAGGCTGCGGCGAACTAGGGTCCGGAGGTCCCTCTCATCCCGGCCGAAGACGGCGCCCACGAAGGTCCGCATGTCGTCGTTGAGGCCCGTGTACATGTAGGCGGGGCGCGGCCTCTCCTGCAATGGCGCTATGCGCCTCATCAGGAGATCACGGAAGACCGCGTGGCTGGACGGAGCCCCAGTGAAGGTAGGCTGATCAGGTCCAGCACCCCGTCCGGCTCCCTCCCGGCTCGTGGCGCGCCCCCGGTTCCTCACAGTTCACTTGGGATCCCCGTCGCGGTGAGAGGCGGGGGTGGTCGCCCAGGCTGGTTTAGAACCAGAACGCCCTCTAGTTCTCCCACCTGGAGCGAGGGTGGATGTCGATGAAGGGAGTTTCGACCGCCTTGTCGTTCCGTGGCTGGATCGCCACGTACCCAACCGCGCCGGGGGAGCCAGCCCGGCATACCCGGAAGAATTGCTGGAAGAGGTGAAGAGAAGGCCTCACCCCCACGAACATCTCGCAGGTGTGGGCGAACACGGCGAGGTAGAAGACGGCGTTGGGGGTGAGGTGGTGCAGCCGGAGGTCGTAGAACTCCAGGACGTCGAGGAAGAAGCGGGAGAAGGGCGACAGCAGCCCGACCATGGCGAAGGAGGCGAAGAACACCATCCTGTTGGGAGGCCGCTCCTCCGGGATGTCGCCGCCGCTGCGCGTGCCGCTCGGCAAGAACTTATTGAAGAGACTGCAAGCCTCCGCCGTGCGCACTAAGGACTTAGGGAGCACACTCCCCGGCTCCAGAGGTGAGTCACGACCCATTGCGGGGGTGGATGCTTGAAGTACGGAAAGGGAAGGCTGAAGGCGGAAGAAAGGAAACAGAAGCAGCAGGAGGCGCTAGGTAGACGAAGGGCGAATGGCAATGAGAGGAGATGGCAGTGGAAAGCGTAGAAACCGATCCCCCTCCATGCAGATCTGGTTTTATAAGCTACCACCGTCCCCTCGGATTCTACGTCATTAAATTCGCCCCACTACCACACGAAGCGCCCCCTCGTCTCCACGCCCTTTCGATTTTCGCATCCCCTTTGATTCCCGCGCTGTTCGGATTTCGTGCCGCCTGGGGTTCCGCGCCCGCCAGGCGCACTACGCGGGACGGAGAGTGCTAGGCGGTTTAAATGGGCCCCCGTGCGCGTGGCCCAAACAAACTCGCCCCCGCCCCGTCCTAAGGAAAAGCTTGGCCAGGTGTGACATCAGTTGTCGCGTACCGGCCACCTGCCATAACAAAAGCGCCCAAATACCCGGGCCCACACGCTCAAGAAAATGGCGTCAACCGCGCCCGAGCCCGACTCGGCCTCGGCCAACGCCGGGGGCAACTGTCGGTGATATGGGCCCGGGGTATGTCGGGCGTGGCATTTAAGAAAAGGAAGGCGCCCTTGTCCATCGGGGAGCGTCAAAGTTATGCCCCGAAAGGCTAGGCGAGTCTTGGCCACGGGCGGCCACGTGGCCGCCCCTGAAGGGGCTGGCCCGGAGGCTGCCCGGAGGCCACCATACTCCCAAACGGTAGGGTCCGGATCTCCGGTTCCCTGAGTCGGCAGTCAGGGATCACCGACCCCCATCCTCTACCCCGCACCTCTCTCGAGAGAGGGCGAATCCAACTACCAACCAACCCATTTAATGCTCAAATAGGAGAAAGCCGAGCGCTCGCCTCGTCGCATTCAATGCGATGTGAGGCGTGGCTGTCAGTTGCACCCATCATTGCCCCTTTTTGCCTATCATAATGCAAAGGGGGCTAATAGTCTTTGACTAAGACCGTGGTATGGCCGCGCACCCACTCCGCGCACGCCCCCTCACGCCCTGTCCAGTCGCATTTAATGTATTGGGCGGCTGCGTGGGAGAGAGAGTACGAGCGCAAGAGGCACAGTACCAGTGCCTATCCGCGAGGTGGGTCTCTGACCAGTGGGTCCCGTTGGGCCGGGTAGGTAAACCATCATCATGTCAGCGGCATGGCTACCACGACGACCACTCTCTTTCCGTTTTCCATGACGCAGCAAACAAGGAGGAGTAGAAATGGAATGGCTTCTCCGACAAGACAAGATAAAAACTACTCCCCCACGTGGAGTAGAAGAAAAAAGCTAGGACTACTGTGGTGTTCCCTTGTTCTATAAAAGGAGACCCAAGTCCTTCATAAAAGAGGTTCCGTTCTGGAAAATAGGCTCAGCCTCTCCAACTAGCCTGCTGAAGTCCCTCATCCACCACTGAGTCTAAGGGAGAGGAACATTCTCATTGTTCTTGGCAACTCGCCCCATATACTACATACAAACAGGAGTAGGGTATTACACCACGCTGGTGGCCCGAACCTGTATAAACCCCCGCCTCATCTGCATTATTTCATCTTTTATATGAGTTTGAACCAGGGTACACCGCTCCCCATGCCGAACCAAAAAGGGGGTCCCCAGGATCCCTGCGTGTCGATCTACGACATCGACAGAGCGGATTGAAGATTACCTCGAATTTAGGAGGAGGTCTAGGCTTGAGAACTGCTCCTTGATGGGCCCTGATTAGCGATCTTGCCAACGTCTCCTCCAATGTGATTTTGTTGACCTTGTTCCCGCTCGTCATGCTTGATGAAGAAATTCCTCGACAAATTTCGGTCATATAGCTCATAGCCAAAAATTGACCGAATAAATTAATATACGGTCTTAAATTTCCTTTGTATGTTACTGGTACTTAGCCAATTTTATCAACAGCTAAACCTTGTTGATTTTCTATTCTTCTCGGTAACCGTGCGTGGCAATTAAAGGAGATAAAGTTGCCACTGCCTATCTCTCGTGTGCGGGTAGCAAAAACTCCAAAAATATTGATTAGCCGATATAATGCAATGGCTTTGATTAATCTTTTCTTTTGTTAACTGTTCACCGCAAAGAGGACCGATCAGCTGCTTGCTGTTTACAAGACTTCCTCGATGAGATTGCCAGGACCGATCTACTACTGCTTGTTTCCTGGTAACACAATTATTCCTTTTTCGAATACGTATACAGATCGATCGGCTCCTGATCGAATTTCTTTCTCCACCCGTATGCAGCAAGATAGAAGGACAGCACGCTGCTATCAAACCGATCGAGTCGATCGGCCTCAACACAGACAACAGCGACGCCGGCTAGCTGCAGCAGATGAAACCGGATAACATCGGCCGAGATACGTAGATCGTTTCGGTTGATGACCGAATAGTGCTGCCACCAAATAAATTGATCCGACGAAAATACGCAATGGCGGCAGATGACCTGTGTAGATTGATTTCGGCCGTATGACGTAGCCGAAAATTTTTTTAACTCCCCTAGTGAAGTCGCCAAAAATCATGTTGGCGCCTTTTTTGACAAAGGCACGAACACGATCGATTCACCTAAAGATTTATGGTGGTTCTTGGTATGGAGTCGCCAACCACTTTAATCTAGCAAAAACTAGAATAAAGTGGGTTTTGTAGATCAAATCGGCTAGCGGAACCGATTTAGATAGACAGATCGATAAATACCCATCTCGTGGGCAAACGGAAGGTTTTCAGGACAAACCTACAAAGAGATGTCGCACTCTCGCAGCGGCGGCGGACAGTTTACGGCGCAAACCGACAAAGTTAGACTAAACTAGGGTAAAATAGAAAACATGGCTAAAAGATAGAAGAATATAAGAAAAAACGATTCAAGTAGATTTGTGTATTGTGTATGGTTGCTTCTTACAATTGAACCGGCCTTGTCCCTTAAATAGGGGTTGGTCTTGCCTTCTACAAGTCCTCCTCCACGTCCAATTCGGGATAGACAACTTAGGAAACCTGAGATATACCTTTTGAAACAAGGAAACCCGAGCACCGACGAAACCTACTTGGAATCGGACTCTGTCGGTCGGATCGGCCACATGCCTTTGGTCGGCCCGACGCCCATGGGCCCGGCCCGACCGCCCATACATGGCGGTCGACCGATCCTCTAGAGGAAACCGGCAAACTTCTCAAATCTCGGCAATTTTTCCTATTTTAACTCTAGGTGCCAAATTTGGGTGTAAACACCCGTGGCTCGTGCCCTGGTGGCGTAGGGAGGACCGAGCTCGACAGCTCGCGTGGCCGCGTGGGGATTGGGGAGGCCGGCGCCAGGAGGGGAAAAGGGGATCGGGGAGGGAAAGAACTGAAGGAGCCAAGAAGGGGATCGTGACATCATGTATGTGCTAGGACGGAGTGGAGCAGGCCGTCGGGGGTGGGTGAGAGAGGGGGTCTGGGCTGGGCCAAGGTATGACACGGGCCATACCCTGTCCTACTGGGCCCTCCGCCATAGGTGAGAACAGTTTCCACCCTCCAATTAACTTTTTCCCATTATTAATTATCATTACGGGACTAAATCCAACAGAAATAATAGGTGATGAATAATATAATAGGAATATGCATATTACTAGCTAGGGTACGTATAGGGTTTGCTCTGGTTAACAGAAAACAACAAGTATAAATACTCCTTGTAATGCACGGCTAGCATGTGTTCCAGCATTTTCATTGCCTTGGTCCGATGATAAATCGCCAGCTCAAAGGTGGATGAAAGCATTTAGCAGAGCTGATGCTCTTTACTTCTTTAATTTCTGATACATGGGCAAGGCAGCAGGCGTTGTAATTAAAGGCTTAAAAGCATGCATGACCATTGGCCCCTAAAACAAAGAGAATAATACTGTAGCATTTGTTTTCTAAGCAAAGAATATTTATGTACTAGGTAGGTTTCTATCATCTATAGCTTGCTGATGGATTTGCTCATTCATCGGTGAGAATGGATTCTAACCTTTGGAGAGAGGATATCTCCTTGTTTTTACATGTCAAATTGACAAACTGATAAAATAAATTAATATGAGATATATCACTCCTTAAATATATAAAGCATCCATAAGTTATAAAAAAATAACAGATTTAACTTTAACCTATGTGTGTGCCCATAAGTGTTTTATCACCAGCTAAACACACATCTAGCAACCGGTCTTCTCAAACAGTAATAGCGAATTAAATAAAGGTACAGCAACTAAATTGTACATGAGAGAAAATAGGTAAGTTCTCCTCAAACAGAAACAACTATAGTAGAAGATTTAAAACATTTATGCTTACAGTAATATTCTTTTTTAACCTGTAAAAATTAAATTTAAATTTGTATATTTATAAAATAATATATCACATATTAATCTGTATTTTCTCTTTTTAGTTTTTATAACTATTTTTATAACATGTGAGAAATGAGACTCTTCTCAAACGAATTTTTCTGGGATAATGGATTAATTAGATCAAAATAGTTTTCCATTCATCGATCAGCATCTCCTGCCTGCCTTGCTGCCATGCATGGGCAGGCAGGCAAGTCGTAATTAAAGGGCTTTTAAAGCACGCATATGGCCATTGGCCCCTACCTAAAACAAAGAGAATAGTACTGTAGCATTGTTTTATAAGCAAAGAATATTATTTCTGTACTAGGTGGGTCTCCATCATCTATAGCTTTTGCTCATGGATTGTTCATTCATCGATGGAAATGGATTGTAATCTGTCGAGAGAATTCTCAATAGTTTTTACATATGTACTACCATTGTCTTAAAATAAATTTAGTTTTATACATAAATCTAAACAATAGCATAAGTCTAGCTAGATTCATCTAAAAATGAACTTAATTTAAAACGAAGGAAGCATACGATACTTCACAAAATACATGTTCAAATCACTACTACAAAACACCACACATAGAGACCAGCCTAACCGGCACCTATAAAGAATTTTCATATTTTGTCATGATAAAATTAGAAACCGATACCTATAACCATTCATGGACATCGGTTCATAACTAAAACTGACACCAATAGCCTCCTAAATCATAGGCGTCAGACAAACCGACAACTACAAATAAAATACCATAGGTACCGGTTTTTAATATGAACCGACCCATATGGGTATCATATATGTGCATGTTCTTAATAAAAACCAACATTTATGAGTTCAAAGGTATTGGTTCATAGTTAAAACCACCACCTATGATGACGTAACTCATATATATGTGTTTTTACCTAAGTTTTTCATATTAAGTCAGATGAAGATAAACTTTTTATCAACTTTATAGAGCTTGATGAAATATACAACTTTGTAGTTGATAACTATTTGATTTAAAGTCGTTTGGATGTCCAAAAATATGTTATAATGTCTCAGATCTATTTTGATAAGTGAACTTTTAAAATTTCTAAGCAAACTCGGATGGAGAAAAAACCTATATAAAAGTTGTAGTTGACAAAATTTTCATTTATGCTAATCTATGATGCTAAATATGGATTATAAGCTAGTTTGGATGATAAGTAGTCCTTAAAGAATAGCATTTGCTTTCAATACAAGTGTTTGTAGATGAGATAGTAAGGAGGTTTTGGATCGATGGAGAGAGATGTCTTGGGTTTGAAATGTGCTCGAGGCATGTTTGTGAATATGGGTTGAAAAAACTATGTGACTTGTGAGAAGTGAAGTATGACCGTGTATAGTGCCTAATAAAATACAAAATATTTTTTGGGGTTTTAGAATTAGCACCAATGACTACTCTCTGTTCCAAAAACCACACCTATGTGGAGCATGGAACCGGCACCATTAAAAAATTTTCTATTAGCTATCAGATCTAAGTTGTAAAAAGAACTCCTGACTTGTATATGTGTTCTCGGTCTGTTTTTTCTTTATCAAATTTAAATTAATGTTTATGTTGACGGTATAATATGTTATATATTAATTTATCAATTTATCTGGTTATTTTTAAAAATATTATTATAACTATTTGGACGCGATTACTCGAGGGATCAAAAGAGCGTGGCATTATTCATCCATTAGCTAGCATCTCCTGTCTGACTTGCCGCCATGCATGCAAAACGCCTATATATATGCTGGGGCATTGCAAGCGAGGTTTCCGACTCGATCGCAACGGCATATATATAGCTACAGTATGAGTTTTTCCGTCAACATATCTCGGCTTGAGGCGCCGCCGCCGCTGTGCAATTGCGAGGAGAACAAGCTGCTGGAGCCGACGGTGGTGTTCGCGGCGGTGGTGATGGTCATCCTCACCGGCGCCATGTCGGTGATCGGCGTGGAGCGGCTGATCCGTGGCCGGTTCACGCTCTTCTCCATGGTGCGCTTCCTGCTCCGCTTCACCTTGGTCCTCACCCTCCCGCTCCTCTCATCCATGTCGCGGGACCCGATGCACGGCGACCGCGTCCTCTTCATCATCCTCTGGCTGCTCCTCATCGAGCTCATCCGCAAGAAGGTGTCCGGCATGGTGCGGTCGTCGGGCGCCGACGGAGGCGGGTTCTCGAGGGCCACCGGCGGCCGGTTCAGGCTGATGAGCCACTCCGACGAGTTCACCAAGCTCGTCTGGATCGGCTACCTCATCTACTCCAACACCTACTACTCCAAGCCGTCCAAGGACCGCGAGGTGACGTCGGGGACGGACGATGAGAAGAAGGTGGTCGCCATGTTCGCCGTGGTCTGGTCCCTCGTCCTCGCCAAGCTGCTGCAGAGGATGTTCAACGAGTGGAAGGCCCAGGAGTCGCTCACCGCCGCTGGCAACACTCACCTCATCGCCGGCTACATGCAGCACGTCGTCGAGCAGCAGCAGGAGGAGGGAAAGTTCGAGAACGCCGGCGCCGCCGCCTTGGCACGCTGCAAGTACGTGGTGATGGGGGAGGAGAAGCTCGTGCACGCTGCAAACAAGAAGAAGAAGCATGACGGCGGCGGCGACGACGACAATGTAGTCACGATCACCACCCCTGGCTGCGGCTACGGCGTGGGGAGGTACCCAAACCACCAGAGCGAGCAGAAGCACGTGAATCTCCTCGTCGACCTCGACAAGTCCGGCGAGCTCGTCACCGTCGACGAGATCACGAAGAAGATAATGGTGCCCGGCTTGTCCTGCTGCTTCACCGGCAGACGGTTCACCAAGCACATGCACCACCTGTGCTTCTCCTTCTCCCTCTTCAAGCTGCTCCGCCGCCGCTTCGAGCACTACCCGATGGTGGAGGCCGGGTCGCGGACGTCGAGGCGGCTGATGCTCGACGAGCTCCTCGGCGGCGACGGCGGGCCCAAGAAGACGTTCCGGGTGATGCGGCAGGAGCTCGACTTCCTCGACAGCTACTACGACGCCGGGGCACCCGTGGCCATGTCGTCGCCATGGTTGTTCATCTTCAACTACATCTTCTCCGTCGTCTTCGTCTCCACCTACGTTGCCGCCGTAATCATCGTCCTCCTCGAGGTGAGACAGCGACAGCACGGGGAGGCACCCAAGAGCAGCAGCCTTCCTCACCCATGGCTCTACGCCGCCGTCTCCATTCTGCTCGTCGTCTCTCTCATCGCCATCGAGTTTACGGACCTCCTCACCTCGTACATCCTCTCCAACTGGTTCATGGTGCACCTGCTCTGCCTGCTCGCTGGCAAAGGCGGCGGCCGGATCTGGAGATGGGCCTGCAAGCCGGCGATCCGCTTGTTCATCGCCGGCCGCTTCATGCTCTTCTACTCGTTCCAGTGCATGCTGTGGCTCAGTTGCAGGGGCACCAATGTCGACACGATCAAGCTCAAGCAGGTGTCCATCCTGCGGGTCTGCGAGCCGGTTCACAAGCTTCTGTCATGGTCGTCTCAGGTGAAGCTGCCGACGCAAGGCGAGACGGCCATCGTCAACAACTTGAAGGAAGTGGTCGGTCGCAGTCTCGACGTCCACGGCGAGGAGGCCATTGTCAGCATGCCCAAGGTAAGCCTAGGGAGTCGATTTACAACGCAAGTGCAATGCATGTCGGGAAAGTGTTTTCGACATCTTCCAAAAATAAAACATATCACTTCACAAATATAAATTAAAATTCAACTTGTATAATTTATAAAAAATTATAAATATAATTGTGATAGTACATTGACTATTGTCAATTCAACTTGTTCTTTTGTGCTATTTATAGAAGTTAAATTTGGATTTAAATCAATAGTACAAAACACCTTATAGGTGCCGGTTGAAAAACCCGTTAGATGCCGGTTTTTCAACCGGCACCTATTGATCGGCACCTATACAAAAATAAATAGGTGCCAGTTTAAGAACCGGCACCTTTAAAATTCAAAAAATCACAAAAAAAACATTCGGTTCGTCCGAGCTCCCCACATCCATGCATAGATCGATCCAATCCACAACAACCCATAAATCCATCCACAACAACATCACATATCAATCACAAAATAAATCCATATATCAATCATCCACGATTCATCACAGATTCCTCCACAAATCACAAAAAAAATAAAGATTCACAGATCATATCACACACACACACAAAAACCTAGAGCTCGGTCGGATCTGCCTCCACACAAAAAAACAGCACCGCCGCTCCGCCGCCTCCTCCCGCCGCGTGAGAGAGGAGAAAGAGGGGTGGCTAAGAGAAGAAAGAGAAAGAGAGGTGGAGAGAGATGCGGCGAGAGAGAGAGAGGAGAAGATAAGCTTTATAAAAATACGGCGGCTCAACTCACGGTCCGGCACGGTTTTTAGGTGTCGGTTTTATTAAAAAAAGGTATCAATAGTATAGGTGTCGATTTTTCTTTTGAACCGACACCTATAATATATTATAGGTGTTGGTTTTTTTAAAAAAAGCGATACTAATAGTATAGGTGTTGGTTTTGGTCTAGAGCCGGTACCTATTGTTTTAATAAGTGTCGGTTTTTGTTGAACTGACACCTATTAGGCCGATACTTATGCATATTTTTGTATATTTTTGTAGTAGTGAATAGTTTTGAAATGATATATTTCATAATTATATTGTTAACATTTTTAGAAAAAAAATGATGATTATTTATATGGCATATAAAAAACGAGGATGTCTCCATGAGAATTGAAAATCTATCTCCACACCTATGTAACATATGTTATATGTTGTTAGATTCGTACATACAATAAAGAACAATATTATATTCTTTTTTAAGGAACGTTATGGACTTTAGAGCTCAAAATGCATAAACTTTGACCACAAGTTACTCAAAAACAGTTATGTTAATGCCTACGAAACTAATATTATATGAAAATACATTGAAGTATGACTTTATTGATAAAGTTTTTACAACTCAAATATATTTACAATTCGAGTAATTTGCAGTAATTTGCAGGGTCAAAGTTTACAAATTTTGACTTTTAAAATTAATAATACTATGACATAAAAACGAACGGAGAGAGTATTATAATTACTCTACTCAGTGCACATGATGGAGTAAAACATCCAAAATAAGTGGGTTGACCGGCTAACGATTATTTTGTTTATAAGTGGATTAACTAATCGATGCATCAACGGCTCAGCGTGCAGATGCGCATTCACTTACACTGGGGAAAGTGTTTTTATCTGAGTATATCCTTACGTTTCATAAAAAAAATTAAAAAATTAACACGATAGATTAACATGAAATATAACACTTCCTAAACTTTAAAATTCAACTTCAAAATTCAAGGTACGATAACTATCTTTAGTTTAATTTGTTTATTTTGTAATTTGTAGAACTCAAATTTGACCTTATATGTTTATGGAGTGATATACTCTCTTCATTTCAAAATGTATGATGTCGTTGATTCTTCGTATAACATTTGAGTATTCGCCTTATTAAAAACATAATTATATTATTTATTTTTTTACTTATTTTATCATCAAATAAAATAAAACCTTAACTTCTATTTTTACATATTTATATTATTTTTAATAAGACAAATGGTCGAAAAGTCAACACGTCATACATTTTAAAAGTATGTAGTATGTTATATTGATATTGATATATATTGTCAATTTTTTATAACTATTTAGATGATTTACAAGCAACAAGAAAACATTCTCTCGAAGGGTGAAAATCCATATCCACTTACATTGTAAATATCCTCTTTCAGGTAAGCGGCCTTGTTCTTAAGAAAGGTGCTGACACGGCTACACAAGTCATCCTGGCGTGTCACCTCGCCACGGAGCTCTTGGAGATGAAGCATGCCGTCATGGTGGACAAGAAGGCAAAGAGGACGAAGACGACGAAGAAGAAGATGACGCAGGAGGAGGGTAAGCATCGGGACGTCGCGACGGCGCTGTCGCGGTACTGCATGTACCTGGTGGCGCGGTCGCCGGAGCTGCTGCCGGACAACGAGAGATGGGTGTCCGACAGATACGGCGACATGAAGGCCTTCCTCGAGGAGGCGTCGTCGCGGCGCCGGTGCTGCTGCTGCTTCTGCCTCCCCTTCCGCCTCTGGAAGTGCGGGTGCTGGCGAACCCTGCTGATGGACATGGACGCCGGCAATGTCGGCGACCCGGCGGCGAAGGCCGGCGTGACGCTGTTCCGGAAGCTGGATGCGCGGAGGATGGAGGTCGAGGCTGCCTCCGCGTGGGAGGACCTCGCCGAGTTCTGGGCCAAGATGGTCGTCTACCTCGCGCCGTCCAACGACGTCGAGGGCCATGCCATGGTGCTCGCGGACAACGGCGGCGAGCTCATCACCTACCTCTGGACGTTCTGCACGCACGCCGGCATCATCCGCCAGCCACGTGAGAAGGCGCCGGAGCAGCACGCCGACGGCGATCAGGTGTAGTAGGCAGCATGCTTCCACCGCGTGTGCCCTGTGCACAATTTTCTGCAGATCGAGCCATGCACGCTGACGCTGCCATATGGCTTGTGTTTGTGTGTTTGATTGATTGATTTTTTTTCAATTTTCTTCGTTTGCCTTCGGTGTGGTATGTTCCAAGTGTGGTTAATTGAAAATTGTATTGTGTCACTACCATCTTGTTGTTTGTCGTGTCAAGGACACTAGACAAAGCCAGTATTACACATGGCAAAAGGTTTGTCGAGTATAATACTCCGCAAACCTCTCTCAACAAAGCCATAGTCGCCAAAAGGGTGCTAGGTTACGGGCACTCGGCAAACTCTTCGCCGAGTGCCGACACTCGGCAAACTCTTCGCCGAGTGCGACACTCGGCAAAGTAGTAAGTTTTTTCTAATGCCAGGCACTCGGTAAACTTTTTTGTTTGCCTAGGGCCAGGCACTCGGTAAACATTTATTACTTTTCCAAGTGCCAGGCACTAGGCAAAAGCTATAAATGTTTGTCTAGTGCCAGGCACTCGATAAAATATGGCAACACTCTGTCACGTCCCGCCCTCCCCCTAGCTAGACCCGCCTACATCTAAAAGATCTCTAGGATCTTAAGACTGTCCTCACAACCCAACACAAGAACTTCTCGGTCGATCACCTATCCCCAAATTGCCCTCACAGCCCAACACAAGAACTTTCCGGCTGGTCACCCGTTCCCAAATTGCCCCAAGCCAAGCACGCTTAACCTTAGAGTTCTTTGGAGATGACCTTCCAGAAAAAAATTGCAACCTGTTGATATGAGTATTCTATTAATCCTATGAAGCCCTGAGCCACAATGTTACATCCAGATCTCCTTAGAAGACCGACGTCCTTGTCGGTCAACCCCAGGCCAGGAACCTCCCCTCTTGGCCATGTCCGTGCGTCCAGTGCCGGCGCATGTGCCATGCCGTGTCTCCTCAGAGCCCATGCGCCATGTGCACCATGCCCGCGCAACTGACCCGCCACATGCTCGTGAAACCGAGAGGGTCGGCTCTGATACCACTCTGTCATGTCCCACCCTTCCAGGAAGCCAGCGGGCGGTGGGTGAGGGGCGTCGGCCGCCGAGGGCGGTGGATGGGAGGCGGCGGCGGTAGGCGGGCGCGCGTGTGCGGTGTGTTAGTGTGTGTGAGCTAGCTAGCCGGGCGGGTGAAATTTTTTTTTGCGGTGGCCGGGTAGGGGGCACGTGTTGACTTTGCCGAGTGCCCCCAAGAGAGGCAAAGGAGAGTTGTGTTTCTACTTATCATGAGCAGGGCGGATCTTGGCACCCGGCAAAGTTTTCTTTTCTTTTTTTCTTTCGGCCGGGGTAGGGGCACATGTCGACCTTTGTCGAGTTTACTTTGATCTCCCACATTTAGAGCTATAGTGATGGTCGAATTTAGAATTTGGCTCCAAACTTTTTGTGGACGTAATATATAACAAAATGTCACCGTGCAGATTTATTTGCATCAATTTAAATTTTTTTTAATTTTTTTGCATTTAGTAGGGAATTACTTTGTGTAGCATTCGGCAAACTGTTTGCCGAGTGCCTGACACTCGGCAAAGGGTTTGCCTAGTGCCGGGCATCCGACACGGGGTTTGCCTAGTGCTGCACTAGGCAAAGTAATTCCCTACTAAATAAAAAATAATTAAAAATATTTAAATTGATGCAAAAAAATCCCAAAACTTGGTATGGTGTCATGTATGTTATATATTACGTCCACAAAAAGTTTTGGAGCCAAATTATAAATTCAACTATCACTATGGCTCTAAATTTGTGATATCAGTATAAACTCTAATATTCGTATTCGGAGATTGTTCGGTTTATTAACGTCGTATGTGACAAAATGTTCGAAACCTTTTTAATTTTTACCATAGCCTCAATGTCTCGATTTTATGATACTCGACAAATCTCGTGATTTTTGGACTTTATTTATTTTTTTAATAATTTAAAACCGACCGGACTTTTTTTGACTCACAGTCTTCCTGAATAAAATCTTTGAAATTACTTTTCATGTCCTAGATATGGCCTTAAAATAAACTCAATAACATGAATATCATTTTTAACACATTTTATTCTATTATTCGAATCACTTATAGTTCAAATGTGACACTAGTAAAGAAATTCCTATAAATACAAAAAGTTATTTAAATATAGCGAACAATTTTAATATGTAGTAATTTATGTTGTATATGGAGGAAAAGTGTGAAGGGTGTTTTACAAAAAAAAATCTTAAAATTTTGCCGAATGCCTCGTTGAAGCACTCGACAAACTTTCATCTTTGCCAAGTGCCTTGGCGAGACACTCGGCAAAAACCACGGTTTGCTGAGTGCTGCTTCGTGACACTCGGCAAACAAGAGGAATTTGCCTAATGCTAGGCTGCCGAGTGTAATACTAGACAAACAAGAAAGTTTGCCGAGTGGTAGGCTTTGTCGAGTGGCACTCGACAAACACCTTGTTTATCTAGTGCCTGAGGTTATGCACTCGGCAAATTCCTGAGCAGTAGACAATCCTCCAAATTTCGATAGTGTGTGTACATGTATATATTCATTTAATAAATTATATTGAGTGTTATGGCCAACAAAGGAGTTACTCACAGAAACAGCGTGGTAGGGAAGTGGTAGTTATACACACTTGTAATACCATGGTATTATATGATTTTTATATTGATTCATGGTATTGTATGATTTAATTCCTTGTGTAAATAAATTCTACACATATGCCGATACAAATTTAATAAAATTTAACGAGATTAGAGATTGTCGTTTGTCTCTGTCAATTTTTATATGATGTTTAACTATTTGTTTCTCTAAAATTTTAATAAAAAATATGTAAAAATATAAGTCATACTTAGAGTGCGCTTTGTGATAAAATAAATCAAAACAAATAAATAATACTTATAATATTTTTAAATAAGAAGAATTAATGTTGAAACATTATGTTTAAAATTAACATAATCATATATTTAAAATAAAGGTAATATTAATTAATCGGCATGGGCGTTACCATGAGCTCAAAACACACGTGCAGAAATGGACACAAAATGAATTAGCTACAATCAAATGAAGAGTTTAACTAGCTATAGATGGATCATCTACACGTACAAGAAAAGAAAGAGAGAAGAAGCGCACTGCGTGTATGTTCAGAACCCATCATTGGATCAGATCATGAGATTGTTTTTCACAGGTTTTATTTTTCTCCATACTTGCAAGCAAATTAAAACCCAGCTGCTGTTGCATGATAACTCCAAATTCCGTTGCGAAATCCTCCAAAATTAAAGCTTGATCTGTCTATCAGCTTTGGTTTGCTACATACTTTTAGTTCAGCTAATTTCATTCCCACAAGACTACATTAATTGTTGAGCTATGCATAATTAGTATATTACATCGCTAATTCCACAAATTTAAGCAAAAAAAGAGAGAAAAGAGTACTGCTTAGACAAGGCAATAATGGCATCCATCCGTTCCAACCATCGTTTGCTCCTCCTCGCCGGCGTTGCCGCCGTCCTCCTCTCCGCTGTCGCCGCCGGCCGGGAGAGCCAGTGCCAGCCGGGGAGGCCTTCCCGCACAACCCGCTGTCCGGGTGCCGCAGCTACGTGATCAGCCGTGCCTGCCCCGGCCACGGTCCTCGCCGCCCGGAGATGGCCAAGGCGCGGTGCTGCCGCGAGCTCGCCGCCGTCCGTCCGCGCTGCCGGTGCGAGGCGCTGCGCCTGTTCATGGACGGCGTGGGCGAGCTGCGTGGGTGCCCAAGGGAGGCGCAGAGGGCCGCCGCCGCCGCGCTCATGGAGGCGGAAGAGTGCGACCTGCGTGGTGGCTCCGGCGAGACGGGGCGGTGCTACTGGCTCGTCGGCGACGGCGACGTGCCCAAGTACTGAGAAGTGAGAAGTCAAGCTTGTGTATTATATTATTTTCAAAACAAAGGTCAAGTTTGCGAATAAAGTATTGCATCGGTGGATCGATCTGTTATTCAGATAATCCCATTCAAATGCATTGCGAATTAAATTAATATTAAACAAATAATTAAACCTATCTATTAACTTATTGAAATAATTAAAAAAAGCGTCCGTGTTCGTTGTCACGGCCTAAAAATTCTTATATTACTTTTAAAAAAGACAAAATAGAGTCTATATAAAAATTCAATTTAAAAATAGCTAAAATTTAGAATTCAAAAATAATAAATATCCGAAGAGGAGACTATAGTAGGTATACAATTTAGAATAACTTAGAAAAAGCAACCTCCACGTTCGCTCTCAAAGCCTAAAATTTTTATATTAATCGAAGAAAAAGAAAAATAGAGTCTATATAGAACTATAATTTAAAAATAGCTAAAATTCAGAATTCAAAAGTAAGAAATATCAAAAGAGGAGACTATAGTGCATATAGATATACAATTTAGAGGTTAATTGAAATTCACAATTAAAAAATAAGAAAATTAAAAGTATAGTTTAGAGTATGGCTATATATATGTACACAATTTAGAAATAACAAAAATTCAAAATTAAAAAATAAGAAAGATTGGGACAAAAGTCTAGAGTCCATAAAAAATACAATTTAGAATAATTAAAATTTAGAATTAAAAAATAAAGAATATTGTAATAAGTGTCTAGAGTCCATATAAAAATACAATTTAGAAATAACTGAAATTCAGAATTAAAAAGAAAAGAAATATTGAAAAACAAGTCGAAAGTCCATATAGAAATACAAGTTAAAAATAACTAAAATTCAGGATTTAGTAATAAAGAATAATAAAACGAGGGTATAGAGTTTTTGAGGGAAAACCTGTGGGGGAGAACCCCACAGAAGAATAAATTAAAGCCAACAAAAGGGAGGAAAACTTACAGCGGGGTTAGCTGAATTAGAGAAGTTAGAAAAAAAGACAGAATATCTAACTAAAACCATCTATCCAGTGGCAAAAGGCTTCCTTTATCTCGAGACTTGAAGAAGACACTGAGACTTGAAGTTATTAACCCAGCTAGAGTGACTAGGAGCTTTCCTTTCAAACACCTTGTCATTGCGAAGTTTCCAAAGTTCCCAAAGGGCTATCATAGCTGCCTCAAGAGAGAAAGCTGGGCTTTGATCATTTTTAAGTCTCAAAAGACGATCATGGAGAGGAAGAGGTCTCCAGAGTAAAGCCGATCGTCAACCAACAATGCTGCGCGAAAGGACAGTCAAAAAGAGATGTTGAATACATTCGTTCCTGCCATCGTCACACATAACACAATAATCGTCATCTCTGTGGCCAATGTGGCGTCTTGTCAGCATCGTCTTGGTATTTAGTCGGTCAATTAAGATGAGTCAGATGAAGAATTTGATTCGTCGAGTGTAGCGCGACTTCCACACGATCTTGAAAACCTGGTGGGCTTGAATAGCGTTGTATGCAAGTTACGTTAGTTTTTGCGAGAGAAAAGATTCCCCCAAATAGGGATCCATTTGTCCGAAGCCTCCGCAACATAAGGTATCTGCTGTAGCTCGTCTTGCAGTCCTGCCAATTCTTCTAGTGCCTGTTGCGACAACGGAAGGGTGAAGAGAGAATCCAAGTCTTCCGAGAGCATCACTCCTTTAACTAAGATGGAGTCTGATTTAGCATATGAAGCCAGGCGAGGATAAGTCTCCTTTAACTTGTTTCCCAACTAGGGATCGTTCCAAAAACTCACAGTGGTGCCAGAGCCAACGCTGCAAGTGGTTATACGACGATAGATTGCATTTAAACGAAAAACATCTTTCGACCAGAAGGACCCAACTTCCTTGGATTCATGTGGGACTTTGGAAGAATAATATCTTGACCAGATAAGGTGCACCCAAGGTGTCTCAGTATTGTTGTAGAATTTGTGTAAGTGCTTCATAAGCAATGCATCGTTCTACACTCGGAGGTTGATGATCCCAAGTCCTCCTTTCTCTTTGGGTATTTGAACTAGCTCCCATGTTGCGAGGTTGCCACTAGTTTTCTTTTCTGAATTTCCTCTCCAGAGGCACTGCTTCCGCGCACGATCTATACTGTCTATAACCCCAAGAGGGAGTTTTAAGGTACAGAGAGCATAAGTGGTGATTGGGGTGATAGCTGAGTTCAGCATTTGCAGCCGACCAGAATAGGACAACCAAGTAAATAATCCAGATAACCGACGTTCCACCCTATCCATGATTGGAGAAAGGTCCTCAATTCTCGGCTTTGTAGTGCCCATCGGGAGCCCCAGATAGGTGAAAGGCAGGGAGCCGATGCTGCACCCAAAGGTGTTGGCTAGTTGTGTCATTCTTTCTGGGGAGACATTGATGGGGATCATCTGAGACTTATTAAAATTTACTTTTAGGCCCGTGGACAAAGAGAAGCTGTTGAGCAGGGTTTGAGAAAGAACAACTGACGCCCATCCGCTTGCATAATTAGAAGAGTGTCATCTGCATACTATATTATAGGAAAATCATTCGTGGATTGTCTGATTGGGGGAATGAGGAGGTTTTCCATGGCTGCTTTGTTTATAATAACCTATAAAAGCTCAGCCGCCAGCACAAAAAGCAGAGGAGACAAGGGATCACCCTGTCAGACACCGCGTTTGCAGGGAAAAAATTTTCTAGGTACCCTATTTAGAAGAATTGCCGATCGTCCAGAGCGAAGAATCACCTGAATCCAGTTGATCCAACGAGAAGGAAATCCCAGATGGATCATCATCTGTAAGATTGCTTTATGTTCCATAGTATCAAAGGCTTTTGCAAAATCCAGTTTAAGGATGATTGTCGATCACTTGTACGATGACGCGATGAATATATTCAAAACTCCATGCAAGCAGTCTTGAATGGACCGAGCCCTGATAAAACCGTACTAATTTTGATGGATAAGGCCTATGATAACTATTTGTAGCCGATCTACCAGAATTTTGGTAAGAAGTTTGAGACTGACATTCATCAGGAAATAGGGCGATAGTCGTTTACAATAATCGGGGTCTCAATTTTGGGAATAAGAGTGATGTAGGATGCATTAATGCTATCCACACTGGAGGTTCTGGAATGGAAGTCTTCGTAGAGTTTGTAAAAATCCTCTTTGATAATCGGCCAGCACTTTTTCATGAACATACCATTGAATCCATCCAGTCCCGGGGCTTTATCTGGAGGCATCGTTTGAATAATCTTATCAATTTATTTTCTTGCAAAAGGTTCTACCAGACTGCTCAGATCTTCCGATGAATTGACTAGAGTAGCGAGATCAAACATCCTTGGGTTAGAACTAATCCCCATTCTATTACGAAAGGAATTCCAAAGAAGGCCTGCCTTCCCATCATGATCTAGGATCTCAAAACCCTGGTTGTTATGAATACAAGGAATCAGGTTTTTCCTCGGTGGCCATTGCATGAAAGAATTTAGTACACTTGTCCCCTGATTTGACACGGTTGACAGTGTATCTTTTCCTCTAGTAAACGTTTTTATAGTGTAAAAGCTTCTGAAGTTGGTCTTTCAACAGTCTTCGCAAGATGGCTTCCACATTATGAAGTAACCTTGTATCTTCAAGAACATCCAGAAAAGCAATCACTGTATTGCAATTTCAAATTAGCAGATTCAGATTTGAGAGGTCACGACTCCAGGTCTTTAAATCAGATCTAAGTCTCTTGAGTTTTTTAGAAATTAGCTGGGACTGAACAGAGGCTTCTGTAGGCTTTTGCCAACTATCCTGGACCGTCTAAAAGAAATTGCCAACCTCCACCCAGAAATTTTCGAATCTAAACAGGTTGGACCTTGGAATTTTAGTCCCAATTGAGATTTTGCAGGGGATATGATCAGACGTGGTCCTAGCCAGAGGAAGGACTTCTGTATTTGGATAGACTGAAGTCCAGTTTGGAGAAGTGAAGAACCAGTCCAGCTGTTCTAAGAGAGCATCGGATTGCATATTACTCCAGGTGTAAGCCTTTCCTTTAATGGGGAGTTACTCTAAACCGAGATGCCCAAGCGTGTTATTGAAGGTTAAAGTGTCTGACAAACTGCCACCTGGTTTATTCCAACTACTGAATGATCTATAAAAGTTGAAATCACCCAGGAATATCCAATTAGTATCATCATCAATCTCATGGTCCCTAAACCAGGTTATGAATTGAGAGCGAGTTAGTTCGACACAAGGGCCATAGATATTAGTCAACAACCACTAATCACCGTTGGTTTTAGATTTAAAAAGCATCGTGATGCCAAAGAAGCGCTTGTCCAAAGCCGAACCAGAGAAAGAAGAACCATTCCAGAGCACCAGGAGCCCACCCGAAGCCCCCGCAGAGGGAGTAAAGTCAAAGCGATCGAAGCATTTAGGAGCAAAATTATGAATAAAGGAGATACAAAACTATCACGTTTGGTTTCCTGAAGACAGACGATGGAACAATTGCTTTCTTCAATTTTGTTCCTAATAGCTGACCATTTGCTGACACTATTGATCCCTCTAATATTCCAACATAAAATATTCCAGTTGTGCGTCATCATTACTGATAAGATTATTGGTGACAGAAATAAAGCATGCTCTGGCTAGAAGAGTCAGATAAGGGATGGCGATGTTCACAAAATCACAGATAAAACAATAGCTGGGATAAACAGATTGTTCTGAGGAAATAAAAGGACGGTAAAGGTGAACAACAGATAAAACTTCAAGAAGCTTGTCCTGCATCATTTGGGTTCACATCTTCATAACTAGATGTTGATGATGGCGTCTGCAGAAGCGCCTCTCCAGTTAGATCGCTAGGATCTAAGCCACAGTTGATGCCCCATCCTCGAAGGATCTCTACTGGAATCGGCTCGGTCTTTCACGCATCTGCATCGATAAGCACTGGGCAAAGCTTGCGCCATTTAGTCTCAAGCTTAACAGATCGAAAGCCATCGGTCTTGTTTAGCCTGGCGCTACGCCTGACACTTGATTCCACTAGCTGGGCAGAAGGATCTGAAATGGAGACCGAGAGGGAAATCACACCACTAGGATGAGATTTGAACTTCTCCAAAGCACTGACATCAAGAGAGCTGGGCTGAGTCTGCTGAGAGGTTACTCTGTCCCCATCTGGGCCGTCAAAAGCACCCTGGCAGCCATCAGAATCATCTGAGCTATGCCAAGCCCGCTTCTGAGGAGCAGTGCATCGGCTATCCACAAAATCTGACCAGATTTGGAGGGCTAGAGCATGGAGGCAAGGCTTCCAGACGACAAGTTCCCGGCCATTGGACATGTTTAAAAGAGCAGACTGAGCCTGAAGAGCCTTTTGATCAATCACCAGCGGTTTACGCAAGACGGAACCAGCAGCCTGATGGGAGATCTGGGATGAGCCCGGGATATTCCTCCTATGAAACAGAGCGATAGTGGTGCAATGACTCTGAGTTGCCTTAAAACGGAGAAAGTCTTCACAGAGTACTGATGAAACCTCACTAGAAGAAGAGCTGTCCTGGTTCTGACTCTGTAAGGCTACGGCTAAATCTTCCAGGGGGATATCTGGGCCTGTGCAACGAAGAAAATTCATGGAGGACCCAGACAGCTCCAAATCCATATAGTGCGAGGATCTTCAGTGGTGCTGTAGTGGAATGAGGCGCCCAAGCTAGCCATGGTTCCGGGTCTGCTTGTTGTTGAGCAGCTGCCTGATGATGAGGTTGCTGGGGTTGCTGGTTTTGGAGATGGTGATGATGCGCCCATTGATTATGGTGGGGGTTGTTGCTGAAGAAACCCAAGTGAGGAGCTGCACCATGGACTTCTTCTGCCCAGTTGGGGGCCTGAGGGTTGTGGCCAAGAATGATTGCGGCATGCTCCGGGTGAGGTTCACCATCGAAAGGAACAGGATCCTCATCGGCAGGAAACACGTCAGCAAAATCGCCATTCAGGATAAAGACTGACATTGTCCAAGATCGGCTCTGGCCCCCAAGAAGAGTTCCACTGGAAAAGATCAAACTTCTTGGGACTCTATCAGGACTGAGAACGAGAGCCCCCACAAGAACCCTGCTCTTATTCTGATTTTGATACCAGTTCAAAATACGACCGTAGGGAGCAACCGCAGCCCTAATAAAAAGATCTTTCTGATAATCCAGAGGGAAGGCTAAGAACATGAGCCAACAAACCCTAGTATAAATGCAAGAACGTGCATTGATGCCCTCGTCATGCTTAGTGATCCTGACTTGATGGTTCTGAAACTGAAGAGGAGAATTGTGGACTAGTTGATGTCTCTGAGTTACAGTTCTAAGCCTGATCAGTCCTAATCCCAAAGGGGAAAGATGTGCAATCTCCACTTGAACCCGCTGGGTGTCCTCTAGGAAGTGGCAAACCAGATTCAAAGTTGGTCGAAGTTGGTTTACCTCAAGCGGCATTGGGTCGATGGCAACAATAGCATAGTCTTCATGTTCCCTTGTCGGTTTGCCGCCGAGAGCCACCCGGCCACGCGCCGGCCTGTTCCAACCATGCTCCACTTCAAGGCCGCCAACCAAGAAGTGCTGAGGGTTGACGGGAAAGTTGGCCATCTCTTCATGATCGCTGACGACTTGAGAGGAAAAAAATGGAGAGCGAGAAGCTTGGAAGATGAATCTGGCAGAACGGGAGGAGAAAATGGCAAACTTGAAACGGGAACAGAGATTATCTGTTGCTTTTTGGAAAAACCCGTGCGTCCGCTTTCTACACAAATCCTCGAGGAGACGAAAGATCAGTGCGAAAAACGAGGTGGGTAGTGTCGGATTGAGAGGAAACCTTCCGGTAGTGGAGGGATGAGTTATGGAAGCTGAGTTGAGCTTGGGCCTCCAAACTTGAGTAGGTTGTTTTCCTTTTTTGGGCTTAGGAACCAAAATTTGAGTGAGCCGAGCAAGAAAAGAACTTGAACCAAGAGCAGATCCAGAAGATGAACGGCCCAAAGACTTTGAATTCGAAAAAACCACATTTCGTGTTGCCTTCTGAACAAAATCCGGGCGCAATTTCAGGCGCATATCACGGATCACAGAACCACCTGGCTGCCGGCTAGACGCCGGAGGATCCCCTGGCCGTCGGCAAGAAGCCGAAGAATCAGACCCAACACGAAGAGGGAAAGAGGACAAATATCTGGCAGGATCAATCTCCAACCGAAATGAGCCAAACGAGATAGGAAATGCGGGTTGATGCGGAACTCTTGCGGGAGACTGAACAAGCTTGTTGGCAAACCTGACTTTTTTCTTGTTAATATTGTCTTTCATCATGCGCTTAGCAGATATTGAGAGTACAAGATTCCATTCCTTTTCCTGTTCAATCTCCCATGCCCTTTTCTCTTTCTCCCAATTAGGCATACCATTGCTCCAAAGATGAAAGTATAGATCAAAGAGACCAGTAGTGACTCTGCGGAGTTTATAAATCTCGAAACCCACATCTTTGGAGAAACCGAGAATCGAAACTGGTTGTTACTGAGAAATTTGACATGAAACTTAGCAGCACAACTGCCCAAACAAGATTGCAAGGCAAGGGAGACAGAATCCTCGGAGAGGCGAAAAAGGAAACACCGAAAAGTAACCAAAAGAAGGAAAGAGCCATCAGCATTAGAGGAAGGATGATGTACCGACGAACGGTGACGACGGCGAATCTTATCTTGGAACTCCAATCCAATATCAAAATCCATCTTATTAACAAGATCCGACGAAGACCCCATTGAGAAGGGTTGAACACACAATTAGAAGCAGATGGCATGGTGAACTCCGGCCCGAGGACGGCTACCCGCTCCGCAAGAGAACGACGACAAGGAGCAGGGAGGAGCCGCGGAGCCATTTCACCTCACAAGGGTATAGAGTTCATATAGAGAATATAATTTATAAATAACAGAACTTCGAAATGAAAAAAAGAACTATTGAAATAGGAGTCTATAGAGTCAATATAGGAGTACAATTCAGAGTTAAAAAATAATTAATAACTATCACATATATACAATACAATATAAATGTTATACATTTGCTAGTTTGATCAAGTTTGTACAAAACTTAAAATTATATTACCATTTTAATATATTTTAATAATAAAATATGAACATATATATATATATGATATTATATGATAATGATGCTAGTCGCGCAATCTGTATGAACAATCATACTAGTTAATATTAAACGATAACAAAAACGTGTACATGCTACAATCTACTCCCTCGATCCCTTGAGATCTTATTTTTAGTTATGCATGTGGATAGATGCACACTTGAACTTTTGGTCTTTTAGAATGGAGATGGAGTATTGTATGAACTTATGAACGGTGTGTGATGTGACTTATATGTTAGTGTCATGGATAAGACATACCTAATACTTTTGTGTTAGACTTGGCGGGCCCACCATATAGCAAAATTTATACGAAATCAAGCCTTATATACAGAAGGTGTTCTAGATAAGGAAAGAGAAGTAGAACCTTATTTGCGCAAGATAATTAGAACTCCTCAGATCGTATCCATATTTGGTAAATACAAGACCCTCAGGAGAAAGGACACGACAATACAGATCTAGATAATTCTAGACAAGCCAACATACACTAAGACAAGTCTAGACAAACCCAGTTTAAAGCCATAAATATCGACGTGAGGGATTTAGAACTACCTTTAATATCGCCGAGTTACTACTTGAGGTAACTGATGACTGCTAGCCGTCGACCACTTACTGGAGTTTTACACCGTATACTGATAGAGATTAGATTAGATTCTCTCTTCCATTGTACTTATGTGATACTGATATATAAATGCAACACTGGTTTCGGTCAACGGTAGTAGAGATGTTATCTATCAGTTAAGTGGCCCAAACTTTTATAAAAATCCATGCCTCATATCTCTTTTACCTCAATCATGCGTATACCCTGACATCAACGATCCCTATACTATACAAATACCATAGTCGGGTATAACTCATCGACAATATACTCATGCGAATGACCATGACAAGGTAAACTCGTTCTTTAGCGATGCATGTTTATTCATTCTATAAGAATAGATTACCGCTTAAAATTTGTCATACGGATTATTTCAGATTTGAGAATAAAATCAAAGACCATGCTGCGAGGGAGGATGGTGCATGGAAAAAAACTTGCTTCACGAGAACCTGTTTATCAAAAGAAATCCAAGACGAAGCTTACAAATAAATCAAGCAAGATGGCAGTCACAAAATTGCATGGACACACTAGGGATCAGCATGCAGTGCATGCGTGCACAGTTCTGTTGGTTTTGGATGCAATAGATGGACTGAAAGAATGAAAGAAAGAGAACTGAAGTTCCACATCATGTGCGAGTTTGGCAAGGAAAATAATTAGATCATCTGCTGCCGCATTATTTTATTATGATCAGCCTGCTTTAGGAAAGAATAAAATATATAGGTTTTTTTTGTCGGCCTTTTGTTTCTTCCGGGTTGGGGTAAGCAGCCCGTTAATTGAGTTGGAGTCCAGCCAGCTCGCGCCTTTGTCTGTTACCACAACAACGGAAACATATATCTATGTCGGATGGCAATACTCATCTATGTCAGATACAACATCCATCACAATACAAGATCAGTAATGTGAGAAGCCATCTGTATCGGACAGAAGCCCGTCACCGATGCACTTATCTTGTCAGCCTAAACTAAAACCCATCACGAATGACATTTATCTTTATCGGGCCTAAACTAAAGCCTGTCACAGATGACACTCATCTGTGACGAGCTTTAGTTTAGGCCCGTCATCGATGAGTATTTCCCAAACAAAAAATATTTTTTTGCTAGCCTCAGGCCTTTGCTAGCCATGCTCACTGAAAAATTATTCACATATACAATTATATTTTCATTCCCAGCACCCTCATTTATATATACAATTATTCGTAGGAAACCCAATTCATAACATTTACATATTTCAAATATCCATTCATATATACAATTTATTTTTGAAATTGAGGAGAATGAATATTTAATTTTGTCTCAAAACATGTCTTATTATACAACCAAAACAAAAGTGACATCATCTCAGATCTATACATTACAACTCTCTATGTGCTCCTCTAGATATTATTTCTCTTTTGCCCCTCTCTATTTTCCCTTTTGATGCGCTATTGAGCAAGACACGAAAAATTTGACTTTTTTGTTTTATTTATATATATTTTTCTTTACTTAGGAGCACATGAGAGGTAACCACAAAAAAGTTGAGCCTAAACAAGTGAAAGACGTGGCCGATGAAAAATTCAGAAGACACGTTCAGAAATGAAAATAAACTTCTGGGCTGGAAAAGGCAATCTTCTGAGCCTTTTTTGGGGAAAATAAAATCGTCGGATGCAGCAAAGCGGCGGATGAACGCATCCAAAATTTTTTGAAGTCGATTTTTATATATGAAAAGTCTCAATCGGAGTCGTATGCAAAAGTTATGGTCGTTTTAAAAACCGACTCCGAATTAGAGGGCGAAATGGGAACAATGCGTGCAAAAACTTATTACACAAGCACAAACTAGACGTGATGGCTAGGGTTTGATGGAAACAAAGGGGAAAACGATGGATACATGGCATGGCATTCATTTCAGATGTATACATGAGGGAGCACAATAACACATGAGGGAGATGGACTTACCTGGAGCATGGTGGCGCTCGGTGGCCGGGCTTGGGGATGGCGGCGTTCAGGCTCGGGGATGGCGGTGCTCGGTGGCAGTGAGAAAGAACGACAGCATCGGGCTCAGGAGGGCGCGAAGGACGGCGGCGACCTGCTTCGAGAGACGATGACGGCTCTAGGGTTCGCAATATGAGGACTTAAAAAATTTTTGTGCTCATGTGTAGATCTGAATCGACGTTCGGGCTAGGTTAAATAATTTCGAAGCATATCATGTGTTTGAGCCCGTCACTGGTAACACTCATCGGTGACGGACCTAATTGTTATCTCAATCGGGCCTCAGGTTGGTGCCTGTCACGGATGACACTCATTGGTGACGGGCCTAATTGTTATCTCAATCAGGCTTTAAGTTGGTGCACGTCGTGATTTGAACCCGTCACTGATAGGTATCATCACGTGATGGGCTCGAGTTTTTTTGCACATCTAACATGTCTATACGAGTATTTATTTGTCGACCTCTTTTTAGGCCCGTTTGAGATGACTTCGTTGTGACGGTCCGAAACCTAAGCATGTGAGAGCCCGTCATAGATGAGAGGATCTGTACTAATATACGGAGGTCCGAGGTCATTTCAGTAATATATTGTTACTAGCAAAAATACCTATGTCTCATGACAAATGAATAATTTTTACGATTGATAAAAACTATATCAATTTAAATGTAAATTAAAATAAAACAAACAAAACAATGGCAAAACAAAATCAAAAATTATATATAGCATTGAACCCTGTTACGCTGGTGTCACTATACGAAGAATCCCTTATATACATCATTTTATAGTCTCACAAATCGATCAGGTGGCTATGCTATAAGTTGATGCATGGATGTTTTACTATACCTCATCGATCAAAGATTGAAATTTTGATTATTCAATTCAAAGATTAAAATTTTGATTATTCAATTAGTGAAAGTTTTTACTATTCAATTAGGGAAAGTTTTTTTTACTGTAGATAAAAAGTATTTGTAAAAGTATTTGTAAAGTAATAAACTTGTCACATATACACCTTAAACAATGAGAATTTTAAAAAGAAAATATTTATGAGGAGAGAAATTTGATAGAGAAAAAAAGGAGAAAAGAGAGGAAGAGGATGTGCAAGATTGGGAGAAAAGAAAAGGAGAAAAAGAAAATGAGAAAAAGGAGCAAAGAAAAGACGATGATTAGGGGAGGGAGAGGGGCGGGACGAGGCGACGGGATGGTGTGGGTCGGTTGGGTTGGGTTGAAAGGGGGTGTATAACAGTTATTCTATGCCATGTTGAATTGGATACGGGTGACTTACGACTAACTCAAAACATAGATGACATACCAAATTTTCGACGAAAACATCTTTAATTTGTGAAAGGTTTAGAAAAACCACAACTTTTTAATCAAAATTAAACCCTATTAGCCCTAGGCTATGTTTCTCTGAACTTGAGAGATTCATCTACTATTATTCTTGCTAATTCTTTGACGTTACTTGGATTGACTGTTGTTGTCAACATATCCGTGCAATCGCTTCGTTTGCTTGTGTGAATTGGAACTGTGAAGGTTATGGTGTGATTATCGGCATTGAGCTCTTATACATGGGACAAGCTAGGTTGCCGCGAGGATTGATCTAACTACGACACTTCTGAGTTTTCATGTTCATCATTATCGCAAGATCGGGTCACCCCGTATCAGTGTGTTTATATTCGGTTTTGAACGGTCGTGACAAATTAACTATGATTGTTTCAATGAAGGAAATTAATGGCCACACAAAGAAATTCAGAGATTTTCTTTATTTGCATTGAATTTGGAATTTTTCAACATACAATGTGTTCTGAGTTATTGAAATTTTTCAATTAAATGTTGTCATGGTCCATGTCTTTTTGTTGAAATGTGTTGGAACAATATTTCTATATACGGAATATGTTGAAACTGTTGCATGACGATTCACAATTTCAGAGGGTGTAGCTATACTAGCTTGTTACGCCACATTTTTTTTTAAAAAAAAAGTCAAATCGTTTTGCACTGTAATTACCTAAATTTATATTATAATTATACAACAAATTTTAGAACTTACAGTTTTAATATTTGCATTATAATTTTCCTAATACACAATGTATAAGATAATTAGGATTAGAAGTAATTTGTTATCTACTTGGAGGAGTCGATAGAAGAAATGCAAGCAAACTTGCATATAGGAGAGTGAGGAATCACGTAGGAGAAAAGTGATTGGAATTAAGTTAGATATGTGGCGTCATATTTTTAGAATGAAAAAAATTGGGTGACTTGAATTTATTTTTTTAATAAAAATAATTTTTCCCCATAGATTTAATTATAATTTGAACAAACTTTTGCTATATCCAAAGAAATTCAAAATATTTGGTTGCAAGGTGTATCTTATCGGGACGCGCGGCTAGACACAAAATTTCAAACTGAATTGTGAACCCCATGTAAAACTCTTTTAGAGCACCTTACGCTACAACGATCATCCTCATCTCAATCGGACGGTAACTCTCATCTGTGTCGGGTATGACGTCCGTCACGATGAAAAGGTCATCGATGTAAAAAGTCATCTCTATCGAACAAAAGCACGTCACCGATTTTAATTATCTTTGTTGGGTCTAAACTTACGTCCATAACCAATAGGTTTGACCCAGAAGGCCAGTCAAACAAGGGACCGACACCGATTGTACAATCTCAAATGGACCACAACTAAAGCCCGTCACATATAACGAACTACTCAATCGGACTTTAAATTATACCCGTCACGAGTGACTAACAACTCAATTGGGCTTTAATTTATGCCCATCACGGATGACTGTAATCTCCATCGGGCTTCCTTTAAAGCCCGTCACCGATGAGTTTTTCCCAGAAAAAATATTATTTTTTTGCTAGCCATGCCCGCTGCAAAAATTATAGAAACATAGATATATTCCATTTCTCCTTTGCATCCCTTTTTACATACATTCACATATATATGAAATTCACATACATTCACATACATCTCATATTCACACATCTATCCACAAACACATCCATTATTCACATATTTCTCATGAACACATTTGACAAAACTATAATTTACAAATTATTATCAAAATTATTCTTTGTGGTCGATCGACTCTAATGATTATTCTTTGTCGTTGATCGATTGTCTAAAATGTTACTAGGGCTGTCGGCCTCAAGGAAAGCCATTAACCCATCTGGAGCACTCGAAACATGATATGCGCCACCCGACGAGATGACATGTCGGAAGATGAATCCGTAGAGTTGTTCAGCGAGGGCTAAGCAAACATGTGGCAATAACTGACTTGTCGGGAGATCTAATTTCTACAAATGAAAGGAATGAATATGTAAAAACATAATATGTGTTTAGAAACATGTATTTATATCTTAACAAATATAGCGAACCTCGAATCGAAATGTGACAGTTACGGTCCTCTAGGTAAAACCACATAAATTTTATCACGTAGAAACCACATATGCTCGTGCCAGGTTCCTAACGTTGACACCAACGGTGGCAGCAAATCCAAAATGTATCGGCACATAGAGCGTGTCGATGATACTTTTTATTATACTTCAGAAGTTTCTTATTTAGGATGTCAATGACAGATTGGAAAGCTTCTTGTGGTTTCCTTAATCCATCCATGACAACAATCCTAGATTCATTTAAATGGATGGCAAGAAAGATCCAGTGATGGCTGCATACAAATGGAGAGAGCAATTAACACCTTCAAGCACAAATGATATGTACAACTATAAATGTCACACTTACTCAAAATTGTAGGGCAAAAGGATCGTATTCATGTCCTTAAGCTTGACAAAGGAGTTGTAGAGGTAGTCCAACACCCATTTTTGGGACCTTGGGCCGTAATCAATATGATAAGAATTGACAATCCCTGGATCGAGGAATCCTTCTTTGTTATAGGTTGCTCTACATTCAAGTGTCCCCATTCTGTATAAGAAAATAAGTTAGACACTCTATGAGGATATCAACTTAGAAATAATAGCTAGGGGTTCGAGTATGCTTACAATGCCCATAGCTGAAATAGCAATACATCTAGGTCCCTCAGATTGTATAGTTGAAATAGTTTCTCAAATGGGACCCAGATTATACCATCCTCGTGATGGAAGTCCTCGTCCCTATAAAAGACGGTGAACGTCTATTTACCCTCTTTTGCCATCTGTAGGTACCATTCTTCTACCCTTTTCATCTGAGTGCAATTTCCAACTACGTATTCAGGGGTGGTCAACGGAGCACCTAACTTGAACTTAGCTGACTGAGGGACCTTCTCAATATTGTGCACATCAGTAACTCTTCACCCCTGAACTTTTAAGAATTTCTTGCTCATACTTTTGTGCTTTGTCTTTCACGAACTGTTCCCTGGAAAATTGTCACAATTTTCTTTGTTGACCGTGTGTCGGTAGTCCGAAATTAGTTTCTTCGGTGCTGGTGGCATTGTCATGCGAATGAAGTAGTCTTGTACTTCAACTGGCATGCATATAGATGGCTTCGACGCCACTTTCTTGCCCTTCTCCAGAGATGATGGTTCAGAGCGAGCAGGCCATTCAGGACAAGACCCGTCAAAGTCGGTATCATACTGCAGCTCGATCAAGTCATCTTGTGGATCACCTAAGGGAGATGGAGGGGTTGGATCACCTAAGGGAGATGAAGGGACTGACATCGGAGTTAATTTGATGTCAATGAGCTCCTTCAGCCATTGGATAAAGCTTCCTCATACAGCTCCTAGGGTTAGGATCTCGTCGTTCGGTGGATGCTGCAGCGGGAGATGGACCCAATCATCATTCACTTTGTCCACTTGCACTTTTGCATATCCGGCCATAAGTTGCAACCCATACATTCTTGTATCGGTGTTTGGATTGAATGCTAGTCCCTCGGCTACCGAAACCGTGAAAGAGAGCATCACCTCAACTCTTAGCATGCAGTTAGTTGGTTCCTGCAATAGACACAAACATAATTTTTAGATAATTTGTAGAAAATGGATTTGTTAAGAGTGTTATGCATTTTGGCCTATAGTTATACCATTATATGGTAGACGGCGGCTAGGACCGGTGTTGGATTTTCCACCGCCTCAATTGATGCACAACTGTTACGTCTTTGCGTTGGACTTTCTCATTGCACAGTGACGGTGTGTGTGATGGTCTGCTGCTCGGCTCGGATCTGCTGCCTAATCCGTTCCACAGCATGGTCTAGCTTCTCTTCAATTTCTGAGCTCAGTTCGGCTCTAACCTGCTCGGATCCTCTCAACTAGGCGTGCATCTCTTTCCGCCTTCTTTGTAACGACCTGCTTCTTATACTGCCCGGCATATTCTGGAAGTCCATATTTCCAGGGGACATTAGAGCCAACGCCCCTTGTCCGTCCATGGTGTTCGTCGGTGCCCAACGCTTGAGTGAGGATGTCATCCTCGTGTCTATCGGTGCAGGCCTCTTGGGAGGTCTGTCTCATAGCAACCAACTCTTTCTGCATTACAAGTGAGATCTGTATAAGTCGAGTGTATGATATATGTAAAGAAACTAAACTTGTTGATCCTGGGGATTTGGTAGAGTGAACATCCCATTGTTGTTCTTCACGGCCCTTGCCCTTGTCCAACTTCTTGCATGTGGGTGCAGGATATCTGCAAATGGAGGTGGCACGTTTGATGCCTCTGGCGCCTCATCCTCTTTCTGTGATTGCTCCTGCTTCCCAGCATATCCTTCGCTGCCAAGCCGGTGTGGGTGCACATACTGAGCCTGGAGTGCCCTATAAGCATCACTTCTGGCTTGGAATTTGACAGTTGATTTCTTTGCGTAGAACTCCTCCCACACGGCTGGCGTGATAAAGGGGTATTTCTCAAATGCATCCAGGGTGCTAGGCTTGAGAACGTGGTCGGTGACCAGCTTGGACTCAAAGCTCTTCCAACCATGTCCCATCGTCTGGAAAGCCGTCCGCTTTACCTTGTCCTCGTCGGCTGCAGGATATTCGAAGCTCTCCTTGAATTTCAGCCAAGCAATATCCTTCTCCACGTCCGGCACCTCCTTGATGTGATCATGCAAAATACTAATGGTCTGTCTCCCTATTATCCCGCAGATCGTCTTGAATTTCGTGGGCACATTCGGGGGAGTGGACGACACTTCTAGGAGGTCCACCTCCTTTGGGATTTCATTAGGGCTTTTAAGGGTTCGTGTCCTTATGGACCCACTAGTTGTCGCCGACATTGATTTGTCATGCTGATACATCCTCTAAATAGCTTACTAAATCACAAAATGAAAAATTAACAGTATAAACTATTAAAATGAAAGCTCTATGCTCATTTTATTCCGTATAAACTGTCAAAATGATTCACATTTTCGTTTTGAGACACAGTCATAAGAGAGAGGGGACTCAACTTTTTCATTTTGAGCTTTGGATGATACACAATCCATTAATTATTCAAACATTAAGTGAAACAATAGTGTTCATATTTCAGAGAGTGCGTAGTAAGTTTCCACTGTAATAACGTGCGAATATTATCGTCATTGACACCCTGGCCATAACAGTGGTGCCCCCGGTGTATCCTCGTATCCCTGTATCCACGGCAAGGGTTTCCCGTATCGGTGCAACACGAACATCATTACAACATACGAAGCTATGGCATACATGAACAACAATACAACATCCAAAGCTATGGACTAAACAACATTTTAGCACAGATCCGAAGCTATATATGGACTAACCTGGCGGCGATGCTCGGTGGTGACGGCGAGGAAGGACGACACCAAGCTCGAGGATGACAGGCGACGCTCGGTGGCGTCGAGGAAGGACGGCGCCGGGCTCGGGGACGGCCAGCGGTGCTCGGTGGTAGCGAGGAAGGACGGCGTCGGGCTCGAGAACGGCCGGCGGCACTCGATGGCAGCGGCGAGGGAGGACGGCGTCGGGCTCGGGGATGGCCGGCGACGCTCAATGACGGCGAGGGAGGACTTGAGGGACAGCGACGATGCTAGGGTTCTTCGAGGACTTAGAAAATTTTCACCATAATGTGTAGATCTGAATCGCGCGCTCGTTTAAAGGAATTCGAAGAACATCTGTGACGGGCTTTAGAATAAGCCCGATTAAGATGAATCATCTCAATCGGGCTTAATGTAATGCCCCTCACAGATAAGATCTAGTTTGACACACGAGGGCGATGGAAAAATTCCATCAGTGACGAGCTAAACCTAAAGCCCGTCATTGATGTATTCATCAATGACAGCTTAAATACCTAGCCCGATCGGATAAGATCATCATCTCTATCGAGCTATAATTAATGATCACGATGTTATCATCGGTGATGGGCTTAGAGATTAAGCCTGATTGGATGAAACCATCATCTCTATCAGGCTTTCATTAAAGACCGTCACCGATGCTCTCATCGGTGACGGGCTTAGATATTCAGTCCGATTAGCTTGACTTCGAGCCTGTCACTGATAGAATTTTTCAGAAGTATTATTTCCTTGTAAATTACTATATACTGTAAATATTTATAGTATTTCTAAATATTTAGTCTAAAATACTGTAAATAATATTAATACTATAAATACTATTTTGGTGAACTTTCCTTTAGAAATGATGGATGTATACTACAAGTAGGGATGAAAACGGTCAGGAAAAGCCCTTAAACATACTTGTCCCCGTATATTTTTGGCCTGTGACTTTCACCTGTGACTTTCTTATGTTCTTGTGATCTTCAAGAATAACCCGCAGGAGTAGATGCTTTCTTGAGGTTAATGGATTTTCTCGTACCCACTTTCATCCACAACTACAAGCATAGAGCTTTCCTTGAACAATGATGGATGTATAGGGTACAAACAGGGCACTATGACTCCTACAAAAATATAGAAATATACAGTAAATCGTGAAAATAGATATATATTGGATGTGCATGATGGGAGAAGAAGCTTATCCGAAGCTTATCCCCTGATCTGTGCTTGCTTGGGAGTCCTTGCACTTGTAGCCGCAAGGCCTTCTCATCCTCCAGCTTCTTTTCCTTTTCTCGCCGCCATCTTTTTCGCCCTTGTGATAGGCTCCTTCTTCCATGTTACCCCAAATGCTCAGGATATCTCCGTCGAAGATGGTGTAAAGCTCGTCTGCATTGACAGGTAAAAAATATGTAAACTTTCAAAGCTTTCTACTGCATACTTGCTTGAATACATGATATTCCATTGTTACTCTGTACAAAGACTTGTATTACCTTGCAAGAAGCTACTTTGAACACTAGTATAGAAATGGCAAGTGAAAAAGGGCTCATCCTCTTCTAGCTCGTAATCAAGATTCCATCGACCACGACTCGCTCGAGTGTAGCATTTGCTTCCTGCCTTTTGAAGCTCGAGTTTACATGGTAATCCTAGACATTACACTGTATCATTTTGAATAAGGTTCGACCGAAGTAGGCAAAGAAGGTGTTGGGGCCCCTTCATGGACCAGCAGCGAGATGCGGTGCGGTTGCCGACGAGATGATCAAGATGACCCACTCCATTGACCGCGACTCGCTGGAGTGTGGAATTTGCTTCATGCCTTTTGAAGCTCAAGTTTACATGGTACTCCTAGACATGGATCGTACTAACGCACGCGTCCACTACTCGTCACCACCACCTCGATTACAAATGGCTGCATGCATGCATTGCAAAAAAGACATGACTGAACTGACTTATGATTTTGGAACAAGAGGTGGTCCCCCTAGCTTTGAAGGGAAACTCTTCAAAGCTTACAAACTTAAATCATGCCTCTGTGGCTTTAAGCATTGTCGTGGTTAGATGGACTTTCAAATACTGAACTGTAAAGTTCATTACTACCTGCATGAGTTAGATGCATTTTGAAAGTTCATCTAACCTTGACAATGCTTAGAGTCACAGAGGCATGATTTGAGTTTGCATGCTTTTAAGAGTTTCCCCTCTCACGCATTTTGAAAGTCCATCTAACCTCGACAATGCTTAGAGTGACAGAGGCATGATTTGAGTTTGCATGCTTTTAAGAGTTTCCCCTCAAAGCTAGGGGGGCCAACTCTTGTTCCAAAATCATAAGTCAGTTCAGTCATGTCTTTTTTCAATGCATGCATGCAACCGTTCATTATCGAGGTGGTGGTGACGAGTAGTGGACGCGTGCGTTAGTATGATACATGTTTAGGAGTACCATGTAAACTCAAGCTTCAAAAGGCATGAAGCAAATTTCACACTCCAGCGAGTCACGGTCAATGGAGTAGGTCATCTTGGTCGTCTCATTGGCAACCGCATCGCATCCCGTTGCTGGTCTGAAGGGGCCCCGATGCCTTGTTCGCCTATCTCGGTCTCGCCTAATTCAAAATGATGTGATGTAATGTCTAGGATTTCCACGTAAACTCGAGCTTCAAAAGGCAAGAAGAAAATGTTACACTCGAGCGAGTCGCGGTCGATGGAATCTTGATTACCAGCTGGGAGAGGATGAGCCCTTTTTCACTCGTCATTTCTATACTAGTGTTCAAAGCAGCTTCTTGCAAGGTAATACAAGTCTTTGTACCGAGTAATAATGGAACATCATGTATTCAAGCAAGTATGAGGTAGAAAGTTTTGAAAGTTTACATTTTTTTACCTGTCAATACACACGAGTTTTACACCATCTTCGACCAAGATATCCTGAGCATTTGGGGTAACATGGAAGAAGGAGTCTATCACAAGGGCGATAAAGATGACGGCAATAATGGGAACAGAAGCTGAAGGATGAGAAGACCATGGGGCTACAAGGTGTCACAGCCCGATCTTCATTCGGGATTAAAAATTATTTAATAAATTATTTTCTAGAAAATGAATAAAATGAAAAGCAAAGTAAATCAAGTGAAACTATTAAAGAAATTAAATTTTCCTTTAAAAATCATGGCTGGAAATATTTGCGAAATATTCTCCATGCCCTAAAATACTCTTTGAAATTTTTCATGAAATTTTGGAGCTCCAGAAATAATTTAAATAATACAAAGAGCATTAAAATAATTATTTAAATAAATAAATTAATCACTAAATGAGGTGGAGATATTTTTATTAAATACTTTGGGTGGTCATCTATTTTTTGGAATTTTCCTGGAATTATTTGAGCAGTGTAGGTATTTATAGAAAATCAAACATCATTTAGGGATTAATTTAAATGGAAAACAAATTTAAATCCCTTCTTGTTCTTGGGCCGCCGTCGGCCCACTCCCTCCAGAAAGTCTACTTCTCCTCCCCGGTCCGGTCCAGCTCACCGGCCCGCTCCTTGCATGAACTCGTTTTTCGTCCCTCGGTCACTCTCCCTCGCCGTCGGCCTCTCCTCTCTCCCCGAGCTACCGACAGGTGGGCCTCACCTGTCGGGGCCATCTCCAACCTCCCACCCTCATCTCCCGCGGTCGCTCCGCCGAATCCGCACCGCCGCACCGTCATATCCCGGCCGAGCCTGCGCCCCTCGCCCATGCCGCATCTCCACAACCGCCGCCGTCGTTATCCCCGCTCACACTGCGCCCGCGCAACCTACTGACACTGATCTTTCTGCCGTCGCCATATCCGTCGTCGGCCAAACCACCCCGCCATGTTTTCCGCCGCCCCTGGGCCAGATCCTCCTCTCCCTGCGCCCCTATAAGTGCCGCCATGCTCCCCTCTCTCGGTTTCCCTCTTCGTCGCATCCTCTAGTGCCTCGGACTGATCTCGCGTCGGCCACTCGTTCTCCGCTGCTTGCCACTCCGGCCGTGCGCCACGGTCACCCAAAGCCTCGCCGTCGTGCGCCGAGCCTACCGCCACCTTTCCCACGCCACGCCGAACCCCGGCCGCCGCCTCCCGCCTTCGGGCCATAGCCGGAACCCCCTCCCCGCCATGTTTCCCGAGCCGCAGCCATCCCGCTGCCTCCGACTGTTGTTTCCCGTCGCCGCGCCACTCCCCGAGCATCGCCGTTTCGCTCTCCAGCTCCGCCGCGCCTCTCCGTCCCTCGGCATTCCCTTCACCATCGCCGGAAGTCGTAGCAATGCCGTGTCACCGTGCGCCCGAGCATTGGCCGCCGCCTCCGCTCGCCGCCGCTTGCCGTGCCACCCTTTCCGCCTTTGTGCTCTCTGCAGGTCCTCCTCCTTTCCCGCTCCTTCGTCGCTCGCCGTCGCGTCGATGGCCGGCCCGCCGCGCGCCCGACCGGCTAGCGGCGCCGCCGCCACCCCATTCATCCTCCATTGCCCGATCCGTCTCGAGATGCATCCAGCCATCCACCGGCTTCCCGCGTGGCTGCCGCATGGAGTTCGCATGGCTGCCACGTCGGCGCCACGTGGTGCGCCCGCCCGTGGACCGGTCCCCGTGGACCGAGTCCACCGTGCACCCCGTGCGCCGCCGCCGCCACGGCTGACGTCAGCCCTCGGCTGCTGACGTCAACCCTAGCCGCTAACGTCAGCCCTTGAGCCACTGACGTCAGCCTTCGCTTGCGTCAACAGCTGACATCAGCCCTGCCTACTGATATCAGCATTCGGTTTGCTGACGTCATCCCGCACCGTGCCGCTAACGTCGCCCTTGTCCAGCTGACGTCATCCCGATCCTTTTCCTTTCTAAAATTAATTAAATATAGTGAAATAAATCGTTTTAATTTCCAGAATTCGGTTAAATGGTCCAAAACTTCTAAAATTCATATCTAATTCATACGAACTCCAAATTGGGCCATTCAAATTGCAAAAGTTATCTAAAATTGAGCTCTACATGTTTGTTTACTTTTTATGTATTGTTATTTGGTTTTTCTTAGAGTTTTTCCTTATTTTGCGTGCCAACGTGTAGATTTATTTGTTTCGGAGTTCGTGCTCGTGAGGAAAAGAGTCCAAGAGTTCGTTTGAAGAAGCAAGGCCAGTCACACTTTCCTTGAAGCATATTGATCCTATTATTTTATAAATGTTTTACATTTGCAAATAAAATTGCATTGCTTTGCTAATTACATAAAATGATGGAATACCTATCTGCTTGTTTGAGCCTTATCTACTTGATATCCGTCCTTTGTTAAACTTGGGTGATAACTTAACTAGGTTTAGTCACTAATGTTGATTTTAGTTAGAATTATATACTTAGCCATGCTTAATTACCACTAGCTCACTAAATGGGATAATTACACTGTTTATTCTAGTCTCTAATGAGCTGCAAGCTCGAAACATCTGACCATGTCTCATTGGTCATAATTATCTCAACTAAAATATGATATAATGGTGGGCTATGGGTGCATGGTTTTGGATTGTCGCACCCATGGCAATTAAGGACTGGTTCATGGGAAACCCTGGAAGAATTACAACGCTTACCACAAGCAAGAATGGGCAACTGCTTGACTCGTAGTATAGCTTTTCTCTATCCGACATACCCTAGTGAGGGTGGGCGTGATGGAGTTTGGTCGGCCCTAGTTTTATGGGTTGATCGGCTACCGGATTCACCGTGGCACGCGGGGGGTTGCCCATTACCCTTAGGGGAGTGGGGGCGAAACCTTGGTGCGGTATCGCTTGGTTAGGGGGAGTTATCCGAAAGGTCTTGTCATGGTTTCTCCCTTTGCAGTATTATGGTGGTACTTCGGGGCATGGTAACATGTGTGGAATCGTGTCTTGTGGGTAAAGTTGTGCATCTCTGATCAGAGTAAAACTATTCGAATATATGTGCCCGTGATTATGGGCGATTGACCAGATTCACTATGATTAGCCTCACTACTGAATAATTTGATTTAATGGAACTGGTTTAGTTCAAGTAGAATGGTTGGGACTATTCAACGTGGGGATAACGTTGTTCAGTGGAAGATTAATATTGCCTTAATTACTCAACTGTTTTATCGTTTTTAAACAATTAAAATATTTGTAAACCACATTTATGCAAAACACCCCAAGCCACTCTTGTTTCTCCTTACACGTTTGTATTTCTCGGTGTGGCTTGTTGAGTGCTGTGGTTGTACTCAGTCTTGCGATGTTCCCCCTTTTAGAAGTGTAGAACTTCTGAGTTGAAGATGGTATTAGAAGACCAAGGCTCAGACCCCAGTTGAGTTTGCCTGTGGAGTGGAGCTGAAGCCCTGCTAGTGTCGTCTTTCTTTTCCATTGCAGTTTTTGGGTGTGAGGACTAAGAGCCTCTTCAGTGAGTATTTTATTTTACGCTTTGTTTTATATTTGGATGTGTATTAATTTATTATTTTATGTACCCTGGTTGATTCCTGGACAGGGATTTAATACATAAAATAGTCAAAATATTTTGGCTAAATTTTCGGGCGTGACACAAGGGCATTGACCTACTATTTTTAATTTTTTCTTGAAAAAATACAAAATTTTGCCCTCTCCTCCTCCTAACTGTGGGATAACCAGCACAATGGATGATGGGGGTATTTATAGACTATGAAAGTTATCTTTGTCGGGCAAGTGTATAATGTCAGGCTGTACTTGTTATCTCAATCGGGCTGTAGTTTTGGTCCCATCACCGATGATACATTGGTTAGTTTTGGTCCCATCACCGATGATACATTGGTTATCTTTGTCGGGCTTTTTATTGTGCCCGTCACCGATAATTGTCATCCGTGACGGGATCGAGTTTTATGCCCATCTAAAATATCTGAATGTGTATATCTTTGTTGGTCTCTTTTTAGACCCGTTTGAGATGACTTCGTTATGACGATCCGCAAATCTCAGACATGTGATGGCTGTCACAGAGAATAAGATCTATACTATTGTTGAGACAGGTTGACATGATAAAAACTGCTACAAAATTTAATTTGAACCTAAAATTTACAACTTGTTGAGATATGATGTTCGGCTTGAAGAACTCTTTACAACAATACTTGCTGTAGTTTATTTTGTTTTAAGTTATTTATAAAAGTTCTCCTAACAGCAGGTCTCCCTGCTGTGTTCGACTCCAACAATTAATATAGTCATAAAAATAGTATATTCTATTTCTTCATCATGCCTAAATATATTATAGTTTGAAATGCTTCCTTGATAAAATAGCTAAGTTTGTGGCAGCTGTATATATTATTATACCTACAAATAGTAGAAATAAACGCAAAAAATGACTTATATGTATGATGCGACATAAATTGTCTAAAATAAATTATCTAAAGAAAAACGATGCGACATAAATCAGATGATAGTGCATGATTAGTCACAAAGTCACAAGTCGTCACACGACAAATTTATGCTCGTCTTATGAAAAGCAAACTGAAGGTCATTTATGTCCAGTTCACAAGTAAAAGAAACATAGATAGAAACATTAAAGGAAAATACTGCCACATCAGTGGAGCTAGTATACAACTAATCATACAGACAACATGGAAAAAAGTGTTATAAACCTGTCCATTAATTCTTTCACGCAAATCCCTACTTTTTATCATTTATACCTCTAATTCAGTTTCAAATGACTACATTAAAGCAAAAGAGGCACATAAGTCCAATTTGAACCATGAATCCAAATCCTCTTCTGGCAAATCTCCCAATCCGATTTGATCAGACGTATACACATTCCCCAATTTTTAGTTTCAGAACTCTTAGCAGAAAGCACATAAAACTAACAATGCTGCATGATGACCCCAAGTTTTCTCTTCCAACAATTCTCTAATTCATCACATGCATCTAAATTTCAGTTTCGAAAAAATCCATTAAAGAAAAAAGCAAACAAAATCACATGTATAATCATCCCTAAAATCAGATTATATATATATATATATATATATATATATTACCTCATCATCCATCTTCATCAGCAAGAACACCAACGCTGTATTCACTGCATAAGTTGAGAACACTATAGCTGATCAAGAATGGCATCCAAGAACCTCCTCCTGTCGGCCGCCGTGCTGCTGGCCGTGCTCCCCGCGGTGGCGCCGGCCAGCGTGGCGGCGACGTACTGCCAACCGGGCATGGCGATCCCGCACGACCCGCTCCGCGGCTGCCGCCGGTACGTGCTCCGACGCGCGTGCGGCCTCGCGGCCGGCGCCGGCTGGCGGCTGTACGACTGGTCAGCGAAGGAGCGTTGCTGCCGGGAACTCGCCGCCGTGCCGGCCTACTGCCGGTGCGCCGCGCTGGCCTACTTCATGGACGGCGTGGTGGCAGCTTCGTCGAGCGGCGCGTTCGAGGGTCGCCTCCTGGAGGACCTCCCCGGATGCCCGAGGGAGACGCAGATGGGGCTCGCCGCCATGCTCACCACGCCCGGGGAGTGCAACCTCGAGACCATCCATGGTGGACCGTACTGCCTCGAGCTCACCGGCAGGGAGATGCCCAAATACTGAATTGAAGTAAAGCCCAGCTAGCTGATTAAGGCTGTGTATGGATTAGTAATGTGTCTTCATCGTGAATAAGCGTTGTTAAACGCATGGATCCATGGATAATCACATGCTTGTGTGCAGCATCAGTTATGTGTTGCATGCTCTCTCCATTCCAGAAAGAGTGTCGTTTGAAATTTTGGGTTTAGACTATTTAGTGGAGAGTTTAGTCTCGTGGTTTCTAAAAATTACATGGCACAAAAAAATTTGAGTTGATGAGTGAAACCGATCCCTCGATATAAAGTTTTATTTCATGATTTCATAGGTTGCGCATATCATTTAATTGCAAGTTATGTGATTGGATATGGTCAGATGAAACAAAACTCTCTTGCTCCCAATGCCAGCTTATCAGGTTTCATAGTCTTGAAGACAGTGCATACACAGTTTCATCCTGATGAAACTCTTTCTAGCTCTCTCTTCATAATTGGATGAAACTCTTTTCCCCTCTCTCTTCATAATTGTATTGTCATGGCATCACATATACTGATGTATCAATGTATTTAATGTGCGTGAAACCTCTATAAAAAATTGTCACTGGGATTAGCCTTATACAAAAAAGTGTATTTTTAGCTGTGGGGTCTACTAAACCTCTTGATACCACTTATCCTTTTCTTCTCGTTTTAGCCATCCAATTATTAGCACTCCCTCCTCTTGTTTATCTCTGCATTAACCAAGGAGATGTTACTCTTTTGGCATCTTGCTTACATTAGCATAGTCCTAGCTAGATATATGTAACGGCTCAAGATTGATATCTGTGACGGCTCAACCAACCATTACAACGCATTGGTTACAGATGTGGCCAATCATTTGTAACGATTGAAGGCTTGTTACAGATGAAGAATCGCATGTAACGGCTGCTATAGTTAGAGGGACACTAGCCGTTACAGTTGGAGGGACACCGAGGGTGCCCCTCACATCTGTAATGGCTACTACTCGAGCTATTATAAATGTCTGCTTATTTTTTGTTAGAAAAATTCAGATTTAGGTATCTCAGACAATCAAGCATCTAATGCAATGATTTACAATCACTTTGCATGAAGTCTGTGATGAACTCATCACACATCATAAACTTAAACTTGAACATGAAAAACATCACAAATAAAAAATCACCTAAAATCACAAATATTCAGAAGCCAGCTGCCTCCATGAGCTCAAGAAGACAAGAACAGTCCGGCCACCTCCTCGTTGCTGCACCACCATGAGCCATCATTCCGTCGTCCACCACCACCACGAGATAGGGGAGGCGCCACGAGCTTGAGGAAGGAGACTCACCAGCGTCAGATCCCCGTTGTTATGTGGTCATCATCATCGTTCTTCTCCCCTTCGCCATCATCTTCGAGCCCTCCGCCACAGACGCTAGCCAACGCTGGCTTGCTGTCGCCAGATCTTGTGGTCCCGAGGCCGGCCTGCCACCTCGTCAGGGAGAGGGGGCTCCCGAGGCAGGGGAGCGATGGATCCGGCAGCGCTAGCTATCGCCACCCACGCCCTCTATCGTCGTCGCACAAGCACACCGACTAGGGGTGTACCCCGTTAATTTTAAATTCTAGAAGAAGCGAATCGAAAACCCGTATCACTCAAGGACTAAGTCTAAACCAGCAAGCAAGGATAATCCAGTGGCAAGAGTCAGTACATTAAACAAGTTAATGTACCGGCAAGCACAAGTCAAACCTAACATACTACATATAAGGCATATATTCAAAGGAGGCTATATGTGTAGCTCATTTTCAGCATAAAGCAAGTTTTATTTCACAATTCTTTTGCAAACGAGTTGACAATTCAATTATCAAAACCAAGTTTTAAGTTTCATCATTAATTTCATTATGTTTCCATCATTATCATCATCCTGTTGTCCTCCATGACAACATGTCATAATATATCATCACACTCACACAACTCAACACATTTTGTCATTTTCAAGACAAGTCACATGTTCACATTTTTGAAATAATAGAGTCTATACTCATGACACTTCACCAAAGCGCTCTTGACCATGAGCATGGGTAATCGATTAGTTTTAGAGAACTCTGCAGAGTTTGTATAGCTTTACCCACATGATGTGAATCGCTCTAGTTTTGTCCGGTACCCGTCGGTACCCCCATACTCTACATATTGAGTACAGTCTAGAGGTCACAACGAAGCCTTTACACTACTTAATCCTTAGCCTTGCACCAGCAAGATACGTGTTCCTCTATCCTAAGCATACTAGAATATGACCTAGAACCGTTAAATGGCGGTCTCACGCCTTAAACTTAAGGCCGTGGTGGCGGACGCGACAGGAACCCACTCACGTGGCACAATACCGTTGTATTGGATAGACTTAGTCACCTAAACTACCACATCGGGGTAAATAGAAAGTTTCTTTGGGTTTTTCGAACCCATACACATCGGCCTACTATAGTGCAAGGCTAGGTGCTAAGTAGATTATTTCGCTTAGGCCATCCCATACTAGCGCATGTGGATGTATGGATAACTTCAAGTTGGTGAAACAAGTTCGGTCCTTACGGACTTGGGCAAACATCTCTCCCCCTATTGGCATACAACTAACACCATATGCATGCCACTTGCCGCCCAAGTCAAAATCATATGTTCACACGTTTTAGTTCGTAAATACTCATCATATCTACTTTACCCCAGCAAGGGTTCCCATATGAAAATCACGTTGTAGTTATAGATGGAATGAGCATTTGCATAATACTAAGCAAGGCTATGCGAGTAATTGCATAAGGCATATATAACCCATTTGAGCACAAGAAATATACTCTAACCATTTCTAGGGATACAATCAGCAAGGATTACAATTATTCAAGGTAGGGTATGTAGCAAATAGGTCATAACTACCATAACCGAATTTTAAATATCGATATAGTCTAAGTTCATATGCAACTTTGTAAAAAAACAATTTCATCCCTAAAATCATGGGATTCAATGTGTTCAAAGGATGGGAGGAAAAGAACTTGCCTTGATCTTGAGAAATGTCAGCACCTAATCCACTTCTTCTTCGTTTATGCAATTATCTAAATAAAATGCACGATATGCAATTAAACACCGAAAATAGACGAAAATCCAAAATGTTATAAAATGCATGATTTGTGCACATTGAGTAGGTACTGATCTAAAATAAATTTATATAAAATAATTACTAATTTATCTTGTTCCATTTGGGAGTTATTGATTTTAGAAGTTTACTCAGTACATAGTAGTATATAATTAGGTACTATTTTAATAGGTTTCTATAGTTTGATTTTCACTGACTTTGACTTCACAAAGGTGAAGAGATATGTTTTCTAAGACTAACACATTTGGTCTCATAATTTTTGGAGTTACTATAAATTCCTTATGCATTTTACAAGTTGTAACGTGTTCTAGGCATATAGTGTTCTATATGCCTATGGTCTAAGAATTGTATGTTTAGAATATGTTACTCTTATATTAAGGAATAATTTGGTTAGCCAAGCCATTTTATCTTACATGTATAAGGTCTCTATTTTTACGGTTCAACTTTATAGACTAGGGATGCTTTATTCTAGACTAGCAATACATTATATTAACCTAGAGCTTGTTTTGTAAACTAAGTGCAACAATTTTTTGGGGAATGAGGATGAGCCTAAAGTTTCTCTGGTCTAACAAGTTTTTACTTTGATTTACTTGGAACGAGGATACATTTATATATATACATCCATACTATATAATATATATAGTGCTTAATTTATTATTGTGATTAGCACCTAAGTTATTTATTTAAAGTTTACTGACATATTTAATATATGACTTGCCATATTTTATTTTACCTAATTGAAGTTTATTGCTTGCTGGTTCTATAGATATTTAGTTCACTTAAAATGGATTAAGAATGAATTTTCTATAAATTTTACAAGTTGAAGTGTGCACTAAGTGGTTTTTTCCTTATATAAATATTAAAGAGATTTTATTATACAGTAAGCATATATTTTTATTTTATAATTTGAAATTATAAGTTTTGGTGATTCTACAGAACTTAATTTTACATAAAAGGAATTAAAATGTATTTTATATTAATATCTAAAGTTCAGCTCATATAAATCACATAATTCTAATATTAATAGCCTTAGAGGTATTTGGCACAAAGTAACCATATATTTTTATTTTTTCTAAATGGAGTGTGTAAGTTGGTGTATCTATAGAATTTAAGTTTGTCCAAAAATATGTTAACTTGAATTTTCTATGTATTTTATAAATTTGTGCAAGTGTCATGTGTGATTTTTATTATTTAAATTTTAGAGACAAAATTTGCACTGTGAGTGCCAAGTTTTATACTTCTATATTAAAGTACATCATTTTGTGAGTTCACAGAAATTGGTTTCATCCCAAAATGAGTTATAGTGGATTTTATATGAATTCTACAAGTTTGTCAAATTTTCTCGTTGGAAAGATATTTGTTTTAGATATTTTTCCTTTATATTTCAGAATATAAGTGCATGGGGTTCACTGGTCAGTGATTGGTCATTATGCAAAAAGGTCCCTGGATTTTCAGCAAATAGACCCCGTAGTCCATAGCACATGTTAAGTGAAAATCCGTAAGGAGTGCCTCAGTTATTACTTATTCACATTTAAGTCCATGGGTCCACATGTCATTCAGAGGATATTTACAAAATAAACCTTACAAGATTTAAACTTCTACTAATCAAAGTCCTAAGCGCCTAATGCAGTGGGACCCACCTGTCATAGGCACGGGGCGAGGAGAAAGCAGCAGTAGGAGCAGAGCTCACCGGCTGGCGGGCTTGACGGCGATGCCAACGGTGAACGGTAGCTCCTTGGCTGACGCAGCAAAAGGATAAAATATAGCGGACACTCTTGTGAACCTGTAGATGGTGGTCCCGTAGCCGGTGATGGCCGGAGCAGTGCGTAGGAGGGGTGCGTGCGGCGACGGCTTTGAGGTTGTAGGTGCAAATCAAGTCACAGCTCGGTCCGGCCTATATGATGCATGCATGTGGTTCTATTGCTTACCAGGAGATTCACCGAATAGTTTGCCGAGGCGGATGAGCTCTGGCGAGGCGGCGGTGATAGAGGAACCCAACGGCGGCGGTAAATAGCTTCGGGACAACAACGATGGACCAAATGGCCATCCAACTACCAAATCAGGGCATGAAAGGGGTCATGAATTGCAAGAGGATGGTTTACACACAAGGAATTTGACCAGCGACTCACCAGATGCGACGGAATCGATGTTGGAGCTCGACGGCTAGAGTTGGGGAAAGACGACGGTGATCTCTCTCTCCGGTGCATCATTCTTTGGGGTTCTTGAGGGGTTTTGGTCGTAGTGGGATGATGATGGTGGTGGCACATCGGCTCGGCCGTCCACGATGGCCGGAACAGCGATGGTGACGTGACGGCTATGCCCGAAGCATGCTCCAAGGCCGGTGATGGCATGGCGGCGTTGCCATAGCTGCAGTGCACAAAATGTGATGGGGTCAAAAAGGAAATGATTGGGCGTTGTGCGGTGAGTATGGAATGCAGATATGATAGGGTTGATGATGGCTCGATGGTGATTGGCGGGATTGCCCTTCCCGACGGTCGACGGTGACCATGAGGAGGAAAAAGGAGTAGATGGCGCTCTCTCCTGGTTCTCTCGGCTCAGGGGTGGGGGAGTGATGAGTGGCGATGCACCTGGGTGGAGGAGAAAGCTAGAGATGTAGAGCTGGTCATCAACACGTCACTCCCACGCGTCGCGCGCAGCCGACCTCGATCTCTCTCTATCTCTCTCGCCTTCTTGAGCGGTGGAGGATGGTGTACAGAGGTGAAGCAAGCTCAAGTGGCTTCCAAGTGGGTCCAGAGCAAAGAGATCAAGGCTGGAGTGAGAGAGATGGGTAGGAACACAAGTGAAAGTGATTTTTAAACATTTTCTCATAGTTATTTCTCTCCCCTCACTTTGTAGCTCAATAATTTAATTTATGGACATGATAAATTAGTGTAAATTTGACTGGAGGTAAATGAGTACACCTAGATTCCATTTTATTTGGTTGCACACAAAAATCGTTTGTGAATTGTACACAGAAAATAAACATAGATGGCCTAATTGGAAACTAGTTTTAATTTTTAGAAGGCCTAAAAAGAGGATAAAAATTCTATAAAAATTATATTTATTCATGATAATTAACCTAGTATTTGAATAAATTATTTCCCATTTACACTTATGTGCATTTTAATTCTCTTTTGGGTGAGGTGTTGTTTTAGCCGATAAAGGTCTTTAATTATTAACCTATACGATTGTCTTGTTTAATTTGTTTGAGGCATCATACTTTGTTATTCAATTGTACCAAAATTATATTGAGTTGAATATAATGTTTGGCACCTTCATGAATTTTTCTATGATTTTATCTTGCATGAATTATTTTTTGGGAATTAGGGTGTCCTTTCTATGTATAGGTGTTCCCACTTTGTAAATGCATCTAATTTGGTTATAAGGTCATAATAAACTTTTTTGCGCAGAGGAGATGACCTTTATATTACATTTTTATGTTCACATATTATACTCCATGGTTAGCTGGAGGCTTTGTTATGTGGATTTAAAACTTTTAGGTTATGCTTATGAGATCTATTATGAAATGCAAATTCAAAAACACAAGGACTCAATGTCAAAACATTCTTTTATGCATATACATGCACACAGTTATAATTGCATCTATGCTCAAGGTTAGAAATGAGAAAGTTTTATTTTGTTCTCAAATTTTAATCATGCAAATTTGGTCGAAGTACTTCACCTAAGTTAGAGATGAAAAATTTTGGTTCACAAAATTGAAGAACTTCACTGTCATTTGGTTTTGACAAAAATTTTGTTGACCCTAGAATTTGAGTATGTGACAATATATATATGCAACAACATCAAAATTATTTTTTTCAATGCCACGGATGGAATACAACAACATTAAAATTAACACCACAGATCAAATGCAACAACAAAATCATCCAATAATTCATAAAAAACATTAAAAAATCTACAACAAAATAATTCACAAATTCATTCAAAAAAATAATCTACTGCCGACGCCCAACGATGACGACGACGACGGCGGCGGAGGAGGTGACGAAGGGGCTGGCGGTGGTGAAGCGACGGAGCTGGAGCGGCTGCTCCAGTGGTCCTCGTCGTCTCTGCTCCGGTCCGTAGCGGCGTCGGTGGTAGCGGCATGTGGCGGTGACGATGACAACAACGATGGTGACGGCGACGACGACAGCGACGACAACAGCGAGATCAGGATGTATACGGCGTGAGACGACAAGGCGAGAAAACAGCGACGAAAGAAGAAGAAAAGATCTAAAAACAATTAAGTGTTGGATAGATGGAGAAGACGATGCGCGTCGGGATATATATACCCCTGGATCTATAGTCCCGGTTGGTGCCACCAACCCGCACCAACCGGACTAAAGATCAAATTTTTAGTCTCGGTTGGTGGCACTAACGGGACTAAAGATAATTTTCTGCGATTTTCAATTCATCTTTCGTCCGGTTGTAGCCATATTAATTTAATTAAATATAGGTTTAAAACAATAATAAGTAATGTATTAAAATTTAATCAAATATAGGTAATCCTAGACATTGCACCTCTCTATGTGTCCTCTAGATATTATTCCTTTTTTGCCCTCTCATTTTTTTTGGCTGTTGTCCTTTTTGTGAAAAATTGAATTTGAATTTTTTTATAATTTTTCTTGACTTAGGAGCACACGAGAGATAACCAAAAAAAATTTGAGCCTAAACAAGGAAAAGACGTGGCCGGTGAAAAACTCAAAAGACATGCTCAAAATTGACAAAAAAGCTTCCGGGCTCAAAAAGACAACCTTGCAACCTGTTTTTAGGGAAAATAAAATCTCCGAACCCGGCAAAGCTCGAGACGCATAAAATTTTTCTAATCGATTTTCATATATGGAGCGTCTCAGTCGGAGTCAGTATGCAAAAGTTATGGCTGTTTTAAAAACCGACTCCGAATTAGAGGACAAAACGGGAACAATCGCAAAAACTTGTTACACGCCCTCAAACTAGACGCGACGGTTAGGGTTTGATGGAAACAAAGGGAAAAAACATACGAACTGCACTCTAACACGATCTAACCAGCAACAAGACCTCGACCAGTTCACAAACTCGACACGACGGACTCTGAAATTAAAATATGCAAAGGTTATGGCACGAAAGGTTCTAGGACAGGAAAAACAAATGTGGTGGAGAGGGACACACTGATCTGGCTTCAGATCGAAAAATCCAACCCTGCAATCTTAGCACCACAACTCCTCTGGTTATCAACCAAGACACATATCTAGTTGACCTCGCCAAAAAGGCTAATCCTCTTTCTTCTTGCAAACTTTCGCATTTCTCGTTCTTCACGCCGGTCTGACCGGGACCGCATATAAAATATCAAATCATCAATGTTTCATTAAAAAATATAAAGCAAACACATTTGATTCTGCAAATATATCCGTTCGTTTTCTTATATTTGACGTTGCTATATCTGTTGTGCCTGTTAAGTTAACTAAAAGTGGGAAAGATATATTTCTAATATTAAATTACGGTCCATCTAGTTCAATTGGTCCCTTAATACAGACTGTAATTAGCGGAACCCGTGCTTTGCTGCCGGAATTCTAAGGGATCAATATATTGATATTGGCCGGTAAGACGGTTAGTGCAAAACTAAAAATGATACAATTACAGTAGATCACATCCATTGAGCTTGTCAATCTTAGTGATAAAACAAAGACGTCATGTTAGGCATCATTTTTGGCGAGTCTAGATGCTAGTAGCCGTACATGCATGAAAACATTGATTTAATTAGTTCCCCCCAAGACAATATCTTCAACGAAAATCGAGTTAAAACACTTATATCAATGCACTTGATCGAAAGAAAGGTAGGTTAATAAAAAATTCTGATGAATGGTTGAAGCCAAGTGGTTGAAAATGGCACACCTGGACTTGTGCATTGGAAACAGTGGCAATCCCGTCTAGAGTGCTAAAAGCAACTGAAGTCCTTTGCTTGCGACCTGAGGAAATTCTATGGTAATATGCATTGAGGAATTTTATTTGCTAAGGCATACACAATTGATTTCAGAAATTTATGTTGGAATATATGGCAGGCATTGAGGCATGTGCTTACCTCAAAGAGCATAAGACAAAATGGGCTTGTTGTGCAGTAGGGATGATATTGTGTCCCTTGTAACAGAGTGGATTACCATGTAGATGGATAGGTAAATGAGATAACCCGGTCAGCAAATAGTAAAAATCTTCCACATGAAAGGATGGGTAGCAAAATGCATGCTTAAAGAAGATTAAATTCTTTTTAAAAATTCAGTTAAACGAACATTAAAAACTAAACCATTTCAGAAGTGGTTGTGAACTTCCCTGGACAAAGTAGACACATATAAGAGAGTGATCCTACTCAAAAGTTTTCCATACAGCTGCTAGCAAAAAAAGAATATGTCAGTCCAAATGAGAAAAATATAATTCCATTTATTAACATGTTTCAAGAAAATGAACTGACAGAACTAGAGCACATAATGCAATTGAGAACTAATGAATCATGCATACTGTTAAATTCAAGTTCCTATGTTCTTAAGAAGCCACAAAGCCAAATCAATTGAAATTGTAAACCGACTGAAGATAGAGAATGGAAGTAGCTAGTTACCATGTGTGCAGAGACCTAGCAGACCGAGAATCTCACAAATAGCATGAAATCAGAATAGTTAATGGCAAGAACTGCAATTGATGAATTGGATCAACATCATGTTGGTGAAATTGGTCGACAGTGACACCCTCGGAGCTGGTGTTTCCTAGCCTTCCTGCAGATGTCGATAGCTCCAGGCCGTGGCCTCCTCGGATCTCTACTTGGCTTGTGAACTCTGAACAAATACACACTACAATGGTCATCATCATCTCAAACAGACGATAACCTTCATCTGTATCGGGTATGACATTTGTCATGGCGCAAAGGTCACTGATGTGAGTAGTCATCTCTATCAGACAAAAGCCCGTCACCGCTTTACATTATCTTTGTCGGGCCTAAACTTAGGTCCGTCATCGATATGTTTGATCCACAAGACCAGTCAAACAAGAGCTCACCACTGAGGATACAATCTCAAACGGGCCACAATTAAAGTCCGTCACGGATAACTAACGACTCAATCGGGCTTTAAATTATGCCCGTCACGGATGATAACAACTCAATCGGTCTTTAATGTAAGCCCGTCACGGTGACTGTCATCTCCATCGAGCTTCAGTTAAAGTCTGTCACCGATGAGTTTTTCTCAGAAAAAATATATTATTTTTTGGCAGCCTCTCGCCTTTGCTAGCCATATATCTAAAATTCACATTCACATACATCCCCTTTTACATACATTCATATATCTGAAATTCACATACATCTAACATTCACACATCTATCGACAAACACATCCATTATTCACTTATTTCTCTTGAACACATTTGACAAAATTATAATTTACAAATGATTATCAAAGTTGTTCTTTATGGTCGATCGACTCTAATGCTTATTCTTTGTCATCGATCGATTGTCTAAAGTGACACTAGGGCTGTCACCCTCAAGGACAGCCATTAGCCCATCTGAAACCCTCGAAACATGATATGCACCGCCCGGCGAGATGACATGTCGGAAGATGAATCCGTAGAGTTGTTCAGCAAGGGCTAAGCAAACATGTGGCAATAACTAACTTGTCGAAATATTTAATTTCTACGAATGAAAGGATTGAATATGCGAAAATGTAATATGTGTTTAGAAACGTGTATTTACGGCTTAACAAATATGGCGAACCTCAGAATCTGAAATGTGCCAATTGCGGTCTTCCAGGAAAAACCACATAAATTTCATCACGTAGAAACCACTTTATGCTCGTGATTGGTTCCTGACGTTGGCACCAATGGTGGCAACAAACCCGGAATGTATCGGCACATGCAAAGTGTTGATGATTCTTATTATACTTCACAAGTGCCTTATTTAGGATGTCAATGATGGATTGGAAAGCTTCTTGTGATTTCCTTAATCCATCCATGATGAAAATCTTACAGTCTTTTAGATGGATGGCAAGAAGGATCCAGTGATGGCTGTATACAAAGGGAGAGAGCAATTTACACCTTTAAGCACAAATGATATGTACAACAATAAATGTCACACTTACTCAAAGTTGTAGGGTAAAAGGATCGTATTCATGTCCTTAAGCTTGACAAAGGAGTTGTAGAGGTAGTCCAGCACCCATTTTGGGACCTTGGGCCGTCATCAATAACATTGGAATTGACAAGCTCTGGATCGAGGAATCCTACTTTGTTATAGGTTGCTCTACATTCAAGCGTCCGCATTCTGCATAAGGAAACAAGTTAGACACTCTGTGAGGATATCAACTTAGAAATAATAGCGAGGGGTTCGAGTATGCTTACAATGCCCATAGCTGAAATAACGATGCGTGTAGGTCCCTCAGATTGTATAGCTAAAATAGTTGCTTAAATTGGACCCAGATTATACCATCCTGGTGATGAAAGTCCTCGTCCCTATAAAAGACGATGAATGTCTCTTTACCCTCCTTTGCCATCTGTAGGTACCACTCTTCTACCCTTCTCATCTGAGTGCAATTTCCAACTATGTTGCGATATTCAGGGGTGGTCAAAGGAGCACCGAACTTGAACTTAGCTGGCTGAGGGGCCTTCGCAATATTGTGTACATCAGTGTTACTCTTCACCCCTGAACTTTCTTGCTTATACTTCTGTGCCATGTATTTCACGAACTCTTCCCTAGAAAATTGTCGCAATTTTCTTTTCTTGATCGTGCAGTGGTAGTCCGAAATTGGTTTCTCCGGTGTTGGTGGCCTTGCCATGCGAATGAAGTGGTCTTGTACTTCAACTAGCACGCACACAGATGGCTCTGACGTCGCTTTATTGCCCTTCTCTAGAGATGAGCGAGCAGGCTATTCAGGTCTAGACCCGCCAAAGTCGGTGTCATACTGCAACTCGATCGAGTCATCTTGTGGATCACCTAAGGGAGATGGAGGGGTTTGATCACCTAAGGGAGATGGAGGGGCTTACATCACAGTTAATTTGATGTCAATGAGCTCCTTCGGCCATTGGATAAAGCTTCCTTGTGTAGCTCCTAGGGTTAGGACTTCGTCGTTTGGTGGATGTTGCAGCGGCATATGGACCCATTCATCCTTCACTATGTCCACTTGCACTTTTGCATATTTGGCCATAAGTTGCAACCCGTGCACTCTTGTATCGGCGTTTGGCTTGAATGCTAGTCCCTCGGCTGCTGAAACCGTGAAAAAGGGCATCACCTTAACTCCTAGCACGCAGTTAGTCAGTTCCTGCGATATATGGTCGACGGCGGCTTGGACCGGTGTTGGATTTTCCACCGCATTAGATGATGCACAACTGCTCCCCTTTGCATTGGACTTTCTCGTTGCGGATCAACGGTGCACGCGATGGTCTGCTGCTCGGCTAGGATCTACTCTCGGATCCGTTTCGTAGCATGGTCTAGCTACTTTTTAATTTCTGAGCTCAATTCGGCTCTAACCTGCTCCCGGATCCTCTCAACTAGGCATGCATCTCTTTTCGCCTTCTTTGTAATGGTCCACTTCTTATAATGTCCGGTGTATTCTGGAAGTCCATATTTCTAGGGGACATTAGAGCCAACGCCCCTTGTCCATCCACAGTGTTCGTCGGTGCCCAACGCTTGCGTGAGGGTGTCATCCTCGCGTCTATCGGTGCAAGCCTCTTGGGAGAACTGTCTCAAGCCAACCAACTCTTTCTGCATTACAATTGAGATCGGTATAAATTGAGTGTGCGATATGTGTAAAGAAACTAAACATAATAAGGTGAGACACTTACAATATTTTCGTAAACTTGTTGATCCTAGGGATTTGGCAGAGTGAATGTCCCATCACTGTTCTTCACGGCCCTTGTGTTGGTGTGATTTTATTCACGCACTGGCCTGGGAGATCTGCTTAACTCCAGTGCAGGTCCGAAATTGGTCGCCTCTGGTGATTGAGCGGGTGCGTGAACGTTGGTTTGATCCTGTAACCAACAAGAAAACAAAAGATAGGTGTTTGGTTAGTGTTAGATCCTACTCGATCGGCTATGGATATTAATAAATATACAACAAAGCATATTTAGATTAAGTGATTGAGATAGATCGGTAGTATACCGAGACAGTATAAATCACTTAGATCCAAAGGTACATTAGGACCGCAATTATATATACTTATAACCTAGCCGATGTCGCAGATCTAATGTAAATCGGCTAGTACTCCGATATGTTTTATAAAAAGAGATTAATCTAAATTAAATGCATTAAAATAGGATCAATCGGTTGTTAGTATAGCCTAACAGATTAATATCAAGCTTAATACATTTAAGTAGATTAAGATCTTAATATAAAAGGCAGTTCTAATACATTTATCAGTAAAAATACATAAAAATGATTAGAATAGATAAGACCGGCTGAAACTCCGGTTCTATCTCTAATAGCAAACATTGAACCAAATAAATCTACATAATTCTAAAGACGACTTAATAGGTCGATTAGATGCAACGTTAAGTACCAAAATAATTATAGGATCTATATAGGTTAATGAGAACTCTTCAAGATGGTAGATACGCCATATAACCTAAATCAACCCCTGGATCTAGCTATGTCGTCTGTTATCTTCAAAGAGATATTAGCCGATAGCGAGATAGATCTAGAGATTGATCTAGATTATATGCCGCATATGATAAATTAAGCAGTTTGCAACATCAGAATCAGAGTATCATAATGATGGAAGCACTGGCCCCGATACCACAAGCCGCTTGTAACAAGAAATTACCTTTTCTAGAGATCGAAGTCGATGCAGCCTGAGGTCAAAGCAAGAACTTGTCAAGAAAAACGTAAAACAAAAAGGTTGGTGATGCGCCGAGGTTGTATTGATGTGTGTTGATATTTTTTATAATGTCTCAGGTCATATTTATACCCGAATACACAATGAGTCCGTAATGGACATGATTCCTATTACAGATCGAATCACTAAACAAACCGACATTATCTTTAAAGAAAACTATACAAAATATCCTAACTTAAAGATATAATTGCCGTTATAGGACCTTATCCGTAGTTGGCAATATCTTTAACACACTTTGGAAACCGAATCCAATAACTATCTCTTAAGCTTTCCTTCTGGGATTAGCTCTACTTCTGTTTTCACTCGGAATCGGCTATCGACTATCCTGTTCCGACTCGGACTCAACCGACTGGCTTCGTAGCCGATTCGGACTTAGCTGACACGGCCTCTGTTTCCTCAGATTGCGTGTTCTTCTCAATTCCGCTCCAATCTCTGCTTCAGTTCCACCTCAGACTCGGGGATTTGGTTACCAAATTTGGTCGTTAACACATGCCCCCCAAGTCCGCGGCATTGATAATGTTGCGCCCTTGGTGGATGCTGACAGGCAGGATACAGGGTGTGATAGCCGATGTCTAGATTTCTCTTGGTTTGTCATAGCTCTCAGAGTTGAGTTCATCCAGCCAAAAATCATCTGGGAGTTCGAATCTTTCAAAATCTGTGTAAGCAAACTATATCCTTGAGCTACTTGGGAAGCCGCTTTATAGGTTGCCAAACCAATTTTTGAAGTGTTCGGTTGTTAGCTTGGATCCGGGATAGGTTGTTGCTGCTTCTCCGTATGATAGGCATCGGTAGGTGGTCACTTCTTCATCATCTTCAAATCTTGGCTCGATTAAAGGGAAATTGGCCTCTAATGGAGATGGTCTTTCTGCAACCCGGTGGAGGTGAAGATTTAGCCACACCTGTAGCAGCCACCAGGGCCCCCTGTGTTGATGGCCTGTTGAGAAGCTAGCCGAGCCAATGCATTACTTAGCATCTAGTATAGGTAGCCGAGCAAGTATTTTTCCAGAGGAACTTGTTTTTTGCTCACTAAGGCTTTGGCTATGTGCTGCCAATTGCTAGTCGGCCCACAGCTCGACCTGCAGAAGACATATTTCTCTAGCCACATTAGCAAAAAAGCAGTGTGTTCTCTCTCAGAAATTGGGCCATCTTTCATGTTCATGGATATGAATCCGCTCCAACCCCCTATGCTTTTGGTCTTAAAGTTGTGAGAGCACTTGATGTTAAGGCCGATTGGGTCAACTGTGGATGTTATATCCAACCCTGTGATCATCACTATATCCATAAGGGTTGGTGTCATCGGCCCTTGCCTGAAGAGGAATGCATTTAGCGTGTCCGACCAGAAGTAGGTGGCAGCCGATAGGAGGGGTTCGTCCTTTGAGATATCGGCTATGGTCAGGGCTAGGCATTGACTTATTCCTATCTCGGTCCAGTGGGTTTGTTGCCTAGCCGACATCCGCGAGTACCAAGCTGGCCAGGTTTTATCCGTTGAGGGCCAAGACTGGAAAGCACTGGCCCAGTGGGCTAGGTTAGGAGTGTAAAATCTGAAGGGGACTCGGTTCGTTTTAGCGTTAATGAGCTCGCTAGGGTCTACGTTGCCAATCGGCCCTAATAAGAACTGATTGGGACTGGTGAGGTCTGGAATAGCAATTTGGTGGGCGAGATGCTTTGATTTAAAGGATGAAAAAACAAGATTACAAAAGATGAAAGCAAAATATCAAGAAGTAAAGGGTGACAGCCGATGAGACTTACCTCTGGGTATTCCGTTTGGGTCGCTTCGGAGGGAGTGCTTGAGGACACCACTGATGGGCGGGATTGGCGCCGCGGAAAGTATTGTTGGTGGTGTTACACTTCGAGTACGACGACGTCACCAAGGAGACGAAGAGTTTTTTTTGGCTAGGGCTTGAAAGATGAAAGTAATAGTGTGGCTTGTTTCGGCGCAAGGCAGGTGCTATTTAAAGAGATTTATTGACAGCTGAAACAGAGTTGGGCGAGCAGTGCACGGAAATTTGAAAAATCGGCAAATCCGTGATATTATCTTACCACGGACTTAGGGGGCATGTGTTAACGACCAAATTTGGTAACTAAATCCCTAAGTCTGAGCCGAGGTCGTAGCGAAATCGGAGTGGAATATGATCTGCGGAGAAAACAGAGGTTGCATCGGCTACGAGCAAATCGGTTGGAAGGCCAATCGGCTGAGTCAGAGTCAGAGAAGAAGATGGACTGCGCGTTAAAAGATATTGCCATCTATGGATAGAGTCATGTAACGGCAATTGTATTTGTAAATTAGGAATTTGTTTAGATTTTCTATTGTAATGTGGCATGGGACTATGTCCCAGGATATTGTCGTACCATGTATAGTAGATTAGATAGAAACAATGGTTCATACGGATAATGTTATTCTTGGGTATAAATAGGACCCGAGACCCTTGTAAATAATGATCACACAATTAATACAACTTTCGGCGCATCGCCTCCTATTTTCTTTAGACGAACACTTGATCCGGCTTCGGGCTGCATCGTTTCGATCCCTGATTAAGGTAAATGTTTGTCATTAGTGGTGTATCTCGTCGAATTTAGTGCTTCCATCGCTATGATACTCTAGATTCAATTATTTATGTTGTGCTAGTTATCATATATCACATATAATCTAGAACGATGTCTAGATCTATCTCGACTTCAGCCTATTTCCATCAAGAACCAGCAGCCGATAGAGCTAGATCTAGGGGTTGGCCTAGATTATATGCGATATCCACCGTCTCCATGGGTTTACATTAGCTATAACAGATCTGATTGTTCTTTTTATACTTAATGTTGCATCTATTTGACCTATTAAGTCGTTTTTAGAGCTCTTATGATCTATTCGGGTAGATGTATATGCTTAGAGACAGTGCCGGGGTTTCAACCGGCCTTATCTGTTTTAATATTCTTTTGGTATATTTGCTATTAGATTTATTAAAGCCGCCTCTTATATTAAGAACTTGCTCTGGTTAAATGCCTTAAGCCAGAATCAGTTTGTCAGCTACAGCCGACAGCCGACTGATTTAGGTTTAGCGCATTTAGCTTAGATCAATATCTTTTTATAAGATGTATTGGAGTACTAGCCGATTCACAGTTAGTCTTACGGTATCGGCTAGGCTGTTAATGCATATATTTATTATCCCTTTGTATATTTGGATTAAGTGATTAATACTGTCTCGACGTAGCTGATCTATCCTAGTTACTTAGTGTAAATACATTTTGGGATAGCATATATATGTAAATTGGTTCCCTCAGACTTAACCCTTAACGCACATAACGCACATAACTTTGTTTTTCTTGTTGGTTAACAGATCAAACCAACTGGCACGCCCTGTATTTCACAGACAGCCGAGAAGGACTTGCACTGGAGCTAAGCAGATCTCCCAGGCCAACGCGTGAGAGAAATTTCTCATCAACAATAGCCGAGTGATTTCGGCCTTAATCGCCTCATACATATCGGCTTTAAACCTCCTAGGAGTCTGTTTGTACTGCCAGTATCCAGGCTTAATAGGGAGCCGATGTTCAACAATAGATCGGCTAAGACCAGGCATCTCAAAATACTCCCAAGCAAATCAATCTTTATATTCCTTCAATAAATCAATAAGCTTGGTCCTAAAATGAGAAGACAAATTTTTGCTAATGTATGTCGGCCTAGGCCTATCCTCTGGTCCTATATCAACTTCCTCTATCTCATCGGCCGACATGAAACCTTGCCCAAGTTTGTTGTCGATGTCATCCTCGGTGTCCTTGTTGTAGACGCTCGAGCCCTCCACGACTCCCTCAGAGTAATAGTTGAGGCTCTTCGTCTCCAATTGGCTGCATGTCAGAATCGGACACCTTGAGAAAATTGGCCTGCCAAACTTTGCCGGACAGGCAATCAATTCCGTCGACTTCCCATAAAGTTAAGTCGGCGTTAGCAATGTTGACTAACTGTCGGCTGCCACTATTTCTATAATATCGCCTTGCCATTGGATTAAGCTTTGATGCATTGTGGAAGGGATGCAGCAATTGGTGTGGATCCAATCTCTTTCGAGCGGTAGGCTGTATGATCCCTTCCCGTCGATGACGAAAACCGTTGTGGGCATGGTTTTCCTGCCGACGGTCAGCTCGACGTTTAAAACTCCCTTAGCCTCCGATGGATTACCGCCGAAGTCCTTGAGTACCATATTAGTCTTGATCAGGTCGTTGGCTCCTTTGCCCAGCTTTCTGAAGGTTGCATAGGGCATGAGATTGACAGCGGCCCCTCCATCGACTAGCATCTTTGACATTGGCTTCCCGTTGACGAATCCTCTGAAGTACAGGGGCTTCAAGTGCCAATTTTTGGTCCCCTCGGGTTTCTCAAAGATGGCCTGCTCTGGGGACAGTACTAGCTTGGCCAAAGTGTCTTCAACATTGTCTGCATCGGCCTCAACAGCCTCGAACTCGGCCGGCAATATGAACACCATGTTAACCGATGCAACAGCTACTCCTGGCCTTGTCGGCTGGACTCTCGTCGACTGGGCTTGCCTGTTTCTTGGTACGCCACTATTTCCTGCCTTGCCGACGTTGTTGACGTTGAATCATCTGCTCGACTTCTTCCTCCTGTCCTTCGCTTTTTAGCCTTTGGATTTTCCTTTTCTGCGTTTTGGTAAATAGGTCCAAAGGGCACCATTGAGGGTTGGCCGATTGTTCTTCTTCAGCCTCCTCTTCGTCCTCCTCTTGGAAGAAGTCCTGGTGGATTGGGCCGAGCCAATCATGGACGAAAAGTTTCCGCTGGTTGAGTTGAACAGCTCAGGGGACGAACGGCTCGAGCTTTCCATTGGTGAATCCCTATATTCGTCTTCCCTGTATTCGCTGCATGCCGGGCAATTTTCGAGAGTGGGCAGCCTCATTCCCGATTCCCAACAAAATCGGAAAAACTCGCAGCGCCAGTGTGGATCACAGCCGTCATGACGGCGAAAGTATGCCATCCCTAGCCGATCCGGCGTCCTCTAATATGGCTTGCCGCATCGGTTCTCTTCTTCTTCGTGAACCCTGTGCTGGAACCGCAGTTGGCTGTCCACCTGTCTGGTGCGTCGATCGGCCGATCGGCCACTGGTGTAAACCATGTTGATTGACGCGGCGTTTATTACAGTCGGCCCTTGTTGGTCCAAATCGGTCATGGTTGTTTGTTGGGATTCGACTAAGCTGTATGCCATTCTGCTTGTCGATCAGCTTGCCCCGGGCCAGCTTGGACCATGTTAACAGGGAAGGGATTGCTGCCAACCTTCATCGCTTAGCCGATTCTTCGAATTTGATTTTCCCTGCCTCGATGGCCGACTGTATCTGTTGGTGGAAGACCTTATAATCATTGGCGTTGTGGGAGGTGATGTTGTGCCACTTGCAGTATCTCTTCTTTTTGAGCTCCTCGGCCGATGGGATGACGTGGTTGGCCGGAAGCTGTATTTGTTTCTCCCTCAGGAATAGATCAAAGATCCTATCGGCTTTGGTTATGTCAAAATCGTATTTTTTCTCCTTAGCCAATTTCTTCAGCCACTGGCAAGTTATAGCATTTTTGTTCTTAGTCCATTCGGCTGCTGCAACTTCTGTGTCGCTGTCGCTTGAATCACAATCCGTTGCGTAGGCGACGTGGGTGACTCTCTTGAAGGTCTTCTTTGATTCTTGAAACCTTTGTTTGTGGGCTGTCACCTTCTGAGCCAAATGGGCTAAGCTCTCAAAATCTTAAGCCGAAAACCTCTCACGGATCGGGGCTAAAAGGCCATGAAAAAGCTAAATCAGCTAGCTGTGAGTCTGACAATACCAGGATGTAGCAGCGGTTCCTCATGTCCCTAAACCGTTGGATGTAGTCTTGCACCGACTCCTCGTGCTTCTGCCTGACACTGGTCAAGTCCGACAACTTCATTTCGTGTGTGCCAGAGTAGAAGTAGCTGTGGAATTGCTTCTCGAGATCGGCCCAGCTTTGGACCGAGTTGTAAGGCAGGGATGAAAATCATGTAAAGGCCGATCCCAAGAGTGACAGTGGGAATAAGCGCACTCTGAGCGCGTCAGTAGCCGATGCTTCTCCGCATTGTGCTAGGAATTGGCTGACGTGTTCGTAGGTTGATACGTTGTCTTGCCCAGAGAACTTTGAAAAATCTGACACCTTGTATCGGCTTGGTAAGGGCACCCTCTCAAAATATTCTGGATATGGGTACCGGTACATGTTGACAGAGTCTTTTGGCTTGAGGCCTGTAGACCCCCGTTTTTGGAACGGGAATGATTCGTGTTCATAGTACCATTTCCCTGGATCGAGTAGTTTGGTACCCATGAATACAGTACATAATTATAAGGTGCAAAGTGCACGAATAGTCTTACACCAAAAGTATTACAATATTAGGCCCGAAGGCAATATCCAATACATATAGGACCTACTGGTCCGGATACATCCAAAAACAGAAATTAGATAAGATAGCAAACGGAATGCAGCGGCATGTCGATCGCCTACAGGCAACGACTGGGGACTAAGACCTATTGTGCTCCATTGTCTTCATTCATCCTAATAGTATGCGTACGAGTCCTCCAGGTCTTCCATGCCTACATCTATAGGTTTGTGCGTATAGCAAGGATGAGTACCCAACGTACTCAGCAAGCCAACACGGAATGATGCACATGATAGGGTCATTCAAAGGGTGGCTATGGTATATTTGCACAAAGCCAATTTTCGCAAATCATTTGACAAACCTAACATCTAGCCAGTCAAGTTTTAGTTTCAGCGTATATTAAACTGATGACGGTTCTGTCTGCCATCCATCGTGATACCAAGGATGGTTTCCCGTCTTCGGATCGTCATGGTTTTCTGGGGAGTCTAACCCTTCTCGCAGGTCGAGAAGTTGAGTCCACCAACTCACGAAATCATTATGCATACCATCCCATCATTTTAAAACTTATGAGTCTAGCCACGGGAGAAACTTGTCATGTCGCTCATTAACCGCGAGCACGGCTATTCGAATAGATTGATTTACTCACACTGCAGTGGATGTATACTTTACCCGTACTCCGCAACTGCTCATTGAATGAGCCTTCATCCCTCCATATGGGACGGTCACGGGAAAGCCTTTCGATAACCTCACTTTGGCAGTACCCGCTCCATGAACTTAAGTCCTCATGCACTCTAGCCGTCATTTCCAAGCAGTGAGAGGAGTTCTGGCGTTCTCGGGGTAAGAGAGAAAACTCACTTAATCTTTAAGTCATCGCTAAGTTCAGTTTATTATTCACATAAAGGCCTTTTGTCTCATCACAATTACGGGCACTCTACCATTTGTAGGCCCAAGACACTCTACCTAATGGTAGGTCCTTAACTCAACACCCACACCTGTACCACTACGCAGGGATACTGTCTCCGCTCGGCTATCTACTCCGCTATGTCTATACCCATTCGAGAAGTACGGTTGTACTGGTTCGCTCTAAGTTATAAGTCTCATGGCTCAGTCCTTAATTGACCAGGGACGGTACTAGCCTTTGCCGGAATCCACCCAAATCCATTCATCCGCCCCATTCTAAAAACATTGGTTTTGCATTTTTGGTTTTCATAAAAACTCATTTCATCATGTTCTAGGCAATATGGCGCTCATGTCTCCACATGCCGTATTCCAACTATCTTCCCTAAGGTAGCTGCCCAAGCATATAGCTCTTTGTAAAAGTATGAGTATGCAAGATTCTAGTATAAGCATGGCTAAGCATTTTACCGAAGATATCCTCCGGTTGTATCACATTGAGGGTTACAAAGAATATTTCTAAGGGTATTCAATATCAAGGCATGGTACATCAAGCATAGGTATTCATTTCTGTATAGCATGCATGTGTTGAAGTTTAAATCAACATCATTTCGCAAAATAGAATCAACATGTTCAAAGGGAAGTGTTAACTTGCCTTGCTCGTGACCTTGTTGGCTTGAGTCTTCGATGTTCTCGACGGTTCCCTCGGACTCTATCATACGTGCGAGAAATCCAATTTGAATTTGATTAGAATTCAAATAAAATCCAATAAGATCCAATAAAAGCCAAATGAATCGCGAAAGTGGCTCCTAATACTAGGCTATGACTCTATGTGAACCTAGGTTCGAGTTTCGACGAAATCCAAGTTAGAGCAGAAGAGTTATAAGGACTTGAAGTTTTGTATTGAACCCGATTTAATTAAATATGATGTGATATTTATTTTAAGTTAATCTGTTTAACGTTTGAGAAATATTATGGTTGATGATTCAAAACATAATATTAGTAAAAGGAAGTGGTTATCTTTCAATTTTATCAAAATATTCATTGGGTCGAGAAGCCCTAGGGTTTATAATAATTTAAATCAAAATTAATTGATACCAGAAGCTAGACTTGTATATAAAATAAGTTGGAGTTTTAAGTTTTAGAAAATCTATATGATAAACATTATGTGATGACCAAAGTTGTAAATAAAATCTTAAATGAATAATCTACGTGACAGTTAATTATTTTCGAATAGCTAGACCCTAAGGTTGGTAATAATCAATCCCAAAAATAATCTCGAAGCTAAGTATTATACTAAATAATCTAGATTTTAAGCTAAGAAAATCTATGTATCAAAAATAGTGTTTTGGCGACAAGCTAACATAAAAGAATTCCCAGATAAATAAATAATTTATGCGATGGCTAAATATTTTTAAAACAAAACCCGGTTTAGTAATCGATCCCCTAATTATTTTTGAAATCCTAATTTATTTTTGGGAGAAAATATATATATATATATTGCCCAGAGATTTTCCCCAAATATTTTCCAAAAACCTTTTCCTAAATTTTTCCTAATTTTTTTCCTTTTTTTCTTTTTTTTTCTTTTTCTTTTCTTCATTTTCTCTTTTCTTTTCTTTTTTTCTTTCTTTCCCTTCCCTGCTTCCTTCTTCCCTTCCCTCCATCTCTCTCTCGGCTCGGCATGGCCGAGCCGGCCGGGCGTGCAAGGGCGGCGGTAAGCGGCGAAGGAGAAAAGGGGCAAAGGGGGAGGGGGACTTACCCGGCGGCGGCGAGGCGGCGCGACGCAGCAATAGTGGCGCAGCGGCGCGGCCGTGTGGCTAGAGGGGAAAGGAGGAGGCACGGTGAGGAGGGAGAGGGCGCGGCCTCCTTTTATAGGTGTGTCGGCGCGGGCGTGGAAAAGGGGGCGGGGTGGCGTGGGTGCGGGGGCGGCGGCGCGCGCGCGGCGGCGGCGACACACGGGCGACGTGCGGAGGCGGGGTTGGGCGACGCGGCGACGTGCAACGCACGCTCGGGGCGGCGGGGAGGGCGACGCATGGCGGCGCTCGGGGGGGGCGGGCGTGGCGCGAGATGCACGGGACGCAGGCGGGCGGCGACGGCGCGACACGCGGTCGGCGCGCGGGACGGGGCCAGGTAGGCGGCGATGCGCGGTGTGGGCGCACGGGGGCGGGCGCGCGTGGGCGGCGGCGGCGGCGCGCGACACGGGCGCGGCGACACAGGCGGCACGGGCGGTGCGCGCGAGCCGCACGCGCGGGCATGTGCACGAGGAGGATCCGGTACTCGGTCGAACACTTGGCGTCAATGAAAAGTACCATTTTTCTTTTTCCGATTTTCTTTCCCCTTTTTCTTTTTGTATATATATGTGTATTTGTATTTTATATTTATTTTTTTTTTTTTCCTTTTCCATTCTAAAATATAACTTGGCGCAAATATAATTTAATTAAATTTTAAATTTTAAATTCTTACCCAACATTATTTTTATAATTTCATTCTTTACTTATAATTTTGTATTTATTATTTATTTATTTATTTATTGTTATTTTGTCATTTTCTTATTTTTCTTACTTCTTTTGGGTTCCACCTATAAAATTTTAAATATCATATGGCCCCCAAATATTAATTCAATTTTACTTTGTACTTTTGAACTTTGCCCAATTTTTTACATGTATATATACTTTTGTCTATTACTATTATTATTTCTTTCTCTATTTATAATTAAAGAATCAGTTTATATTTTCCCAAAAATAAAACCTTGGACCGGAGTAAATTATTATCAAACCTTGTCTTTTCTCCAATTATATTTGTATAATTTTTATTTCCAATATTCATTTTTTTAATTCTTCCTTCTTTTAGGATTTTTAAACCTCTTCGACTTATTCAAATTTTTAAATAAATTTTATTCTATCTATAACACGCAACAAAATTGGCAAATAAGAAGCAATAAACACGTCGATATGCAAAAATACCAAAAATTTTTGCAAGTTTTGATTTTTAATTCCTGATTTTAATTTCTGATTTTCAGGGTGTTACAAGGCTGAACTGCTCACTCATAACATCTGTGATCAAATCGGCGCACGGCCTGTTTTCTTGCAATGGTGGTATCCGCTCATATTGCTCGTGGTGTATGGGTCCTTGCCTATACTGCATTGGTGGCGTCTGAGGCCGATAGTGCTGCTCGTAGTTGCCTCCTGGTAGTTAATGTTGAAACTGGTTTATAGCAGGATGCGGCCGAGAGGCAAATGGTGGTGTTTGCTCGGGGAGAGGCTGATTGTCGCCGGAGTTGTGAAGTGGATCAGGAAGATAGTTACCAATCGACACATTATGCGTTAAATATGTCTTCCACCTGCTCCTGAGTCATCACTGGAACGCCGAGGCCCTGATGTTGGGGCTGTGGCCGAGCCAAAACCTTGGGATGCCATCGCGCAGCCGATGATTGCGCATTCGGCTGGATCGGGGCTCCCCCTAGAGGCATCGGCTGCCCGAGTGGAGGGACTGGCAACCCATGGGTTGACAGCGTCTTGTATGGTGGAAACTGGCCATCAGTGAAATATGCCGGCCCTCTCGGCAGCTGCTCGGCTATCTTTGAGTCTAACACGGTGCTTATCATATTGTTAAATGTGTTCACCAGTATCCAAGACTAGCTCTAACACTGGTAGATACTGTATTTGAAAGTCCATCTAACCTCGACAATGCTTAGAGCCACAGAGATATGATTTGCGTTTGCAAACTTTGAAGAGTTTCCCCTCAAAGCCAGGGGGACCACCTCTTATTCTAAAATCATAAGTCGGTTCAGTCATGTCTTTTTGTAATGCATGCATGCAGTCGTTCGTTATCGAGGTGGTGGTGACGCATAGTGGACGCGTGCGTTAGTATGATCCATGTCTAGGAGTACCATGTAAACTCGAGCTTCAAAAGACATGAAGAAAATTATATACTCCAGCGAGTCACGGTCAATGCGGTAGGTCATCTTGGTCGTCTCGTCGGCAACTGCACCGCATCCCGCTGCTGGTCCGTGAAGGGGCCCCGACGCCTTCTTCGCCTACCTCGGTCTCGCCTTATTCAAAATGACATGGTGTAATGTCTAGGATTATCATTTAAACTCGAGCTTCAAAAGGCTGAAAGTAAATGCTACACTCGAGCGAGTCGAGGTCGATGGAATCTTCATTACCAGCTAAGAAAGGATGAGCCATTTTTCACTCGCCATTTCTATACTAGTATTCAAAGCAACTTCTTGCAAGGGACTATAATTCTTTGTACCAAGTAACAATGAAATATCATGTATTCAAGCAAATATGCGGTATAAAGCTTTGAAAGTTTACGTATTTTTTACCTGTCAATGCAGACGAGCTTTACACCATCTTCGACGGAGATGTCCCGAGTATTTGGGTAACATGGAAGAAGGAGCCTATCACAAGGACGACAAAGATGGCAGCGAGAATGTGGACAAAAGCTGAAGGATGAAAAGGCCATGGGGCTACAATGGCACTGGCCTACTATTTTTCAATTTTTTTTGAAAAAAAGACAAAAATTCGCCCCCCTCAACCTTCCATCCGTGGGATAACCAGTGCAATGAGTGAAGGGGATATTTATACACTGAGAAGCCCATCAAGTTATCTTTGTCGAGCCACTGTTCAAGCCCGTCATCGATGTACTTCTCGGTGACGGGCCATAATGTCGAGTTGTAAGTGTTATCTCAATCTGGCTATAATTTTGGGCCCGTCACCGATGGTACACATCGGTGATGGGTATTTATGGGTGTCTGACAAAGATAACATTGCTCATCTTTGTTGGATATTTTATTGTGCCGTCACCGATAATTGTAATCCGTTACGGGCTATAGTTTTAAGAACATCTAACATGTCTGTGCGTGTATATCTTTATCGGTCTTTTTTAGACCCGTTTGAGATGACTTCATTATGATGGTTCATAAACTCAGGCATGTAATGACCCATCAGAGAGAAGAGGTTTTGTATTAGTGACATCATATATGGGCATATGGCTTCATTCATGTAGAATTAATGGGAATTCAAGAAGACTCTGGGAAGAAAGATAAACATCAACACACAATACATATGATGAAAGCCGAATAGAAAGTGGAATCGGCCATTACGTAGAGGAGACACGAGAACGAAGAAACACAGGTGAACAGGTGCAGAGGAGGAGAGTATTGTGTGGCGCACCAGATAGAAAGGATCGAGTAATCAAGCAGGGAGAAAGGACAAAGCGAAGCCGATGGTTGGGCTTGGGAAAAACATGGGTTAGGCTCAATAAGTGAAATCTAATGGCTGAGATTGATGCGTATGAAAATCTAACGGTTCTATGTATCTCTGATGACGTGGCAAACTGTAGAGTAAGCTTTATAGTATAGTGGGTACGTGCCAAGATTCATTGACGATGCCTGCTGTTCTCCAGGAGTGTTATGCATGAAAGTAAATGATCAATATATGAATGAACTGAACAAGCTGTTGGAATTAACATTTTACGCATATCACATTTAAGAACCAGAACACCACAAACACAAATTAAAACTTTAGATGCGGAAGCATCCCAGAAATTGAAGCCATAGTGACCATGAGCTGAATCAACAGCTATAGTTTGATCTTCCAAAATATTAGGCAGACCTAATTTCTCCAACTACGTACCGATGGGATATAGTGGATTGTTACATCCTTGCATATATTTTGGCCTCGACCTCTACACGTATATGAATCCCCGCTTTTATAGTTAGATGCTTGGGCTCTAATACAACTATAATTGACTACTTTATTTTTGACCAACTAACATAATAGCCATAATATGTATACACATGTGGATCCACCAAATAGGTAATTCCTCACAACACAAGTTTCATACTTTTACTATATATGCAGGAATGCTCATTCGATTTTTTTTTAATAGTGGAAGCTATATTGAACTCCGTCAAATACATTGTTTTGAGGATATTTTTGGCCTCTGCACCAGACAGTACACACCCTCGACACACCCCACACATACTCTCACGTTAACCAGAAAGTTTTGACCGTTGAATCATAGGATCACAAACGCAGATCGTGTTGAGAATCCATAATAAATAAAATACATTGGATCGCTTTGGAGCCCATATCTAATACACCGTATGTAACGATCTCTCATGGCTTAATTGGCTTTGTGGGTCATCAGTGATTGCCCTTCTTGACATTCATGAAGGATGAGTACAAGTGATTCTCCATACGTTTATAATTTCTTTGTAAAAAATATTTGGAGAGATTTCTCTCTCCAAATCTTAATACATTTTCTGTTTTCTTTCCATTATATGGGTTGCATCTTCGGATTTTTTTTCGATTTGCCTTACTAAATTCTTTCGCTGAGCTTTGGCACCTTGCATCGATCTCAGCCGACGCCAGGACTCCACACGCACTGTACAATCGGCCGTCCAGATCATTGCATCGCGTCGTGATCGGAGCTGTGCACTTATGAAGGCGAGGCAGACATGTGCGGCTGTGCGCATGCATGCAGCGATAGGAGACCTCTGATTAATTGTATTCTCCCGATCAAAGACTTGGTTCGAACTTTTTGAACTTTCACTGCTACAGAATTGGTTATACATGTCGGTTGAAAAACCCATATAGGTACTGGTTTCCCAACCGACACCTATTAGTCGGCACCTATAACGCTAGGTTATTGATGCCGGTTGTAGAACCGATACATTTGTGCTCTACTCGATTAAAAAAATAGAAGCTGGCTCGAAGCATCGGCTCGATGAGCCGATGCTTTCGAGCGGCTCTCTTCAAGCGCCCCTAATCTCATCCCTCAACTCATCAAGAACAAAATCATCAACAACAATAATTCCCATTCCATCCCCGTTTCAACAACAATAATCAACAACAACAATAATCAAGAACAGATGGAGTCACTGGCGCCGTCCATCAACAATAATAATCAACATCAAAAATCAATAACAATAATCTCCATGATCAACAACAACAATCAAGAACAGAACTACACAAGTTAGATGAAGGACCACACAAGCAACAGAAGCGGTGTGGAGTCGCTCGCACCATTGGAGAAGCGCTGTGAGGTCGCCGACGGGGGTACCTCTCCACACCGAGGTTGCTGCCGAGGTATCTTCGTGCTGAGGTCGCGGCCGGGGTCCCTCTCCATGCCCGGGTCGCCGTCGCCAGATCCGTTGGCACGCGAGCTCCAAGCGGTCGGATCTGTGCTCCCGACAACGGGCGGGCCAGAGGATGGAGAGGACGACGGGCGACGGGCCAAAGGAAGGAGAGGACGACGGATCTGGCCAGAGGAAGGAGAGGACGACGGGCGACAGTGCTAGATGCGGCAATGGGGCGGCGAAGAGGCAGGGATGGGGCGGGGTGCACTGCCGTCGAGTGTGAGAGCTCCTGTGAGAGAGAAGGGGGATGTGCGCCTGTGAGAGAGAGAGGTGCGTCGAGTGTGAGGACGGATGGATAAGGATGGCTCGGCTCGCTCGGATAAGGATGGGCCAGTCTTCGGGACTGGTCGGATTTTTTATAGGTGTCGGTTTTTCTAAAAAACCAATACCTATAATATATTATAGGTGTTAATTTTTTAAAAAAACCGATATCTATAATATATTATAGGTGTCGGTTTTTTAAAAAACCGGTACTACTAGTATAGGTGTTGATTTTGTTGTTAGAATCGGCACCTATTATTTTATTATAGGTGTCAGTTTTTTTAATAAACCGGTACCAATAGTATAGGTGTCGGTTTTAAATAAACCGACATCTATAAGCCGGTGTTTTTTAGTAGTGTTTTAATATCCAATGCAATTCTCTTTACGTGCTTTCCATCTCAACCAATGGCCAGTAGGACTCACAACCTATGACATTATCTGACAGTATGTAAATCTTAGGCATTGAGATGTTGATGCACAAATCGTCAAAGTTTGGGTGAATATGTCCCTAACTGGTCATTGTATCAGTAATAATTCATAAAAGTCTTTTATCAATTTGTTTTGACTAATTTCACTCTATGGTTCACGTAAGTATTCCATAGTCTAACTAATCCTTACGTGCTATTACTTTAGGAGGCTACTACAAATCGGACGCCGGCCGCTTTTTTCTTAAAAATCGAGCGTTGTTTCAGTACTTGTAGAAGAATGTTTCAATCACTAGCTTAACCCATGTTTCAGACTATTAGAATGATGAAACACGGTTAAATCATGGATTGCAACACTTTGTTATAAAACGCGAAACATCAAGCTTCAATTACTGAAACATCAACAAATCCACAAGAACCAAAAGAAAAATTGAAACATCATCAAAATTCTCGTTGCACCATTTTGATCGAACACAAAGAAATATCAAGATACGTTGGCTGAAACATAAAAAAATAGCAAATATACCAGTCAGATTTGGCTTCTTCCTCCCTTTGGTGGCATGCTCTAGGCTATACGGATGAGTGGCGATGGCAGAGGAGGAGTAGGCCAAACCGGAGAGCTCCAACACCTCTCCAGCGACCGGTCGATGCACAAGTTCTGGAAGGACTTCACCGGTCGCTGCACAAGTTCTAGGAGGACTTCACCGACAACATCACAGACAGTAGCGGTGGCCTGTGAGCTTTGACCCAAGCGGAGGACTTAGTTTTTGGTGGCTTTGCCACTAGCGGAGAATGAGGCCGGAGAAACGGCGTCGGTGGCGACGGGGCTCGAGGGGTTCCTGCCGGCGGCGGCCACGGCAGTCCTAGGGAAGGTTGGAACGACCTTGCCCTCCTAGTGAGTGTGGGAGAGAGAAAAGGGGTGAGAGAGACATAGGGAGTCACAGGGTATTAACGAGTGGATGTGAAAGAGCCCAATATTTTGCTATCCATCGACGATAGCTAGCATTCTCTATTACTTTAGTATTATTTTACATTTAATTTTTTTAGGTGTGCTTCTGTCTCATATACCTAAATTATATAATGAACATGAATAAAATTTCATTGTTTTATAGTGTTAAAAATAATACATTAAATTTTGTGTTGAATAAAGCATGCCATTGAAAATATCATGGACTGTTTAGTTCTTGTTTTCCCAAAATCTATTAATTGTTAAATACATAATTAATATGATTTAATAAACATGTTGTTTGTACCCATCATGGACTCTCCATTAAGTAATTAATTTAGTCTTGAAATTGTAAATTAATAATTAGCAATTTATAAATAATATTTGGAATCAAGCCACTAAAATAAAAAAGGGACCATCAGTTTAAGAAAAAAATATTTAGCTGATAGATCTACACAAATATGTTTGATAGATCTATCAATAAAAAACAAGTATATGATTAGATAAATGTCAACTTAGTCAGAATATCGGACCTAACCGAGAAAATCCTAACTAAGCCGATACGACTTTAAACAACGTTGTAGTTAAGGATAGAATCAATATATGTGATAGGAAACACATGCATCAACTTGAATAGAATATCGGACTTAACTGAGAAATTTCTTGCCAGGCTGACACAAGCAGAGTTGATAGAATTTACTTACTTGTCGTTGATCGAAACCGATCCAGTCCAACTTAAAACTAAGAACTCGTCAGAATAAAAAGGTGATGATGCACCGAATCTATGGAGATAGTTTACAAAGATCCCGGTATACATATTTATACCCTCGGGTTGATACAAGTCCTAATTGGACACGACACAGGTTTCCTAAATATAAAAAGAAAATTACTAAATCTGCCTAATTAAAAGATGAAATTAAATTGTCATGTCATGGTATTCATGATTCCTCTTTGAATTCAGCTTGATCTGGATAAATTTTCATCCTCCAATCGGCTTCTTTCCTTAACCAAATCCTATAAAGAACTATACCAAATTATGGTGTTAACACATGCCCCCAATTTGGAAGTATGAGGACTCATGTTTCAAAATTATCTTCTCTTTTGTCTCATGCAATCGGCTTTCATGAGCTGATACCTTCTGCATCAGATGAGCTGAACATTCGAACACTTGGAAGAAAAACCTTTCTTTGATAGGTGTTGATAATACTTGAAATGTCAATTCTACTAATTGCCCATCACTTAAGCTAAAACTATAGCATCGGCCGAGAACATCACGAAATCTTTGAATATATCTTAGAACCAATTAATCTGCTTATTGCTTAAGCGATGTCAAATATGCGAGTTTCATCTTATTGATTCCAGCAAAGAAATACTTATGAAACTGCTTTTCTAGATCATCCTATCTTTTGATAAAATTTGGAGTTAATGACGAAAACCAAGTAAAAGCTGATCCAGACAATGACAATGAAAAAGGTCTAACTTTCAAAGCTTCCTCAGCCGATGCACTGAGCCAAAAATGGTCGATATGTTCAATGGTAGATGTGTTGTCTTGCCCTGAAAACTTATAGAAATCTGGAACCCTATATCAGTGAACCAATGGAACCCTATCAAACCACTAAGGATATAGACGACGATACATATAGGTCGTATCACGCCCGATTTTCGATCGGGATTTAAAAATCATTTAATAATATATTTTCTAGAAATTAAATAAAAAAGAGAATAAAGTTATCAAGTGAATTTAAAAAGGAAATTAATTTTCCTTTAAAAATCATGGCTAGAAATATTTTGAAATATTCTCCATTCCCTAAAATACCCTTTGAAATTTTCCGTGAAATTTTAGAGCTCGAAATAATTCCAATAATAAAAAGCACTTTAGTGATTATTTAAATAAATTATTTAATCAGTAATAATCTTTCTATATTTTTATTAAATACTTTGGTGTCCATCTATTTTCAGGATTTTTCTTAAAATTATTTAATCACTGAAAGTATTTATAAAAATACAAAGATCATTTGTGCGATTAAATAAAAGAAAACAAATTAAAATGCCTTTCCTGTTCCTGGGCCGCCTTCGACCCATTCTCCACAAAGTCTAATGTTCCTCGGTGCGGTCTAGCTCGCCGGCTGCTCCCTTGCGCAAGTCTAAAATCCGTTCCGGCTCAGCCCCTTCTCTCCCTCCCCCTGACATGTAGGGTCGGGGCCCACATGTCAGGCCCTTCACCTACCTCCAGCTATCCCGCGCCGACAATCGACGCATGTCGCTCGCGCGTTTCGTGTCGCGTCGGCCGTCCATCCCGCGCGTGGTAGACCAGCCGCCTCGCCCACGTCCACGCCATCCCCTCGCACCACCTTCCCCACGCCCGTCGCATGCGTGCACGGCTCGGAACAGCCGGGTCCACAACTGCCGGCCGCCCCACTCCGCCCGTGATTTCCCGCGTTTCTGGCCTCCCCACCGCCTCTCGTGCCCATAAAAAGCAACCCGAGCCCCGGCTGAGCAATTCCCCTTAATCATCTTCGCACTTTCGAGCTCCTCGTGCTCCCGCGCCGTGTAATCTCAAGCCGCCGCCGCCGAACTCCACTGCGACTGTCAAATACGCCACCTCCGCCGCTCGCCGAGCTACGGCGTCTCCATCGCCAACTTCGCCGCACCGCGCCGCATTTCGGCCTCCACCTCTTTTTCCCTAATCGCCGTCGGAACCCCTTTTCCACCGCAATCTCGAGGCGATGACGCCTTTGGCCGTCTCCAGCCGCGCGTCACGCCAAACTGCCACCACCGCTGCGTTCACCGCCACTTGGAGCACGCCGGCCATCTCTTCCCCTCTAAAATTTGCTGCCCATTCATCTCGACACTACTGTCTTCCCCAAGTCTGACCATCCCTTGGTGAGCCGTCGTTTTCCCTATTCCCCCTCTCCTTTTTTCCTCACCAGGCCGCCATTACCGAGCTACTGAGTCCCTCTGTCGCGTGCCACTGCCTTGCGCCCGCGCGTGCGTGTGCACGGGTCTCTCTCGCCGCCCAGCGCCGCGATGTGTCGGCGCTTCCGCCTCGCCGCTGTCCATGCCGCCCTCTTCCCGTGCACGCGGCAAGGCCCTCTCCCCTTTCTTCCGCTCTCTGCCGCATTTCGTGCGCCGCCGCTCCCCGTGTCGTCGGTCGTCGCCGGTGACCGATTGCCGCTGCTCCACCGTCGATCGTGCCGAGCCGGCCGATCCGTCGGTCCTGGTTGGACTCGGCCGTCCGGTCGAACCGAGCCGTCCGGTCGGACCGGCCTTGAGGTCGGCCCATTACCCCTCCTGGGCCAGCCTTCCCCCATGAGACCCATTTCCCCTTTCTCCCCCTCGAAAGTCCTTCACCTCCCTCTGGGCTTTCCTTTCCTTTTCATCTCTCTTCGGCCCAGACTGACTCCCTGTTTGTGCAAAGTCTAATTTGGCTCCCTTGACTCCCTCTCACTCCTTCCCCTCTTCGGCCGACAACATATAGAATTTCTCCATCTCTAAAGTCCACTTTTCCTCCTGGGCCTAACTCCGAAAAGTCCAGTTCTCCTCCCCCTTCCCGTCCGTGTCCTTGCCTCCATGGACTTGGTCCACGGTGGGCCGTCCCTCTGTGTCACTGACTCACGGGGCCCGCGTATCGATATCGGCCCTTTTTGCTGATGTCAGCGGTTACCTATTCCTTTGAGAAATTAATTAAATATTGCACAATAAATCGAATTAATTTTTAGAATTCATTTAAATGGCCTAAAACTTCTAAAACTCATATCTAATCCATACGAACTCCAAATTGGGCCATCCAAATTGCAAAATTCATCTAAAATTGAGCTTTACATGTTTGTTTACTTTTCATGTATTGTTTATTTGGTTTTTATTAGAGTTTTTTCTTGTTTTGCATGCCAGCGTGTAGACTTCGTCGTTTCGGATGTTTGTGGTCGCGAAGAAAAGAAGATCAGCTGAAGAACCAAGGCAAGTCACATTCCTCCTTGACGCATATTGATCCCAATTTATAAAATGTTTTACTATTTCCAAATAAACTTGCATGTTCTGCTAATTACATGGGATGAAGGGACTACCTATCTGATCGCTTGTGCCATGATTAATTGATATCCCTTCATTGTCAACCTGGGTGATTAATTTGACTAGCTTGCGTCACTTGCGTGATCTTGCTAGAATTATTTACGCTTAGTCATGCTTAATTACACTAGCTCACCTAATGGGAGAATTATACTACTAGCTGATAGTCACATGAAATGATGGTCATGGACCAGTATTACCTTGGAATAAAGGTTGAATTAAAATGTGACTTAATGGTAGGCTGTGGGTGCATGGTTTTGCTTGTCGCACCCATGGTAATTAAGGACCGGTTGTTGACGAGAAATCTCTCTCACGCGCTGGCCTGGGAGATCTGCTTGACTCCAGTGCAGGTCCTTCTTGGCTGCCTACAACGTGCAGGGCGTGCCAGTTGATTTGATCTGTTAATCAACAAGAAAAAATGAAAGAATACACGTTAAGTGTTAGGTTAGATCCCCACATGATCGGCTAAGGAAATCCATGAATGTATATATTCTATTCTAGGCCATATTTAGGCCAAGTGACTAGAATGGATCGGCTACGCCGAGACAGCATCAGCCGCTTGATCAAAATATAGCGAAGAATAATAAATATACAGATTGACAACCTTGCCGATACTGGAAAGCTAACAAAGAATCGACTAATACTCCGATGAATCTTATGAAAAGATAATATTCCTGAACCAAACGTACAACCCGAAAATCGGCCATCGGCTGCCCGGGAAAGGCCGATTTCGGTGGCAACATCCAACAGAAATACGATCTTAACATAAGAGGCAGTCCTAACACAAATCTAATAATAGGCATATTAAAAGAAACATATTAGGGCAGGTAAGGTCGGCTGAAACCCCGGCACTGTCTCTAAATAATATAAATCTCAGATGAACAGATCACTGATAGTTCTAAATACGACTTAATAGTTCGAACCTGATGCAGCATTAAGTATAAAAAGAAAAACCTGATCTGTCACAGCCGATTTATACTCCTCGAGACGGTGGATACCGCATATAAACCAGCCAACCTTTAGATCCAGCCCTATTGGCTGCATGTTCTTGACAGAACTAGCCAATGACGGGATAGATCTAAACATTGACCTAATTTATATGCGCTATATGATAAATAGTGCAGTATAAACCTCTGATTTTAATGTATCATTGCGATGGAAGCACTAGAAACAACGAACCATACCACTAACGACAAACATTTACCTGAATCTGGGGATCGAGACGATGCAGCCCGAAGCCAAGCAAAGTGCTCGTCTAAAGAAAAGGGTTGGCGGTGCATCGAAGGTTTGATTGACTGAATGATCCTGATACAGAGGGTCTCGGGTCCTATTTATACCCAAGATACAACTATCTGTAACAACCCTGGACTACATCTAAACTACTATTTATAACACCATATTATCCCTTGCGGGACCCATACCGTGTTACAACTAACAATTTAACAAATCTCTAGATTACAGATACAATTGCCGTTATAGGACTCTATCCATAAGTGGCAATATCTTTTAACGCGTAATTAACAACCGAATCTTCTATTTATCTTCAAGTTTCTGCACTAGACACGGTTTCATCTCTTCCGGACCCAGAATCAGCTATCGGCTGCTCCCGTTCGATCCATCCTCAGCCGATTAGCCCCACAGCCGATCACTCTTTTAGCCGATACAATTCCTGTCTTCAGCCGATCCGATTCCGCTTTGCCTTTACAGACTTAGGAACTAAATTACCAAATTTCAGTGTTAACACATGCCCCCCAAGTCCGTAATACGAAGTGTTGCGGATTTGCTTGTCTATCCAAACTCTTGCTTCCTTCTTGACCTAAATCGCCTCGGCTTCCCCTCCGAGTGCTCTTTAAATATCCACTTTCCTCGGCCGAACCGCCTACGCCTCCAAAGCGCACCCGGCCTCCTTCATGAACAAGCCTCTTGCCCTCTCTCTCTCTCCTCCGACGACTTCATCGGCGCTCGTCGGACTCCATCATGTTCTTCGGACTCATCTTCGTCTCCGAGCATCCCGATGGCCTCTACCGCCGCTGCATCAAGCACCTCCATCTCGCCAGCCACCGCCGTCACGCCAGCCGCAACCGTTGTGCCGTCCACTGCTGCTATTCCAGCCGCCGCCGCAAACACTTCAGCCACCGCTGCAACTGAGTTCCCAGAGGTACCCTCTTCCGATCCATAATTTTACTCCCAAATCTGCTTTTTCAAACATTTTTGCATCAACATTACGTTCGGCCATCTTTCAAGTAGCATTTTACTTCACATTCTTATCAATTAGTACTTTTCCTTTTCCCGAACCGTAACACACAACCATTCTTAATTAGTGCCTCTCTCCTGTTTTATGAACTGTAGCACCTGTCTCATCAAGTACTTATCCCCAATTCGACACAAGCAGAGAGGTACTTCCTCGGACCTATCGGCAACACAGATCCAGCCGATATCATCATAGCCGAAACCAACCGCATCCCTTTTAACACCGCCAAGCCATCTCTCTCCCATTGGAACGGAACATTCAAAGCATGGCCATCCACCGATGCAGCCTGGACTGAATGGTATAGAAGGGTACGATCGGCTAAGTATGTTCAGTGGGAAGAGAGAAAACTTGCCCAATGCCTAGAATTGTCCATCGCTGGCATGGAGAAAGACGAGCCGCTCCTATCGGCTGTGACCTACTTCTGGAACGACAGTTTCAATGCCTTCATCTTCTGGCAAGGGCGGATGACCATCACACTGGCCGACGTATATATGACAACTGGACTAGACATTGAATCATCGGCTGACCCCAGCGTCTTGAACCAAAAAGGCCAACATCAGTTCAAAACCAAGGCCATTGGTGGGTGGAGCGGCTTCATCGCCCAAAACATGAAGGAAGGGACAGTCGGCCACAGGGAACACACTGCCTTCCTGATGATGTGGCTAGAGAAGTTTGTATTCTGCGGATTAAGCTGTGGGCCGACTGCCAATTAGCAGATCATGGCCAAAATTCTAGCCGATGGGAAGACATTTGCACTGAGGAAATATCTCCTCGGCTACTTGTATCAAATGCTACATCAAGCTGCCGCGAAGATAGCCGCCAACGCCCCAGTCAACATCGGTGGCACCTGGTGGTTCCTCCAAATCTGGCTGGTGTTGGCAACCTAGAAGATAGCCAGTCGGCCCCGTCTGACAGAAGTCGGATTCCCAAGGCTGGAGCCGATTGAAGACGATGAAGGCAACCAGATTACCACCAGGAGATGCATGAACTACGGAGAAGCAGCCGCCGCCCATGAAGGCTCAAAGCAATCGGCCAAGCTGTTGGCCGAATGGTTCATAGCCCTTTACGACGGGCTGTCCCGCGACAACCATACCTGGTACTTCCACCCGGACCGAGGAATGTTTGAGTTGCCGGTTGATTTCAATTGGGACGACCTCAACTCACCAACCCAAGGTGCAGGGAGCTGTTCATCGCCTCCCTGTCCCCCTGCATCTTGCCGACTGGGGTTCACCAAGGCCGATCAGTGGCCCGGAGCTACGAATTCTATTACCTGGTATCGGCAACGAGGCAGCTTGATCTTGGGCAACTGCCCATCGGCTTTTTCTACGCCGATAAGATTGAAACCAGGGGGCGGTCGGCCAGGACTTGATAATGAATCGGCTGCTGAACATAGCCGGCCCTCCCCTTGGCGACGTCGGCGTGATAACAATGTCGATGAGGAGAAGCGCCGCTTACGACTGATGGTGGTCTGAACTTAAACGCCATATCTTCCACGAACGGTCGTCTTGCTACATCGACCTGCTTCTGCCCAACGAGATCCCCTCGGTATATTTCTGCTTCAGACTAAAAATTTTCTTCTTCCAATTCATCGGCTGACACAGCCGATTTAACGTTCATCTTTTGATTTTGCAGCAGACGGAGACAGAGCGGCCGACGATAAGCGACTCCGGACGCCCCATTGAATACAACCCAGGCGTTCTGGATGAGGGTGGTCTTGCTCCGTCGGTCATTGGTGGGGCGCCAGACGGCATCGGCTAGCTGCGAGGCGAGTGCGTCCCGGCCGATTGTGCGAAGAGAAAGGCAGCCACCACTACCGCGGTCGTCGGCCGCGCCTGCCCCCAAGAGGGTGAAAAAGACAAAGCCAGGAGCGCCAGCCGATAGCCTCCCCCCGGATCCGGCCGTCGTGCAATTCTTCGACACCACCGTCAACGAGGAGGCGCCGGCGGCTGTCGGGGCGGCGGCTGAACCCGGGATTCCGAGTCCTGAGTCGGTCAATGCCCCAGCCGACGTTTTGCCAGCCCCAAGTCCACCAACAAAACGTCAGCCGGTAAGTTTTTACTCCACCGGGCTTGGCTTCACGTCGATCACTTGCATCTGATCAGACCATTGCTCGCAGGTCAAGAGATTGGCCGGTGGCACTCCTCGCCCCGTGCCATCGGTAATCATCTTCTGCCACCTTATTTGTGGTAATCGATCAGCTTGTATGTTAATCCTTTCTTCTGCAGCCCCCACGGTCTCCATCGGCTGCCCCCAGGCATCCGGCGAGCGTACTGTGCCTATTGGGGACAGTGGCGACAACGCCGGCGAAGAGGGTCCGATGGCCATGGGCAACGATTCGGCCGAACCAACAGCTCTGACACCGACGCCGACGGTAAGCCAACTAATTTCGATGATCGGCTTTGTCGGCTTAGCATTCCCTTGATCATCTCTTTCTTTGCTGCAAAGCGTAGCCGACCTTCTCAACTTTGATTTGTCAGAATTCGAGGAGCCCGGTGACACTGGCGAGGAAGCGCTTGCGATGCCGGCTGAGGACCTGAGGGCCACTTTAGCCGACATCGGCAATTTGCTAGAAGCCTCGCTGGACGCGCTGGTGGTCGACAACGGCTCAATACGCGCGCAATTCAGAGACATCCAAGATCAGCTGCCGGAAGCCGTAGCCGAAGCCATCGTGCCGGCGACCTTCATGGAAGCCTATCAATTCAAGTACGAATGGGCCCCGCAGCGGATAATTGATCGCCGCGAGAGTCAAGCGCGGTCGGCCACCATCCAGTCAACCAAGAATGTCATTGAGAGCCGGAAGGCCGCCTTTGACCGCCTGAAGACTGAGCCAGCGGCCAAGCTTGAGCAACTCCGCGCTCGTCAGGATCAGCTGATAGCCGATCTCGTTCAAGTCACGAACGAGATCGATGTCCATGAGGAGTACATGGCTGGCCTGCCGGTCAAGATTGAAGCCGAGCGCCAAGGCATCAGGGCAGCTATGGCGCACTTGCGTGACTTGGTGAGGAGCACCCGATCGGTGGTGGGGTCTGAGGCCGACGACGTTAGGGCCATCGGAGAAATCGACCAAATTAGGCAGACGGCGTTGTCGGCCATAGCCGATTTTCTGAAAAACTGAGATTGTAATTATCTGACCTTCCGAGATCGGCCAACATTTATGTACCATACTTGTCATGTTTCTGTGATGTGATTGGATAATCCATTTTACTCATGCTTATACTTGGCTTCGACTCACGTGTCATGATTTATCGATTTTCTGCCGCTGCGCTCGTAGATATGATCGGCTGTATTTGTAGATAAGATTGTCCCTCGGCTGTGTGTGGCACCTTGACTTGTTCGCGTCGAAATCGGCTCCAGCCACTCGCATCGTTTAGCATTGCTAGCTCCAAGATCACACCACGACCTTTAGTGTTAGCCTTCGAACACCGGTCTTGTTGGCTATCGGCTGGTAATATCCGAGTGCACTGCCGATTTGGTTTCGTAGTCCGACTCATCTGAATCTGTACTTCAAGAACCCGTGAGTCCTGGACGATAGGTATCCAGTCTTGCGCAGTCGCCAGCCATTCAATGATTCCCGACGCCTTTAATGATGACCTCTTCGACTCTCACGTCGGCGGCGACCTTTCACATCCGAAAACCGCATCTTTTCTTTCTATAAATGGGCTCCTTCGGTCCTTCTGATTAACTCACGGCCGAAGAAGACACTCAATTTCCAGGAGTACGACGTCCAGACTTCCAAGTTTTCGACAGGGCTCCCCATGGCTTCCTCTAGCTCGTCGGTAAACCAGGTGATTTCCCAACTCATCTATTCTCGCCATTTCCTCCCCTTAAGTACTCAGGAACGAACTTTCTCGCAGCCGCTTCATCCCCTTTGGGTGATCCTAGAGATCATGGACATGCCGTACAAACTGATGGTCAGCCAAGCACGACAAGTGAGGGCCAACTTGAAGCGCTTCAGGGAGTTGGAGGCTCGTTACCCGGCGGCCAGGCCTCCCATCAACCTTGGTAGCATTTCGACCGCTGCCCCTATGGCGTCTTCGACACTCACACGCCTCGACCGGCTGGAAGGAAGGCAAACACAACTTGCCAACGAACTGTTGACTACGACTACCGACATAAGGGTCACTCGGCTAGAGTATCTGATCTTGGACGCTTTAGAGATGGAGACTGTGGAGCCTATCGAATGAGCCCTGGTGGCCATCAGGGATTATCTAGGGAACATGTAATCACAAACGGCTTTACGCCGATTATGAATAAAGATCGTTCAATGTTCTAGCCTGATTTTTGTGTTGCAATCGGCCCGATTTTTCGGTTGACTTGTGTATGTGTATGCCCCCCAAGTTTTGTTGATAGCTTCGATGTCGACAAAATTGTGAGTTCAAGTCGCTCGCGCATTCTGGTCGTTCTTGTTGGGCAATCATGAGCCGATCGTAGGGCGCTTGGTGAAAAGTGATGTGTGAAAATGCCTAAAGGCGATGCCTCGTAAGACATCGGCTATCATAGATCGACTGAAGTAACTATAGCCGACTCACGAATTGATCCACACGCTCGGGTAATATTTCTTCAAATATTTTCCATTAAGGGCCCTTCCGAATATCTCCCCATCCAATCCTTTTAGCATGTAAGCTCCTTTAGAGGCGCATTTGTGGATCTTGAAAGGTCCTTCCCAATTTGGTGACCATTTGTCGAACTTGTTGTCTCTAGATCTGATCGGCAGTATAAGTTTCCAAACGAGGTCGCCTTCCTCAAAAGATTTAGGCACCACTTTTTTATTGTAATGTCTGGCTACTCGTTCTTTATCTCTTGTCACTTTTTCCAAGGCCCTCATCCTGGACAAAATGAGATCTTCCGACTCGTCTACCATTAGGTGATAATAGTCGTCGACTGTGAGTTGATCCTGCAGCTGAATGCGCCTCGAGCCGACGACACTTTTCCATGGCAGCACTGCTTCATGTCCATAGACCAGTTTGTACGGAGGAACTTGGATTGACCCGTGGCATGCCATCCGATACGCCCACAGTGACTCGGCTAATCGGGTGTGCCATTGCTTAGGGTACTCGGAGATCTTTCATTTAATCAACTTGATCAAGCTTTTGTTTGAGGCCTCGGCTTGCTCGTTGGCTTGCGCGTAATACGGCGAAGAGTTAAGTAGCTTGATCCCCATGTCGTCGCAAACCGAACAAATTCGTCGACACAAAGATAGATCCTTGGTCGATCGTTATTGTTTGTGGAACGCCAAATCGGTAGATGATGTGTTCTTTGACAAACTCAATTGCGTCCTTAGAATCCACTTTTCTGAGGGGGATCACCTCCACCCATTTTGTGAAATAATCCGTGGCCACCAGGATAAATTTGTGTCCTTTGCTTGAGGGTAGATTGATCTGGCCTATCATATCAATGCCCCATCCTCTAAACGGCCACGGCTTGATGATTGGGTTCATGGCCGATGCCGGTGCTTGTTATATAGCGCCAAACTTTTGGCAGTCCTGGCACCCTTTGTAGTATTTGAAACAATCCTCCATCATTGTCGGCCAAAAGTACCCGGCTCGGCGAAGTAGCCATTTCATTTTGTGGGCCGATTGATGTGTGCCACAGATTCCTTCGTGAACCTCCCCGATGGCTACTGCAGCTTGATCAGCTCCCAAACACTTGTGTAGTACGCCGTCAATCGTCCGATAGTATAGGTCTTCGTTGAGCAACACGTATCGTAATGCCTTGTATCGTAATGCCTTGTATCGTAGTTTCCTTGTGGCCGATTGAGAGGGGTTTTTGAGATAGTTGTAAACTTCAAACCTCCAATCATCGGCCGTGACGGCGGCCATGTCTATGTCTACTTCCTTTAGCATTGGCCGATAGCCTGACGCCCCTTGAGCCAAGTCATTGGCCTCTGTGTTCTGCTCTCTAGGGGTATGCTTCAAGGTGACTAGCCAAAAACCATTCATTAACTCCCGGCATTGCTGATAATAGACCATAAGTGCGTTGTTTTTGCACTCATATTCTCCTGATAATTGGCTAATGACGAGCAACGAGTCTCCCATTATCTCGACTGTGTCGGCTTCTACTTCCTTGAGCAGAGTCAACCCTTTGAGAACGGCTTCGAACTCGGCTTGGTTATTTGTGGCGTGGGGGTTAATGGCGAAAGCAAACTCGAAGCTTGCCCCCCTGGGCGAAATAAGGACCAAGCTGATGCCGCAGCCGTTGGTGCATACCGAGCCATCGAATGTCAAAGTCCAAGGCATGATTTCCACTGAGCCGATTGAGTCGTTTCTGTGTTCCACAATGATGTCGGCTATGGCTTACCCTTTGACTGCCCTTGGTGCCTGGTACCTCAGGTTGAACTCTGTGAGTGCAAAGATCCACTTCCCGATTCTTCCTTTAAGCACTGGAGCCGATAGCATATACTTAACTACATTGGCTTTGCAAATTACCGTGCACTCGTTGGACAGCAGATAGTGCCTTAACTTTGTACATGAAAAATAGAGGCATAGGCATAACTTCTCCACAGGTGAATACCTTGTCTCTGCGTCTAGCAGCCGTCGGCTGAGATAGAAAATGGCTTTTTCTTTGCCGTCGACCTCTTGGATTAGGACAGAGCCGATTGATTTGTCGTCGGCCGACAGGTACAGCTTGAACGGTATTCCCTTTTGCGGAGGCATTAGAACTGGAGGAGAGCTTAGATAATCTTTTATGTTGTCTAACGCTTTCTGCTGCTCTGCCCCCCATGTGAAGGTTTGATCGGCTTTCAGCCGAAGCAATGGTGTGAACGGCTCCATCTTTTCTGAGAGATTTTAGCTATGAACCGTCTGATGAAGTTTATCTTTCCGATCAACGACTGAAGCTGCTTTTTATCTTTCGGGGGTTGAATCGTCTTGATAGCATTAATGCTCCTTGGTGTGACTTCAATCCCTCTTTCATGGACGAGAAATCCCAAGAATTGTCCGGTCGACACGCCGAACGCACACTTAAGCGGATTCATCTTTAAACCATATTTCCTCGTCCGTTCCAACACTTTCTGAGATCGGCAATTTGGCCTTCTATCTCTCTTGACTTGACAACCACATCATCAATGTATATCTCCACTAGTGAGCCGATCATATCATGAAAGATATAATTCATGGCTCGTTGATATGTTGCCCCAGCATTCTCAAGCCGAACGTCATTACTACCCACTCGTAAAGGCCGATTGCGCGGGACACCAAAGCGATCTTGTGGATGTCCTCCTCGGCCATGAATATCTGGTTATACCCTGCGTTGCCATCCATGAAACTGATAATCTTATGGCCTGAGGCAGCGTCGACAAGTAGATCGGCTATTGGCATTGGATACTCGTCCTTCGGGGTTGCGTTGTTTAGATCTCTAAAATCGATGCACACCCGAAGTTTACAATTTTTCTTCAATACCGGGACGATGTTTGAGACCCACTCGGCGTATCGGCAAGGCCGAATGAATCCCGCGTCGTATAGCCGAGTGATTTCGGCTTTGATTGCGTCGTACATATCGGCCTTAAACCTCCTGGGAGGCTGTTTGAACGGCCGATAGCCTGCCTTGATCGGCAGCTGATGGACCACTATCGATCGACTGAGACCAGGCATCTCGAAGTACTCCCAAGCAAAACAATCTTTATATTCTTTTAATAATTCAATAAGTTGGGATCTACAATGAGGAGACCGATTTTTGCTAATGTACGTCGGCCTCGGCTTATCACCAGAGCCGATGTCAATTTCTTCTAATTCGTTGGCCGACGTGAAACCTTGCCCTAACTTGCCATCGTCTTCATCTGCGGTGGCTACGTCGAGAACGCTTGAGCCCTCCACCATGTCTTGTTCAAAGCAGCAGCTGCGGCTCGTCGCTTCCGATGGGCTGTATCGTTGAATTGGACACATTTAGAAAATCGGCTTGCCAGATTTTCCCAGATAAACAATCAATGCCTTCGATTTCCCAAAGTGGCAAATCGGCACTGACGACGTTAACTGACCTGTCGGCTGGAACGATCTTGATTTTGTCGCCGTCCCATTGGATCAGGCTCTGGTGCATTGTAGAAGGGATGCAGCAGTTGGCGTGTATCCAGTCCCTTTTGAGCAACAGGCTGTAAGACCCCTTCCCGTCGATGACAAAGAATGTTGTGGGCATGGTCTTGTTGCCGATGGTCAGTTCAACGTTGAGGACGCCTTTGGTTTCCAATGGGTTGCCGCCGAAGTCCTTGAGCACCATGTTGGTCTTTATCAGGTCTTCGGCTCCCTTGCCCAGTTTTCTGAACATTGCGTAGGGCATGAGGTTGACTGCAGCTCCCCCATCGACTAGCATTTTGGAGATCGGCTTGCCGTTGACGAATCCTTTAACGTACAACGGCTTCAAGTGCCGATTTTTGGTTCCTTCAGGCTTGTCGAAGACGGCCTGGTCTGGTGAGATTGCCAGCTTTGCCAGGTCATCTTCGATGGTGTCCGCATCGGCTTCGGGGGCGCCGAACTCGGCCGGCAACACGAAGACCATGTTGACTGATGCAGAAACTTTGCCTTTCCCTTTGGCTGCCCTTCTGGCTTGATCAGCTGGGCCTTCTTCGGCTTGTTCTTCGTCAGTTACGGCAGCTTTCCTTTTGGGTATCCACTGCCTTTTGATTTTGCCCAGCCAACGGCACTGCTTGTGGATCATTTGTCGCACCTCGTCTTCTCTCCCTTCACGCTTGAGCCGTTGAACCCTCCTTTTCTGCATCTTTGTGAAGAGATCGGACAGGCACCATTGGGGGTTGGCTGATTCCTCGTCATCGGCCTCTTCATCGTCGTTGCTATATCCATCACGGTTCTCGTCGACGAAGAAGTCCTGATGGATTGGACCGAGCCGATAATGGACAGGTCACTGCCTTTGGTTTAACTGGACGGCTCTGGGAACGAGCCGAGCTGGACTTGCAGGCGATAGGTTTCTGCGTCCGTCGTCGCGGCGATCGTTACATGCTGGGCAATCATCCAATGTTGGTAGCCTCATACCGGATTCCCAGCAGTGCCTGAAAAAATCGCAATGCCAATGTGGATCGGCATTGTCGTGGTTTACCTTGTATCGTCGGTTTTGAGTACTCGGTTCGTGCCGACGAGGCATTTCATCATATATTTCTTCATGCCGAGACCGGTATTGATGACGGTGTCGGCTTCGTTCATGGATCGGCTGTCGGCCAACCGATCTGATGACTGGGCGCACCATATTAATTCGCGCGGCGTGGCATCCAGTCTGGTCGTCTTCTGCCTTGGCCCCGATTGATGTATTGGCTAAGCCGTGTATCATTCTGTTCTGTCGACCAGCTCGCCCAGGGCCAGCCTGGACCGTGTTGTCCGGGAAGGGATTGCCGTCTACTTTCATCGACCGATTTGAGTCGGCGAACTTTAGCTTCCCGGCCTCGATTGCCGCGAATTTCTTGTATGAAGACTTTGCGAGTCATTGGTGGCGTGAGATGTGGAGTTGTGCCACTTGCGGTACTTCTTCTTTTTCAACTCTTCGGCCGACGGGATCACATGATTTTTGGGTAATTGAATTTGTTTCTCCTTGAGCAGCAAATCAAAAATCTTGTCGGCCTAAGTGATGTCGAAGTTGTACCTTTCTTCCTTAGCCGTCTTCGGCGGCCATTGGCGACGATGGACTTTTTGTTCTTGGCCCATTCGGCTGCCGCCACTTCTGTTTCATCGTCATCGGACCCATAATCTGAATTGACGATGACCTGGGTTATATTCTTGACAGCCTTCCGGGTGTCTTGGAAACGCTGCTCGTGGGCCGTCACCTTCTGCGTCAAGTGGGCTAGGCTGTCGAAGTCCTGCGCAGAGAATCGCTCTCGGATTGGTGCGATTAAGCTGTGAAAGGCCAGATCAGCCAACTGGGCATCCGATAGCACCAGGCTATAACATCGGTTCCTCATCTCCCTAAAGCGTTGGATGTAGTCTTGGACCGATTCATTGTGTTTCTGCCTGACGCTGGTGAGGTCCGACAACTTCATCTCGTGGTTGCCGGAGTAGAAATAGCTGTGGAACTGTTCGGCCCAACTCTGAATCGAGTTGTAGGGCAATGAGGAGAACTAGGTAAAGGCCGATCCTGAAAGAGAAAGGGGGAACAGTCGAACTCTCAAGGGGTCCATAGCCGATACTTCACCGCATTGTGCCAAAAATCGGCTGACGTGCTCATAAGTGGAAACGTTGTCTTGCCCCGAGAATTTCGAGAAGTCTGGGATCTTGTATCGGTTGGGTAGCGGGATCCGTTCGAAATGTTCTGGATATGGATACCGATACATATTCCCCGAATCTTTTGGTTTGAGACCGAACTGATCGCGCATGACATCTGCAATTAGATCGGCCCATGCTCGGTTGTCTTGCTGTATCGGCTCATATGGGTCATACGGCACGGGTGCTTGCCGATACAGCTGTGGTGGCGTCTGAGGCCTATAATGGTGATCTTGACAGCCCCCTTGGTACTGGTAGCGATGGTCAGCGGGAGGTGGCCGAGACACCGGTTGTGGCGTTGGTGGTTCTGGAAACAACTGTCGGCCACCGGTATTGCGCCGCCTGCCTAGATCAATCGGCTCTGGCTGCCGATTGTCATTGATCATGCTGTCGAGTTGACCCTGAGGTAACGGCTGTTGTCGATTTAGTATAGTAATCGTTGGTCTTATAGCCGTTTCACCTGGATTCAGCTGACCGACCCCTCCTGGCGGGTTTGGTTGTGCTATCAGTGGAAACGGCTGATCCTGCGTAACTAGCGTCCTGTAACCAGGAAATTGGTCGTCTGCGAAGTACGTAGGCCCTCGTTGCAGCTGTTCGGCTACCTTGGCGTCGACCACATTAGAGATCATATTATTGAGGGTATTGACCAAGATGCTACTTTGGTTGACCAGTGTGTGGTGAACGGCCGAGTCGATCCAATCTTGTAGAGAGTATACGGCTGGATCATCTCGCACCTGGGTCGGCTCTTCCACCTTCTGTTTGCCTTCTGTGTCACCCGAGGAAGATGCCTTGGTATCGTTCAGGCTGAACTTGTACTTTTGGTGCACAGCTCCAGATCTTGTTTGGGTGAAAGATTGTAGATAGTTAGCCTGGAGCTCTTCCACCATCTTCTTATATTCGGCTTGCTGCTCAGCCGATAATTGTTCCATCTTCAGGGGACGATCTTGTCCTGCGTGATGCTAGGGCTCTTGGAGTCGACCATCTTGCCGGCCGAGTCTATTCGTCCGAGTCGAGCCGACAGAGACAGTCCCACCGGGCGTGCCAAGAAGCGTGTTGACGAGAAATCTCTCTCACGCGCTGGCCTGGGAGATCCGCTTGACTCCAGTGCAGGTCCTTCTTGGCTGCCTACAACGTGCAGGGCGTGCAAGTTGATTTGATTTGTTAATCAACAAGAAAAAATGAAAGAATACGCGTTAAGTGTTAGGTTAGATCCCCACAGGATCGGCTAAGGAAATCCATGAATGTATATGTGCTATTCTAGGCCATATTTAGGCCAAGTGACTAGAATGGATCGGCTACGCCGAGACAGCATCAGCCGCTTGATCCAAATATAGTGAAGAATAATAAATATACAGATTGACAACCTAGCCGATACTGGAAAGCTAACAAAGAATCGGCTAATACTCCGATGAATCTTATGAAAAGATAATATTCCTGAACCGAACGTACAGCCCGGAAATCGGCCATCGGCTACCCGGGAAAGGCCGCTTTCGGTCGACAACATCCGACAGAAACACGATCTTAACATAAGAGGCAGTCCTAACACAAATCTAATAATAAGCATATTAAAAGAAACATATTAGGGCAGGTAAGGCCGGCTGAAACCCCGGCACTGTCTCTAAATAATATAAATCTCAGATGAACAGATCACTGATAGTTCTAAATACGACTTAATAGTTTGAACATGATGCAGCATTAAATATAAAAAGAAAAACCCGATCTGTCACAGCCGATTTATACTCCTCGAGACGGTGGATACCGCATATAAACCAGCCAACCTTTAGATCTTGCCCTATTGCTGCATGTTCTTGACAGAACTAGCCAATGACGGGATAGATCTAAACATTGACCTAATTTATATGCGCTATATGATAAATAGTGCAGTATAAACCTCTAATTCTAATGTATCATTGCGATGGAAGCACTAGAAACAGCGAACCATACCACTAACGACAAACATTTACCTGAATCTGGGGATCGAGACGATGCAGCCCGAAGCCAAGCAAAGTGCTCGTCTAAAGAAAAGGGTTGGCGGTGCATCGAAGGTTTGATTGACTGAATGATCCTGATACAGAGGGTCTCGGGTCCTATTTATACCCAAGATACAACTATCTGTAACAATCCTGGACTCTATCTAAACTACTATTTAAAACACCATATTATCCCTAGCAGGACCCATACCGTGTTACAACTAACAGTTTAACAAATCTCTAGATTACAGATACAATTGCTGTTATAGGACTCTATCCATAAGTGGCAATATCTTTTAACGCGCAATTAACAACCGAATCTTCTATTTATCTTCAAGTTTCTGCACTAGACACGGTTTCATCTCTTCCGGACCCAGAATCGGCTATCGGCTGCTCCCGTTCGATCCATCCTCAGCCGATTAGCCCCACAGCCGATCACTCTTTTAGCCGATACAATTCCTGTCTTCAGCCGATCCGATTCCGCTTTGCCTTTACAGACTTAGGAACTCAATTACCAAATTTCAGTGTTAACACCGGTTCATGAGAAACCTTGGAAGACTTACAATACTTACCATAAGCCAGCATGGGAAATGGCTTGACTTATAGTGTAGCTTTTCCTGGCCGATGCATCCAGGCAAGGGTGGGCGTGATGTAGTTTGGATGGACCAGAAAAGGTCTATGTGGCTTCCGGATTCACCTAGGCACGAGAGGGGGCTGCTTACCTTGGATATAAAGGTAGGGCGAAACCTGAGGTGTGGTGTCGCTTGGTCAGGGGAGTTATGCGAAGGGTCTTGTCACAATTTTCCCCTTGTAGTACCATGGTGGTGCTTCGGGGCATGGCAACATGTGTAGAATCGTGTCTTGTGGGTACAGTTGTACACCTCTGGCCAGGGTAAAACTATTCGAATAGCCATGCCTAGGGTTATGGGCGATCAACCAGATTTACCATGATTAGTCCCACTTTTAATAATTTGACACAATGGAGTTGGACTAGTTCAGGTGGATTGGTTGGGCCTGTTCAACATGGAGATAGTATTGTTTAGTGGAAGATTAATCTTGACTTAATTAATCAACATTTGTCCTGTTTTAAACTAAAAAGGTTTTACGACCGTATTTACGCAAAATAGCCCAAGCCACCCTTGTCTCCCCTAGCACGTCTGCATTTCTCAGTGTGGCTTGTTGAGTATGGTGGTTGTACTCAGACTTGCTATTTCTCCATTTTCCCAGAAGTGTAGTGCTTCTGAGTCGAAGACGGAGTTAGAAGACCAAGACTCAGACCTCAGTTGAGTTTGCCTGTGGAGTGGAGCTGAAGCCCCGGAAGGATCGCCTTTTTCGCTGCTGCTGCTTTCTTTCGAGTGTGAGGACTAAGTGTCTCTTCTATAAGTATTTTACGCTTTATTTTATGTTTGGATCTGTTTATTGATTTGTCATTTTATGTACCCTGGCTGATTCCTGGACAGGGATTTAATACACAAAATATTCTAGAAATTTGGCTAAATTTCTGGGCATGACAGTCTGCTCCTTAGGTTTGATTCCAAACTGTTCCCTCATCATCTCGGTAATTCTATCAGCCCATTCATTATTCCTTGCATTATCCATGTTATATTGATACTCTTCACCATACCTATACTAATGAGGTTCTTCCTGTCGATATTGATGTGGTTCTTCATATCGGTACTGATGTGGTTGCCCCCCGAGCTGGATATGTCCATAAGATATTCATCATTGGCATCAGCATCAGCATCGGCATCTCTATATCAAAATTAGCCAATGTATTTTGTGGAAGACAAACTAGTCATTGAGCAATTGATTCATTCACTGTTTGCTTGACTAATTCTTAAAGCATGTCCACCAACACTCTAGATTGACTGATTAATGCAAGATACACAGCTTCATGGATCAAATCATGAAAAGACTTCTGTGGATTAGTGAGCTCATCTAGGCTTGGTTTACTGACCAGAAATTGTGTCTTCAAATTGGTCCTTGTTGCATCATGCCGAAAGACAAAGCTTCTGAAAATCATCCACTGATTGCTCCACATGTTGCCTTTGTTCCTCCATCAGCTTGTCCATCATCACTAAAATGATGTTATCCTGATTGATTTCCTTAGCCATGATGATGATGTGAAAAATTGTCCCACCAAACGTGCCAAAAGTTGTTGACACAAAAAATCAATACACGAAGGCTTGGGACATCTGCTTAGCTCCAGTGCAGGTCCTATCAAATCAGGTTCAGGGCGTGCCAGTTAGTTTGTATCTTGCAACTAACAAGATGAAATTCGATCATCAACTTAGGACGTCGATCATCAACTTAGAGAGCCAATCATCAACTTAGGAAGCTGATCATCAACTTAGGGAGCCGATCATCAACTTAGGAAGCTGATGCCGATAGGGTTCTGATCAATCGGCTATATATTCGAAGAAGTCTTAAATAGTCAGATAAACAATGAAATTCATGCTATCATCGGCTAAGACCAAAATGTATAATCATTAATAAACCGTTCTTTTATCAAAGGTAATCTTAATAGCTCGGACCAAACTGAGACAATATAAGATTGAAGTTGATAAAGATAGATTTAACTAGTAAATATATGAATCTGAATATGAGCCGATACAACACTTAGAAATCGTATCAAGATAACTAATCGGCTAGCACCCCGATGAAACATGCATTAAAACTATCGGCTTAGTAGAAATAAACTTAGTAACAGCAATCTGATAGATCGGAACTAACCGAGAAAGTTCTAGCCACGCCGATACAAACGGAGTTGACAGAACTTACTTCCTTGTCAGAGATCGAAACCGATGCATCCCAACTCAAAACTAAGAACTCACCGAAAGTAATTGTATTGATCTGTGAAGATTGTTTACAAAGACCTCAGGTGTACATATTTATATCCTCAGGTTGATATAAGTTCTGATTGGACATGACACAGGTTTCCTGTTGAAATATTAGGCAATTGTTTAAATAAACTCCAAATTAAATAGATCAAACCTATCATAAGAACTAGCATGTATAGATCTAACATACTAGTAGACACAAGAACAGCCATGATCAAAGCAACTAGACAGGACGTGTACTAAGCGTTTGAAGGCGTAGGAGACACATGAACGTGCTACAAACGTAGTTGACGAAGACGTTCACGTCGAGCCGATGAAGCAGGAAGACGCGCCAGGTTGAGTTGTGAAGTCACGAAGAGCGCTTCGCAAAAGCCTTATTTGTCCTATCCTGGTGTAGGATCGCAAGGACGACGGCTTTGGAGACTTGCTCTCCCGGTCACCGGTGCACACTGGCGGTAGGATAGAATAGACTACGGCGGCGGCGCAGCAGAGAGTACGTGGCAAAAACCCTAGATTGGATCGATACCCAGACGACTGCGTGAAGGCAGCGCCCGTAGTCAGATTCGGTTAGGATTCTGCCACGTATCCGGTTAGGACTCTCCAACCGAAACCGACACGTATCTGATTAGGACTCCAAAAAATTTAAGGCACACGAGTCGCGCCCACGGCCCGGCACGGCGAGTGAGCATGCGTGTGATTTTCAATTCCTCTTCCCTCATCCATGGCTTTGGAAGAAAGAAAGAAACCCCACTATATAAGTTGGACAACTCACTCTAAACTAACAAAGTGGTACCAAATTTTCCACCATGTCATGCCATACATGAGCTTTGATGGGTTTTTGAGATTTATTCTTGGAATTAGCTGAAAATAACTCAGGCTTGGCCTTTAATTCCAATATTTCCTAAATATAAAAAGAAAATTACTAAAATTTGCCTAATTAATAGATATAATTAAATTACCATACCGTAGTCTTCACGATTTCTCTTTGAATTTAGCTTAATCTAGATAAATTTCTATCTACCAATCAGCTTTTTTCTTAACCGAATCCATAAAAAATCATACCAAATTTTGGTATTAACACCCGCACACAAAGAAAATAAAACCAAAGTAGCGCTCAAGGACATTAAACCCAAAGACTATGTCGCCACTCATATGTCACGGTTAAAAAAACTCCTTGGCCTGTTGGCCACATAATCCAAATGCTGACAAGTCGAAGTGACGAAACCCTGCAAACTTGGTTTCTAAAGAATAACCCATGCCCAGATCCAATCTGTAATTAAAAAATTAATCTTGCAAAGGAGAAAAACATATTTCTTTTAAAAACTACCTCATTTCGTGAGAGCCAAATGACCTTTATTTATTTATTTTTCAAAGGAATGCTCTTTCCATGGCTGGTATTATCTTGGTTGCTTTTATTTCTGTGGTCTAATACTAGTACTTTAGGTATCAGACTATCAGTTTTGGCATTTCAGCCACTGAATCCGTTCGGGGTACCTTCATCACTGTTCATAAACAAAAGGAAGCTCAAACTTGAATTTTATTGACAAATAAACTAAATCTCAGACTTCATTTACCAAGTGATCACACAATAAATATCACAGCATCATTAACCAAACAACGATAACTTTGCAAAGGGATTTTAATTTGCGTAAGTTGTTGTCTTTGTAAAAAGAAGACTGTTCTCTTTACCTTCAAGGTGACATTGACCAAAAAGATTCTATACTAGGGAGTTCAAGAACTTGCATGGATTTAGAGTCCATGAGAAGATAAGAATTCAGGCTTCAAGAGCACTCTAATTGCAACAAGGAGAGGAAAATTATTAGTAGATTAGTGGTATATCACAAATAGAGCTACTAGCTACCGTAGGGAGGTACTTGACGAGTACTTGACGAGCTTGAGGGTTGGTGGTGCTGAAATCTTTAGAGCATGCTCTTTTAGATGATGAAGTGAATAATTATGGACAAATTGCTTAACTAAATATTTCAGTATATGTTATAAAGCAGTGCTGACGAAGAAAATTTTTGGAGAAGTCATACTTTTGGCAGCGTAACGCAAATAATCTGATTGATAATCTACCCCTTTGAGCACTAGATGCACTTCCTGTAGCACATTGATATAATTCGCTAAGCGCCCTAGTGTACATTATGTGCGCGAAGGTGCTCCGATCTTTCGATAAGAGAATAATTCTATTGAATAGAGAGATGTTGACGATCCAACTACAACCATCCAGGGACGTTGCGTCTTACCAATCGTTACACCAACTCCAGAAACAGTCGTGAATCCTGACGGATGCACGGTCTACCCAACCACGAGGGTGTTTGTTCCTGCAAACAATTGAGAACTAACAAAAACAAGATGAACAAGAAACTCAAATTATAAAATTGGTGTTCCAAAACGAGCAAACAGGCGATCTAACTAATCACGAGATTACACGGCAAAGTAACAGCGCTAAACTTTGATCAAAACAAAACCCGAGTTGATCTATAATGGCTAAAGCAAATATATAGGTGGAAGAATGAGTTAGGATCGTCCTCTTAACCCTAAAACATGTCCATAATAAACTCAACTTAATACATAGCCTATTGGGCCCAATAAGGTGACACAACACTGTGGACAGAAAAATGTCTCTATTGTAAAATGATGATTACAACCTCTTCAAAACAAATATGGACATCAGACTGGATTCATTTAAAAGTAGACTTGACAAGCTTTTCATGAAGTACTTGCACGTCCCAAACTGAGTCCGTCTGAAGTTGTAGCAGTCATCACAAGCGACGAATAATTGTAAATATTATTTTGTATGGACGAGCGACGAATACAAGTCTCTTCGAGATTATAGCCGTGTGCTTGTGTAATTAACAAGACAATTGGAAAATTGGAAAATGACAGTATTAATTGTAAATATTATTTTGTATGACCAATTTTTCACTATTGCATGCAATATATATATATATATGTATTATCCGTATTACATGTCTATTTAGTTGCTAGATATATTTATGTGTTAATTAATTAATTAATTACAACTTTGTTGATTAAAAATTAATATTATATTAGAAAATTTGGTGGGAAAATTAATATTTTGGCGTGAACATTTTCCTATGTGGCCTGTCCTACTGAAATAAAAACGGAGCGATATATTTTCGTAGGTGATGATGTACAATTTCAAAGAGAACATGTTATAGGCTCTGGCCACGTTGGAAGATATATTTTCGCAGACAGACGAATTAAAAGATTCGCCTACGAAGATACATCTTCCTTGACGAACCAGCTGTCTGCTTGTGAAAATAACCGATTTTCACGGGCCTGTGCCTACAAGCGAATCGCCTTCGCAAATGCAGTCTCTTGCGTGATGCATCAAGACTGTCATGCACTGGTCCACAAGAAAATTTTGAATGATTGTAGATGATCACGAAAGAAATGTATTGAACAAGAGCCAGGGAGGCATTCTCTTGTATATGCTAGCTGATTTTCTATCTATTAACTGATCTAAGATGCTAGCTAGATACTAGCAGTCATTGCTTTATGTTGCATTTCAGTCGGTATAATAATGCAGCTTTGCAAGTTCTACACATGAGCAATATTATCTCGTATATGGATGTCTACTATATTTTCAAAGAAAAGATAGTATTATTTTAGAGGTGATTAATACGCAACTTTTTATTATATTAGAGGATCGATTAGCATTAGTTTCCCTCAGCTTCAGTATGACAAAATTACATTCCGTTAATTAATGGCCTCGAAGTACCTCCACATTTTCCTGCCCAAAAAAATGTAACTCCGGATTGTTATTCGTTCAACTGGATCTCGTGTTTCTCTTTGCTTTATTTGATGCGGACTCGTACTAGGCAAATCGGTCATTGCTTTTCTTCCGCGTCGCGCGGGACCCAGGAAGCGTGCGGATGACGTGGACGGACCAAAAAGTTAGAGACGGACGATCGAAGCGCGTGGATAAGAGAATGCCGAATACACACGGACAAGACGGACGACGCGCTCAATCGGATGCAGGCGGCGCCGCGAAATTCGGACGATATTGGAAAATTTGTTTCACGATTCGAAAATTAGCAATTTTTTTGAAGTAGGTTAGAGAGCAACTCTAACGAAATCATCAATTATTAGCCTCTAAATGAATCATCCTCATCAAAAATAGATAAACTCAAACATGTGTCTCATCCTCATCAAAGTCTTCAGTGAAAACCCAATAATAAAAAGTATCTAATTTTTGAATTAGGCACATCAGCCCATTTTTTAATCTCAGCCCTCCTTCTACCACCGCCGACTGAGAAAGAGTGGAAGCGTCTCGGGATCGTGAGTCGCCGTTTTGTCAAGTTGTCATCCGGCAGGTTGCTGTCGCCAGCTTCAGCAGAAGCCCGGACGCCGCCGCCGCCTCCAGCCGCTGCAGAAAACCTTCTGACGGGGCCGCCAACATAGCCATCGCCTCCGTGCCCGCCTCCTCCTCCATCGGCTTCAATTCTCCGTCGAAAGATGCCGCCGGCGGATGCCAACCCCGGAAATAAATTCCGGCTGACAGGCGACGCATGGCAAATCCTGTGCCCATCTATGCATCCGTTGGCCGACGCGTTGGCGGCAATTTCTGCGGCGGCGCCATCGAGATTGGTTCACCGAGCGCAGGAGAGCCGAGGGGCGGGAGCGAGGGAAATCGGCTACAGGAGCATGGGAGTGACAGGGTCGGGTGCGCAGGCAGGAGCGCGGGAGCTCGGCGGCATGTGCATGGAATCGCGAGAGAAACCGATTTGGTGATTCACCGATCCTCTCCAGAGCTGGCGAATGAGAAATCCGGGATAGGTATTCTCTAGCTCCAAATACCATTTGATTTATCCGTTGGAGTTACTATTAGAGTTGCTAAGCTATATGGGCAGGTTGCTCTTCCAATTACACCAACTTTATCCAGTAGCAAATTACACCAACATGATGTCCTACAGCATAGTTTTTGTATTTTATTTCCTATTCATATGTTGTTTCAGAAATTATACAACAGTTCACTTGATCAAAGTTAACTACAAATTTTTGTATCACACAACTACATTTTATTTTCTACTCGTACGTTGTTCCAGAAATTAGCCGCGTGATGTACACTCGTCGGCCTGACTGCCCATGGTGATATCTCAATGTAACTTCACTTCCATCAAAAGTTTCTGGAGAAGATTACTTCAACAGAATATTTGGCGGGTCTAGACAGAAAAATATTGAACCTACAACTATAAAAATCAGGTAATACTTGATTGTACTACTAACGAAAGGATTAACTTCAGCCACAGGATTCCAAGTACAAAATATAGAAAACATCAGCATATGCTGTAGCGTACGAGAAATCACCTTCTGGATGATCTTAGGTACTGATAACGGAGTCAATGCTAAACAACAAAACTCCAAGAGTTTACAAGACTGTCTCTACTTAAATAATTCTGGGCGCCTCAAAACTGTAGTTTTTCTCTGTCGATCTCACCGAGTTGCCTGTTGTGCTGCTTGAGCCGGCTCCACAATGTTCTTTGCTAGCAGGAAAGTCCGCATGTTAAGATTCTTCAAGCTTTCGATAACCTGCTCATGGCTGCAACATGAAGAAATGCTTAATTACATTCAATCGCATCATCAAAAGCTTAGATCAACCACAACTTTAATGCGTAAAAAACACATAGCATGAACTGGCATATAGCGCAGCATGTATGGCTTGAGCAACTTACATGTTAACATGATTGGTCGTCATGATAAGAGTTCCAGACACTGAATCAATCTTGGCATCGAGCTTTGAATTCCTAACTAAGTTCATAATCCACAATTCTGCCTCATCGTAGCTCATGTTCAGCTTCTGAGAGAGCATGCTGTTCATTGCAAAACATTGGAAGAACATCTTAGATATGAAAGAAATTGCATTCCTACATGGTCCAAATAATATGAAGAATAAACCTATATAAAACCTGTGCAAATTTAGTAAATTTATTTCTAACTGAAAAGACAGAATTGAAATATGCAATGGCAACTGCCATCAAGTAATGATTACAGTTTTTTGCATGGAAAGCAGCTGACTGAAAAAAAAACAATGCAAGCCAAAGCAAGGCACAGAACCGACTTGTTGTATTCGACGCATGATTTATTGAAATAATAATTTGTAACTACGAACTTTTGCATGTCAGCAAAAAAACTGAGTATACACACAGAAGCACCCACCCAATATCAATGCACCGATGAATACGGCAGTAAGTTTCGAAGATAAACAGACGAGCATTTTCAAGGAATTCATCTCTCAAAGGGACAGTGACGAAAGTCCCTTCCTCAATGCGCTTTCCAAGGAAAGGATCATTCAATATGACCTGCAAAGGTAGCAGATAAATGCAAGATTGTTATGTAACAGTATGATCACCATTGAAAAGACAATAATAAAGAAATATCCCAAAATTTGGTAGTGCGAACTCACAGCTATGCCCAGATAAGCAGTTATCATTAAGGGAGGACAAACAGAAAATAAAGTAACAACCATAAGCTAATGTTCAACTCCAGAAACATGTACATGCCAGGAACACCCACATATGCCTTTGAGACATATATAAGGACACGAGAGGTAAACTTTGACATGCCAATCATAAAATATTTTAGCCAGCCGCCATAGGACAGAAGTAGCAAGTGATCATTCATAAGAGTAAAAGGATGTTTTGCCCAAAAAGAAAGAGGATAAATTGTCACAATATTTTTATGTTATATTAGTGATGGGATGTACAAAAGGTTAAAAACATGCTAACGTACCTGCTCACACTCTATGAGTTTCTGTTGTGCACCATCAAAATCATAGTTAACATACAAGCATTCCAAGAATTCAGTAATGGGATCCTTGTAGCTGTGCTGCTCCTGCTGAATGACTTTAATCAACTCTTTAAGCATGTTCCTTCTCCTTTTGTTCACAACAACTGCTGTAGCAAGGTATCTCAGAAGATGGGGTGCATTTGTCTGGATCGCGTTCAAGTACCTGGGAATACAAAAGGTGAAATTGAAAAATTAGCTGAGATAATCTTTGATATGACAAACGAAATATAGTTCCATCATTCGAACTAGATAGCACAGTACAAATAACAAAAGCCTCTTGGCTCCATAATCTACTTTTGTCAGTACATAACTTGTGGACCTGCTACTCCTATCTGTTCTTTTTCTTCTCTTCCAATTCTGCTTGGCCAGAAAAACTTGCTTCAAAATTTTTTGTATCTTATCATACCAGCAAACACATTTTAGAGTAATAACTCAATGTACAAAAATTAATACAGTTTTTTTAGTTGGCAGCTTTGTGTGGTTCTGTCCTGGACATTAAACCATGAAATAAATTATTAATGCCTTAGTAGTGTCCACAAGTCATTTAATGTTAATTTTCTATCGGCATTGCTTATTGGTTATTAAACAGAGTACCATTGGCTGTAACAGCATAAGAAAGTGAACACAACAGTGTTGAGATTTTAGAAAACAAACCTGTCCTGGAAGAACAGATCAATGATCCCATTCCTGCCATTTTCATGGTTAAAGAAGATAAATATACTCCAATGCATCAGCCATATCCTATTCTGGAGCTGATTTAGTGGTGATGAGAAATTCTGGGAGAAGAAACAAAAAAGGAACAAAATTAGTTATATAAAGCACCTGGCCAACCCCAACAGGAAGTGATATATTCATTCAACCAAACCTTTGAATCAATAATCTCCTTCAAACGGTTGAGCTCATCAAGTGCAACATCCCAGTTCTGCATCAAAATCTCGGCCGCCAGCTTACCCCACAGGGCACTCAAGCTCCTCTCACTGTTTGTGCACAAAGCACGATATTGATACAAGTAGACAGCAGCATCCGAGTAATTTCCACAGTCAAACTGAAATTTGGCATACTGATACAGTGTCTCAATCTGCTCAGGACCAATCTGCATCATTAACAAGAGTTTGCTTATTTAGTTGGTTCACACAAAACATGCCATAACTACACAGCATGCTACCTTAATGACTTAAAACAAAATCGTACTAACGATGAAATTCAACAATTGAAGAATGGGGAACACGGAGAGTTCTTCCTTGCATAAACAGGCTCAAGACCTATGCCACAATCATCCCTTGTATACTTAGCACACCCACCAAACCTGGTGGTAATTTAAAATAATTCTAACCACAAACACCACCATTTTAAGATCAAGCACCATCTCAAGCTAAGAATCACCAGCTAGCCTCTCCCGTTGTTTTCATTAAAAAATAGGGATTATCAGCAACTGCAACACAATACCTCACAAATTCAACTGTGTCCCCAACAAGTGAACAAACTAAACTAAACCAATCTCTGCACACAACCTACGCATCGCCACCTGCAAATCACAAAGCTACCGGCCAAGATTTCTGCACACAAGACAAAAGCCAACGAAAAACCTACATACAGGCGCTAGAACTGGCACATTCAACCAATTAAACGATGAACAGATCTAACGAGCGGCGAGGTGGGAGAAGTAGATCGACCTGGAAGCGGTCCTGGAGCATGTGGAGGTTGTACTGCTTGTCGGGCCTGAGCTCCTGGACGAGCTGCTGGTTCTGGAGGAAGGAGACGATGGGGGCGGTGGCCTCGTCGAGCGCCCTGAGCCTGGAGACGACGTCGGTGCGGCGCCTGACCATATCCTCCGGGACGTCGTCGGTGTCGTGGAGGGACTTGTGGATGTCCATGGCGTAGTCCACCATGTTGGTGCCGCTGAGGAGGCGGAGCTTGGCCTCCAGGATCTCCTTGTTCGCGTACAGCTCCCGCTCCTGCAGGAACTCCAGCAGCGGGAACACCAGGTGGCAGTCCATGTGCCCCGCCATCCGCGCCGTCAGGTCGTGCTCCGCCATGGCCGCCGCTCGCCGTCAGCTCCCGGTGGTGGGGTGTGCGTCGCTGCGCTAGGGTTTTCTAGGGTTCGCGGGTGGCGGCGGCGGCAGGAAGAAGAGGAGGAAGAAGGGAATGGAATGAGGTGGGCTTGGGCTGTTGGGTTTGTGGGCTTTGTGGATGAGGACGCTCTTGCTCCGGACTTTTTAGCACTTTTAATTTTATTTTTAAGATTTATAAAAATAATTTTTCAATTTGAAAATTTGTCAAATTAGTCGTCTTCCGCTCTCGGGAGAGCGAGATTTAAAATCATCCTCCCGGAGGAAATTTTAGCTGACGTGGCGGAGCGACCGTTGGGCGTTGTCGCCACGTCGTTGTTTTTGAAAAAGCCCTTCCCACTCTCGAAGGGATTTTAAGCGTAGCACCAGGGCCGCCGCAAAGGGTGGCCCCTAGTGCTACGGTTAAAAACGTCCTCTAGAAGGGCGAAAAGAGGTTCGCTTGAAAAAAAGCCGAGTGCTTATAGTTAAAAACGCCCTTCCAGGAGTGCAAGAAGGGCTTTTTAAAAAAAACAACACACGACGAGCGGTGTCCAACGGTCGTATGCCACGTCGGCTAAAACGCCCTCGGGAGGGCGGTTTTAAATCTCACCTCTCTCGAGGGCGGGAGGCGACTAATTTTGCAAATTTTCAAATTAAAAATTATTTTTGTAAATCTTAAAAATAAAATTAAAAATGCTAAAAATTCGCTCCGATCTTTGCCATGTAAGGAAAAAGAAGACTAATTTTGTTCTAACCCCTAGTTTGGACTACAATTGTAATTTAAACTTTATGATTTTACTCTTATTTTTTTAAAACCAATGCACAAGTTTACCTCTAGTTTGGATGTCTGTATAGGGATACATATCCAGTGAAAACAAATTAATTATTAGAAACTCATAAAAATTATATCTAAAATTAAATTTATAAAAAAATTATTAGAGATAAGTGTATATAGATATAAAATATATTTTCCAAACTCTAATTTATTTTGAAGAAGCAAAAAATACAAATTTAGTAAGAGACACTTTTTACCCAAAATTTGTCATTTTATTTCTTTCAAATGAAGTTAAAGTTTTGGCTTAAGATTTGATGATTTTATATCTAGAGCTATATCTAATAATTTTTTTAAATATGATTTTTATGAGTTTTCGATACTTAACTTGTTTTCATGATATTTTCTTATATAAGTATGCCAGAATAAATGAATCAAAAGAAGAGAAAAAATGATTCACAAAATAAAAAACTACATAGCCCAAGACACTACATACACTACATAAAGTGTTTTTTTTAAAGATTGTATCTCAGTTTTTGTTAGTGCTTTTCAAATTAATAAATAATGTATTTTGTGCGAAAATTTTATATACAAAAGTTGCTTAAAATTAAATTTAAGTTTATAATAATTAAAATTTAATTAATCATGGCTTCTTAGTCAGATTTCTCGACTATACTACTATACTCTCTCAGCGAACACGATTTCACTATTTACCATTATAGAAAATGCATCTATGTCGGGAGACAGCCTAACGGTTGTAATACACAAATCGCCATGGAGTGCTAAAAGATGCTACAAATTTACCAAAAATGTAAAATCAAAGTGTGTTTGATTCTTTTATGATGATGAACAATTGGCATCTTATTATTGGTTTTATTATTTGGAGATTATTGGCAAAATGGATTTGGAAATATTTGGTTTTCGGACGTGAATAGTACTCTCTGTTTACATTGTCCGATATGACCGGGCTTGCTATGCCGGTCTGACCGGAGGACCTTGTGCGGTCAGACCGGGTGAGCACGGCCGGTCAAACCGGTCAACACAGTCCGACTGCAGGCCGATTTTGTTTCGGTTTCGGTTTCGGGTTATTTTCTTGCATATACATGGAAGTTTCGTGTTTCTATACGTATGATATTGTTTTATGCTGACAATGAGTCAAGTTAGAGATAACTTGTGCTCGGATATGGTTTCTTTGTTTAATTATGTACACGTAATCTTTACGCCTCAGAAAAGTGTTGCCGGTGATCGAGTTGGAGTCAACTTGAAGATAAGGTGACGTCCAAGATGGAGATCATGCGGGATGCTGAAGGGTAGAGATTGATGCACGTAATTGGTGGAGTTTCCATATGGCATACAATGGAGATGTTGTGTGCGTATGGGATACGGAGTTATAAAATTGGAAGGAGTTCAATTTTGTTACGTGTGGAATATGTAAAGTTCGTTTCTTGTACGGGAAGGTTTCCTAGTGGATTAGGACTTCTTCTATGAGTAGGATTCGTGACTTTGGGCTGCGCATCTTGCGTATAAATAATGAGGGGAGGCGTGGCCTCTTCGTATCGAGTTTTAGAGAGTTTAGAGCTGAGATAAATTTAGGGTTTAGAGTTTTGCTCAAAATTTTGTGAGGAGTGTTGTGGTTGCACTTTGTAAACACAGAGAGATTCAATAAAGTTTCAATCTACTTTGAGAAATCTTTATGTTGTGTTTTCATCGAGTGCGGCGGTCTAATCGACAGTTAGGCCGGAGCTTTACACCGGTTATACCGCTCAAGTTACTGCGGTCAGACTGGCATATATCGGCTACACACGGCGATCGACTACATCAAGAGAATCGACTAAGTCCAGGAGATCAGCTACACGGACGGTCAAACCGGTGCTATAATGGCGGTCAGACCGACAGGTTCAGGCGGTCAGACCGGTGCAACACTTTCGGTCAGACCGCACTCCATCGAGTTGTGAGTGTAAGTCTTATTTCCGCTGAGATTTGTTTTTGGGTGTACCAACCATTCACCCCCTCTGGTTGGCTTAGTTTGGGAGTTCGATTCTACAAGTGGTATCAGAGCCTCGTTTTCTTCTTTGGATTTTTATCGATCTAAAGGTTTTTCGCCATGTCTGATAAATTTTCAACTAAGCCACATATTTTCGATGGTACGGATTTTGCTTATTGGTGTAGTAAGATGCAATCTTATATCATGGCTCAAGTGCTTTGGTTTCTTCTTCTTCAACTTCTTCTGATGTTGCTTCTTCATCAACTCCTAGTGTTCTTGCTTTAATTAATGCCATGTCCGATGAGCAACTTGAGCAATTCGAGGAGGAGGATTTGGCTTTGGCTGCTAACAAACTTTCTCGAACTATGAACAAAGTCAGGTTCAGGAAAAGAGGAGTACCAGCTCGGTGTTTTGAATATGGCGCTTTGGATCACATCCGCTCCAACTGCCCCAAGCTTGGGAGAAGCAAGAAGGAGGACAAGGGCGGGGAGAAGACGATCGATGACAAGACCAAGGGGAAGCGCTCAAAGGAGATGATAAAGAAGGTGTTGAGCCAAGTCTATACCGCTTTTGAACCACTTAGCGACATAGATTCCGATAGCGAGGAAGAGAAGGGCAAGAATATCTCCGGCATTTGTCTCATGACGCGTGAAGATGAAGATTCTGAGAATGAGAACAATGAGGTAAGCTCTCTTGAGGAAGTCATTCTTGTTTTAAGTGCAAAGAATAAAAAATATGAAAAAATGTTCAAAAAATAAGAATTTGTGATTGAATCTTTGAATGCTAAAATTGCTAGATTAAAATCTCTTATTTCTAATGATGATGATTGCAAAAATTGTGAGGTTTTAATACTTGAAATTTCAAAGATTAGAGATACCAATGATTCTCAAGTTTTGGCTACTTAACCTTGTTTAACATGTGATGCTAATGAATTAAAACTAAAAGATGCTTTAGCTCGTGTTAAGCACATGGAAGACATTGTTAAACAAGATAAGGTAGTTTCTTGCTCTAAATGTCGCAACAATAAAGATGTCATGATTGGTTGTGAAAACTGTGCAAATCTTGAAAAAGAAGTTTTTTATTTGAAAAGTTCTTTGCAAAAATTTTCTGATGGTAAGAAACAACTTAACATGATTTTGGATCAATATAAAGTGTGTTGCGACAATAGAGGAATAGGTTTTGATGCTCGTGACTATCTCACCAAAAATCCCCCAAATGTTTTGAGAATGACTGAAAATGGTGAGATTTTGACAAAACCTAATGATGTGAAAACAGTTTATAAATCTGCTGGAAATATGTCATCTCTTTCTGTTTATTTAAAAGAAACTAAAACTAATATTTCAAAACCACCAACCACTAGGGAAAAGTTTTCTTGCGCTTTTTGTGGTAAAGATGGTCATCTTGTTGGTTTTTATTTCAGATTAGCATGAAAACAAAAAAAAGAAAAGAGAGGTTAATTTTCCAAAATCAAAGTGGCAAAAATCTGGCTTTCCCTCGGGAAGGCCGGTCAGACTACAGTTGGTCAACCGGTAAGACCGGCCGTGGCACCCGGTCAGACCAACAGCTCTGCCTCGGTCAGACCGACGATGGCATGCGGTCAGACCGACAGTATCCAAGCGGTCAAACCGGCTCCGAAGGAATTTTACTGAAAATTCTAAAACTAATTTTGCACGTGGATATATGCCTATTGGATCTGTTGGTCGTGTGTCTCAGTACTGGATTCTTAAATTTCTTTTGACTATCCCCAGTATTGAGGCTTCGACATCTTCTTTTGTGTAGGCATTGGTGGTGAGGAAGGAGAACGTGTGGATCGTGGACTTCGGTTGTTCGCGGCACATGACCGAAGATAGAAATTGGTTCTCCTCCCTCAAGATGGCATCCAAGACTGAATCGATAATCTTTGGAGATGCTTCTACAAGTGTCGTTCTCCCTATCGGATCAGTCAAGGTAAGTGACAAATTTGAATTGAAAGAGGTAGGTTTAGTCGAGGACTTAAAGTATAATTTACTTTCAGTTTCACAAATTGTTGATGAGAATTTTAAAGTCCACTTTAAGAAAACTGGAAGTAAAATTTTTAATTCTTGTGGTGATTCTGTGTTGAACATTTCTCGTTATGGGAGAGTTTTTAAAGCTGATTTTGGAAACCCTATTTCTCCCGTTGTTACATGTTTGGTTGCGAAATTCAACAAAGATTTGATGTTTTGGCATCGCAGACTTGGACATGTTGGTTTTGATCATTTGACTAGACTAAGTGGTTTGGATCTTGTTCGTGGGTTGCCTAAACTTAAGAAAGATCTTGATTTGGTTTGCGCACCATGTCGTCATGGTAAAATGGTTGCTTCTTCACATACTCCTATTCTTTCTGTGATGACGGAATCACCGGGACAGCTTTTACATATGGACACTGTTGGTCCAGCTAGAGTGCAATCCGTTAGAGGAAAATTGTATGTGTTAGTTGTTGTTGACGACTTTTCTCGATATTCTTGGGTTTTCTTCATGGCAACTAAGGATGAGACCTTTTGACACTTTCAGAGTTTGGTTCTTCGCTTGAATTGTGAAATTCCCGGTTCTTTGAAAATGATTAGAAGTGATAATGGTGGTAAATTTAAAAATGCTTCTTTTAAAAATTTTGCAACGAAAAAGGCATTGAATATCAATTTTCTTCTCCTCGTGTTCTTCAACAAAATGGTGTTGTTGAAAGAAAAAACCGTTCTTTGGTTGAGATGGCTAGAACCATGCTTGATGAGTATCACACTCCTAGGAAATTCTAGGCCGAAGCTATTAACACTGCATGCTATGTTTCCAATCGTATTTTCTTGAGATCAAAACTTGGAAAAACACCTTATGAGCTTCGATTTGGTCGTCAGCCCAAAGTTTCACACTTGTGTGTTTTTGGTTGCAAGTGCTTTATCTTGAAATTAGGAAATTTGGATAAATTTGAATCATGTTCAACCGATGGTTTATTTCTTGGTTACCCCGCACACACTCGTGGTTATCGTGTACTTGTTTTGGAGACTAACAAAATTGTCGAGACTTGCGAAGTCACTTTTGACGAGGCTAGTCCCGGTACTAGGCCAAAACATTCAGGTACTTTGCCACAGGTTTAGGGGGAGGATGGCCGTATCTTCGAAGACGAAAGCGACAACGAAGACGACGAGGTCGACTGGCCGTCGAGCAGGGCGATACCGCCCAGTCGAGGAGGCCGGAGCGAGCGTCATTCAGGCCGGCTCGAGCCGGTCGAGATCGACGAGGGCCAACCACTTCGATTCAGGTTGACTCCAATCAAGGGGATTCGTCGGGGACTACGACCAGTGCAGGTACAGAACGTGAATCAACTTCTGAGATCACTGCTCCATTGCATATTCAGCGACAACATCCGTCGGAACAAATAATAGGTAATTTATATAGCAGACTATAAGATCTAAGTTAACTACGCAAGACTTTGCAAATTCTGCTTTTGTCGCTTCTTTTGAACCCAAAGATGTTACTCATGCATTAACTGATGAATCATGGATTAACGCAATGCATGAAGAACTTGAAAATTTTGAAAGAAATAAAGTTTGGTCTTTAGTTGAACCACCTTCGGACATAATGTTATTGGAACCAAGTGGGTTTTCAAAAATAAACAAAATGAGTATGGTTTAATTGTTAGAAATAAGACTAGGTTTGTTGATCAGGGTTTTACTCAAGTGGCGGGTTTGGATTTTGATGAAACTTTTGCTCCTGTTGCTAGGATTGAAGCAATTAGACTTTTGTTAGCTTTTGCTGCTTCAAAAGGTTTTAAATTGTATCAAATAGATGTTAAAAGTGCTTTTCTGAATGGCTTTATACAGGAGAAAGTTTATGTTAAACAACCACCGGGTTTTGAAAATCCTGATTTTCCCAACCATGTGTTTAATTTGTCAAAAGCTTTGTATGGTTTGAAACAAGCACCTAGAGCATGGTATGATAGACTTAAAAACTTTTTGCTTGAAAAAGGTTTTCAGATGGAAAAGATTGACAAAACGCTTTTTGTTCTTAAGCATGGTGAAAATCAACTTTTCGTTCAGATTTATGTGGATGATATCATCTTTGGTTGTTCAACTCACGCTTTGGTTATAGAATTTGCTGAGACTATGCGCAGGGAGTTTGAGATGAGCATGATGGGTGAATTGCCATACTTTTTGGGATTACAAATTAAGCAAACACCTCAAGGTACGTTTATCCATCAAACAAAGTACACCAAAGATCTTTTGCATAGGTTCAAGATGGAGAGCTGCAAGCCAATCTCTACACCCATTGGTTCTACTGCTGTTCTTGATCCCGATGAAGATGGTGAGGCCGTGGATCAAAAGGAATAGAGAAGCATGATTGGATCTTTGTTGTATCTAACTGCTTCTAGGCCAGACATACAGTTCGCAGTGTGTTTGTGTGCATGTTTTTAAACTTCTCCTCGTGCTTCACATCGTCAAGCGGTCAAGCGAATAATGAGGTATTTGAATCATACACTTGAGTTTGGAATTTGGTATTCTTCTTCTTCTATTTGTTTAAGTGGATATTCCGATGCTGATTTTGCTGGTTGTAGATTGATAGAAAAAGTACTAGTAGAACATGTCATTTTCTTGGTACATCATTAATTGCATGGTCCTCTAGAAAACAATCTAGTGTAGCTCAATCAACTGCTGAATCTGAATATGTTGTTGCTGCTAGTTGTTGTTCACAGATTTTTTGGCTTATTTCTACTTTGAAAGATTATGGAATTGCTTTTGAAAAAGTACCTCTTTATTGTGATAATACAAGTACCATTAACATTGCTAAGAATCCTGTTCAACACTCATGCACAAAGCACATTGATATTCGCTTTCACTTTTTGAGGGATCATGTTGAGAAGGGAGATGTTGAATTGAAGTTTTTAGACACAAAGTTACAACTTGCTGACATTTTTACTAAACCATTGGATTCTTCTCGCTTTGCTTTTCTTCGAGGAGAGTTGGGAATTATTCATCATTTTGGTATGTTTTGAGGGGGAGTTTTGTGCTCTTGTTTTATCAAGCAATTCTTTAATAATATAAATTGAGAAAAAGAGAGCTTTATCCATACATATTGTATTTTCGTGTGCATGCTAGCAATACTATGAAGATTTATTTGTCACTAGCATAGCTTATATGTGTTCTAGTATTTTCATGTGATCTAGATTTTATCTTTTCAGTGAAATGATGCATGACACTTAATATCATACTTAAATTAATGAAATATGTGGAGATTGTGGCAATCGGGTATCCACATGGCAAGCTTATCCGACTGGAGGTAGGGATAGATTGCGCCTGCTATATCTGTAAGCCGAACTTGACTTAGGTGTTACGGTTGCCGATAGAGATAAGGCAATCGGCCTATAGTCACGGTTTGGTAAGATTGAGGAAACCAACTTAGAATAAGATAGGGTTTCCGACTTGTAAACCCTTCCTCCCAAGACTATATAAGGGGGGTAAGGGGCGTCCCTTGAGGGATATTCCAATAGGAGATCAGAGATCTTAGACTTCATAAGCAAGAGCTTTAGATCACGAGATCAATAAAGACACTCGGCGGATCGAATCCACCGAAACAGGAGTAGGGTATTACCTCTCGAGAGGGCCTGAACCTGTCTAAACTTTCTTCTTCTTCTAACCCATTGTGCTTGGCGATCTTGACTGCGACCCCATAAAATATATTGCCGAAACCAAGTTTCGACGGTTGGCGCGCCGGTAGGGGCGCGCGTCGAGACTTCTTCAACAATCTCGCCGACAAGCGTGATGGGATCTCCTTCAAGACTCGGCGACTTCGCCGCCAACCGTCGGCGACTCCTCCTCGACTCGGATTCGAACCGTCGGAGGGAACAACCCACTCGGCGCCGTTCGGGCTCTCCAACGCGCCGAGATCTTCGACAACATCTTGAAGACCAAGATGCGATCCACCTTTTCCGATGACGGACTTCACTCGCGCCATTCGGATTACCGAATGCCGCCGAGATCTGCGCCAATCTTCTTGCCTCCCGACGGAAGCAATCTACTCGGTGAAGACCTCTCGGTGCCGTTTGGGTTACCAGACGTCGCCAAGATCTCTGATCCAACTGCTCTCCCCGAGTTGGCGAGGATCCACTCGGAAGAGCCGATCCCCAAGCTCAGACTCGGATGGAACGATCCGGATCCGGTTACCCGGGATCAAGGGAGGTCGTTGTCATCCTCCCGTCCTTTGGCTCCTGTTCATCTTCGAGCTCAACGGATACCTCGGCTTCGCGCTTCGACAATCTCTACGGCATCCTCCGACGAAGCCGACAACTCCGACGCCATATGGACTGCGAGCCGAAGTGCTTGACGTCCTCATGGCGAGCCGGATGAGTCCGACTCAGCCATGGCCGAAGGCTTGCCGAAGAGGAGCGAGCGAGTGGAGCTTGAACGCAAGACAGCCGAAGAAGACAAACAACGCAAAGACGAGGCCGATAAAAGGAAGCTGGATCTGCGTGCGGTGGACGATCCGCCAGGAGGCCATCCTCCAAACACGGGTTCGCAACACCAATGTCTTCCGACGCCACGGCGAAGCAGCTGCCGCCGCACTCACGCTCTTGGATACCGTCATGGAGACGGCTTCGCCAACGTGACTCCTATCTTGGATAAGATCAAGACCATCGTTGCGCCACGGCTAACGGCCCTCCCACCACTTCGGCAAGAAGGCCGATCGAATCCGTGGCGAAACGCCGACAAGAGCCGGCTCCCACCCCTAAGGTCGGGAGACTATAGGAGGCCCGAGCCGGCTCGGTCGTCAACTAGGCCAAGAGGCCCGCCTCCCGAGTCCATGCCGAGGCACCAAGAGCGACGGTCGACTCCCGCCGCAAACGACATGGACGTCCGCCCGTCCACCACCGAGTCCGCCGCAACAGTTCCGGCTACCCAACCGCCAACGGAAGACCCCGCCGAGTGATCTCGCGGGAAGTCCTCGACCGCCGCTACCAAGAGCGCGACCGTCGCACTCGGGAAGATCGGAGGGATCACCCGATAGCGGCGACGATGGAGTACCGGCCTTCACTCGGGAGCTCCGCCGAGTGCATTGGCCGAGTGGCTTTAAGCCCACCGGGATAGAAAGGTACGATGGCAAAACCGACCCCGAATCTTGGTTAGCGTATATACCCTTGCCATCCGAGCTGCGGTGGCGACAACAAAGCCATGGCGAACTACTCGCCCGTGGCCCTCGCAAACTCGGCCGAAATTGGCTCACCACCGCCAAGAGGCTCAATCGGCTCGTGGAGCGAGCGAGGGACCACTTCGTCGCCAACTTCCGGGCACCTTCGAGAGGCCGGCACGCACTTCGACCTTTACAATGTCATCCGGAGCGGACGAGCCTCGAAGGATTACATTCGTCGCTTCTCCGAGAAGCGCAACAAGATCCCGAACATCACCGATGACATCATCATCGCCGCCTTCCGAAGGGAGTCCGTGATGAGCCGCTTATCGGCAAGTTCGGACGCAAGCCACCGAAGACGGTGAAGCGAGATGTTTGAGACGGCGAATTCATACGCCAAATCAAACGACGCCATCAAGGCCGCCCGTCAAGATCGGCCCGACGAAGAGAGGACAAGCAAACGGGAGGAAGCCGAAATCCTAAGAAGGATGGCGGCAACAACGCAACCGGGGCCCGAAAGATCGCAAGCGCCGATCCAAGACACGTGGCCGCAACCTCCAATACTCAACGCCGTCCCGAGTCGCCGCCACGACGCCATCATGAACGCCCAGTGCACCCACCATCCGAATCACAAGCACGCGGCAAAGGACTGTTTTATCTACAAGCGTTCCAATATGCGCGGCGCAGCTCAACAAGAAGCCGATCGACGAGGGGCCCATCCGGCGCCAAGAAGAACAACGCGGCGAGAATGCCGAACCTTTTCAAGATCCAGTGGGGGAGCTCAACCACATCTTCGGGGCCCGTTAGCTTATGAATCCAAGAGGAAACGAAGCTAACGACCAGGAGGTCAACGCGGCTCAACCGAAGTCCCTCAATATCTGCGATGGTCGGAGGTGGCCATCACATTTGAACGCTCGGATCATCCCGACCGAGTGGTCCACCCGGACGCTATCCACTCGTCCCGGACCCCGTAGTCCGCAACATCGAGCTTAAGCGCGTCCTCATCGACGGGCGCGCGCCCTCAACATCTGTTTGCCAAGACTATGGATGAAATGCGATCCCGAGGGCCGAACTCAAAGCAAGCTCAGCCCCTTCCACGGAGTTATCCGGGGCTATCTTCAACACCACTCGGGCATATCTCTCTCCCCAGTCACCTTCGGAGCCCGAGAGAATTTCCGAACGGAGAACGTCACTTTCGAGGTGGCCGACTTCGAAACGGCATATCATGCCATCATCGGAAGGCTGCGCTTGCCAAGTTCATGGCGATCCCTCACTACACTTATCTTTGCATGAAGATGCCGGGTCCCAACGGCGTCATCACTCTTCGCAGCGACGTGAAGCAAGCCTTCACTGCGACAAGGAGAGCTGCGACATGGCCCAATCTCGCGAGAGATTACGTGGCCAACAAGAAGTCCGATTGGCTGCATCTACTTCGGCAGAGGGCGAAGTCCCCGCGAAGAAGATAGCCAAATCGGGATCCGGCGACGCCAAGACCAAGAAGATCTCCCTTGATTCGTCGATCCCTCCAAAAGCTGCATGTCGGCGCCGACCTAGATCCTAAATAGGAAAGCGCGCTCGTCACCTTCCTCCAAAGTAATAAAGATGTTTTTGCTTGGAAACCATCCGATATGCCTGGAATTCCTAGGGATGTGATCGAGCACTCTCGAACGTCAAAGATGACGCCAAACCAATTAAACAACGATTACGCGGGTTCGCACGGGATCGAAAAGACGTGATCAAAGAAGAACTCGCAAAGCTCTTGGCTGCGGCTTCATTAAAGAAGTCCTTCATCCCGGCGGCTAGCCAATCCAGTCTTGGTCCGCAAGAAGAGGGGCGTGGCGCATGTGCGTCGATTACACCGACCTCAACAAGGCCTGCCCCAAAGATCCATTCGGGCTACCTCGCATCGATCAAGTTGTCGACTCAACAAACGGTGCGAACTCCCGAGCTTCTTGGATTGTTACTCGGGCTATCACCGGATCGTCGAAAGAATCCGACCGCTTGAAGACATCTTTCATCACACCGTTCGGGGCCTTTGCTACATCACCATGCCTTTCGGCTGAAGAACGCCGGCGCCACATACCAACGCATGATCCAAAGATGCTTCCAAACGCGATCGGCAAAAACGTTGAAGCTTATGTCGACGATGTTGTCATCAAGACCAAGCGAAAGAAGACCCGATCGCCGACTTAGAAGAAACCTTTGCAAACATCCGGGCCTTCGAATGAAGTTGAACCGGAGAAGTGCACCTTCGGCGTCCCATCGGGCAAGCGCTCGGCTTCATGGTATCACATCGCGGCATTGAAGCAAACCCGAGAAGATCAACGCCATCTTAAACATGAAGCCCCGAGTAATCGAAAGACGTCCAAAAGCTCTCATGGCTGCATGGCGGCGCTAAGCCGTTTCATATCCCGACTCGGCGAGCGAGCCATGCCCTTCTTCGAGCTGCGAAGAAGACAGACGACTTCCAGTGGACCCCGAAGCGACAAGGCCTTTGAAGACTTCAAAGAGTTCCTTACCACGCCACCCGTCCTAGCTTCACCTCACCCGGGAACCCCTCTTGCTTGACGTCTCGGCCACTCACCAAGTGGTCAGCACGGTCCTTGTGGTTGAACGAGAAGAAGAAGGACGGGCCCAGAAGATTCAAAGACCAATTTACTTTGTCGAAGTATTGGCAGGAGCCAAAATCCGATACCCCGTGTACAAAAATTGCTTTATGGTGTTCTAATAACCGCGAGGAAATTGGCACACTACTTTCGAGTCACTCGGTCACCGTCATCACCTCTTTTCCACTCGGCGACGTCATCCACAACCGCGAGGCAACCGGCGCATCGCCAAGTGGGCCCTGGAACCGATGCCGCTGGACTTAACTTTTAAGCCCGGGACGTCCATTAAGTCACAAGCCTTAGCGGACTTCTGGCCGAGTGGATCGAACAGAAGAGCACGTACCTCGGGAAGACCTCCAACACTTGGACCATGCACTTGACGGATCCAAGAGGATCACCGGCTTGGGAGCGGGAGTTGTGCCGATCTCCCGACCGGGAAAGGCTAAGATACGCCCTTCACCTCCACTTCTCCGCCTCACACAACGTCGCCGAATACGAAGCTCTCTTACATGGATGCGCCTTGCGTCTCACTCGGGATTCGTCGACTTATTGTGAAAGGCGACTCCCAGTGGTCGTCAATCAAGTGATGAAAGACTGGTCTTGCTTAAACGACACTATGGAGGCCTACCGACAAGAGGTCCGCAAGCTTGAGGACAAGTTTGACGGACTCGAACTCTCACATGTCCCGAGACACAACAACGAAGCCCGATGAGCTAGCGCGGTTCGGATCAAAGCGCGAAGCCGCCCGACGGATGTCTTTGTCGAACATCTCTACGAGCCAACCGTCACGGCAAAGACGGCTCCCAACGAGCAAACCACGAACGAAGTCACCATGGTCGATACCGACCGGAGGACGCCGCTCATCAAATTCTTAACTCAACAAGAGCCGGGATGACCGGGATGAAGCGAACGCGTCCGGCGTCGTTGCCAAGCGTACGTCATGGTCGACTCCGATCTATACAAGAGAAGCCCTCGGAATTCTAATGAGGTGCATCACACCGAAGAAGGGAAACAATTACTCCAAGATATCCACTCGGGCATATGCGGAAGCCACGCGCGCACGCACTCTAGTCGGCAAAGCTTACGACAAGGATTTTTCGGCTTACCGCGGTCTCCGACGCGGATAAAGTCGTAAGAACCCGCGAAGGCGCGTTCTTTGCCCGACAAAGCCATGTCCCGGCCCGGGAGCTTCAAACAATCCCACTTTCTGGCCGTTCTCGTATGGGGCTGGACATGGTCGGCCCCTTCAAAAAGGCTCCAGGAGGTTTCACGCACCTCTTCGTCGCAATCGACAAGTTCTCCAAGTGGATTGAAGCCAAGCCGGTTGCCACAATCACTGCTGACAAAGCGCGGGATTTTTCCTCAACATCGTGCACCGCGGCGTCCCAAACAGAATCATAACCGATAATGGGACTCAATTCACGGGAGGCATCTTCAAGGAATTGCGAAGACTTCGGAATCAAGATCGCTACGCATCGGTAGCTCATCCCAAAAGCAATGGGCAAGTCGAGCGAGCAAACGGCATGGTTCTTCAAGGCATCAAGGCTCGCGTCTTCGACCGACTAAGCCCTTACGCCGGCAAGTGGGTCCAAGAACTTCCCTCGGTTCTATGGTCGCTGCGAACTACACCCAGTCGGGCCACCGGCCAAACTCCTTTCTTTCTGATCTATGGCGCAGAAGCCATGTTGCCAAATGAGATGGAGTTTGAGTCCCTCCGGGTCCGCAGCTTCAACGATGAACGCTACGACATCGACCGAGTGGATGACCTCACCCGATTGGAAGAGGCCCGCGAGGCGGCCCTCATCCGTCGGCCAAATACCTTCAAGGGCTCGGAAGATACCACAGTCGCAACGTGCGAGCACGAGCTTTCATTGTTGGCGACCTAGTCCTACGAAAGATCCAGACCACCAAAGACCGACACAAGTTATCTCCCTTATGGGAAGGACCCTATATAATCGCTGAAGTAACTCGGCTGGTGCCTACGCTAAAGCGCGAGGACGGGTCTATGGTGGAGAACTCTGGAACATTGAACATCTTCGGCGGTTTTACGCCTAATCGGCTAAGGCCTCATGTTTTCCTTGATTGCCAACCTCAAGCAAGATGACTTCTTGAGCTAGCAGTCGGGGGCTGATACACATATCAATAAAGCTCGAATTTTCCTCGTCAAATTTTTGTGCATAATTTGGTTTATCATTGTTTAATGTCCTTCGACTCGAGCTCAGTGTCTAAGGACTGAGAGTTTTCCGATGACCTAATCAAGCCTAGGCTTGGTGACAGCCAGACGAAAACTACTTAAGAAATTTCACGCAAAGGCTCGAATCAAGGCATTGACATAAATAAACTAAAAATAGGCACAGAGATTTCATGACAAGAGTGTTACGATTACATGACATTCATGAAGCAAAGTCAAAATACAGTTCAGAGTTTAAAATTGTTTACTACATCTAAAGAGATCTTCTTCGCCGCCTCTGCGCCTCGCCGAGCATATCTAAGGCCTGCTGTGCATTGTCCCCTCGCGAAGCCCTCCCGATTGAATGAATATCCACTCGGGGTAGAGGGACTTGGTCGTGCAAGAGCCGGACCAGCCCCATGTTGGTCGCTTCGGTGATGTTTTTAGATCGCTCGGGAGCAGTAGGAGCTTGTCGAAGATCTCGATTGGCTCCGGAGCCGGCCCCAACCCCTTGATCAAACAAGGCCGCCAAGATTGGTGCGGCGGCATTGGCGACCTCTTCCCGTATCTCGTCTGGATTTGATCCGCCCGAGTAAGACGTCATCTGGGCTCGGGTCTTTATCTTATAAGCCGCAAGGAGTCCTAGATCGGTCAAGGCACTCGGGAATGAAGCAGCACATGAAATTCAACTTCAAAGAAGGTTACCTTCAAATTCGGCCTCCATTTCGGCCTTGTCAAGGTTGACCGCTTCCAGCTGGACTTGAAGCGAGTGGACCTCTGAAGAATTTTCTACAACGAAAGAGGATTATCAATAGACAAGATCAACAAAAGAATCATGGTGAAGCTAGGAGAGGCAGGCTTACTTCCGATTGATCCGCGGAGGTCGAGGTTCGCTTCCCGAAGCTCCGAGATCTCCCTCCTTAAAGCGGCCTCCCTTGAAGCGGCCTCCTCCCGAGTGACCTTCGGCGCCGAACGTCCTCCAAGGAGTTTAAGTGAGGCACCAGCTTTTCCAGCACTTCGGATTTTGCCATTGAGCGGCAATATTCTTTCTGCACGCGAAAGCAGTGGAGTGATCGACTGAAAGGCAACGATAATATAATCAAAGACAAAGACTAAGGCTTACGTTGAGCAGTCGGGTCGCCTCATTCAGGCTCTCGACAAGGGCATCCCTTTCATCCTTTTCAGCTTGCCGGTCTAGGATGATGCCCTGTCTCTCGCCTTCCGAGTCCCGCCATTCGATTCTGATCGGGGGAACCCAGGTCTCAGAGGACTGCAACCTGGGGATCTCTTCTACCGTGGCTGGCAAACAAGAAAGACAAATGAAGACATGAAGGATTCAAAATTGAAAGAACGAAGGAATGCTTCGAAGCAAGTCTCACCGGTTTCGGTGGCTGCCTGCCTAGGTGGGGCGGCCGGGTCCTTCTTCTTCTTCGGGCTCTGCGCCGGGCGATCCCCAGTCGGGGGCGCTTGGGCCGCGGCCGTGGGTTCCCCGGCAACCGACTGGTTTCCAGTCGGGATATCCCCGCGTGGGGGCTCCTTCCTAGGGGCGTTCTCCTTCTGAGGCGAAGGATGTTTCTCCGGAACGCTCGCACTTGGTTGCGGGCTCAGGGTTTTGGCTCTGCGGCCTTGGCACTTCGGGAGCGGCGGGGGGTTGGTCCTTCATCCCTCCGACGGGATCTATATCCGGGGCCTCCGTGAAAGTGAATACAACAAAGATAAAGAAAAGTTTTCAGTGAAAGAGTTCGGACTTCGGTTTCAGAGCATACCTGGATGACCGACGGATCTTCGGCGCCGTCCGCGGTGATCGCCTTAGAGGCGGGGTCTCGCGGAGGAGCGGAACATCGTCGTCCGAATCTTCGATGATCGCCTCCTTTTACTCGCGCGCTTGTTCGAGTCCTCACTCGGCGCTGCCCGCTTCCCGACTGGATCAGCTTGGATTTTTATCCCGCCAGTCGGCTTCTTAGCGGGGCGACGCTGCGCGTCATCGTGAGCCATCTTATACGGCTTGGAAATGATAGAGGCGTTCTCTGCGAGAAGAAGGAAGGCGCAACGTTAAGCGACAAGACATCAAGATCGAAAGATACTATAAAGCAATCAATCGGCTTACCGGAGGAGGAGGTCGATGTTTGAATGGAAGGACTGGTAGTATGAGGGCTCGCTCGACCGAGATCCCGGATGAGAAGAGCTTGTACATCCGGATCTTCGGGATCTCGTATGTGAGCGGATCCGGTCCTCCCGATGGGAGTCTGTTCCGCCTTCGTATTCGAAGGCCGGCTCGATCGCTCACGATTGGCGCCGTCGGCACTCGATGAAATGCCGAGTGATTTGTTCCCCGCGAAGGTTCCTCTTCTTCATCGCCGGATCTTCGCGAGCGATCGTTGGCTTCATCCCATTCTTGGGCTACGGGACGGTGCTCCAAGATGGTTTGGGGACAGGAGGAAGACCGACAAAGGAAGGAAGGCTAGGTTCAAGATTGCGATGTAGAACCGGTTCGAGTGCCGGCCTTTGTTCGAGGATTTCAAGGGAGAGAGAAGTAGTCTTTGCGGAGAGATCCGCGAAGGCGGAAGCCTGCCCGCCAACGACACAAGGATGGTCCTTGTTCGGATGGGGTTTCGTGTAGAACATACGACGGAGCAGTTGAAGTGAGGAAGAATGCCAAGGAAGGCTTCACACACATGAATAAAGAGTGCGATGTGAAGCATCGAGTTGGGGTTCGATGGTAGATGTGAAGACCATAGTAATCCAAGAGCCCCGAAAGAATTCGGAGGTGGGAAGACTGAATCCGCAATAGAAAAAGGAGGTAAAGACGACAAGCTCACCGGTGTTAGGGGTCGGGAAGTCCTCCCCGCCGCCGGCGCCATCCCACAAGTTCCTTGGGCGGAAGCACGCCGTGCTTCACCATCTCCTTGAGGGTGTATTCCCTCACATCCGAGGTGGCCCATTGGTCGAACGGAATATTCTTCTCTTCCGCCATGAGATCGAGGTTGATGAGGAGCGGATCGGCCGAGAAAGGTTGGATCTTGGGCCAAAGATGTGGGAGTTTTGGTTGCGGGAGCTAGTTGTCGCGGCAAGCGAGCTTCTTGGCGGATGGACGAGAAGTGCGCAAGCCTAGGGTTCTCCACAATGGCGATGAACAGATTGCGAGAAGGGGAATTTTTGGAAGATGAAGAGGCGGGGACGACCTCGTGTCTTTATAAAGAAAGATTTGAGGGTTGCGCTAGGTTTTTCGGTGAGTGGGCCGAGCCCATAAGAAAATCTACGGCCCGGCTAAGGTGTGGTCCGATACGTGTCCTTAGGGACTTAAGCGGATGAGCTTAAGCGATTTGCCCGGCAATATGCGCGTGTCCGAGTGCCCAATACCTTAAAAGATCCTTCCATACCGCGGTTTGCTTAACTTCATGAGAAGTTGGCACGATGCAATTTGGAAGGTGACCAACAGCAGAGTTTTTATAGCCACCTTGGTGAACAAGGGCTGTTTGGTTTTTCGGCATTTGGTCGGGTAATCTTACCGATGCTGTTTATTTTCCACCTTGGTGAAGATTTTTATAAGATTGAGACCAGTATTATGGCAAAAGCTGTTTAATAACTTGGTCATATTTTTCATATGATTGAAAGAACTTATTTTCCCATGAGGGATGATAAAAGTATTTGTTCCGGGATGACTCGGGCAGATCTACTCGGATAAGCATGAGCTTACCGAGTGCTTTTTACCCGCTAGGGATGAAAGAAATGTTTATTCCGGGATGACTCGGGCAAATCCACTCGGTTGAGCAAGAGCTTACCGAGTGTTTTTTACCCATGAGGGATGATTGAATTATTTGTTCTGAGATGACTCGGGCAAATTCACTCGGTTGAGTATGAACTTGCTGAGTAATAAGATTTATATGATTGCTTTAGCATGAGCTAGGCATCTACATGAGAATAATTTTTTATAGTTCTTGACTATATGCTTAGTCTATTTTTGACTAACCACATAGTCGGGGGCTACACCTATAATTAGGTGCATCAGGAGATGCACCTAGATATTTATTTTTTGAGAATTTTTATATATATTTTTCCAGCCCTTCACAGTCTTTGGAGCCACTCGGGAAGATTCAGGCAGAGATGATGGAATCACTCGGCGCCAAGAGCACTCGGTCAAAGAGATTTTTGGTTGAGTCTTGCTTTGGTTTGAAGCCGAGTTGTCTCGTCGGCGAAAGGACTCGGGGGCTACTTGTGGAGATTGTGGCAATCGGGTATCCACATGGCAAGCTTATCCGACTGGAGGTAGGGATAGATTGCGCCTGCTATATTTGTAAGCCGAACTTGACTTAGGTGTTACGGTTGCCGATAGAGATAAGGCAATCGGCCTATAGTCATGGTTTGGTAAGATTGAGGAAACCAACTTAGAATAAGATAGGGTTTTCGACTTGTAAACCCTTCCTCCCAAGACTATATAAGGGGGGTAAGGGGCGTCCCTTGAGGGATATTCCAATAGGAGATCAGAGATCTTAGACTTCATAAGCAAGAGCTTTAGATCACGAGATCAATAAAGACACTCGGCGGATCGAATCCACCGAAACAGGAGTAGGGTATTACCTCTCGAGAGGGCCTGAACCTGTCTAAACTTTCTTCTTCTTCTAACCCATTGTGCTTGGCGATCTTGACTGCGACCCCATAAAATATATTGCCGAAACCAAGTTTCGACAAAATATGCAATGTTGATACTAGTGCATGTGTTGATTTATAAATGCTTATATATGCACTGTGTTGAATTATTATTCCTCAAATTACTTTAAAATTGCTCATTGTGTAAGAGAATAAATATTATCTATGAGAGAAAAAAATGAATACTGAATCCTTAGAAACAGCCTTGACGACAAGGACGTAGTCGACGTTAGCAAAAATAATGGATACCGAATCCTTGGAAACAGTCTTGACGACAAGGACATACTCGGAATAATTGAGAGAAAAAATATATGAGCAAAGAAAAAATTGGCTCAAGTAAATATAAAAAATTCTCTTGATTATTATGTGCAAAAAGTCCATTTGAGAAAGAGTAATGGTTGCAATAGGTATATATATTTGGATTTATCTTTCAAACTATGTGCTTGTAAAGATGTTGCATTATAAATTGTTTGAATTCATGAATTTTGATTGCATTATTGTCACAACCCGATTTTCGTTCGGGATTAAAAATCATTAAATAAATCATTTTCCGAAATTAAATAAAAAAGAAAAAGTTATCAAGTGAAAGTATTAAGGAAATTAAAATTTACTTTAAAAATTATGGCTGAAATTATTTTTGAAATATTCTCCATGCCCTAAAGTATTCTCTCGAAATTTTTCGTGAAATTTTGAAGCTCCAGAAATAATTTTTAATGATACAAAGAGCATTTCAGTATTTATTTAATAAATAAATTAATCACTAAATGATTTGGATATATTTTTGTTAAATACTTTGAGTGTCCTTATATTTTCAAGAATTTTTATGGAATTATTTGAGTCTTGGAAGTATTTATAAAAATTCCAAAACCATTTATGCGATTAATTTAAAAGAAAAACAAATTTAAAAGCTTTCGGGTCGGTTTCGGCCCATTTTCTTTGAAAGTCCGCTTTTCCTTCCCTCCCCCGCGCGCGCCTTTCTCTCTCTCCTCGGGCCGGCCCGGTGGCCACGACCCGTTCTCGCTCACGCGCGCCGGTGGCCTCCTCCATTCTCCGAGCCGATGACTTGTGGGGCCCACCTTTCATCGCCTTCTTCGCGCCCGCCCGCCATTGCTGCCGCAAGCGCCTCGCCGCCGCGATTCCCGCCGCCCCGCTCATCCCGCGCTCGCCCTAACACCACACCCATCACGCCGCCGCGTTTCCCCTTTATTTCCCCCAAACCCAGCCGCCTTAAATCGCCGGTTAACTCCCGCGCCATTGCCGCCACCGGCCACCGCCTCTCCCCACGATTTCCGCCACCCTCGGTCACCACCGCCTCTCCCTAGCCTATAAAATGCCCCCGCCGAGCTCCCTCTCCCATTTCCCCAATCTTCCGAGCCCGCCGCGCTCTCACCGCCTCTCCCCGCGTCTCCCCTCTCTCCGCCGCTCGCCGTCGCACTCCGGCCGAGCGCCACCGCCGTTCCGAGCCCCGCCGTCGAGCGCCAAGGCCGCCGTCGTGTTCCCCGCATCCCGCCGCACCCCGACCGTCGCTTCTCGCGCTCGAATTGCCGCCGGAGCGCCTTGCCGACATGCGACCCGAGCCGCCGCCGCCATAGCCACCTCTCGGCGTCGCTTCTCGCCGCCTCGCCGTTCCTCGAGCGCGCCATCCCTTCATCGGCTCCGTCGTGTGCCCGAGCCCCGGCAGCCCCTTTGCCGCCGCTAACCACGCGGGCCAGCGGCCGCTGCCCGAGTAGCCCCGGCCGCCGCCGCTCGCCGCCGTTCGCCCGCCCGCCGTTCTTTCCGCCGACCGGTGAGCCCTCGCCTCCCCGCCTCCTCCGCCACTTCCGCGCTCGCCGTCGCGCCGATGGTCGCCGACGGAGACCATCGGGGCACGCGTTGCCGACCGGCCGCCGCCGCCGCCTCCGCCCGCAAGCGCTGCCGGCCGTCCGATCCGTCCCTCGGCGGATCGGGGCCATCGGTTCCGTGGCCGCCCGATCCCTTCAAGGTGATCCGGCCGTCCAAATGGCGAACCCGTGGAACGGTCCCCGTGGACCGAGTCCACCGTGAACACCGCGCGCCGCCGCCGCCGCGACTGACGTCAGCCCTTGGCTGCTGACGTCAGCATCAGCCTTTTCCCGTTCAAAAATAATTAAAAATAGTGCAATAAATTTAATTAATTTCCAGAATTATTTAAATGGTCCAAAACTTCTAAAATTTATATCTAATTCATACGAACTCCAAATTGGGCCATTCAAATTGCAAAATTTATCTAAAATTGAGCTCTACATGTTGGTTTACTTTTCATGTACTGTTATTTGGTTTTTATTAGGGTTTTTCCCTCGTTTTGCATGCCAGCGTGTAGTTTCCGTCGTTTCGGAGTTTGCGCTCGTGAAGAGTTCGGAAGTTGGTTGGAAGAAGCAAGGCAAGTCACACTCCCCTTGAATCATATTGAACCTATTTTACAAATGTTTCACTATTTGCAAATAAAATTGCATGTTTTGCGAATTACATGAAATATTGGGATTACCTACCACTTGCTTGCTTGTGCCATACCTCTTAATAACCGTCCTTTGTCAAACATTGGGTGATAATTTGACTAGCTTTAGTCACTTACGTGACTTTTGTTAGAATTATATGCTTAGCCATGCTTAATTACCACTAGCTCACTAAATGGGATAATCACACTATCTATAATTAGTTCAGATGAGATGCTAGCTCGAAACACCTAGCCATATCTTTTTGGTCATAATTATCCCAAATAAATTATGACTAAATGGTGGGTTGTGGGTGCATGGTTTTGGCTTGTCACCCCCATGGCAATTAAGGTCCGGTTCATGGGAAACCCCTAGAAGACTTATAGTGCTTACCACAAGCAAGAATGGGCAACTGCTGGATCCGTAGTATAGCTTTTCCCTAGCCAACGATCCCCAGCAAGGGTGAGCGTGATGGAGTTTCAGTCGGCCCCGGTATATGGGTTGCTGGGCTGCCGGATTCACCGAAGCAGTCGGGGGGCTGCCCACGTCCCAGGGTCTGGGAGTAGGGGCGAAACCTTGGTGTGGTTCGCTTGGTTAGGAGGAGTTATGCTATAGGTCTTGTCACGATTCCCCCCCTTTGCAGTATCATGGCGATACTTCGGGGGCATGACAACATGTGTGGAATCGTGTCTTGTGGGTAAAGTAGCGCACCTCTGATCAGAATAAAAACTATTCAAATAGCTGTGCCCACGGTTATGGACGATCGACCAGCTTCACCATGGTTAGTCCCATCCTTAATAAATTGGCTTAATAATCTGGATTAGACCAGGTGGGAATTGGTTGGGCCTGTTCAACGTGGGGATAACATTGTTCAGTGGAGGATTAATATTGACCTAACTACTCAACAGTTTTCCCAGTTTCCGAAATAAAGTGTTTTGCAACCGCCTTTTCGCAAAGTAGCCCCAAGCCTCTCCTTGCCTTCCCTCGCATTTCTGCGTTCCTTGGTGTGGCTTGTTGAGTACGTTGGTTGTACTCAGCCTTGCAAATTCTTCCCCCTTCAGAAGTGTAGTGCTTGTGAGTTGAAGACGGTGTTAGAAGACCAAGGCTCAGACCCCAGTTGAGTTTGCCCGTGGAGTGGAGCTGAAGCCCCGCTAGGATCGTCTTTTCCCGCTGTCACTGCTTTCTTTCGAGTACGAGGACTAAGTGCCTCTTTTCCTGTAAGTATTTATACGCTTTATCTATACGTATTGATCCGTGTATTGATTTGTCATTTTGTGTACCCTGGTTGATGCGTGGACAGGGATTAAATACACAAAATAGTCTGGAAACTCAGGTTTGAATTTCTGGGCGTGACAAGTTGGTATCAGAGCCATCTCGACTGTAGGTTGAGCCAAATGGTCAAAACCCTTAAGGACTAGTTTTGTAAAAACCTTATTTGCGAAAATATCTTTTCTCTCCCTCTGGAGTCTTTGCAAAATGTTTTGTCAAATTTCTCTTCTTTCCCCTCCAACTCTATAGTGGTTAAGCCTGGAGCGCCATCCGGAAGCCAAGTCCAGTCCAAGTTTCAAGCAAGGAGTTCAAGCCAAGCAGCTCAGAGTCAGCGCTTCCCGAGGTTTCAAGTGAAGTTTTCCCTGAACCCAATCCTCCCCGGAAGAATAGTATCAATAGTTTCTAGGTCGTGTGTTGTTTGCTGTGTGCAGGTGTATAGTTTATATCAGTGGTGGGGATGTAACCATACTAGGTTGTTTGTCTAATCAACTTGAACAATAAAAGTACACCCACATCAGATCAGTAATCAAGCGGACTAAGGTCTCATCTTTAGTTTAACCTCTTTTATCCCCTCTCCCTTTTTCTCCGGCAACAGATGGGTAAAGTCAAGGGTTGTGTTAGTGGATCAAGACCACAGCAGTCCCTTGGATCAGCTCAGAGCAACCCTGAGAGGACTCCACCTCCTTCTCCTGTGGACTCAACCCTAGCCCAGGTAGAGGCCAACCAGACACAGTTAGTGGCCATGATGATGCAACTGATGCAATGGCAGAATCAACAGCAGCAGCAGTTGTTAGCCCTGGTGACTCCCGCAAGTTTGTCGTCAAGTTTTCAGGAGAGATGAAGGCACCAACCCCGCCATCAAGCCAAAGGGAAACACATGACCTCTGCTATGGCTATAAGGAGCAAGGTCATGATGTAAGACACAATTCATGGAAAGTGTACGCCAGAACACAGACAAAAAGGATGAGATGAATTGTCCCCGAAGGAAGAAAGTTTTTGGTCAACTAATTAGCCAGAGTTTTGGTATGCCACCATCCAACCCTAAGAAAAGAAAGGCACCAGAATGGGATATAGCATGTGCCAACAAGATGATAGTCACCGGTACAGAGTTTACCCCCGAAGATGCTGATAAGGTTCCCCGACGCTCGAGAGGGAATACTTTTCGTGATGCACGTCAGCTAACCCGTCATCTCAGACTTTATGGTCCACCCAAGCCAAAGGATGATGAGTCAGAAGAGGCATCCTCTGACGAGGAGGAAGCAATATTTGAACGCGCCAGTGAAAAATAAATGGAGCTCAAAGCATGTACTCGTTGTGGAGAAGTTGGACACACTGTGAGCATGTGCAACCATACCTGCCTTTGTGAAGATGACACCCATGTATTGGAAGAATGCCCCATGAGCAAGGTCATATGTTTCTTGTGTGAGGGAACAGATCATGTGCCCAAGAGCTGTCGGTTGATTTTGATTCTAACCAAAGACGAGAAAGACCATGGGACAACCCGACAGTCTGTCTGTCCACTCGTGGATGGTACCACCTATGGTGATGATGCTCCTGATCATCAACTAGTTCCAACCCCAATAAAGACCATCAGTAGTAACAAGGACATGGAAAACGAGGCTCGCAAGCCAATGCATATTTCAATTCCAGTTGTGAGTCTGCAGACCCAGACAAGTGAACACCATGATAAAATGGGTCTGATTTGTTTCAACTGTCGCAATCCAGGACATTATTTCAACAAATGTCCATTTTCAAGACGAGCAAAAGATGCTCGTCGTTGCTTCAACTGTAGGGAAACAGGTCATGTACCCAGAAGATATCCAGTGCCCAAGCGCCACCATCCTCTAAGTACCGACACTATCTGCAACACCAGTATTACGCAAGCTGTTTCAGTTTCGGAACAGCAGGATCGAATCCAACCGAAAGGCGCCCGTCAGCCCAAGGATATCAGTCATCACCTGTGCATGAAATCTCCACCACGGCGTGTTGTCGTTAATGGCACCAGTAAAGGCTCTAAGGTTCACCCGCCAACCTATCCCAAGCTACAGAATCAGCAGCAGGGCAAGCAGTGCCAAGGAAGCAGTGATTCACCCCAGCTAAGAAGGAACGATACTCTCCTTCAGCAGAAACCGCAGCAATTGTCGCCAGCACCAAGTCATGAGGTTACCGTGAAGACCAGCAAGGCACCCCGTGTTGCCTCAGCCCAGATGCTTAGCAATCCACCGATCAAGAGCAACACCTCAAGCAAGAAGGTCCTACCTACTGCAGCTACTAAGGAGGTAGAAGTGCCTGCATGTGAAGCAGTGTTCCTGTTGGAACACCTGAATTTGAGCAAGGACAAACCAAGTCAACCCGACCAGAATCACAGGAGTGAAGGTTACACTGGTCAAGACGTCTGCTAGTCAAGCCGGCAACAGTCTACAAGTGTGTAATCCTTAAGTAAATTTACGCTTGTAGATGGAAGTTTCATGGCGGGTTATGTAATAAGAAGGGATTATGGAATAAATGTTGAGAGGTACAGTCTCTCTCATGTTATGATTTATCTCGAACATCCAAAAGCAAGTTAACTTGTTCAACCGCCAGTGTTATATGAAACCTAGAGTTTCATTCTTCCCGTTCAGTCCAGTTTTGGTTAGGCCTCAAGACATAATTGCTAACCGCAAAAAGTAAACGGTCGATCAAGGAAGTGTGAATGGTGAGACCATTGAAACCTTTAACCTCAGGAGATACATCAAAAGGGTCGTATGATGGACACCTGAAGAGTATGGGAACGGCACAATATGTTCGAGTAAAACATTATATAAGGATTACCGGAACTCTTTGACCTCGGAAGTCATGTGCAAATAGTAAGTGGCAGTAGCACTCTGGTGGTGTGAACACAGATCAAGGAAATGCGAATGTTCAGACCAAAGTAATATTCAGCTGATGCGACCTCCTTAAAAGTCAGAATTAGGGGCACCTCAAGGAAATGAGAAGAATGATGAAAGTTTGGTAATGACATCATGGGAGAAAGGTCCGCACTCTCAATCTTAGAAGTTTCTCCAGGAAATAGTAAGTGCAACTGCACCCTAGCGATGAATATGGATCGAGAATGGCTATCCTTAGTTCGAAGCGACCACTCCAGTTCTTGGAGACCACCTCGATGCTTCCTGGAATACGACATTGGAAAAGTTTCCATCACCCTGATCAAGAAGCGAATTGATCCAAATGTCAGGCTAGAACATCCAGACACTCAAGTATGTTATGGATAATTCGTCTCGGCAAACCATCTCTACTCAAGGGTTGAAAGTGAACTTGTGAGATTAACAACAAGAACCCTTTGTGGTTTCAAAGGCAGTTCCCAACAATTCATCAATTTTGTCAAAGCAACGTCAATGTTTGGGACCTGTCAGCATTCAAAACTAGCAAATGATACGAGGACCAACAGAATAAGAAGTTACTAAGAGTGCCATTTCGGACATGGTTTGATAAGTAGCCAGTGTTTGTTCTACATACCAACCGCTAAGCAACCCAAGCAGAAGGTTGACTGCCTTAGTAAAGCCAGAAGCAGAAGAGTCATGTCAGTAGCTACAACTGATGGGAAAGTCAATCAAGAGTCAGGATGCTCGATAGTGATATGAGAGTCACCCTTTCGGAAGGATTCCCAATCATCACTTGAGTGTTGAGTTCCAAAAGTCCCTGGAATAAAAGTGCACAGTCTTTGCCTCTTTTCGATCGACCAAAGGAGGGTCCCATTGGTAAAGTCAAGGTTCTTAGTAAATCAGAGAGATGAGGGACAAACCCAAAGATGGTAGTGTGTTTGTCCGTGGTCAGGCGAAAGCATGGCTACTCGTTGTAAAGGTGAACCGGAATCACTTTTACAAGGAACTTCCCATCGTTAACTGGAAGGTATACTCCAAGCCTTTCTCGGAGAAAAAGGGCTGGTCAGTACTTCATTTCGAGGGAATGACGAAGCGTCAGTTCTACGGATCAAAGTTTCCCAGAAATGAGAGAGGTCGATTAATCTCAAGGGCAGTAGCTTCATCAGTCACAATCGGGCTAAAGCCTATCTACCTTAGTAAAGTAAGCTTGAGGTCAAAAGTTGGTTTAGCCAGTAACTATTTTTGCTTGAAGGTTCAACCCTATGAAGCAGATAGGGTTGTAATAAAGGGAATCCGTTGCAAGCCGTTAGCGGAGCTACATCAATCCTAAGTTAACAAGCTCGAATCTAAGACACGCCAAGCAGTCATGGCCGCAGTTCAGCCAAAAGAAGCAAAAACTCAAGGCACACACAGTTATGAAAAAGGTGGATCAAACCACTTCTTGAAATGCTTGTCGTCAAACTCAAGAGCAGTTCGAAGCGGAACTCAGAGACCATGGTTCCCGAAAGTGAATTTCAAGGTTTCTAGAACAATTTCATCGGTTTTGAGTCAAAGGGAATTCTCAGATTGCTGAAGATGCGGTTGTGAAGTGTTGAATCTAAAGGAATTGCAGAGGTCAGAGTGTTCAAGACCAGCTAGTGCAGTTTTGGCAAAGGTAGTAAAACACCAAGTTTGGTGCCAGCAGGTTGAGCTGTCCGAGTTCGGTCAGTTTCCGTCAGTGTGAGCCAGAAGAAAACCGTAGAAGTCAGCCGGCCAACTCAATCCAACCATACCTTTTTCTTTCTAGCCCCGAATCTCGGGACGAGATTCCTGTAAGGGGGTAGATTTGTCACAACCTGATTTTCGTTTGGGATTAAAAATAATTAAATAAATCATTTTCCACAAATTAAATAAAAAGGCAAAAGAAACTTATCAAGTGAAAGTATTAAGGAAACTAAAATTTCCTTTAAAAATCATGGTTGGAAATATTTTTCAAATATTCTCCATGCCCTAGAGTATTCTCTGAAATTTTCCGTGAAATTTTGGAGCTTCAGAAATAATTTTTAATGATACAAAGAGCATTTCAGTATTTATTTAATAAATAAATTAATCACTAAATGGTCTGGATATATTATTATTAAATACTTTGACTGTCTTTATATTTTCAAGAATTTTCTTGGAATTATTTGAGTCTTGGAAGTATTTATAAAAATTCCAAAACCATTGATGTGATTAATTTAAAAGAAAAACAAATTTAAAAGTCCTTTCTGCTCTCGGGCCGGTTTCGGCCCATTTTCCTTGAAAGTCCGCTTTTCCTCCCCTCCCGCGCGCGCCTTTTCTCTCTCTCTCCCCGGGCCGGTCCAGTGGCCATGGCCCGTTCCCGCTCACGCGCGCCAGCAAGTCCGTCCGGCCTCCCTCCATTCTCCGAGCCGATGACTTGTGGGGCCTACCTGTCATCCCCTTCCTCGTGCCCGACCGCCATTGCTGTCGCAAGCAGCGCCTCACCGCCGTGATTCCCGCCGCCCCTGCTCATCCCGCGGTCGCCCTAACGCGGCACCCATCACGCCGTCGCGTTTCCCCTTTATTTCCCCCAAACCCAGCCGCCTTAAATCGCCGGTTAACTCCCGCGCCATTGCCGCCACCGGCCGCCGCCTCTCCGTGCGATTTCCGTCACCCTCAATCACCAACGCCTCTCCCCGAGCCTATAAAACTCCCCCGCCGAGCTCCCTCTCCCATTTTCCCAATCTTCCCGAGCCCGTCGCGCTCACCGCCTCTCCCCACGTCTCCCCTCTCTCCTCCGCTTGCCGCCGCACTCCGCCGAGCACCACCGCCGTTCGAGCCCCGTCGCCGAGCGCCAAGGCCGCCGCCGCGTTCCGCGTCCGTCGCACCCGGCGTCGCTTCCGTGCCGGATCGCCGCCACGCGCCTTGCCGCCGTGCGACCCGAGCCGCCGCCGCCATAGCCGCCTCCGGCCGCCGCTTCCGCCGCCTCGCCGTTCCCGAGCCGCGCCATCCCTTCATCGGCTCCGCCGCATCTCCCGAGCCTCGGCCGCCCCTTCGCCGCTGCTAACCATGGACGGACCACCGACGCGCCGTCGTCTCGAGCCCCGGCCGCCGCCGCTGGCCGCCGTTCGCCCGCCCGCCGTTCTTTCCGCCGGCCGGTGAGCCCCTCCTCCTCGCCTCGCCTCCGCCGCTTCCGCGCTCGCCGCCGCATTGCCGGCCGTAGCGGCTTGTCGTCGCTCGCCCGCAAGCTGCCCGGCCGTCCGATCTGTCCTCGGCACATCGGGGCCATCGGTTCCCGTGGCCGCCCGATCCCCGGGGTGATCCGGGCCGTCCACGTGGCGAACCCGTGGACCGGTCCCCGTGGACCGAGTCCACCGTGAACACCGCGCGCCGCCGCCGCGCGCCGCGTCAGCCCTTGGCTGCGACGTCGCATCAGCCTTTTCCCGTTCAAAAATAATTAAAAATGGCGCAATAAATTTAATTAATTTAATTATTTAAATGGTCCAAAACTTCTAAAATTCATATCTAATTCATACGAACTCCAAATTGGGCCATTCAAATTGCAAAATTTATCTAAAATTGAGCTCTACATGTTGGTTTACTTTTCATGTACTGTTATTTGGTTTTTATTAGGGTTTTTCCCTTGTTTTGCATGCCAGCGTGTAGTTTCCGTCGTTTCGGAGTTTGCGCTCGCGAAGAGTTCGGAAGTTGGTTGGAAGAAGCAAGGCAAGTCACACTCCCCTTGAAGCATATTGAACCTATTTTACAAATGTTTCACTATTTGCAAATAAAATTGCATGTTTTGCGAATTACATGAAATATTGGGATTACCTACCACCTGCTTGCTTGTGACATACCTCTTGATAACCGTCCTTTGTCAAACATTGGGTGATAATTTGACTAGCTTTAGTCACTTACCTGACTTTTGCTAGAATTATATGCTTAGCCATGCTTAATTACCACTAGCTCACTAAATGGGATAATCACACTATCTATAATTAGTTCAGATGAGATGCTAGCTCGGAACACCTGGCCATATCTTTTTGGTCATAATTATCCCAAATAAAATATGACTAAATGGTGGGTTGTGAGTGCATGGTTTTGGCTTGTCACACCCATGACAATTAAGGTCTGGTTCATGAGAAACCCCTAGAAGACTTATAGTGCTTACCACAAGCAAGAGTGGGCAACTGCTGGATCCATAGTATAGCTTTTCCCTAGCCGATGATCCCCAGCAACGGTGAGCATGATGGAGTTTCAGTCGGCCCTGGTATAAGGGTTGCTGGGCTGCCAATTCACCGAGGCACTCGGGGGGGCTGCCCACGTCCAAGGGTCTGGGAGTGGGGGCGAAACCTTTGTGTGGTTCGCTTGGTTAGGACGAGTTATGCTATAGGTCTTGTCACGATTCCCCCCTTTGTAGTATCGTGGCGATACTTCGGGGGCATGGCAACATGTGTGGAATCGTGTCTTGTCGGTAAAGTAGCGCACCTCTGATCAGAGTAAAAACTATTCGAATAGCCGTGCCCACGGTTATGGGCGATCGACTAGCTTCACTATGATTAGTCCCATCCTTAATAAATTGGCTTAATAATCTGGATTAGACCAGGTGGGATTTGGTTGGGCCTGTTCAACGTGGGGATAACGTTGTTCAGTGGAGGATTAATATTGACCTAACTACTCAACAGTTTTTCCAGTTTCCGAAATAAAGTGTTTTGCAACCGCCTTTCCGCAAAGTAGCCCCAAGCCTCTCCTTTCCTTCCCTCGCATTTCTGCATTCCTTGGTGTGGCTTGTTGAGTACGTTGGTTGTACTCAGCCTTGCAAATTCTTCCCCCTTCAGAAGTGTAGTGCTTCTGAGTTGAAGACAGTTTTAGAGGACCAAGGCTCAGACCCCAGTTGAGTTTGCCTGTGGAGTGGAGCTGAAGCCCCGCTAGGATCGTCTTTTCTCGCTGTCACTGCTTTCTTTCGAGTGCGAGGACTAAGTGCCTCTTTTCGTGTAAGTATTTATACGCTTTATCTATATGTATGGATCCGTGTATTGATTTGTCATTTTGTGTACCCTGGTTGATGCGTGGACAGGGATTAAATACACAAAATAGTCTGGAAATTCGGGTTTGAATTTCTGGGCGTGACAATTATTGATCTTACTTATAAAGTCTTTGATTCATGACTATACTCTAGTGCATATTTGCTATATAATTGATGAGTTTATCTTCTTATTATTGTAACACATGCCATGACTTGCTCTATGTATGGTGCTAAGCTCTTCAATAATTATGAACATAATTCTTATGCTTGATGAGACCATTGTCAAAAGGGGGAGAATAAATGGGAGAACAACAAAGCTAAAAAGGGGGAGAACAAAGTTTGAAAGAACAAGTGCAAGTTTTTCAAGTTCAAAGGATTTTCTTTCTTTTCAAAAGGTGGAGAAATTTTCTCTTTGATTTTTGAGCACTCAAAAGCTTTTTACCATTTTTGTTTTTAATTTTTTCAAACACCAAAACAACACTTTTTATTTGGTTTGCCAATGTGTTCATTAAGGGGGAGATTGTAAAATCAAAGTGTGTTTGATTCTTTTATGGTAATGAACAATTGGCATCTGAGATTATTGGTTTTGTTATTTGGAGATTATTGGCAAAATAGATTTGGAAATATTTGGTTTTCGGACATGAACAGTACTATGCTATTTACATTGTCCGATCTGACCGGGCTTGCTATGCCGGTCTGACCGGAGGACCTTGTGCGGTCAGACCGGGTGGGCACAGCCGGTCAGATCGGTCGACACAGTCGGACTGCAGGCCGATTTTGTTTCGGTTTCGGTTTCGGGTTATTTTCTTGCATATACATGGAAGTTTCGTGTTTCTATACATATGAATATTGTTTTATGCTGACAATGAGTCAAGTTAGAGATAGCTTGTACTCGGATATGGTTTCTTTGTTTAATTATGTATAGGTAATCTTTACGTCTCGGGAAAGTATTGTTGGTGATCGAGTTGGAGTCAACTTGGAGATAAGGTGACGTCCAAGATGGAGTTCATGCGGGATGCTGAAGGGTAGAGATTGATGCACGTAATTGGTGGTTTCCATATGACATACAATGGAGATATTGTGTGCATACGGGATACGAAGTTATAAAATTGGAAGGAGTTCAATTTTGTTACGTGTGGAATATGTAAAGTTCGTTTCTTGTACGGGAAGGTTTTCTAGTGGATTAGGACTTCTTGTATGAGTAGGGTTCGTGGCTTTGGGCTGCGCATCTTGTGTATAAATAATGAGGGGAGGCGTGGCCTCTTCGTATCGAGTTTTAGAGAGTTTAGAGCTGAGATAAATTTAGGGTTTAGAGTTTTGCTCGAAATTTTGTGAGGAGTGTTGTGGTTGCACTTTATAAACACAGAGAGATTCAATAAAGTTTTAATCTACTTTGAGAAATCTTTGTGTTGTGTTTTCATCGGGTGCGGTGGTCTAATCGGCAGTTAGGCCGGAGCTTTACACCGGTTATACTGCTCAAGTTACTGCGGTCAGACCGACGTATATCGGCTACACACGGCGATCGGCTATATCAGGAGAATTGACTAAGTCCAGGAGATCAGCTACACGGACGGTCAGACCAGCGCTATACCAGCGGTCAGACCGACAGGTTCAGGCGGTCAGACCGGTGCAACACTTCCGGTCAGACCGCACTCCATCGAGTTGTGAGGGTAAGTCTTATTTCTGCTCAGATTTGTTTTTCGGTGTACCAACCATTCACCCCCCTCTGGTTGGCTTAGTTTGGGAGTTCGATCCTACAAAAAAAGGCCAGCGAGGCATGCCACGTAAGCACTTGACCCCGGGCGGTGACGCCTTTAACACGGCTGTAACGGACGTTGTTACCGTATCCTCTTCTCTCCTCATTTTCCTTTCCCCCCCGCTCGCTCAAGCTTGCTGCACACAGCGCCCAAGCCACCGCCGGCGCCGGCGCCATGTCGCACTTCGTGGAGTCGTCTGGAGTGGGACGTTCCAGAAGCAGTGCTAGGCGCAGGACCCCCCTCCGAATGGCGTCTTGGATCCAGTTGGCAAGCTCAGTGGCTTTCCCCTTGTTATTTTCCCGAAATGTGGCAAAGCTTGGGTGGTGGAGGGCCGCACTAAGAACAAGGAGAGTGAGAACCATGGTAGATTGTACTTCAAATGTGGCAGGAATGTGGTGAGTTGATTTGGAAATATTTGTTTGCCTTCTCCCCTAAAAAATGAGCTAGGGTTCTTAATGGTTCTTAATTTTGTTGTTTTTTTGTCAGATTCCCAAGCTGTGTGAATACTATCGATTTGAGAAGCAGTATTTTGAAGAGCTGAAGGCTTATGGTGTCATAGTTGTTCGTCCCTCTGATTGGGTGTGGGTGGTGGAAGAAGAAGAGTCAATTTCTGGGGATTTTCCAAATAGGGAGATGGTGAACAAAGCTCTGGAGAAGAAGATGGAAGCTGTTATCTGGAGGATGAACATTTTATTTGCCTTTGCTATTTGTATGTTCCTAGGAGTAGTTGTACTGATCCAAGGGCAGCCAACAACAGCACAATTTTCCCTAAATCTCTCTGTATCAGAGTGAGTGGTAGCAAGCTCAAATTCCCCAACAATTGCATGCTGTCTGACATCAAGCCTGAAATCATTCATAGATGGATAACAAGCACCAACTTCCATGGATTATCTCTGTCCCAATCAAATTGTGGCTCAAACTGACAGCCATCATCAATTGGCATAGCTACCTCTTCCATATCATCATGCATTTCAGCTGTCATGCTAGGGAATAGGAACAGACTCCCTAGCTGCTTCCTCAGCCCTCTCATCAGCTGCTTTGAAACCCATTACTTCATATACCCTATCTTCATCTTGTCGAAACTTGGTTTCGGCAATATATTTTATGGGGTCGCAGTCAAGATCGCCAAGCACAATGGGTTAGAAGAAGAAGAAGATTTAGACAGGTTCAGGCCCTCTCGTGAGGTAATACCCTACTCCTGTTTCGGTGGATTCGATCCGCCGAGTGTCTTTATTGATCTCGTGATCTAAAGCTGAGAGCTAAAAGCTGAACTCCTATCGGAATATCCCTCAAGGGACGCCCCTTACCCCCCTTATATAGTCTTGGGAGGAAGGGTTTACAAGTCGGAAACCCTATCTTACTCTAAGACGGTTTCCTCAATCTTACCAAACCGTGACTATAGGCCGATTGCCTTATCTCTATCGGCAACCGTAACACCTAAGTCAAGTTCGGCTTACGATATAGCGGCGCAATCTATCCCTACCTCCGTCGGATAAGCTTGCCAAGTAGATACCCGATTGCCACAATCTCCACAGTAGCCCCGAGTCCTTTTCGGTCGACGAGACAACTCGGCCAGACCAAAACGGCACTCAACCAAAAAATCTCTTTGACCGAGTGCTTTTGGCGCCGAGTGATTCCATCATCTCTGCTGAATCTTCCGAGTGGCTCCAAAGCGTGAAGGGCTGGAAAAATATATATAAAAATTTCTCAAAAAATAAATATCTAGGTGCATCTCCGATGCACCTAATTATAGGTGTAGCCCCGACTATGTGATTAGTCAAAAATAGGCTAAGCATATAGTCAAGAGCCATAAAAAATCATTCTCATGTAGATGCCTAGCTCATGCTAGGCATCTACATAGAAATCTCATTACTCAGCAAGTTCATACTTATCCGAGTGGAAATCTCATTACCTCGGCAAGTTCATACTTATCCGAGTGAATTTGCCCGAGTCATCTCGGAACAAATAATTCAATCATCCTTCATGGGTAAAAAGCACTCGGCAAGCTCTTGCTTATCCGAGTGGATTTGCCCGAGTCATCCCGGAATAAACATTTCATTCAGCCCTCATGGGAAAACAAGTTTTTTCAATCCTATGAAAAATATGACCAAGTTATTAAATAGCTTTTGCCATAATACTGGTCTCAATCTTATAAAGATCTTCACCAAGGTGGAAAATAAACAGCATCGGTAAGATTATCCGACCAAATGCCAAAAAACCAAACAGCCCTTGTTCGCCAAGGTAGCTATAAAAACTCAGCTGTTGGTCACCTTCCAAATTGCATCGTGTCGGCTCCTCATGAAGTCGACAAACCGCGGTATGGAAGGATCTTTAAAGGTATTGGGCACTCGGACACGCGCATATTGCCGGGCAAATCGCTTAAGCTCATCCGCTTAAGTCCCTAAGGACACGTATCGGACCACACCTTAGTTGGGCCGTAGATTTTCTTATGGGCTCGGCCCACTCACCGAAAACCTAGCGCAACCCTCAAATCTTTCTTTAAAGACGCGAGGTCGTCCCCGCCTCTTCGTCTCCCAAACGACTCCCCTTCTCATGGTACTGTTCAACAGCTCACCGCGGAGAACCCTAGACTCGCGCGCTCCCAAATTCGTCCGCCTAAGAGCTCGATCTCTGCAACAACCAGCCTCCATAGCCAACTCTCCCACATTCCATCGCCAAAGATCCAACTTTTTCCGGCCAGATCCACTTCCCATTAACCCACTCTCATGGCGGAGGAAAAAAGGATTCCCTTCGACCAATGGGCCGCTTCGGAAGTGAGGGAATCTACCCTCAAGGAGATGGTGAAGCACGGCGTGCTTCCTCCAAAGGAACTTGTGGGGTGGCGCCCGGCGGCGGGGGAGAACTTTCCGACCCCAAACACCGGTGAGCTCGTTGTCTTCACTTCCTTTTTCTATGCGGGTTCAGCCTTCCCACCTCCGAGTTCTTGGGGCTTCTTGACTATTATGGTCTTCATCTTTACCATCGAACCCCAACTCGATGCTTCACATAGCTCTCTTCATTCATGTGTGTGAAGCCTTTCTTGGCATTCTTCCTCACTTCAATCTATTCCGTCGTATGTTCTATCGAAACCCCATCCGAACAAGGACCAACCTTGCGTTGTTGGCGGGCGAGCTTCCGGCTTCGCGGATCTCTCCGCAAAGACTACTTTTCTCTCCCTTTGAAATCTTCCAACAAGGGCTGGCACGCGGGCTGGTTCTACATCAACAATCTTGAACCCAGCCTGCCCGCTTTCGTTGGTCTTCCTCCTGTCCCTAAGCCATCTTGGAGCACCGTCCCGGTAGCCCAAGATTGGGACGAAGCCAATGATCTGCTCGCGAAGATCCTGGCAATGAAGAAGAGGAATCTTCGCGGGGAACAAATCACTCGGCACTTCATCAGTGCCGGCGGCGCCGATCAAGGAGCGGTCAAAGCCGGCCTTCGAATATGAAGGCGGAGCGACCCCATCGGGAGGACCGGATCCACTCACATACGAGATCCCGAAGATCCGGATGTACAAGCTCTTTTCATCCGGGATCGCGTCGAGCGGGCCCTCATTCACTGTCCTTCCATTCAGCATCCACCGACCTCCTCCTCCGGTAAGCCGATTGGTTGCTTCATAGTATCTTTCAATCTTGACTTCTTGTCGCTTAATGTTGCACTTTCTTTCTTCTGCAGGAAAACGCCTCTATCACCTCCAAGCCATATAAGGTGGCTCATGATGACGCGCCGCGTCGCCCCGCCAAAAGGCGGCGGCGGATCAAAATCCAAGCCGATCCGGTCGGGAAGCGGGCGCCAGTGAAGACTCGAACAAGCGCGCAAGCAAAGGCGGCCGATCATCGAGGACTCGGATGACGACGTCCGGCTCCTCCGTCGAGACCCCGCCTCTAAGGCGATCGCCGCGGACGGCACCAAAGATCCGCCGGTCATCCGGTAAGCTCAAACCGAAGTCTTGAACTCTTTCGCGGATAACTTTTCTTCATCTCCGCTGTATTCACTTTCGAGAAGACCCCGGGACATAGATCCTGGGAGGGGTGAAGGGCCGACTCGGCCGCTGCTCCCGAAGTGCCAAGGCCATCGAGCCAAAACCCGGAACCGCGGCCGAGTGCGAGCGTTCGGAGAAAGCCTTCGCCTCCAAAGGAGGACGCCCTAGGGAGGAGCCCCGCGCCGGTCGGGATATCCCGGCCGGAAACCGTCGGCCGCCGGAACCCACAGTGCGGCTCAAGCGCCCCGACCGGAGGTCACTCGGCGCGAGCCCGAAGAAAAAGAAGAGTCATGCCCCACCTAGGCGGGCGCCACCGAAACCGTGAGACTTGCTTCAAGCGTTCCTTCGTTCTTTCAATTTTGAATTCCTCATGTCTTCATTGGTCTTTCTTGCTTGCCGCCACGGTAGAAGAGATCCCGTGTTGCGTCTTCGAGACCGGGTTCCTCCGATCGAATCGAGTGGCGGGATTCGGAAGGCGAGAGACGGGGCATCATCCTCGACCGACAAGCTGAAAAGGATGAAAGGGATGCCCTCGTCGAGAGCCTGAATGAGGCGACCTCGCTCAACGTAAGCCTTCGTCTTTCTTTTTGATTATATCTTCGTTATCCTTCGATCGATCATTCTTACGCTTTCGCATGCGAAAGAATATTGCCGCTCAATGGCAAAATCCGAGTCTTGGAGAAGCTAGTCCCCCACTTAAACTCCTTGGAAGACGTTCGGCGACAGTGAAAGCCACTCGGGAGGAGGCCGCATCAAGGGAGGTCGCTTTAAGGAGGGAGATCTCGAGCTTCGGAAGCGAACCTCGACCTCCGCGGATCAATCGGAAGTAAGCCCGCCTCTCCCGGCTTCATTATGATTCTTGTGTTGATCTTGGCTATTGATGATCTTCTTTCGTTGTAGAAAATTCTTCGGAGGTCCACTCGCTTCAAGTCCAGTGAAGCGGTCGCCTTGACAAGGCCGAGATGGAGGCCGAATTTGAAGGTAACTTTCTTTGAAGTCAAATCCGTGTGTCGCTTTATTTCCGAGTGCTTTGAATGATTTGGGACTTCTTGCGCTTATAAGATGAAGACCCGAGCCCAATATGACGTCTTACTCGAGCGGATCAAATCCAGCGATGAAATACGAGAAGAGGTCGCAAACGCCGCCACGCCGATCTTGACATCCTTGTTTGATCAAGGAGTTGGGGCCGGCGGAGCCAATCGAGATCTTCGACAAGCTTGGGCTCCCGACATATCCGAAGAACATCACCGAAGCGGCCAACATGGGGCTGATCGGCTCTTGCACGGACCAAGTCCCTCTACCCCGAGTGGATATCCATTCAATCGGGGAGGGCTTTGAGCGAACAACAGACGAGCAGGCCTTAGACATGCTAAGGAGGCGCAAGAGGCGGCGAAGAAGATTTCTTTAGATGTAGTAAACAATTTCAAGCTTTGAACTTATATTCTGACTTTGCTTTGTAGTAATTGTAACACTCTGACGTGGAATCTTTGTGACTATTTTTAGTTTATTTATGTCAATGCCTTGATTCGAGCCTTTGCGTGAAATTTCTTAAGTAGTTTTCGTCTGACTATCATCAAGCCTAGGCTCGATTAGGTCATCGGAAAACTCTCAGTCCTTAGACACTGAGCTCGAGTCGAAGGACATTAAACAATGATAAACCAAATTGTGCACAAAAATTTGATGAGGAAAATTTGATCTTTATTGAAATGTGTATCAGCCCCCGACTGCTAGCTCAAGAAGTCATCTTGCTTGAGGTTGGCAGTCAAGGAAAACATGAGGCCTTAGCAAAATTAGGCATAGAACCGTCGAAGGTGCTCGATGTTCCAGGAGTTCTCCACCATGGACCCGTCTTCGCGCTTTAGCCGGTAAGCACCGGGCCGAGTCACTTCGGCGATTATATACGGTCCTTCCCATAAGGGAGATAACTTGTGTCGGTCTTTGGTGGTCCGGATCTTGCGTAGGACGGTCGCCAACAATGAAAGCTCGTGCTCTCACGTTGCGACCGTGGTATCTTCGAGCCCTTGAAGGTATTTGGCCGATGGATGAGGGCGCCTCGCGGGCCTCTTCCAATCGGGTGAGGTCATCCACTCGGTCGATGTCGTAGCGTTCATCGTTGAAGCTGCGGACCGGAGGGACTCATACTCCATCTCGTTTGGCAACATGGCTTCGCGCCATAGACCAAAAAGAAAGGAGTTTGGCCGGTGGCCCGACGGGTGTGGTTCGCGCGACCATAGAACCGAGGGAAGTTCTTGGACCCACTTGCCGGCGTAAGGGCTTAGCCGGTCGAAGACGCGAGCCTTGATGCCTTGAAGGACCATGCCGTTTGCTCGCTCTACTTGCCCATTGCTTTTAGGGTGGGCTACCGATGCGTAGCGAGATCTTGATCCCGAAGTCTTCGCAGAATTCCTTGAAGATGCCTCCCGTGAACTGGGTCCCATTATCGGTTATGATTCGTTTGGGACGCCGAGCGGTGCGGAATGTTGAGGAAAAATCTCGTGCTTTGTCGGCTGATTGTGGCAACCGGCTTGGCCTCAATCCACTTGGAGAACTTGTCGATTGCGACGAAGAGGTGTGTGAAACCTCCCGGAGCTTTGTTGAAAGGGCCAACCATGTCCAGCCCCATACCGCGAACGGCCGGGAAAGTGGGATTGTTTGAAGCTCTGGGCCGGGACATGGCTTTGTCGGGCGAAAAAGCGGCCTTCGCGGGTTCTTACGACTTTTTCCGCGTCGGAGACCGCGGTAAGCCGAAGAATCCTTGCTCGTAAGCTTTGCCGACCGAGTGCGTGCGCCGCGTGGCTTCCGCATATGCCCGAGTGGATATCTTGGAGTAATTGTTTCCCTTCTTCGGGTGTGATGCACCTCATTAGAATTCCAGAGGGGCTTCTCTTGTATAGGTCGGAGTCGACCATGACGTATGCTTGGCAACGACGCCGGACGCGTTCTGCTTCATCCCGGTCATCCGGCAGCTCTTGCTGAGTTAAGAATTTGATGAGCGGCGTCCTCCAGTCGGTATCGATCATGGTGACTTCGTTCGTGGTTTGCTCGTTGGGAGCTGTCTTTGCCATGACGGTTGGCTCGTAAAGATGTTCGACAAAGACATCGTTGGAGCAGCTTCGCGCTTAGATCCGGTGCGCTAGCTCATCGCGGCTTCGTTGTTATGTCTCGGGACGTGTGATAGTTCCAGCCCATCAAACTTGTCCTCAAGCTTGCGGACCTCTTGTCGGTAGGCCTCCATAGTGTCGTTTAAGCAGGACCAGTCCTTCATCACTTGATTGACGACCAGCTGGGAGTCGCCTTTCACAATAAGCCGACGAATCCCGAGTGAGACTGCGAGGCGCAGTCCATGTAGAAGAGCTTCGTATTCGGCGACGTTGTGTGATGCGGAGAAGTGGAGGTGAAGGACATATCTTAGCCTTTCCCCAGTCGGGGAGATCAGCACAACTCCTGCTCCCAAGCCGGTGATCCTCTTGGATCCGTCGAAGTGCATGGTCCAGTGTTGGAGGTCTTCTCGGGGCACGTGCTCTTGCTGTTCAGTCCACTCGGCCGGAAGTCCGCTAAGGCTTGTGACTTAATGGACGTCCCGGGCTTAAAAGTTAAGTCGCGGCATCGGTTCTAGGGCCCACTTGGCGATGCGCCGGTTGCCTCGCGGTTGTGGACGACGTCGCCGAGTGGAAAAGAGGTGATGACGGTGACCGAGTGACCCTGAAAGTAGTGTGCCAATTTCCTCGCGGTTATTAGAACCCGTAAAGCAATTTTTGTACACAGGGGTATCGATTTTGGCTCCCGCCAATACTTCGACAAAGTAAATTGGCCTTTGAATCTTCGGCCGTCCTTCTTCTTCTCGTTCAACCACAAGGACCGTGCTAACCACTTGATGAGTGGTGGAAACGTGCACAGGGGTTCCTGGGCTGAGGTGAAGCCGGGACGGGTGGCGTGGTGAGGAATTCTTTGAAATCTTCAAAGGCCTTGTCGCGTGGTCCACTGGAAGTCGTCTGTCTTCTTCAAGAACGAAGAAGGGCATGCCTCGTTCGCCGAGTCGGGATATGAAACGGCTTAGTGCCGCCATGCAGCCGATGAGCTTTTGGACGTCTTTCGATTACTCGGGGCTTCATGTTTAAGATAGCGTTGATCTTCTCTGGATTTGCCTCAATGCCGCGATGTGACACCATGAAGCCGAGCAGTTTGCCTGATGGGACGCCGAAGGTGCACTTCTCTGGGTTCAACTTCATTCTGAAGGCCCGGATGTTTGCGAAGGTTTCTTCTAAGTCGGCGATCAGGTCTTCTTTCTGCTTGGTCTTGATGACAACATCGTCGACGTAAGCTTCAACGTTTTTGCCGATCTGCGTCTGGAAGCATCTTTGGATCATGCGTTGGTATGTAGCTCCGGCGTTCTTCAGGCCGAAAGGCATGGTGATGTAGCAGTAGGCCCCGAACGGCGTGATGAAAGATGTCTTCAAGCAGTCGGATTCTTTCAAACTGATCTGGTGATAGCCCGAGTAACAATCCAAGAAACTCAGAAGTTCGCAGCCGTTGAGTCGACGACTTGGTCGATGCGAGGCAGCCCGAACCGATCTTTGGGGCGAGCTTTGTTGAGGTCGGTGTAGTCAACGCACATGCGCCATTGCCCCGTTTTCTTGCGGACCGACTGGGTTGGCTAACCGGTCGGGATGAAGGACTTCTTTAATGAAGCCAGCCAAGAGCTTTGTGAGTTCTTCTTTGATCACGTCTTTTCGATCTGTGCGAACTGCGTAATCGTTGTTTTATTGGTTTGGCGTCATCTTTGACGTTCAAAGAGTGCTCGATCACCTCCCTAGGAATTCCGGGCATATCGATGGTTTCCAAGCAAAAACATCTTTATTATTTTGGAGGAAGGTGACGAGCGCGCTTTCCTATTTAGGATTTAGGTCGGCGCCGATTACGGCAGTTTTGAGGGATCGGACGGATCAAGGGAGATCTTTTTGGTCTTGGCGTCGCCGGATCCCGATTTGGCTATCTTCTTCGCGGGGACTTCGCCCTCTGCCGAAGTCGATGCAGCCAATCGGACTTCTTGTTGGCCACGTAATCTCTCGCGAGATTGGGCCATGTCACGGCTCTCCTTGTCGCAGTGAAGGCTTGCTTCACGTCGCTGCGAAGAGTGATGACGCCGTTGGGACCCGGCATCTTCATGCAAAGATAAGTGTAGTGAGGGATCGCCATGAACTTGGCAAGCGCAGCCTTCCGATGATGGCATGATACGCCGTTTCAAGTCGCCACCTCGAAGGTGACGTTCTCCGTTCGGAAGTTCTCTCGGGCTCCGAAGGTGACTGGGAGGGAGATATGCCCGAGTGGTGTTGAAGACACTGGATAACTCCGTGGAAGGGAGCTGAGCTTGCTTTTAGTTCGGCCCTCGGGATCTGCATTTCATCCATGGTCTTGGCAAACAGGATGTTGAGGGCGCTGCCCCCATCGATGAGGACGCGCTTAAGCCTGATGTTGCGGACCACGGGGTCCAGGACGAGTGGATATCGTCCGGGTGGACCACTCGGTCGGGATGATCCGAGCGGTCAAAGGTGATGGCCACCTCCAACCATCGCAGATATTGAGGGACTTCAGGTTGAGTCGCATTGACCTCCCGGTCAGTTAGCTTTTATTTCCTCTTGGATTCATAAGCTAGCGGGCCCCCGAAGATGTGGTTGAGCTCCCCCACTGGGTCTTGGAAAGGTTCGGCATTTTCAGTCGCGTTGTTCTTTTTGGCGCCAGATGGGCCAGCCTCGTCAGCCGGCTTCTTGTTGAGCTGCGCCGCGTATTGTTCAGCGAACTGCTTGTAGATAAAGCAGTCCTTCGCCGCGTGCTTGTGATTCGGATGGTGGGTGCACTGGGCGTTCATGATGGCGTCGTAGGCGGCGACTCGGGGACGGCGTTGAGTATTGGAGGTTGCGGCCACCAGGTCTTCAGATCGGCGCTTGCGATCTTTCTGGCCCTAGTTGCCGTTGTTGCCGCCATCCTTCTTAGGATTTCGGCTTCCTCCTGCCTGCTTGTCCTCCCTTCTGTCGGGCCGGTCTTGACGGGCGGCTTTAATGGCGTCGTTTGATTTGGCGTATGAGTTCGCCGTCTCAAACATCTGCTTCACCGTCTTCGGTGGCTTGCGTCCGAACTTGCCGATAAGCAGCTCATCACGGACTCCCTTCTGGAAGGCGGCGATGATGATGTCATCGGTGATGTTCGGGATCTTGTTGCGCTTCTCGGAGAAGCGACGAATGTAATCCTTCGAGGCTCGTCGCTTCGGATGACGTTGTAAAGGTCGAAGTGCGTGCGGGCCTCTCGAAGGTGCCTTGGAAGTTGGAGATGAAGTGGTCCCTCAGCTCGCTCCATGAGCCGATTGAGCCTCTTGGCAGGCTTGTGAGCCAATTTCTGGCCGAGTTTGCGAGGGCCACGGGCAGGTAGTTGGCCATGGCTTTGTTGTCGCCACCTGCAGCTCGGATGGCAAGAGTATATACGGTTAACCAAGATTCGGGGTCGGTTTTGCCATCGTACCTTTCAATCCCTGTGGGCTTAAAGCCACTCGGCCAATGCACTCGGCGGAGCTCCCGAGTGAAGGCCGGTACTCCATCGTCGCCGCTATCGGGTGATCCCCTCCGATCTTCCTGAGTGCGACGGTCGCGCTCTTGGTAGCGGCGGTCGAGGACTTCCCGCAGATCACTCGGCGGGGTCTTCTGTTGGCTGGTTGGGTAGCTGGAACTGTTGCGGCGGACTCGGTGGTGGACGGGTGGACGTCCATGTCGCTTGTGGCGAGAGTCGACCGTCTGCTCTTGGTGCCTCGGCGTGGACTCGCGAGGTGGGCCTCTTGGCCTGGTTGTCGACCGAGCCGGCTCGGGCCTCCTGTAGTCTCCTGACTTTAGGGGTGGGAGCCGGCTCTTGTCTGGTGTTTCGGCCACGGATTCAGTCGGCCTTCGCGCCGAAGTGGTGGGAGGGCCGTTAGCCGTGGCAGCAACGATGGTCTTGATCTTATCAAGTATGGGAGTCACGTTGGCCGGAGCTGTCTCCATGACGGTGTCCAAGAGCGTGAGTGCGGCGACAGCGTTACGTGTGGCGTCGGAAGACGTTGGTGTTGCGAACCCGTGTTTGGAGGATGGCCTCTGGGCGATCGTCCTGCACGTAGATCCCGCTTCCTTTTGTCGGCCTCGTCTTTGCGTTGTTTGTCTTCCTCGGTGTCTTGCGCTCAAGCTCCACTCTAGCTCGCTCCTCTTCGGCAAGCCTTCGGCCATGGTGAGTCGGACTCATCCGGCTCGGCCATGAGGACGTCAGCACTTCGGCTCGCAGTCCATATGGCAGTCGGAGTTGTCGGCTTCGTCGGAAGGGATGCCGTAGAGATTGTCGAAACCGGTGGAGCTGAGGTATCCGTTGAGTTCTAAAGATGAGCAGGAGCCGAAGGACGGGAGGATGACAGCGACCTCCCTTGATCCTGGGAAATTTGGATCTGGATTGCTCCAGTCCGAGTCGGAGCTTGGGGGATTAGGCTCCTCCGAGTGGATCGCCGCCAACTCGGGGGAGAGCAGTTGACTGTAGATCTTGGCGACGTTTGGTAACCCAAACGGCACCGAGAGGTCTTCAGCTGAGTAGATTGCTTCCGTCGGGGAGGCGAGAAGATTGGCGCAGATCTCGTCGGCATCCGATAATCCGAATGGCGCCGAGTGAAGTCCGTTGTCGGAGAAGGTGGATCGTATCTTGGTCTTCAAGATGTTGTTGAAGATCTCGGCGCTGTTGGGGAGCCCGAACGGCGCCGAGTGGGTCTTTCCCTTCGACTGGTTCGAATCCGAGTCGAAGGAGGAGTCGTCGAAGGAGTTTGCGGCGAAGTCGCCGAATCCTGAAGGAGATCCCATCACGCTTGTCGGCGAGATTGTTGAAGAAGTCTCGACGCGCGGCCCCCTACCTGGCGCGCCAACTGTTGAAACTTGGTTTCGGCAATATATTTTATGGGGTCGCAGTCAAGATCGCTAAGCACAATGGGTTAGAAGAAGAAGAAGATTTAGACAGGTTCAGGCCCTCTCGTGAGGTAATACCCTACTCCTGTTTCGGTGGATTCGATCCGTCGAGTGTCTTTATTGATCTCGTGATCTAAAGCTGAGAGCTAAAAGCTGAACTCCTATCGGAATATCCCTCAAGGGACGCCCCTTACCCCCCTTATATAGTCTTGGGAGGAAGGGTTTACAAGTCGGAAACCCTATCTTACTCTAAGACGGTTTCCTCAATCTTACCAAACCGTGACTATAGGCCGATTGCCTTATCTCTATCGGCAACCGTAACACCTAAGTCAAGTTCGGCTTACGAGATATAGCGGGCGCAATCTATCCCTACCTCCAGTCGGATAAGCTTGCCAAGTAGATACCCGATTGCCACAATCTCCACACATCCTTTGCTTCCTTGGCCTCTCCATCCTCATCACCTTCCATCTCAATAATCAATTTAGCCCAATTTACCTCTACAGCTGGTTCATCAGGCACTAATGTTGGAGGAGTGCTACATGTGTCTGAAGTTACTTCAACATTGTCAGGTACAGCACTGCCTTCAGCATTACCAGGTTGAGCACCAACACTGCATTGTGCAGATGTAACACCAGAACCACACCTACCTCCAGAGCTACCATGGGTACCTTGATCATACTTATTCACTACCTTCACTACAAGCACAAACCATCCTCTCACTCCATCTATCCAATATGAGCTGCTGAAAATCTTCATCTTTCCTTATTCTCCACTCTGAATTGGTGTCTGCATCAAGAACCCAGATTGACAATGTTTGGGTATGACCGCATATAATCTTACTGGCCATGTCCTCGTTAAACTTTTTTACTGAGTACTTCTCCCTCCTATCAATCCATAATTCATGCTCCTGCTCAGCTATTTCTACAACCCCATATGAACCTAATGTATCATCGGCAACATACTTACCAACCTTAACAACTAATCTAAACACATTGCCAGGATCAATCGTAGCACAATCATGAACAAAAAAAATCTTGGTTAGAACATAAGATTTCCTACTTCCTACTGCATAAGACAGTGGGCGACAAAGGAGGGTTAAAATCTTACCAAATAGGGCAACCACTGCCCGAATGCCAGTCCATTTCATGCAATAACCAATAGCAATCTACCTAAACCCTCAATCAAACATGATCTACGGAACAAGAAATGACAATATCAAACACATTAAACCTAACCCTAACTTCCAAACATTCAACCTCGAATCCAACCTCAACACAACGAAATTCATAAAATTAACCCCAAGAATTAGGGGCATACCTTCACTCTCCAACTCAGGATCTTGCAAGGAAGGCGGCCAGGGCGGGCGGCGCCCGGGGAAGGCACCGGCGGTGGTGGCGGCGGCTGCGTCTCCAGCAAGAGCGGGGGAAAAAGAAAGAGTGGAGTCGAGTGAAAGAGAGAGTGAGTGCGGGAAGGGGATATAGTTCTTTTTCCCCGTAATGGTAGGGGTAACGACATCAGGACAGCCGTTAAAGGCGTCACCGCCCAGGGTCAAGTGTTTACGTGGCATGCCTTGCTGGCGTTTTTTTTTTAAATTCGTAACATCTTTTACCACTCCGTGGCAATTTGTGTATTGTAACCGATAGGCTGTCTTCCGACATAGTTACAGCTGGCTATAATGGTAAATAGTTAAATGCACGCGGATCCTAACCTAGATCAAGCTGCGGCGGTGGCAAGCCCGCGGCGCACGGCTGCAGCGCTACGGCCAGCGGCAAGGTTCACAGGGGTGGGCGGCGAGGCGCGCAGGGAGAGGGGCCGCGAGGGCAGAAGGGGTGGGGCAGCCCAGGGCGACGAGGTGCACAGCGGGCGGGCGCAACCGAGCAGGCGGTGGGTGTCGATCGGCGAGGTGCACCGGGAGCGGGGCAGCGGCGACCAATGGTTGCTGCTTCTGTCGTCGTCATTTTTACCTCTGTTGGAGATGAAGCAGAGCTGCAGAGGCATGTATTCTTGCCTCCTCATGCTGCTGTTTTCATGATGCTGTTGGATGATGATCTGACTAACTAATTAACTAGTTTTATCTGATATGAAATGAAAATTTTAGAAGTGAGCAGGAGTTAGAAAGATTAGCCTGAATTTGGCCATCATGCGTGTAGATACCGAACCATAAATCAGACGATCAAACCATATGTACAAGAGCTTATATGTCTTTTTATCAAGAAATTAACATCGTTAAGTCATCCTAATGGAATAGGGGCAGTTTCAAGCTTCAGTTAAAAAAAAGGGTAAAATCACAAAGTTTAAGAAGTACGGGTAAAATCATAATTACAATCGAAAGTACGGGTAAGAATATACTTGTAAAAAAATTTACAAACGATCGAAGTTACCAAGGATAAAAAAACAAAACCGAGCAGGCTTCCTGGGCTAGAATTGACGGGAGAACAAGGGCTACAGGTTTCGTTCGGTTTTCTGCGGTACATTCCGAGAAAAATCCTTGAAATTTCAGTCAATCCCTCGTGTCCCTGAGTTTTGCTCACTCTTTTGTTTTTTGTTTTGCTCACTCCCTTCATGTCCCTGGATTTTTGTTTTAATCCCTTTCATACCGATAGTTGACCGTTTAATTTCTATGAAAATTTCCCTCATGCATGGAAGAAAAACACATAAAATAAATTTTAAGAAGTGTATAAGTTTGTTGTATAGGACTATTTATATTCATGAGTTTGTTGTGTAAAGTATTATTCATCGAAAAAATATTTCTAGATAATAATAAAAAGTATTTATTTTATTTATTAATAAAGTATATGTAAGGTAGTACAACGGATTTTCCATGCGTTGTATATCTTATAAAAAGAAATGCTATCCAAATTCAAATCTAAATTATTATGTTACCATTTTAAAAATGCTACACGTGATTTTTATTGTGTAATAAATTTAATATATAATACATCATCATTCAACAAACTAAAAGAACACATTACTATATTTCCAAAGGTAGATTCCATAAATTTTTATATTTTATATATTCAAGGGTAAAATCAAATTTTTCACACCTATTTAATGGTCAACTAACGATCAATTGACAAAAGAGTTATGAAAGGAATCAAAATCAAAATTCAGGGGCATACAATTGACAAAAGAGATATGAAAAGAATCAAAATCAAAATTCAGGGGCATACAATAATTTGAACAAAACACAGCGGCATCGAAGAGATCGGCTAAACTTAGGGGTATGGAAGGAATTATCTCATTCAGTTTTCATATGATGGAAGCTGAGCCGATGACTGATGACCGAGCTACGCAAATAACAAAACCCAAGGATAACCCGACAACAGAAAAAACCAGATTTTTGGTTCGTTGTTCGGTTTGGCCTCCGATTTTCGGGAAATTCGGGAAACTGTTAGTTTGGCCCTGTTTGATTTAGACTAGTAGGAGGGATATTATCGTAGATTATCTACTTGATTGTAAAAATAAATTTAATATTTTTAGAAATAAATTTAACAAATAGTTTAAATAAGTGGTCTAACCACTGCAGTAAAAAAATTTCTTTTAACAAAAATGTATTTTTCAAAGCGTTGAGTAAATACTCCATTTAAATAATCCAAAGAACAAATTGGAAAAAGAGTACCAATCTATGCCATATTGGCAAACTCTTTATTATATTCGTCTGGTTTTCCAATAGTTTATATGTTCATGATGCATTCGATTTTTCATGCATGTTTTTATTTCCAAGGTGTTTCCATTGCCTAATCATTTTCTCATGTAAATCCCTAACCTAGAGATGTTAAGTCCGAAGTTGTGGTGAAATAAAGTGTGCAAATATCTGGAGAAGCAGCATGGTCATTTTGTATACTATACCAGTAGTTCATACACTACTGGAGAAAGACACAATTGTCCCGGTTTGTAACCCTCAGTAGTCCCGGTTATCAAACGGGGACTATGAATCCGGGACTAGAGATGGACGATCTCTAGTCCCGTAAATAACCGGGACTAGAAATGCATCTTTAGTCCGGTTGAAGCCACCAAGGACTAAAAGATGACGGAGCCACGTGGCCGGCTCCGTCATCTTTAGTCCCGGTTGGTGGCTTCAACCGGACTAAAGATTTTTTAAAAAATTTTTAATTTGCCCTTTCTCCAGCCCACGCCCACGATTCTTTTTTTTTTTCTTGTCAAAATCCTAAAATCATCACAGATACTGAAATCAAATATCACAGATTCACAAATAGCAATGAACAATACATATCCCAAATATTTTTTTTATTTTTTCTCCACATATCAAATACATCTTCAAAATCAAAAAAATCACAGATCAAATACTATCACAAATTTGTTCACACATATATACAACAAAATCCACTATATACAATAAAATACAACAACATCAATTTTTCGCTCGGCTCGCCGCTGCCCTCGCCGCCGCCATCGACTCCGCTTGCCGCCGCTCCGCTCCCGCTCGCCGCCGGTGAGAAGATGACGCCCGCTACCGCCACCTCCTCCCCCACTGCCGCCATTTCTTCCCCTCCCCTTCCCTTACTTGCCGAGGAGAGAGGGAGAGGGAGAAGAAGAGAGCTAGAGAGAGGAAAAGAGATCTGAAAATGTGCTAAGTGTTGGATCTGTGGAGAAGACGATGCGAGCCGGGGATATATATAGCCAATTCATCTTTAGTCCCAGTTGGTGGCACCAACCGGGACTAAAGATAATTTCCCGCTATTTCTAATTCATCTTTAGTCCCGGTTGCTGGCATCAACCGGGACTAAAGATAATTTCCCGCTATTTTCAATTCATCTTTAGTCCTGGTTGGTGTCACCAACCGGGACTAAAGATAATTTTTCGTTATTTCTAATTCATCTTTAGTCCCGGTTGGTGCCATCAACCGAACAAAAGATAATTTTCCGCTATTTTTCTAATTTATTTGGTCCCGGCTAGGGTTAACAATTAAATAATTCATTAAATATGGTCAAATTAAATTCATTAAATATAGGTTTAAAACAATAATATTAAAATTTAATCAAACCTAGATAATCCTAGACATTAATGTGCTCCTCTAGATATTGTTCCTCTTTTGCCCCTCGCTTTTCTTCATTTTTATCTGCTGTTGAGCAAGAGACGAAAAATTTGACTTTTTGTTTTATTTTAATATATTTTTTATGGACTTAGGAGCACACGAGAGGTAACACAATAAAATTTAAGCGTAAACAAGCAAAAGACGTGGCCTGTGGAAAATTTGGAAGACACGCTCAAAATCGAAAAAAAGCTTCCGGGCTCGAAAAGGCAATCGTCTGAGGCTTTTTTGGGGAAAATAAAATCGCCGAACGCGGCAAAGCAGCGAACGAACGCATCCAAAAATTTTTTCTGATCGATTTTCATATATGAAACGTCTCGATCGGAGTCCGTATGCGAAAGTTATGGCCGTTTTAAAAACCGACTCCGAGTTAGAGGACGAAACGGAAACAATGCGCGTAAAACTTGTTAAACACGCATAAACTAGACGTGATGACCAGGGTTTAAATATTTTTATCAATATTATACATCCCTCCGATTCGTATATTATCACCAAAATAATTTTACAAAAGATTTTGTATATTGAGAATCATTAGTTAATAACAATATGATGATATGTAATAACAAAATTAAAACTTCCTTCTATCTTCAATCACCCACCTCCACATAACATCACACTCTTTGAAATTACAGATACTCTTAAATTAATTTTTGACCATTTGAATCATGTAGCAAAATTTATATATTTTTATTAGGTTCAGTTAAAAAATAAGCACATTCACTTTTGTCTCGGTTGGTAACACCAACCGGGACAAAAAATAGCATCTCTAGTCCCAGTTAGTGTTACCAACCGGGACTAAAGATGGTGTCAGAGGCTGTCAGAACCTGTCAGAGTGCCAGACATCTTTAGTCTCGGTTTGTAGCACCAATCGGGACTAAAGATAGCATCTCTAGTCCCGGATGGTAACATTTGAACCGGGACTCTGACAGGCTCTGACAGGTGTCCGGCGCTCTGATAGGCTCTGACAACATTTGAATCGGGACTAGATGTGAACTTTAGTCCTGGTTCGTGACACGAACCGGGACTAATGTTCCTAGAAATCTGTAGACTTTTTAAACCGGGACTAGAAATCATCTCTAGTCTCATCTCTAGTCTCGGGTGCAACTCAAACCGGGACTACTGTGGTTTTTGCTATTTTAACTAATGATGGTTTCTCCAGTAGTGATGACACATGTTGACAAGGCCTCTAATCGATGAATGCGAGACCACTACAATTGAGGATGTTCAACGGTCAGTAGATCAGTTAATAGTTGGCAATTTCGAGGTCCACGCTCTATTTGAGATGTAGAACTAATGGATTGATGGGTAATCTGATCTTTACGTTGTTTGTGCACATTGCATGCAATTATTTCAGGTACGGACGTATGGTACAATAAGAAATCCTAAAGATTATGACCTGTTATAATTAGCCTTTGGGCTAATTTAAAAGCTAATTAACCCTTAAATTAACCTCTAAAAATTAGTCCTTTGAGTTGTTGGGATCCATGGCTAATTTGAGGGCTAATTTATTTTTAATGTTCATGTCCTAATCATTGGCTTCAACTACCTTATTTAATATATGATTGGAACATATAAATCTCATAGAAATAAAATGTCTGTATAATATGTCCATACAATTGAATGAAACATACAAATCTCATACAATTAATGTCTCATAGAAATAAAATATCCGTACAATATGTTCATACAATTAAAGTCTCATATAAAACATACAAGTTAATTATGAATGAAGACATACACATTTTATAATTCATAGAACAAATCATTAGCTAACTCATCACGGAAAACATTCATATTGGTATCTTCTACAAGAGGTTCATCTGATGGCCAATTTTCTTGCGATGAATGTGGCATTGAAAAATAATTTGCATCTGCATCACACATATCAAATTCCCTATCCGTAATTCTTCTATCTCGAATGAAATTATGGAGAGCCATGCACGTAACAATTATTCTTGTTTGCTTCTTAACGGAAAATTTTGGCATATCCAACAACATCCTTCATTTCATCTTCAAAACTCCAAAAGACCGCTCTATGACATTTCTAACTTGGGAATGCGCATGGTTAAATGTCTCTTTCATACCTTGTGATGGTGGGCCGTTTAGCCAATGCTCCACATGGTACCTTGTACATCTATATGGTGAAAGATAACCCGGACGGTTTGGGTACCCAGCATCAACGACGTAATACTTCTCTACAGTTTGAGGTACATAAATTGACATATATGACCAACGAAAATTACAAAAAGAACTTGTATGATAGATAGAGTAGATATTTGGTAATTGCATCGTTGAATACTCTCATATCATGTATTGATCCAGGCCATCCCGCAAGCACAAAGGTAAATCTCATGTCGAAATCACAAACAGCAAGCACATTCTGTGAGGTTTCGTTGTGTCTGTTAATATGTTGAATCACGTTACTTTTTGGCACCACAACCTTTATATGTGTCCCATCTAATGCTCCTCTACAGTCGTTGAAGTGTGGCCAAAAATCTGGATTTTCTAAGCATGGGTGCACCATAGAAAATTCAGGGTCCTTTGGATTAATAATGTCAGCTGCTAACTTCAGAACACTTGTCAAAACTCCATCAAATGTACGGCTTACTGTCTCCAAGGATCGAATAAAACGATCCTCAGCCTGCCTAACTGACTGTGGTGCACCAACTATCCATAAAAACATTGCTAAAGCCTCTACCGATGTCATTCTTGTTGTTGACTGCAAGCCATATGAGTGGACCAACGTATTATGCGGCCTATTAAATAAAGCTCTCTCAACCCTAAACATGTTGTAGCAAGAATTATCACGGGCCAGTGTCCTCTGAATCCATTGCAATCCGGATTCACCACCTACCCTTCTTGGTTGTTTAACAAAGTAATTGTCGAAGTACATACCGAACATAGGGGTAACCTACACAATTAGGTCCCGGTGCCTCTTTAAATTGTTGAGGGCCATCGACAGAAGCTCATCCTCACTTGATGATGTGCTGCCTCCATCACCACTGGCATCATCACCTTCTACTTCATTAATTTGTCCATTGTCCCTATTCTGTATCAAGAAATATAACAAATAGTCAGCACATTAATAGTAGGGATGAAAATGGTCGAGAACGGTCGGGAAAATACCTTAACCATTCCCGTTATTGTATTTTTTTAGCGGGAACGAAAACGAAAACAGGAAAGACGGACGGGAAAACGAATTCGGTAATACGGAATATCCGGAATCGGTAAAAAAAGGGAAACGTCGACACACATATAACCACTTCAAAGAGTTAACTAGATGCAACAATTGCAACCATACGTAATCTCACGGTATGAGTGAAGGTTTTATTATGCACATGAACTTACAATGTTCCAAAAATTCTATGAGTGAAGGTTTAATATACTAGAGTGAATGTTTTATTATGCACATGAGCTCAAAAACAGGAATTTCCCACGGGAATTTTCCCGGATAAATACGGGATCCGTGAATACGGTCGGGAAAACACCCCAACCGTTCCAGTTCCCGTTTCCCATTTTCCCATTCCCATTTTTTTTCCGTTCCCGTTTTTCTCACGGATACAGTATTTGGTCGGGATATTCGGTATTCGGTGACGGTCGGTACGGTATTTTCCCGTCCCCGCTTTCATCCCTAATTAATAGGCATGAAACGTTCAATTGAGACAATAAAAATGGAATCAATTAACATCATCACAAAGGTTCATCGCAACACCATATAATAGGTTCATAACATGATAACATAAAAGGTTCATCACAGGATCACAGGACAACATCATATGTTCATCACAACAAACAGATAATAGGAGCATAACGCCACAAAAGGACTAGTCCATCATATGTAATAGTTTCTAACTAATACAAATTGTTGTCCCTGCAATATCTCTTCAAGTAGTTGAGCCTTGCAGAGGCACTGGGTAGACCACAGAAGAATTCCCGTTGGAATGGATCTTGGAACATCTTGCCCATTCCATACACCTCAGCACTATCATGCTCTACTCCACATTCAAAAGCAAGCTCTTGACACTTCTTGACCGAAAATTGATCCTTCTCTTTTTTGGATTCCATTTTCGCAGCTTGTGCCTGTTGGATCACTTGTTGACTGACATCCACAGACTCTGAGAATTTAGTGGCTATCTGCCTCATATATCTAACCATTGGGCTTTTGCTCTTCTTCAAAGGACTTTCACATGTGCTCGTAGTACTACCCATCGGCCGTTTGCTCTTGCGGGTACCTGTATTACTCGGAGTTGCAAAAACGTCCTCTGAAGCATCATCTCCCAATGCATCTTCAGCACGCTTATCTTCCTGAAAAAAATCATGTCCAGGCACATAGCCCGTGGTTCCATCCACAGTGTTACCATGGAACATTTCTTCCAGCTCAGCTAAATTTGCAGGAGGACCATTCTTAAGCTTCTTCAGCCATGGTTTGCCCTATAGTAAACCATACAGTCATATAAGCCACAATGACTAATAGTTTTAAGCCACAATGAGAGAAATGTACCTCTGTCTGTGTAGTCCAAAAATTAGAATATGCATCAATACTTCCATCAGGTTTCCTCCCTAAACCAATATGTGACTGCAAAACTCTCCAGAAAGAGTAAAGACTTTTCAGTTGGCTTATTTGATGTTTTATCTGCTTCCTATCATGCCTCAATCCAGTTTGCGCGTAATAGCCTTCAGCTATTGCTTGGTTGCCTACCCCATTCATTTGTCCTCCTTGAAAATTTCCTACTCTTACTTGCCGAATACACAACCTTAACAATTTACCATTATTTGCGTCAGACCAATTTGCTCTTAATTTGCTCACCGGAGGGCCGCCGGAACTGCCTTAGTCCTCGATGTCCTCCTCGTCATCTTCTTCATAATCAAGGTTGACGTACTCGCCGCCTGGGGCTTGTGGAGGCCCGTCAGTGCTAGCTGCTCGACGCCCAACGCGGCCCATGTTACGTCGGCGGCCGCCAGCACGGCCGATGGCATTGGCACCACGCCGACGGGCTTGCCCCAAGGATAGTCCACCAAGGAAGACTCCACCGTCAGGGTCTCCGAATTGCAGCTGCCTAGCACACTCTACAGCCCGTGGGCCCTGCCACCTCCTACTCCTCCAACACGCCTGTGGCGTACTCCCAGTGTTTGCTGCGTGCGAAGGTTTGGGAGACCGGATCCTCGAGCAATGCCTCCTCCTTGGTCGCTGCCGAACTGGAGGTAGTTCTTGTATTCCTCCATAAAAGGGAAATCCTCGGCCGCCTGTGAGTTGAGGTCGAGTCCATCAAGACCCGCATGGGGAGCGTGGGCGGCGGCGCTCGATGAAGCTTGAGTGTTGAAGTTGAAGAAGTTGAAGCCGCCGTCACCCTCCATTTGCACTGCATACATGGAGGAATTAAGCCATATAAGACATTTGAAGAATTACTGTGCGGATTATTACTGTGTTCACAAATGTTCAATAAAAACTATCACAAAAAAAGAAACTAACTTCCTTTATTGGATCATATTATGTATGTATACAACTAGCTTAGATCATATAGTAAGCTTAATGGGCCTGAAATATGATGTAGTAGTACAAGCACATCATTGTTGAGGTTTTTTCTACGGAGCTATTATATCTTCACATATGCATCTACTGCAATGCAAGCTTTTGTCAGAGAGGAGCACAAAAAATCACTTGAACTGGATCCGCTTGAGGTCGTTGCCGCCCTCCGGTAGCGAGAGGAAGATGATGAGCATGCCGGGCTCCACCTGGGCGACCCACTCCTTCGCCTCGTCATCCTCGCTGTCGCTCGTCGTCACCTTCACCTCCGGCGGCGAGGCGGATGGGGGCGGGGCACAGCTGGTGGTGGCGGCGTCGTGGACGAGGGATGGCGGCGAGGGTGAAAGGAGCGGTGGTGAGGATGGGAGGGACGGCTGGCAGCGGCAAGGATGGGAGGCGCGGCGGCGCGGCGAGTGGCGACGTCGTGGGCGGCGGGGTGGGCGCTTCGGGTGCGGGGATGCGAGACGCCTCATGCCGCTTTCTCTACTATTGATCCATTGAAATGCGTGTATTTGGTGGGACCCATGCCAAATTAGCCCAAATAAGCCACCCTTGGAGGAGCTAATTTTTTGAGTGGGTTAATCCATTTTAGTCCTAAATTAGCCCGCTGTTTGGATCCTTCGGGGCTAATTGGAAATAAAAGAGGAGAAGCTAAAAATTAAGCCATGGATCCAAACAGGGCCTATGTTAGCGTGGTGTCAAAATAAAAATACAAAGAAACGAAATGGTTGGATAAAGGTTAATAACAAATTGTGTTGTTGTCTGATCATCAATATTCACTATTGTTCGAATACTCCAAATCTTTGGTGTGTAATGGATTCTTGTGCAGCTAGCCTAGCATGCAAACCATTCGAATCTACTCCTATATAAGTTGAACCTAATTACTCGACATACGTTGAACCATATTATCTAAAAAAGACATACGTTGAACCATATCCACTACGAGAAATCCCCTTTTTGCCGAGTGCCCGGGACACTCGGCGAAGCTTGTTTTACACTCGGCGAAAATGTCGTCGAGAGTTGCTCTCGCATAGGTCACACGGTGAACATTGGATCGGCAAAGAGCTCTTTGCCGAGAGTTTTTCATCGGGCACTCGGCGAAATCTTCGCCGAGAGCCGCTTCGACACTCGGCAAAAAAAAGTACACGTTAGGTCGGTATACGGTGACGGAGAAGTTTGCCGAGAGCCGTAAAAAAACACTCGGCGAAGTTTTAAAGTTCGCCGAGGGCCGGAATGAAAACACTCGGCGAACGCCAGCACTTCGCCGAGTGTTTTTCTCCCGGTCTCGGCGAACTTTAAACTTCGCCGAGTGCTTTGGCAAAAGCTCTCGGCGAAAGTTGTTATTTCGTCGAGTGCCTTTGCCGCAGCCCTCGGCGAAGTACGTGCACTCGGCAAAGAGGGTATCCAGAACCCCCAGGTTACCCTCTTTGCCGAGTGTTTTGGTCATTGCGCTCGGCGAAGGCCCTCTTTGCCGAGTGTTGCACTCGGCAAAGTGAAAATTTTAACCCTCTCCGAGTGCCCGACATAAAGCTCTCGGCAAACATTTATGCACTCGGCAAACATTGGCTTTCCTGTAGTGATTATCTAGAAAAAAAGGGTCATTGAATCACTACTATAATTAATTAGTCATCGGATCACTTCTATGTATGCTTCAGCATAGCCATAAATAAATTATGTATGCTAACTTTGTTGTATTAATTATAGCTTAACATGCAATGAGAATTCATTGTTTAACCTTTAATTCAATTTTGTTTTTAAGTTTTTCGGGAGGATTTTTATACAATCCTGCAGCAAACTGTGAGGTATCAGTAGTGTGATAAATGGGTTACAACAACATGGTTGTTGACTAGAAATCTACAGCATCATCATTGATGAAGCCGAAGAAATAAAGCACAACGGCCAGATGCTCTAACACCTAGGGCAAGAATTACAAGGCCGACCTGCGTATCGGCCAAACCTGCATGCTTCTCTCTCTCCAAGCCCACCATTCCTTCATGATTACCCATGCCACCTCCCCTGCCGACGTGTAGGAGTGGGCAAAAATATACCGAAAACCAAAGACCGAACCTAGCCAAATTATCGGTTTTTGGTCTTCGGTTGTAATTCTGGTCAAGGTTGATATTCGGCGTTCAGTTTGGCTTCTTGAGGAAAAAAGAACTATATACACCAAGAAAACCGAGCAGATAAATACTCCTTTGTTTTCTTCTGTTAACCCATGGCTCAACAGCACTCATAAGGCCCAACTTTACCATTATCCATCCAGTCCAACATTACTCCACTCATACCCCTGTTGCTCGTAACCCTTGCACCACCGGACGCACTGGCAGGCAATGGCCACCAGCGACAAAGTGTCGAGCGTCGCTCGTCGCATACGACGCATCCCAGTTGGTCTCCACCAGCGAATCACCGCGGCGGCTCTACTCAGATGGATACATCGTTTTTGACAAAAGTCTTGACAAGCAATCTCGCCAGCAATCACATGCTAATTTGAGTCTTTGATTTGATCGTTTCCAGTCTTTGCTGCTGATTTCTATTTACTTTTTTCTCGCAGGATGGTAATTAAGCCATGTATTGGTATTGCCATGGGAAGGAATACGTTCATGAACAACGTCACTGTTGTTGCTTCCTGATTTTTGCTCCTAGTGCGATGAACTGATGAAGGAATCAAAATCAACCTCGGTGTATACCAACAACCGAATAAACCGCACCGAATTGTTTCGGTTTATTTTTCTCAGTTTTTATCTTTTAGTGAGGTAGTTTGGCTGCCAGTTTTGAGAATCCAAGCTTCCTGTAAACCGAAAAAACCAAACCGATGAGACCGAAAAAACGGAATGCCCATCCTACCGACCTAGTAGTTACTTCGAAAACATGAGTGTTCCTCCCCTTCCACGACATCCAAGGAGGCCAGGTCCAACTCGTCAGCCGGGTCAGTCGCAATGTTAAGCCAACAACTGATATGCCAGACATATAAGGAGAACGAACGCTCGAGGAAGAGGTGGTTACAGGTTTTTGGCATCGCCATGCCGAGTTAGGCTTGGATACTCATCCTGTATTTGATCCTTGACATATTCAGTGCTTGCATAATGTTGTGCCACCTTCGAATGGGATAGTTTGGTAAGCTGGAAAACTTATTTTGAGGGATATTACACTCTTGACTCATTAGCTCCATAGTGCACTTTTTTCTTATTTGCCCTAGAGGAGCGATGTTGGGTGAAAAACAGAAGCTTTAAAGCTTCTGGTCACGGTTCTGATCGAAATCCAAGAACCAAGGCTGCGTAAATTCTGATTTTGTTCCATTCGTTCTGGCTATTGCCTAGCCATCTGTCCTAAAAAGTTGTTTTTTTGGATGAAAGGAGTATTGAGCTAATACATCTATGAAGTTTGGGCTGTCGTAGGCCACCCGCCTAGTAGACAGCTAGACGCTGTTCACCAAAGCATCCACCTCCTTGAGCGTTCGCATATGGATGATGTTAGATATACCATCCTTGCTATTTCATAAAACAAAAAACCAAGCATTTACCAGCTTTTTAATTTGAGGATTATTAATTACTATAAATAAAAACATTGTCCCAGAGAGTCCTCTAGCAAATAGACATGTGTTTTAATTCTTTTATTTTTTTGAGGGGAAGGGCTGTGGGAAAAAATCCCCACAGCAGCACGCATTGCAACTAAAAAACTAGGGGGGAGTTACTTACAGTGGAGTTAGAGGGAGGGGTTAGACAAGGAGTTAGATACAAAAGAAAGGGGAACTAACTGAACGCATCAAGCCAAAAACAAAAAGCATCTCTAGAAGCAGGTTTGAATCTTGATGCCTGGGTATACTCTTGGGCTCTGAAGTTGCAGAACCAGCATGATAAGAAGTTGTCTCTTCTATTGAAGACTTTGTCATTTCTAGTTTTCCAAATCTCCCAAAGGGCAATTTGAGATGCTTCGAAGTCGAAGTTTGAAGAGTTGCAATTGAAGAGCCTATCCGCGATTGGGATACAGAGGTCCCAAACTTTACTGATTCTGCTCCAACATTGCCTTGCAAAGGAACATCCAAAAAAGAGATGATCTATGGATTCGTCTGCATTTAGGGAGCACATGACACAAAAATCATTCTCTCTGTTTCCAATACGTCTTCTGGTTGGCATAACTTTGGTGTTAAGTCGGTTTAGGAGAACCAGCCAGATGAAGAACTTAATTCTGGGAGTGCACTGCGACTTCCAGAGTTTACCAAAAATTGGGTGAGCTTGAACCGAATCGTAGGCAAAATCATAGAATTTTTTGTTGGTATAGTCTCTTCCCCATGTCGGTTTCCAGGAGTCTGTATTATTTTCTTCATAGTGAAATTGTCGTAGCATCAATTGCAGTTCTTCCAATTCCTCAGCAGCTTGGATTGAGAGTGGAAGGTGAAACACTGAATCTAAGTCTTCATAGTGCATTATTTTATAGACCGACGCACTGTTTGAGGTTGTAAAGGAATACAATCGGGGGTAAGTTCGAAATAGGGGAGGGTCAATCCAATTATCCAGCCAAAAGTTAGCAGAACATCCATTGCCTAGGACACATCGGGTAATTGATCTATAAATCTCTTGCAACCGAAAGACGTCTTTCCACCAAAAGGATCCAACTTCTCTAGAGGAGTGTGGAACTCTATTGGTATAATATTTCAACCAAATTAGCTGAATCCATGGGATATCCTCTCTGTTATAAAATTTGTGAAGTTGTTAGAATCTCTGATCTTAGAAGAATAGATGTCGCCACGAGCACCCAAGGAGTGCGGTGTGCCTAAGAAAGTTTTTCAAGGTTCGACAACGCCTCCCTATGCTAGATCTATGTGGTCATTTGGTGAGGAAAGGGTTAAAATAAACTTGTCTCTTCGGAGCCCCTCAATGCCTACATATGATCTTTGGATCTGAAATTTGGAAAACAAATTGCTTATCTTCGTGCTTGCTCATTCTTTTTTTTGAATACGCATGAGATCTATATATCATTTAAATAAGCAAGAAATGAAGAGGTGAGCAGTGAAGGATTTAGCAAACCCTAGCACCCACCTACCAAGATCTTACAAAACAAAAACACCTCACATACACACACATGCAAAAACAGCAAGCATGCACTTCGACATCCTATGGTACAGGAGCTATTGCTTTGGCAAACAGCTCTTGGAGCTTTGAAGTTCCCTCCAAGCACCAAACTGCACCCTCATCAGCTATGACTTGGATTACGACAGACACACTAGGGGTAGCTCTATTGAAAACACAATTATTTCTATGTTTCCAAATTTCACAGGTGACTAAGATGACTAGTGAATTGACCCCGTTCATTCTTTTGTAAGCCTTTCACTATCCTTGACCACCAACTCAAAAGCTTACGTGTATCCTGGATCGGAAGTGTGGAGGAGAAGCCAAGCCTTCGTAGGACCAAGGACAAAACTGGCCAACTAAACACACATGAAACCAAACTTGTCAACTGAAAACTTACATGTATCTTGCTCATTCTTTGTTGTTCTTACTTTGCATTCTTTATGCTCGATCTACTTGTTCCACTTGGTGATAGTGATTTTCCTCAATATAGTAGTCGCTTGTCGCTAACATGAACTTCAAGTAGGTAAGTTTTCGTTGTTGTAGATCTAATTAACATGCATCTACGTCAGCAAAGTATGTATAACAAGAACATGACCTATAAAAAACACCTTGTTTTTAAATAAATAAACACTAAAAACTATGTTCTAGCGTGTTATTTTATCCGGTTTTGAAAGTCGGGTACAAAAACAAACAGTTTTGGAGTTCATGGTAAAAAAATAGACTTTGAGCAAAATTGGCAAACGTTATCAATTTATACATAGTGCAACTTAATTAGTACTTAATGCTTTAAATTACTTATAGTATATCACTACTTAATTTTTACATTATTGTTTAATGCATTTATTTTGTTGATAAATAATAAATTCAAATTCTAAAATTTTAAAGGTGATATAAATAAGTAATACATAGTCAGCGAGCAAAACGAGCCAGCTTACACTTGGTTCCCCAAGCTAGACTTTTAAGTTTTGAATCATTTATGTTAACGAGCCGTCGAGCTACCTTATTATCCACCCCTACAGCCAAAAGGAGGACTTTGTATTACCTCCAAAGTCCATTTTTTACATCTTTGAGCTTCACCGAGCGCTAAAAATGGACTTATAAAAACCAGTTCATAACAAGCTAGATCCTCCATTTCTTTTTACTGTTTTATGTACTAGATACTACCACACTCCCACTCAACAATATAAAACGAGTAAAGTACATCAGTAGCACCACAACTTGTAAGGTGGGTGCAATTACGTCATTCATCTCGCAAATTTTGCTCAAACGAGTCACCTATCTTATTTCCGAGGTGCAAATCAGATAAACCATATGCCATGTGGGAAGTTCATCTTCTAAGTTGGATGCCATATTCCAACTTTTTTGACAAAGAAAAGTAAAATTCAAGAACAGACAATGAAACTCATACATTGATCGACGCCTTAAAAATAAGCATAACGAAACAAATGTTCATACATTAAACAACATATTAAAAAAAATAAGCCCAAGATATTAAAGGTTCCCACACCAAAAGGATGACTCAAGACTTGGATGTCCCAAACAAATTAAAGTACAAGCATATAGCCCTATACACACTGTATGCACAGGTGAGAGTTCAACTTGGAGAAAATCCACTAACAATTAAACTAAGAGATGATAATGATAACTATTATTAAACGAGCCTGGAAGTACTGCAAGCAAAACTCACTTGATCCACCTAGCAAGGTCAAGAATGCCCTCATCCTTGGACGACACCATGAACTGTTCGGATGCCTTCTGGACAACGTCATTGTCGTCCATTCCGCCAAAGTTACATGGGCCTACCTCCCCGCTATAGTAGTCGTTGGCCTGGTTGGACGATTGGTGATCGAACTCCATGCTGCCATCCATGCGGCTCTCGATGAATGACAACGATGGGTAGTATAGACTCAGGTGTTGAGGTCCTGCAGCTCCTGAGTGATGATCTCGTGTGGCTGCACCGGCACCGGCAACCAGCCATGCTGCAGTTTGCCCCTCACATCGAGCTGTTGTCAGCATCCGCTGGTGTTGAGGTGTGGTACTGCCGTTGTCATGTTGAACAAGTTCATGGTCTCCGGCTGCGGTATGGCCTGGTTGAGTAGGTCGAGGAACATCACCAATCCCGGTGGTGTGGAGCCGCCTGGCGTCTGCACTGTGGGTGGAGTTAGACTTGCACCGATCATGCCCACCGGTTCCATACCCGATGATGTCAAATTGTAGAGGTAGCACCAGCTGTGGTGGTGCGGTCTCAACAAGCAACAGATGCTGGCAGCTACAGATGTACTCTTCAAGGAGGGAAGGCTGCCCTAGCGCTGCTTGCTCACTGTTTTTCTTCATTAGTCAGCGCTTTGAGCTCTTTGAGTTCAAGCTTCTCTTGGTCACATTCCAGTGTTTCTTGATGGTGTTCTCCGATCGGCTGGGGAGCCACCTAGGGATCACTGAATAATGGTTGCCATAGTTTTGGTGCGCTTCGATCAGCTTCATGTCCTCTTCCTTTGCCTAGATGTCTTTCTGCAGTGTAAATTATATTGCTACTTATTAGTATTGGATGCATCCATATGATTAATAGTATAAGGCAATTAAAGCTTGATGTATCTGTTGACGAGTTGTAGCCGTTTACGGTATTTGTAGAGTATGGGGATCGTTGGTACCAAGGTATCCGCGATATTGGGCTTGTCTAGAGTCCTTCATATGTTGGCTTGTCTTGGCCTCTCCCCTCTCCTTCTGGGGGTCTTATATTCCCTCAAGTGTCTCATTGTTCAAATACAACTAGGGAATCAAGTATGAATATGATCCGAATAGTCCTTATAGTGCCCAAGTAGAACTTCATTTCTTCTTCCTTATCCAAAACACCTTTCATATATGAAGCTTGATTTCATATAAAACTTAGTATATGATGGGCCTCATCGAGCCTAATACAATAGTATTATGTACCCCTTACCCATAACACTGACAGTATCCATTAAAAAATCAGTGAAGTTCAGATTGTATTCATTAATGAAAAAGGAACTCCATAGATTTTTCTTTGATGATATTTAATTTAAGCACATTTATTGAGAGATAAAAGCATATACATGATAATGAACAGTGACCATTTTTTGTGCAAGATGCTGGCAAATTATGTTATTGTTTACTCTGGTGACAAATAAAGAGAATGTTGAACCTTGTAAAATGTAACATTGCATGCCTATAGTTCTAAAGCTGCATACAAAAACATAGGCTTTGAACTAATAAGTGTCTAAAACATTTTGGACTAATAAGTGTATAAGACGTTAAGCTTAATTAACATATACGACAACGATTTGAAACACAAATAAACTACTCGGCCATTCCCTTGGTGGAGTACTGTCCAGAGGAATTCCCCTCTAAACTTCTCCCCTTGGACTACAAATAAATTTACTCGAGGATCCATTAATGACCAAGATGAAGAAATTTCCACATTTATTAACTAGAATACTACTAAAAGAATGAATAACAAATTAAATCCACATTCTCCATCAATTCTAAACAAACTAGAGAAGTGTATTTAATAGGCTGCGAGTGTTTTTGAATTTTACAAAGGCGTCATGGTCCATTTTTTTGTCCTCCAACTTTTCTCAAAGTCCATTTTCCATCCATAACTACAAAGCCGGTTATTTTTCACCCTACAATATCAAAACCGGGTAAATACTATAGCTCAAAGTGGTTTTCCTCAATATAATAGTTGCTTTTGACTAACATGGACTTTAAGCAGGTAAGTTGCATTGTCGTGGATCTAATTAGGTAACATCTACATAAGCAAAGTATGTATAATAAGAATATGGACTAGGAAAAAACACCTCGATTTAAAACAAATTAAACTACTAAAAATATGTTCTAGCGTGTTCTATGTCTGGTTTTGTAAATTGTGTATAAAAACAACTGGTTTTGGAGTTCTGGGTAAAAAAATGGACTTTGAGCATAGTTGGAAAAAATGAACTTTATCATTTTATACTTAGTGCTTCTTAATTAGGACTTAATGCTTTGAATTACTTCTAGTATATCACTACTTAATCAATACTTTACTATTTAATTATATTATCTTGTTCATGTATAAAAAATCAAATGCTAAAATTTTAAAGGTGATACAAATAAGTTAGACATTGTCGAGCAGCGAGCTTAACAAGCCATCTTACACTCGGCTCGCCAAGCTAGACTTTTAATTCATTTAGATTAATGAGCCGAGCTAGCTTGTTATTTACCCTACAGCCAAATGGAGGAGTCTATCAACTCCAAAGTATATTTTACATCTTTGAGCTTCGCCTGATGCTAAAAATGAACTTATAACTTACAAACTAGTTCATAACTTGCTAGATCCTCCGATCTTTTGTACCAGATACTACCACTCTCCGATTCAACGATATGAAACTAAAAAAACTACATTTCTATAGAAGAAAAACTAAAATTCTAAAATAGACAATGAAACTCATGCACTGATAAACGCCTTAAAAATAAGCACAACAAAACAAAGGTTCATACATTAAACGAAATCTTAAAAAAACCACAAGAAATTAAAGGTTCCCACAGCACAGGGATGACTCAAGACTGAGATGTTCCAAACAAATTAAAGTACGTGCATATAGCCATACACTGCATGTGCAGGTGAGAGCTTAACTTAATTTGAGAAAATCCAAAAAAATAAACTAAGAGATAATAATAATAATGATTGTCATTATTAAATGAGCGATGATCTTGCAGTACTGCAAGCAAGCCTCAGTTGATCCACTGGCCAGGTCAAGAATGCCATCATCCTCGGATGGCATCATGAACTGGTCGGACCCATCTGGACGACGTCATTGTCATCCATACCGCCGACGCTGCTTGGGCCTGCCTCCTCGCCGTAGTAACCACCAGCCTGGTTGGACGACTAGTGATCGAACTCCACGCTGCCATCAGTGTGGCTCCTGACGAACGACGACAGTGGGTAGTACAGGCTCAGGTGCGGATCGTCCTGAACCTGCTGGGTGCTGATCCCGTGTGGCTGCATCGGCACCGGCAACCGACCATACTGCAGGTTGCCCCTCGCGTCGAGCTGTAGGCAGTATCCGCTGGTGTTGAGGTGTGGCACTGTCGGCGTCGTGTTGAACAAGTTCATGGTCTCCAGCTGCGGTGGGTGTGGTATGGCCTGGTTGAGTAGGTCGAGGAACATCACCAATCCTGGTGGTGTGGAGCCGCCCAGCGCCTGCACTATGGGTGGAGTTGGATTTGCACCGATCAGCCCACTGCTAATGCTGAATGGTGTCGGCGGTGGCAGGTGCTGGCAGCTACGGATGTACTCTTCAAGGAGGGAAGGCTGCCCCGGCGCAGCTTGCTCACTGTTTTTCTTCCTCAGTCGACGCTTTGAGTTAAGGCTTCGCTTGGTCGCGTTCCAATGGTTCTTGATGGTGTTCTCCGACCGGCCAGGGAGTCGCTTGGCGATCGCTGACCAGCTGTTTCCATAAGTTCGGTGCGCTTCGATCAGCATCCTGTCCTCTTCTTCTGTCCAGATGTCTTTCTGCAGTGTAAATTACATTGCTTTAATTAATTTTAGAAGCATCCATATGATCAACAGCATAAGGTAAGGTAATTAAAGGTTAATCTACCATTAAATAAAATCAGTGAATTTCATATGTATCCATTAAGAAAAAGGAACTTCATGGATTCATATTTAATGGTTTCTAATTTTAGCACATTTATTGAGAGATAAAAGCATATATACAAAGATATGATAATGAACATAGACCATTTTTTGCAGGGTGCTGCCAAACAATGTTAGTGATTTGATAAAGAAGATATTGCACCTAGTAAAATGTAACATTGTCTGCCAATAGTCGTAAAGCAGCAAATAGAAACATATAGACTTGGACTAATAAGTGTATTAAACATTTTAGACTAATAAGTGTCTAAAACATTGAACTTAATAAGCATATACGGCAACGATTAAAAACACAAACAAACTTGGTGGAATACTGTCTAGAGGAGTTTCCTAGGACTACAAATAAAGTGTGGGATCCATTAATGGCCATGGTGAAGAAATTCCCACATTTATTAACTAGAATAAGAGACATGCAACATGACTAACTGATCTACTCAAATAACCCGTCACCATCGAATGGTGGGATGAAATTTCCAGGATTTTCACATAAATCCAAAAAGAAATTCCACCTAAAAATTGCATTTTGAAAGAATTAGGATCCCTCAGATCTACACATATAACCAAAGGAATATAACAAGATCTAGACCTTGATGTCCGGGTGCAGATGGTTGGTCCATCTCTCGCGACACTGCTTCCCAATCCGACCTGGGAGGCTCTTTGCAATCTCTGCCCACTTGTGATTTCCATGGTGTTTCACCATCTGCCTAAGAACTCTACAATCAAGAGAACACAACAATAGTACAAGGTCTCGTCACGAGAATGAAGAGATATTGAGAAACAAGATTAAAAATCTGATTAGAAGTCAGCAGATCTGTCACTTACTCATCCTCTTCCCTTCTCCACCGTCCTTTGACCAACCTTGAGTTGCCGTTGCTACCTACAGCTTGCATCTGCTGCTCAGGAACCATGGTAGCACCTACTGGAAAGGCAGCAACCGAGTTGTAACTAGCGGTTGCCAGGCCCCCCTCCGGTGTTAGAGATCTTGATGGAGCCGTGCCTATGCTAGAAACAAGGCACCCTAAGTCCGGAACCCCCACGGTGATTGGAGCACCAAGGGTGTTTTGGTAGCAGGCACCGCCATGGCTAGAGCTCACGAAGTGCCTATCCGACATCCCGTCAATCACAATCAACAACTCCTGGTTGACGAAGGAGTTACCTGCAGCCACCATAATTCACCTTCTGAGGAAGGAAGCAAGGAAAAGAATTATCAAGGAGGAGGCAAATCTACCTCGCTATGGAGCAAATCGAGAAGAGAATTGGTTAGAGCGGAGATGGGGACTCAAGTTCCCTCATAATATAGAGGAGGTGGGGATACATCAGCCATTCATCTCTGGGACTATCCAACGGACACAAAGGAAGCTAGAGTATGGCGTTCCATATACGCCGAGTGCATCCAACATCTCAAGAAGGTTAGCTGGCACACTAAAAGGCCTAGTTGTCAATACAAAAGACAGATGAGTAGTAGTACTAATGGGTTGCCAGTAGGATAAACATTGATCAAAGTGATAAGGGTATGCTATAATGGCTAGGGATGCAAGCCTAAAATGCTCACTTTGTTATGGGTATATGGTCGTATCTACAAGGCATACAAAGCAGCTGCATATGTGCATCTCGTAACGAGTATGATTTAGAATGTTGCATGGAGCTCAATTTGTGCATCTCATCGTCTGCTTGTTAGCTTATTAGATAGAACAACCAGAATTTGAATTTTGAAACTTTTCTTTTGTGTTGATTTTGTTTTTTTTTCAACGAGATCTATTTTCCAACCTTGGCTTCTAAACCGCTAGCAATACATATGTACATGTTGTACGTATAAATTATTTTGGTTGCTTCGTTTATTTTTCTATGTCGACTTATGAGTTGTAGCTCAATTGATCCTGAATAAGATGTTACCAATCGTTTGATACTAAATAAAGGTAGTGTTTTCATCTCTTAAAATGGATGCATGACTAGTTCTTCAAGAGTTACTTCTTTTCAATAAGAAGAAGAGGGTTGATGTCATTGTTGTGGCTTATATATTTGGAATTCGTTATCTTTAGAAGTATCAAGGACAAAAATAATGAACATTAACTATACCTACAGGATAATATAACGTATGAACTAAATTAACAAATTTAAGTAACGTGCCAAACCCAAAAATGGTTTAGGCCTAACTCAACTTGTTGGACCATACCTACACTCTGTGCTTCATCCTCACTTCATACAAAAATGTTCGAGCATGTGTTACATGTCCATAGGGCTATCCAACTTATAAACCAATCCTCTTCTCAACCAACTGGCGATGTTGGAGTGAAGTTAAGCACTATATGCGCTGCTGCTGCACACGCACTGCACTCTAGGTCTCTAGCTAGCTTGGCCCAAGAACCAGCAAAGCAGCCCACTAGCTCTACTCTTTATCTCTTTCTTTTTCTTCAATTACTATGGGTTGTCACAATTTATTAGTTAGAGATTTTGCATTTTTGATATAGGCACAGGATATATATTATTTTTATATGAATAGTACTAAAGTGTTCGTGTTGTAACATATCTAGGAGTAGTACTGAAGGTCGCCCCTGCGCCCATGTAGTATTCAGAACTGGTGGCATGTTCAGGTTCATCGTCCCTAGCTACTAGGGCAGTTTGGCCATGTTGGATTTGTGGTAAATCATCATTCCTAGTGGGTTGGAGCTGCTCGGACCTTACACGATGTTTGTTGGACTTACACTTACTAGCCCAATGTTGTACTCAATGACGTTGCCCAACGGCACATACACTAGTTGTGGTGGTGGCAATCAAGTATCGATTATCGGGCGAGTGTTATATGTGAATATACCCTTTGAGCAAGTAGAGTTGTCTAGCATCGTCTGCTCACTCTTCTTTTTCATCATTATCATCTAGAGCTTTGACTTCTGGTTTCACTTGGTCACACTTTGATCGCTCTCGATGGTTTTCTTCAACTGGCTCTGGAAACACCTAGAGATCACCGATAAACAAGTCCCATAAGTTTTGTGCGTTTTGATTAGCACCCTATTAGCTACTCATCCTCCACAACTCCGGTCAGAAAGTTGGGTATATGCCATCATCAAAAGTGGGTTTCACTGGAATGCTATTTTTCATATGAGATTCGATAAAATGCCACTCTCAATCGGTCAGTGTACGATAAAACATCATTTCCGCCATTTTCCCCAAAATTAAAATGGCTTTGCCATTTTTTCCCAATCTATGTTGACTAAAATGTCCCTAGCTGTACTACTTTAGTCAAGTCAAGCACCGCATCAAACTTCATCGGTGTCTCACTCTTTCTCTTCTTTAGTCTCTACCCGAACCAAACTACATAAGAAGGTAGAGGGATGTAGTCGGGCATCGGGAGGCACAGGCTTGCCGTGCCGCGCCTCAGGAGCTTCCTCCTCCTTGGACTCGTGCACTGAATCTCTACAGCTCTCGGTTTTTACACTAGGTGTTCGTTAGTCGGTGAGAAAATGTTCAAGGGAAATTGCATTAAAGAATTGAAGTGCGAAAACAATGCTCTATGTTGGATTTGCGGTTGCTACATGCGGATCCTCTTGGGTTGCCAAGGTCCGACGATGTGGCATAGGGAGCTCGGTGCATGCCTCGTACACAATCAATTGTGTCCAGAAATTGCTGCGTACAAAGCATCCAATTCAAACAGTTTGATTTCTTGTGTAGATAATTTTGAATTGATCCCAATCTGTGCTGAATCGATTCTCTGCCATTTTTTCACATGTGCTGAGTCGATCCAAATCAAGAGTATTTTGGTCATATTGAGTGTAAAAATAGCAACAACATTTTAATTTGGGAGAAATTATGGAAATGACATTTTAGCGTGCATGTTTCTATCAAAAGTGGTATTTTATTGAATCCAATTTTTGCAAAATAACATTATAAAAAACCTATTTTTGACGATAACATATATCCAAATTTCTTCTTTAGTCCATATGTCCTACGATGTGAGCTGTCCAACTTGTTAAAATTGGTTTGCATAATTTTGATTGACAACATAAATGTACTATACATTTGAAGAACTCTTGTTATAAAACCCACGTGAAAATCGATTCTCTCCATACGTGGAAAACGTCATAAGAGATCCAGAGTTCCAGACAAGGCATTTAACTAGGTTGAAATGTCGTAAAGTACGCCTTAGATTCAAGAAATAAAAAACGGAGGGTTCAAGCTTATGGATAAAGAAAGTTTTTGGCAGTATATGACGGACAGCACGAATCGTAAAGCACGCCAAGTCAATCAGTCCCTCCTCTTTGTCATCGCCGTCAGCAACTCAGCATCCCCAAACCCTTGCCTAGGGTTTTAGCCGCCTCCGCTTCCTCGCGGTGCCGCCGATCCCGCCGGCGAGCGGCATGTGGCCGTCGCTCCGGCGAGCCGCCGGCGGTGGCGCCAGGTGAGACGACTCCTTCCTCTCCCCGCTCCCTCGCGTTGCTCGGCTGGTACTACGCCGCTCGCTGTCTCCCCCCTCGAGTCGCGCCGCGTTGTTCTGGGATTGGGATCGTTCGATTCGATGTCTTGGGGGGAGTCTTGATGTTCCTTTGGTTCGCGAGGAGTATCTCCTTGTAATGGGAAAGAGCGATTTTTTTTTGCTTCTCTGTTCTGGCGTTCTTAATTTCATTAAAAGAAGATGACGTCATGAGTGAACAAAAAACATATGCATGTGCGGTTCTGTGTGTCTGTAGATGCTGCTGTGAATTATGAAAACTTGCTTAGAAATGGAAAGATATTTGTTAGTTTCGTTTTGGGGACTGATCCATTCTTCGATTTTGTCTTTCGACAGGTTGAAGAATGTTTCTCATTTGCTTCCTACATGTTCTGGATTCATGGACAGTAACCTGAATGGTGGTTCTTTGAGAGGTCTGCGAGAAATTGGCTGCCAGGTGTCTTCTCAAGAACTCCCATATGGTTATTCAGGAACTGTTTTCCCCTTTATTCGGAGACTTTCCTCAGAGCCTGCAGAAAGGCCCTTCAGCAACAAAAATGATAGTGAGATATTGGGGGAAGATGCGTCTAATCTACCAGATGAAAACTTGGAACGTGATGATGAACTTGCTCAACATAATGGTATGATTGATGCAGGCAAGCTGAGTGAGACGAAGACTCAGAATCAAAGGTCCCTTGAATTTCCTGCAATGGATCGCAATGGTGACACAAAATTGCAAGATAAAACCTATAGGTCTTATCTTTTCCAAATTGTGTTGGATGCTCCCTCAAATTCTTTCAGGCATGTGCTTGATAAGTGGATTGAAGATGGTAACCATCTTGAAAGAAACGATGTTATGCTGGTTTTGTTTCACCTCAGGAAACAACATATGTATCAGAAGGCTTTGCAGGTACCTGTTTTACTGACTAGGCAATCATGTCTGTAGTGTGTTACATCTCATAAAGTGAATGCTTGTAAAATAATATACAACTATTGGTAAACCCAGCTGCTTTTGGAATTTAATCTTACTTATCACCCCTTTATACACTCTATGAGATCTTACTGTTCAAACTATTCATGCATAATTTTCTGGTCTAGGTGTTTCAAGCAGTTGTTACTAGTTAGTATGTGGATTGTCTTGTATGCAATATAGAACTGCATTGTAATTGTTCTATGGAAGTTGCTGACAGCCACATGAAGCTGAAATTTCTCAAGATGAATTTTCTGTGTATGTGGTATCTGTTCTCCTGGGATACTTAGAATTACTAAGTTCAAACAACATTTAGATTCCTGGCCATGCTAGATCTTGGAAATTGGTATGATATTCTGTTACGAAACCCTCAAAATTATACTGTTTTGTGTCAACAATGCAGCATTTCTGTCTTCCTACTTTGATGGAACATAATATTTGTCTTATTTACTGAAAACTATAAAAGAAGGCATTCCTTTCTTCCAGCTAATAACAGCACTTTGCTTGATGATGCCATTTGCTGATGAAGTTCCATTGCAACCGTAACAAAGCTATGAATCTATAAAAACTATTCTTATATACTCTCATGAAGCATATATGTCTCGACTCTCAATCTGAATAAATTTCAATTAAACTTGAGCTTGGCTACTTAGTTAGGAAATGAGTTTAAGTGGACACAGCTTCACAAGTTGTTGAAGTAGCTTTTGTTACTCTCAATGTGGACATGCATTATAGGAACATTGTTACTAACACATGGGAGTGCCTAGTTTGTTTCATCAAGTCAATTGAAGCATTTAGCTGCCTTTAATAAACTAATCTACTGATCTAGTGTGGTTGAAATGTATTTTCCGTTATGTTGCTGCCGTTGCTTGTTCTAGAGTAGAAGTAATTAGGAACTTGAATTAACACTCAATACTTTAAGACACTTGTATTATTTCTTGGATCAACAAATAATCCAACTCTCAATGATTTTTTCTTGTTTGAGTTCATCTGTTGGCACAAGAAACCCCAATATGGCATGACCATTCACAAGTCTAAATCAGATGATCTATTTCTACTTGCACTTTTGATATTCTGGAAAATGAGGGCACTCTAATATTATGAAGTAGAATTATTGGCATTGCGATTAGTGGATACTTGAATAATAAATTGAAATGTTAAAATGCTGAAACAATCATCTAGAGAAAAGGAGCACTGTTTTCATTATAGAATAGCATTAACAGATTATCCTTGTTGGATAAGTATTTGTTTAGTGGCAAAATCCTTTTGCTGGTATCACCATGCCAGAAATAATAATAATAAAAGAGGAGAGCTTAATATTTCATATAAAGATTTGAAAGATGAAATGTCAAGTTGCTAAATTACCACCATCTATTTTACAGTTTGGCCTTTTTTTTGTCTTACATGTGCATATCTTCATTAAAGGCACCAGTTGAACAAGTTAGTTAGAATCCAAATATATTAATTTAGAGCATTTCTAGCAAATGATATACTCTCTGCATATGATATGCAATTCTAAGTCTCATGCAAGATCTGCCCTGGTTCAAGTTTCAGAAATTGGAAGTTTATAACCCAAACTTGGAACTTTGAATTTGAGAGATGCTTGAATCATAAAATTTCAAAATTGAATTTTAGGTGTTTCAAAAAAATACAAATGTTAGTTTAATCAAATTTTTTTCATGAGTTGTGCTTTACAAGTTAAAGCGTCAATTTCCAACTACGCAAATTTTAAAATTTGAATGTTTTACTGATTCTATGATAAAAAAGTTGAAGTCTTAAGATGCCAAGATTTTGTGTATCTTCTCAGCAAGTTTGACAGCTTGAAAAAAAGTTCCAAATCTCAAATTTCAGCAGAAGTTCACAAAGGTTTCAAAATGAATATAATTCCGTAAAAACAAATACGTTCATACGGCCATCACTTGCCACAGCTTGGTGCTGCACCCTTGTCATGAATCATGATAGTTGCCCTGATTTACCAAGCTCCATCAGCAGGAAAGTGAGAATGGTCCTTTTTGGGGCTTGGATCAAGAAATTGAGACTGGTGATCGCTTCAAGGACGGAGGAGATGAAGGTGGTGCTACTGTTGGAAGCCAGATTGGCCATAGGGGCTGCTGTGCTTGGGGACTTCTGGTGCATGGTCAGCTGATTCAATACTGTTTGGGGAATGTGGGTAGGGTGAGGTAGTGAACTCTTCTATTTGGGGACTGGAAATGATGAAATCATGGGCTCATGGCTGTCCATTGGCTGCTAGTAAGAAGGGGTGCCTGACATTCTATCTTGTTGAAACATTAGGGAATGGTATATCATTTGCTACTTTATTTTCTTAATTTATATTGTAGCATTTGCTTTGCAAATGTCACTCATTGTTCTTCTTGCTCAATTAGTTCTCATAACACATCCATCCTCTGAAGTATGGCTTATTAAATTGACAAGGGCGACTTAGGCCTCTGACAAACTGTATGACACCATTGACATGTGGTTTTATGTCATTTAATCCATGCATTTTGTGTATGATTCAAACCATATGGCCACTTCCAGAGATAGCATTTTACATTTATAGATCATTTGGAAAAACACTATTCTTTAATTCATCTGTGAATATTTGCAGTTTGTGGAGTGGATGGAAAAAGGAAAGTTACTCAATTTCGAAGAACGTGACTATGCTTGTCATCTTGATTTGATTGCACGGAGCCATGGTATTGAAACTGCTCAAAAGTATATTAAGAGGGTTCCACTACCTTTCAGGAATGAGGTACTCTATGAAACTCTACTTGTGAACTGTGTGTTGGCAAGCAATATCCAGAAGGCAGAAGAAGTCTTCAAGGAAATAAAAGACCTATGTTTGCGTTTAACTGTCACCCTCTGCAACCAAATGATACTGTTATACAAGAGGATTGCTCCTGGAAAGGTAGCTAACATACTCATGCTGATGGAAAAGGAAAATGTCAAGCCTTCTGCCTTTACATACAGACTACTGATTGACTTGAAAGGGCGGTCAAATGACCTGGCAGGCATTGAGGTGGTCTTAAATGAGATGAAGGCTTGTGGCATTGAGCCATCTACTTCAACCCAAACAATGGTTGCTAAGTTCTACTTGCATGGTGGGCTAATGGAGAAAGCAGAAGCAGTTGTGAAGGAGATGGAAGCACAGCTCTTGGTTTCGAAGGACAGCCGGCATGTCATCAGATCTCTTCTTCACCTCTATGCTGCCCTCAACAAGCCAGATGATGTAGCCAGAATATGGGAATCGTGCACAGAACCTAAGTTGGGCGATTTCTTGTCTGCAATTAAGGCATGGGGTGAACTCGGGCGTGTTGAACAAGCTGAGGAGACCTTTGAGGCGATGGCGAACACGCCAGCAAAGCCATCTTCCAAGTACTACAATGCGATGCTGAATGTGTATGCGCAGAATAAACTTCTGGCTAAGGGCAAACAGTTTGTGGAAAGGATGTGCCGCGACGGGTGCCCGCATGGTCCTCTAACCTGGGATGCACTCATCAATCTCTATGTCAATTCAGGTGAGGTGGAGAAAGCCGACTCGTTCCTCCTGAATGTGGCAGAAGAAAATCCTGACAGAAAGCCGCTTTTCACCTCATACTTCTTCTTGATGAAGGGATATGCGAAACGGGGTGATATCCATAACACTGAGAAGATATTTGATAGGCTGAAGAAGGCCGGGTATGCAGCAAGGCCACTACATTATGCTGTTCTTCTTGAAGCTTATGTCAATGCCAAAGTTCCAGCCCACGGGTTCTTGGAGAGGATGAGAGGTGACAATGTGCGCCCAACGAAGAAAATTGTTACATATCTTGACACCTTACAGAAAGGATAGATTGCAGGCTTAGACTGAATTTTCTCTCTTTTGTTCTCGCTTTGTTCTTGGGATGGATCACACAATGCATTTCTTGAGTAGTTTTACAGAACAGATAGTACTTGAGCCGGTAGACTGCACAGCAGAAGTAATCAGCAGTTTTTCTTTTGATGTCCTCCGGATTTGATTTTGTGCTCTTGGTAGACATTATGTTCTGATATTACATTACGGTCATTGTTTTAGGATGCCCTATTAGGCTATTATTCTGAGTTGGGCACTTCACCTGATGATGGTCTTCCAAAAAAAAATTTGATGATGGTCTAGATTCAAATTTTGAATTATGCAAAAATGCTAACATAGTATTCATATATGGCGTTTATTTTTTAAAAAAAATCATGTGTTTTATATCCGTCTGTTCCCGTTTGAAGTAGATTATCATCGAATTGTTGCCGTGAATAGCTTAAAATATGTAGTCTACAAGCAATATGGTACTCCGTAGAACACATTTTTAAGAAAACTTATTTTTAGAGACGTGGAGCGAATAATTTACGAATAATCTAATGAAGTAGCTAAAATAATAATATTAAGATAATCCAATGAAGTAGATAGAATAACAATATTAAGTACTCCGTACATAAAAATGTATACATTTTTTACCATGTATATTTGTATTGTATTATTTCTACTTACCTACTGCTTGCCTCGAACTCTAGATAGATCAGTTAAAAATTTTACATCGGCTTTTTAAATTTTTTGATATACGTCAAAATAGTTAATGATATAGTTTTATGAAACTTTAGTAACATAATGTCTGGAGTTATGTGTTATATATCAAATCCCTATGAATTTGTGCAGCTTGGTTGGGTTTAATAAAATTTTCTTAAAAAAACTCCAACTTAATTAATCTGCGCCGTTGATTTGCAATCACACATCACAGCAAAGCTCTTTCTAAGATCTGGACAACACCAACACACGGTAAGCTCCTCCTCACTTTCCGGCCAAGTCAAATCCGCAACGCACGAGAGAGAGAGAGAGAGAGAGAGAGAGAGAGAGAGAGAGAATGGCGGCGGCGGCGCTCCGTCCGGCGATCCTCCGCTGCATCCGCCTCTCCCCCTCCCCGGCTGCAGCGGCGGGGGCGGCGGCGTCCGCGTCCCAGCCCCACGCCCTGGCGCGGTGGCTCGCGCGGCCCATGTCCTCCCACGACGCCCACCTCACCCGCGACGAGGTCGTCGACCGCCTCGTCGACGTCCTCAAGTGCCACCCCAAGGTCGACCCCTCCAAGGTAAAGGGACATCCTCCGCCGCCGCCGCCGGCGGCATCCAAATCCTAACCCTAACATGAGGAGCACGCGGCTGTTCTTGGTTTGGTGTGGCAGGTGAGCCCCGAGGCGCACTTCGAGAGGGATCTGGGGCTGGACAGCCTGGACACGGTGGAGGTGGTGATGGCGATCGAGGAGGAGTTCAAGCTCGAGATCCCCGACCAGGAGGCCGACAAGATCGACTCGCTTCCGCTCGCCATCGAGTACGTCGCCAACCACCCCATGGCCGCCTGACCTGACCGACCGGTTGTGGGTGAGGCTTTTCTTGATTTTTTTTTGGCTCTGCGGGGGTTGAATAATTTGGCTGGAGTGATTCAGGAAAACTTGTCCCTGGTACTCTAGATTATGTTATGTTGTCGTCGATGTTGATCTCTAATGTAACACCCACAATTCGGTTTTTGTGACAATATGATGCTAGATTCTTGCTCTTTTGGTCAATTGTTCATCATGTGGGATGCGCTGCTGTTGATGAACTAGTTTGGGATGCACTGTTGTTGATGAACTAGTTTTGTGGTGCACAAACTTGCTCCAGTTTGTTGCAAGATCTGTCTGTGCACATTTGATACTGAACAAGATAGTATTGCATTTTCTGTTAACAATTTTATTCCATTTTCTTATGCATACATAAACCATTCCATCTTCTTATGCATACTTAAACCAGCCAGGTTGCTAAAATATCATGACTATTGACTCGGTTATTGTAGTACATAATGTAGGATGTGGGAGATCTTAATAGTTTCATGAAAAATGTAATGCTACCTTTTGTTTTCATCCATTTTAGTAGTTTTCAATTTGGTTTTATGTGACAAAATTATGGTTAGGCCATCCAAATGTATTGCATTTGTTGCATCTGAAAATAAAACAGAGTTTAATACACCCCATTTAATCGCATTGCCCTCAAATCCATAAAGTTCAAGACAAGCTTATGATGTGAAGTGAACACAGCAGATACTCAAGTTTGTACTTGCATTTCCCCTACCATCCAGTGCCACAAAGAGTGTTCTCAAGCGACCACCAGGCTTCTGACTAGCTAAGAGAAGGTGTTTTGTTACTTGGCATTGCAGGCATGGCTGTCATGGCTTGGCACTCTGCTTGTGACCAAAAAACAGCTGTCCATTTGCATCCCTTTTCCCTGTTGTGCTGTCCATATCTATCTGTAGTTACAGCAAAAAACTTATGTTAGCTATGCCTTTGGTCTGTTTAGCTGAAGCTTCATAAGAATTTGTCTCCTTTTGTTATAATGTAATCCCCATCACCTGAATAGAAAGTTGATGGTTTTTGTACACTAGGTGCACGTCTTTTCATTTGCCTGTATCTTTGCCTAGTTCTGAAGATGCTTTATGTCTGGTTTACCTATTAAATATTTCCCGTGCTGAAGGATTTCTCACCATCTGAATATGTACTTCCATACAACTTATTGCATTATCAAAATCAGGCGTTACATCAGCTTTTATGATGGCACCTGGTTCACTTTGGTTCTCATGGCTTCAAGGCTTAAGCCTTCAGTATGTTTACACTTCTTTGTTGCTTCGTAATAATTCTTGTTGAATTGTTTGGATGCCATAACTGTGGCACTCCTGTTACTTTCTGCAATCTCTGGGACCTTGAATAGTGTAGTTGTTGTTATAGCAGATGACAGCTTGGCACTCTTTGAGCTTGAGTTACTGAGCAGCACCTGACCAAAAACCAGCTGTACATTTGCATCCTTTTTTTCCTGTTGTGCTGTTCCTCCTTTCTAGCTGTAGTTATAGAGAAAAACTTGTGCTAGCTATGCCTTCTGTCTGTTTAGTCGACACTTCGTAAGAATTTCTCTCCTTTTCCCATAATGTTATCTCCAACTGAATACAAAGTTGATGGTTTTGTTACACTGTGTGCACATCTTTTCATTTGGCTATATCTTTCCCTAGCTCTGAAGATGCTTTGTGAGGGTAATCTGTCTTAAAACCTACTGGTATATTGCTGAGGCCATATTCAGATTTAGACCTTGATACAGTGGAACATACAGTATGTGGACTATGGAGCACCATGTACCTTACTTTTTTTTTTCTCCCTTGAAGGATTTCTCACCATCTGAATATGTACTTTCATGCATCTACTTGCATTATCAAATTCCAGGTGTTACACCAGCTTTTATGATGGCACCTGGTTCATTTTTGTCCACAAACCTTCAATTCGTTTGCACTTTTCATTACTGCGGAATACTGATTGTTGGATTGTTTGGATGCAAGAAACTGTAGCTGCTCAACCCTCCTATTTTTTTTCTGCAATCTAGGGAGTATGGAATGGTTGTTTTTGTTTCCCCTATGTTTGCTCTGACTTGTTTATACATGACATTACTGTGATGGGTTTAAGCCCTTTTATGTAGCAATGTGCTGAAGATAATGCATACTTTTACCAGCATTAGCCTCTTGGTTACAGAAGGGTTCTGGTCCATGGTTCTTAACATGATGCACGTTTATGTGATGCTCAACCTATGTCTGCTCTATCTTATTGTCTGAATGTCTGTCTGTCTGACTACTTGATTTCTTGACATGAAAGGTTAACCTGCCAAAGTTCCAACTAAGCTCGTTATATCATGAGCTTCATCTTTAGACCAAATCAAGCTGAATGATTTTCCATGAACGCTTGAAGCATATCATACGGAGCATTATCATAGACATTGTGCTGGTCTTTGCTCTCCGTGTTCTGAAATTCCAGTCATCTCGCATGTGTCTTCTCTTGTCTCGTTTTGCTATGAACACTTGAAACATGGGGATTGGTTTCTTATGATCCATGGACTATGATAGATGAGTAATTTAGAGCGTGTTTAATAGAGCTCCAACTTCTAGCTTCAGCTGAAGTTTGGAGTGAAGTTTGGAGCGGGTGAAAGGTAGCTTCAACTTTTTAGTTCATTTTTCTAAAGTGTTCCATCCAGATTGAAAAGCTGGAGCGTTTGACAGGGCTTCAGTTTCACTAGTGAGCCCTATCAAACGCACGCCCCCTCTCATGGGAAATGATGGTTATTGTGCTATATGCCGTTGCTATTGCTTAATAATACACCCTCCGTTTCTTTAATGACGTTTCAGACAGCTCCCTCCTTTTTTAATGACGTTTCAGACAGCTTTGTAGTGATTATCAAAACACTATTCTCTTCGTTTTCCGTTAGCACGTTTTTCAAACTGTTAAATGATTTCAAACTGTTAAATGATATGATTCATGCGAAAATTTTTTATATAAAAGGCTTAAAAATTTAACAAATTTATTTATTAATTTTTATATATTAATACTTAATTAATCATTTGCTAATCATGTTTTTTATTTTATTTTACGTGTAGCTAATCATCATCCGCAAGAATCACTTTCAATCGTAAAAGTTTAAAAATGAATGAAGTTACACTTTTTCCCTCCATCCCGCCCCCTCGGGCGGGACACGGGAGTAGTGCTCCACACGTGTGGATCTTTTTTTTTATTTGCTGATTGTAATTACATTTAACCGTCACCTTTTATAAAATCTATGTCAATGTAGGCGCTATATAAGAACAAAACCATTGTCTACCAATAAGGTACTTAATTTGCACTGAATTTAATCTTTTATATTTGGTTATTTGCACTGAATTTAATCTTTTATATTTGGTTTAATGTTATATTCGGTTTTATGTTTAGAGACGTGATCAACGAGGTTTTTTAAGTAGACTTTTTCTTCATAAAAACCGGGGTTGCTACCACCAGCTCATTTTCCGTCATAGTTAAGGGATGCTTTTCATATCTGATTTTAAAGCATGCCTAGATTTACGTTTGAAAGACACGAATGTAACTCGATGGATAGTTTGAGGTAATTAGAGTGGACTTTTCCATCGTAAAAACCGGGGGTTTGCTACTGCCAGCCTATTATTAGCCCACTAAAATTCTGCGCAACCCCCATCCATAGGCCCACAAAGGCCCACTTCCCCTTGTTCCAATCCTCTCTCCTTTGGAATCGATCGACGGACGACGGCGCAGCGACCACTGCCACTGCCGCAGCTCCACTCCTCGGCGACGAGCAGCCAGCCTTGCGCGTGAGGTGGGGGAGGCTACCGGCGGAGCAGCCTTGCGCTCGAGAATGCTTGTAGCCGCCGCCGCCCGCTCGCCAGCTCGCACGGCCCTGCCTCGCCGCCACCGGCGAGCCGCCGCGCCGCCGCCGCGGAAGACGCCCGAGGCGCTCCACGCCATACTCCGCTCGCGCGTCATAGCCTGCCTCCGCGCACAAGAGTAAGCAAGGCTGGCATTTCCCTCTCCCGGTTCTTGACGCCCGTCACCCGTTCGGCGGTATGCCTCGCCGAAGCGGTTCGCTGTCTGACATCGTGTTCCGCTCTTCCATCCCTGCAGCGGGGAGACGGCGTTGCAGGCGGCCCATGCGGCCGTGCGCGGTGGCGTCTCCGTGGTGAGTTCAAGTTGGCTGACCTCGTAAATGCGTCCCGAGCCCTCCAAGCTCCAAATGATGGTTCTTGCATATTCACGTCCCATTTACCTTTGGATTTGGTGGTTGCAATAATCATCTAAACTTTTTATTGCTTACATCCTTGGTTCTGACAGGCATATGTTTTGTTTTCAGCTAGAGATTGTGATGTCCACCCCTGGAGTGCTGGAGGTGGTGCCATTTCCACCATTCTTCTGCAAGCTTGCCCTTTTGCCATGATCATTGCTGCCTGCTATTTTCAAACCGACCGATAATCTTCTCATTGCAGGTTATTGGTGATCTTCGCAGAAGTTATCCTTCTTTGATATTTGGGGTCAGTCCCTGGCATAATTAACTTCATAGGTTTCTTTTTCAATTCATGCATGGGTGTCTCGTTACATCACGTGCCCTATTGTTTCAGTCTGTCAGAAGAGCTGAATCCGTGTACTTATGTTACTTGGTTTCCATGATACTACTGCTTTGATCATTTTCAGCATTTCGCTAAAGATGTGATATACTTAGTTTTGATGTAAAAGGTATGCCAGCTTTAGCATTCTAACTCCCAACCAAGCTGTGTAGTGCAAGTATGTGATTCCTCAATTAATTTGTTTCTAGAAGGTGGTAGTCACATCCTACCATACTGGAGCTAACAAAGCAACGTGCGTAATCTATTTATTACTGTCAAGCACATAAGTAAGTAGCTGATGACACTTTCTAGTATTTATGAACCTTGTGCCATATTAGGTTGGCACGGTCTTAAGGCCTGAAGATGCAAGGAAAGCCATTAGAGCTGGTGCACAATTTCTCATGAGTCCTGGTACAGTCATGGTAAGTGGCACATTATTATGAACATTTGCGTAATTGTTTCTTTTCTAGTTACAAAGGTACCTATTTCCTATATTTATATTGTTCTGTTCCTTTTAAAATCTTTCATATACATTTTTGTTACAATTTGTTGATGCAACCTTGCATGATATCAATGGTTTATATAGCTTCATAATGAATTTAATTTGGCAAGTTTGATCCAATTTCAGTCCATGCTTTGATGTACTTACTGGGATGCACTTCTTAATACTTGCAGATTATCATTATACATCTATGCTGATTGATTCTTGCATATTGTATTTGTGTAAGGAAATACTTCATGCTCTTAAAGAAAGTAAGGTCCTGTATATTCCAGGAGTGCTGACACCAACTGAAGTATGTTGTGGAGTCCTGATTATATCATTACGATGAACTTATTTTAATTCCACATGTCTGATATATTCGACTTTTACAGGTTATCTCTGCTTCCAATGCTGGAGCAGAAGTCATTAAGGTAGCTACCTTTCTTCTTATAGTTTTGGTTGGTAGGTCATACCATTAAAAATAAATGAGTGAATTGCATGTTGGACTAGGTTTTCATGCCTATGTTTCACAATGAATTAGGTGTTAGTAAACATTTTCACTTTCAACCAGCCATAGTTACTTGAGCATGCAATTTGGACTAGAGGCCCACATGCCAGCCAGACCAGGTGTTCTCTCCCTCTTCCCCTTCTCTCTTCCTCCTCCAGACCAGTCATCCCCCATCCCCACCATCTCTCCCTCCACTTCCTTTTCCTGTCTGTCTGCCTATAGCAGTCTAGCTGCCCATCTCTTGTTTCCCTCGAGCTTGAGCATCTAGATTAGGAGCTTGATGACTAGATCAAGCACTAGACCAGATCCTGCCGCTACTGTTGCAAGAGCAATGAGCACAACACATGGGAGAAAAAAGAGCAGCTTCGGGGTAGGGCTGTTGAGGCGCTACGGTGGTGCAAGTGAGACCTCGAGCATGGGGCATGGAAGGCAGAGGTTGAGCTCAAGCGCACGGCCGGCAAAGGTGGCCACAGATGGAGCTCGTGCTTGAGCTCAGGGTCAACGTAGAAAGAGCTCGTTTTACGCCATTCCCCATGGCTGTCAATACCTCAGGCTTGTGGTGTTGTGCTGATCTTCTGGCTTGACCCAACCAGAGTTAGAGACGATTGGCAGCAGGCGGCAGCTTAGTGTAGGAGCAAGCAGTGGCTATGAGTGGAAACAGGGGATGTGGAAATGGATAGGGTGGTCTAATGTGCAACCGAAGGTAAAAGACTCTTGTCTAAAGTGAAAATGTTGGATGTGCTATGGTCCAAAGTGAAACTTTGGCCATAATAACTAGCCCAATATACAATTCACTCAAAATAAATTAAGATGACAGCGTTAATAGACAATTTCTATCATTTTTTCTGCCCATGTGCTGTCAAATAATGTTATTTTGTTTTGTCCTTTTGATTCCCGATTAATTAGTTAAATGTACTCATTTTCAGCCATACATTTATAGGACACCTACCAATTGGAATTTCTTGGCTTATGTGGTAAAATTAAATTAGGTGTACCCAGTTTCAGTAATGGGTGGAGAGGTTTATATGCTTGCTTTGAAGAAACCATTTCCTTTTCTACCAATGGTCGCTTCTCAAGGCATAAGCATAGGTAAGTTACCTGACCTAGCATCCATAGTTATAATAATGTTTCATAAATGTCTCCATGTATCCGTTAAATATCTCAGATTTCATAGCTAAGAATGCATACAAATGTTCTTTTCAGTATACCTAAGGATCTTAAGTTAGCCACAAACAAAAAGATTTATCACCCAACAGTTTCAGAAATGTGAAAAGAAGTGCTTAAACAAAAACAGTAGGCACACAGACTATAGCTAATGGTTTGCTGTATGAAGCTACTCAATCTGTTGCAAAATTGCTTATTGTAGACTCAATCAAGGGGTATTTGGAGGCAGGGGCATCTGCAGTGGTGCTATCTGATGCTATTTTCGACAAAGAATTGATGAGAGAAAGGAAATTTGATGAAATTTCAGAACTTGCAAACCTGGCTACTCTACAGGCATCACAATTGAGAAAATGAGGCAAATATGACAACTTCTTTTTTCTGTTTCCTTAGCATTATGTTCCATTAAGAGGAAGACAATGCTAGTCTCGACAATGGGCACTCATTTTGCTCAGCATGATTGAGCGACGATGGGATAAAAAACCGTTTTGCTCAGCATGATTGACGGCCACCCTCTGTGTGATCTGCATGAGTATAGCTAGAGGAGTAATCAGATTCAAGCCCTAACACTATGAGAATAGCTAGAGAAGTAATCAAATTCAAGCCCTAGCACTATGAGAATAGCTAGAGAAGTAATCGGATTTGCTATCAATGTCACAACCATAGTTATTATGGCGACACATCGTGACGCGGCGACCAACCACCTTCATACGATATATCGACTATGGCGTGCAGCGTGGCGATGCCATAGACTTTACAGCGTGACGATACAATCATAGTTCATAGCAATATATAGGTCCATAGCACACAATATAACAGTTCATAGCACACAATATATAGGTTCATAGCACAGAATAGTCCAGGATAAGGGAAATTATTCTACACAATACACTCTAGGATAGCACAAAAGACATCAAATGATCAAATGTTTCATTGTTCAAGGTTTAAAGCTTCATAAATCAGCAAAGAAACATGTGCTTGTAGTTGCACTGCCTTCAGCCATTATATTAAGTAGCGCAATGTAATAGGAAGGGGAGGGACAGAGGCGGCGCAAGGAGAGCAAGGGGAGGGGCGAGCCAGGCGGAGGCTGGCGCAAGGAGAGCAAGGGTAGGGGCGGTGCACGGAGAGGCGGCGCAGCGGGCGCAGGGGAGAGAGCGGCGCGGGGGAGGGCGGCGCGGGGAAGGGGTGGCTCATGGGAGGCGAGGCGCAAGGAGAGGGGCGGCGCATGGGAGACGGGCAGGGCAGGGGAGACCGCCGACCTGTGGCGTGGCCATGGCGAGCGGCGATTTCACGTCATTTCGATATATCGACGCTATGGTGACGCTACGGCGACGCCATAATAACTATGGTGACAACATGTTTGCTGGTCCATGGAAAGATAGCCATATGCATTACTGCATGAGAATAGCTTTTGTATCTCAAGTACTTGATTGGTTTAGCAAGCAGACGCCTATCCCTGTTCTGCATGTTGGTACAACAATTAAGTAAAAAAAATGGAGCCAGCATAACTCCAGACATAGCTAAATATAAATTTGAACAAAAGAATTGTGATGTAATGTGGCTGCTAACTTATATCTGTACAAAAGCATTGCAGTGTATGTGATACATTGGTAAAGTTTTTTTACTACAAATTAGTACATATTCATTTCTCTAGGAGCAGTCTAATCTTGCTAACAACAGATCTCAATGAAATGACTTCAGATGAAAGATACTTACTTTGAGCTTAGCTTTTTAAGACTCTGATATAGTCGATTTGCATTTACTAGCATCAAAACCGTTGCCACTATTGTTTAAAGCCCTCTTCACTATCTTCCGGTTCTCTTTGTAGTGCCTATAGTGACGGGTTACTTGGGCAGATGTTACACCCATAGCAAACTCTATTTAAGGCATCAGCACATTACAGATGGTGCTGAGTTCTCCATATGGAGCCTGCATGTTAGTCTTTCTTGTACTCGATGTACCAATCAAACATGAACTTAGTTTGGTCATCATCCTAGTTGATGGATCTCTCACGGGTAGAACCTTCACCCTCCACCTTCTCCTTCCCCTTCCCCTTTCACATTTATTCCTGAACTATGATAAGTTGATACAACATAATAAAGTGATATAGTTAGTAAGATAGAATAGCATAGATAGACAACAGTTATATTAATATTTTTGAACGAAAAACGGCACGAGAGTGCCTTTTCGATTAATATAGGAGAAAAAATACAACCCTAAGGCAAGAAAAAAAGGAAAAGCCAATACTTTAGGAAAGCCTATACAAACCATGCCGAATAAGGTATAAAGCTACTCAAATGTCTTGTCCCCGCCAAACACCACATCTTAGCCTCTTCCTTGAGCATTGTTAGAAGATAGGATGCCGATATCTCCTTGTGCTTGAAGATTCTTCGATTTCTTTCCTTTCATATCTCCCAAACAATCATAAGGACGAGTGATCTCAGCCCTTTCTTTGGCACACCTTGAAGGTTTGCTAGTGTTTCTCACCAGCTGAGCACTGAAGTTGCCTGAGGCCAATGGGTCGGTTGTAGTTGCTCATAGCCTACCCATTCTGCTATTTGGCGCCAAATCCTCCTTGAGAGTCTACACTGTGCTACCAAGTGCAATGTTGTTTCTGGAGCACTGTGATACAGGGGGCATTGCCCATTATTCTGCCATCCCCTGGCTGCCAAACGATCAGAAGTCCACACCCTATTCTGTATTATAAACCAAGCGTGTAGTTTACATTTTGCAGGAGCCCACACTTTCCAAATAAGGGAGTTGAACACAGTGTTTGTAGTTCCACAACACTATGCTAGGTAGGCCGAGGACGTCGTGTATTCTCCGTTGCCTGTGAATTTCCATTGGATCTGATCCACACGGTCATCATCTAGCTGAATTCCTCGAACAGCTTCCCACAAGGCAACCAGCTGACAGATGAGGTCTACTGTTATTGGGATTCTTGCCTGAAGTGTCAGATCCTGCACCCAAGCATCATTTACCTTCCCCTCGTGAAGAGACTTAGATCTATCCTTTGAAATTGCATAGACCAGAGGCATCGCGTCCTTTGGCCTCTGTCCTCCTTCTAACCAAGCGGAGTCCCAAAAGCGCACAGTTTTTCCATTCCCGATGCCTATTATTGTAGCTGCCGCAAACAAGCTTTTGTCAACTTCATCACAAGGTGTTTCCAGGCCTATCCACGGCTTTGTTGGGTCTTTCCACTCATGTCAAAGCCATCGAATCCGCAAAGCCCTAGTGAATTAATAGATGTTTCCTAAATCAATTCCACAAAATGCCACAAAGTACTAGACCGAAACTTCTTCTTACATACCAATGCCCTGTTTCTTTACACCAGCTTCTGACTTTTCAGCCTACAGTAGACAAAAAATGAAAGAAACAGCTAGCTTTTATGTTTAGCTTCTCAAAAGCCATTTGGCTTTTCTGAACTACAAAAGATAGAAGCTAGAAGCTCACTAGGGTGAGCTTTTCTGGCTTCTGAGGAGAAAAATTACCCACCTACCACTGTAATGCACCAGCTTGTCTGGCTTCCCCCGTCGGATATTTTGAATTCTGTTTTTGGATATTTTGAACTCCGTTTGGTCCAAAAGCTAATCCTGAAGAAAGTTATGAAACAAGCTCAGCTTTTGTAGTTTAGCTTCTGAAGGTAGTAGTAGCCAGAAGCTAGAAGTTTGCTTCTACAGAAGTAGAAGCTGAAAGAAACAGGGCCCAAGCATCAGGGTAAACACAACTAAATAATACTTAACAAAGGTAATAATAGAACCACAACTACATGCTAATAGCAATGTTCTCATTTTCTATATCTTGATTAGCCGCTAACATTGATTGACCAACTTTATCTTGCCACATAGCTTGTTCTATCTGATCTCGTTTGAGCACCCATGCATCATTCTCCTCGTGTATGTCACGATGTACCCAGTTCCTCCTTGAGAAGACTCTATACCAGGAATCATCGTCATAGACATACTCATCATCTTCATTTTCTAGTATCCAATTGTGAAGTGCACAACAAGAAATCACGGTCTTCACTTGTGTTTTCAAAGGGAGATTTGGTTGACTCTTGAGGATATTAAATTGATTTTTCAGGGTACCAAATGCTCATTCAATTGTTGTCCTACCGGAGGAATGACGATGGTGTCGACGAGTTATATCCGCCTATAATATTTGTAGAGTATGGGGATTATTGGTGCTATGGTATACGCGAGATTGAGGTAAAGGAGACAGGAGACAAAGATTTTTATACAGGTTTGGGTCACTTACCTGATAGGTATTAGTCCTACTCCTGTTGACCGAAGTATATGAACTATGAACACAATTAAATAAAGAAGATAATTCTATTATTGCACCCGAAGTATATGAACTATGAACACAATTAAATAAAGAAGATAATTCTATTATTGCACTTATAGTCTTATTACAAGAAGAGTAAAGTACTAAAGACATACCAAAATCTGAGAATACAATATAAGATAGAGAGAATTGCTCCTCGAGTGTGTCGTGTGAAGTAAAAAGCTCTTCTCCTTTTATTGTCCTCAACGATTGTTGATTAAGGCGGTTAGGAAGGTTGGTGCGCCAGTAATCGTCATTAGGGAGGGCTGAGGAGTTGCCACATATAAGGTGGAGATGATGGGTGGCCATGGCGGTTCGGCCGAACCAGGAGTTTGGCCAATTCCTGGGCCCCACCTCTCTTCATCGTCTTTCTCCAGAGTCTGCCATGTGGGCCCCTAAGAAGGTGCTTGGTGGTTTGCCCTCACTTTAGGTCAGTTTAGTCTAACTTGTGAGCCCTTCAATTCATGTGCTTGCACGTGATTCGTCGGAGGTATGTTTCTTTGCATGTCGGCTTATTTCTCCTTTTATTGTATAATCCCTACGTCCATAATAATTCTTCAAGACAAGTGAAATTATTTATAACTAGTACATGTGTAAGAAATATTAGTTCTCCTTTATTTATTGAGATAATTGACAGTCAAAATTGGTATTTAATGACCGTCAACATCTTATCCATGACATGGTTCTTTATGATCTTCAGGTTCTCTAGCACCTTTGTATTCTTTAAGGTGATAACGAACACTGTGGTATGTGGGTATAATACCAGGTCTTGCTGCATATCCAGCGTCAGCTAGGAAGAATTTTCCTATAACACGAATGTGTTTTATAGTTAGTGACGAATTAAACTTATGGTTGATGTACTAAAAAATCTAATTAAATTCCTACCTTCTTGTATTTTTAGACCACTTGGGCGGCTTAGAGCATCTTGGAGCACATGTGAATCATGGGCTGATCCCTCATATCCAGCAAGGAGATAGTCCTCACGACTAGGACAAAACAGAAAATGTCTTATCTTTTTTTCAGGAGTAGTCAAGAAAACGTTCAAATATATAATCCCACAATCCCTGAAAAAGAAATAGGCTGTGTGCAGTGTGCTTACCGTAATGAAACTTGATGGCTTGTTGGCTTGGATGGCGGTACGTGGGCCAGGAAGCACGACCAGTTGTTACTCTAGCCACACTAGCTACTCCTCTTCACCAGCCTACTCCATGACAAAATAATGGAAATATGGATTTCAAGGAAAGGAAGGAAGGTATGGATCTAAATCAGATGAAGGGGATGAAGATGATTTAGAAAAAAATAAACAGATTACTCCATGGCTTGAGCACTAACCAGGTGTGATTTGAAGAAAAAGAAAAGGATCTGAAAGGTATGGAGGAGAAGATGGAAAAGGCTAAACGAAGCAAGGAAGAGGGGAATAGTTGCCTGTTGCTTGGAGCTGCACATCACTAGAGAAACCATTTGTATTTCCGGATTGCAACCCCCTTAAATCTCGGGTTATAAACCGGGATCATGAAAGCGGGACTAAAAATATCTATCTTTCTCAGTTAAAATAACCGGGACAAAAAACGATGTTTAGTCTCGGTTGGTAACTAAAGATATATAGGCGCTAGCATGATCCCTAACATCCCCAAATATTTTTTTGTTTTTCATTGTTTTTTCCTGTCGAAATTCACATCCTCATACTGAAATCGGTCAAATTAACTTTCCCAAATCGAATTCACATCACAAATCACAAATAAAATTTGCATCCCAACGTCAAATTCACATCGCAAATCAAATGAACATACATCACAAATTCACATATATCACAGATCATATTCAAGTAGTGAACATCATAAAATTCTAAAAAAAATCACAGCTAGCGCCTGCGAGAGAGAGAGAGAGCTAAGAGAGGGAGAGGGCTCAGATCCGGCGGTCGGAGGGGACTGTTGACGCCAAATCCATACCGCCGCTGGCGTGCCAAAAGATGTGTTGACGTCAAATCACACGCTGGCCTGAGAGATCTTCTTAGCTCCAGTGCAGGTTCTAAAATTGATGAAGTGCGGGCGTGCCAGTCAGTTCGATCCTGCCACTGACAAGATATGCAAAACAGCAAAGCATATACCATATCGGCCGATAGGCCGATAATCAAAACAGTCGATCTGTTGACAGCCGATTATGTGATTCCAGCCGATGCCGATGTCCAGATAACTTGTCGGTCGAAACCCTTACGAAACCCTTATTGGTAGCCACCATGCAGGCTAGAGACTACAGTTCTAATCACGACTTAGTAGGTCAAACTGAATTGATGCAGCACTAAGTATGAAAAGAAACGTAATATCTAGACACTCAAGCCCTTGACTAATTTTCAGGGTGGTAAATGTCTAACTAATCCAATCTAGTAAACAGTTTAGCCGGTATCAGCAGAAACCCTAAAGCGAGAGACAGCTGATAGAGCTAAATTAAGATACTAGGACTAGATTAACAATGATATATGATAAGACCGGCTAACCCTCCGGTGAAACATTAGCATGAATCTATCGGCTTAACAAGACTTAGATTATCGATAACAATCTAGTAGGTCGGACTTAACCGATGCAACACAAGATTGTATATGATAATCTAATACTTGAGGAGCCGATAGATCTGTCTAAATGTGATGGATATAATAAATCTACCTAAAGTGACATTACATTTACAGAAACATCGACTTGATCAGAATATCGGACCTAACCTAGAAAGTCCTAACTAAGCCGATGTATCTATGAATGGTAATGAAACTAAAGATAGATACGATATACCTAGGCTGGCGGGACCTTGGACTTACCCCTTCGTCGGAGATCAACGCCGATCCAACCCCGCGTTGGGTGCCAAGTTTCGTCGGATGATAAACAAAGTAGCCAAAAGTAAAAAGGTGGCGATGCATCGAGTTGTATTTATCGTGAGGATTGCTTTACATGGACCCCAGGCTTACATATTTATACGCGCAGGCTAACAGAGATCCTAACAGATTACAATTCAAACTTTCCAAAAGATAAAAGGAAACAAATTGAATCCTTACCGGATACTAACACACTTTCCTAAAGATAAAATAAAAAGTTAACAAACTTATCCTAATTAATAGATATAAGCTGTATCCTTCTTGAACTCGATGTCTTCTGGATAAGATCTTTCTAAACCGAATCTAACCAGAATCTGACTGCTGAAGATATTGATCCTCTATCGGCTGACTAGAACTCTCAGCCAATTCTGCTTTGAGCCGATTTGAACCTTAAGCCGATGAGAACTCCGGGACTTACCAAATTTTGCCGTTAACACATGCGCCCAGTTTTGGAGTATGAGAAGTCATGCTTCAAAATTATCCTGGCCTTGATCGCCTTAAAACTGATTCTTCTCTTCTTCTTGATATCGGCTCTCGTAAGCCAATACCTTCTGTAGTAGATGAGCCAGGCTATCAAACTCATGGAAGAAAACCTGTCTTTGGTAGCCGCTGACAACCTTTGAAATGCAAGATCTGCTATCTGCTTATCACTCAGGCTCAAACTATAACATCGGCTGCGAACGTAACAAAACCTTTGAATATATTCTTTAGCTGATTCTCCTTCTTGTTGTTTGATTGATATCAAGTCTGCAAGCTTCAACTCACCAACCTCAGCAAAGAAGTACATGTGAAAATGTTCCTCAAGATCGGTCCAACCTCTGATAGAATTTGGTAGTAATGACGAAAACCATGTGAAGGCCGATCTAGTTAAGGACAATGGAAAAAAATCTAACTTTTAGAGCCTCTTCAGCCGATGCCTCCCCACATTGAGCTAAAAATCGGCTGACATGTTCCATTGTAGATACACCATCTTGCCCTGAAAACTTGGAAAAGTCTGAAACCTTGTATCGGCTTGAAAGTGATACTCTATCAAACCATTCAGGATATGGCGGCCGATACACAAAAGTTTGATGTTTGGGTCTAATTCCAAACTGCTCCTCCATTACCTTTGCAATAATATCGGCCCAATCTTCTTTAGACTGATATTGTTGAGTTTTCTCTGGCCGATAATGTTGTTGTGGCTCTTCATGTTGATATGCTTGCCCCCCCGAGCCAATATTATTGTTGCCGATGATGATGATATTGCCCATGCTGACTTCTTAATGCAATCACCCTAGGAACCATCTTCTTAATCAAACCATGTAATGTACTCACCAAAACTCCAGATGGATCGAACACAACGCAATGAACAATTTCATCAACCATCTCTTGAAGTGTCTTGTCATCCATCGGCTCAGTAGACTGTCCCTTGTCTTCATTCATCGGCTTGAGAGATTGTTCTTCCTCGGCCTTGACTTCTTTATCAGACATTGTGGGTTCCACAAGCCATGTAAACAATCATGAGGTCCCACCGGGCATGCCAAAAATGTGTTGACGCCAAATCCGTACCACCGCTGGCGTGCCAAAAGATGTGTTGACGTTGAATCACACGCTCGCCTAAGAGATCTGCTTTGCTCCAGTGCAGGTCCTAAAATTGATGAAGTGCGGGCGTGCTAGTCAGTTTGATCCTGTCACTGACAAGATATGCAAAACAGCAGAGTATAAATCATATCGGCCGATAGGCCGATAATCAAAACAACTGATTTGTTGACAACCGATTGTGTGATTCCAGCCGATGCCGATGTTCAGATAACTCGTCGACTGAAACCCTCACGAAACCTTTATTGGTAGCCACCAGACAGGCTAGAAACTACGATTCTAATCACAACTTAGTAGGTCAAACTGAATTGATGCAACACTAAGTATGAAAAAAACTCAATATCTAGACAATCAAGCCATTGACTAATTTTCAGGGTGGTAGATGTCTAAACTAATCTAATCTAGTAAACAGTTTAGCTGGTATCAGCAGATACCCTAAAGCAAGAGACATCCGATAGAGCTAAATTGAGATACTAGGACTAGATTAACAAAGATATATGATAAGACCATCTAACCCTCGGTGAAACATAGCATGAACCTATCGGCTTAAGAAGACTTAGATTATCGATAATAATTTAGTAGGTCAGACTTAACCGATACAGTACGAGATTGTATATGATAATTTAATACTCGAGGAGCTGATAGATCTGTCTAATGTGATGGTTTATGGTTGTGTTGCTTCTCACATAGGTAGACCTCTCTTGGTAGCAACCCGAGAAAAGATACCATTGCTGATCAGGACCAAATCAATATACGATGATAAGGAAGAAATCAATATCTCATAAATATCTCATAATGAATAGTTGGACTTTAAAATTACAATAGGCCAAGAACAGAGATCTATCAGCATGAAATTCTAACTTCATACCATGTGTTTATAAATATATCAATAACTGCTTTGCCACAATTAACATTATAGCTGATTTACATTTACAAACTGCTCGATAAATTTTATTTTTTAGTAAAATTCTGTGCAAATTGGTTATCGCGAAGCCATAGGGATCGGTTTCCTGTAACAAATCGTATTTGTAAATCCTCCTCCTGTGGCAAAAACGTTGATGCGCGTATTCGATATTTCATCTTCGTTCCTCCCCAAGAAACATTAATAATAAAAAAATCGTGGGGCCCATCTCTAATCTCAGCCGTTCATCCGAGATCTCCGCGCCCTACGTTCCCACGCGTCCCCGCCCCTACCGCGTCGCTGCTGCCTATTATTTTCCACGGCCACCGCTTCTCCCTCCCCCGAAATCCGTCGGAAATCCCACCCCCGCGGCTCCCGCACATCAGATCGGATCAGGTGAGCACCCCTCCCCCTCTCCCTTCTCCGGCGATCCGCCGCCCGCCGCCCGCCGCCGCGTACCCTTACCCGATCCGGTTGCTGCCCATGGCCGTGCTGCCATGATGCTACCGGATCCGCCGTTTCTTGCGTTAGATTTCGTTCCTTGGTTGGAGATTTCGGGCCCTTGCGGCCGAAGATCCGGTGTCCTATGTTCTAGATTTGACCTTGAGGGGGGGGGGTTCGTTGCTGGGTTGGGTTTCGTGGTTTGGATCTCGCTTGGATTTGCCCTGAGCCGCAGGGAATGATCGCTTGGATTGATTTGCAGGTGAAAGCAAAGCCGTGGTAGGGGAAGATGGGGTTGGCGTTCGGGAAGCTCTTCAGCCGGCTGTTCGCCAAGAAGGAGATGCGGATCCTCATGGTCGGCCTCGACGCCGCCGGAAAGACCACCATCCTCTACAAGCTCAAGCTCGGCGAGATCGTCACCACCATCCCCACCATTGGTCAGACACATGTTCTGTTTCTGTATATGATGATATATGGCAATTACTTTTGCCTTGCTGCACGCTGTTTATGTCCATATCCAGAACGGAATTTAGTTCGTGCTGCTATTTTCATGGCTGCATGAACAGCAATTTTCCATTTCTTATTTTCTGTATATTATCTATGTTAATTTCTTTAGCCTTATTGCGTGCTGTTTGAGTTCATATCCAGAACGGAAGTAAGTTCTGCAGTGTTGGGGTGTGTGTGTGTGTGTGTGTGTATATATATATATATATGTATATATATGTATTGTTTAACGTCTATATTCCCTAATTGATATGAGATCATACATTACTTTACTACTATATTGCATGGCCATGGCCATTAGTTGATTCAGATATATAATGTGATAAAATGTTTTAAGTACCTAAGTGATTTAGATGTTGCTAAAATTCAAATACCAACGGTGCTATTTCCTACCAATCAACATAGCTTGCTGAGTTTTATTGTGGCCACCTGAGACCTGAGTAGCCAAGTTCGTACTGGAAACAGTTGCTATAGGATCTCCTAGTGCTCACCTGTTCTGAATTTTTTGTTTGGGCAGGGCTTTAATAAATGATTGTTGTGCTCACCTGTTCTGAATTTTCGTTTGGGCAAGGCTTCAATGAATGATTGTTGTGCACTTCAAAATTAGGTTTCTTATTAGAGTGGTTTTCAAACATAGATATGGAAAAAAATTGAAAATATATTTTTCCACTGATTTTACATAAATATACACGCTTAGAAGAGATTTGCATAAGTATACCGTTGTCGCAGAATGGAAGCGAATTCACGGGGCGAGTGTGCGAGACTGCGACTTCGCATCCCTAAATAGCGAACTCGCGTGATTAATAGATTAAGTAGCATCATTAGCAATTAATTAATTATTGTTATTTCTTTAATTAGCATCATTAGTAATTAATCACTAATCAGGATGATTAATCACTACTAGGCCATGTCGCATATTGGCTAAGCGAGACCGCGCAGTCTTGTACCCTCGCCCTGCGAGACCGTGTCGAGTCTCGCGATCTCGCATCACCATGCTGTGAGACTGTCTGCGTCGTCACACCGTCGTCATTTTCGTGCAACGGTTTAGCGACATCGTGTCGTTTTCGCACTCCCACACAGCGACGACGGTATATTTGTGCCAAAAAATTGCATCCTGGATATTTCTAAGAAAAAAATAAATGAATAGTATATTTTCAAATTTAATTCCATAGATATGTTATATTTTCTTTCATTACCTTAAAAGTTGGGTTGAATATTTGCATGGAAAAGAATTGCATAATATTGTGACTTCTGTCACTTACGTAAAGTTAAGAGTTAATATTCCCTGTCCAATATCATCTTTAATTGATTAGATACCATATCAGCTTAATTTTAATCAACAAAATTTGGACAAACGTATAGTGGGCAGGCATTAAGTGTGATGTTCCCCTCCCTTCTGTACTTCAGAGATGGCACAATCTCAACGTTTCCATTTGTATTTCTATTTCCTGTATTTTTTAATTAAGTATTTTCTTTGCAATACAGGGTTCAATGTTGAAACTGTTGAGTACAAGAACATTAGCTTCACTGTCTGGGATGTTGGGGGTCAGGACAAGGTATGAATTGCTGCAATTTTTTGATCCTACATTATTGATTGTTATAATACATTTGATGCTATATTACCACTTTAATTCTTTTTACTGTTGGCATGTAGTTTCCTAGTGATCTATTTTTTAAAAGAAAATAAATTAATCGATCACATTACCATGAAAATTTCAGACCAGTTGGTCCTCTGTCTTGACCTATTTTAATTTCAAAATTATCCTTAGTGTTGTCTAACTTAATGCCCATGCTTGTGAAACAGATCAGACCTCTTTGGAGGCATTACTTCCAGAACACACAGGGTCTTATCTTTGTTGTGGATAGCAATGATCGGGACCGTGTTGTGGAAGCTAGAGATGAGCTCCACAGGATGCTGAATGAGGTAAATTGATTTTCCTGTGTTATTGTTTGGTGTTGTAATGCTACCATGTATCAGCTAATTCATGAATTATCCCACTAGTATTGCCATCCATGATACGTGAGTTGATTAGCAAACCAACCCTTTACTCCTTTAGTTCACTCTTGTGTAACTTCAGAAAGATAATGGCAAATGAAGCTACTGCATCAATGTACATCAGATATACTAATTTATCTACTTTAAGCTATTCTACATTCCATATTTCTTTTGGGCAAATTTCTGTACTAGAGCCAAGTGAAAGGGCTCATATTCCAGGAGAATACCATTGAGTAGCTGCTAGTTGTCATGCATCTATTTTCTTTAGGATGAGAAATATTATCTTTGTTGCAGACACTCTGTTGGAGAAAAAAACATTTCAGTTGACAAATTGACAACTCTTTGCAAGTTGCAACCATATATAATGAAATTCAATTGAAATTTATGGCAGGATGAGTTGCGTGACGCTGTGTTGCTTGTTTTTGCTAACAAGCAAGATCTTCCAAATGCTATGAATGCTGCTGAGATTACTGATAAGCTCGGACTGCACTCCCTTCGCCAGCGACACTGGTAAATAAGGAGCGCTAATGGATTCTTGCCCTTATATATTGTTTTTGCTGTGGATATAGTTTGAAGCTCACCTATAAGCGAATACAATACAAGTTTAAATTCCTTGTATCCTGATCTAGATTCTGACACAGAGTTTTTTACCAATTGATGTAACTCACTCACTTTTCCCTGGGATATTCTTGATCTCAATCTTATTATCCTTCTCACAGGTACATTCAGAGCACCTGTGCCACAACTGGTGAGGGTCTGTACGAGGGCCTGGATTGGTTGTCCAGCAACATTGCTAGCAAGGTAAATCATTATCATTTCAGTTGGTATTTTTGGAGATTATTCCGATATTAGGCTAGTAAAAGTGTTGCATGTTCAAAGTTCTAATGTATATACTTGTTTGGCCTTTTCTTTGTTGTTTTGTGCTTGTAGGCTTGAGGCTTGGAACTCCGACCGTAAAACTTCGAGCTGACTAGGAGCTATGCATGTATCTCATTCATACGTAGGACGAAGCACTGTTTCAATCTTGTTAGGTGTCTTCGGCAAGCCCAATATTTTTGTAATGATACCTCACTATTATTTGTACCTACATGGGGTCGTTTTGCACAAGGATTTACAGTATGATGTTTCCGTGGGCATGTTGTGATGAACCTGTCCAGTACCTTCAAATATACTTTCTAGCTGCTTTGTTGCTACAGAACATATATTTTTCTCATATGATTTGATGAATGCCCTATTACTTCATTCTGGAGTCCAGAAACAGTTTTTTCCCCTCCTTTTGTGGCATGTGTGCATGTGCCATGGTATGTGGAGTATATTCTCTGTTGGAGTATGCTTCTTTCGTTCTAAAAGATTTTGGATGGATGGGATAAATGGGATAAATTATGTACTATGAATCTGGATATGGATAGGAGTATATACTCTTCTTACGGGCCCAGTGTCAGACTGAATCGACCTGAAAGGCCAAACTGAGGGTTTGTATTTTTTTTCCGGATGGTTTTGGCTGATTAGTGCCATGAGAAACCAAAGTAGCTCATTTATTCCAGTGCATGTGTCTTGTAGTGGGGCTAAACTTGCCGAGCCCTACTTAAATCACATTCTACGCCTCCGTGGTGGGGGAGAATTACAATAATAGAACATTATGCTTTGTTATTACAGGACTTTAAATATATGCTTCGCTAAAATATCTAAAATATCTTATATGACATCTTCTTTATTTAATGTATTTTTTCATCCAAATACATGTATTTTGCCTCTCATTGGACCATATTGCCCTTCACTGTTTGTTTCGTGTGAGATCGCGTGAGTTCGACGTCCTTTTGGTTTCCTCCATCATCGCCACCCAATGCTCAGTGTTTCGCCGGTCTTCCTTCCTCCACCGACGGTCGGCCATGCACTGACGGCAGCCTGAAGCATCTAGGCCCCATTATTTATTTTGGTAATTAATAACAAAGCGCTAATTGTGAACTAACGATGCTTTTGAGATTCATATATTTGAGTCAGGTTCACATAATAAAAAGTGCATAGAAAATTACTAAGGATTTTTTGAGATGGCACAATGCAAGAAGATTGAAGACGGTAAAATTTACAGTTTATTCTTATTGATCGAGGAGTTTGGGCGATCAAATTTCATAGATTATTTTTATAGCTTTGTCGTACAATCAAGAGGAGTAATGGCCTAAGCAAATAGATGATCAAATTGTCACATTAGGTCATTTGCATTCCAACTTCAATTTCTTCACCTTCTAACCAAGGCCGGTCTGACCGTGGATGTTGACCGGTCGGCCGGACCGAGTGCGGTCGACCGCAAGTCTTTGAGAGGTCGATCGGCCCTTTGTGGCGGTCGACCGGACATACACCTTCGGTCCGGCGGCCTCCTTGATCCTCTCGGCTTGGCGATCCGAGCCGCCGAGTCGTAGTCGGTCGAGCCGAGCCGATGGCGGTCGACCAAGCCGAGGATGGTCCGGCCATTTGGCCTCCGTCCACCAGGACCCCTGTTGTCGAGCAATGATTGCACTGTAACGGCTAGTTTACTAGCTGTTACAACTTAAGGCCGGTCTGACCGGCCAACCTTAGCCGGTCTGACCGGCAGGTAGCAGGGTTGGAGGATTTTGACCCCAACGGCTATTTCACTTGGTGTGGGATATAAATAACCCCCTTGTGGCTGCAAGAGACTTCTTCTTGGCACTCTCTTCAATTGCATACACCCTTGCACCTCTCTCACACTCATTTGAGCTTTGTGTTCATCCACTTAGTGTGTTTGAGAGTTGATTTAGCCAAGAGCCAAGTGCTTTGTTTCATTGTAGAGCTAGTGTGGCACTTGATCATCTCCGAGCCACGGGATTACTTGTTACTCTTGGGGGTTGCCGCCTCCTAGACGGCTTGTGGAGAAGTTGCCCGATTACCTCTCCGAGAAGATTGTGGAGGAGGCGCGGTGCTGAATTATGAGTGGTTTGGAGTTCACCACCTTCGGAGCGAAGGAAGAACTACCCCTAGTGATCGAGGCTTGGGTAGTCCTCTCCGTGGGCCGACTCCTACCTTGCCCACCCCTTGACGAAGGGGGCGTGCGGTGGCTTCGTGGTTGAGCGGTGGAGTTGGGCTCGCCTCAACGGGGACTAGGAAACCAGCGAGTTTCCGAACCTCGGTGAAGAACTCCTTGTCTCTTGTCTCATTTACTTATTGCATTTACTTTTATGCAATTTACTTTTGTAGAGACATAATTGAGCCACTATCACCCTAGGATTGCAAAACTTAACTTAGTTGCTTAGTTAGACACATCTCCCACCAAGCCTAGCAACTTAGGTTAGTTTTGGATTAGTGTCACTTAGTTTTAAATCGCCTATTCACCCCCCTCTAGTCGACATCGCGATCCTACAAGTGGTATCAGAGCTTGGTCTCTCTTGATTGGGCTTCACCGCCTAGAGAGAAGATGTCGAACGAGGTGAACCATGTAGGGAAGGCTCCCATGTTTAATGGTACAAATTATTCCACTTGGAAAATTAAAATGTCTACTCACCTTAAAGCTATGAGCTTCCAGATTTGGAGAATTATGGATGTAGGATTTGCTATCACCGGCTCGCCCTGACAGAGGTTGATCACCGTAATCTTCAACTCAATGCTCAAGCAATGAATGCTTTATTCAACTGCTTGAGCCAAGAAGAATTTGATAGAGTGAGTAATCTTGAGACTGCCTATGAGATTTGGAATAAGTTGGCGGAGATTCATGAGGGCAGAAGTGAATATAAGGATGTCAAACTTCATTTTCTCAAGATCAAATATGAGACATTCTCCATGTTGTCTCATGAGAGTGTAAATGACATGTATGGAAGGTTAAATGTTATTGTCAATGATCTCAAGGGGCTTGGGGCAACCTACACTGATATTGAGGTTGCCCAAAAGATGCTTAGAGCTCTACCGGAGAAGTATGAGACTCTTGTCACCATGCTTATCAACTCCGACATATCAAGGATAACACCCGCAAGTCTCTTGGGAAGATCAAGACAAATGACATGTACAAGTTGAAGAAGAAGGAGATGGAGGAAGCTTCTCCTTCCAAGAAGTGCATTGCTCTCCAAGCGGAAGTGGAAGACAAGGGCAAGAGCAAAGTGTATGAAGCAAGTGATGACTTAGAGGAAGAGATTGCTCTTCTTGCTAGAAGATTCAATGAGGTCTTGGGAAGAAGAAAGGAAAGAGGAAGGTGCTCTAATTCAAATAGGAGAAGAAATAGAAGACCCAACAAGACTCTCTCTAACTTGAGATGCTTTAAGTGTGGAGAGAAGGGACACTTTACTTCGAAGTGTCCTTCAAAGGATGATGATGAAGACAAATCATCCAAGAAGAAGAGTGGAAGCTACAAGCTCATGAAGAAGATCAAGAAGGAGGGAAAGAAGATTGAGGCCTTCATTGGGCAATGTGACTCAAATGAAGAGAGTTCCACTTCTTCCGAGTCCGAAGAAGAAGAAGGAGATGATGATGCAAGCTCCAAGAAGAAAAAGATGGCCGGAGTTGCTATCAAGGAGGCTCCATCACTCTTCGCTCCACTTTGCCTCATGGTAAAGGGCTCTTCTAAGGTAACATTATTTAGTGATAGTGAAAGCGATGATAATTGTGATGATGTTTCCTATGATGAGATTGTGAGTATGTTTGAGGAGCTCCATGCTTATAGTGAGAAGGAGATTGCCAAGTTCAAAGCCCTAAATAAGGATCATGCTTCTTTAAAGGTCTTGTATAAGGAGCTAAAGACTTCTCATGAGAAACTCACCATTTCTCATGAGAAGCTTAAGGAAGCTCATGACACTCTCCTTTCCACTACCCAACATGGAACTCACATTGATGTTGGCATACCGTGTGATTTGCTTGATGATAGTGCTATTTGTCATACTACTAGCATATCTAGCATATCTACGTCTTGTGATGATCTCATGGATATGCCTTGCTCTAGTTATAACTCTTGCGTCTCTATTTGTGATACTTCACTTGTTGTTGAGAACAATGAGCTTAAGGAGCAAGTGGCCAAGCTCAATAAGAGTTTGGAAAGATGTTTCAAGGGTAAGAGCACTCTTGACAAAATATTGAGTGAGCAACGATGCATCCTTAACAAGGAAGGACTTGGATTCACTCCAAAGAAAGGTAGAAAACCTTCTTACCGTGCCACTCGGTTTGTCAAGAGCAATGGTAAGTATTGCTCCAAGTGCCGTGAGGTTGGGCATTTGGCAAGTGATTGCTAGTAAGCCATCTAAGACATGCATGTTTGATTCACATTATATGCTTAGGAAAGCTCATGATGGTCATATTGTTGCTAGATATGTGGGTTCCCCTATACTTGGTGGTAAAAAGAATGCCATTTGGGTGCCCAAAGCTTTAATCTCTAACCTCCAAGGACTCAAACGAGTTTGGGTACCTAAAAGAGCTTGATCTTCTTTTGTAGGTGAACTACCACACCGGTAGGAGACATTGGGTGCTAGATAGTGGGTGCGCTCAACACATGATCGGTGATAGGGGAATGTTCACCACATTTGAAGTAGGAGAGAAAGAACAAGAGAAAGTCACATTTGGAGATAATAGCAAAGGAAAGACAATTGGGTTAGGTAAAGTTGCTATCTCCAATGATCTATCAATCCAAAATGTTTCTCTTGTTGAATCACTAAATTTTAATTTACTTTCGGTTGCACAAATTTGTGATCTTGATTGTCATGTACATTCTTCCCGCAAGAGGTTATTGTTTGTAGTCTACATGATAAGTCTTGTGTTTTCAAAGGTTTTAGATATGAAAATCTTTATTTGGTTGATTTCAACTCTAGTGAAGCAAATTTAAAAACTTGTTTAGTTGCAAAAAACTTCATTGGGTTGGCTTTGGCATAGGAGACTAGCTCATGTTGGTATGCATCAATTAAGCAAACTTTCAAAACGTGATCTAGTTGTGGGCTTGAAAGATGTGAAGTTTGAGAAGGATAAACTTTGTAGTGCTTGTCAAGCCGGCAAGCAAGTTGCATGCTCTCATCCTTCTAAGCATATCATGTCCACATCTAGGCCATTGGAGATCTTGCATATCGATTTGTTTGGTCCAACAAGCTATAAAAGCATTGGAGGAAATAGTCATTGTCTTGTGATTGTTGATGACTATTCTCGCTACACTTGGGTGTTTTTTTGCATGATAAGTCTATTGTTGCCGAGCTTTTCAAAAAGTTTGCAAAAAGGGTCCAAAATGAGTTTAATTGCACTCTTGTGAAAATTAGAAGTGACAATGGTTCTGAGTTCAAAAATACCAACATCGAGGACTTTTGTGATGATCTTGGTATTAAGCATGAACTTTCCGCTACCTACTACATTGATTGAGATGGCAAGTACTATGCTCGATGAATATGGTGTTTTCGATTCTTTTTGGGCGGAAACCATAAACACTGCTTGTCATGCAACCAATAGGCTTTATTTGCATCGTCTCTTGAAAAAGACTTCCTATGAGCTAATTGTTGGGAGGAAGCCAAATGTTACATATTTTTGAGTTTTTGGTTGCAAGTGCTATATTTACCGCAAGGGTGTTAGACTAACCAAATTTGAAAGTCGGTATGATGAAGGATTTCTTCTAGGGTATGCCTCAAATAGCAAGGCGTACCGGGTCTACAACAAGAGCAAAGGTATTGTGGAAGAAATGGCCGATGTTCAATTTGATGAAACTAATGGCTCCCAAGAGGGGCACGAGAATTTGGATGATATAGGTGATGAAGGCTTGATGAGAGCTATGAAGAACATGTCGATTGGAGACATCAAGCCTATTGAAGTGGAAGACAAGCCATACATCTCCACTCAAGATGAGTCATCTACTTCCGCTATGCCAAGTCAAGCTAGAGTTGAAGTGGAGAAAGACAAGGCACAAGATTCACCTATTCCACCAAGGATACACACCGCTCTTTCCAAGGATCATCCAATTGACCAAGTTTTGGGTGACATTAGTAAGGGTGTCCAAACTTAATCTCGTGTCGCTTCAATTTGTGAACATTACTCGTTTGTTTCTTGTCTTGAGTCAAAACATGTAGATGAAGCTCTTGGCGATTCGGATTGGATTAATGCTATGCAAGAAGAGCTCAACAACTTTACAAGAAACAAAGTGTGGACTTTGGTTGAAAGACCTAAAGACCACAATGTTATAGGGACAAAGTGGGTCCTTAGGAACAAACAAGATGAGAACGGGTTGGTGGTGAGAAACAAGGCAAGATTGGTTGCTTAAGGTTTCACACAAGTTGAAGGTTTGGATTTCGGTGAAACTTTTGCTCCCGTGGCAAGACTTGAGGCTATTCGCATCCTTCTTGCTTTTGCATCATGCTTTGATATAAAACTATTTCAAATGGATGTGAAAAATGCTTTTCTAAATGGTGAAACTGCCGAACTTGTCTTTGTTGAACAACCACCCGGCTTTGAAGATCCTAAAAGGCCTAACAATGTTTACAAACTCTCAAAAGCTCTTTATAGATTAAAACAAGCTCCTAGGGCTTGGTATGAAATATTGAGAGATTTTCTTTTGTCAAAGGATTTCAAAATTGAAAAAGTTGACACCACCCTTTTCACAAAAGTCATTGGTAATGATTTCTTTGTTTGCCAAATTTATGTTGATGATATTATATTCGGTTCTACTAATGAGATGTTTTGCAAGGAGTTTGGTGATATGATGTCTAGGGAATTTTAGATGTCAATGATTCGAGAATTGAGCTTCTTCCTTAGACTTCAAATCAAGCAACTCAAGGATGGGACGTTTGTGAGCCAAACCAAGTACATTAAAGATCTACTCAAGAGGTTTGGCTTGGAGTATGCAAAGCCCATCAAGACACCTATGGCAACCAACGGGCATCTTGACCTTAATGAGGGAGGTAAACCGGTAGGCTTAAAGCTTTATCGTTCAATGATAGGTAGTTTGCTTTACCTTACCGTATCTAGGCCGGATATCATGTTTAGTGTTTGCATGTGTGCACGGTTTCAAGCCGCTCCTAAGGAGTGTCATTTAGTGGCCGTGAAAAGGATTCTAAGATATTTAAAGCATTCCTCAACTATTGGCTTGTGGTACCCAAAAGGTGCTAAATTTAAGCTTGTTGGCTATTCCGATTCGGATTATGCTGGTTGCAAAGTGGATAGAAAGAGCACATCCAGTAGTTGTCAATTGCTTGATAGATCCCTTGTATCATGGTCATCCAAGAAACAAAACTCCGTAGCCCTCTCTACCGCCGAAGCGGAATATGTTTCGGCGGGTAGTTGTTGTGCACAATTGCTTTGGATGAAACAAACCTTGTTGGATTATGGTATATCTTTCACCAAAACACTACTCCTATGTGATAATGATAGTGCCATAAAGATAGCCAACAATCCGGTCCAACATTCTAAACCAAGCATATTGACATTCACCATCACTTCCTAAGAGACCATGTTACCAAGGGTGACATAGTCATTAGCCACATAAAAACCGAAGATCAACTAGCCGACATCTTTACCAAGCCTCTCGATGAAACCCGCTTTTGCAAATTGAGGAATGAATTAAATGTTATAGATTTCTCAAATGTCGCTTGAGATCATGCACCATGGTAGCTATTTGTGCTTATTGACTATTTGTTTTTCCTTGTTCTTACTTTTGGGATTTATTGATATTTGGTTATTCTTTATGAAAACGAAGCTTATCACATTAAGGGGGAGTCTAGCATTTCTTCATGTGCTCTACTACTCCTTATATGTGAACAAATCAAACACAAGTGCTAGTAGAGCTTTCAAAATGCTCAAGTCAACATAAGTCAAAATTGTTGTAAAATCAAAGTAATTTGAAAACTATCTCTTGAAAAGGGTTTAAAAAGGTTTCCTATATGTTTTCCAAGCCTTTCATTGCAAGAAAAATGGAGTTTGATTGAAAATGCCATTTTGGCCTCTTTTTGAAGAAACTAGATGTTTAGTTTTGGCCAAAATGAGTTTTATCTCCAAATGAGTTTGAGAAGGTTCTTGAGAAAAGTGTCAAAATAAAGTTGGTAGAGAAGATATCTTTAAATGTTTTTGATATTCAAATCAATTTCAAAAACTAAATCTTTGCAAAAAATATTTGGAAATCAATTTGGTCAAAAAAAACCCCTATAGACCATAAAAGGTCACCTCCTAGCACTTAAGTGAGTTAAGTTGCAAATCATCATAATTTTCAAATGTTATGGATGATCAGCAATATTTCAACTCATATATTTCAAATTTGCTCCAAATTCAAAATTGTATTGGATTTCCTTGTGTGGGGGTTGCCGGCTTGTGCAAGGACTGTGCACAGCCGGCAGGGGGCCTGGCGGTCTGACCGGCGCTATATGCACGGTCTGACCGTCTGGGTGCGGCGGTCTGACCGATTGAATAGCACCGGTCAGACCGGCCAATCAGGTGGGCCCGAAACTTTTTTCCCTTCTTCTTCTACCCGGCCTTTTCTGTCTCCTTCTCATCTCCTCACTCCTCAACCCGCAAATCCTCTCCTCTCTCTCTCCCTCAAGCCCTAACTCAAATCCCTCTCGATTCCCCCCGGTTTGACCGCGGATTTCTCTCCGGTTACACCGTAAGTGAATCTCCTCCTCTTCCTCTCTCTATTCCATGGATTGGCTTGTGTTTTTATTAATTTTTCGATCCATGGATTGGAACTCTAGGTGAAGGAAGAGGTGTTCTTGATTGTGCACAATTTAGGGGTTTAATCTTCGTGCAAATCAACTCCTGCAACCGGTAATCTCCTTCCCCTCTCTTGTGCTCATAAATTTGTCTATTTCAATCTATAGGGTTAAGGGTAGTTTCTCCCTCTATATCAAACTCTTGATGAAATATACACCTTCTTGTGCTCCTTGTACAAACCTTAGTCTTAGCACATTTTAGACTCACTTTGTGGATGTGAAAATTTTAGAAGATATGTGCCGACCGCCATCCGCCTCGGCCGACTTGTACGGCAGTGCGGTCGACCGCGTGCACTCGCGGTCCGACCGGCCATATGCCGTCGGTCTGACAGCGGCAAAGGCCGTCTTCGGTGACCGCGTGCACTCCTGCGGTCTAACCGGCCATATGCCATCGGTCTGCGGCGCGGAGCCGTCGGTCGACCGAGATTGCCACGGTCTGACCGCCCCTGGCAGGCAACGAATATCCATTTCGACACTTCCAAGTGATTTCTAAATTAGTTGCTAATATTCACTCTTTGATCTTTTGCCTTCAGAAATGCCTCCTCGCACTCGCCATGGTCGTCAAGCTCAAGACTCGAAAGTGAGCATGAATCCAGTGAAAATCAATATGCTCCAAGTGGTGGTGCCGAAAGTGAGGAAGAGCAAGAAGCGGCAGATTCTGAAAATGCAAGTGAGGACAGTGGTGATGAGATGGAGGTTGACCCAGCCATCCAATTTGTGCTCAACATGAGAAATCCAACTCAGTACACCATTCTGAGACATCATGATCAATTTAGAAGGCCTAGAGATTGCATTGACCCAAGGTTCCACACCGCTTTCCAAAAGTCGGTGTTTGAGCAAGTTTATAGAGGAAAGGCCTTTGCTGAGCATAAATGGATTTCCTGGCGCAACATAAATGACACACAGGAGTTTGAGTGTTTGCAGGATATGTTCAAGACAGTGGGCATTGACCGGATTGTGACCCTCAAGCAAGATTATGATGAAGAGCTTGTTCGTCAATTCTATGCCACAGTGTGGGTTGCAGGGGATTTCTCTCAGATGAAGTGGATGTCAGACACTCTTCAATGCTCTATCTCAAGGAGAGAATTCCGAAGGATGCTCAACATCCGCTTTGACTTTGGGGATGATTTGCATGAGGAGCACGCTCACAATCCTTTCTCCATAGATGATCTTGAGCAATTCTATAAGGCCGGAGGGCGACACACATATGGGAGGGTTGTAGGTCTGAGGACTATTCTCAGTGTGGTCAACAGGATAGTACGAGCTACCATTCTCCTTAGATGTGGTAACAACGATGAGATTAGAGGAGTAGCTTGGCATGTCATTGATGCAATCCTCCAGGGTCATCAGTTCGATGTGATCAACCTTATGATGCAGGAGATTGCTATCTCCAAGGGCACCTTTGGTCAAGGAGTCTACTATGCGCCATACATCATGAGGATGATTCAGGAGAAGCTTGGATGTGCTAGGAACAACCTCAAGGAACACAAACAGTACAAGCCCCGTCTTCAGCTCAGCACTTCTCGTGTTCCTAGAGTGCGCCAATCTCAGTTCGATCATGGCGCGAGTTCTAGTGCGGCACCTCCTCCTCCTCAAGGTTTTGATTCCTATTTCACTCCTCAGTTCGCTTACTTTGGCATGCCCCCTCAGGATTATTTTAATCCAGTGCTAGATGACATTCACTCTGTTAATGACAAGATGGCGAGGTTGAGCACTGGGCAAGAGGCCATGTATGATGATGTTAGGGGGATAAGGACTGATGTGAGCAGCTTAAATGCCAATGTGGGGAGATTATCAAATCGAGTGGATTCCTTGGGTCAGCGCATGACTTCTTTGGAGAGCTCTCACGTCTATGTCTATTCTCGTCGTCAGCACTCCGGTTCCTCTCACTATCCCATTCCTCGCCCTCCTTCTCCTCCTCAAGAATGATGCTTTTTGGTCCTTGATGCCAAAAGGGGGAGAAGTCTACCTAAGGGGAGAAGACCAGACTTCTTTCTTTCATCTTAAGTGGGTCTGGGACTAGATTTAGTGAGGTTAGTCCTCCTATTTAGTAGGTTAAGGTGAAAGGGCTATTTATCTATGTATTGGGCTATTACTATTATCTACTATGTGTTCTTTATCGTTTGTTGAACTCTTTTGAGATTCTAGGCCCTTCGAGGTTTTGTAATAGCTTAGTGAACTTTTATGTATTGATGATCTTTATGGATATCTTGTGATGGATGTTTATTGTGTCATATGCCTTTTGTTGAAAAAGTCTTTTTCATTGTTGATATTTGTATTCTTTATGCATATGTTTAGGGGGAGCTTATATTCATGATTCATGCCTATTATATTTGTGAGGTGTTTGTCATCAATTACCAAAAAGGGGAAGATTGAAGCATCTAGGCCCCGTTATTTATTTTGGTAATTAATGACAAAGCGCTAATTGTGGACTAACGATGCTTTTGAGATTCATATATTTGAGTCAGGTTCACATAATAAAAAGTGCATAGATAATTACTGAGGATTATTTGAGATGGCACAATGCAGGAAGATTGAAGACGGTAAAATTTATAGTTTATTCTTATTGATCGAGGAGTTTGGGCGATCAAATTTCATAGATTATTTTTATAGCTTTGTCGTACTATCAAGAGGAGTAATGGCCTAAGCAAAAAGATGATCAAATTGTCACATTAGGTCATTTGCATTCCAACTTCAATTTCTTCACCTTCTGACCAAGGTCGGTTTGACCGTGGATGTTGACCCGGTCTGACCGGGACTGAGTGCGGTCTGACCGCAAGTCTTTGAGAGGTCTGATCGGCCCTTTGTGGCGGTCTGACCGGACATACACCTCCGGTCTGACCGGCCTCCTTGATCCCCTCCGGCTTGGCGATCCAGAGCCGCCAGAGTCGCAGTCGGTCAGACCGAGCCGATGGCGGTCTGACCGAGCCGAGGATGGTCTGACCGGCCATTTGGCCTCCGGTCTGACCGGACCCCCTGTTGTCAGAGCAATGATTGCACTGTAACGGCTAGTTTACTAGCTGTTACAACTTAAGGCCGGTCTGACCGGCCAACCTTAGCCGGTCTGACCGGCAGGCAGCAGGGTTGGAGGATTTTGACCCCAACCGCTATTTCACTTGGTGTGGGGTATAAATAACCCCCTTGTGGCTGCAAGAGACTTCTTCTTGGCACTCTCTTCAATTGCATACACCCTTGCACCTCTCTCACACTCATTTGAGCTTTGTGTTCATCCACTTAGTGTGCTTGAGAGTTGATTTAGCCAAGAGCCAAGTGCTTTGTTTCATTGTAGAGCTAGTGTGGCACTTGATCATCTCCGAGCCGCGGGATTACTTGTTACTCTTGGAGGTTGCCGCCTCCTAGACGGCTTGTGGAGGAGTTGCCCGATGACCTCTCCAAGAAGATTGTGGAGGAGGCGCGGTGCCGAATTATGAGTGGTTTGGAGTTCACCACCTTCGGAGCGAAGGAAGAACTACCCCTAGTGATCGAGGCTTGGGTAGTCCTCTCCGTGGGCCGGCTCCTAACTTGCGCACCCCTTGACGAAGGGGGCGTGCGGTGGCTTCGTGGTTGAGCGGTGGAGTTGGGCTCGCCTCAATGGGGACTAGGAAACCGACGAGTTTCCGAACCTCGGTGAAAAACTCCTTGTCTCCTGTCTCATTTACTTATTGCATTTACTTTTATGCAATTTACTTTTGTAGAGACATAATTGAGCCACTATCACCCCTAGGATTGCAAAACTTAACTTAGTTGCTTAGTTAGACTCATCTCCCACCAAGCCTGGCAACTTAGGTTAGTTTTGGATTAGTGTCACTTAGTTTTAAATCGTCTATTCACCCTCCCTCTAGTCGACATCTCGATCCTACAAGTGGTATCAGAGCTTGGTCTCTCTTGATTGGGCTTCACCGCCTAGAGAGAAGATGTCGAACGAGGTGAACCATGTAGGGAAGGATCCCATGTTTAATGGTATAAATTACTCCACTTGGAAAATTAAAATGTCTACTCACCTTAAAGTTATGAGCTTCCATATTTGGAGAATTATGGATGTAGGATTTGCTATCACCGGTTCGCCCTTGACGGAGGTTGATCACCGCAATCTTCAACTCAATGCCTCGCCTGGCCAGGAAGCACGGGCCGACGGTTGTTGCCCTAGCCTTGCCAGTCGATGGCCTGGCAGTGGCGGCTGGTGACCTGGCAATGGGGCTGCTGGCTTGGACGCACAGGCTGGTGGCATGGACGTGCAGTCCGTGACATTCGATGACCACGTTCATCCGATGACTCATGCGAAACAAACAGTGAAGGACAATATGGTCCAATGGAGACAAAATACATGTATTTGGGTGAAGAAAATACATTAAATGGAGGAAATGTCATACAAAACAAGAAGCCAACGATTCAAGGGTTATTTTAGAGAAACGTATGTTGGAATTCCTATAATAGTGAAGCATGATGTTTAGAGTCCTATTATTGCAATTCTCATATCGGGGACCTCAGTTCACTTCAAGGTTTTGGGAAAACTTACATGAGTTGCTTGGGGCTGACTTGTTTTTCAGCACAACTTTTCATCCTTAAACTGGAGGCAAACTGAGCGCACCAATCAAATCTTAGAAGATATGCTTCGAGCTTGTGTGCTAGTGTACAACACCAATTGAGAGAAATGCCTATCTCTTGCTGAATTCTCCTATAACTATAATTTTCAAACCAGTCTCGAAATGTCACCATTTGCGGCACTTTATGGAAGAAAGTATAGAACTCCTTTGTTTTGTTCAGAAGTTGGGGAGAAACAATTCTTTGGACTAGCCCTCATTAAGGAAGCCAAGCAGAATGTTGCCATTATCTGGAGACGCCTCAAGGAGGCACAATCCTGCCAAAAGAGTTATTTAGATCGTCGCCGATGCAACTGACTTTTGAAATTGGTGACCATGTTTATCTTAGAGTCTATCCTTTGAGAGGGACACGTCGTTTCCCAAGTTTAAACTAGCACCCATATTGGTCCTTACAAAATACTTGCAAAAAAAGGACAAGTCACATACTGGCTAAAGTTACCAACTGAGGGACTCGATGTACATGATGTATTCTATGTCTCACAACTTAAAAGAGTCTTCGGATTTCTTCTGAGCTCACACCAATAGAGCATATCGACTTCCAGACGACCCGCCATACTGGGACTATCCAATTCGAGTTCTAGAAAAAGCGAAGCGTTAGGACTTGTAACCGTACTATTAATATGCTTAAGATCTAATGGGGTAACCATATCCCTGATGAAGCTACCTAGGAGCGGGAAGATTTCTTTAGAGCCAAGTCCCTACTTTCTTTCAGGACCAGTGAATCTCGAGGATGAGTTTCAATTTAAGGAGGGAAGGTTTGTATTATACTGCTAAAAGAGTACCCTGAAAATTTATGTATGAAAGATAATAGAAGTTAATCTCTCTTCATGTGCATAATTTTTTTCAGTTGTTTTTGGCTCTTATATGCATTATCATTTAGAAAGCATATGCATATGCATTGTAGTAGTAACTAAAATTTTGTCACAATATTAGATGATCCATGAAAAATTTTAGAACCTTGGTAGTTTTTTTCTCTCCTGTACATCATACTTCACAGTTTGCCATAAATCAGTGAGGGATTAAACGAGGTGTGAGCCAAAAAGTATGTTTTACCAGCTACAGGTTTGCTTTACGCAAACTCAACCTCTTTCTAATTTTTCTAGGGTGGATGCCAAACATTTTTTTAACATGAACAGATTACAAACAGTGAATTTTAGCTATTTTCCGAAAGGGCCCTTGTCTTGTCCCCCATGCGTATTTGACATTCACTGACTTGTTGGCCAAATGAATAAAATCTGAAATGAGAGAATTGCAATAATAGAACTTTAAATATCGCACTTCACTATTACAGAACCTTAAACTCGCGCTTCGCAAAAATAACCCTTATCTTCTCATTTTATATAATATTTTCTCCATTTAATTTATTTTCTTTATCTAAATACATGTATTTTGTCCTTATTAACCGTATTATCCTTCACTGCTGTAATACATGTATGTTGTTGGCTCGCGTGGTTACTACTGGGTCCAAAAGCACATGAAAAACTGATCTTGCCGGATTATGTTTCGCCAGGAAGTCTTGCGAGCTTTTTGTACGGTAATGCTCATTTACCTGTTTCTCATTTCTGCAATTGAACACATCTGACTTACAGATCTTGCATACTCCATCTGCAAAATGCATATGTGACCTGTTACCAATATGTTCAGTCTCTTAACTTACCTATATTGTTTCTCTGAAACCTAGCAGATCGTCCAGAAAGGAGAGGTCCTTCACTGACCTGGGCGCAGCGGCTTTTTCTAGGAGAAGAGAACCTGCCAATAAAAATAGTTGTTCTTGAACCACGCCGGTCGTCGACGACCGCATCGGCTCCATCACCTCGACGGCACCGGCCTCCCGCGTGCTGGCCGTCGGCCACGCCGGTTGTTGGCGACCTCATCGGCTCCCTCCCGAATCGGCTCCATCACTTCGGCGGCCAGGTTAAGGCAGCCGTGTGAAACAAACAGATCACATGAAACAAATAAAGAAGCGCATTATGGTCCAATGAGGACAAAATATATGTATTTGGGTGAACAAAATAGATTAAATGGAGAAAATGTTATGCAATACGAGAAGCCAACGATTCAATGGTTATTTTAGCGAAGCGTACGTTTAGAGTCATATAATAGCGAAGCGTGATGTTTAGAGTCTTATTATTGTAATTCTTTCATCTGGAATAATGATAGTGGATGATTCCTGTGATTTATTTTAAGTTAACCTGGAATTTAGGCAAACTTGTAAAATCTTTCACAGAAAAATAATTTTAGCTCCTTATAGAGTGAACTAAATTTTGTGAGCTTCACAATTTTATGTTCTATCTTCTGATAAATAGAATTTTGACAAAGTTACTACTGAGATTACCACTAAAATTCGTGTACATTATGTCAGGTCTATATTTCAGCTTAAATCATGAAAAATTAGTATCTCTCTGTTGCACCCTGATAAAACAGCATCTTGTCCATTAAAAATCTACTTCAGGGCATTACTCATCTCTGTGGTCAATGCATGCATTTTAGAAGCATGATTGGATTTTTTTTCAGCATATTGTGGTGTTTATTCGACTACCGTTACTTCCGTTTAGACAACGATCCCGCTGACGGTGAGGAACCTGATCGAGTACGAGGTTGAGCCAAGAGTAGAGGTTAAGCAAGGCAAGTGCGCTCCTCTCTTTGACCACATTGCAACCTATGCTTTTGGGACAAATGTTTTATCTTTGTAAAGTGTTGCAAACAAACTTATCGCTAGGACTAATTTTAATGGGAGAAGTAATAGTAGCTAAATCCTTACTTGTCGCATAGTTCATCCTTGATAATTATTTATGTACTTTCACTTGTAACCAGTAGAAATGATAAGAGCATTTTGCCTTGTGCTCAGTTGGGTATAAATATGATCCTACATGTGATCCATGCTTAGCCATGCCTAGAGCTTAACAACAAATGTCATGGCAGATTTATATTGAAGATTTTGAATATTTTCATGTTCCTGGACAGAAATGAGATTATGTTTAATTGTGAATTAAAAATGATAAAACCTTTATTTTCAGTTTCGAATATTTGTGAATGAAAATTGGCTTAATGCACTTAAGATCATACAGATCATCCTTTGCCATGACCAAGCATGTAGTGCCTTTGATTTTGGGCTATTGCCAGTACATCAGCATGTACTGACCCTTGCTTTACTTTTATGTCCTCATGTATTTTTATTTTCTTTTAGAAGTAGATGCAGGTGAGGATGATCCTCCGGCCGAGTGGTTCATTGCGGGTGACGAGTTTTTCCTGGGTGGTTTGTACTAGGGGTTTACTCCTAGCCGATGGCTTGTGGGGATTTTTGGGTAGCCAAGCTTTCCGTGAATTCTAAATAAATTTGGTATGTCGGTCATATGCACGTATATATATATATATATTTATATATATATATATATATAATGCTAAGTTTCTAGTTGTACTATACAACCATGCTATCTAATTCTGATGTCTTAGCTAAGACAAAAATACGACGTTAGCTCTTTTCCTTGAAGCTAGCGGAACATAAGTGAATATTTAAGATGATCGGGGAACTTTTGAGTAAGTAAGTCCTCTGAGATATGTAACATACCTGGTCGACATCTTCGTGTGATTTGACACAGGGACGAATCCAGAAGGTAGGCTTCAATAGACTCTAGCCTACCCTCAGATTTTTCAAGAAAAACATCAAGTACATATGTTACATCTCAATCTATGTTTCATGGAGCTCTCTGGGAATGTGCATTCACCTTGAGGAAGAAGATGAACAGAGCGATATAGGGGAGAAGAGCTGAAGAGGTACGCTAAGCACTCAGTGTTTTGGCCCAATTGGCCCATTCAACATCGCATAATGTAGGGGTAGTCTTGATTTTTGCACCAGTTGCTGACCTGCAAAGTCATGGGCACGAGGCAACGGCGGCGTGCGGGGGCTTGCACGCAGGCGCGCGTTATCGGTGCTGCAAGCCACAGCAAGGCGATTGGGCGAGTGTGTGTGGGGACTGGTCGGGGAATGGCAGCAAGTCACCAGTGAGGCACACAGCAGCGGCGGCGTGAAAACATAGGTGTGGCTACGCGTGCGGCGGCCTGACAGTCTCGTACTTCCATGCTACTCAACTCACCTGCTCCTCGCTCCCCAGCTCATGCTAATAAGCTAAGGTCATCCGCAACAGTCCTAGCTAATTGCTAGCTAGGAGCCATCCACCTCAGCACCAAATAGCTAGCAGTCCATACAACTATCTACATAGTGCTAGCTATTTGTTATTTTTAGTACTTTCATGCACAGAGGAAGAACGGATCCGCTGTGAACATTATCTTTGTGCCTAACTATGTGAAGAATAGCACAACATATAATTTGAAGAAACGTGTCATCTCAATATAACCAACTGGTAGCAACCATGACAACATGGACAAACTTTTGAACACAACAATAAAATAAAATGTCCATATGTTACTACATGATGAACCGATAAACATGAGTCAAGCCATTTCATTACATGATCAACTAAAGATAAGCAACTAGTACAACCAAAGGTTTTAAACATGGAAATAAAATAGAACGTCCATAAGTCACTACATAATGCACTAATTGATAACCATGACTCCAGCCATACATGTTTATTTTAGGCCACAAAAGCAAACTGAATAACTAACTGCATCGTTGAGGAAGAAGCACCAAAAGCCAAAAGTCAACCTCCATGATAGCCTGCTAGAAATGCCAATCAACCTCATACCAATGGTTCTGAAAAAACGAAAACAAGAATATGTCAGCTTACTCAATATAATTAACAGTGCCAGTAAGAAAAAGAAATCCACGACAAATCTTACATGAGGTTATTATAAAAAACATTTACTAGTGGGGAGCCCTATGGCCAAAACGCTGCCAAATGTGCTCAATTAAATCCTCTTTAAGTTGAGTGTGGACAGAGTGAGCACGGATAGCAGAATTTCTGCGTCGAACATCATTGAAGCATGGGTTACTTGTTTGTGGCCTTTTGCACTTCGGGAGGAAGAACAATTGATTCTCCAGGCGCATTCGATCAATAGACTCCTCCGCCATTTCTCCCTCATCTTCCACTATCATGTTGTGGAGAATAACACAAGCTTTCATGATCAGTCCAATAATCCTTGTGCTCCAAGATCGTGCTGGACGACGCACAATGTTGAAGCGAGCTTGCAGAACACCAAAAGCACGCTCCACATCTTTCCTTGCACCTTCTTGTTCTGCTGCATACACCTTGTGCTTGTCTAGTTGAGGTGAATTTATAGACTTCACAAAGGCTGCCCATTCAGGTAAATTCCATCGGCTAGGTAATAACCAGTGTTGTATTGCCTACCATTGACAGTAAACTGAACCCGAGGAGCTTCACCCTTTATCGCCTCAAGAAACAAAGGGGATTGATTGAGCACGTTGATGTCATTATTAGACCCAGCAACACCAAAGAATGCATGCCAAATATGGAGGTCATGTGAAGCTACCGCTTCAAGGATCATGGTTGGGAATCCATAGCGACCAGTGGTATATTGCCCCTTCCATGCTGTTGGACAATTTTCCCATCGCCAATGCATGCAGTCAATACTACCCAACATTCCAGGGAATCCATGAGACTCTCCAACTTGGAGCAGACGCTCCATGTCTTCAGTTGTAGGGCGTCGTAGGTACTCGGAGCCGAAAACTTCAACCACCCCTAGCGCAAATTTTTCCAAGCACTCAAGGGCAGTGCTCTCAGCAACCTTTAAGTACTCATCAAGCATGTCAGCTGCAGTCCCATATGCAAGCATACGGATTGCTGCTGTGCACTTTTGCAGTGGTGAAAGCCCCGGGCGCTTAGTACAGTCTACCCTTTGAGTGAAATAGGGAGACCAACTGCCCAGGGCATTCACAATGCGTACAAAAACATGCCTTCTCATCCGAAATCTTCTACGAAACATGGCATCAGAATATAGAGGCTCTTCTGCAAAGTAATCAGCCACAAGTCGCTGATAAGCACCTTCACGATCCCTGTTGATGTACTTTCTGGTTCGACGCCTAGATGAACTACCCACCATCTTTGCCTTAATCTTCCTAAAAATCCGGCTAGAAAGAGAGTCTAGGGCTTGTTGCTCAGCTGAGAACTGTTCTAAGGCGTCTACAGAATCCTCGGATCGATCCGACATGTTTGGAGACAAGTTTAGAAAGGGGTATAGAGGCTGGAGAGTTTGGGCTGCTGTGCATATATGCAGCTATACTGGTCATGTATATATACACACGCACAAAGGACAAATGTGTTTTGACTACTACACCAAACTGGTCATGTAATTAGTGGTACTGCATGATAATTCACAAAGCATTGGTACACGCTGTTGACCGACTAAATTTAGTGGTACTGCATGATAATTCACAAAGCATTGGTACTAGCTGTTGACTGACTAAATTTAGTGGTACTGTATGATAATTCATAAAGCATTGGTAATAGATGTTCACTGACTAAATTTAGTGCTACTGCATGATAATTAGCAATGCATTTATACATGTTGACTGGTTGAAATAGCAGTAAACAAAGTACCTTAGTCACTGTTACCGGCCAATTTCTCCCTTAGCATCCTCAGGGCAAGGACATGCTCAGCTCTAATATCCTCTGTCATCTCCCTAGTGTCCATACATAAGAGTTTTTGATACGATTCCAGTAAAGCAGCCTCCCTGTTAAGCTTTGCTGTCTGAAACTTCTTTTCAGAAATGCGTTCTTGTGCCTCTACGAAATCTTCCTGTCTTTTTTTTGTTGCAGCTTGAATGTCAATGAATTTCTTCAAGTCTTCATCTAAACTAACATCATCATCGCTGACTCTACCTTTACCATTGCGTTTTTTCTTAGCTTGATGTGTCCCCATTGGACGTTCCAATTCCCCTACAACTTCTGGTGTACTTGAGGTGTCAATTGCCTCATCTGCACCATCCAAACTCCTTTTATTTGGGTTTTCAAGTTCTTCCAAAACTGCATGCCACTTGGGTTCATCACGAAGAATCTTCCAGCAGTGTTCAACTGTGAATGGTCCTTCCTTATAGTCATCCAAATAAAACTGCTTAGCCATGTCTTTTAGCTGCTCATCTGAATATCCACTAAGATAAATTGAGGTAGCCTTCTTCCAACTTCCACAGAAAAATGCCACCCGTTTCTTAATTTTTGTCCAGCAATCTTTGAGATGTTTTACCTCTCTTTTTCGGTTTGTAGGTGTAGTCTTATTGTAGTGTCCATGTACATCACCCCAATACTTCTCATTTTTCTTGCAATTCCCACTTATTGGGTCATTTGAGTGGATCAGCCATGCACTGACCTGAATTTAGGATACATGATTAGTTGTAGGTTCATATATTTGTGTAGCTAAAAAAAGAAAGTGAGTGATACAATTTTACTTACTAGCCTCACATCCTCATCGGATCAAATACAAGGCGCTTTGCGTCCCGCCATCGTTTCCATCATCTAAGTTGATGGTGGTTTTGCCTTTCGATCTCTTTTTAGAATTTTGGTTTCTGAGTCATTTTTGGTGGTGCCACTTGAGATTCCTTTCCCATAGGTGCCCATGGTGCCGAAACATGAGGAAAGAAAGGTTGTCAGATTGTAAAATGCTCATAAAACCACCGGATGGATAGTAATCCATACCCTTTGGAAAATCAAGCAACCCATATCGTTAGTTCTAATGAAACTAATATAGCTAGTGAACTAACTGTTTTCGAACATTAATTCTAATAAAACTAATATAGCTAGTGAACTAACTATTTTCGAACAAAATTATATGACAACTAGTGCAGCAAAAAATTACATAGAAAAAAATAAAACTTACCAATTTGTGGATGTGGTCTGAAGATGTGGCTTGTGGCAAAGATCCAGGCCACCATCTTGCAAAGTCATGCCATTCGGCCATTAGTTCGAGACAAACACCTTATCAAGAAATCAAGATAAACTTCAACTAAATATCTAAAAATCAATAAGTAGCAGGAGTGACTTCATTGATTTTTTCCTAACTTCTTGCTATGTATCTAGCTAAAGGTTTTAAACCAAGAGAGAACTCGATTACCTGATGGACCTCCTATATTTGGAATAGATGAACCACCACCAAGAAGTGCAGGAACATGCGAAGCAGGGGCGGATCCCGCGGATCCCATCTGTGGTGGCAGGGCCATCTCTCGCTTCCGGCGGCTCATCACCAGGAGCGACGGATCTCGCGGGTAGGAACTGAATCGAAAGAGTCAAGCACAGGAGCTGGATTGTGAAATAAGATAGATGGGAAGATATGACGGAAAAGAAGAGGAACAGACCTTGATGCCTCCAGAACTAAATCGGAAGAAAAGGGCGGGAGAAGCTGGATTGTGGAGGGATTTTCGCGCGCTGGACAGATTTTCGCGCGCAGTAACGCGAGGGAGAAAATGGATTCCCGCGCAGGGGACGGGGGAGGAGAGGGATGCGCGCAGTGGATCTGAAAACGCTAGAAGAATAGCTAGCAGCTGGCGAGGAAGCTGGCGATTTGGCGCATCGTCGCGCGTGCGAGCTGAGCGACGAGCAAGTCGCCGGCTCGAATATTTTTTGCATCTTCTCTTTCCTCCACATAGGATACAAGCTGATGTGTACACTCAAATAGCTAGCTGACTCAGCACCATTGCGGACGCCCTAAATGGTCTTGTGATACTACGACACTATTGCTCTGCTAGTATCGTGGTTCGGTGCCTCTGAATAAATATTCTCTATTTTCTACCTTTTATCTGTTTGTCTATTGAATGAATGAGATGATGGGGTCATTGGGATTTATGTTTTGTAGTTTTCATTTGTTTGGTAGATTTGCAAATTGCAATACAGAAGAAAATAATATTTCTTAATTATTTATCATCAATTCAACCGACACCCCTTGATTTTAGTTCTATTGAGCCCGCCCTTCCATTTTATTTTGGATTCGTCAATGGTTTGACAGACATATCATAGGTTGAAGTTGATTAGTTTGATGATTTCTTATATACATTACTCAGCGTTTTGGGTTTTATATTGAGTTTGATATTCGACATGCCAGGCAGCGATGAGCGATGGTTAGCGTTAATAGTTATCTATCATCTGGATTTTTATGTAAGACCCCATCCAACTAAATATTTCGCATTGTCATGTTTAGTAGCCTGAGTGGCTTGACACTAAATGCATGTGTTTTGCTACGGATACAATAAAAAATATATAATAATATTGCTTAAAATAAATAAAAGCTTATTTTTCATCAATATGTTACCCACCTTTTTTGCTACAACGAATACTCACCTTAATTTAATTATATATATATAATGAAATTCAAGGGGTAATTGTAAAAACTACAATTAAAGTTGGTGGGACTGTCATCTTTAAAGGAGTATAGATTCCATAATGTTTATGTGACATGTGAAGTAGAGAGGCAAGAAACCTTTGGTAGTGAGGAATCCATCCAATCTTCTCAATATCGTTCACATGTTTCTCTCCGTTCCTTTTCCACGTGCGATAGCGGGAATGCCCAACTTCCTCCACCCTCTCACTGGTTTGGCAAATGAGATTGGGAAAAAGTATCCCACTCACCAAAAGGTAAGATTTGTCGTAACAATCTATTTCACCTCATTTTATTCCAACCGTCCACCCATTTCTCTATCTAAATCCCACCTCTTATAACCTTATTTGGCAAAGAGGGCTTCTACGATTTAGCCATCAAACCTAGTGGAATTTTGCTGTTGAGTGCACAAACCATCATCTTCTTGTGCAACTTATTTAATTTCTTCTCCCTTGGTTTGCTCCTCCTCCACTTGATTTTTTTTCTGCGGTTTGAGGAATTTGAAACAGGGCAACATGGGAGGAAAAATTGGAAAAGGGAGGGTTCCATCCATTGGAGTTGGTGGTGCAAAACTTATGAACTATTGACAAACTTGATTGATTCTTACCATATTGTTCTAGGTTTTGTATAGCATTATAATGATTAAAGTTTTGCATAAATGGGGTTGGTGGACTGCTTTGGGCAAATTGGGTGGTTGAATGTTGTGGGAAATAAGTTTTGTGGGAGATTTTGCATACATGGGGTAGCTTGTAGTTTGGGTCTATATTATAAGAACTTGAGCTCAACAAAATCTTGTGAAATTTCCACCCAATGACCCATTTATGTGAGCTATTATTTTATCCACTAGTTTTATGGGCTGGACAACCTTGTTTTGATGAACTAGATTGTGTCCAACTGTCCATTCAAAAACAACTTGTCACATACAGGGTAGTAAGCTTGGGAGATGAAGAGAAGCAACGTGTAGATATTGTCAACTGTTGGAGTACAATTAGAACCAAGCCTTACACTTCTTTTTCAAATATCATATTTAAAAAAATGCCATCAACAAACCTATATCGTCGTTAGGGGTTCATCCATTCACTCTATTAACCCGTTACATTTTAATGGAGAGAAATAGACGAAACTTTTAATGACAATGTTATTTCAGGACCAGTTGACTTGTATGATTGCATTTTCTGAAAGTTACATTTGTCGATGGTATTTATTGAAATAAAGCACTTGTCAATAGCCTTTGTTGAATTTTCTCCTTTTTTAAAATCTATCGTGGCTCTTCACAATGTAAATATCCTAGCGGTAGTACTATATTAAATGCCTAATCTCTATAGATTTCTATTATTCGAGCATTGGGATTGGGATCGATCAAAATCTAATAATGATATGTTCGAATTCGTAATAATTTTTTAATTCAATAATAAATTGTTATACATTTTAAAACGAAGAGGTATGTACGACAATATGTTTGTACCGTATAACTTTGTGTTTAAAAGGAAACACTATAATTGATGTAAAATTTCTCTCGCATTACTCCATGACACGAAATCATTATTAAAAATGTTATTCCTCAATACATCCTTCGTCTCAAAAAATAATTTCTAGCTATAAATCTAATCAAGATTTAATTTTTTAACAAAGAGATACTCTTTCCGTCCCAAAAAAACTCAATCTAATACTGGATGTTAAGATTAACATCCAAGTTCTATGAATTTAGACATGTCTTTGTCCAGATCCTTAGTACTATAATATGTCAACATTCAATAGTAGATTGAATTTTTTTAACGAAGAAAATACATATGTTATGTGTTGATTGGAAATAGATATCTGACACAGGAATCATATATATAAACCCTCTGTTACAGGTTATAAGACGTCTTGGGATTTGAAATTCAAATTAAGGAAGGGATGAATTCCCCTTTATACCACTGATGTCCCTTTCTTCTCCCCTCCATTGTTCAGAGGCAGTAGCTTGCAGACACGCAGAGGCCGCGTCGGCGGCGGCGGCGGCCACGCACCTCGGTGGGCTCGTCCGGAGTCTTCACCAACACCAAGCTCCTCGGCTCGCACTCCGGTGGCTAGCACAGCACTCCTCGACGCGTATTCCGGAGACGCGGCGCAGGATGCCTCACCTCGCAGCACTCCAGTGACGCGGCATGGCATGGGACGCCTCGCCTCACAGCGCACCCTCTTCAGGCTCCCAAACTCCGGCGCGCTTCGAGCTTTGCTTCTCAACACGTGTCCACGTCGACTAGTTCGAGCCCGTCAAGACCGGCAACGACCTCCCCCAAGTTTCAGAGTTCCCTTTCCATTTTCTGCTTCCTTGGACCGTCGGAGACAGGTCGTGTGCATCATCCCTTCAAGCTTCCATGGCGGTGATACGTATCTTTGACCTCAATGCTCCTCCTCCCGAAGACGACAACGAACTTGGAGGAGGCGAAGTCATACCTGACAACGAGGCTGGACTTGACATTGTTGGGGATGAAGGTGTAGGAGGTGCTGTAGCTGACGAGGAAATAGCTCAGGATGCAGGCAACATTGCTTCGGATGAAGGTGATTCATCTCGCTAAGGATGTTGGAGTATTTCAGTTTTTTCAAGTTCTAAAATGTCTGAAATTATTAAAGTTCATATATTATTTTTATGAAGTTTTGAACTTCTGAAAGGTCTGAAATGGAGTACTCAAGAGTACTGAAGATGTTGTAGGTGATGTACTGTATTCTTCACTATGAAATTCTTAACCGATGATGTCAATCAAACGCCATGTTAAGAATCATCAACCAAACATCATGTTAATATACTGAGATTTTTTTGTAGATGTTTGTACTCCACTTCAGAGTAAATGTCTATACTGAAATTTTCAGAGTACTATTCCTAAATGTTTGTACATCACTTCATGAAATGGTTGTAGAGTACTAAAATTTTTACTCCGTAGAATACCGTAAATGTATGAGTACATGTTGATCATTGCACTCCACTTCAGAAATCATGGAGTGGTCTTTGAAATTTCCAAAAATCATGGAGTAAAAACCTTGAAAGCTTGACTAAAATCTTTTTTGATTCTACTATTGTTTTGGTATGGTTGGAGAACCCCTGAAATTCTGCAATTCTTAGATGCGTACTCTTCCCTCTGAAATGGAGTAGATGTTGTACTCTTCCCTTTGAAATCTGGAGTACTCATGCTTGTTCAGTTTGTAGGTTCAGTGATGTAACCAGGAGAAGCTCGTGACTCAATTTGCCAAACAGATACACTATCAGATCGATTCATTCATTCATTCTGCTCCCATTAATTCACCAACTGTATTGAGTAAGTACTCCAATATCATGTCCCAACATGGGAGTACAGTAGAGGAGTGTATGAGTATATACAAAAAAATTTCCTTGCAAAAAAAGTACACCATGTTCGCAACATGTTACAGTCTCAAAAAGAAGTTACAAACTGCATTTACAAAAGGAAGATACAAATTGCATTATCAAATTGCGATGATGGAAGCCTCCTACTCATTGACAAGCTACATTGACAAGTCTACACATAGTTCACGTTGGTACACAAGCTAATCTATACATGTTGTAGTAGTGCAAATAACTAGAGTTTCCTTCTGCTGTGCCTATACACTTGAATGCATGTACTGTTGTTCACATACTCCTGCTGCCATTTGTTTCTTTCCATGTGCCTGAAGTTCTTGAACTGAAATAAAGAGTGAAAGAAAAAAAGTTAATTGTCCATCCATATTAATTGTCCATCCACTCCAGAATAGTACTCCTACTCTCCCACTCCTTGTAACATGTTGACAGTAGTACATGTTGATCTGTAATTGTACTCCTAGTCCTAGTACAGCTGCTTATCCATATTATTTTGAATGTTGTTAATTTGATTTAATATATTTGTCATGTTTCATTCTTGCCCTTTTAGGTGTTCAACCACAAGAGAGAAAGTCAAGAAAATGGTTATCAGATAAACAAAGATATGATGTTTACATAGCATTACATAGTAAAAATAAAGGTGGAACATTAGAGAAGGACGCCACAAAAAAGGTTGCTAAATGTTTCAATGTAGATATTCGAGTTATTCAAAGGATTTGGAAGCGTGCAAGGGAACAGGTTGCACTCGGGATTGAGGTTGATGTGTCAAACAGAAAAACTAGACGTTGTGGCCCCAACAAAATGGAAATTGATCTCTCAAAAATCGCTACAATTCCATTGAATAGAAGATCCAATGTAAGATCACTTGCAAACTCTTTGGGCGTGAGTGTTGCGACAATGCACAGAAAATTCAAGTTGGGTAAGATAAGACGCCACTCCAATACGTTGAAGCCATACTTGAGGAAGGAAAATAAGAGAGAAAGGGTGCAATTCTGCATTTCAATGTTAGATCTTGGTGATGTTGAGCCAAGATTCATGAGCATGCAAAACATAGTCCATATTGATGAAAAGTGGTTTGATATGACTAAAAAGAAGAAGCCATACTACCTCATACCAGAAGAAGATCCTTTGCGGACTGTTCAAAATAAGAATAGCATCGATAAAGTTATGTTCCTAACTGCAATAGCCAGGCCTAGATTTGGTGTGGAAGGGAATGTGACTTTTTCTGGCAAAATTGGCACGTGGCCATTTGTTAAAGAGGTGAGTTTGAGTTCATCATTTCAAATGACTTAATCTATGTTCTGATATGAACTCTTTATAATGTTACTCTTTATGAATTGGTTTCAGGTTCCTGCTATAAGAAAGAACTGCAACAGAGCGAGAGGGACTTTAGAGATCAAATCTATCATAGTCAACAAGGAAGTCATGATGCAATTCTTGATTGAAAAAGTAATTCCAGCTATTCAATCATTGTGGCCAGAAGAGGACATTGGAGAGACAATTTATATCCAACAGGACAATGCTAGAACACATGTCCCTCCAAATGACCCATACTTCTTACAAGCAGTGGCTGCAATCGGACTAAACATTCAGCTCAAGCAACAACCCTCAAATTCACGAGATATGAATGTGTTAGATTTAGGATTGTTTAGCTCCATACAATCATTAACTAATTTCTCGAGTCCAAAAACTATTCAAGAACTAATTCATGCTATCCAAGAAGAATTTGATGGTTATGAAGCTTCAAAAATAAATAGAATGTTCCTTACTCTACAGCTGTGCATGCTGGAAGTGATGAAAGTTAATGGAAGAAATAGGTACAAAATCCCGCATATGAATAAGCAAGCTTTGGAAAGATAAGGAAGGCTACCATCTTGGTTATCATGTGATGCTAGAGCACGAGAAGGCGCTGGACTATCTAGAACAAGTTGGTTAGAGTAATGGCTTAGGACACTATTGTGATGGAGTATAGAAAAGTTACAAATACTGATGTATAGGAGAAAAGTTGCAAATACTGTTGATATAAGGAAGGAAACTACAGAAAAGTATAAATATTGATGTAAGGGAGTAACTCTGGTGTTGTTTTATGGTTTATTGTCATGCACAACATATGTTCTAAAGTTTGTTTTGGAAAACAAAGTTTGGATTGCAAGTTTGGTAGGCTATTCTGCTGTCTTTTCATTGAGTGCTTGATTTTTATGGTCTCTAAAATTGAATGGATACATGAATCATGGTGTCATGCATGATGTTCAGTGGAGTATGATGCAAATGAATTGAGCACGTTTAAATAGGGTACATACAGTAAGATAACAATTGTTAGTTGGACAACCTAATTTAATTTTGCGAGAAGATTAGTGTTTGCATTGTGAACAACTAGCTCATTTCTGTATCAGATTAAACAAACACTATTTTTCTCCCTTGCAGTATTAATAATCCATGTACTCCTACTCTCTTGCATTGGTCCAAATGGTTGTGCTATGAAAAATCTGAAACTACACTGATTGAACATTGTGACAGTGACTGAAGAAACATTACCTCCACTAATATTTGACCTCTGCCGTTACCTCCTCCTTGAGATGCAAGAGCCTATGGTTGTCAACTCACAGCATCTGAATCAACCAACCAAGAAGATAAGTTTGTACCTTTAACTTGTAGAGTTGGCACCATTAAAAAAACTGCACTTTCAAGAACACCAATTACCCTCAAATCAACCAATCCAGACATCCACTGACCTCCAATTTCAAAAACTCATTAGTACCAATTCTATAAAAGAAAATTGCCAGCAAGAACCAGAAGCAATACTCCATTCCAATTCTTCCATGCTGGTCCTTCCATAGATGGATAGAGCTCTCCTTTACTAGCAGACGGGCGCCGTCGCTGCTGGTATGTTCCAATTCTTCCTTGATGTTGCTTCGATAGATCCAACAATAATGTTGCAGCCGCAGATCCAACAAATTCTCTCTTTACCTAGTGGTGATACAATTGCAGCAGACACAGTCTTCTCGTTCATGCCAAGAACAAAGAGTCTTCTTGTTCTTGCCAAGAACAAAGAAATATACTTCGTACCAGGAAGGCTAGTTGCTGCTTGCCGGCGCCAACGGTGCACCACACGAGCTCCTCCGTGGTGTAGTTCCCCTTGGCATCCACGTGGGTGAGCTTCATGTGGACGCCTGCGTCGCCGCCTCATCTGCTGTCGCTCATGCAGCCACTGCCACCGCCTCCTCGAGCACGACGGAGATGACCAACCATAAGGTCCCATAGGAAAAATATGAGCTTGACACCAGGACATCCTTGAATGTGACGAAGAGCTCCTAGCGGCAGAGGCAAATCAGCCATGCCGACCGCAACGCCGACGAAGAGCTCCTTTCATCGGGAGACGCTTGAGGTGGAGGCGATTTGGGGGAATACGAAGGCGACGGAGACGGAACGAAGGCAACAGCGCTAGATCAGGAAGATGAAGGCGCTGGATTTGGGGGAGGCGGGACAGGAGTAAGGGTAGTTTGGAAAGAAAATACCCGGTGTAAGCTAAGCTACCCCCGAACGACTTATAACCTGAAAAAAGGTGGTGGCCCAGGACGACTTAGAGCATGTCCAACGGGATCCAAAAAATAAATCTCTAAATCTGTCAGAGATTCTAAGATATAGAGTATCAGTCAAAAAATTTGTTACGATGGATTCTCTGATTGCTTCTTAATATCTTAACTAACTTTTCCACCTCAACCGATTGGATATTTTCATGCTGAAAGATACGCGTCGTCGTTGTCGCGGGATGGGCGCTACAGGCAGGCAGCAGCTGCGCAGCTGATCGGCAGACGTAGGTAAACGCGCTAATCGTCGGCAGGATAGCAGCAACAGGCAGTAGCCGCGCGGCAGGGTCGGCGGGCAGCAATCCAGGGAAACCCAAAAATGGTCGGCAGCCTGTGCAAGGTACCAAGTACTACAATCAGATGCAGGTCCCCTGTTAGCTGAGATTAGGAACTGCTGATTACACTGCAGTACTTGACACTGGGAATACAGTTTTGAAAAGTAGCATATACCAAAGAAACATTGACTTGTAATTACTCTCATTGATGTGCAATAACCCTTATTGAAAGTAGTGAAATCACTAGTCTGAAATTATTGAAAGTAGTGAAATCACTAGTCTGAAATTATTCTAGGACAGTACAGACTTAAAACAGCAGCTGGAAACCTAATGAACCTTTCATGCATTTGTTGTGCAGGCAAACCTTCAGGCAATAGGGATAAAAACGGTCGGGAAAAAACCTTAACCATTCCCGTTCTCATATTTTTTTTTAGCTGGAACGAAAACGGAAACGGAAAAGATAGACGGGAAAACGAATTCGGTAATACGAGACATCGGGAACGGTCGGGAATGGTCGGGAGCATGTCAATTACGATCGGGAATCGGTAGAAGAAAACGGGAACGTCAACACACATATAACCACTTCAAAAAATTAACTAGATGCAACAATTACAACCATACATAATCTCATGGTATGAGTGAAGGTTTTATTATGCACATGAGCTTACAATGTTTCAAAAATTTTATGAGTGAAGGTTTAATAGACTAGAGTAAATGTTTTATTATGCACATGAGCTCAAAAACGGGAATTTCCCACGGGAATTTTCCCGGATAAATACGAGATCCGTGAATACGGTCGGGAAAAACCCCAACCATTCCCGTTCCCATTTCCCGTTTTCCCGACCATTCCCGTTCCCATTTCCCGTTTTCCCGTTCCCGTTTTTTTCCCGTTCCCGTTTTTCTCGCGGATACAGTATTCGGTCGGGATTTTCGGTATTCGGTGACGGTCGGTACGGGATTTTTCCGTCCCCGCTTTTATCCCTATCAGGCAAAGCTCTTCTTGCTTTCCTGCGATGCTGATTACTGAAATGACTCTCTGTACTGATTACTGAAACCTTCAGGCAAAACTATTCTTGGGACGAAAAGAATCTCTCTGTACTGATTACTGAAATGGAAGATAAATTGTCTCATACAAAATCCATCCAACGAAACGGAAAATAATAGCATCAAGCAACACAAGTTCTTGGGCTAAAAAAATGAAATGTAAAGAGGGAATAACATCAACCTGAACTTCTCTGTTGCGGGGCTAAAACAACTGTTCGTGGAGCTGTTGCCGCCTCTGTTCTTCTGTTCGTGGGCTAAAACAAATGTAAACAAAATCCCGAGCCGAAGCAGCTGCCGCCGCCACCTCTGTTCCTACAAGGATCAACAAGAAAATACTCAGACATTCATACAACATCCTCACAAATTTTTTTATAGTTCAACAAATGTGCCTATGTCGCCCGAAACCAAATCAGAAGCAGAATAGGTTGCAAATTTCAGTTATATATATGGGACTAGACTCGGTTGCAAATTTGTTTGCTTTCTAAACATACTCTTCAGTTTCCTTTGTATTCATAAATTTTGTCTGAGTGGACTACCCGATTAAATTGGAATCATAAAATATGTCAGTGCGTTGTAACGGGCGATATTTTATTTTATCATAATTATTCCAAAGTTGAAGTCTTATGTAATTTTAATTTATTTTTTTCCTTATATTTCACCTGAGGTCTATTTCAGCATTAAGATTGCAGATTAATTTTATAAACACTCAAGGGGTTTTCTGCATTCTGCAAAATAGCCAGATGGACTGTAGGTTAATTTTATAAACATTCAAGGGTTTTTTCTACAAAATAGCCAGACAAAACAAAATTTTGGGTGAAAACACTACTTGTTTTATAGATAGTTATAGATTATAGATTATAGATATAGATTTTGAGCTCTAGTCTTAGCGCCTTCTAATTAATTAAGCTGCCATCTACATTACTGAACTCAGTCTGTGAAGCATGTATGCAGGATAGCAAGCCTACAGAAGCAGTAGGTTGATGTGCTTGTGTCGTCGAAAACAAATTCAGAAGAAGCAGGTTAATGTCGCCACTCACCTTGTCGCCGTTTCCCTGGTCGCTCGCGCCGGTCGCCGCTCCTCTCGCCGCCCGTGCACGGTCGCCGCTTCCCTGGTCGCTGTGCCCGGTCGCCGCGCCCTCGCCGCTCCCCTGGTCGCCGCGCCCACGCTTGCTTGCCGAACCCGTGCCCCTGTTCGCCGCACCATTGATCAGAAATTTCACGCCCTCGCGCCATGCCAGATATCGCGCCAAATATCTCCTCAGGTTGGTGGGAAGGAATTTATCTCCTCAGGTTGGTGGGAAGGAATTTTAGAGAAGCAATGAAATTCGTTTTCTAAAGTACTTGTAAAAATCAATATAGAGTCTGTGTTGAAGCCACTTTTTTCTAAAAAATTCTTAAAAACTGCTTTAGAGATTCATTTGAGGACATCGTTAGACATGCTCTTTATAACTAGCAGAGGATTTACATCCGATGCTGTCAGGCTACATCTCTCAACGATGGATGAAGCCACATCCCATCTCTCCTTTGTTTTCATGTGCAGGCAAAACGAACCTCTCTTCCTTTCCCCAGCTCCGGGTAAAACGCGCACGTTTTCAGAAGCTTCGTGCCTCTCCGCCCTCCATGTGCCGTTTCTCCCACCTTGAGACCGATCCTAGCCGTCCATCCCCAGATCTGACGGTCCACATAACATCCCACCCGCACCCGCGACTTATTGTTTCTCTCCTCTTCTTTTTGTTTGCCCCTTCCGTTCCACCTCATTTTCTCCACCCCCTCCCCCCACCTCCGGAAATCGCTGTGGTGCGCGTCTCGCGCAGATCAGGTCGGATCAGGTGAGTCCCCTCCCCTCCCCTCCCCGCCGGAGATCGGATCAGGTGATCAGGTTTATGTGTTCTGGATCGATTGTTGTAAGGATCTCTTGCCCGTGATGCCACTGGATCTTTTTTTCTTTTTTGCTGAGATTCATGCCGTGTTTGTTCTTCGCCGCGAGTAGAAATTGATCAGATCCGGTCGCCATTTGCGTGATTTGATTTGGGTTGGGTTTGGATCTAGCGCGGATTTGCGCTGAAATGGGGAGATTGAATGGATCGCGTGGATGGATTTGCAGGTGAAAGCAAAGCCGTGGTAGGGGAAGATGGGGTTAGCGTTCGGGAAGCTCTTCAGCCGGCTGTTCGCCAAGAAGGAGATGCGGATCCTCATGGTCGGCCTCGACGCCGCCGGAAAGACCACCATCCTCTACAAGCTCAAGCTCGGCGAGATCGTCACCACCATCCCCACCATTGGTCAGACACATGTTCTGTTTCTGTATATGATTATATATGCCAATTACTTTTGCCTTGCTGCATGCTGTTTGTGTCCATATCCAGAACGGAATTTAGTTCGTGCTGCTATTTTCATGGCTGCATGAACAGCAATTTTCCATTTCTTACTTTCTGTGTATTATGTATGTTAATTTCTTTAGCCTTGTTGCTTGCTGTTTGAGTTCATATCCACAACGGAAGTAAGTTCTGCAGTGTTGGTGCCGCTAGGTTTTCATGGCTGCACGGACTTCAAAATTTTCTAATCGAGTATATGATGATATGATCCATATTCCATGTGGCAGTGGGAACTAATTGGATGCCAAGTTCTTCCAGCAGTTGATGAACAGAGAGATGTCTTGTTTTCATTTTTTTTCTACTTGAAAAGCTGTTTGAATAATTGCATAGCGCTGGGACTGCTGCTGCTTTTGAAATTTAAGGCTCCAACTTAACATGTAGGATATCAATCGAATTTTTAATTGTCGAGGATGACTTTATTAGGCATCTTGTTAGGTTTTAAATTTTAAATATACAACATTTGGACAGGAAATGCATAGTGATCACGTCTCTTTTATTTCTTTTGACTCCTTGTGCTATGGCATATCTTTTGTTTCAAAATAAGTGGTTTTATTTGAATTATAGGGTTCAATGTCGAAACTGTTGAGTACAAGAACATTAGCTTCACCGTCTGGGATGTCGGGGGTCAAGACAAGGTAAGAACTATTGCCATATTTTTACCCTGCATTACTAAGTGTTACAACCTATTTGATGCTATCTTTTTTGTTCACCCTTCAATTAAATATATTTTCATTACTGGTATATATTTTTCTAGTGATTTGTGCTGTACTCTCTCTGTCCCAAAAGGAATCCAATCCTGGTGATGTATCTGGACACGCACTATGTCCAGATTTATTCTCATAATTGTGTTTCTTTTGGGGACAAGAGGGAGTATACATTAAGCTGTATGATAACTATGACAATTGTAAAAAACTTGGTCCTATGTCTTGATTTATTTTAATATGTAAGCTGTTGACATATGTCATCTGATTATCTCACCAAATGGTTGATCTTTGTTCTGCTTCTGGAAACAGATCAGACCTCTTTGGAGGCATTACTTCCAGAACACACAGGGTCTTATCTTTGTTGTGGATAGCAATGATCGTGACCGTGTTGTGGAGGCTAGAGATGAGCTCCACCGGATGTTGAATGAGGTAAGTTGTTCTCCTTTGTCACACTCTTTTGTGCCATCACTGTTCCATATGCCTATTTGATCAATTATGCCTCTGGTTTGATGTCCATGGTGATTGACAAAGCAACTGTGAAAATATCACATTCCAATTTATAAGCTGACAACTTTCTGCAACCCTATTTGCTGAAATTTAATTATTTGCTGAAATTTAATTGGATTAATGGCAGGATGAGTTGCGTGATGCTGTGTTGCTTGTGTTTGCCAACAAGCAAGATCTCCCAAACGCGATGAATGCTGCTGAGATTACTGATAAGCTTGGATTACACTCCCTTCGCCAGCGACACTGGTAAATACGAATTACTGGTGGATTCTTGCTGTTTTCTTTTCAGTGTTTGATGTAGATATAGTTTGATGCTCACCAATAACTGATTATATACTAGGGAAAATTCCTTCTGACCTTTGTTTGGATTGTAACATGTCACTTTACATTATTCATGTTCCTCACTGCTTCACTTTTTCCCATTGGTACTCTAGATCTCAACCTGGCCTTTCTGACAGGTACATCCAGAGCACTTGTGCCACAACCGGAGAGGGTCTGTATGAGGGCCTGGATTGGCTGTCCAGCAACATTGCTAGCAAGGTATATTAAACTATTCATTCATTCTCAGTTCAATTGTTCTATTGCTGGAGTTTATTCTGGTATTGTGCTTGCATAGACACTTGCCTTTTCAAAGTTCTGTGTATACCTTTTCATATTATTTTTTGCTGTTCTGCTCTTGTAGGCTTGATGCTTGGAGCGTGGACCTTAAGACATGGAGCTGACTAGGGGCTATGCATTGTATCTCATTCATATGTAGGACGAAGCACTGTTTCATCAATCTGTTAGGTGCCTTCGGCGAGTCCAATATTTTTGTAATGATATCTCACTTGAATGTTCCCTACTTTTGGATATTATTTGTATCTCTTCATTCTGCACAAGGATTTACAGCATGATGGATGTTTCCGCGACATGTTATATCGAACTTGTCAATTACTACTATTTAGCTCGAGAGAAAAGAAATATTTCCTTTTTTCACGTTATAAAACGTTTCGAGTTTTGAATAGAGTTATGCATAGATTCATGTGTATATATATATATATATATATATATATATATATATATATATATATATATATAGAGAGAGAGAGATGGGCTACTGTGTGGCGCGCGCACGCCCCATCCCGTGTGGCATGGCCAAATCTCTAATGTGAAAACTCAAATTAAAAATCCGAACCGTTCAAATTGTTCTACATATTAATATTGTCTTGTATACCAAATTTTACATTTTTTTTGAATTTTTTTACTATTTTATCGATAAGTAAAAGATGCATTAATCCAACGATTTTTGAGTATCTATTTTATTGCATCTTTGACCTATCTCGATAAAATAGTAAAAATTAAAAAATATAAAATTTTGTATACAAGGCGATATTAATATATAGAACAATTTGAACGGTTCGGATTTTCAATTTGAGTTTTCAAATTAGAGATTCGGCATATATATATAGAGATGGGCTCGTGTGGCGCGCGCACCTCATCCGTGTGGCGTGGTCGAATCTCTAATTTGAAAACTCAAATTAAAAATCCGAACGTTCAAATTGTTCTACATATTAATATCGCCTTGTATACCAAATTTTACATTTTTTTGAATTTTTTACTATTTTATCGATAAGTCAAAGATGCAATAATCCAACGATTTACGGAGTATCTATTTTATTGCATTTTTGACCTATCTGATAAAATAGTAAAAAAATTCAAAAATATAAAATTTAGTATACAAGGCAATATTAATATGTAGAACAATTTGAACGGTTCGGATTTTCAATTTGAGTTTTCAAATTAGATTCGCCACGCCACACGGATGGGCCGGCGCGCGCCACATAGCCATATATATATATATAAGAGAGAGAGATGAGCTCTTGTGTGGCGCCGCACGCCCATCCGTGTGGCGTGGTCGAATCTCTAATTTGAAAACTCAAATTGATTGAAAATCCGAACCGTTCAAATTATTCTACATATTAATATTGCCTTGTATACCAAATTTTATATTTTTTTAATTTTTTACTATTTTATCGGATAGGTCAAAGATATAATAAAATAGATACTCCGAAATCGTTGGATTAATGCATCTTTGACCTATCGATAAAATAATAAAAATTCAAAAAAATATAAAATTTGGTATACAAGGCGATATTAATATGTAGAACAATTTGAACGGTTCGGATTTTCAATTTGAGTTTTCAAATTAGAGATTCGACCATGCCACACGGATGGCGCGCGCGCGCGCCACACAGATATATATATAGATGGGCTGCGTGTGGCGCGCGCACAGCCCATCCGTGTGGCGTGGCGAATCTCTAATTTGAAAACTTAAATTAAAAATCCAAACCGTTCAAATTGTTCTACATATTAATATTGTCTTGTATACCAAATTTTATATTTTTTAAAATTTTTTTACTATTTTATCGAGATAGGTCAAAAATACAATAAAATAGATACTCCGAAATCGTTGGATTATTGCATCTTTGACTTATATGATAAAATAGTTAAAAAATTTAAAAAAATATAAAATTTGGTATACAAGGCGATATTAATATATAGAACAATTTGAACGGTTCGGATTTTTAATTTGAGTTTCAAATTAGAGATTCGGCCACGCCACACGGATTGCTTAGTAGCCATATATATATTGACTTAGTGATACTTTAAACCGATTAGAAATTTGATAAAAAGTTTAAAATATTTACGACTCGAATATTATTAGTCAGAAAAGTATATTGATGAATAGGATAAGTTGCATGTATATCGACGGCGGCGTGCTAGCTCACGCGTGCAGCGTGTGCTCGGCCGCCGCTCATGGCAATGCACGGCGATGGAGGAGGCGCGTGAGTCGGGTTCGCCTGTTAGAGGTGAGGAAAGTGAGGCAACAATGAAGCGAGAGGTTATACGAATAGGAAATTTTACAGATTTGAAAAAAACGATTTGATGATCGAAAAGTTATAGATTTTTTAGGTAGTTAAGATAAGCTATATCGTACGTATAACTGGTTTTTTTAAAAAAATAGCCAGGTGGATTACGGGCTAATTTCAAAAAAACTCAAGGGGTTTTCTGTAAAATAACCAGGCAAAACAAAATTTGGGTGAAAACACAACTTGCTTTATAAATAGTTATTACTAGCAATTGTGCCCGTGCTTGCAACGGGTGAGGTCGAGACGTGGCGCGGATGAGAACGGGAGGAAGGGACGCATGAAGTCTTTTTTCATCCAAGTCCTTCCTTTATTTCTTTTCAGCATTAGGACTACGGGTTAATTTCGGAAAAACTCAAGAGGTTTTTTTGCAAATAGTCAGGCAGAACAAAATTTTAGGTGAAACCACTACTTGCTTTATAAATCTATATCTATATCTATAATCTATATCTATAACTATCTATAAAGCAAGTAGTGTTTCCACCCAAATTTTGTTTTGCCTAGCTATTTTACAGAAAACCCCCTAAGTTTTTCCGAAATTAACCCGCAATCCACCTGGCTATTTTTAAAAAAAACCAGTTATACGTACGATATAGCTTATCTTAACTACTTAAAAAATCTATAACTTTTCGATCATCAAATCGTTTTTACGTCCAAATCTATAAAATTTTCGATCTGTATAATCTCTCACTCCATTGTTACCTCACTTTCCTCACCTCCAACAGGCGAGCCCGACTCACGCGCCTCCTGCGTCGCCGTACATTGCCCTGAGCGACGATCGAGTACACGCTGCACGCGTGAGCTAGCGCGCCGCCGTCGATATACATGCAACTTATCCTATTCATCAATATATTTTTCTAACTAATAATATCTGAGTCATAAATATTTTAAACTTTTACCAAATTTCTAATCGGTTTAAAGTATCAGTGAGTCAATATCTATTTCCATTATATTTTTGACTTAATTTGGTGAAATTAAATTAAGTTAGACTAAATGTCTATCTAATACTATTTCTTAATCAAGGTCGAGTGATACATAAAGTTGAAGATACCCTTACTTTCAAAGTTATATATATGTATATATAACTATCTATAAAGTAAGTAGTATTTTTATCCAAAATTTTCGCCCGTCTGGTTATTTTACAGAAAATCCCTTGAGTGTTTATAAAATTAACCCGCAATCCCAATGTTGAAAAGAAAGGGAGGGCTTGGATGAAAAAAACCTCCTACGTACCTCTCTTTCGTCCCATCCGCGCCGCGCCCGCGCGCGCTTGCGCCTCCCCCGTCGTCGCTCGGAGCTCCGCCGCCGCTGGACCTTCGCCCTCGGCCTCGCTTCCCCTCCTGCGTGTCGTGTTCCGTTGCAATGCACGGGCATTTTGCTAGTAGTTATAGATATAGATTATAGATATACTAACAATTTGTGCCCGTACGTTGCAACGGGTAAAGTCGAGACGCGGCGCGAATGGGGATGGTAGGGAGGGGCGCAGGCGCCGCGCGGGAGCTCTGAGCAGAGATGGGAGGGAGAAGCGTAGGCGTGATGCGGGGCGTGGCGTGGATGGGGACAGGAGGGAGGGGCGTAGGAGGTTTTTTTTCATCCAAGCCCTTCCTTTCTTTTCAGTATTAGGACTGCGGGTTAATTTCGGAAAAACTCAAGGGGTTTTCTACAAAATAGCCAGACAAAACAAAATTTGGGTGAAAACACTACTTGCTTTATAGATAGTTATAGATTATAGATTATATATATATATATTCAAATTCATATGGATTTCAATGGATGGAAATACCAAAACGTGAAATAATGTGGAACGAAGGTAGCATTGAAGTTGGTATGCTGGAACCCTAGGTGGTACCAAAATTGAAGTGAAACTGTGCGATGTGATGCTAATCATTTTGCGTTTATGTATGTCCGGCTTTCCTCGAAAAAGAAAATGACCTGAAAAGAAAAATGTTCACAGGTCAAAAATGGTTTTAAAAAAACATGTTTTGTGCTACAGCATTTTAAGTATTGCAATTTTCTGCATTTCATCTACAAAGGCAAAGGATGCTGCTCTCCTAGGTGTAAGTTAGCCCTCACTATGTTTACCCTGTACTAAAGGAAATCGATAACTATTCCTTCGTCTTTTAATAGATAATGTTTTTAATAGATAACATTGTTAAAAATAGATAACGTTGTTGAATGACCTATTAAAAATTTATATAAATTTTATTTATTTTGTTTTGACATGTTTTACCATTTAAAATATATTTTAAGTATGATTTTAGAATTATTTTTTTAATAAAAAACGAATGGTGAAACCCTATTAAGTCAACGACGTACGAAAAGGACGTATTAGATTACCATCAACCCAAATTAAGGTGTACATTAATATGAGCCAAATTATTATTATTATTTAAAAAAGTACACATTCCATTGTTTCAAGGATACTTAGGATGTGAGTCCTAGATTTTGTATAATCATTTGAACAAATGGATGTGAATGAATGGTATAAACAAATTAATTTGTGTGCACTTCGCTTGACTAAACATGATGCAGTTTGTGATTACCTCGTTGGACTGGGTAACTTGGTTTTGGTGCTCTTGATACCTCATTCAAGGAATACAAAGATGTACCATCGTCCTGAAACAAGGATTTTCCCCTTCCTACAAGCATTAAAATAACACTTAATATCACATTGGTTCTATTCAAAAACAAGAAATATTTGATAATGCAAATGCAAGCTAGTGTGCTATTATTTCATATCATAATTAATAAGATACACAACTAGTCCATTGGTAATTTTGTAAAGCATAAACATTCTAATCCATTAAAAAGCTACTACAACATTTACTACTACTACTTCTTCACACAAAAAAGGACGAGGGTTTCATGTGATACTCGTATGTCTTATATTTGACCTTATTGTTTTGTGCTGCTCCATTTCACAAATTTTCTCTATTTGCTCAAGATATTATTCATGTTTTCTGTCGATTTGTCGATTGAGAAAAACAACAGAGTACATAGGCCTCGTTTGGTAGGGATTCTCCTCCCTGATTCTCAATAGAATTAGTAGAATCCTTGCCAAACGGGTTATTTTGCAACCGATTCGAGAAGAATCAATTCAAGTGATTCAACAGTTTTACATAGGGAATGAGAATCACCTAAAAGTTTCTCCTCGAATCATCGAAATCGGTTTCTTCCTAAAATCACCGAAAATCAACTAAAATATTATTTTAATTATTATTTTATTATATCGATTCCGATTCTCTCCAAAATCGATTCGGAAGAGTTAGGAGCCCTATCAAACGGACCCATAGTTAGTTGTTGCAGTATTTCCACTCTTTGTCCATATTTAATAAAGTAAAGAATAATACTTATTTCTTAATAGTAATAATAACAATTGGCATTCATAATTATGTTATTTTGGTTTAGCAATGTAACCTTAAAAATCCAATTCTAAATATATAAACAAAACCAATATATGCAAAGCCACTTTCCCCGGTCACGTATACATCATTTTGGACTTACATCAAGTCAGACTCTAAATTATCCACACCATTTTAAATATATTTGACGTTGCATTCAAAATGAAAACATGTTTTCCTTGTCTAATAAAAAAAAGTCAAAGTTTCATTCTGGAGACTGTTTCAATACCAAGTTTGGATATTTTCGTCGCCCAATTCCCCGAAAAATTCCATGGGTAGATTACCTGGCCGTTTTGAAGTCCACTAGAATGGAAATCCCCGGCCCAATCCACATCAAATCCCTAGGAAAAGCTTCCACGTCATATTGGCCCCACGTGCGAGATGCCACGGGCCACAACACTCTGCTTTAGAAGATTTATTCTATATTTATTATGATACGAAATTATTTTTTTAATCTTTTTCAATATCTCTCTTGAAGATTAACCGACCAGGGCAGCCTTAGTGAACCGATGCCGCCCCTTCCCCTTGTGAACCCACACCGACGCGCTTCCTCTCGCTGCTGCCGGCACAGCATTATCAACTTTTAAATATTTAAAATTAGAAATATCAAATACATTTTCGCAAGTAACTATTACATATACTGTTATGGTCATCTTCTATATATGAAAGAACCTATATATATATTTTTCTATAATCTATAACTATTAACTATATATATAAAATAAATAGTGTTTTCATCTAAAATTTTTGTTTTGCACGACTATTTTATAGAAAACCCCTTGAGTGTTTATAAAATTAACCCACAGTCCCAATGCTGAAAAGAAAGGAGGGCTTGAATGGAAAAAAGACCTCATACGCCCTTCCCTCCTGTCCCCATCAACGTCGCGCCCCGACTTTACCAGTTGCAACGCACGGGCAACTGTGGGCTTGGATGGAAAATAACGTCCGTTGCAACGCATGCGCCCCTCCCTCCCGTCCCCATCCACGCCGCACCCCATGCCGCGCCCCGCGCCGCGCCCCGCGCCGCGCGTGCGCTCCTCCCTCCCGTCGCTGCTCGGAGCTCTCACGTCGCGCCCGCGCGCCCTCCCTCCCGTCCCCATCCACGCCGCGCCCTCCACCGCGTGTGTGCCCCTCCCTCCCGTCGCTGCTCGGAGCTCCCGCGTCGCGCCTGCGCCCCTCCCCCTCGTCCCCATCCGCGCCGCGCCCCGACTTCACCCGTTGCAACGCACGGGCATAGTTGCTAGTGTGTGTGTGTGTGTGTATATATATATATATAGACACACTAGTATAGTGTTCGTGCTAATGTCACGGTTTCATTTAAGAGACGCACTTAAAAACGACGGCAAGATTCTTTTTATAGTTTTTCAATTGCTGGAGCTGCTGCTGGTGATGTTGACGATGTCGGTTGAGGGGCTGGGTGTCGCTGACAGCCAACCTCCACGGCTGCTACCCACTGCTGCTGATGCCGGAGCGAAGGTCAATCCTGGCGCTGAGGTGGGTGAAGGTGGAGGCAGGGGCGGCACGAACGCGAGGAGAGGCTTTGGTGCTGGCGGTGGGTTCCGGTGCATGAGCTGGATGCGCACTGGAGCTATGGTCGTCTTTCTCGGGGTGGTGCGGACCCTGGTTCCCCTTGGGCGACGAGCCGCCTTGGAGAATAGCATTCTCCCTTTTGAGGCGAGCCACCTCATCCTTAAGCCGCACAATCTCCAGTAGCTTCTGATCGTTGAGGCCTTGGACGCCCTATGCAGGTTGACATGTATTGGCATGTATAGTGTCCAGCCCCTGCAACATTGTGCACATGTGCCCGAATGTCATGTCGTTCTCCATCACTGCTGAGAGGAAGGTGTTGGTACGGTCAAAGTCACCACGACTTGGGTGGTAGCGGTACGTAGTGTCACAGAAGTCGATGTCGTGGTGCTCCCGGAGTCTGGACATCATCCGATAGGCGGCCTCCTGGCAGGCATGCTCAAACGTGCCTCTCGAAGCAATCACCACCATGTTGGGCAACACAGTGGGGATGCCATGCACCTCCGAGCTAACTCGGTGCGGGAAGTCGCCGTTGAGTGGGCGAATTTGCGTGTACTTTGGGTCATTGAGGTACCCGACCAGAATAGTCATCCTGCTGAGCTTTGCCACGAAGTCTCCCATGCGTTGACCACGGTGCATCGTAGGAAAGCCTAACATCTATAGAAGACAAAGGGGAGAATCAATGTATGCTCAGATCAAAATTAAATTATTATTAAAAATATTTTTATGTGATACTAACTGTATTAGATTCGTGTTTTAAAATATTTTTATGTCATACGAGTTGTTTATAACATAGTATGAAGTAAATTAATGATAAAAGTATATCATTAAATACCACGTAAAAAAGTAGCCGAGAGCTCCCCATGCTCGTCAGAGTAAATACTTATATGTATATGTAGTGACGATTTGGCTAAATGAATCATTACAACATATATTTTTTCGTACTAAATAGAAAAATAAAATTCATATTGTCTAGAACGCATGTTCATAGTCATGATTACCATCGAATACTTGTCGGAGTTGAGAAAAAAAGCTTGTTCTAGCAACTCAGTGGAGCAGGAAAAAGTGAAATTTAAAATTTTGGAACCTCCAATCCTAAATATATCTCACCACACATAAAATGTGTGGGCAGAAATTTATGTGTCCATCACGACTTAAATGAATGTAAAAAACTACGTTAAAAATACTCTAAAATTAAAATTAAGTTTTAAAATTCAAATTTGCCAACAATTAAATTCAAATTCTTTATATGGTAAACAATGAGATAAGCTGCTTGTTTTGATTTTTTGATTCAAATTCAAATTCTTTATACTCTAAAATAATTTCTTGATTTGGTATTAGATTCTATCACTCCAACAATGGTGTCTATCAGTAAAAGAATGGTAAGGGTGGACATCTACAAGCGACAGGCAAAACCAAGATACAATGTACAGATGGAATTTAGTTAGGATCCCTGATTTTAGCAATATGGTCTTGCAGGAAAAAAGATACAAGATTTTCCTTCGCAAAAGATATATATGGCTCGGTTTGAACTATCAAAATAAATTGACTTAAATTGAAACACATATTTTTTTTGGCTTCTAACTTTTGGGGGCTGTGTTGTGAGGTCACAACTCCCACTTGTCTAGGGATAGGACTGATTCTATGCTAAATGCTAGCTCCACATCTAAGTCCATGTTGCTAACACGATCAAACATAAAATCACATATCAAAACATGCTATGTATCTACAGCAGGTAGATAATGATGTCATTGTGCCGCCTACTGAATGGAAGTGTAGCAAGTGTGATAAAATAGATAATCTCTGGTTAAATTTAACTGATTGCATGATCATCTGTGGAAGTGGGGGGAATAATCATGCTATTGAACACTATGGACAGACTTGCTACACGTGCAATTTGGAGACCCAGTACGCATGCAACAGGTAAAAACAAAGGGTAACCACATAGGGTATAGAGTTTGAAAAAACAAAGGCGGCCAAGCCAATACTCAAGAAACTTCTACCCATCCTCCATTCATATGCAATTTAGATCACATACAGTGATCACAGCTGATGATCCCATACTGTGATTTATATCATCTGTAAGCACACTGATAAGAAACTGTATTTTGCTACAGAAGGTTTCCAAAAACACCATTCGGGATTGTTAATCTGACAAGGATCTATCATGTTTACAACTTTACAATGCATAGGAAAAATATAGGCACAGGCAGCTTTTGTTCGATGGTGTCCAAACTTAGCCTTGAATATGGTTTTTTTGGCGGGAATTAACATTTTTTACTGAATGAGATTATTGACAAAAAATTTAAGTTTCCATGTTGATAGTTGGGAGTTGTTATTGGATATCAGCTAGGAGTTGATTGATATTAGGAATATTTCACACTGTTTTGAACGAACGTGTGAATACAAATGAAGGTTGCAACGTGCGTCTAAAAGCACTAGTACATAAACACCTATAGATGCCGGTTGGGAAACCCGTATAGGTGCCGGTTTCCCAACCGGCATCTTTTACTCGGCACCTATGCGATATCTCAAAGGTGTCGGTTTAGGAACCGGCACCTTTGAGGTCTCTCGAAACCAAAAAAAATTAGCCGATGCATCGAGCCATTCCCACCGCCTGTCGACGCCGGATCCGGCGTCGCCGCCCGCCTCGGCTACCCCTCGATTGTCGACGCACTTCCCCTCGGCGTCGCCTCCCCTCGCCCCCGGATCTGGCGCGCCGCCCCCTACCGGGCCACCATCTCTGAGGGAGAGAGGGGACTCAAGAGCAAGAGAGAGGGATGGAGAGAGAGCCGAGAGGGAGGAAGAGGAGACACCATTGCCGCCGCCGCCACCGTCTCCTCATGTCGTCGTCGCTCCCCTCCCCTCGCCGCCAACGCCGCCCCTCCCTTTGCACACCGCCCGCCGCCGGCCGGCCGGCCGCTCCCTCCCCGCAGCCGACGCCGTCCCGCCGACGTCGTATCCACCACCTTCCCTCTCCCCGGATCCGGCGAGGAGGAGGGTGCCGCTGCGCTCCTCCTCGCAGCCGACGCCGCGCCGCCGACGCCGCATCCACCGCCTTTCCTCCCCCAGATCTGGCGGAGCCACGGAGGGAAGGGTGCCGCCGCCGTCGGCCGGTCTGCCGTCCTCGGATCTGGCGCGCCGCCGCCGGCCGGGCCGCTGTCGCCAAGGGAGAGAGGGAGAGAGGAGAGTCACGAGCAAGAGAGAGATGGAGCCGAGAGAGAGTAGCTTGTGTGCGCCGGCTTTATCTTGTCTCGTGCGGTTGTGTGGGCTCGGTTCAAAAGTATAGGTGTAGGTTTTTTAGAAAAGCGACACCTATAATATTTTATAGGTGTCGGTTTTTCTAAAAAAAACCGGTCCCAATAGTATAGGTGCTGGCTTTTGTTTAGAACCGACACCTATAATATATTATAGGTCTAAAAAACCGATACCTATATTATAAGTGTCGGTTTTTTAAAAAAATCGACACCTATTGTTTCAATAGGTGCCAGATTTATTTTGACCGACACATTTTGGGGCGATACCTATGAGCTTTTTTGTAGTAGTGAAGATAACACCAAAAAAACCTAGTTGCATGAAAGGAACGACGCCGATGTACGTAACCACCCCAGCACCCACTCACGTTTATTCCTAATGTTAGAATTCGATAATATCAGTCACTATGGAAAACAACAAATTTGCCGAGTGCATTTAATCGGGCACTAGACAAACCTTTCTTTATCGAGAGGACACTCGACAAAAAAAACAAACGGCAAAATCGGTTGTTTGCCGAGTGCCTCTTAGTGGCACTCGGCAAGCGTAACGACCATCATGTCGTTACACGTTCTGTCGTTTCTGGAAAAAAGATTAGTTTGCCGAGTGCCCTTCCCGGACACTCGGCAAAATGGCCTCTTTGCCGAGTGCCCCACCCAGGCACTCGGCAAACTTGCTACTTTGCCGAGTGCCTTTTGATGACACTATTTTGCCGAGTGTTTTCCTCGACACTCGGCAAACTTTTAATTTTTTCCTCCTTTGTCCTCCAAACTTTTTCTACTCTCTAAATACAACATGCCTTAATTTTAAAATTTGGTATTTTTATCGATCCGTTTTGCTATATTTCATTGATTTATTGTATTTATAAGAATTTTTGTCAAGTTTCAAATTTGAGCGCAAATGATTCAAATAATGGAATAAAATAAGTGGAACATGTTATTTTTATTCCAGTTTGAGGCCTTATCCAGGAAATGAAAAGAAATTTTGAACATTTTCTTCAGAAAACACGATCACGAACGTGGACCAAATGGTTTTAAAAATTTTTAAAAATAGCAAACAAAACCTAAAAATCATTGAAATTTGTCAGGATGTCATGATATCATATGTTGAGGCAGTGGTAAAAAAAAATAAGAAGGTCCCAAATATCTTTTCATGTACGACGCTCACAAACCAAAGCTTCTCCGAAGATTGAGAAGGATCGGTAGGATTTGGAGGCAAAGTGATGGCTAGATTGGAGTTTGACTTAGGTTTATGTCAAATTTTGGTATTTTTGGATCCGTTTGATAATTTTTAAATTATTAGTTGCATGAAATATAGAGTTTTTTCTGAGCATAACACTCGAAAAAGCACACGACAAAATTTATAGAAATATATTTTAAATTTCTTAACAACAAAACTGAAAAATAAAAAATATTTTGCCATGTGCCCTAGATCCGGCACTCGGCAAAGAGCCTCTTTGCCGAGTGCCGAAGATCTGGCACTCGACAAAGGGTGGGTATGTCGAGTGCCAGATCATGGGTACTCAGCAAACCAGCCTTATTACGCCCCCGACGAACCCGTGCCGCCGCTCCGCCTCGCCGGTTGCGCCCAACCCCACTCCGCCCTGCTCATGATAACTAGAAACATAACCCTCCTCTCGTCATAGGCACGCGCGAGGTGGGTTGGCTAGGGGAGCGAGGTGGAGAGGTGCACACACGAGGGATCACGGGTTCGACTCTCGCGGAGGGGCAATTTTTTGGACATATTTCTACGCGGCCGTGTTGGGCTTACGACTGGTCGCTTGCCTGGGTTGCATCCAAATTTCTTGGCTTTATTTTTAAAAAAATCAGATTATAGACTTTCTTGAGTGTCAAAATCCGTCACTCGGCAAAGAGGCTGACTTTGCCGAGTGCCCTAGATGTGGCACTCGGCAAAGCCTCGCCGTTACCGTCCCAATGGCCAACCGACCTCTTTTTTTTGCCGAGTGTACGATGGAAAGCACTCGACAAAGTCACCTTTGCTGATAAAAGATTTGTTGTGTCCTTTTTGTCGAGTGTTACACTCGACAAACCCTTTGCCGAGTGCATTTGGGCCTTTGCTGAGTGTCTTGGGGCACTTGACAAAGTTCCTGAATCCCGTAGTGAGTGCACATTTATTACGGTTTTATTTTTTAAATGATTAGTGCTGATAATAGATGAAAATCATATATGACTTCTAGGGTTGTTTTTGGACCAACTTTGATGTATGTGTGTGGTCGTTGGAATGTGTAGTATGGCTAAAGCTGTTCATCGCTCGAAGAACAAGACGAATTATTAGCGCATGATTAATTATTAACTATTATAAATACAAAAATTAATTTATTTAATTTTTAAAAACTTCAATTTTCGTACAAAACGTACCGTTTACCTGTTCGGAAAACGTGCCAACGAAAAACTAATTTGTTCTCAAGTTGCTGAAAAGAACTTAGCCAATTGTATACACTACACAGAAGAAAGTACAGATTGTGCCAGATTATATCAAAATATATGATAATATCAAACATTCTTATCATATCGAGAAACTCTTAAGAGGAAGAGAATTGAAATAGTTTTCTATTAAAAGGAGATTATTTCAGACATCAAAATATATAATGCCATACTTACATACATTCTGATATTTTTATTTTGGTTGCACAATTCTTCACCAATTAAGAATGCAACGTTACATGAATGTATTGCTTGTTAATTGTGCTGGTAATTAAATCAATTAATAATTGAAACTCAAATGATGTATCCATGAAGGATTAATCAAGCACGTAGCTAGCAAGCAATGGCCGATAATCCGAGCAGCAAGAGGGCTTCTTCCTCCTCAAGTTACCAGCAGCAGGCCAAGCGCCGGCGACGCGCTCCCAGCGACGGCGTGGCGGGCAATGCGGTGGCCATGCCCGTGGTTGGCGTCAATGGCGTCGCGCTGCACTGCGGGAGCGCGGCGCCGTTGACGCTGTCGCCGGTGACCATGCAAGTGCAGCTGCTCTGCTACGTTGCGATGCCAATGGTGGCCGCAACGAGCAGCCCGTCGGCGGCTGGCGGCTGGCGGCGGCTGCGTGCCGCTCGCCGCCGCGCTGTCCAGTCTCTCCAGCCACACGCTGGGGCGCATGGTGACGGAGCTGGCGCAGGCGTGCACGCCGCCGCCGCTGGCGCGGGACAGGAAGATCTGCGCCACGCCCCCGCCGTGGTGGCCGACGGCGGAGGAGCCGTGGTGGGGCACCGAGGTGGCGGCGCACCTGCGCGGGAGGCCGATGGCGATGCCCGTGCCGTTCGCGAGCCCGCGCCGCCTCATGAAGTCCGAGAAGGTGGCCATGCTTGTCGCCGTTGTGAAGCACGTCGCGCCGGACTTCGGCCGCATCGCCGCCGCGGTCAGCCGCTCCAGGCTGACGGAGCTCGAGGCCTCCATATGGGAGAGAGCCCTCCGCAGCGAGCGCGAGCGCTACGTCGTGATGCCGTCGTTCATCCTGCTGCCACCACAGCTGCCGCCGCCGCCACAACACGTGCACTCTGCCGAGAGCTCGGCGCACTCAGACCCTGAGCCTGGGAGCGCCGATCAAATCGTCGACTTCTCCGTCTCCGGCAAAGACGCCGCGCGTGGCGGTGGCAACGAGGACACCGTCACTACCTGGCCGGAGCTCAAACAGCTGGTAGGCGACGGCAATGGCACTGCGGCCTCCGCAGTCGAGGGACAGGAGCAGAAGCCGGAGGAGACGCCGGTGCTACAGCTCGAGCAAGAGCAACACGGCGGCGAGGATCATGATCACCCCTGCATCTGCATGGTGACATCTCCGGCGAGCTTTCCGGCGCAGTGGCGGCAGATGTGGCGGCGCCGGAAGATGTTGACTGGTTTGACTACGACGAGGTGCTCCGCGGGCTGGACGAGCTGGAGATTCCTAGCTTCTTTGGCGGCTACTATATTTGATGAGCAACTGCAAGGGCGATTCCTGACCGTCCGATCTGAGACGGAAGGCTCAGATCAAAGCTAGAATATATATACTCGCTTAAGAGATTATCTGAGAAACAGTTCAATTTCCGTGTTTGATGGAATCTTACTCTTACGTCCTGTAGTACCTTTAGAATGGTTGAAATTTAATTTAGCAGCTTTAATTTTAATTGTTAGAGTTTTGTTGCAGTTCTGTTTAACGTTAGATAATGGGGAAATTTGTTTATTACATCTATAGCCTGCAAATTTATCTACGCCATGTGTATTGGGAATAATATTTCCTTGGGAGATTGCAAAACCAATCTTGGAAGGGACAATTAAGTTTAACTTAAGTCACTTGGGTGTTAGACTGGAAATGAATCCTCTTAACCCATGTCGATCACTTTGGCTATCCAGGTAATTTTTTTAATATAGTGCATAAGCACTCATATGTATGAAGACATATTCAAACACATAAAACATCTTTAAAAGACGTTTAGAGACTTTTGCTCGGTATATATTGACAACATATAGTCTCTACTAAAAAATAAATATAAATAGATATAAATACGAGTATCATATTGTGTCATATACTACTGGAGAAACGATCTTTGGTTGCAACGTCAAAATTCATAATAGTCCTGGTTTTAATAGAAACCGAGACTAAAATATATTTTTAGTCCCGGTTAAAAAAGACACCAGCTCTCTAGGATTTTTAGTCCCGGTTGATATTACAAACCGGGATGAAGAAGTTAAATTCTTGTCGAGAATGTTAGGCCCGGTCATCTTTAGTCCGGTTTGTAACACCAACCGAGGCTAAAGATGCGATCTTTAATTTACAAACCGGGACTAAAGATCTAAATGATTTTTAGTCCTGTTTGGTAACACCAACCGGGACTAAAGTGAAAGAAGATGCTTTTTTTAACTGCATGATTTTGTTGTAAAGAAATAAAATTAATTTGTTGTATGATTTTGTTGCATGATTAAAATTAATTTGAGAGGATCTCTAAGTAAAAAGGGGTGGTGTTGTGTGGAGGTGGGTGATTGAAGATAGAAGGAAGTTTTGATCCTTACATTTGTAATTACAAATTACCATATTATTATTAACTAGTGATTCTCAATATATTATTTTGGTGATAATATACAAATCAGAGTGATTACAATATTGATAAGAACATCACTTTTTCGGATGCCTTCCGTTGTATTGTCACTATAACCTTCCGTGTCCTTCACATATTTCAGAGTTTGTCGTTTCGAGTTTGTGTCCTGATCAAGGTCTTGTTACTGGTTAGATCGTGTTAGAGTCCAGTTCGTATGTTTTCTCCTTTGTTTTCATCAAACCCCAGCCGTCGCATCTAGTTTATGCGCGTGTAACAAGTTTTTACGCGCATTGTTTCCGTTTCATCCTTTAACTTGGGGTCAGTTTTTAAAACGGCCATCACTTTCGTATACGGACTCCGATCGAGACGTTCCATATATGAAAATCGATGAGAAAAAAAGTCGGATGTGTTCGTCCGTAGTTTTGCCACGTTCGGCGATTTTATTTTCCCCAAAAACGGCTTAGAAGATCGCCTTTTCGAGCGCGGATGCTTTTTTTAATTATGAGCGTGTCTTCTGAATTTTCCACAGGCCACCTCTTTCACTTGTTTAGGCTTAAATTTTTTGTGGTTACCTCTCGTGTGCTCCTAAGTCATAAAAAATATTAAAAAAAAGAAAAAGTCAAATTTTTCTGTCTTGGTCAAATGCAGATGAAAAGGAAAAATAGAGAGTGACAAAAGAGAAATAATATCTAGAGGAGCACATAGAGAGGTGCATTGTCTAGGATTACCTCTATTTGATTAAATTTTAATGGATTAATTATTATTGTTTAAACCTATATTTATTTAATGAATTATTTAATTTTTGATTGTTAACCCGGGACCAAAAAATTTGGAAAATAGCAGAAAATTATATTTAGTCTCGGTTGGTGCCATCAACCGAGACTAAAGATGAATTGGAAATAGCGGAAAATTATCTTTAAACTCGGTTGTCTCGGTTGGTGCCATCAACCGGGACTAAAGATGAATTGGAAATAGCGGAAAAATATATTTAGTCCTGGTTGATGCCACCAACCGGGACTAAAGATGAATTAGAAATAGCGGGAAAATATCTTTAGTCCTGGTTGATGCCACCAACCGAGACTAAAGTTGAAGGGGTATATATATCTCTAGCGCGCATCGTCTTCTCCACCGATCCAACACTTAGCTATTTTTTCAGCTCCCTCTCCCTCTCCCTCTCTCTCTCCCTCTCTCCCTCCCCCTCAGATCTCCTCCTCCCTTCTGTCCCTCTTCCCTCACACTCGCGATGGCAGGGGGCTCACCGGCGGCGGCGAACGGGAGCCGGGGAGCGGGCGGCCGACGGGTGCCGGGGAGCGGGAGCAGGAGCGCGAGGAGCGGGCGGCCGACGGCGGCCGCGGGGCGTGGGCGGCGGCCGTGGGCGGGCAGCCATGGGCGAGCGGCGGGTGGCGGAGGAGGACATGCGCGACGAGGACGAAGAGGAGATGCAGCATCCCGCACATGTTTTTTTTGATTTTTTAGATGTTTTTTGAATAATTGGATGATTGGATGATTTTGTTATTGGATTTGATGTGTGATGTTTATTTTGATATTATTGTATTCGATTTGTGGTATTGAAAGAATAATATTTGATGCTGTTGTATTTGTGCTGTCGCGAAATATTTACATTCGATCTGTCGTATTTCACGGTGAAAAAAATATTATTGCAGGATGTAGTCAGAAAAACAATGAAAAAATAAGAAAAAAGGGGCAAAATTAAAAAAAATAAAAAACCTTTAGTCCCGGTTGGTACCAACCGGAACTAAAGATGGCGGAGCCAGCCACATGGCGCCACCATCTTTAGTCCCGGTTATTTCAATCAGGACTAAAAATATCGATCTTTAGTCCCACTTTCATAGTCCCGGTTCTCGAACCGGGACTGAAGGGGGTTACGAACCGGGACAATAGAGGGTTTCTTCAGCAGTGATAGGCTTGAACATTTAGGTGAATAGATCTCACCACAAGAAAGGGGCATCAAGACTGATCCTAACATAGTGGGTGCAACAGGGTTGTTTTTGGTTTGTGCCTTTTATTTTCGAGAATCACCTGTTCTAATTGTTGCGAAGGATTCCTCTTACCCAAATGCATGCATGGCTCTTATTGTTTTGCACCAAAAAAAAAGGTTTAAGAATTCGGATTCAAACATTTGCCCGGTAAGCACTAAAAACGGGTGATGATTTCATTGGTGCATTTTACTCCTTTGAATGTCTACGGGGTATTGCAAAATTTTGCGCTGCATACTTTCTCTGTTTTACATTTTAATGCGCTTTGGCTTATATATATATAGCCAAATTCATATATAAATGTTATTGAATCTACTTAAACATCCTGCAATATGGAACGGAGGGAGTAAATTGGTAAAATAGAATAATGGCTATTTCGAAGTGGTATGGCTCACAAGAATTGCCCTATAGAGAAAGAGCGAGACGTGGAGGTGACTAATGTTCTTTTTTAGGATGGATGGGGCCAATGATGTTTTAGTTTCCTCCAATGAACTTTATCCCTAATGGAAATTCAATTCATATTGAGCATTTGTACAATATTTCAAAGGCACTTGTAGAGAAAAACAATCTTGTATCTCATATATCTTTTCTCTTTTACAAAGAAAATATAACTGTTGATCTCTACACCAACTAAGATGCACGCAGCTAGACGTGGAGGTGAAATTTGATAATTTGACATTTTTGTTGCCAAATTACTCTAGCTGACACTTGTGAAGATGATATGTGGGACCATCGGAGTGAATGAAAATGAGTCAGGATATCAAATAATTAAAGCCCATTTTAAGAAGTGTCAAATTATCAAATTTTTTAAAGGTAAACGCTACTAGAGAAATGATATTTGATCCATCTGTTCAAATTCACAATAGTCCCGGTTCCAATAGAAACCAAGACTGAAAAATATTTTTAGTCCCAGTTAAATCTTTAATCCCGATTGATAACACCAACCGGGACAAAAGTATATTTAGACCGCGTTCGTAAGTGATTTTCAACACACTATTCTCCTCGTTTTTCGTTAGCACGCTTTTCAAACTGTTAAATGGTACGTTTCGTACGAAAATTTTTATATAAAAGTTGCTTAAAAAATCTAATAAATTTATTTATTAATATTTTATATATTAATACTTAATTAATCATATGCTAATCACGTTTCTCGTTTTACGTGCGGCTAATCAGCCAAACCAAGAATCACTTACGAACACGGCCTTATAGTCCCGGTTTAAAAATGTCTGCAACTCGTGTTAGATCTTTATTTTTTTAAGTCCCGGTTGGTGTAACCAACCGAGACTAAAGATCAATATTTATCCCGGTTTTCTAATCAACCAGGACAAACAAAATATCACTCCTTATCTTCTCGAGACGTGCACCTCTCCCTCTCTCCCCTCAGATCCGGCAGCGCTGGCCTCACCTCTCCCTCCCCCTCCCGTAGTGCGCACCTCTCCCTCTCCCCTCAGATCCGACAGCGCCGGCCTCACCTCTCCCTCTCCCTCCCTTAGTTAGCATCGGCCCTCCCTCTCCCTCTCCAATCCGCTCTCCTCTCTCACGGCGGCCACATGGGTGCGCGGGCGACGGCGGCCGTGGGCGGGCTGCGGAGGCCGTGGGTGGGCCGACGGGCATGCGGCGGCTGTCGGTAGGCGACGGTGGGCGGGCCGAACTATCAGATATGTGATTTTTTGATGAATCATATGTTTTTTGGTATGTATTTGATATTATACATGTTGTATTTGATCGGTGATACATGTATTTGATCTGTGATTTTGTTATGATTTTGTCGTTGTATTTGATATGTGATTTGAAGATGTATTTGATCTGTGATAAAAAAGCATCTGTGATATTCATTCTCTGTGAATTTAATTTCGACAGGAAAAACAAACAAAATAAATCTAGGAAAGGGAGAATGTTGGGAGAGCACCTATATCTTTAGTTTCGATTGGTAATACTAACCGGTACTAAATATTATTCTGGTTATTTAACCCTGTTGACGAGAAAAATCAACACGTCGGCCTAGGAGATCTGCTTAGCTCCAGTGCAGGTCCTAAAATAGATGAAGCGCGGGATTGCCAGTCAGTTTGATCCTGCCACTGACAAGTTATGCAAAACAGCAGAACATAAATCATATCGGCCGATAGACCGATACCTAAAAACTAACCGATCGGCTAATAAGCCGATGGTGCAATTTCAACCGATGCCGATGCCAGCCGATAGTGTTAGGGTTTGAATCCATTGGTTGTACGCTTAACAGACATATATATATATATATATATATATATATATAAAGGTGATCGGCCGACAATAACGTGATGATATATAACATTGCATGAACCAATCACATGATGAAATAGATATTGATTTAAAGATTAAAGCACATATCGACTGGAAGTCCGATATCATAAAATCCAAATGATAGAATATTCAATGACGCCTCCGCTGCAATCGGCAAGATCCAACTTGTGCATATCCTTGCAAGCCGATGCAATACCCAGATAACTCACCGGCTGAAACTCCGATGAAACCCTTAGTGGCAGTCAACATGCATGCTAGATATTGTGGTTCTAATCATGACTTAGTAGATTCAAACTGATGCAACACTAAGTATAAAAAGAAAAGCAATATCTAGACAATCAAGCCCTTGGCTGATTTTTAGGGTGGTAGATGCCTAAACCAATCTAATCTAGTAAATAGTTTAGCCAATAACGACAGAGACCGTAAAACGAGAGACAACCGATAGGGCTAAACTGAAATGCTAAGATTAGATTAATATAGACATATGATAAATAGTCAGGCAAGCATGCTAACTAAACCGGAGCAATCCAAGAGATCGAACGTACTGATGCAGCCTTGGACAACATCGACGTAGTCAATATGATCGCCTGATCCGACAGAACGTTGGACTTATTCCTTTGCTGGAGGTCGAACCTAACCGATGCAGCCCAACGCTGGATGCCAAGTTCCGTCGGATGTTGAACGAAGATGAAGAATAAAAGAGTGGCGATGCGCCGAATTGTATTGATCGAGAGATGATTTACATGAACCCTGGGCTTACATATTTATACCCGTAGGGTGACAAAGATCCTAACAGATTACAAAACAAACTTTTTTAAAGATAAACTAGGAAACTAACAATCTATTCCTAATTAATAGATATAAGCCGTATCCTCCCTGAACTCGGTTTCTTCTGGATAAGATCTTCTCAAACCGAATTTAACAAGAATCCGACTGCTTAAGATATGGATCCTCCATCGGCTGACGCAAAACTCTCAGCCGATTTTGCTTCAAGCCGATACTAACCCTTAGCCGATAAGGACTTCGGGGATTACCAAATTTTGACGTTAACAAACCAGGGATTAAAAATAAATATTTTTAGTCCCGCTTTGATTGTCCCGATTTGAAACATGAGACTAAAGAGAGTTACAAATCGGGACAAAAGACGGTTTCGCTAGCAGTGAAATTCACCTATGAGGGTAGCTTAAGCTTGAGTCCCACATGTGGCAGAAAATTATAACGAAAAACCACTTTTTTGGTTAAAAATTCTCAAAAAAAATTATAATCCCATGGTTCAGCTCTAGGCTCAATGACTGTACACATAGATAGAATTAAATTTGAAAATATACTGTTTATTTTTTCCAGAAATATCAAAGATGTAATTTTTTTACACAAATATACTGTCTGTCGTTGTTGTGTGAACGTGCGGAAATAACACGATGTATAACGACGACGCAATAACACGGATGGTGTCGATCGCAAGACAAAGGCAAGGTGGTGCCGCGAGATCGACATGGCCTCTGAACGGATGGTCTCGATCGCAAGACAAAAGGCTAGGTGATGCCGCGAGATCGACATGGCCTCTGACTCGCGCGGTCTCGCTCTCCCGTGATTAAAAATCCTAATTAACGATTAATTAATTACTATAATACTAATTAAATTAATTAATTAATTGCTAATGACGTAAATTAATCTATTAATCACGTGAGTTCGATGGCAAGTCGCGGTCTCACGATGTCACACGGTGTCGCATATTCGCCACGCACAGTCACATGCTAACACGTGAATTCGTACCTCCATTTTATGATAACGGTATAGATGGTCAGCTGGGTTGGATCTTAGTGGGTCAGCACGCTATGGCATGTTTGCACTGTTCATAGCACGCCACGGGAGAGAAACGGACAAGGCTGGCACAGCATGATTGGGCGTGCCGGCTTGGACATCAGTCGAGCCCGTGGATCGGCACGGCACAACACGGTTACTGTACCTTGCTGGCTCGGACATGGCACGACCCACAACACTCGTGCGGAGGGAGGCCAAATCAGAGCGCGACGTGTGGTAGGGAGGAAGACGGTTGCTGCGACGACACTGTATAACTACTAGCGCGGGAGCCAACCAAGGTGCGACACGTGTGCAGTTTAACGGTTGAAATTTCAATTTAGCCGTTGGAGGTCTAAAAATTTAAGAAAAATCCAAAAAAATTTCAAAAAATATGAAATTTCGCCCTATAAATAAGACATCGAACCTAGTCATTTATCCTCACCCCAAAAATCTCCTCTTGTGCTCTCAAGTGTTTAATTTTTTGATTTTGACAAAATTTGCTCAAATTTTATCAAAAATCAAAATTAGTTTCGTAGTTAAATAGTTTGATCGCAGAGGTGTGAAGAGCTAGTGGTTGAAAAGATGTAAGTGATATTTATATTTGTGTATTATTTGTATTTTGTTTGTGAATTGAATAAATATTCTAAAATTTGTTTATTTCGGTTTAAATTTTCAGAATGGATCTGAACTATCCATATCAATCGCCATTGTTCACTTTGGGTGAGTTCGACCCCAATTACATGTCGGGGTTTGACGATGCCTCCGGATCGGCTCCAACTCCACCAGTTGTGGAGGAGGTACCAGTTCAGGCGGTGGCGACGGCTCCAGAAGGATATTCTGGAATCGTGAGCGGTAGCGTTTCGACACACATCGGCTCGAAAAGATCGAGAACCTCCGGTGTGTGACAACACTTCGACGAGGTGAAGGTGACAACCCTCGACGGAAGGGAGGTAACACAAGCTAGATGTAGAATATGTATGAATACTTTATCTGCTAGATCTTCTGATAGTACAAGACACCTAAAGCGCCATGCGGAGGCATGGGTGAGGAAGCAAGGAATACAACTCCGGCAGCAGCAACTGATGCTAAATCCGGACGGCACGGTATGTAGTTGGGAGTATGATCTCATGGTTGCTTAGGAATCTCTTGTCTAGTTAATCGCCTGACAAGATCTACCCTTGAACTTTCAGGAGTCTTCTCCTTTCAAACAATACATTCAACAATGGCATAATTCTAGGTTTAAAGCTGTTAGTAGGCAAATAACAATGCGAGATTTAGAAAATGTTTGTCAGAAGGATTGTACTGTACTTAAGGAACTATTTAGTACATGCACTTAAGGAACTATTTAGTACATACACTTTCTCTCTTAGTGTTACCTCAGACATATGGAGTTGTAGAGCTAGGGAGGATTATCTTAGCGTAGTTGTTCATTTTGTTAATGATGATTGGCAGTTGTAGAAAAGAGTTTTAGGTCTTAGATTAATAGATGTTTCACACATAGAGGAAAACATAGCTGAAAGAATAAGGGAGATAATTAATGAATTTAATCTTGCAGATAAAATATTTGTTGTCATCCTAGATAATGCATCTGCTAATTCTAGGGCAATGAAAATATTAGAACCTTTATTTTCTGTTTATGCTCAGTCTTTTCTACTGCATCTGCGATGTGCTTGTCATATAATAAATTTGATTGTTAAGGCTAGGATGAAGAGAGTAGGTGATCACATCGACGCTGTTCGTCAAACAATCGTGTGGTTAACTGCTTCTAACCTGCGGATTGCTGCATGGAAGAGGTTTTGCCATGCGGTTGGTAAGAAAGCACGTAAGTTTGCCACCGATGCAGAGCATCGGTGGAATGCAACATATTTAATGTTAAAAGTTTTTATACCTTATAGTGATTTACTAACTGATTTTGTTCAGTCACGTAATGACCCAAGAAACAGTGACGGTGGGCCAATACTGACTAAGCACATTTGGGCAATTGTCCAAAGATTTTACCAATTTCTTAAAATTTTTTATGATTGCACTCTTACTTTGTCCCAAGTTTATTATCTAACTGCCAATTTAATTTTGCAAAATATTCTTGAAATTACTACTTTGTTAAAAGAATATTAAAATGATGAACTTCTAGCTCGACCTATCTTTTACACGCGACAAAAATATTTAAAATATTAAAAAGATATACCAATGTTGTATGCTTTTGCTTTTAAATTGAAAGTAGTAAAACAATGATTAAGTTTAATTAATCAAAGTTAATCATCTCTACTCAACGTTACACCACGTTGAGTCCGGCCCAAATCCATCCAACTATTCTAACCAGTTCTATTTAACCAAGTTAATATCAGTGGACTAATCACGGTGAATTTGGTCGAGTGCCCATAACCGTGGGCGCGACTATTCGAACAATTTCTAACTCTGATCAAAGGTGTATGTCTGTACCCACAAGACACAACCCCACAACACGTTCTCGTGCATCGACATGTGTGGACCCCCGATTTTGAGTCGGGAATCTTTCGTGTTCATAGTACCATTTCCCTGGATCAAGTAGTTGGTACCCACGAATGCAGTACTGGATAATCAAGTGCGCATGCACGAATAGTCTTACAGTACCATTATTACATAAATAGGCCCGAAGGCATTGTTCATCCCACTGGACCTTATGGTCCGAATACAACATAAAAACAGAGTTTAGATAAGGCGGCGGAAAGAGGCGGCGGCTTGTCCATTGCCACGAGCAACGACCGGGACTAAGGTCTAATATGCGCCGTCGGTTCCCTCGCCCTCCGGTAGTACGCGTAGGGGTCTTCGGCTCTTCATTTCCATCACGGAGGTTTGTGCGTATAGCAAGGGTGAGTACCAACCGTACTCGGCAAGTCAACACGAATTGATGCATATGATAGGGTTATTCAAAGAACACGGTTAGAGTTATTTTTGCGTAAAGCCGGTTTTCACAATTCTTTTCACAAGCCTACCGACTAGCCAAATCAAGTTTTAATTTCATAGTTCATTAATCCGGCGACGGTTCGTCTACCATCCATCGTGATTCCAAGGATGGCTTCCCGTCTCCGGTTCGTCATGATTTTTCCGGGAGTCCACCCCTTCTCGCATTCTCGAGAAGTTGATCCACCAACGAATGAAACCATCATGCATACCCATCCCAGCAGTTTTAAGTTTAAAAAATCTAGCCAAGCGAAAGTCTTGTCACGATGCTCAATATCCGCGAGCACGGCTATTCGAATAGATTGATTCATTCACACCGCAGTGGATGTACACTTTACCCGTACTCCGTGAGCCCAACAAATGAGCCTACGCCTCAACACATGAGATGGCCACGGCAAAGCCTTTCGATAACCTCACTTTGGCAGTACCCGCTCCATGAACTTAAGCCCTCATTCACTCTAGCCGTCCTTTTCTAGCAGTGAGAGGAGTTCTGGCGCACCGGGGTAAGGGAAGTATTTTCGAGATCTTTAAGTTTAATTAACATCGGTTCAATCCCACCATTCATAACACAGGCCGCAGCCTCATCCTCATCCCATAACCACATCATAGAGAACCATCTATGCAAGGATACGCCTCCGCTCGGCTATCTAGTCGGCTAGGTCTATACCCATTCGAGAAGTACGGTTGTCGGCTCGTTTCCGGCTATCTCATGGCTCGGTCCTTAATTGACCAGGGTCGGCACTTGCCTTTTCCGAATCCACCCAAAACATCCGCCGCCCGAGTCTAAAACATTTGTATAGTACTTTCAATTTTCATCAAACTTAATTCATCATGGTCATGTGGCGCTCATGTCTCCACATGCCGAATCTCAACTACCTCCCCTAAGGTAGTTGCCCAAGCATAAGCTTTTTCATAAAGTCATGAGTATGCATAAATCTAAGTATAGCATGGCTAAGCAGTTTACCGAAGTTATGCTTCGGTTATTTGTATCACATCGCGAGTTACAAGGAGTAATTCTAAAGGTACTCAATAGCAAGGAATGGCACAACAAGTATAGGTAACTCGGTGAAGCATGCATGTTTAGGGTTTAAAATAACATCATTTCGCAATTGGGATCAATATGTTCAAAGGGTGTGAAGACTTGCCTTGCTCGCACACTTGAGGGGTGGGGTCTTCAGCGGTGTCGATGCCGGTTTCTTCGGGCGCTACCCGTACGTGCGAAAGATCAATTGAATTCAGTTAGAATTCAACAAAACACCGAGCGATCGAAAAGAACCACAAAAGCCATGAAAACAACTCCGAAGTTTTGCCGAAAATTCTACTCGAGTTAGGACAAGGGTTGCGAGGAAAATCCGGGTTTTTGGAATCGAACCGATGACCTAGGGTTTTCGCAAAGTCGGCGATCGCAATTAAATTTGGAATTTACGTTTGAAATTACCAGCGAAGAAAATTCGTGCTCGAAATTTGAGGGTTTGAGCACAAAAGCGAAACCTATTTCGATGGCGGGAAAGAATTAAACGGAATCCGGATTGAAAAACGATGCGAAATAGAATTCGGAAAACGTCCGATTTCGATTTTTCAAACTTTGCACGAGAAAACATGCGAGAAAATAATTTATTTTTGCCCAAAATTTTACTCAAGTCATCCCAAAATATTTTTCCAAATTTTCCAAAATTTTTCCTAATTTTTCCCTATTTTTCTTTTTCTCTTTTTCTTTTTTTTCTTTTTCCTTTTCTCTGCGCACTGTTCCATGCCCGCAAGGTGTTCGACCGGTGCGAGAGGAGAAGCAGGCGGCGCAGTGAGGGACAAGGCGGCGCAAGGGGACTTACCGGCGACGGCGGCTCGGGGAGGAGCAAGGGGCACGGGGCAGGCTTGCGCACGGCGGCGACGGCTCGGCGGCGGCCCTTGGCGGTGGTGCTCGGGAACGGCGAAAACACGGCGGCGGTGCGGTGGAATCGGCGGGCACCGCCTTTATAGGCGCAGCCGTGGGGGCTCGGCGCGGGCGCGGGGTGGAAGGAGGGGGTCCGGCTCGGCGCGGCGCGGCGGTGACACGCGGCGGCGCACGGGAGGCCGGGTACGGCGGGCGAAACGCGGCGGCGAGGGCGCACGGCGCGGGCGGGGTCCGGAGCGGCGTGCGCGCGCGAGGTAGGGGCCGGGCGTGGCTCGGCCACGTGGCGCGCGCGCGGCGCGCGGGCGTGGCCGGACGGGCGGGGCGGCGCGGCGCGGCGCGGCGCGGCGCGCGGTCCGGCGGGCGGCGGCGCGCGGCGCGTGGCGCGCTGGGCGCGGCGCGCGTGCCGCGCGTGGCGCGTGGCGCGCGGGGTAGGGGCCGAGGCACGATTGGCGCGGCGCGCGCTGCGTGGCGCGGCGTCTGGGCGCGCACGGTCGGGCGACGCGCGGCACGCGGCGGCCGGGCCGTACGGCGTCGAACAGTTTGTGACCAATGAACAGTACATTTTCACTTTTTCCCGATTTTCTATTTTCTTTTCCCATTTTCTATTTTCTTTCCTTCTAAAAATTCCAAAATAAATTCTAATATTCTAAAAATAATTTTTAACTTTATATTTGAAACTTTTTCTTGACTTTCATTTTTCCATAATTATTTTTCATACTTATTTATTTTAAAAATCCTTTTTCTTTTCTTTCAAATTTCAATTCCCTTTCCCACATTTTTCCAAAACTTTCCGGATTTCGAGTACGACTCCGGGAACTTTATTATTTATTTTGCGTCTTAATTTATCTTTTCCCAACCAAAAATTTTATTTTATATTACTCGAAATGCGTTTTCACAAATCCGCACTTTTCCCGGATTCCTTTTAAAACCCCGATGCGACTTTCGCACCACCGTTTTGTCAACTCCGAAAACTCCAAATACACCGAAAAGGGAATTGACCACGACTAAATTTATGCAACCGAGCTGGCAAATAAGAAACAACAAACCCGAGAAGAAGCAATAAGCCAAGGTTTTTGAAAGTTCCGATTTTTACGTTCCGGTTTTGGTTCTTCCGATTTTCGGGATGTTACAAACCTACCCCCTAACAATAAATCTCGTCCCCGAGATTTCTTACCATTCTTGAGTAGGTGTGGGTATTCCGTCCTCGGGAACTCTTCGCTCTCCCGGTAGCCTCTTCTTCCGTGTGATTGCTCCATTGTACCTTGTACATGCGCCATGATTTGGTCCGTGTCTTCTTTTCGCCTCGTCCGAGTATCTTGATTGGATGCTCGGGTAAGTAAGATCACTTGTGGACATGGATGGCTTCTAAAGGAGCTTGCTCTTTCGGTACCCGCAAACATTTCTTCAATTGTGACACGTGGAACACGGGTGGACATCGGAGAGATTCTCGGGCAGTTCCAATTGGTAAGCCACTTCTCCTCTCCTAGCGTTTATCAAGAATGGGCCCACGTATCGTGGTGCGAGTTTCCCTTTGACCTTGAATCTCGAGTTCCCCGTAGTGGTGAGACCTTTAGATACACGTAGTCACCTTCTTTAAATTCCAATTCTCTTCGACGAGTGTCCGCGTAGCTCTTTTGTCGTGATTGAGCGGCTTGTAGTCGGTCCGGATCGGCGAACCTTTTCCTCGGCCTCCTTGATTATGTCAGGCCCGAATACGGTTCGTTCACCGGTTTCGACCACATTAATGGGGTTCGACATCGGCGACCAAATAAAGCTTCGTTTGGCGACATCTTCAGACGGCTTGATAGCTATTGTTGTAAGAGAATTCGGCGTATGGCAAACATTTCTCCCAATCCTTGGTGAAATCCAACGCACGGGCTCTCGGCATGTCTTCTAGCACTTGATTCGTCCTCTCGCCCGCCCGTCGTCGCGGGTGGTAAGCGGTACTAAAGGCGAGGTGACTCGCGAGTGCCTCGTGGACCTTGCTCCAAAAATGAGATGTGAATTGGGTACCACGATCCGATATGATCCTCTTTGGTACACCGTGAAGACATACAATCCTACTCATATATAGTTCCGCTAGCTTGGCGCCGTTGTAATTAGTTTTCACCGGTATAAATCGGCAGTCTTGGTGAGCCGATCTACTATTACCCAAATGGAATCGTAACCGTCGCGGTCTTAGGTAGTCCTACTATGAAATCCATGCCTATCTCGTCCCATTTCCATTCGGGAATCTTGAGTGGCTGCAGCAAGCCACTGGGCGTTGATGTTCGGCTTTCACCCTTTGGCACACATCGCACACGGCTACGTATTCGGCTACATCCCTCTTCATATTAGGCCACCGGTATTCTCCTTTCAAATCTGGTACATTTTCGTGCTTGGGATGTAACGAATATGCCGATTCGTGGGCTTCCTTTAAGATCAATCCTCTCAAACCGCCTCGTTCGGGCACACAGATTCTTTTCTTGTACCACAGATTCCCTTGTCATCTACCGAAAACTCCTTAGCGCGACCGGCGGCCATGCGTTTCTTGATTTCTGGGTTTCCTCATTCCCTTTTGGGCTTCCTCTATTTGAGTTCTCGGTAGGGGTTGGATTTCCAGTGAGTTTACTTCTCCGTGAGGAATCGGGTGCGATTGAGTCCGGCCATTTCTTCTTGAAGTTCGCGCCATACCCCCAATCCCATGTGATTGCATTGGGCTTTGCGGCTCAGCGCATCGGCCACTACATTTGCCTTGCGGGATGATAATGGATTCCTAGACCGTAATCCTTGATCAACTCCAGCCATCGCCTCGTCGTAGATTGAGATCGAGCCGAGTAAAGAAATATTTTAGGCTCTTGTGATCGGTATACACATCGCAATGGTTCCCGATCGATAGTGTCTCCGAGATCTTCAATGCGTGTACAACCGCGGCTAATTCCAGTCGTGTGTGGGATAATTCTCTTCGTGGGGTCGTAATCGCCGCGAGGCGTACGCCACGACCTTTCCATCTGCATCAATACTCCTCCCAATCCTTGCCGGATGCATCACAAGTACATCACGAAATCCTTCCCGGTTGTCGGGTAAGGTCAAGATTGGGGCGTGGTTAACTTTTCTTTTAAGCGGTCGAAGGCTTTTTGGCACTTCTCATTCCATTCAAACTTCTTTTCCTTCTTCGAAGTTGAGTCATAGGTCGGGCTACGTGGAAAACCCTTCGATAAACCGTCGGTAATAACCGGCCAAGCCCAAGAAACTCCGAACTTCTGTCAGCGACTTGGGTGCCTTCCATCCCGTGAGCTTCGACCTTGGCGGGGTCACTGCTACTCCTCCGGCTGAAACCACATGACCAAGAAAAGCGACTTCCTTGAGCGAACTCACATTTGCTGAACTTTGCATACGTGGTGCTCTCGTAGCTTTTCCAAGTACTAGTCGTAGATGCTCCGCGTGTTCCTCATCGTTCTTGGAGTAGATAAGTATATCGTCGATGAATACCACCACGAATTTGTCCAGGTATTCCATGAATACCTTGTTCATCGAGTTCATAAAGTACGCGGGGCATTGGTCAATCCAAAGGACATCACGTGAACTCGTATAAGCCGTAACGGGTAGAGAATGCCGTCTTGGGAATATCTCCGGCTCCAATCTTCAAGCGATGATATCCCGACCGTAGATCAATCTTGGAGAACACTGCGCACCCTTAAGTTGATCGAATAGATCATCGATCCGGGGCAACGGGTACTTGTTCTTGATGGTTACTTCATTCGGCGATCGGTAGTCCACACACATTCTCATACTCCCATCCTTCTTTTTGACAAAGAGTACGGGGCTCCCAGGAGAAGAGGCGGGGCGTACAAATCCCTTCTCTTGTAGTTCCCTTATCTCGCTTCTTGAGTTCCTCTAACTCGTTGGGCGGCATTCGATAAGGTCTCTTGGATATGGGGGCGTACGGGCATTAAGTCGATGATAAACTCTACATCGCGATCCGGTGGCATTAGGGTAATTCCTCGGGAAATACATCCGGGTATTCTTGTACTACGGGCATTCCTCCTAAGGGTAGCATGGTGAACACTCCCGCAGCTTGCTCACATAGCTTTGGGTTTTGATCCATAGTTATGCTCATCGGTGATCCCCACGGGGTGGATACCGTGACTTCTCTTCGACTGAGCCTATAATCCCATTATTCTTGGTCAACCAATCCATTCCGAGTATGACATCTATGGTCGGGGTGATAGCACCATAAGGTTTGAGAGAAACACCACGTCTCTAATCCGTATGGGCACATTAATGCGGCATGGGGTACGGTTATGTCTCCCAGGTGAGTGTACCAACATAGGCCTCTTAAGTGCTACTTGTTGTAGGTGGCGTTGTTTGCTTACTTGGGAAGATATGAATGAATGCGAGGCTCCGAATCGAATAAAACTTTAAGCGGTGTAGAGTTGATAGAGAACATACCCATCAATACGCTCCGGTCCTCCCTGTGCTTCTTCGCCCGCACATGATTCACCCGGCCACGTCGAAACCCGGTGGCGCCTCGTTGGGTAGCGGGGTCCTGAATAGACCTCGTCCCGCCGCAGGGTGGGGGTTCCTCGGACGGGTGTTGCATTGGCGCCGGTGCGCACAGGGTGTTGCGTGGTTTTGGGCAGCTATTGGAGTAGTGCCCGAACTCTCCGCATTGAAATGACTCACATTCCTTCTTCTGGAGCGGCTAGGGTTGGTGTGGGCGTACGTAAGCGAGGTGTAGCTAACTGTTGACATGGTCGGAAGCGGGAGAACGTCCGGTTGCCGGAACATTTGGCTTCCATCCGACGGGGTGGCTCCCTTGGGGCGTTGAGGCGTTCCCTCGGAATGGGCGAGCCATAGCGAGCCTCCTCTTGCGGTTATTGTCTACCACCTTTTGGTCATGCTCAAGCGGACGACCTTGTTGATGAGGCTCGGAAACTGGTGTGATCTTGCCCGATCATCGGTCCCTCGGTTCGTCATTTAGTCCCTCAATGAATTTGTCTATCTTTTCTTCTTCGTCCGCTGAGTCACTGGTGGCATAACGGCAAGCTGGGTGAACTTGTTCGAGATATTCTGTACCGAGGTGTTCCCTTGACGCGACCTGCGGAACTCGTTTTCTTCATCCTCATAACGCAGCGGCACGAAATTCTCACGGAACGCAGCCGTGAATTCCTCCCATGTTGGTTCGCCGACGTCTTCAGCTCGTGTCTCTTTGTAGGTGTCCCACCGAGTCACTCGGGACCCTCCAGTGGTTAGTAGCGAAGACAACTCTATCGGCTTCTCGGACTCGACGAGGGTTAGCTTCTTCTCTATCACCCTTAGCCAATCTTCGGCGTCCATAGGTTCTTCGGCCGTGGAAAAAGTGGGTGGCTTAGCCCTCATGAATTCTCCCGCACTCGATCCTCCTCGACCTCCTTGATTATTAGCAATCGCTTGGAGTAGCTGGGTCTGCAAAGCCATGACCTCCGCCAGGGTGGAGGGGTTAGGTTCTGGCGGGTTTTCGTTGGTTGCCGCGGCTCTGCGACGATGTGCCATCCGAAGAAGGGAGATGAATTTAAGAGAGCGGACTAGTTTAAGTTATAGTTCACCGGAAATTTTCTTCAAGCTCTATCGGATGATCTCCAATTCAAGACAAGGTGAAGTAATGATAAGCATACGAATTAAGATGTCGCAAGGCGATGCCCGGTTTATCATATTACATAAAAAAGGGTACATGGACCGCACATACACAGTCCTTCATGCCGGGATAGCAATAATAACTATATCGTCCAACTAGATCAATTAATTAGGGGTAAATAGGAAGTCCGCCGAGCGGGAAGGTCCTTCCGCCTAGTCATCCAACCATCCGCAAGAGCCAGGCGCCGGAAGTGGGTGGTCCGCTGCTGAAGCAAACCGAAGTCCCCACGGCTCGGAGGTGGTGGCCTCGGGTCACGCCGAATCTTCCGACTCGGTGGCCGCGTACTCTTGCGAGCGGTCTGGCGGGTGAGGGGGCCTCCCGTGTGAGTCAGGCGACGAGGGGGAGCTTCCTCCTCCATTGGGTCGGTGTCGCTAGACTCCCATTTGATCTCCATGGGCTCCGCCTCGGACTCCGTGTCGGTGTAGATCCGGATGGGGTTACCCTCTCCCGATCCCGGCTCGGATGGTGCTGTTACGGAGCTCGGGGTGGCAGTGGGGTCTACCAGTGCGGTGCGGGCTCGTGCTCAACATGAAAGCTTGCTCCATCATAGCTTGAAAAGTATCCAAGCATGCTGGAGTCATAAGGTAATAATGGTCGGGCACGGGGCGGGAAGTGATGGTACGGCTCGGTGGAAGTACTGCGCGTAGACGGGACGAGTGCGCATGTTCCTCTAGCCGGTTGATCTGCTGCTTGCTCTTCCTGAGCTGCTCTTCCAGCTCTACCAGAGCCTCCCCTCGGGCCATGTAGCGGTCCGAGAGTTGCTCATACTGAGCACCATTGGCCTGCAGCTGAGTCTGCAGCATGCTTATCTGGTCTCCACAGCCTTGGTGGCTGTCGACCAGATCATTGAGGCGTGACTGCTGATCGTTGATCTCGAGCAGGGCCTCCTCGTAACAGTCGTCGGCTGTCTCCGCCCAACGCGATAAACGCGTGACCATCGGGTTGTAGCGGCGGGGTAGCCTCCACGGTGCAGGACCGGGTTGCCCTCTTCGCGGTAAGGATGAGGCACAAACTCCGTCATTGTGAGTTCGGCACGGTGTTCCGCATTAAGGCGAAGGAAGGCCTCGCGAGCGGCATCCTGAATAGCTGCTTCTGCTAGATCCCGGTGGTAGCGAGTGTGGAAGCAGTAGGATGTCTCACTCCCCATGCGGGCTTCTATGGATACGGCTGCCTCCCAGGCTGGATACATCTCGGAGCCATGTCTTTTGGTGTGATAAGTGGGCGGTTCCGGGTACCTCAAACACCATAGTAGGGACTGAAGTTGTACCACGAACCCCTCGTCTCGCGAACAGTGACTTCCCGTGTTCCGTCGTGGTTTGACATCTCGCTTACAGCAACTTAGGGTTAGCGGGAGGGAGCTATCATAATCATTTGGTAAAAAGAAATACAGATGTAGAAAAGATATATTTGCATTTTCGGAAATAATAGTTTAAAACTGATCCTACCGTAGGGTTACTTCCCTTTAGCCATCTAGTTAGGGGTAGGGCGCCATTTGGTCTTAGCCTACGGTCGCATGGCTCGATACCAGCTCTGTGGACCCCGATTTTGAGTCGGGAATCTTTCGTGTTCATAGTACCATTTCCTGGATCAAGTAGTTGGTACCCACGAATGCGATCTTGGATAATCAAGTGCGCATGCACGAATAGTCTTACGATACCATTATTACATAAATAGGCCCGAAGGCATTGTTCATCCTTGGACCTTATGGTCCGAATACAACATAAAAACGAGTTTAGATAAGGCGGCGGAAAGAGGCGGCGGCTTGTCCATTGCCACGAGCAACGACCGGGACTAAGGTCTAATATGCGCCGTCGGTTCCCTCGCCCTCCGGGTAGTACGCGTAGGGGTCTTCGGCTCTTCATTTCCATCACTGGAGGTTTGTGCGTATAGCAAGGGTGAGTACCAACCGTACTCAGCAAGTCAACACGAATTGATGCATATGATAGGGTTATTCAAAGAACACGGTTAGAGTTATTTTTGCGTAAAGCCGTTTCACAATTCTTTTCACAAGCCTACCGACTAGCCAAATCAAGTTTTAATTTCATAGTTCATTAATCCGGCGACGGTTCTGTCTACCATCCATCGTGATTCCAAGGATGGCTTCCCGTCTCCGGTTCGTCATGATTTTTCTGGGAGTCCACCCTTCTCGCATTCTCGAGAAGTTGATCCACCGCAATGAAACCATCATGCATACCCATCCCAGCAGTTTTAAGTTTAAAAATCTAGCCAAGCGAAAGTCTTGTCACGATGCTCAATATCCGCGAGCACGGCTATTCGAATAGATTGATTCATTCACACTTGCGGTGGATGTACACTTTACCCGTACTCCGTGATGCCCAACAAATGAGCCTACGCCTCAACACATGAGACGGCCACGGCAAAGCCTTTCGATAACCTCACTTTGGCTACCCGCTCCATGAACTTAAGCCCTCATGCACTCTAGCCGTCCTTTTCTAGCGGTGAGAGGAGTTCAGGCGCACCCGGGGTAAGGGAAGTATTTTCAGATCTTTAAGTTTAATTAACATCGGTTCAATCCCACCATTCATAACACAGGCCGCAGCCTCATCCTCATCCCATAACCACATCATAGAGAACCATCTATGCAAGGATACGCTCCGCTCGGCTATCTAGTCGGCTAGGTCTATACCCATTCGAGAAGTACGGTTGTATGCGGCTCGTTTCCGCTATCTCATGGCTCGGTCCTTAATTGACCGGGTCGGCACTTGCCTTTCCGGAATCCACCCAAAACATCCGCCGCCCAGTCTAAAACATTTGTATAGTACTTTCAATTTTCATCAAACTTAATTCATCATGGTCATGTGGCGCTCATGTCTCCACATGCCGAATCTCAACTACCTCCCCTAAGGTAGTTGCCCAAGCATAAGCTTTTTCATAAAGTCATGAGTATGCATAAATCTAAGTATAGCATGGCTAAGCGGTTTACGAAGTTATGCTTCGGTTATTTGTATCACATCGCGAGTTACAAGGAGTAATTCTAAAGGTACTCAATAGCAAGGAATGGCACAACAAGTATAGGTAACTCGGTGAAGCATGCATGTTTAGGGTTTAAAATAACATCATTTCGCAATTGGGATCAATATGTTCAAAGGGTGTGAAGACTTGCCTTGCTCGCACACTTGAGGGTGGGGTCTTCGGCGGTGTCGATGCCGGTTTCTTCGGGCGCTACCCGTACGTGCGAAAGATCAATTGAATTCAGTTAGAATTCAACAAAACACCGAGCGATCGAAAAGAACCACAAAAGCCATGAAAACAACTCCGAAGTTTTGCCGAAAATTCTACTCGAGTTAGGACAAGGGTTGCGAGGAAAATCCGGGTTTTTGGAATCGAACCGATGACCTAGGGTTTTCGCAAAGTCGGCGATCGCAATTAAATTTGGAATTTACGTTTGAAATTACCAGCGAAGAAAATTCGTGCTCGAAATTTGAGGGTTTGAGCACAAAAGCGAAACCAATTTCGATGGCGGGAAAGAATTAAACGGAATCCGGATTGAAAAACGATGCGAAATAGAATTCGGAAAACGTCCGATTCGATTTTTCAAACTTTGCACCGAGAAAACATGCGAGAAAATAATTTATTTTTGCCCAAAATTTTACTCAAGTCATCCCAAAATATTTTTCCAAATTTTCCAAAATTTTTCCTAATTTTCCCTATTTTTCTTTTTCTCTTTTTCTTTTTTTTCTTTTTCCTTTTCTCTCGCGCCTGTTCCATGCCCGCAAGGTGTTCGACCGGTGCCGAGGAGAACAGGCGGCGGCAGTGAGGGACAAGGCGGCGCAAAGGGGACTTACGGCGACGGCGGCTCGGGAGGAGCAAGGGGGCACGGGACTGGGCTTGCGCACGGCGGCGACGGCTAAACGGCGGCGGCCCTTGGCGGTGGTGCTCGGAACGGCGAAAACACGGCGGCGGTGCGGTGGAATCGGCGGGCACCGCCTTTTATAGGCGCAGCCGGGGGCTCGGCGCGGGCGCGGGGTGGAAGGAGGGGGTCGGCTCGGCGCGGCGCGGGCGGTGACACGCGGCGGCGCACGGGAGGCCGGGCACGGCGGGCGAAACGCGGCGGCGAGGGCGCACGGCGCGGGCGGGGTCCGGAGCGGCGTGCGCGCGCGAGGTAGGGGCCGGGCGTGGCTCGGCCGCGTGGCGGCGGCGCGCGGCGGCGGCGTGGCGCACGGCGGCGGCGCAGCGGCGCGGCGCGGCGCGCTGGGTCCGGCGGCGGTCGCTTGCGCGGCGCGTGGCGCGCGCGGGTAGGGGCCGAGGCACGGTTGGGCGCGGCGCGGCGCGTGGCGCGCGCGCGGGCGGCGCGCAGCGGTCGGGCGACCGCGCGCGCGCGCGGCCGGGCCGACGGCGTCGAACGGTTTGTGACCAATGAACAGTACATTTTCACTTTTTCCCGATTTTCTATTTTCTTTTCCCATTTTCTATTTTCTTTCCTTCTAAAAATTCCAAAATAAATTCTAATATTCTAAAAATAATTTTTAACTTTATATTTGAAACTTTTTCTTGACTTTCATTTTTCCATAATTATTTTTCATACTTATTTATTTTAAAAATCCTTTTTCTTTTCTTTCAAATTTCAATTCCCTTTCCCACATTTTTCCAAAACTTTCCGGATTTCGAGTACGACTCTAGGAACTTTATTATTTATTTTGCGTCTTAATTTATCTTTTCCCAACCAAAAATTTTATTTTATATTACTCGAAATGCGTTTTCACAAATCCGCACTTTCCCCGGATTCCTTTTTAAAACCCTGATGCGACTTTCGCACCACCGTTTTGTCAACTCCGAAAACTCCAAATACACCGAAAAGGGAATTGACCACGACTAAATTTATGCAACTGAGCTGGCAAATAAGAAACAACAAACCCGAGAAGAAGCAATAAGCCAAGGTTTTTGAAAGTTCCGATTTTTACGTTCCGGTTTCGGTTCTTCCGATTTTCAGGATGTTACAACATGCCACCATGACATATCAAAAAGGGGTCTGTGACCATACCATTCACATAACCCTCCCTGACCAAGTGGCACCACACCTCATGTTTCGCCCCTACCTTTATATCCAAGGTAGGTAGCCCCCTCTCGTGCCTAGGTGAATCCGGAAGCCGCATAGACCTTAACCGGTCCATCCAAACTCCATCACGCCCACCCTTGCCTAGATGCGTTGGCCAGGAAAAGCTACACTATAAGCCCAGCCGTTGCCCATACTGGCTTGTGGTACGCACTAATTATTCTCCTAGGGTTTTCCGCGAACCGGTACTTAACTGCCATGGGTGCGTCTATCAAAACCGTGCACCCACAGCGCACCATTTGGTCATATTTTAATTAACTGTTATCCTTTACCCAAGGAAACTTCGGTCCGAGACCGTCATTTCATGTGAATAAAAGCTAGTAATATAATTCTTCCATTAATGATCTAGTTGTACTAAGCGAACTAAGCATGTCCTAGCCATATATCTAGTTATATTAATTCCCAGTTAATCAATAAAACAAGGTAAACGACCTAGGCTGAGTACTATAGGTCTCATCCCGATGACATTATAAACAATGCAATTTAATAGATAAAGCGAGAATAATTTGTAAAGTAGGTACAACATGATCAAAAGGTACATGACTTGCCTTGGTCTTGATCCTGCTGAACTTCGATGACTACTTCGAAATAAACCGGAGCGTCCGCGGAACTGGAATCTAATCGACAATCAAAGCACAACAAAAATAGGCTATTAAACTACTAAAACAGGCAATTAAACTATTTTTATATTGTTCTCGACATTTTTATGAGTCCACTACAACTTGAACGGACTCAAACGAAGTTCGGATGAATTTTCTATGAATTTTACAAGTTTCTGTGATTTACTATTTAGAAAAAAAGAAAAAGAAACGATTTATGGCGCAAGCACCTTAGGGATGACGTCAGCTGACCCTGGGGTGGCGGTGCCAATAGGAGGGACCCATGGGTTAGTGGCGCGAAGGGGGCGATGCACGGTGGACTAAGTCACCGGCCCAGGGGAGGACGCGCGCACCACGTGGCGCTTGCGTGGTGCCTACGCGGCAGCCACGTGCGCGGCCACATGGGCGACGGGATCCGAGGTGGCGCGGTTCGGGATGGACGGCCCGGATGCGCCCGCGGTCGGATCCGACGGCCGAGAGAGGGCACGGGCGAGAGCGGGCGACGGCGAGGTACAGCGCGGTGGATCGACGACGAAACGGTGGCGCACGGGACCGGATGGTCACCGGCGAGCGGTGGAGGGGGCGGACGAAGGCGCACACGGCGCAGCGCTAAATGCGCTCGGGTCCGAAAGGGAAACGAATAAGGGAAAGCGGCGCTAGGCGCGACCGGCGACACGGAACGACGGCGACCGACGGTGGAAACCGACGACGCGCGGTCCTATCGGCACCGACGGTGGCGAAGATGGCGCGCACACTTAACGTGACGTGGTCAGGGACTAAATATGCATGAAACTGAACAGAAACCAAGCGAAATTGAAATGGGGAAGAGGTAAAGCTCACCGACGGCCAGAGTTGAAGAAGACGACAATGACGGGCGAGTTGGGCGGCTAATAATTGGGGAAAAGGGACGGTCGATGGTCTACGAGCGACGGCGAGTGTGATGGAGGTGGTGGAGTGGCTCGGAGAGCGGCGACGCGAGTGGAATTTGCGGCTGGAGCTCGGGGTGTGGCGGCGAAGGGAGGTTGCATGGTGCGGGGCACAGGGAGACGCGGATTCGATCGAATGGCAAAGAGGAAAGTTGCACCGGTGCACGGGGGTGCTTTATAGGAGTCGAGGGGAGGCGGACGTGGCCGGATTGTGCGGAAATGGCGGCGGATTGGGTCGGTGAGAGAGAGAGAGAGGAGGCGGTGGAAATTCAAACTCGGCCGTTGCGGTGTTTTCGCACGCAGCGGCACTGGGAGAGGGGAAAGTAGGGCGCGGGTCGCGGGCGAGTGGGGCGGTGGGTGGGGTGGCGAGTGATGCGCGAGACGGCCGGGAAAGCGCGCGGCGCAGTGGTGGCGAAACTCCCGACGGGAGGTTGGGGATGACAGGTGGGGTCCACCTGTTAGTCCCTGACCCGGTCGGGGGGGGGGGAACGGACTTGCGACTGTGTGGCTCGGTCGGCATGGGCCGGCCCAACAGAGGAACGAGAGCGTGCACACGGGCGGCGGGAAACCGTACGGATGAGGTGGGCCGGCGGCCACGGGAAAAAAAAAGAAAAAGAGAAAAGGAGAAAAAAAGGAAAAAGGCCCTTTTTCCTTAAGAAAATTAATTCCAATTAACCTAATTCTTTTTTAAAATATTTTTTGATGCTCTAAAAATTCCGATAAAAATCATGTTAGTGTATTTTGACATGAGGAATTTAAGAAAAATCCCACCAAGCCATTTCCAATTGTTAAATGGATTTTAACTTTGGAGTTTGTCTGACTTTATATTTTCCGGTCGATTTCTTTTGCACAATTTTCCCAGGTGATTTTTACACTAAGGAGAAAAGCGGGGCGTGACAAACCTACCCCCTTAAACGGAATCTCGACCCCGAGATTCGGAGGCGCTGGCGAAGAGGTGCGAATGGGCAGCCTTCAGCTCATCTTCTCTTTCCCAGTTTGCCTCTTCTTCGGAATGGTGACTCCATTGAACTCGGCAGAACCGGACTCGGATTCTGGTTCTTCTTTTGCTGGTGTCGAGGATACGAATTGGATTTTTGACATAAGTGAAGTCCTCTTGAATTTTGATGTGATCGGGACTTGCTTGTTCCTCGGGCACTCGCAAGCATTTCTTCAACTAAGAGACGTGAAACACATCATGAATGCTTGCCATGGAGGAAGTTCTAACTGGTAGGCGACTTCTCCTCCGCGTTCCAGAATTCGATATGGTCCCATGAAGTGTGGTGCCAACTTTCCCTTCGTCTGGAAATGGTGTACTTCCCGAAGCGGAGTTACACGAAGATACACATGGTCTCCAACTTCAAAGCTTAACTCTCTTCGACGGTTGTCGACATAGCTTTCTGACGTGACTAGGCAGTTTTCAACCTTTCTCGAATTAGTCTGACTTTCTCTTCTGCCTCATTCAAGATGTCAATCCCAAATAGCTAGCGTTCTCCTATTTGATCCCAGAAGAGCGGTGTGCAGCACTTTCTGCCATACAATGCTTTGAACGGAGTCATTTGGAGACTCGCTTGATAACTGTTGTTTTACGAGAACTCAGCATAAGGTTGACTCTTATCCCAAGCTCCACCAAAATCAAGTGCACAAGATCTTAACATGTCTTCCAAGATCTGATTGACCCTTTTGGTCTGACCGTCAGTCTGGGATGGTAAGCAGTGCTAAAGTTTAAACGAGTTCCCAATTCTTCTTGTAGCTTTTGCCAGAACTTTGAGGTAAATTGACTCCCTTGATCCGACACAATCGTCTTTGGCACTCCATGTAAACACATGATCCGTGCCAATAAAGCTCTGCTAGTTTCTTCCTAGTGTAGGTGGTATGTACGGGAATGAAATGAGCGACCTTTATGAGTCGATCCACGATTACCCAAACAGAATCATGACCGACAAAAGTCCTGGGCAGACCCGTGATGAAGTCCATCCCAATTTCTTCCCATTTCCACTCCGGGATCTTAAGAGGTTGCAATAATCCTGCAGGTCTCTGATGTTCTGCCTTGACTCGCTGACAAACATCACACAAGGCAACAAATTCTGCGATTTCTCTTCTCATGCTGACCCACCAGAATTTTTCCTTAAGATCTTGGTACATTTTAGTGCTTCCGGGGTGAATCGAGTACTAGGTTTGATGAGCTTCTCTAAGAATTAGGTCTTTCAGCTCTTTGTTCTCAGGCACGCACAATCTTTCTCCCATCCAGATTGTTCCATGTTCATCCTTAGAGAAATCTCTCGCTTTGCTAGTCCTCATGTTTTTCTTTAGCTTAGCTATGTCGGGGTCGTTAGCCATAGCTAGACGGACTTGTTCCATGAGTGTTGTCTGAGCTTTGAGAGCATCCACATACCCGTGCTCGACAATTCCCAAGTTCACCCTTTCCAATTCCCTTTGCAACTCACTGCACATCTCTTTTGAATGAGTGGTCTTGCAGTAATTCCTCCGACTCAAGGCATCTGCTACCACATTAGCCTTGCCAGGGTGATAGTGTATCCCCATATCGTAGTCTTTAATCAACTCCAACCACCTTCGCCGACGGAGGCTTAGATCTGGTTGGGTGAAGATGTACTTCAGACTCTTGTGGTCTGTATAGACTTTGCAGCGGTTACCGATAAGGTAGTGCCGCCAAAACTTTAAGGCGTGAACTACTGCTGCCAGTTCCAAGTCATGGGTCGGATAGTTACTTTCATGCAGTCGCAACTGGCATGAAGCGTATGCAACCATTCTTCCGTCTTGCATCAACACGCATCCTAACCCATGACGAGACGCGTCACAATAAACTTGGAAATCTTTCGTCTGATCTGGCAAGGTTAGAACCGGTGTCTTGACCAATTTCTTTTTAAGTTCCTCGAAACTTTTGTTACACTCGGCAGACCACTTGAACTTTTTGTCTTTCTTTAATAGCTGTGATATTGGCCTTGCAATTCGGGAAAAGTTCTCGATGAACCAATGGTAATAACCCGTGAGTCCAAGAAAGCTTCGGATTTGAGAGACAGTCTTCGGTGAGGTCCACTTGGTAATCGACTCCACGTTTGATGGATCAACTGCCACTCCTTGAGTGGTTATGACATGGCCAAGAAACTAAACTTTCTCGAGCCAAAAGTTGCATTTACTGAACTTGGTGTACAACTTATGTTCCTTTAACCTTTTTAGCACTAGGCGGAGGTGTTGCTCATGCTCTTCCTCAGACTTTGAGTAGATAAGAATGTCGTCTATGAAGACCACAACAAACTTATCCAGGAAATCCATGAACACCTTGTTCACTAGGTTCATGAAGAAGGCTGGTGCGTTTATAAGTCCGAAGGACATGACGGTGCACTCATACAGCCCGTAGCGAGTAATGAAGGCTGTTTTTGGGATATCTTCTTCCTTGATCCTCAATTGGTGATAACCTGATCGCAAGTCTATCTTACATAACACTTTCAGCTGGTCGAACAGGTCAACAATCCGAGGTAACGGGTACTTGTTCTTGATAGTGACCTCGTTGAGTGCGCGATAATCCACACACATCCTTTTGGTTTTATCTTTCTTCACGAATATCACCGGAGCACCCCAAGGTGACGTGTTCGGGCGAATATATCCCTTTTGTAGTTGCTCATCGACTTGTTTCTTGACCTCGGCCATCTCATTGGCGGCCATTCGATAGGGGCTCTTGTAAATTGGAGCAGTTCCTGGTACCAAGTCGATCCGAAACTCAATCTCCCTCTTTGGCGGCATGGTCATGAGATCCTCCGGAAAGACCTCCGGATACTCCTGGACTGCAGGTATGTCCTCCAATTTCTTGGGTTCTTTCCTCTCTGCCACTGGCTCATCCTGGCCGGCAATCTAGTTCAGGCTTACTCCTTGCACTTGGGGCAACGGAGACTGGAAGGTAACCACTTCTCCTTCTGGGTTGGTTAAAGTGATGGTGTGCGTCGCGCAGTTTATCACTCCCTTGCACCTTATCAACCAATCCATTCCGAGAATGACATCTAGGTCTTTGGATTCGAGAAGGATGAGATTGCCTAGAAATCGTGATATTTGGATTTCTATTATCACCGAGGGACTATAGCTGACAGACATCAAACTATTCCCCGGGGTGTGAACCCGCATTGATGTGACCAGTTTCTCTTTTCTTAGCCCATGTTCCCCAACAAATCTCTTTGATATGAAGGAATGAGTTGCACCAGAATCAAACAAAACTATAGCAGAGACTGAGTTTACATGAAACGTACTCAGTATGACGTCTGGTGCTACCTGAGCTTCCTCTGCAGTGGCATGATTGACCCGTGCTTGCACAAACTTGGGACCATTGCGCTTTGGCTTTGGACACTTGTCGGCAAAGTGTCCGGGCTTGTTGCAGTTGAAGCAAACCAACGGCTTGCCCCCAAAGTCTTTCTTGGGTTGAGCTGGCAAGGCTGGTGCCATTGGTGGGCGTGGAGCAGGGTTTCGGTGGGGCTGGCCACCATTGTTGCTCTTGCTGCCACGGTTGAAGTTGGGGTTGTGATGGAAGTTCCCCTGGTGGAACTGGCGGTGTTGATGGACAACCATGGTGGAGGGTCCACCTTGCTACCCTGGCATGAAGCGGGGCCGCTGGTTATTCCTCTAGTTCGATCGGAACTGGGCCGCCTTTCTCTTGCGATCCATTTTGTTTCGCTGGTCTTCCTGGCGGATGGCCTTGTCGACTAGTTTCTTGAAGTCGATATAGTCAACCGAGATCAGTTGGTTGGTCAATTCATCGTCAAGACCAACTAGAAACTTGTCCTGCCTCTCGGCATCAGTGCCCACATCTTTCGGTGTGTGGCACGCGAGGCGGTTGAACTCATGGAGGTATTTCGTCACGGTTTGATTGCCTTGATTCAGTGCTCGAAATTCCCTCTTCTTTTGTGCCACAATTTCGTCAGGGACTTGTGCCTTTTGAAAACTACGACAAAACTCCGCCCAAGTAACCTTCGTCCCTGCCGGACGAGTCATCAGATGGTTGTCCCACCATGCCGAAGCGGGACCCTAAAGCTGATGAGTGGCGAACGCCACCTTCTCCTAGTCATTGCACTGCAGGAGGTTGAGCTTCTTCTCGATGGCATGGAGCCAGTTTTTTGCCTCCATGGGGTTGGTGGTGCTCGAGAAGGTAGGTGGGCGCATGCGGAGTAACTCAGGTAGCTTGGACTGGAGGCAAGTGGGGGTGGACCGGTTGCACGTGGCTACGGTTCTTAGCTTCTTCGCTGCGCTTGTTGGAGCATATGTTGCTGCATCTGCTGATATTGCTGCTGCATTTCCTGCATCATGGCAGCCATCATCTGTGTCTGAGTTGCGAGGACTTGGGCGATCGTCGGGTTCTCTGGTGGTGGAGGGGGACCGTTGCCTGCAGCCCCATTGAGGTTGTTGCCTCCATTCTGGTTCTCGCCGTGGTTGACATCCCCATTGTTGCGGTTGAGAGGCCTGGTGTTCACCATCTAAGGAAGGTGGACAGAAGGAAAAAGAAATACAAGAAGAAAACACTAGTACAGAATGCCTCATAGGTGCCGGTTGGGAAACCCCCTTAGGTGTCGGTTTTCCCAACCAGCACCTATTGGTCGACACCAATGACTTTGGTCATTGGTGTCGGTTCTTCGACCGGCACCTATTTGGGCAAACAAGTGCCAGTTCGTGTAGAACCGACACCTATTTATCCGACACCTATACGGACCAAACACCATTCAATGAGGTGCTCCCAATCTTTTCTTATGGGCCCACTCCTTTAGCCGGACCCACCATATTTACCGGACCCACCATATTTTTCCACGCGGGCACGGGCCCGTGAGATAGAGCTACAGGCACGAGCGAGCGGTTCTACACGACGAGCGAGCGAGGCACGGACCTATTTAAGCTGGTGTTGCTTTGGTTCAGCGAGCGGTATGGTACTAATCGAGGGAATAGTGTTTTTCTGAGAATAGGTGGTGATTCTTGTTACGAACCGCCACCTATAGTATAGGTAGCGGTTCGTAATAAGAACCGCCACCTATTCACGAAGAATAGGTGTCAGGTGAACGGTAAAACCGCCACCTATAGTCTCAAATAGGTGCCGGGTGAACAGTAAAACCACCACCTATACTATAGGTGGCGGTTAATAATAAGAACCGCCACCTATTCACGATGAATAGGTGGCGGTTCTTATTACGAACCGCCACCTATAGTATAGGTGGCGGTTTTACTGTTCACCAGACACCTATTTGAGACTATAGGTGGCGGTTCTTAACACGAACCACCACCTATTCTTTTGCCACCACCTATATACATTATAGGTGCCGGATTTGGTTTGACCGACACCTTTTGGGGCGACACCAATGAGCCTTTTTGTAGTAGCGAAAATAGACTGCTCAGAATCCTAAACTTTATTATAAATTATTCTGATGTGAAATTAAACATTACGGAAAGGAAAGCAATTCAAGTCCTTATTAATGGCAGCCATACCACAACCAATTGGTAAGGTTTGCGGACTAACCCACAAGCAAACACACCTAAGCACACAACTACCAAGCGAACGACTAAGGAAGGCGAGAAACTAGGGGGTAACGTCCTAGCGCTCGGAACGGCTCCTGCGGTCAGTGGAGTCGAAGTCGGACTCGGGCTCGTCTCCAACCTTTTCTCTGAGCAGCTACGGGAGTCCTACAGGTAGGTGTTAACACCGAAATTTGGTAATTGAATCCCTAAGTTCTGGTAAAGGTGAAGCAGAACCGGATCGGCTCATTTGGCGGAGAAACAGAGGCCGCATCGGCTGAGAAGTGATCGGTTGTGAGGCCAATCGGCTAAGGTTGGATCGGACAAGGGCGGCCGATAGCCGATTCTAAGATTGGAGAGGATAAAGTCGTTTCTGGTGCAGCAGTTTAAAGATAAATAGAGGATTCGGTTATTAGATTGCGCGTTGAATGATATTGCCATCTATGGATAGAGTCCTGTAACGGCAATTGTATCTGTAATTTAGGAATTTGTTTAAATTGTTCATTGTAATGCGGCGTGGGTCCTTCCCGGGATAACGTCGTGTTTTAAATAGTAGTTTAGATAGAGTCTAGGGTTTGTACAGATAATTTTATCTTGGGTATAAATAGGACCCGAGATCCCCTGTAAAAAGCATCACAATCAATCAAAACCTTCGGCGCATCGCCAACCCTTTTCTTCAGACGAGCAATTGACTTGGCTATGGGCTGCATCGTTTCGATCCCCAAATCCAGGTAAATGTTTGTCATTAGTGGTATGATCTGCTGTTTCTAGTGCTTCCATCGTAATGACACATTAGATTCAGGAGTTTGTACTGCGCTATTTATCATATAGCGCATATAAATTAGACCAATGTTTAGATCTATCCCGCCATTGGCCAGTGCTATCAAGAACCCGCAGCCAATAAAGCTAGATCTAAAGGTTGACTGGTTTATATGCGGTATCCACCGTCTCGAGAGGTATAAATTGGCTTCAACAGATCAGGTTGTTCTTTTTATACTTAATGCTGCATCAAAGTCCAACTATTAAGTCATTTTTAGAACTCTCAATAATCTGTTTTGTTAGATTTATATGTTTAAGAGACAGTGCGGGTTTCAAGGCCTTATCTCGCCTGATATATTTCTTTTTATATATTTATTACTAGATTTATGTTAGGACCACCTCTTATATTAAGATCCTATTCTTGTCGGACATCATAAGCCGAAATTGGCCTGCCATCAACAGCCGACGGCTGATTTCCCGGGCTACGCAGATCTGGTGCAAGAATGATATCTTCTCATAAGATCTATCGGAGTACTAGCTGATTCTTTGTTAGCTTTCCAGTATCGGCTGGGTTATCAACAAATATATTTATTATCCTTTACTGTATTTGGGTTAAACGACTGATGCTGTCTCGGTATAGTCGATACATTCCAGTCGCTTGGCTTAAACATACTTTAGGATAGCATATATATGCTCATGGATTCCCTCAGCCGATCCAGTGGGGATCTAACCTAACACCTAACGTATACATCTTTGTTTTTCTTGTTGGTTAACAGATCAAACCAACTGACACGCCTTGCACAGCGCAGGTGGCCAAGAAGGACCTGCACTGGAGCTAAGCAGATCTCCCAGGCCAGCGCATGAGAGAAATTTCTCGTCAGCATGCTTCTTGTCACGCCCGGTGGGACTTTCTTTCTCGGCGTGACTCGGACGCATAGACTCAGCCTGCAAGATGGTCGACTCCAAGAGCCCCAATGTTTCCCAGGACAACATCGTGCCTGTGAAGATGGGGCAATTATCGGCTGAGCAACAAGCCGATTATAATAAGATGGTAGAAGAGCTCCAGGCTAATTACTTGCAATCTTTCACCCAAACAAGGTCCGGGGCTGTGCATCAGAAGTATAAATTCAGCATGGACGATCTCAAAGCATCCTCCTCCGGTGAGACAAAAGGGAAACAGAAGATGGAGGAGCCGATTCAGGAGCAGGACGATTCGGCCCTAGATACCTTGCAAGACCGAACTGATTCGGCTGTTCACCACGAGCTGGTCAACCAAAGGAGCATCCTGGTCAACACTCTCAACAACATGATCGCAACTATGGTCGACGCCAAGATAGCCGACCAGCTGCAACGGGGGCCAACGTATTTCACAGACGGCCAGTTTCCTAGTTACAGGACGTTGGTCACCCAACATCGGCCGATCCCACCACCAACACAACAAGGGCTGCCAGGAGGAGTCCTCGGTCAGCCAAATACAACTGAATCGGCTGTGAGGCCAGCAATTACTATGCTGAACCGACAGCAGCCGCTGCCCTAGGACCAGATTGCTAACATGTTCAATGACAATCGACAGTCAGAGCCGATTTCCCAGTTGACTGGACGGGCGGTATAACACCGGTGGCCGAGCACTGTTCCCAGGACCACCAACGCCACCACCGGCGCATCGGCCACCTCCCGCCGATCATCACTACCAGTACCAAGGAGGCTGTCTAGATCATCACTACAGGCCTTAGACGCCACCACCGCTGTATCAGCAAGCACCCGCAGCGTACGAACCATACGAGCCGATACAGCAGGACAACCGGACCTGGGCCGATCTGATTGCAGATGTCATGCGCGATCAATTCGGTCTTAAGCCAAAAGACTCGGGAAACATGTATCGGTATCCCTATCCAGAGCTCTTCGAGCGGATTCCGTTGCCCAACCGATACAAGATCCCAGATTTTTCGAAGTTCTCGGGGCAAGACAACGTTTCAACTTACGAGCATGTTAGCCGATTCTTGGCACGGTGCGGCGAAGCATCGGCTACTGACGCCTTGAGAGTCTGATTGTTCCCTCTTTCTCTTTCAGGATCGGCTTTTACCTGGTTCTCCTCATTGCCCTACAACTCAATTCGAGAGTTGGGCCGATCTTGAAAAACAATTCCACAGCTACTTTTACTCCGGCAACCATGAGATGAAGTTGTCGGACCTCACAACATCGAGCAAAAACACAACGAATCGGTTCAAAAATACATCCAACGCTTCGGGAGATGAGGAATCGATGCTACGCTTGGTGCTATCGACGCCCCTTGTGGCCGATTTGGCTTTTCACGGCTTGATCGCGCCGTCCAGAGCGATTCTCTGCGCGGGACTTCGACCTAGCTAGCCCACTTGGCGCAAAAGGTGACGGCCCACGAGCAGCGATTCCAAGACATCACGAAGGCCGTCAAAAACATAACTCAAGTCGTCGTCGAATCAGATTGCGAGTCCAACAACGATGACGTAGAAGTGGCAGCAGCCGAATGGGCCAAGAACAAAAAGGCCATCATCTGCCAATGGCTGCTGAAGACGGCCAAAGAAGAACGATACGACTTCGACATCACCAAGGCCAACAGGATTTTCCACTTGCTGCTCAAGGAGAAGCATATTCAGCTGCCAGAAAATCACGTGATCCTGTCGGCCGAGGAATTAAAAAAGAAAAAATATTGCAAGTGGCACAACTCCACATCCCATGCCACCAACAACTGCAAAGTCTTCATGCAGCAAATCCAGTCGGCAATTGAGGCCGGGAAGCTAAAGTTTGCCGATTCAAATCGGCCGATGAAGGTAGACGGTAACCCTTTCCCGGTCAACATAGTCCAAGCCAGCCCCAGGCAAGCTGATCGACAGAACAGAATGGTGTACGGCTTAGTCAATACATCGGTCGGGGCCAAGGCAGAAGACGAGCCGATTGGATATCACATCGCGCTAATTAATATGGTGCGCTCGGTTACAGATCGGCGACCGACGGCCGATCCATGAAGATAGCCGACACCGTCCTCGGCACCGGTCTCGCGGGAGGAGCTTGCAATGAAGCACCACGTCGGTGCGAGCCGGAGATCCAAAGCCGCCGATACGAGGTAAACTGCAACAGTGCCGATCCGCATTGGCATTGTGATTTTTTCAGGTACTGCTGGGAATTCGACATGAGACTGCCAACACTCGACAACTGCCCAGCATGCAACGATCGCCGCGACGACGAGCGCATGAGCTCATCGGCTGCAAGCCCAGCCCGGTTCATCCCTAGAGCCGTTCAGCTAAACCAAAGGCGGCGGTCCGTCCATGATCGGCTCGGCCGATCCACCAAGACTTCTTCGTCGACGAAGACCGCAATGACAACAACCGCGACGGTGAAGAGGCGACGACGAGGAATCGGCCAATCCCCAATGGTGCCGTCCGATCTCTTCACAAAGACGCGAAAAGAAGAATTCAACGACTTAAGCGTGAAGGGAGAGAAGACGAAGTTCGGCGAGATGATCCACGAATAGAGACGCCGATTTGGGTAAGATCAAAAGGCGGTGGGTTCCCAAAGAGAAAGCACGCAACCGACGAAGGGCAAGCGAGGAGAGCCCGGCCGATCAAGCCGGGAGGGCAGCCAAAGGGAAAGGCAAAGTTTACGCATCGGTTAACATGGTGTTCGTACTACCGTAGAGTTCGGTGCTCTGAAGCCGATGCGGACACCATCGAGGACGACCTAGTGAAGCTAGCAATCTCACCGGACCAGGCTATCTTCGACAAACCCGAGGGGACCAAAAATCAGCACTTAAAGCCGTTGTACGTTAAAGGATTCGTCAACGGTAAGCTGATTTCCAAGATGCTAGTTGATGGGGGAGCTGCAGTCAACCTCATGCCTTACGCAACATTCAGAAAACTAGGCAAGGGGGCCGAAGACCTGATAAAGACCAATATGGTGCTCAAAGACTTCGGTGGCAACCCATCAGAGACCAAGGGCGTCCTCAACATTGAACTGACCATCGGCAATAAGACTGTGCCCACAACATTCTTTGTCATTGATGGGAAGGGGTCTTATAGCCTGCTGCTCGGAAGGGACTGGATACACGCTAGCTGCTGCATTCCCTCTACGATGCATCAGAGCCTGATCCAATGGGACGGTGACAAGACTGAGATCGTGCCAGCCGACAGGTCAATTAGTGTCGTCAGTGCCGATTTACCGCTTTGGGAAATCGAAGGCATTGATTGTTTGTCTGGGAAAATTTGGCAAGCCGATTTTCTAAATGTGTCCAATTCCACAATACAGCCGATTGGAGATGACGAGCCACAGCTGCTGCTTTGAACAAGTCATGGTGGAGGGCTCAAGCGTCTTCAGCATGGACACTGCGGACGAAGACGATGACAAGCTCGGGCAAGGTTTCACATTGGCTGACGAATTAGAGGAAATAGACATAGGCTCTGGTGACAAGCCGAGGCCGACGTACATTAGCAAAAATTTGTCTCCTCATTGTAGATCCCAGCTTATTGATTTGTTAAAAGAATATAAAGATTGTTTCGCTTGGGAGTACTTCGAGATGCCCGGCCTCAGCCGATCAATAGTGATCCATCAACTGCCGATTAAGGTAGGCTATCGGCCGTTCAAACAGCCTCTCAGGAGGTTTAAGGCCGATATGTACGATGCAATTAAAGCCGAAATCACTCGGCTATATGATGCAGGATTCATTCGTCCTTGTCGATACGCCGAGTGGGTCTCAAATATTGTCCCAGTGTTGAAGAAAAAGGGGAAACTTAGGGTGTGCATCGATTTCAGAGATCTAAACAAGGCAACCCCTAAGGACGAATACCCAATGCCGATAGCCGATTTGCTTGTCGATGTTGCGTCGGGCTACAAAATTATCAGTTTCATGGACGGCAATGCAGGGTATAATCAAATATTTATGGCCGACGAGGACATCTACAAGACCGCTTTTCGGTGTCCCGACGCAATCGGCTTGTACGAATGGATAGTAATGACATTCGACTTGAAGAATGCTGGGGCAACATATCAACGGGCCATGAACTACATTTTTCACGACATAATCGGCTCACTAGTAGAGATATACATTGACGATGTAGTTTTCAAGTCCAGGGAGATAGAGGGCCACATAGCCGATCTGAGACAAGTGTTAGAGCGGACGAGGAAGTATGGCCTGAAGATGAATCCGCTTAACTGCACGTTTGGCGTATCGGCTGGACAGTTCCTGGGATTTTCTTTTCATGAAAGAGGAATTGAGGTTACACCAAGAAGCATAAATGCTATCAAGACAATTCAGCCTCCGAAGGACAAGAAACAACTCCAGTCATTGATCGGCAAAATAAATTTCATCAGGCGGTTCAAAGCCAATCTCTCAGAAAAGATGGAGCCGTTCGCACCACTGCTTCGGCTAAAAGCCGATCAAGCCTTCACATGGGGGGTAGAGCAGCAAAAGGCGTTAGACAACATAAAAGATTATCTGAGTTCCCCTCTAGTTTTAATGCCTCCACAAAAAGGAATACCATTTAAGCTGTACCTATCAGCCGATGACAATTCAATCGGCTCCGTTTTAATCCAAGAGGTTGAGGGCAAATAAAAAGCCATCTTCTATCACAGCCGACGCAAAAACAAGGTATTCACCTGTGGAGAAGCTATGCCTATGCCTCTATTTTTCATGTACGAAGTTAAGGCATTATCTGCTATCCAACGAGTGCACAATAATCTGCAAAGTCGATGTAGTTAAGTACATGCTATCGGCTCCAGTGCTGAAAGGAAGAATTGGGAAGTGGATTTTTGCACTAACAGAATTCGATCTAAGGTATCAGGCACCAAGGGCAGTCAAGGGACAAGCCATTGCCGATTTCATTGTGGAGCACAGAAATGACTCGGTCGGCTCAGTGGAGATTATGCCTTGGACTTTGATGTTTGATGGCTTGGTTTGCACCAACGGCTGCGGCATCGGCTTGGTCATTATTTCACCCAGGGGGGCAAGCTTCGAGTTTGCTTTTGCTATCAACCCCCACGCTACAAACAACCAAGCTGAATACGAAGCCGTCCTTAAAGGATTACATATACTTAAGGAAGTTGAAGCCGACGCCATCGAAATAATGGGGGATTCATTGTTGGTAATCAGCTAATTATCAGGAGAATACGAATGCAAAAGCGATGCGCTGATGGTCTATTATCAGCAATGCCAGGAATTAATGGACGGTTTTCAGCTAGTTACTTTGAAACACATCCCTAGAGAGCAGAACACAGAAGCTAACGATTTAGCTCAGGGGGCATCGGGCTATCGGCCGATGTTGAAAGAGATTGACATAGAAGTTGCTGCCATTACAGCCGATGATTGGAGGTTTGAAGTTTACAGCTACCTCAAAAATCCCTCTCAATCGGCTACAAGGAAATTGCGATACAGAGCGTTAAGATACGTGTTGCTCGATGAAGATCTGTACTATCGGACGATTGATGGTGTGCTACTCATGTGTTTGGGAGCCAATCAGGCCAAAGTGGCCGTCGGAGAAGTGCATGAAGGAATCTGTGGCACACATCAATCGGCCCATAAAATAAAGTGGCTGCTTCGTCGAGCAGGGTATTTCTGACCGACGATGCTGGAGGATTGTTTCAAGTATTACAAGGGCTGCCAGGATTGTCAGAAGTTTGGCGCCATACAACGAGCACCAGCGTCGGCTATTAACCCAATTATTAAGCCATGACCATTCAGAGGATGGGGCATCGACATGATTGGCCAGATCAATCCACCCTCAAGCAAAGGGCATAAATTTATTCTGGTGGCGACAGATTATTTCACAAAATGGGTGGAGGCGATTCCCTTAAGAAAAGTAGATTCTAAGAATGCAATCGAATTTGTCAAAGAACATATTATCTACCGATTTGGCGTCCCACAAACGATAACAACAGACCAGGGATCTATCTTCGTATCCGATGAATTTGTTCAGTTTGCCGACGGCATGGGGATCAAGCTGCTTAATTCTTAGTCGTACTATGCACAGGCCAACGGACAAGCCGAAGCCTCAAATAAAAGTTTGATTAAATTGATTAAAAGAAAGATCTCTGAGTACCCTAAACAGTGGCACAGCCGATTAGCCGAATCACTATGGGCGTATCGGATGGCATGCCACGGATCAATTCAAGTCCCTCCGTACAAGCTGGTCTACGAACATGAGGCAGTGCTACCATGGGAGAGCATCGTCGGCTCAAGGCGCATTCAGCTACAGGATCAACTTACAGCCGATGATTATTATCACCTGATGGTGGACGAATCAGAAGACTTAGTTTTATCTAGGATGAGGGCCTTGGAAAAAGTTACAAAGGATAAGGAACGAGTAGCCAGACATTATAATAAAAAAGTGGTGCCTAAATCTTTCGAGGAAGGCGAACTCATTTGGAAATTGATACTACCGATTGGATCTAGAGATAACAAATTCGGCAAGTGGTCACCAAATTGGGAAGGGCCTTTCAAGATCCACAAATGCATCTTTAAAGGAGCTTACATGCTAGAAGGGCTGGACGAAGAAGTATTTGGAAGGGCTCTTAATGGAAAATACCTGAAGAAATACTACCCAAGCGTATGGATCAACTCGTGATTCGGCTCTGGTTGCTTAGCCAATTTCCGACAGCCGATGTCTTCCTTCAACAAGGCATCGCCGTTAGGCATTTTTATGCAACATTTTTTCCTTAAGTTTTCCACGATCGGCCAATGATTGGCCGATAGCGACGGTAATGATGCGCGAACGGCTCGAATTCACAATTTTGTCGACACCGAAGCTATCAACAAAATTTGGGGGGCATATACATACGCGAGCCGATTGCAAAATTGGGCGTCAGGTTGCAAGATTGGGTGCCAGATTGCAAAATTGGGCGTCAGGAATTTTTAAACTTTTTAAGCTCCTTAATCGGTAGTCCAAATAGAAGCGTTGGAAGTGATTTGGATCGACGGCCGTGATTCAAGCGTTAACATCGACGGTTGTGGTGTGGTCTCGGAATCGGCGAATGTGACGTGATACGGACGGCTAGGGCCGAGTTCAGCATAAGCGATTCAAGATACTACGTGCGGCCGGAGCCGATCTCATCCACGAGCACAGCTGAAAAAGATTGATAGACTATACCACACAAAAGTTAAAGCCGATTACACAGTTCGAGCAAATTGATCAAAGTTCAAGCCCATTACAAAAGTTTGACAAATATATTACAGGAGGCAGTAGCCGATTTCAGAATGTTAAAATGTTACAAGCTCATTGTTTCAAGAAATCGGCTATAGCCGATAACGCCGTCCGCCTGATCTGGTCTATCTCCTCAATGGCCCTGACGTCGTCGGCCTCAGACCCAGTCACCGGTCGGATGCCCTTCACTAGGTCCCGTAGATGTGCTACAGCCGCCTTGATACTTCGGCGTTGAGCTTCGATTTTCGCTGGCAAGCTGGCCATGTACTCCTTGTGGACATCGATCTCGTTTGTGACTTGAACGAGATCGGCCATCAGCTGATCTTGGTGTGAGAGGAGTTGCTCAAGCTTGGCCGTCGGCTCAGTCTTCAGGAGGTCGAAGGCGGCTTTTCGGCTCTCAATGGCATCCTTGGTCGACTGGAGGTTGGCCGACCACGCTTGGTTCTCGTGATGATCCGCTATCCCATGCCGTGCTGTTCATACTTGAGTTGGTGGGCTTCCATGAAGGTGGCCGACACGATGGCGTCGGCGAGCTTCCGTGGCGGCCTTGGATCTCCTTGAAGCGCGCGCGTATTGAACCACTGTCGACCACCAGCGCGTCCAGCGAGGCCTCCAGCCGGTTGCCGATGTCGGCTAGGGTGGCCTTCAGGTCCTCGGCCGACGTCACCAACGCCTCCTCGCCAATTTCGCCGGACTCCTCGAACTCCGACAAGTCAAAGTTGAGGAGGTCGGCTATGTTCTGCAAAGAGGAATATGATCAGAAAATATTGAGCAGGCAAGGCCGATCATCAAATTTAGTCGGCTTACCATGGGCACCGGGGTCGGAGCGATCGGCTCGGCTGGTTCGTCGCCTGCAGCCATCGGGGCCTCTTTGTCGGCGTCGTTGCCGCCACCCACGGCGATCACAGCGTGCTCGTTTGGATGCGGGGGCAGCCGATGGAGATCGTGGGGGTATGCAAAAGAAGAGTTAGTGGTCGAGTCGGCTAATTTCTACAAATCAGGTTGCAAGAGACAATTACCGATGGCACGTGACGTGGAGTGCGGCCGGCCAATTTCTTGACCTGAAAAGAATTGTTCGGTCAGATGCAAGTGATATCATCGTGAAGTCGAATTTGGTGAAGTGAGGGCTTATCGACCGATTTTTCGCTGGGGGACTTGGGACCGGCGGGACGTCGGCTGGGGCGTTGACGGACTCATGGCTCGAGCTCCCGGGTTCGGCCGCCGCTTCAACAGCCGTCGACATTTCCTCGCTGGCGATGGCGTTGAGGAACTGCGTGACGGCCGGGTCCAAGGGGGGAGGCTATCGACTGGCGCTGACGGTTGCTTCTCTTTTAGCTTCTTGGGGGCAGGCGCGGGCTGACGGCTGTATGAGTGGTGCAGCCCTTTTCTTCTAGGCAATCGGCTCGTGCACTTGTCCTCGCAGCAACGACGCCAGTTTTGGCGCTCCCCAGCCGATGGCTGACGGAGTGAGGCCGCCCCCGTCCAGAACACCTAGACGGTATTCGATGGGGCGCCCGGAGTCGCTCACCGTCGGCTGCTCCGTCTCCGTCTCCTGCAAACCAGAAGGCGAATGTTAATCGGCTATATCAACCGATGATAAGAAGAGGAAAATCATTTGGAATTTGAAGCTTACCGAAGGGATTTCTTCGGGCAGGAGCAGATCGACGTAATGAGATGACCGCTGGTGAACGATGTGTCGTTTGATTTCGGCCCACCATTGGTCGTAGGCCGCGCTTTTCTTGAGCGCCAGGGTCACCACACCGATGTCGTCGAGGGGAGGGCCGGCTATATTCAGCAGCCGATGCATTATCAAGTCTTGGCTCACCACTCCCCTCGTTTCAATCTTATCGGCACAATAAAAGCCGATGGGCAATTGCCCAAGACCAAACTGTCTCGCCGCCGACACCGGGTAATAGAACTCGTAGCTTTTGACCACTGATCGGCCCTGGTGGATCCCGGTCGGCAAGATGCAGGGGCACAGGGCGGCGACGAACAGCTCCTGCACCTCGGGTTGTCGACTGAGTTGATGTCTTCCCAATTGAAGTCGGCCAGAGCACTCGAACGAGTCCCGGTCCTGCAGTAATAGTACCAGGCGCGGTTCTCGCGAGAGCCGGCCGTCGTAGAGGGCAATGAACCATTGGCCGGCCGGTCGCCGAGGTGCCTTGAGCCCGCATAAGCGATTCTTGCTTCTCGGTAGCTCATGCACACAGTGGTGGTGATCGGTTGCCATCTTCATCTTCGATCGGCTCCGGCCTTGGGAATACGGCTTCATCGGAGGAGCCGACCGACTATCTTTTGGGTCGCCGGCACCAACCAGATCGTAAGAACCACCAGGGGCAGCCGGTGTTGATTGGGGCGTTGGCGGCTATCTTTGCGGCGGCGATGCGGCATACGATATAAGTAGCCGAGGAGGTATTTCCCAGGCGCAAGTTTGCCCCCATCGGCGGGATTTTGGCTACAACACGCTAGTTGGCGGTCGGCGGCTTGATCTGCGAGAATAAAAATTTTTCAAGCCACATCATCAGAAATGCGGCGTGCTCCCTGTGGCGGACGGATCCGTCTTTCATGTTTTGGGCGATGAAGCCACTCCACCCACCTATGGCCTTGGTTTTGAACTGATGCTGCCCCTTTCGGCTCAGGTTGCTGGGGTTAGCCGACGCATGGATGTCCAGCCCAGTCGTCATGTACACGTCGGCCAGCGTGACTGTCATTGGCCCTTGCCAGAAGATGAAGGCATTGAAGCTGTCATTCCAGAAATATGTTGCAGCCGATAGAAGCGGCTCGTCTTTTTCCATGCTGGCGATGGACAGGGACAGACACTGGGCGATTCCAGTTTCCTCCCAATGAGTGTATTTGGCCGATCGCACCCTCTTGTACCATTCGATCCATGCTGCGTCGGTGGTCAGCCATGACTTTAAGGTCCCGTTCCAGTGGGCTAGGGACGGTTTGTTGGTGTTGAAGGGAATCCTATTGGTCTCGGCCATGATAACATCGGCTGGATCGGTGTTGCCGATGGGGCCGAGAAAGTATCGCCTTTCTTGGGTCAAACTGGGAATGACCACTTGATGCGATAGATGCTACAGTTTGAAAGAGGAAAAAATGCTAATCAAGAATGGATAAATGCTACAGTTTGGATGCAGAAAAAGTACTAATCGAGAACGGCTAAAAGCAAGATGAATGCAACAAGGCTGGGAGCATGGTTAGAGAAGTAAATCCGAAGAAAGGGAGTTCTGGACCGACGGGTGTACCTCAGGGAACTCGATGATGGTGGCGATCGGTGCGGTGGCGATGGTCGGTGCAGCAGCAGCAGCTGGTGCGGCGGTGGTGGCTGGTGTGGCGGAGGCCCTGATGCGGCGACGGTGTTGGAAGCCATCTGAGTTGTTGGAGATGGAGCCGGGTTCTCATTTGTGAAGAGCGCTGAGATCTGACGAAGGGCGCCGGTGAATCGCCAGAGAAGAGAGAGAGAGAGGAGGCTTGTTTGCGAAGTGTTTTGAGTGGGTTTTGAAAGCGTGATCATTTCGGTCGAAGTGAAGGGCTATTTAAAGGGCACTCAGGGCAGCCGAAGCGGTTTAGGTTAAGAAAAGAGCGGGAATTTGAACAGGCGAGCAAATCCGTAATACTTCGTATCACGGACTTGGGGGACATGTGTTAACACCAAAATTTGGTAATTGAATCCCTAAGTTCTGGTAAAGGCGAAGCAGAATCGGATCGGCTGGTTTGGCGGAGAAACAGAGGCCGCATCGACTGAGAAGTGATCGGTTGTGAGGCCAATCGGCTAAGGTTGGATCGGACCAGGGCGGCCGATAGCCGATTCTAAGATTGGAGAGGATAAAGTTGTTTCTGGTGCAGCAGTTTAAAGATAAATAGAGGATTCGGTTATTAGATTGCACGTTGAATGATATTGCCATCTATGGATAGAGTCCTGTAACAGCAATTGTATCTGTAATTTAGAAGTTTGTTTAAATTGTTCATTGTAATGCGGCGTGGGTCCTTCTCGGGATAACGTCGTGTTTTAAATAGTAGTTTAGATAGAGTCCAAGGTTTGTATAGATAATTTTATCTTGGGTATAAATAGGACCCGAGATCCCCTGTAAAAAGCATCACAATTAATCAAAACCTTCGGCGCATCGCCAACCCTTTTCTTCAGACGAGCAATTGACTTGGCTATGGGCTGCATCGTTTCAATCCCCAAATCCAGGTAAATGTTTGTCATTAGTGGTATGATCTGCTATTTCTAGTGCTTCCATCGTAATGACACATTAGATTCAGAAGTTCGTACTGCTATTTATCATATAGCGCATATAAATTAGACCAATGTTTGGATCTATCCCGCCATTGGCCAGTGCTATCAAGAACCCGCAGCCAATAAAGCTAGATCTAAAGGTTGACTGGTTTATATGCGGTATCCATCGTCTCGAGAGGTATAAATTGGCTTCAACAGATCAGGTTGTTCTTTTTATACTTAATGCTACATCAAAGTCAAACTATTAAGTCGTTTTTAGAACTCCCAATAATCTGTTTTGTTAGATTTATATGTTTAAGAGACAATGCCGGGGTTTCAGCCGGCCTTATCTACCCTGATATATTTCTTTTAATATATTTATTACTAGATTTATGTTAGGACCGCCTCTTATATTAAGATCCCATTCTTGTCGGACATCATAAGCCGAAATTGGTCTGCCATCAACAGCAGACGGCCGATTTCCCGGGCTACGCAGATCTGGTGCAAGAATGATATCTTCTCATAAGATCTATCGGAGTACTAGCCGATTCTTTGTTAGCTTTCCAGTATCGGCTGGGTTATCAACACATATATTTATTATCCTTTACTGTATTTGGGTTAAACGACTGATGTGGTCTCGGTATAGCCGATCCATTCCAGTCGCTTGGCTTAAACGTACTTTAGGATAGCATATATATGCTCATGGATTCCCTCAGCCGATCCAGTGGGGATCTAACCTAACACCTAACGTATACATCTTTGTTTTTCTTGTTGGTTAACAGATCAAACCAACTGGCACGCCTTGCACAGCACAGGTGCCCAAGAAGGACCTGCACTAGAGCTAAGCAGATCTCCTAGGCCAGCGCGTGAGAGAAATTTCTCGTCAGTAGTAGGTCCCGCCACTGCTAGGCCCCGAGTTGGAGCCGTTGCCACTGCTGCCGAAGCTGTTGCTACCGCTGGAGCTGCTACTACTGGTGATGTTGACAAGCTGGGTGGAAGGGCTAGGTGTCGCGAACAACCAACCTCCCCTGCTGCTGCCCACTGCTGCGGACGCCGGAGCAAAGGTCAGACCTGGCGCCTGAGCTGGTGAAGGAGGAGGCGGTGGTGGCACAAACACTGGTAGAGGCTCTGGTGCTGGCGGCGGGTTTCGGTGCATAAGCTGGATGCGCACGGGAGCCGTGGTCGTCTTCCGCGAGGTGTTGCGGATCCTGACTCCTCTGGGTGGCGAGCGGCCCTGGAGAATAGCATTCTCCCTCTTGAGGCGAGCCACCTCATCCTTGAGCTGCACTATCTCCAGCATCTTCCTGTTGTTGAGGGCCTTGGACGCCCTGTGCAGGTCGGCGTGCAGAGTGTCCAAGCCGTGTAGGACGGTGCACATCGGCCCGAACATTGTGTCATTCTCCCTTGCGGCAGAGCAGAAGGAGCTGGTGCGGTCGTAGTCACCACGACTTGGGTGGTAGCGGTAGGCGGTGTGGCGAAAGTCGACGTCGTGGCGCTCCTGGAGTCTGGTTAGCATCAGGTACGCGGTCTCCTGACAGGCGTGCTCAAAAGTGCCACCCGAGGCATTCACCACTATGTTGGGCAACACAGTGGGTATGCTGTGCACCTCCAGGCTGACGCGGTGCGGGAACTCGCCATTGAGGGGGCGAATCTGGGTGTACTCTGGGTCATTGGGGTACCCGACCAAAATTGTCATCTTGCTCAGTTCTGCCACAAAGTCTCCGAGACCTTTACCACAGTGCGTCGGGGGAAGGCCTGCCATCTATAGTAGACAAAGGAAGGGGAATCAATGCATGCTCAAATCCAAATTAAATAAAGCAGTAAAAGACTTAAGTAAATAACCAAGTAAGAATCATATTTTTATGCATGAAACATTTTAACATGATTACAAATAAAATACTATTAACCCTGATGAGCAATAAATTAATGAGTGAAATAATTACATAATAATAATAATAAGCATGAAATATTGCATCCCGCAAAGCCTAGACGTTACTTAATGCATATTCCCGACGATTCCCAAATGGCCGTCGAATAAAATTCAATCCGACTCAGACCCTATCTAGGAAAAATTTCTAAAACCCTAGACTGACCATACTCGGAAAAATCCAATTCGAAAGAACGGTTAAGATTTTTCCCACGAAACGAGAATCCTGAATTTTTCCTGAAACAACTCCAATTGCAAGAGGGCTAATGCATATGAAAGAGTTTTAGAGGGCTTTTAGGTTTTCCAATTGGCTTATCCTACGGTCAAGGTCGACTACGATACCAACTTGTCACGCCGAAATTCCCACGGAATTTCCGATGCTGAGTGTGTATCAAATTCTTTGTCCAGGACCAGCCAGGGATACACAAACGACAAATTGTATATACATATCCACATCTTAAAAACATATAAAAGTCTTACAATGCAGCGGAAAAAGGAAAATAAACTTATTAGACTAAGCTTCGACGCTTGCGACGCGGCGACTCCACTCCACAGGCAATCCCTTGACTGCAGCGACAAGCCTACTTGTCGACGAACTCATCTGTAGCTTCATCCTCCAGCTCTGAGATGGGGGAAAGGAAGCAAGACTGAGTACAATCCACGGTACTCAGCAAGTCATACCAAAGAAAGGTATGATGCATGGTTGTTCCAAGGGAAGGCTAATGGTTAACCTTTGCACAAAGCATGCATTTCACAAACTTAAGTTGAAAGTAGTAAAACAGTGATTAAGTTTAATTAATCAAAGTTAATCATCTCTACTCAACGTTACACCACGTTGAGTCAGGCCCAAATCCATCCAACTATTCTAACTAGTTCCATTTAACCAAGTTATTATCAGTGGGACTAATCACGGTGAATCTGGTCAACAGCCCATAACCATGGGCACGGCTATTCGAATAGTTTCTAACTCTGATCAGAGGTGTACGTCTGTATCCACAAGACACAGCCCCACAACACGTTCTCATGCATTGACATGCCACCACGACATATCGAAAAGGGGTCTGTGACATGACCATTCGCATAACCCTCCTTGACCAAGTGGCACCACACCTTAGGTTTCGCCCCTACCTTTATATCCAAGGTAGGCAGCCCCCTCTCATGCCTAGGTGAATCCGGAAGCCGCATAGACCTTTCCCGGTCCATTCAAACTTCATCACGCCCACCCTTGCCTAGATGCGTCGGCCAGGAAAAGCTACACTACAAGCCCAGCCGTTGCCCATATTGGCTTGTGGTACGCACTAATTATTCTCCTAGGGTTTCCCGCGAACCGGTCCTTAACTCCCATGGGTGCGTCTATCAAAACGGTGCACCCACAGCCCACCGTTTGGTCATATTTTAATTAACCATTATCCTTTACCCAAGGTAACTCCGGTCCGAGACCGTCATTTCATGTGAATAAAATCTAGTAAAATAATTCCCCCATTAATGATCTAGTTGTACTAAGTGAACTAAGCATGTCCTAGCCATATATCTAGTCATATTAATTCCCAGTTAATCATGAAACAAGGTAAACGACCTTGGCTGAGTACTATAGGTCTCATCCCGATGACATTATAAACAATGCAATTTAATAGATAAAGCGAGAATAATTTGTAAAGTAGGTACAACATGATCAAAAAGTACATGACTTGCCTTGGTCTTGCTCCTACTGAACTTCCGCGACTACTTCGAAATAAACTGGAGCGTCTGCGGAACCGAAATCTAATCGACAATCAAAGCATAGCAAAAACAGGCTATTAAACTACTAAAACAGGCAATTAAACTATTTTATTGTATTCTAGACATTTTTATGAGTCCACTACAACTTGAACGGACTCAAACAAGTTCGGATGAATTTTCTATGAATTTTACAAGTTTCTGTGATTTACTAATTAGAAAAAAGAAAAAGAAACGATTTATGGCGCAAGCGCCTTAGGGATGATGTCAGCTGACCCCGGGGCGGCGGTGCCAACAGGAGGGACCCGCGGGTTAGTGGCGCAAAGGGGGCGATGCACGGTGGACTAAGTCCACCGGCCCAGGGGAGGACGCGCGCACCACGTGGCGCTTGCGTGGCGCCTACGCGGCAGCCACGTGCGCGGCCACAAGGGCGACGGGATCCAAGGTGGCGCGGTTCGGGATGGATGGCCCGGATGCGCCCGCGATCAGATCCGACGGCCGAGAGCGGCCGGCGGCGAGGTACGGCGCGGTGGATCGACGACGGAACGGTGGCGCACGGGACAGATGGTCACCGGCGAGCGGTGGAGGGCGGGACGAAGCGCACACGGCGCAGCGCGAAATGCGCTCGGTCGAAAGGGAAATGAATAAGGAAGCGACGCTAGGCGCGACCGGCGACACGGAACGGCGGCGACCGACGGTGGAAACCGACGGCACGCGGTCCTAGCGGCACCGGCGGTGGCGGAGACGACGCGCACACTTAACGCGATGTGGTCGGGGACTAAATATGCGCGGAACCGAACAGAAACCAAGCAAAATTGAAACGGGGAAGAGGTAAAGCTCACCGACGGCCAGAGTTGAAGAAGACGACGATGACGGGCGAATTGGGCGGCTAATAATTGGGTAAAAGGGACAGCCGATGGTCTACGAGCGGCGGTGAGTACGGTGAAGGCGGTGGAGTGGCTTGGAGAGCGGCGACGCGAGTGGAATTGGTGGCCGGAGCTCGGGGTATGGCGGCGGAGGGAGGTTGCATGGTGCGGGGCACGGGGAGACGCGGATTCGATTGAATGGCAAAGGGAAAAGTTGCGCCGGCGCACGGGGATGCTTTATAGGAGTTGAGGGGAGGCAGACGTGGCCGGGTTGTGCAGGAAGGGCGGCGGATTGGGTCGGTGAGAGAGAGAGAGAGGTGGCGACTGAAATTCAAACTTGGCCGTTGCGGGGTTTCGCGCACGCGGGCGGAACGTGGAGAGGGAAAGTGTGGCGTGGGTCGCGGACGAGTGGGGAGTGGCGGGGTGGCGAGTGATGCGCGAGACGGCACGGAAACACGCAGCGCGGCGGTGGCCGAAACTCCCGACGGGAGGTTTGGGATGACAGGTGGGGTCCACCTGTCAGTCCCCAACCCAGTCGAGGGGGAAACGGACTTGCGACTGTGTGGCTTGGTCGGCTTGGGCCGGCCCGGCGGGACGAGAGCGCATGCGCGGGCGGCGAAACCATACGGATGAGGTGGCAGACGGCCTCACGGAAAAAAAAAGAGAAAAGAAGGGAAAAGAAAGAAAAGGAAAAGGCCCTTTTCCTTAAGGAAATTAATTCCGATTAACCTAATTTAATTTTTAAAATTATTTATGATGCTCTAAAAATTTCGATAAAAATTCTGTTAGTGTATTTTTGACATGGAATTTAAGAAAAATCCCACCAAGCCATTTCCAATTATTAAATGGATTTTAACTTTGGAGTTTGTCTCATTTTATATTTTTCGTTCGATTTCTTTTGCAGAATTTTCCCAAGTGATTTTTACACTAAAGAGAAAAAGCGAGGCGTGACAGAGACCCCCTCATGCCCCCACAAGAGGTAAGAAGAAGATCTAGTGGGGTAGAATTTAGGGTGGCTCATCTTCAAGCCAAGGTGGTGGTAGTTTGTCGACTGCAAGTGGAGACGCCTCTTCGCATGGTGTTGCCAAAGAGTTGTCCAGTTATTTGGACAGTGACGCCATCCACCATAAAAGCACAAGACTTCAACGTCCTCGGGTGGTGGAATGATCACAAGATAGCATATCCCGTGCTTTCAAAACTAGCACGAGATGTGTTGACGGTGCCCATGTCGACGGTGTCCTCCGAATCGGCCTTCAGTCTGTGCGGCCGAATCATCGAAGACAGGAGGACGAATCTGAGCAATGACCACGTCGAAATGCTACTAAGTGTTAAAGATTGGAAGCTAGCTAGACAACATGACCAATATACTGCTGACAACCAAGAATTGGCCGTCCAGTTCGAGAACCTCTACTTGGATCCAGACCAACCCCAATAAAACTTTGTTAGAAGTAGTTGTGACCTTTCAGCTGTACTCTTTTTCTTTCTCATGGTTTTCTCAGTTTCTCCTATAAGTTTTTACATGACAAAGTTTTTAATGAGGCAACATGTATCATTGTATCCTATAATGATATAAACATCAATAAAGGTCGTTACTATTTTTAATATATTCTTTTGCAGTATTTTAGTAAATGTAAATTTTTCTTTCTATAATTTCAACATGATGGACCTATCATTTTTTTCAAGATGACGAATAGATCATTTTTTCATATTTTCAACTAGATCATTATTTATTTATTTAACTTTTATTTTCAATTTTAAATTTTTTAAACAAAGAAAACGACTATGGTTTTTAACTCGGCATTGTGCTAATGGTTGCCCATGCCTCTGTCGGCCGTGGCCTCGCCCAGTGGGCCTTGTGCGTATCGTGTCGGCATGGGCACGACCGGCCAACGTGGATCGTGCTTGGGCGGGGTGAGACACATGGGTCGGCACGGCATGACCCGTTACAGTAACCGTGCCTAAACGGGTCGTGCCTCACCCATGCCCGTACGCGGCCGTGCCGAACGGTCCATTTGGCCACCTATAGATAACGGTATAGTTATATAATTTTTTTCCTAAATATGTATATTTATGTAAAATTAATAAAATAATAGTATATTTCAAACAATAGTATATTTCAATTTTTTCCACGTAGCCATTCCTCTGTCTAATCCTACTAAATTCCTTTATAAGAAAGTCTCTTGTTCTAAATAACTCCTATTATAATCACTACAAAGACTAAAGTTGTCTAGCTAGTCCAATCTAATCATCTTAGGCAAACCTTTTCTCGTTCTCGTTGATGACATGGTCATCCAGCTGTGCTGTTCGATTAGATTGAATATTAGTTTTGAATCCAAGTGGATTAGTTGAGAAGTTGAGTGTTTTTGTCTAATGCGTGTTAAGCTGCCAGCAAGTCCATTGGTTGCATACACGTCGTACGGCTTTACTAATACGCTGGGCATCCTTGGCGCTTACCCGCGTACGTACTTGTGTCGTTAACTAGGATGAGCTACCTGCATAAAATCACTCTAATATAGGAATAATTTGACACAACGTGAAATATTTCGAGTTCATGTATAAAAAGAGATGAGCAAATAACAATGCGGGGATTTTTGAAAGTGTTTAAATTATATATACTCTCGCTACATAATTATAATTTGTATGACAGGTATACATTGATAAAAACGATTTATTTTTTGAACACATTGATAAAACGAATAACGATTTGGAGTGGGACAAAATCAATGCGAGGAAAAGGAGACAGGCTCTGGGTGTTCTGCAGAAGATCTTCACTCCTCGTAACCCATAAGTCGAATGTCCACACTCTCAGAAAGTATCGATTTACTAATATTATATGTCATATGAAAAAACCTCGGTTCACACATACTGCCTCAAATTTATATATCGTAAGTCATTTTGATTTCTCTTTTAAAGTTAAATTTTTGTAATTTTAATTTTTATAAAAAGATATAGCAACTTTTATGATATCAAGTTAGTTCAATTATATCTAACATTGCATATTGCATATATTTTGATAGTAATTAAATTTGATTAAAATTAAATATATTTGACTTATAACGTCTTATCAAGGTTCCACGGGCCATACAATTTAATAATCTTGGTAAAATTAATAGATATGTAGAGGTATTTAGTTTGTTATAAAAAAATTGATAATGCTAAGAATTTTGACAATAACATATTTAATTTATTTTATTAAAACTTGATAATATTATTAATTTATCAAAATTTTAACCTAACCAAATTTTAAAAGGTTTATTTTCACATTAATTTAAACCGAATCTTAAGCAGAAACCACTAATAATAAAGCAATAATAAAGCAAATAATAAAGCAAAAAGGTAACCGAAGTTCCCAAACAAATCAGGCAACGCAAACGCAACTCCCGTCTTGCCCTCGTTCGCCGTCACCGATTTAATTAATTAAAGCAACACACCGAAAAAAAACCATCGGCCGCCGCAGCCGGAGGGCACGCGGAAGCTAAGCCGCCGAAATCTCCTCGCCTCCCTCCCACCCCGCCGCGAATCCTCGCCGCCGATCACGCCGCTCGCCGCCGCCGGAGTTGGAGGAGGCAGCGGCCGCCACACGCGCGCACGTCCGCGTTCCCCAGCGGCTGTTTGTCCCCGACCGAGATTTGCATGTCCGGGCTCGGCGCGGGGCCGGGATGCGCTCGTGCTGCTGCTGCTGCCCCTGCCCCTGCCCGGCGGCGCTCGGGATCGGGCCGCGGCTGCGCTCCTTCCTCCGCGACTACGACGCGCTCCAGTCGCTCGCCCTCGCCCTCATCTATCTCCAGGTGCGCATTCCCCCATCTCCCTCTCTCTCTATCGGATCGGCGCCTCCCCGAGATCGCTTGTTGTTTTGGTTCCGTCAATGGCAGGGAGGGGAAGGAGGAGCGAACTAAGGCGAGAGTTTGAGCGTGCCCTAGGTTGTTGGTGCTCGCGGCGTCGGATTATGTTGGCGAATTGGGGTGTTTGGTTGAATGAGGTTTACATTTCGTTCTTCTGCATGAATCAACCTAAGAAAGGGGAGAGGTGTGTAGTTTTAGTTCGATCTGATTTTGCGGTGAAGTATGAGCATATGCTACAGTTCAATACCTTCACTGCTAGGACGCGAATTTCCCCAATTCTAGTTAGGTAGCCTGCTTGGCAGATTATGGGCTTTGCCTCTTGTTGGATTCAATCCCCAATCTTTCAGGAAACGCATCACCTACTAACCTGCTTCTCACTCAATATTTTTAGTCCGCGTTTTGGGATTTTTCTTCTCTCAAAATGCTTGTTAATGGAGATTATAGTTGTTATATTTGCACTCTTTACTCTGACCAACTAAATGATATCAGAGGGCTTTTACAGTTGTTGTTATAGGGCATGCAGGGTCCAATATCATTCATTATTTCTTTGATTTGCTACCATTTTGGTGTTGTACATTGTGAGTTTGGGAAAATATATTGTGAAAAAGAGGAGATATACCTTGTGCTGTAAACTAGTGCTGTATTTCCATGTTTGAGTAGATTCTTACGACTTCACGGCTGTGTTGCAAAGCAATTAGTTTTGCTTGATTATGAGTTTATGACATAAGGCGAACTTTAGCATTTGATCAATTTTTTGTCTATGTTAGAGGTAGTGTTTTAGGAAATATAAAAGGAGTAATAAACATAACATTGTGCTTCAATCTAGGAGTTATGTAGTGTTACTTCCATAATTTTATTATGTCCTGGTTTTCGCCCTTTTTTTTAATTGGGGCAGTCATCTTCTTGATGCTTACAATGTTAGCAGCAAAGTTACTTTTGATCGGATGTGACTTAATCTTGTAGACATTGCATTGAATCTCTCATTCCAAGCAAAATTTAGCTTCTTTTTAAGGTCGTCATGGTTTAACATTCTACATGCTTATCTTCATTGATTGCTTTACATTTGGCCGAATGTGACTTAATGTGCATTGAATCTCTCATTCCAAGCAAAAACTAGCTTCTTTTCAAGGTCATCATGGTTTAACATTCTACATGCTTATCTTGATTGCTTTACATTTGGTCCCTTCTACTATTATGCTGCTTTAATGCTTATAATGCTGAAATAAGGGTTTGCACATCAACACTGAATTACTTAAAAGTGAAGTTTTCGTTTGCATAATTAATTCCTCGGTATGTTCTCAGATTGGTTGTGCGCTGATTGGGTCACTTGGAGCATTGTTCAATGGTGTTCTTGTGATCAACCTGGTCATTGGGCTCTTTGCTGTTGTTGCGATTGAGAGTAGCAGCCAGACACTTGGTCGGACATACGCAGTCCTTCTGTTCTTCGCTATTGTTCTTGATGTTGCTTGGTTTATTCTCTTCTCACATGCTATATGGTATGTCTTCTGCAATGAACCAACCGCTATATCTTATAGTTCATGACCTGTTTTTAATTTCTTCATTGTGAAATGTGAATGTATCCAATGTTCAAGTTGGTTCACATGGAAAAATGTCGTATGATATTTTGCATAATAAATAGGCTCCTGACCATTGGTTCTCTTGGTTTCTGTTTGACGGTTGTATAAATTTTATTTGTTCTTTGATATGTTGGGTTTTCCATTTAGATTCTCCTGAAACCATGCGTAAGCAAAACTAGTAAAATGCAAACCACGCTATGCACACCTAATACCATCCTTTTGAGCCCACTCTAGTTCAGTGGTGCTAATCTGATTCCCTTGTTTCTGTCCTTTCTTTGTGGTGAGAAATAGTTTTGGATTCTTTTGGAGGTTCAGGGAATGCTTCAAAATTGTTTAGACTTTATCACACCCATTTTGTGACAATTACACTGTTATCACCACTTACCAGTGTAGATTTGCATTGTTTTGTTATGGAATCAAGTGTGTTATGGAAGTACCTTTGTATTCTGAAACCTGTTTGGATTTATGTGTAGCAGTGTTTGCTGCATTGCAAACACTAAGTACCCAGATGGGGCTTGGTTGCTTCTAGTATTCTATGCCTTATGTTTATCAACTTATAACCTGAAAAACATAAGTCTGTTATGCCTGATATTGGATGGACATGGAAATTTGCCAATACACTTTTTAAGATACAGGGAGAATATTTTGATATTGTATTTAGAGTTTTAATCTATATTATGTTTATACAGGAATATTACTCCTGAAGAGAAGTATGGTCAACTTTTCGTTTTCTCACTCAAACTAGCATTGTGGATGCAAATTATTGGGTTTTCAGTAAGGTTTTTGTCTTCCTTCATATGGATCCAGATGTATAGGCTAGGGGTTTCATCAAGCACCCCAACATATCATGAAGTAAACTATGATGGAAGAAATAGTTTCTTGAGCCCAAGATCAAATTCAGTTAGACGAAATTCCATGGCTGATGATATATTGGGTGGTTCTATTTATGATCCTGCCTACTATTCTTCTCTTTTTGAGGATGTCCGAAACAACACATGCAATCATCAGGTATTCCCTCCTAATTTTTTCTTAAATATGTTCTTGTGTGTATGTGTTTAAATATGCACTAACTCTGGTTTTTTACTTGGCATATTTTATTTGTCAGTCTTTGAGATACAATTTAGAATTATAATATCATGAGAGAATTTCTAACATGTCTAGTGATAAAATTTTCATACCACAAAATTAAGTATTTTTAAAGTTTCAGTGCATCAAGTATATGTTTTTGTCTGTGTTATCATTGCTTGAAGTCTATCATATTTAAACTCATGTCGACTTCTCTGTCTGCAGGGTGATAAACAAAGTGGTAGTAATGATAGTGGATCAACATCTGCAGGTCAATCTCCACGACTTAAATCTTTTGCCAGTAGATCTTTTGTGGCCAATGATGTAAGTCTATGTCTGATTTTTAATCGTAATGTAATTAGCGCATCCTTAGACTTCTACATATCCCATCATTTATGCCGAAAACCCTGGCCTTCTAATGTCCTTAGGAAGAACATTGTCTGTCTCATTTAATCTGGGTTTGATTCTGCAAATGGATGAAGGTTCTACATGTCTTTAATACAATTTATCATGAGCACCCATTATGTTGGTATGAAGCCATAATTATGGCCTATGATGATATGGGTCCCTGATGCCTCCATTGATTTTAGTTGATTTTGGGTATCTGGTTGTAAATATCATGCGCAGTTGGAGGATCACACTTTCCTTCCATAAATATGTGCTACTTGAAATCTGTCGGAATGTAAAATGGGTATCATATCAAATTCATGGCTGTCATTTCAGTAATCCTTGCTGAATCATGTGCTGAAAAAACAGTATGCTCCTCACTTTGAACCCATCCCATCTTATTCAACATATGGGGTTGACGGAACAACTTTCTACCATTTGGCATCAGTGCACTTAGTAGTACTTCATAAATGCTATGTTGATGTATTTATGCAAAGATTATCGCAATCTCGTTTACTACATTAGTTTGACAATTTCCTTTTCACAGGTGGAAGCTGGGCTAAGAAGACCCCTGAACCCTTAATCTGACTCAAATTATAGACAGAACTTATGTTGCCAGCATAAGAATACCTGGAACCTTCTGCAGGCCATCGTTATAGTTGGATCATAGTCATTTGTACAGAGCTCATGTCGCAGACCAAAGGGTTTAGGAAAAGAAGGGCGTTCATTGAAATACTGCGGTAATGATCGCAGTTGTTGCAGTGCATTCTTTAACTTCCGCGGGATTCTTGGTGACATTTTGGAGCATTATTTTTGGTGCCACTTGAGCTGGGTGGTTGAAGAGGCGGTTGAACCTTTGGTTTCTCAGATTGGTTTACACGTTTGAGATGTTCTGCGGCAACCTTTATATCTCAGATCGGTTTACACATTTGAGATGTTCTGCCGCACGGGGCGGCCCATTTTTCAGTCCTGTGTATTGCCTGTTTCATCGGCTACTAGTTCTGTAGGCACTTGGTCTCCTACTATTTAATCTATTAAGGCAGTTTTAGCACTAGGTTGGCATCTTCTTCTCCATGTGGCGTTTTGGTCACTGTTTATAACTTCATATTGTTATTTTTGACGAGTTGCTCATCTCTGAATTGTTTAAGGAGAAAAGCGAAATGTAAATTTCGTTTTGTTCATGAGTTGTTGTTATTATTATTATTATTATTATTATTATTATTATTATTATTATTATTAAGTTGTTGTTGTTGTTGTTTTAAGTAGTGGGTGATAATTTACACATGAACATTTCAATAGGTAATGGTTCTAACACATCTATAATAAATTAAATTAATAGGTGCCAATTCTAACCGCAAAACTGACACCTATACTATTTTCTAAAAAAAGATATCTATAATATATTATATTATAATATATTATAATATATTATAGGTGTTGGTTTTTTTAAAAATGTTGATACTTATAAAAAAGATTTGGCTAGTCTCGAAGACCGCCCCATCCTTATTCGAGCCGAGCTAAGCCATCCTTATCTATCTGGCGCATTGCACATCCTCTCACACTCGCCATACATCCTCTCTCTCCCACTCAGGTGCACCCCGTCCCATCCTCGCCCCTTCGTCTCCCGATCGCCGTATCCATACCACGTCGTCCTCTCGTTCCTTTGGCCTGATCCATCTTCCTCTCCTTCCTGGCCTGTCATCCTCTCCTTCCTTTGGCATGCCCGTCGTCGAGAGCACCAGATTTGACCGCTTGGAGCTTGCGTGCCACCGGATCTCGCCGCCAGATCCGGGCATGGAGAGGGACCTCGGCGGCGACCTTGTGTTGATGAGAAATTTCCCACGCACTGCCCTGAGATGTCTGCTTAACTCTAGGGCAGGTCCAAATTGAATTGTCTTTGGTGATTTGCAGGACATGCCAGTTGGTTTGATCCTGTAACCAACAAGAAACAAACAATAGATAGTTAAATTATAATTAGATCTGACTCAATCGGCTATAGATATCCATAATACATAATTACTATTTCAAAGTGCATTTAGACTACGTGATTGGGATAGATCGGTAGTATACCGAGACAGTATAAATCACTTATATCTAAAACACATTAGACAATAATTATATATATTTATAGCTTAGCCGATGTCGTAGATCTAATGTAAATCAGCTAATACTCCGATATGTTTTATATGAAGATATTAACCTGAGCTAAATACACTAAACCAAGATCAATCGGCTGTTAATATGACTTAACAGATTGATACCAGGCTTAGTATATTTAAATAAATTAAGATCTTGATATAAAAGGTGGTTCTAATACATCTAGCAGTATTAATACATAAAAGATGACTAAAACAGATAGGATCGGCTGAAACCCCGATACTATCTCTAAAAACAGTCATTGAGTCGAATAGATCTATATGATTCTAAAAGCGACTGAATAGATCAGATTGATGCAACATTAAGTACAAAGAAGCATGAGATCTATATGAGCTAATGAAAGTCCTTCGAGATGGTAGATACGCCATATAACCTAAATCAATCCCTAGATCTAGTTCCGTCGGCTATTATCCTCAAAGAGATATTAGCCGATTTTGAAATAGATCTAGACATTGATCCAGATTATGTCGTATATGATAAATTAAGTATTTGCAACATCAAGATCAAAGTATCATAATGATGGAAGCACTAACCCCGATAACACAAACTGCTTGTAACAAGGAATTACCTTGTTTGGAGATCAAAACCCGATGCAACCCAAAGACGAGGCAAGAACTTGTCGAAATTGAAAGTAAAAACAAAAGGGTGGCGATGCACCGAGATTGTATTGAGCTGTGTGTTGTTAATTACATGGTCTCGGGTCATATTTATACCTGGATATACAACGAGTCCATAACAGACAATTCCTATTACAGATTGGATTACAAATATTCTAAACAAACCGACATTATCTATAAGGAAACCATACAAAATATCCTAATTTAAAGATACAATTGTCGTTGTAGGACGTTATCCATAGATGGCAATATCTTCAAAGCATTTGGAAACCTAATCCAATAATTATCTTCGCGCTTTCCTTCCGGGATTGGTCCTATCTTCTATTTCCAATTGAAATCGGCTATCGGCTATCCTAGTCCGACTCGTACTTAGTCGACTGGCTCCTTAGCCGATTTGGACTCAGCCGATGTAGTCCCTGTGTCCGAGAAGCGCGTGCTTCCCTTGATTCCGCTTCAATCCTTGCTTCAAACTCGGGATTTGCTTACCAAATTTGGTCGTTAACACGTGTCTCCCAAGTCCGCGATATTGATAATGTTGCGGATTTACCGAATCTTATCTTGGAAAGATTTCAGGGTTCTTCCGTTTCGGCTGTCACCACGCTTCTTTAAATAACAACCACCGTCTAAGTTTTCCACGTCGTCACTTTTGCCTCCGCCGCTTTAGCCCCAAACTACACCGGCGACCTTCCCGGCATCCTCGACGGACTCGTAGACCTCCTCAACACGGCGCGAATCCATTCTTGAAGATGTCAACTTCAACCACTCCATCCACAACACCATCTGCCGAATTCCCAGAGGTAAGTTCCATTGGCTTCAACTCTTCTTTTTTTATCGCAACCTAGCATCTGCCCTTTATGATTCGCTCTTTCTCTTCTTCATCCATGGCAGCATCTTGCGCACCAAATTGCAATTCCAAGTCTCAGTCATCCCAACCAGTTTCTCTTAGGCCCAATCGGCAACCCAGACCCTTCAGAGTTTATCAATGTCAAAACCAACCGGGTCCCTTTTAGGTTATCAAACCCCAATCTGGTTCATTGGAATGGAACCTTCAAATCATGGTCGTGAACCGATAAGACTTGGCCAACATGGTATAAAAGGGTGTCGGCTAGCAAGCAAAGTCATTGGGAAGAACTAGGGATAGCACAATGCTTAGCCCTAACAATAGCCGACATACCTAAAGATGAGCCCCTTCTGTCGGCTGAAAGCTATTTCTGGTCCAACACATTAAACTCTTTCTTATTCTATCAAGAACCAATGACCCCCACTTTACTGGATATTGTCATGATCACGGGTCTTAATATCACATCATCGGCTAACCCCATCAGCTTGAACACCAAATGCCAATATTCTTTCAAAACCAGGGCCATTGGAGGTTGGAACGGATTCACAAGTCTGAACATGGGAACTGGCCCAGTGGATTCTAGAGAACACGCAACCTTCCTTCTCATGTGGTTGGAAAAGTTCCTGTTTTGCGGACCAAGCTGCGGTCCCACGACCAACTGGCAACACATAGCCGAAGCCCCAGTAGAAAAAAGGCAGATCCCCTTAGAGAAATATCTGCTAGGGTATTTGTATTAAATGATGAACAACGCATCGGCTAAAATTGCCACGAACTCAGCTATCGGCACTGGAGGACCTTGGTGGCTGCTGCAAATATGGCTAAATCTGCATACATACAAAGTTGCTCAAAGGCCAAAACTGCAAGACGCCAACTTCCCACTAGCACAGCCGACCACGGATGAGGATGGTGATGAAGTTACAACACGCCGATGTATGTCATTCGAAGAAGCAACATCGTCATACTCAAGATCCATACTCTCAGCCGATCTCTTCAAAAACTAGTATGAAAGCTTCTATGACTGGTTTCCAAGAACTTCCAGAATCTGGTTCGCCTATGAAAATTCTGAAGATTTTGAACTCCCTAGTGATTTTAGATTTGAGGATATAAACTCTGAAAAATTCGAGAAGTCCAGGGAGATCTTCACATCAGCTATCTCGCCTTGCATTCTCCCAGTCGACATTCACCAAGGCAGGAATGTTCAAGTCACATATGAATTTTACCACCCTATGAACGCCGCCAGACAACTGGGTATGGGACCACTGCCGATTGGATTGTATTTCACCAATAAGATCGAAACCAGAGGTGAAATTAGCTCAGGCCTCATGATGGATCGACTATTAAACATGGAAGGCCCTCCTCTTGGAAGTATAGATAATATTGAATTGGTGATCACAAGAACCGCAGCTTTTCGCCGATGGTGGAGTGAATGGAAAAAACATTTGTTTCATCAATCGGCTTCCATGTACCTCACTACCATATATCCGGAGCTGATCCCAGAGGTAAACACTTCTCCCTTCTCCCTTGTTACTTATCATCGGTTGTCCTTCTTTATCATTTGACTAACTCTGTTCTTGTCTGCAGACTACCGATTTATCTCCCCCCCCACCTGAGCAACACCGGGGTGGCTATTCAATATGCTTCAGGACTTATCCCAAACGATGGCCTTGCCCCTTCGGCAATCGGCTATAACACACCGAAGGTAACTTCCTTGCTGCATGGCCAGACCTGTGAAGCAGTTCAAAGGAAGAAAAGGGCTAAGCCTTCAACTGCTGATCCATCGGCTGTGCGAAAAAAACCTTCAAAGAAACAAAAGAAGACCACAGCCGACGATCTACCAGACATAGATCCAGACCTGGAGGCCTTCCTGAATCAAGAAGAAATAGAAGAGGCCATTGACGAAGCCGTTGCCGAAATAACTGATCCAGAAGTAACAACACAAACTCCACCAGCCGATGACCAGGGCCGAAGAACGCCCACTCCTCCAAGACGCCGGCCTCAACCTCGGCCTCAATCGGTATGTACTTGCCAAAAAGTTTCTTCCTTTAAATCCATATGCGCTTTTTACTTAATTCCATTGTCTTGCGGAAGAAAAGGTTGGCCTCAAGGAAAAATCGGCTTGACCCCATCGGTAATTTCAATTCAGAATTCCTCTTATTATTTTTTAAAAAAACACGATGTTCAATCAGGCTTATTTCCTTTGCAAATAGCTTTCTCGCTCTCCAGCACCTGCCTCCCAAGCATCAAGCGAGAGGACTCCATTGGCTAGAGGCAGCCATGATGTCGAAGCAGAAACAACTTTGGCTCCCGCCATCCCTGTAAGTCTATTCTCTTCATATCGGCTACTTCCAAACTTTAATGATTAATAGCTCCAATACTCATTAACTCCAATATTCTATTCGTAGACCCTAGCCGATATGTTCCCTTTCGATATAAATGAATTCATGGATGATGAGGAGGAGACCGTCAACAAAACCATGGCCTCTGCGCCGATGACACGAAAACCACATTGCAAGACTGGCTCGTCGGCTAGAATGTTCTTTGGACTTCCTAGTCACTGACTGTGGATCAATCAGAGCCAGACTCAAAGACATTCAATGTCAGCTCCCAGACCATATAGCCGACACCATCTCCCAAGCCGCATATCTTGAACAACATCGGCACAAGTTCGAAAGAGCCAAGCAAAGGATAGCCGATCGGCGAGAAAGAATAGCTTTCGAAGCAACAGTAGAAGCTAATCGGCAATCCATACTCAATGACAAGGCCAAAATTGACGAGATGACAGCCGCGCCAACTTCCAATCTTGATCGGCTATGCAAGCGAAAAGAAGAGCTGCTAGCCGAACTTGCAAAGTGCGATGCCGATAATGCATCTGAAGAACAGAGGCTTGCCAATCTCTCGAGGATCGTATTAGAACAGAAATCAAAGCTAAGGGCTTCAATGAAAAACTTGTCAGACCTCACCAGAGCCTTGAAAGTGATCCCCGGGAATGATGCGGCCAATCTTAAGGCAATCGAAGAAGTTGATCAGATTAGGCAGCGGGCAATCTCGGCTATCAACAACTTTTTGACTGGCTAAGCTGACCCATCTAGTAGGACTTAGAATTTTGAACCCATGTGTATCTTTATGCCGATTGTAACATGACTTGGTCACACCACTTTTGTGAACTCCTGCAGTACTTGGCGTCATATTATTTATATGTCGATGCTCATAATCTATTCAAAGCTCTCAAAACAAAAAAATTTTTGAAGTCCACTTGAATTCACTTGTTTTCGAAGTCCGCTTGAATTCACTTGTGTGTGTATATATGCCCCCCTAATTTTACAATGTTAACCGATCATTGGTAAAATTATAGTTCGAGGACAACACACGAAATCGGCTATAATATATGAGCAGAAAATCATAACCGATTAATGTAGGGATTAAATGACTAAGGGCGATATGACTTATATCGTCCATCATACATCGGTAGTGCACAACTGATTATAATAATGAGAAAATGACTAAGGGCGATATGAATCATATCGGCCATCTAAAAGCGATGCAAACACATCGGCCACCATGTATGGTCTTTCAGAGCCGAATCATGAATTTATCCATACACTGGGATAATACTTCTTCAAATATTTCCCATTCAAAGCCCTTCCAAATACTTCTCCGTTCAACCCTTCTAACATGTAGGCTCCTTTAGAGACGTATTTGTGGATCTTGAAAGGCTCTAGTTAGCCGACCACTTGCCGAACTTGTTATCCCGTGTGCCAATTGGCAGTATCAATTTCCAGACTAACTCGCCCTCTTCAAAAGATTTAGGCACAACTTTCTTGTTATAATGATGAGCCACTCTTTCTTTATCCCTGGTCACCTTCTCCAAAGCACACAACCTCGATAAAACCAAGTCCTCTGATTCGTCTATCATCAGATTGTGATAATCATCGGTTGTTAACTCATCTTGTAGTTGAATCCTTCGTGAGCCGATGACACTCTCCCATGGCAAAACCGCTTCATGTCCATAGACTAACTTGTAAGGAGGCACTTGGATTGACCCATGACAAGCCATCCGATAAGCCCACAATGATTCAGCCAATCGGCTATGCCATTGCTTTGGATACTTAGAGATCTTCCTCTTTATTAACTTGATCAAACTCTTATTAGAGGCTTCTGCCTATCCATTAGCCTGAGCATAATATGGTGAAGAATTTAATAACTTGATTCCCATGCTGTCGGCAAACTGAACAAACTCGTCTTAGACAAAGATAAACCCCTGATCGGTTGTGATAGTTTGAGGAACGCCGAATCTGTAAACAATATGCTCCTTGACAAATTCGATTGCATCCCCAGAGTCAACCTTCTTCAAAGGAATTGCTTCCACCCACTTGGTAAAATAATCGGTTGCTACCAATATAAACTTGTGTCCTTTGCTTGAGGGTGGATTAATCTGGTCGATCATGTCAATTCCCCATCCTCTGAACAGCCAAGGCTTGATGGTCAGATTCATAGCCGATGCTAGTGCTCTCTGGATAGCTCCAAACTTTTGACAGTCTTGACAACCCTTGTAATACTTGAAGCAATCTTCCAGCATAGTCGGCCAAAAATATCCAGCTCTGCGAAACAGCCACTTCATTTTGTGAACCGATTGATGAGTACCACAGATCCCTTCGTGTACTTCTCCCATAGCAAATTTGGCTTGATCAGCACTTAGGCATTTGAGTAGCACGTCATCAATCGTCTGATAATATAAGTCCTCATCGAGCAAAACATATCGTAAAGTCTTGTAGCGCAATTTTCTTGAAACCGACTGGGAGGGGTTTTGTAAATAGATGTGAACATCATACCTCCAGTCATCGGCTGAGATGGTTGCAATCTCTACTTCAACTTCGGTTATCATCAGCTTGTACCCTGATGCTCCTTGAGCCAGGTCATTTGCTTCTGAATTCTGCTCTCTAGGGATATGCTTCAAGGTAACTAGCCAAAAACTATCCATCAATTCTCAGCATTTTTGATAATAGACCATGAGCGCGTTATTTTTGTATTCATATTCCCCTGACAACTGGCTGATGACCAACAATGAATCGCCCATTATTTCAACAGCATCGGCTTCAACTTCCTTCAGCAGCTGCAAACCCTTGAGGACAGCTTCATATTCGGCTTGATTATTTGTGACGTGAGGCGCAATTATAAATGCAAATTCAAAACTTGCCCTCCTGGGTGGGATGATTACCAAGCCGATGTTGCATCCGTTTGTGCAAACAGATCCGTCAAAAGTCAGTGTCCAAGGCATGATGTCGACCGAGCCGATTGAGTCATCTTTGTGTTCCACAATAAAATTGGCTATAGCCTGCCCCTTAACTGCTTTGGGCGCTTGATACCTCAAGTCGAACTCCGTCAAGGCAAAAATCCACTTCCCAACTCGTCCTTTCAGAACTGGAGCTGATAGCATATATTTAACCACATTGGCTTTGCAAACTATCGTGCATTCGTTGGATAACAAATAATGCCTCAACTTCGTACATGAAAAGTATAGGCATAAGCACAGCTTTTTCATGGAGAGTACCTTGTTTCTGCATCCAAGTCTTCTACTAAGATAGAAAATTGTTTTTTCCTTTCCTTCGAACTCCTGGATCAAAACTGAGCCGATCGACTTCTCATCGGCTGATAGAGGAGGGGAGCTTAAATAATCCTTGATATTATCCAAAGCCTTCTGTTGCTCTGCTCCCCAAGTAAACACTTGATCGGCTTTCAACCGTAGCAAAGGCGTGAATGGTTCCATCTTCTCAGATAAATTGGCAATGAAGCGCCTGATGAAGTTAACCTTGCCGATCAAAGACTGCAACTGCTTCTTGTCCTGCGGAGACTGAATACTTTTGATAGCGTTGATGCTCCTTTGTGTTACCTCAATCCCCCTCTCGTGAACAAGAAAACCCAAAAATTGGCCAACCAATACGCCAAAAGCACACTTCTGGGGTTCATTTTCAGGTCATATTTTCTGGTTCTCTCCAAGACTTTCCTCAAATCGGCTATGTGGTCTTCGATCTCCTTGGATTTGACGAGAACATCATCGATATAAACTTCTACCAAGAAGCCGATTAAGTCATGAAAAATGTAATTCATGGCCCTTTGATATGTAGCTCTAACATTTTTCAACCCAAAAGTCATAACGACCCACTCATACAAGCCGATTGCTCCTATGCACCTGAAAGCTGTCTTGTGAATGTCTTCCTCTGCCATAAAGATCTGATTATATCCAGCATTGTCATCCATAAAACTTATTATTTTGTGGCCGGAGGCTGCATCTACTAGCAAGTCGGCTACTGGCATAGGGTATTCATCCTTAGGGGTAGCCTTGTTTAAATCTCTGAAGTCGATGCACACCCTAAGTTTGTTGTTTTTCTTAATCACTGAAACTATGTTGGAAACCCACTCTGCGTATCGGCAGGGCCAAATAAAACCAACATCATATAGATAAGTGATTTTGGCTTTAATCGCATCATACATATCGGCTTTAAACCTCCGGGAAGGCTGTTTGTATTGCCGATATTCAGGCTTAATAGGGAGCCGATGTTCAACAATCGATCGGCTAAGACTAGGCATCTCATAATATTTCCAAGCAAAGTAATCTTTATATTCCTTTAACAAATCAATGAGCTTGGTCCTAAAATGAGAAGATAAGTTTTTACTAATGTATGTCGCCCTAGGTCTATCTCCTGGACCTATATCAACTTCTTCGAGCTCGTCGGCCGACATAAAACCTTGCGCTAACTTACCATCCAGATCGTCCACGGTGTCCTTGGTGTAAACGCTCGAGCCCTCCATGACGCCCTCAAAGTAACAATTGAGGCTCTTCGTCTCTAATTGGCTGTATATCAGAATCGGACACCTTTAGAAAATTGGCCTGCCAAACTTTGCCAGACAGGCAATCAATGTCGTCGACTTCCCATAAAGTCAAGTCGGCGTTGGCTACGTCGACTGACCTGACGGCTGGCATGATTTCGACCTTGTCATTGGATTAAGCTTTGATGCATTGTCGAAGGAATGCAGCAGTTGGCGTGGATCCAATCCCTTCCGAGCAGCAAGCTATGTGATCCCTTTCCGTCGATGACAAAGAATGTAGTGGCACGATTTTGCTGCCGATGTTAGCTCGACGTTAAGGACGCCTTTGGCTTCCGATAGGTTCCCGCCAAAATCCTTGAGCACCATATTTGTCTTTATTAGGTCATCGGCTCTTTGCCCAGCTTCCTGAAGGTAGCATAGGACATTAAATTGACGGCGGCTCCTCCATCGACCATCATTTTAGACATCGGCCTCCCATTGACGAATCCTTTAACGTATAGTGGCTTGAGGTGCCGATGCTCAGTCCCCTCAGGTTTTTCGAATATTGCTTGCTCTGGGGATAACATAAGTGTAGCCGATGACTCCTCTACGACGTCTGCGTTGGATTGGGCTGCTTCAAATTCGGCTGGCAGCACAAAAACCATATTGACCGATGCAGCGGCCACGGCCTTTCCCTTGGCCTTTCTTTTCTCTTGGTCGGCTGGGTCTTCATCGGTTGTGACAGTGTTATCCTTTATGCACCATTGCCTCCGTGGGCGGTTTTGTTCCTTTTTCTTCTTCAGCCGATAGTAGATTTTGGTTTGGAGCTCCTTCAGTCGACCCTCGCTCTTCAGCCGCTATACCTTCCACTTTTGTGTTTTGTAAACGTGTCGGAAGGACACCATTGAGGGTTGGTAGCTTGTTCTCCGTCATCCTCTAAGTCCTCCTTGAAGAAGTCTTGATGGATGGGGTCTAGCCTTTGACGAACGGTCAATTTCTTTTGATTAAGCCGAACCGCCCTAGGTATAAATCAGCAGGAGTTCTCAGCTGGTTCATCCTCGTATCCGCTGCATGCTGGGCAATCTTGGAGTGATGGCAGCCTTATCCCCTGATCCCAGCAGAACTTGAAGAAGTCGCAACTCCAATGGGGATCGAAGCCATCACCCCGCCGATGATGAGTCTCATCTTGCCGATCGTATCTCCTTGGATGCACTTTGTAGACCATTGCCTGTCTCCTTCTCCTCATGTCTCTTCATGAATCTGACTAGGCTATCCATTTTTCGGGGACGGTGATCAACCAATCGGCGAATGGCAGAAACCATGTTAGCGGGAAAAGGGTTCCCATCAACCTTTTATCGGCTTCTTAGGATCTTCGAATTTGATTTTCCCGGCCTCTATAGCCGATTGTATCTATTGGCAAAACACTTTGCAATCGTTGGTGCTATGAGAGCCGGTATTGTGCCATTTGCAGTATTTTCTTTTCTTCAGTTCCTCGGTCGATGAAATGACATGATTGGCCGGGTGTTGGATCTGCTTCTCCCGAAGTAGCAAGTCAAAAATCTTGTCGGCTTTTGTAATGTCGAAGTCGTATTTCTCTTCCTTAGCCGAACTTTTGACCCATTGACAGGTGATGGTCTTCTTGCCCTTGGCCCACTCGGCTGCTGCTACTTCGGCATCGCTATCGCTTGAATCAGACTCCGATGCGTAGGCGACATGGCTAATTTTCTTGAAAGCCTTCTTGGCCTCCTGGAATCATTGTTCGTGCGTCGTAATCTTCTGAGCCAAGTAAGCCAGGCTCTCAAAATCCTAGGCCGAAAACCTCTCTCTGATGGGTGCTAGAAGACCCTGGAAGGCTAAATCGGCTAGTTGTGAATCGGACAGCACCAGGCTGTAGCATCGGTTCCTCATATCTCTAAATCTTTGGATGTAGTATTGAATCGATTCGTTGTGTTTCTGCCTAATGCCTGTGAGATCTGACAGCTTCATCTCATGGGTACCGGAGTAGAAGTAGTGATGAAATTGCTTCTCGAGATCGGCCCAGCTTTGTACTGAGTTGTAAGGAAGAGAAGAGAACCACGCGAAAGCCGATCCCGACAGTGAGAGTGGAAATAACCTCACTCGGAGCGCGTTCGTAGCCGATGCCTCTCCACATTGGGCTAAAAATCGGCTGACGTGTTCATACGTTGAGACATTGTCTTGCCTAGAGAATTTTGAAAAATCTGGCACCTTGTACTGGTTCCGCAGGAACCTTCTCAAAGTACTCTGGATAGGGATATTGGTACATGTTACTAGAGTCCTTTAGTTTGAGGTTGACCTGATCTCGCATTATGTCGCCTATCAAATCGGCCCAAGGCTTGTTTTGCTGTTGTGCCTCTTGAGCTTGTTGGTGCTGTATCGGCTCGTATTGATCATATTGAAGTGGGGCTTGCCGATACTGCACCTGAGGTGAATGAGGCTGATAATATTGGCTGAAGTTGCCGCTTGGACATTGATGTGGGAACTGAGGCATGACAAGAGGCGGCTGAGGTAGCACTGGAGATTGTGGTTCAGGGGGAAGCTGCGAACCGACCGAGTTTTGAGGGGAACCCGGCGCATGGTTGCCAATCGGCGCTTTGTTGATGAGGGGTTGCCGATTGGTATTGAACATAACCTCCACCTGCTCCTGGGACACCGTCGGGGCTTCGTGGCCTGAATACTGAGGTTGTTGCTTGATCAAAACCTTGGGTGGCGGCCTTGTACAGGGGCGGGCCCAGTTCAATTCAAGGGTATTCAGTTGAATACCCAAGATTTTTAGACAAAAAATACATATATGAGATACATATTTCATATGTATACATGAAAATATAGAAAGTAAATCTTATGGATCAAAAGAAGCCTAACAAAAAAGCCCTGCCAGTGGCAGGCTGGCTCCCTCCTCCCACCTCTCTCATCTTCTCACTATGCATGCCCAATAGCAAAAAAAAACTCAAAATCAACCCTAGACCACTCCTGGTCATTGTTGGTGGTTGCAAGTCGCAACACATCCCTCCGTCTTACTCAATGACGTGGCGCCGCGGCGCTATCGCGCACACGCAGATGCGGAGTAGCCCATGGCGCGCGGATGCCCATCGAGGCCTCGCCCTCAACCAGTCATGGACGCCCTTCCCTTGCTCGGTTAGCCCTCTCTCTCGTCATCTCCCCCGCCTCATGCCACCGGCACCGCTGATCGCGTTGCCACCGCCGCTCCCACAAAACGTACTGCGCACACCCTACCGTCCCTACCAAACCGCCTCTTTGAACAGTTCCAATTCGATTCAATAGGTAACACGTTCAATCCCCATTTTTCAATGTGTTGAATGTGAATATGTGAACCAATTTGTTCTTGTTATTGCCTGCTCAACTCAAGTAGTCTAGCCAAGACAAGGGAGATGTCGAATTTGAACCCAATTTGTTGTCTAATTTTGTAGACTAGATAAGTGACAAAATTTGAACTTCAGCAGTGTTTATTATAGTGCATGGCTGCCTAATTTTGTGATGGCATGATGCTAATCGACATATTCTTGATAGATTGTACTGCATATGTTTTTTTCACAAAGTATCACAATAATTCAAGGAAATTGCTAAAAAAAATATCGCAACTTATAATTCCATAAGTAATACTAAAATACTATATTGCTGATCATACGTACCAAATATTAGGCTCGTATTGTAAAAAAGATTTATTTTTATCCCTTCCCATTTCGAATACCCAATCTCAAGATCCTGGGCCCGTCCCTGGCCTTGTAGCCGATGATTGGACATTCGGCTGGATGGGAGCCGATCCCGAGGCAGTCAGCTGTCCAACAGGAGGAATCAGTAGTCCTTGTGTCGACAAGGTCCTGTAGCCAGGGAATCGGCCATCAGGGAGGAAAATAGGGCCTCCTGGTAGATGCTCGGCTATTCTAGAGTCCACCACCGTGCTGATCATATTATTCAAAGTGTTAACCAGTATCCCAGACTGGCTGATAAGAGCATGGTGGACGGTCGAGTCGATCCTGTCCTGTAGTGTGTGGAGCTCCAAGCTTTCTCCTTCCTGTTTGATCTCCTCCATCTTTTGTTTCCCTTTGTCTTTGCTGGGGCTCGGCTCGGGCTCGTCTTCTCCTGGAAACTTTATCTTGTATCTTTGGATGACAGTGCCCGATTGAGTCTGCACGAAGGAGTGTAGATATTGATTCTGCAACTTATTCATCATATCTTCAATTTTAGACTTCTGTTCCGAGGTAAGCTTATCCAGCGTGACCGGGATGATGTTATCCTGATCGATATCCGAAGTCCCATCGGGCGTGCCAAAAGCGTGTTGATGAGACATTTCCCACGCACCGAGAGATGCGCAACTCTAGTGCGGGTCCAAATTGAATTGTCTTTGGTGATTTACAAGGCGTGCCAGTTGGTTTGATCCTGTAACCAACAAGAAACAAAGAATAGATAGTTAAATTATAATTAGATCATACTCAATCGGCTATAGATATCCATAATACATAACTACTATTTTAAAGCGCATTTAGACTAAGTGATTGGGATAGATCGATAGTATACCGAGACAGTATAAATCACTTATATCTAAAAACACATTAGAACAATAATTATATATATTTATAGCTTAGCCGATGTCGCAGATCTAATGTAAATCGGCTAATACTCCGATATGTTTTATATGAAGATATTAACCTGAGCTAAATACACTAAACCAAGATCAACCGGCTGTTAATATGACTTAACAGAGTGATACCAGGCTTAGTATATTTAAATAGATTAAGATCTTGATATAAAAGGCAGTTCTAACACATCTAGCAGTATTAATACATAAAAGATGGCTAAAACAGATAGGATCGGCTGAAACCCTCATACTATCTCTAAAAATAGTCATTGAGCCGAATAGATCTATATGATTCTAAAAGCGACTTAATAGATCAGATTGATGCAGCATTAAGTACAAAAAGAAGCATGAGATCTATATAAGCTAATGAAAGTCCTTCGAGATGGTAGATACACCATATAACCTAAATCAATCCCTAGATCTAGTTTCGTCGGCTATTATCCTCAGGGAGATATTAGCCGATTGTGAAATAGATCTAGACATTGATCCAGATTATATGTCGTATATGATAAATTAAGCAATTTGCAGCATCAAGATTAGAGTATCATAATGATGAAAGCACTAACCCCGATAACACAAACCGCTTGTAACAAGGAATTACTTTGTTTGGAGATCGAAACCCAATGCAGCCCAAAGACGAGGCAAGAACTTATCAAAATTGAAAGTAAAAACAAAAGGGTGGCGATGTCCCGAGATTGTATTGAGTTGTCTGTTGTTAATTACATGGTCTCGGGTCATATTTATTCCCGGATATACAACGACTCCATAACAGATACAATTTCTATTACAGATTGGATTACAAATATTCTAAACAAATTGACATTATCTATAAGGAAATAATACAAAATATCCTAATTTAAAGATACAATTGCCGTTGTAGGACGTTATCCGTAGATGGCAATATCTTCAAAGCATTTGGAAACCTAATCCAATAATTATCTTCGCGCTTTCCTTCCGGGATTGGCCCTATCTTCTATTTCCAATCGAAATCGGCTATTGGCTATTCTAGTCCGACTCGTACTTGGCCGACTGGCTCCTTAGCCGATTCGGACTTAGCCGATGTAGTCCTAGTGTCCGAGAAGCGCGTGCTTCCCTTGATTCCGCTTCAATCTATGCCTCAAACTCGGGGATTTGCTTACCAAATTTGGTCGTTAATACCTCGACATGAAGAGACCCCGGTGGCAACCTCGGTGTGGAGAGGGACCTCCACAGTGCTTCTTCGACGACGTCAGCGACTCCACACCGCTTCTGTTGCTTGTGTGGTCCTTCATCTTACTTGTGTAGTTCTGTTCTTGATTAATGTTGTTGATCTATGAAGGATGGAATGGGGATTATTAGTGTTGATTGTTGTTGTTGATTGTTGTTGTTGATTATTGTTGTTGATTGTTGTTGATGTTGGCGCCAGTGACTCCATCTGTTGTTGATTATTGTTGTTGAAATGGGGATGCAATGTGGATTATTGTTGTTGATTGTTCTGTTCTTAATAAATTGATGGATGGGATTAGGGGCGGCTTGAAGAGGGTCGCTCGAAAGCATCGGCTCAACGAGCTGATGCTTCAAGCCAGCTTCTATTTTTAAATCGAGGAGAGCACAAAGGTGCCGGTTGTAGAACCGACACCATTGACCTAGCGTCATAGGTGCCGAGTAATTGGTGTCGGCTGTGAAACCGACACATATGCTAGGTTTGCAATTGACACCTTTAAGGTATTCTGTAGTAGTGACCGGTGGTTGAATTGAATCAGTGCTATAGATTTGGCTTGAGAGCAATACATCCTTGTGATCGTCATTAAGGCTGTTTGCTTCTCCCAACCGATCCAATTCAAGCGATGCAATCTTTTGTTCGCCTAAATAATAGGCAACACCAAAGAATCCTTTGCTACCTAAGTTGTGAAACTTCTCAAACTTGGTCCAAATTTGGCGTGCATGGAAACTGTACACAGATGAATTTAGGTGAAACAAATGAGAACACATGAGATCTACAAGGTGATAAAAGAAATGAGGGCATGTTTGGATATTGGAAAGGAACAAAGGAACAAGGGGTTTCATTCCCAATCATGATTTTTTGGAATTTTAGTCTAAAAAATCAAGCCCATAGTATCTCTAAGGGCACGTACAATACGTTTCTAAACCCTGTCTCTATGCCATCTCTTTTAAAAAAATACCTTGTCGAACCATAAAGACGGAGGCTCCGTCGCCTCGCGAGATGACGGGGAAGGCCCGTGCTCCGAGGCGGGGATGGCGACTCCAGCAGCCTTGTATGCCTTGAGTCGACGGCGCGTGGATCCCGTCCGCCAAAATCCTTCGATCCTTCTTCCTCTTCCTATTTCCCCGTCGTCGGCTCAGAGCTTCCTTCCTTCTTCCACATTGGCGTCCTGAGTCCGCTCCCTTCAATGCTTGAGTTGTCGAGCTCCTCAGCCAAGAAGAGCAAGGAAGGCACCAGATCTAGGAAGACTGGAAGAGAAAGGGTGCCTTGGCCATGGCGGCGGCCGAGACCCTTCATTTGATGGAAATTAATCTTGTTGTTTATATATTATAGCATGTTTACTTGTATTTGCACGGCATTTTAGTGAAGGTAATATTGTAGTTTTAGCTAAGTGCATGCAAGGTGTCATGACGCGAACAGATTAGCAGAGCACAGGCGGTGCAGAGCGGGCGGATCAGCAGCCATCAGTCAGTGAACGCATGTACATGAGTTGAATGAGTTTAGACTAGTAATATACTCGTACCAACGCTACGGAGCCATTATATTTTAAAAAAACTATAAATATGTCATGTTAGTGAAAATAATGTTCGTCAAATCTGTTCGATTGGGATTTAATTTGATTCAAGTTGTATATCAAATATATTTAAATATATTTAAGACAAAGAACAATAATATCACATTGCCTAAAAATAATAATTCATTATCATCAAAAATTATATATAATCACTTCAATATACAATATTTCAATATAAAATATATGAGGGCATTATATGTCTAAAAAAAGAATGGTGGAGAGTTATTCCATTAACTGTGGGCATAAACAAGTCCAAAAATAAATCATTTGATACACTATATAATATACCCAGCAACTAATTAACTTTGGATATTTGCGATACACTTAGAAAAATCTTGTGCATCACTAAGAATGTTGCTTTCACATTCATTATGTTTGTACATCAATAGATTCAGCAAAAATTGTTGTCTTAGCTAATCACCTTCTTGCACATACATTTATTTTTAAAATAAGTCGTGATGTAGCACAAGCTAGTATGTCAGGTCCAATCACGCATCATCCCACCCAAATGGTTGCGGCGTGCCATAAAACCAAAGGACAATGGTAAATAACATTCTGATTAGCAATTTATTCTCTTGTAGATTACATATATTGAGATGCACTTTTTTACATGCCAACATACATATTAGCCTAATTACCTACCATTGTTCACCAGTCCAAGACGTCTTTATACACAATATACACAATATTTCTAGTGCACTTCTCTATAAGGACTACCTCTTTCTTTGGTCAAAGGTACACATCTTCCATGACACAGTTTGTACCTTCAGGGGCAGGAATGAAATGAAAAATTCTACTCTGCTTAGCTCCTGCTACAAATCAGTTGTGAGATAGTCCAAATTTAGACACCAGAAGCTAGCTACCTATTACAGATTCCAAAACCTGCACTCAAAGTCAAGAAGATTACAAAATCGCGTGAACATCAAACTCGCAGCCATAGGCCCCCGATTCCACAACAACCTGTAGGAGGATAGGAGAAAACACAGAAGAAAATAAAAGGAAAAGGGAAATCCTAATAATACCTTTGAGTTGGAGGTTGGGGAGCTTGGGTGCGAGGAAGGCAGATCACGTGCTGTCAGCAAGCGATGCAACAGGAGACTCCCTATTGGAATCAGGAACTTCAGTCCATGGGAACCATTAGTGTGTCCAACTTAATGGTTCACCAAAAACAGGCTTAATGGTTCTCAAGTAGTACATATGTACTGATATTTGCTCAAATTTGTTCAATCTAAAAACATGCATGTAACTGAACATGACCTAGGATTTTGAAGGTAACATGAATTAAAAAAACACCAAGCTCTTTGGCTTGGTAACCACAAATGGCACTAAAGCTAACAATACACACTACACATAGTTGACATTTAGAAATGTAGATGCAGGGGCGGGCCCAGTTCAATTCAAGGGTATTCAGTTGAATACCCAAGATTTTTAGACAAAAAATACATATATGAGATACATATTTCATATGTATACATGAAAATATAGAAAGTAAATCTTATTGATCAAAAGAAGCCTAACAAAAAGCCACGCCGGTGGCGGTGGCTCCCTCCTCCCACCTCTCTCATCTTCTCACTATGCATGCCCAATAGCAAAAAAACTCAAAATCAACCCTAGACCACTCCTGGTCATTGTTGGTGGTTGCAAGTCGCAACACATCCCTCCGTCTTACTCAATGACGTGGCGCCGCGGCGCTATCGCGCACACGCAGATGCGGAGTAGCCCATGGCGCGCGGATGCCCATCGAGGCCTCGCCCTCAACCAGTCATGGACGCCCTTCCCTTGCTCGGTTAGCCCCTCTCTCGTCATCTCCCCCGCCTCATGCCACCGGCACCGCGATCGCATTGCCACCGCCGCTCCCACAAAGCGTCTGCGCACACCCTACCGTCCCTACCAAACCGCCTCTTTGAACAGTTCCAATTCGATTCAATAGGTAACCCGTTCAATCCCCATTTTTCAATGTGTTGAATGTGAATATGTGAACCAATTTGTTCTTGTTATTGCCTGCTCAACTCAAGTAGTCTAGCCAAGACAAGGGAGATGTCGAATTTGAACCCAATTTGTTGTCTAATTTTGTAGACTAGATAAGTGACAAAATTTGAACTTAGAGTGTTTATTATAGTGCATGGCTGCCTAATTTTGTGATGGCATGATGCTAATCGACATATTCTTGATAGATTGTACTGCATATGTTTTTCACAAAGTATCACAATAATTCAAGGAAATTGCTAAAAAAAATATCGCAACTTATAATTCCATAAGTAGTACTAAAATACTATATTGCTGATCATACGTACCAAATATTAGGCTCATATTGTAAAAAAGATTTATTTTTATCCCTTCCCATTTCGAATACCCAATCTCAAGATCCTGGGCCCGCCCCTGTGTAGATGGCTGTTGAAGAATTAGCTTATTAATATATGCGATCATTGAAGTAACAGTATCGAGCGCAGCTTACCTTGCTTGTGGGCAGGATCGATGGACTACGGGGGTGAGGCATCCCGGTGATCAATCAATCGCGAAGCTAAATTAATGTATCAGTGATCCCCGTTGCTAGCATACAAAAGTAGAATTTTGGTCTAGAATAAATTTAGCACAGTATCCACCTAAATAAAATGAAACCAAATCAGAGAGAGAGCTAAAAAAATAAAATACCGCTGACCTCCTAAATGCAGTATGAACACTTATAGCAAACAAACTTCTTTCAGTTTGGATGTTTTCACTGTAACTTCACAACTCGGACAGTACCATAATGAGATGGTTTTAATTTTCACAAAATGATCTCATCTACAATGTACAGGAAACATGGTCATATGCACATGAGTAGTTTCAATGATAATTAAAAATTTATGCCTTTATTGGATTGACTCATAGCACATACAAATAGAAAGGTTAGGCCCTGCAATTTAGTAGCATTTGACTGTTGATCAAAAATAGCTAGATAAGGGTCTAGGTTGCCATGGAGGTGATGCCATGATGCCCAATACAGCAGGTCAATTTCAGTTTTATTGAGACAACAGTTAGTGTAAGTAGTAAAGCCTTTCTATCGTACGGACGGTTGATGAAACCGACACATATGCCAGGTTTGCAATTGACACCTTTAAGGTATTCTGTAGTAGTGACTGGTGGTTGAATTGAATTAGTGCTATAGATTTGGCTTGAGAGCAATACATCCTTGTGATTGTCGTTAAGGCTGTTTGCTTCTCCCAATCGATCCAATTCAAGCGATGCAATCTTTTGTTCGCCTAACTAATAAGCAAACACCAAAGAATCCTTTGCTATCTAAGTTGTGAAACTTCTCAAACTTGGTCCAAATTTGGCGGGCATGAAAACTGTACACAGATGAATTTAGGTGAAACAAATGAGAACACATGAGATCTACAAGGTGATAAAAGAAATGAGGGCATGTTTGGATATTGGAAAGGAACAAAGGAACAAGGGGTTTCATTCCCAATCATGATTTTTTGGAACTTTAGTCTAAAAAATCAAGCCTATAGTATCTCTAAGGGCACGTACAATACGTTTCTAAACCCTGTCTCTATGCCATCGCTTTTAAAAAAATACCTTGTCGAACCATAAAGACGGAGGCTCCGTCGCCTCGCGAGATGACGGGGAAGGCCCATGCTCTGAGGCGGGAATGGCGACTCCAGCAGCCTTGTACACCTTGAGTCGACGGCGCGTGGATCCCGTTCGTCAAAATCCTTCGATCCTTCTTCCTCTTCCTATTTCCCCGTCGTCGGCTCAGAGCTTCCTTCCTTCTTCCACATTGGCGTCCTGAGTCCGCTCCCTTCAATGCCTGAGATGTCGAGCTCGTCAGCCAAGAAGACCAAGGAAGGCACCAAATCTAGGAAGACTGGAAGAGCAAGGGCGCCTTGGCCGCGGCGGCGGCCGAGACCCTTCATCTGATGGAAATTAATCTTGTTGTTTAGATATTATAGCATGTTTACTTGTATCTGCACGGCATTTTAGTGAAGGTAATAGTGTAGTTTTAGCTAAGTGCATGCACGGCGTCATGATGCGAACAGATTAACAGAGCACAGGCGGTGCAGAGCGGATGGATCAGCAGCCATCAATCAGTGAACGCATGTACATGAGTTGAATTAGTTTAGATATGCATATAGGTGATTAGTGGTCATGCATGGTGATTAGTTTGGCATGCACACGTTGGTAGTAGGAAGCGGTCCAGCAACGTGCTCCCGCTTATGTCGTGCACGGCTGCGTCATGTGAGCGAGAGTAGTTGGGTTGTTGCCCATCGTGTGTGTGTTTGTATTCTATTTAAAGCATTATAATCAGCATGTTTAGTTGAGAAGAAAAGCAAGAGAAAAGGCACTAAGTTTGTGTTCGGTGCCACAAAAATCTGTGAGCTGAGTTATCTTCCTCGATGTGTTTCGTGTAAAAATGTGAGTTATGTCCACTGCGTTTACGTGTGTTTCTTTGATTCCCAACATCGTCGTGGTAGCAGTTTGGCGGCGGCGGCCCGCTCCCTTGGTCGCGGAAGCGGCTCAGCCGCTCAGCTTTGGGCGGATGTGGCGGGCTGCACCACGGTTGGTGCAGGCGACCCAGCTTTCGGCCGCCGTTTGCCCGCCCCTTTCTTCGCCATATCGAAGCAGCAACACCACCCATCGCCGTTGCTCTGCAACAAATGCTTGTGCTGAATGATAATTTCATTGTTACCTTTAAGGCTGACCACGCAAAACTAACATGTATACTTGGAGTTTTTGCAGCCTGTATATTTGGTTGCAGCTAGAGATTTGTCATGTTTGCTCGCTGATATACAGCATCAAAGTAAAAACACCTGAGTATTAGGAATTGTAGTCAAGCTTTTGTACAACCTTTCTTGTCTGAATTATCTGCACACACTAGCTTGCGCTGCGCCATTTCTCATACCTGCAGGAGAACTCTAGCTTGCTTCTCTTGCCTGAATTTTTTTCACTTCCTAGAATACGTACTATCAATCAATGTTTGCTGCAGTAGATCTTCTGGGCCAGCCCTGCCATGGCTATATATGGGATACTCAATAATTAATCTTGCTGTTAAGCTTCCTATCTATCAAGCTTGTTAAGCTTGCTGTGTATTAAGCTTTCTAGCTGATAGGATATGGACACGAGATGCTTATGATGATGTCATGTGTAGCAGCTATGAGCTGAACTGCTGTATGTTAAGCATCTGAATTTTAGAGCTATTTGATTGTCATCCTGTAAGAGTTCTTGCAAACAAATATTATCCAATCTACCGTATGTTAATCTGCTATGCATTATCTATCAAATAGTAACACAGTATGGTATGAAAAATGACATATATAAATGATCTTGACTACATACAAAATATTGTAGACGACCTTTTGTGTTTGAGTTATATAATTTATCTTTCTAGATTTGAGGTATTTACAGACGAACTGCCGTCTGTACGTACCCTAATCATCTTCCAAAATTTAGCCGCTCCCATCCCCGTGGATATCGCTCTTCTCTTATAGGGGAGAGGGCTCGCTCCCAAAATTAGCTCGCGTGCTTCTTCTGTCCATCGATCTCCCAGCACGTGGATCTTGTAGAGGGGCCACATCAAGGAGCGAGCTCTACTAGGGCAAAAGCTCACCTACGGGAGAAACAAATTTCTGCTGATTTCGGCTGTTAGTTTAGCATGGACCCATCATTTTGTTTTTGAAAGTCTATTTTAACCAATCTCTTGAAGGGATAAATATTTTTACACATCAAATTTTATTTAGGATTCCTATAAACAAAATTCTAAAGATAAAAATTAGCCAATCGGTTGATGATGCTCTTATAATGAAACGAGGTCGGTTTGATCATTAGGATGATAGGATCCAAAGTTAACCGGCTGGTAGGCTGAAAATCATTTTCCTTTCTCACATCCCATTATCCAAGCGACCGGAATATATAGTCCATCTGTTTGTTCTTTTCTATTAGTAGATGTTTGATTATTGTCTTCTCGAATATGGAGTAATAAATGGTTGAATATATATTTGCTATAAAAAGATAGGGAAAATAAAGAGATACTACTCAGGTCTTAAAATAACTTTATATTTTACTCATCCCATATATATCATTATAAAAGAAAAAAGATAAAAACCCCTTGCTTTACCTAGTGTTAATGGGGTGTTAATGGGGTTCACATTCTCTATCATAAACATCCTCTATCGTAACAACAATATTATTATAGGTATTGACGTGTGGGGCAATAAGAGAGTGGGACCCAAACACCAATGGTTGTAATAGTAGTGATATTGTGGTAGAGAATCATCATCTGTCCTAATGTGGTAATGTGGTTGTCCTTGTTCCAATGCAATGGTTGTTTAAAATATAAATTTATATTAGGATAAATAAATGGTGGAAAATAAACTTATTTCGTGACTCAGGAAGTACGAACTAACATTAAAAAAACCTTTATATGAGACCACTCCCTTTTTCCAAAATAAACCCAAGATACGACATAACTTAGTACAATGAAGATAGGTCTGAATTCGTTTGTATTAGTTATATGTCCCATCCTATCTTAGTTAGGATTATTTATCCCGTTTCATTATACTAGATTTTATTTTGGGATAAAGAAAATAGACATCGTTATCTCACTGAATGTTTATTTATGTCCTAGGAAACACTAGATGTCAAGTGGTAGGAGGGTCAATGCGAAATATCGTACATGCATAAGGAGTTTTTTTAAAAGCAGACCAATACTTGTTAAATTTTTCAAGGAGCAAAAACAATTATGAAAAATAAGAATAAAAAAGGGTACGAGAAAAGGTGCAGTGTAATGAACGAATTATGCCTTAATTTGTCAACTGTGCCATTATACCATCGATCCAAGTCGAGTAGCAAGCACCATGCCAAGAATGTCAAGAACCAGGCTTGAGCCCGGTCTGGCCCTTACTAGGCCCACAACCCTAGCCCTACGGGCCCACGGCCCAGCCCTAGACCTGCACAGATTAACTGACCCCACCCACCCCACCTGTCTCACGCGCACACACGCGCACACTCTCGTCTTCACGAGTCCGATCTCCATCCCCCCTAGGCCCCTATACCCTAGTCGATCTCCCCGTCGCCCTCCTCCCCGACTCCCTCCCGTCTCCTCCTCCTCGCGACCTCGCCCTCCGCCCGCGCCGATCTCCATCCATCCATCCCGTGAGCAGCAGCGCCGCCGCCCGGCGTCGTCCCCTCCGCTGCATCCCCTCCTGACCGGTGAGCACTTCTCTCCTGTACTAGATCTGGAAGCTTTTCTCTTTGCCTTAATACTAATACCAGTTTCAGCTTGTTTGTTCCCCCAAGTTTGAATTGAACTGAATCGGGGATCCATCCATGCCCGCCCCTGTACGTAGCTTGCCGGGGAAGGGTTAATCGTCGCAGTTCCGCGCTGCTCTGTCTGTGGGTTTTATGTGTTAATGTAGTCAGCTTGTTTGTGCCATTGATCTCCGTATGATGGGTATAAGGCGGCGCGGTGCCTCCATGGGCTGCTTCTCGGGGCCATCCTTACTGACTGTTGTTTGTTTCATTGGGGGGAGGCAATGTTTCTTGCATTGGGTGACATTTGGTGGAGGCATATCATTGGATGACAAGAATGGAAAGAGACAACAGAATTAACTAATGAAGCACATATGGTGACCAATAGCGAAAAACTGTGGTTATAGGCGTGATGTGTCTGCGCTGAGCACACACCGGTATGGCGGTTTGACTCCAGTGAGGTGCGGGGACAATTTCACTTTCATGGCTTTGGTGCATCATGTGTCCCATAGGGCCATTGGCTCTGAGTCCATATGGTATTCTGGTATGAGACAAATATTTAAATATGTGCCGTTGTGCCCACCAAATAGTCGACAAAATAGAGTGTCGGTAAAAGACACCTACATTAGTTGTCACGGGAAAGTGCAACCCCCTTCCCCCTGTTGTGCATACACTTCCGAAGGGCATGCCCTGATGACCCTCCTTGTGCTGATTCGCTATCTCTGCCATCCTGTAAAATACATGGCGATCTTATTCTTTTTCCCTTCTAGAAAGTGATTTTTTATCAAATGATTCTCTAATCTATAACCAGTCGCATGGTGCTATTCTCAGGAAACTTTTGGTTATCTTAAAGGATCTAATTAAAAATGGTCTCCACCCATCTAATTATCAACAAGTATCGTTATTATTATTGCTATTTTTAACTTGTTGCGACAAAATAGGAATCTGTTTCTAATCTTAGCTTCATGTAAAATATCCATTCAATCTCTTCCGCTAGTTGATCCTCATGTACTGGGATGTTCTATTGATTTAGTCTTTTCATGTTGATTTTTATCATGCTTTAGTAATTCTTAGTCTTTTCATATCGATGTTTATTTACTTGGTCCATACATATCTCTTGTGTTGCAGTTGGTTAGCTCAAGATCTGTGATGAACGACCAAGCTTCCTTTTAGATCTGCTGTTAATTCTTCTTGGTCAGTAAAACAGATGACTTCAAAAATGCTGTATTAAATAAACATAGCTTTAGTTTCTTGCTCAACTGTATACTGATAGGGCTCCTTTTTACCCCTTTCCAGCTTTACCTAAACTATGACTGGTAAACAAACCTAGAGAAGATACAAAGGAAATAACAGCATAACTCTTGTTCAACAAAAGATTTACAGTGGCTTACAATGGCTGGAACTCGGCAGACAACTTCAGTTCCGATGGATAATGCAGCAGTTGTTGATGCAAAACCCTTGCGCACATTGACTCCCATGTTCCCTGCAGCACTTGGTCTGCATACTTTCACTGCTAAAGAAAACTCATCTTCGATTGTCTGTGTTACCCCATTTGGACCATATGCTGGGGGCACTGAACAGGCAATGCCTGCTAGTATTCCACCAATGTTTGCATCACCGGCTGCCCCTGCAGACCCTAACCAGAGGCAGCCGTATGCTGTTCACTTGAATGGAGCTGCTCCTGCTAACGGTACAGCAAACAACACAGGGGTCGTCCCTGATTTGCAAACACCTGTAGCAGGTACAGTGGAATCTGGTAAGAAGAAGAGGGGCAGACCCAAGCGCGTGCAAGGTTCTTCTGTTCCTTCAGCTCATTTGGTTCCTCCAGTTCCTTCAGCTTCAGGAGGTAACATCACTGCTGTCCAGACGCCTCCTTCAGCAACCACAGATGAATCTGGTAAGAAGAAGAGGGGACGGCCTAAGCGGGTACAAGATGTACCTGTCCTGTCAACTCCTTCAGCTCCTCAGGTAGATAGTACACCAGTTTTTCAGACACCTGCTTCTGCTGTAAATGAATCTGTTACGAGGAAAAGGGGACGACCCAGGCGTGTACAGGATGGTGCAGATACTTCAGCTCCTCCAATTCAATCAAAATATAATGAGCCTGTTTTGCAGACACCTGCTGCTGTCACCTTACCAGAAGATGGTAAGAGGAAGAGAGGACGGCCAAAGCGTGTGCCTGATGGTGCACTGGCTCCTTCAAGTCATTCAGGTCTTTCGATAGATGATGACAGTGGTGAAATAACAACAGGGAAACGTGGACGACCTAGGAAAATTGATGTCAATCTGCTGAACCTGCCATATTTGTTTTCAGATGATCCTAGGGAATCTGTTGATAATGTACTCATGATGTTTGATGCACTGCGGCGGAGACTCATGCAGTTGGATGAGGTGAAGCAAGGAGCAAAGCAGCAGCATAACTTAAAGGCTGGGAGTATCATGATGAGCGCTGAACTTCGTGCAAATAAGAACAAGAGGATTGGAGAGGTTCCAGGTGTTGAGGTTGGTGATATGTTCTACTTCAGAATCGAGATGTGTCTGGTAGGACTGAATAGTCAGAGCATGTCTGGGATTGATTACATGTCTGCTAAGTTTGTTAATGAGGAGGATCCTGTGGCCATCAGTATTGTGTCAGCTGGTGTGTATGACAATACCGAAGATGACCCAGATGTGCTGGTTTACACTGGACAGGGCATGTCTGGAAAGGATGACCAAAAGCTTGAGAGAGGTAATCTTGCACTTGAAAGGAGTTTGCATAGAGGTAATCAAATCAGAGTTGTTCGTAGTGTAAGAGATTTGACTTGTCCTACTGGTAAGATATATATTTATGATGGCCTTTATAAAATAAGAGAAGCATGGGTGGAGAAAGGAAAATCTGGCTTTAATGTGTTTAAACACAAGTTGCTCAGAGAACCTGGTCAACCTGATGGCATTGCAGTGTGGAAGAAGACTGAAAAATGGAGGGAGAATCCATCCTCTAGAGACCATGTTATATTGCGTGACATATCATATGGTGCAGAAAGCAAACCTGTTTGCCTTGTAAATGAAGTGGATGATGAGAAAGGTCCTAGCCACTTCAACTACACAACTAAACTGAGCTACAGGAATTCTCTCAGCTCAATGAGAAAGATGCAAGGCTGCAATTGCGCAAGTGTGTGCCTTCCTGGTGATAACAACTGCTCTTGCACACATCGAAATGCTGGTGACCTTCCCTACAGTGCTTCAGGCATACTTGTTAGCCGGATGCCTATGCTGTATGAGTGTAACGATTCCTGTACATGCTCACATAATTGCCGGAACCGAGTTGTACAGAAAGGTTCTCAGATCCACTTTGAGGTGTTTAAGACAGGAGATCGAGGTTGGGGACTTCGTAGTTGGGATCCAATTCGAGCAGGCACATTTATTTGTGAATATGCAGGAGAAGTTATTGACAAAAACAGTATGATTGGAGAAGATGATTACATCTTTGAGACACCTTCTTCTGAGCAGAATTTAAGATGGAACTATGCACCAGAATTACTGGGTGAACCCAGTCTTTCTGACTCAAGTGAGACACCTAAGCAACTGCCAATAATTATTAGTGCAAAACGAACTGGAAACATAGCTCGCTTTATGAACCACAGCTGCTCACCTAATGTTTTTTGGCAACCAGTTTTGTATGATCATGGTGATGAGGGATATCCACATATCGCATTCTTTGCAATCAAGCATATTCCTCCAATGACAGAGCTTACATATGATTATGGTCAGAGCCAGGGTAATGTTCAACTGGGAATCAATTCTGGGTGTCGGAAATCCAAAAACTGCTTATGTTGGTCTCACAAGTGCAGAGGTTCCTTTGGCTGAAATGCGAATCCTGCAACAAAAACATTAAAGCATAATCTGCCATTACAAGGTAGTCATTGGATGTTTTCTTATTTCGACATCGACAGTACTATTCTTTCTTGAAAATCGCATGTTCTTATTTGTGACAATTATACTTTGTTTACTATGTTATGGAGTTCATGGCTAGATACTTGAACTTTGGAGGGCGCATAGTGTTCCACCTTTTGAACTGGTTGATGGATTGGAAGATTCCAAATAAAAATTGAGTGAACTAATTTAGTGCCTTTCAGCAAAATGAGCTGGTTCTTATTCATTTAAGTGGCTGGTTCTTATTCATTTATGTGAAGTCAGAACTCACAACTTCTGTGAGTTGAAGGCTGCTACTTAACATTCGCTACGAAATTTTACTTGCGAACTGTGATTTAGCCTGTCTTGCCTGTACTACTATAGATTTATATACTGTTATAAGCGTCCAACATGGAAAACTTAGTAAATGGAAATTATTTGAAAAACATATACACATTAGTTTTGTGCATACGTAAAGTTGAATCACAAAATATTTGTTTCTGAGTACCACTACCCATTTTGAACTTTCTAGCGTTGAACACAAATAGTATGACCAGAAGCACCATATGTTATGTAAATGTATTTATACCATGGAGTATCTTCAGTACTTTCTAAAAGCCTGGTCCTCCTTCCGTCATATTCTTATTACTGAGCATATTTTCTTTAATTTTTGGTTAAAGTTTACATCATTGTCAACACAATAAAAGCTAAATATCTCCTTTTTGGCACATGTCGATTAACACAGATCTTGGCACTTTGAAATGTATTCTGTCTCCATTCTGACAAATTGAACTGTCCTTACCTACAGAAGTAGGCGATTGTTGTAGAACTATGAAGCAGCAGGGTGCATTCGGTGTTTCAAGATGCCATTTAATAAGGTTGGCCTTCGTCCGGATGAGAATGCAAAAGAGGGTATTTTATTGCAAAAAGTGTTGGCATTGTACCAAACTTTATTGGAATATCTGGTATTTAGCGTAGCATCTGAATTCGGAGAAGGCTGGACCCGTGTTACTATGTTCTTGTAGTGTAGTTGTTTCTCCTGTTTAAGAGAACTTTACCAACTGTAGAATGCCATGCATATGGTTGCATTGCAAGATCTTCCTGGGCTTTGCATGCCAGTCATTGCACTCGCCGTTTGTTTTTCCGTAATATTAATGGCTACATAATGCATCCTGTAATCATCATGGCAGTAGCTCCAGTCATCTACTGAGTATGAAATGATACAGAGGCCTGTTGCATGTGGTGGTTATGCTGTCAGCTGATATTTGCCTCGGTGAACCATCAGGCACATGATAGCTTATAGTATATTGTTTGTTTTGCAGCAAAGCATACCTGATATCTATCTCTTCATCAGGTGAATCAGTTGTATGCAGCAGCTGAACCATTGCAGGATTGATTTGATTTCTTTAGATGTCCTGGTCATAAAGGTCCTTTCTGTCAGGCTGGCATGTGGTAATTCCTCCTGCACGGAGCAATTATAACTTGCAAAAAGAGCGATGAAATGAAAAGAGCAATTGCTTTCAGAGAAAGTTCAGGCAGCTATGATTCTTCAGAGAAAGGCATGTTTTGTAGGTAAGCTGCAGTTCTTTTCCTCTTCCCAGATTGACCGTCTTTGCCAGAAACTTATGTGCTGTAGAAGCCAAAACATATTCATTGTTGAATTCGTTGGAGGAAAGAAAGAAATGGTCCTTGATCTTTTATTTTGACGAATGAAAGTGTCTCAGAACTTTGTCAGTTGTCAAGTCTGAACCTGCCAAATTCTGTTGGCTGTCTGGACTCTCTGGACGCTTAGAACTTGGGAAGTGACAACCAGATGGGTGTTGCAATTGGGCTAATGACTTGGACCAAGTCTGATCGATGGCCGGCCCATTTCCGAGTAATAACATTACAACTATGCAAGGGATTTCTTCTCCTTTCCTGTATTTCTTTTATACTAGTTTAGGGATAAAAAAATCGACAAAAAACCACACCGGTGTAGAGTGGCAAAACTGTCGGTAACATTAGATCTAAACGGTGAGCAAGTGGTTGTTGCTACACTGGTATATTTGATTCTATCTCTACTATTTTTAAATACTGGTTCTCGTTCTCACCCTAATCTCACGTATAAAACAACCGCTCTTAAAAACTGGTATACCAAAAAACTAACGGACCAAGAGAAAAATATGGGAGAAGAGAGAAAAAAGTTGAACCATGTTCATCAGATACCGTCCCGTTTATAATGCACGGGCCTGTGACAAATAAATTGAAAAGTGGTAATAGTGTTAACCTAGCAAGGATTGATCACATCGAGAGGCAGTGCAACCAGTGCTGGCATATATCAACCTTACGTGCACTCAACAGCCATATAAGCATTGGACTTTGCCAAGTTGTATTGCACACTACTTCTTTTTTTTATTTTTTTGATAAGGGTGGTATTGTGTATTTGAATGAAATGGACTTACTTCTTAGGAGAGTGATTATGATTAAAAAAATTCCTAACATATATTTCATCCTTAAAAAAAAAGGAGTTCTAAGGAAAATTTGTATGCTGGCATGTTTAATAAGCCCAATGGTGACATGTGGAGTTACCATGTAATGTCTATAATCATCCGGGTTCAAGTTTTAAAACTGGTTGTGAATGACAGAGAGCCGTTAGTCATTTTCTTTAAAAGAAATTCTTAACTAAAGGTTGTATAAACCATGACATACCTTTTCATTTTTCCCATTTGACAGTAACTAAAAGTTGCATGTGTCTAGTCTTGAAGATTAACTAGGACCGTATCACATTCTAATGTTTTTCATGATGTAGCACATAGTCTTATTAGAATAAAGTGCACTAGTCTTATTAGATGACACATATTCTAAATTCAAAGGAACACTTTTCGTTGAACTTGTCTTCATTCTGAAAATAAGTGCAGTGGTCTTCCAAATGTTCCATTTGGTGACAATGAACCGAAAACAGCTTGTTTGCACGGCATGACCTATATATATTCTCAAAATGAAAATAGTTGGATATACAACTTCTATTAATGGCGAAAGGATCAACAATGATAAGATAATATGTGTGCTACAACTTTAATTTTGGATGGACAAACATGATATTCTTATTTCTATTGAAAAGACAAGGGTTTATTCCCACGGACATGTTTCAATATAGTTTGTATAGAATCTAGTTGTCGTCGTTCACAGAGTCACGTTCACCATTCGCGGGTGTGTTACTTGCACTTGTCGGTTTATATATCGAAGAAGTCTCCAACATGCAACTTTGATCGCTAATTTCTTTTCTAAAACATTTGAATAACACGATTTAATGTAATATCATAGAAGTGCTTTTGAGTTAAATCTACCCATAAGAAATTATCCAATTTAAATATTTCAAAAAATATTCACTTTGATGTTTTTGAACTTTAACTTGATACATGTCTAAGACAATATGTTTTCGTGACAGAAAGGAGTACCAACAAGCGATTACTTTCGAAATTTCGCAAGTGTTTCTGTCGTATATAGTAGCTAGAAGGTGATATCAGCTAGAAAATATGTGGCCATTTATTGTTTGGCATTAATTTTCATATATCTCCTTTCCCCTCTTGGTGTGATAGTATAACGAAAACCATTTGTGTCCTAGCTGCTTGAGTAATTTCCAGGAAGTTTCATCGACAGCTTGCAGCCATAACCTTTTATTAAGTCTGAAGTCATCTCCAATATCTACACAGATAGAACAACAAAAAAGAAGAGAGGCAATAATAGCATATCCATCTTCCTCTGAATTTCTCCGAAATGATGCAAAGACTCACCTTATGGATATCTTGAAGGATCTACCAGCTATATATACAGGCTATATGCATGTAAGTTGAGATATTGTTCCTTTGAACAAGCAATTAGATAAGCTACACTGGATATATATCATTGCTGTTCAATTTGCTGCATTTCACACAACACATATAAGTGGGTGATGATGATGGATCACAACATCCTAATTCCACTGGGGTCATCCCTCCTGATGTTGGTACTGGGACCATTGATCATAGATGTGATTTCAGTAAGTAAGAAGATTGGAAAGTTCTTTAGCGCAATTGCAAGGTTCATAGCACATGATGACGACAGTGTCATCAACTCTATGATCATGGACAACGACCATCCTCCTTCGCAGCTGCTCGGAGGAGAGGTGTCATGCTGTGATGCAATGACTGTCACAGCGAGGTTAGGCCTGATCAGGAGTGAGGAGGTTGCCGTGGATTGCCAAGGGTGTGACACCCCTATGGATGCTACCATGAATGAGCTGTTGGATAGGAAGACGGCGAGCGAGGGTGAGCTGAAGGAGGCCTTCTCCGTGTTCGATCGCAATCAGGATGGGTTCATATGCGCCGCGGAGCTATGGAGCGTGATGAGAAAGCTAGGGTTGAAAGAAGGGCAAAGGTATGAGGACTGTATGAGGATGATCCACACCTTCGACGAGGACAGAGATGGGAGGGTCAGCTACTTAGAATTTACAAGGATGATGCAAGATGCAGTTTAGGTATTAGCTAATCTTCCTCATTGAACGACCTTAATTGTCTCTCCTTGTTGTGGAACATTAAGGCTATTTCGGCATACCAATATTGTCGGAATCAATGAAGCAACATTGTATATATGCTTGAAATGTTTGTCATCTGCACATATGCTTGAAATTGTGTAAGGCACCAAACATCCTAGAGCGTGGGTAATACAATATGAACTCATGAAAAGGTAATACAATGACAAATTAATGTAGAATTTGAATGATGGTTCAATGCACACTTTGGGCTGCATTCGTTGAGTAGGTATGAAATTAGTCTATCTGATACGTGAAACGAAACGACTCATTAGCACATGATTAATTAAACGGTAGCTATTTTTAAAAAATAAATTAATATGATTTTTAAATTAATTTTTCTGATAAATTTTTTAAAAAACACACTGTTTAACCGTTTAAAAAACCGTTAAAAAACCGTCCAAAATAAAAAGGATGAATCGGGAAAGCCATAAAAGAACACAGCCATGCATTGCCCATGGCTAGTTTTCAACATCCAGTTATTTAATCAGCATAGTACGATGGTTGAAACAAATTGCGAACTAATGTATTTTAGCAATACATACTCTTATCTGTGTCTGTAGTTACTAACCTCTAACCCGTACATTGACGGCTATTATTAGTGATGGCCAAATGGGCCGTGCTCAGTCGGACCGGCTCGGGCACGCGAGCCACTGTAACGGCACGGCTCGGCACGGCCCAATAGGCAAACGGGCCATGCCGGCACGCCCGGGCAGCCGTGCGTGCTTGGGCCCGCGGCCGAGCCCGCAGGCCGGCACGGCACAACATGTGCACTGTAGCGGCACGGCACGGCACGACCGCCCGCGACACGGCACGGCCCGCGGCGCATGGGGGTCGAATCGACAGCCGACGCGTGGTGAAAAAGCAGAGGGCGTGCGCAACGGCTCTTCGGCGGTCCACTAGGAGCGCGCCACGTGTCCCCAACGGCTATATGGCTGTTTAAATTTGAAATTAGCTGTTGGAGACAAAAAAAATAATAAAAATTCAAAAAAATTGTAAAAATCTGAAATTTCGCCCTATAAATAGGGCATGAACCCACCATTTTTCCTCACCCCCGACTTCTCATTTTGTGCTCTCAAGTGCTCTAAAGTGCTCTCTTTGCTCTCAAGTGTCTATTTTTGATTTTGACAAAATTTGCTCAAGTTTTGTCAAAAATCAAAATTAGTTTCGTAGTTCAATAGTTTGATCGCAGAAGTTTGAAGTTCTCGCAGTTGGAAAGATGTAAGTAATATTTAAATTTGTGTATTATTTGTATTGTGTTTATGAATTCAATAAATATTTTACAATTTGTTTATATCGGTTTAAAATTTCAGAATTGATCCGAACTATCCATACCAGTTGCCGTCTTTCACTTTGGGTGATTTCGACCCCAATTACATGCCGGGGTTTGAAGATGCCTCCGGATCGGCTCCAACTCCACCATCTGTGGAGGAGGTACCGGTTTAGACGGCTGCGGTGGCTTCGGAAGGATTATCTTTCGGATCCGTGAGCGGAAGTGTTTCGACACGCACTAGCCTGAAAAGATCGAGAACCTTCGATGTGTGGCAACACTTCGACGAGATAAAGGAAACAACCCCGGACGGAAGGGAGGTATCAAAAGCTCTTTGTAGAATATGTAGGCAAATGTTATCGCTCGTGGTTACGCAGTGGGTCATCTCAAGCGCCATGCGAGTCGTGTGCCAAGAAGCAAGGAATACAACTCGGCAACAAAGCAACTTATGCTAAACCCGGATGGTACGGTACGTAGTTGGGAGTACGATCCCATGGTTGCTCGGGAATCTCTTGTCCGGTTAATCGCCAAGCAAGATCTATCCCTGAACATTGGAGAGACTCCTGATTTTGAACAATACATTCAGCAATCTCATAACCCTAGGTTAAATCCGTGAGTAGGCAAACAACAACTAGAGATTTAGAGAATGTTTATCAGAAGGATTCAACTGCACTTAAGGAACTGTTTAGTACATGTACTTTCTCTATTAGTGTTACTTCAGATATATGGAGTAGTAGAGCTAGGCAGAATTATCTTAGCTTGTTCTTCATTTTATTGATGATGATTGGCAATTACAAAAGAGAGTTTTAGGGCTTAGGTTAATAGATGTCTCATATACAGAAGAAAACATAGCTGAAAGAATTAGGGAAGTAATTAATGAACTTAATCTTACTGATAAGATATTTGCTGTCACCCTAGATAATGCATCTGCTAATTCTCGGGCTATGAAAATATTGCAACCTTTATTTTGTGTTTATGCTCAATCGTTTCTACTCCATCAGCGTTGTACATGCCATATAATTAATTTGATTGTTAAGACTGGCATGAAAAGGGTTCATAACCATATTGATGTTGTTCGTCAAGCAATCATGTGGTTAACTGCTTCGAACCCGCGGATTGGTGCGTGGAAGAGGTTTTGTCATGCGGCCGGTAAGAGAGCTCGTAAGTTTGCCACTGATGCTGAGCATCGGTGGAATTCAACATATTTAATGTTAAAAGTTGTTTTACCTTATAGTGAATCACTTACGGATTTTGTTCAATCACGCGATGGCCCATAAAACAGTGACGGGTCGCCAATACTGAATGAGCATGTTTGGGCAATTGTCCAAAAATATAACCAATTTTTAGAAACTTTTTATGATTGTACTCTTACTATGTCACAAATTTATTATCCAACTTCTAATATAATTTTACACAACATTCTTGAAATTGCTTCTTTATTTAAAGAATACAAAAATGATGATGTTCTAACTGAACCTGTCTTTCACATGAAACAAAAATATTTTAAATATTGAAAAAATATACCTATGTTATATGTGTTTGCTTTTGCTTTGGATCCTAGGTGTAAATTATGGGGATTGTCTGCTATTTTATCACTTCTTGGTGATACTGTAGGTGTAGATTATAGTTCTTTTTATACTGAGGTTAGGGGTAAATTATATGAAGTTTTTGGAAGATATAAACTAAAGTTTCAGGGAGTTCGACAGCAGAGACCCCCTCCTATCCCCACTACAGGTAAGAAGAAGATACAGTGGGGTAGGATTTGGGGTGGATCGTCTTCAAGCCAAGGTGGTGGTAGTTCGTCGGCTACAAGTGGATGAAGGGTTATGCGGAGGCTACGCTAGCCGAAAACAAAACTTTTTACCGCGCAAACCAGGAACACTTGCAAGTAAGGGCCGATAGATCGTTACCGATTGGAGTGTGCGCGGAAACACCAATCGTGGCAATCCGATCTGAATAGTGTAGCCGATTCCGGGACGGCCGATTCACCAATCAGCCGATTCGAGTCGTCCGGCCGCGTTCTTACGCCTCACTCCGATGCGCCATTGCGATCGATTCCACCACGGCCGATCGCTCCGATTGCGGCCGATCCAAAGCAGATCAACAGCGCGCAACGTAGCAGCGCCTCTACCGGTATCCACACGTCCGGGGACAGAACACCGAACACCCGTGTGCTAGCACGCGATGCAAGGCTAGGCTCGAAGGTGGGGAGGGTTTCCGTGAAGATTGATCTCGACGACTTCTAAAGCCGCGTGTGATCAGATCGATTTCGGCGCAATCAATTGACTTGATGTACTACTCAGCTCTCCACCCCTCACCCCTTTATATAGAGTTGGCCGACTGGGACTCGTGGCCGATCAGGACTCTATTTTGAATCGGATCCTATCCAAATCTCATAGAGTTGGCCGCCCATACGTCGTAAGCCCATAGGACTCTATCCGATCGGATCCCTATCCGATCGAGCCGTATTCGATTCCAACTCGAATGCCTGTTCTTATCCCCTTAAGCGTGCGACCACTGTGGTTCGAGGTATACTCGGTTTCGGCTATAGTCTAACTTAGCCGATCGTCGGCTCGAGTCCAACTCGGCCGACCCGTCAACGACGGCGCCTAGCGGCACATATTGGACACCATAGTATACAAGAATAATATCGGCTCTGAACCTGTAATGTGTACACAAATCCCTTTGCCTCATGATACCAGTTAAGCTATAGGCAAGATGTGTGCCATCCCTTCAATAGCTTAACCTTTCACTCGAACCGTATTGGATTATCTGTCTGTTGATTGACTCCTCAATCAACTTAGCATGGCCATGCATTTCCATAATCCAGTACCTCGAGGGGCCCAGAGATATCTCTCCAAAGGAGGGGCAAATTTCATCTTGATCACTCACATCCCACTCCATGTTTCATAGCAAACCCGAAAACTACCTTTATAACTACCCGATTCACGAATAGCGTTTGGTAGTCCCAAAATAGACTACTACACATGTTGGAATCCATGGTGATCTTAGGTCTAAGGACTTTGTACCAACACTACCTGAGACCAACTAATGGCACATTAATTCCTGTAGTGTCTCATGGTGGATCTATCCAACAATGTGTTCTCCAACACATGTGTCCATGTTTATTGATTTGGTATCTCCATACCCATGATCTATGAGACATGATCATCAATCAATAAACATGCCGATCTTAGAATCATATTTGTTCCAACAATATGATATATGATCAGGGATCGTTTAGAAATAGATTCATACATAAGGAGTCTCATAAATAAGTCACGTACTTATTGATCAATAAAAGATGTCTATTTCATGGAACTGAATAACACTTTATTTATTTATACATAAACATTGACGTGATATCCAACATCTCCATGTTGCCTCTAGGGCATATCACTAACAGTGGAGACGACTCTTCGCATGGTGTGGCCGAAGAGTTGTCTGGTTATTTGGACAGTGACGCCATCCACCACGAAGCACAAGACTTCAACGTCCTCGGGTGGTGGAATGACCACAAGTTAGCATATCCCGTGCTTTCAAAACTAGCACGGGATGTGTTGACGGTGCCCGTCTCGACGGTGTCCTCCGAATCGGCTTTCAGTCTATGCAGCCTATCATCGAAGACCAAAGGACGAATCTGAGCAGCGACCACGTCGAAATGCTACTAAGCGTTAAAGACTGGGAGCTTGCTCGACAACATGCCCAATACACTATGGACAACCATGAATTGGTCGTCCAGTTCGAGCAACTCTACCTGGATCCTGACCAACCCCAATAAAATTTTGTTAGAAGTAGTTCTGACATTTGAGCTGTACTCTTTCTTTGTAATTTTCGTAAATGTGGATTTATTTTTAACATTACTAAGTCATTACTTTTTTTTGAAAACTTTATTTTTTATTTTTTATTTTTTCTAAACTTATGTGATGTTTTCTAAAAAATTGCACTGTACATAACGGCCCGTGGGCCACCGTCGTGCCGTGCTGGCACGGGCCCGGCTCGACTCCCCACGTGTCGTGTTTGCAACGGGGGCTAGGCACGTGGGCCGGCACGGCATGGCCGGTTTCATGGAGTGGGCCAAACGGGCCGTGCCGAAATGGGTCGTGTTGGCACGGCCCCGTGCCTTGTCGGGCCGGGCCGCCCGTTTGGTCGTCTCTGGCTATTATTATTGATATATAAAATATTAAAAGAGATTTTCCATGATTTGATAATTGTGAAATTCACAATAAATTGACACGTATCGAGTTATACTCCTCGATTTGCATTCTTAGTCGATCGGTGTATTCATTTTGGACTCTCAATTTACATATGTAGAATAGATGGGTTTTTGACGTGGCATATGGAAAATAAAGATATACAGTCACGAATCGTGATAATACAATTATCTAATCGTCCACTAAATCTTTCTAGTTAAGTTAATATGAGAGCTCTTGCGAATTATTAGTTATGAGTTCTTCTATGGTACTTGCAGATATTAATGGCTAGAACAGTATGTCTGTTATTACTACGTTCATTGACTTCTGGCTACATGCTTATTAAATAGATCCCTCTCGCCCTCGATTTGAAAATGGTCGGCACTGAGAATTTATTTATAACAAATCCAAATATTAAAAACAACCTGTAATTATATATATAATATTATAACTTCTACAACTATCTATAAAACAAGTAGTGTTTGCATCCAAAATTTTGTTCTGCCTTCTTATTTTGCAAAAAATCCCTTGAGTTTTTTCAAAATGGATGGTCGCGGCCCAAGCAGCGATCCACCTCGGATTTGATCCAACTCCGAGGCCATCTCGCGTCCAACACGAACCAGGCCCGAAATCTCTAATGGACGACCGGGCGCACGGCCCACTATGTATGTGACACTTCCGTTTTCGGCTCATTGGTTGTTTTGGGAATTTTCTTTTTGACTCAACCTGTGCGATCAATTCGGCCCGTTATAAAATTTGGCTGCATATTTTTAGACTTTCTCTTTTGTAATTTTTTGTGGGTTTCATTATTTAGTAGGCCGGTCCAATTCGTTCACACACCAAATCATGCTTTTTAGCAGGCTTATTATTCAACCTATGTGTATACATTTAGTATAGGTACATACGCATACAAAGTATATATATTTATATCTATATCTATAACTATCTATAAAGTAAGTAGTGTTTCTATCCAAAATTTTCGTCTGTCTGACTATTTTGTAGAAAACCCCTTGAGTTTTTATAAAATTAACCTGTGGTCCCCATGTTGAAAAGAAAGGAATGGCTTGGATGAAAAAAAGACCACCTACGCCCCTCCCGTCCATCCCCATCCGCGCCGTGTCCCGTGCCGCGCCTGCGCCCCTCCCTCTCGTCGCTGCTCGGAGCTCCCGCGCTGCGTGTGCGCCCTTTCCTCCCGTCCCCATCCGCATCACGCCCCGACTTTACTCGCTGCAACGCACGGACACACTTGCTAGTTATCTATAAAGCAAGTAGTGTTTTCACCCAAAATTTTGTTTTACCTGGTTATTTTGTGGAAAATCCCTTGAGTGTTTATAAAATTAACCTGTAGTCCTAATGCTGAAAAGAAAGAGATAGCTTGGATGGAAAAAAAGACCTCCTGCGTCCCTCCCTCCCTGCGCCCTCCCTCCCGTCGCTGCTCGGAGCTCCCGCGTCGCGCCCCGCGCTGTGCCTGCGCCCCTACCTCCCGTCCTCATCCGTGTCGCGCCCCGACTTCACCTATTGCAACGCACGGGCATAGTTGCTAGTATGTGTGTGTGTATATATATATATACTCCCTCTGTATAGAAATAGAATGACGTTTGGGACAAGGTTTGGTCAAATTTGGGAATATAAATATGAATAATTTTTAAGTTGTTATGTTTGGAAATATGAAAACTATATGAATAGATTTGTCTTGAAAAATACTTTCATAATAATATACACATATCATTATATAATACATATTTTTTAATAAAAAATCAAAATTATGTTTTGGAGACCGTGTCGCTGTCCTAAACATCATTCTTTTCCTATACGGAGAAAGTATATATATCTATAACTATCTATAAAGCAAGTAGTGTTTCCACCAAAAATTTTCGTTCGTCTGGTTATTTTACAGAAAAACCCTTGAGTGTTTATAAAATTAACCCATAGCCCCAATGCTGAAAACAAAGGGAGGGCTTGGATGAAAAAAAGACCTCCTACGCCCCTCCCTTCCGTCCCCATCCACGCCGCGCCCCGTGCCGCACCTGCGCCCCTCCCTCCCGCCGCTTCTCGGAGCTCCCGCACCGCGCCCCGTGTCGCGCTTGCGCCCCTCCCTCCCATCCCTATCCACGCTACACCCCGACTTCACCCGGTTCAACGCACCCATGTTGTAACGGGACGACGACGTAGGGAGGGAAGCAGGCGGAGGGCGAAGGTCCAGACGACGGGAGGGAGGAGCGCAGGCGCGGCGTGAGGGCGGATGGGGACGGAAGAGAGGGACGCAGAAGGTCTTTTTATTTTTGTTGTTAATCATTTATATATAACTTTGAAAGCAAGGGTGTTTTCAACTTTGTATAGCAATGGACCTTGATTAAGAAATAGTATCAGATAGACATTTAGTCTAAGTTAATTTAATTTCACCAAATTAAGTCAAAAATATAATAAAAATAGATATTGACTTACTGATACGTTAAACCGATTAGAAATTTGGTAAAAGTTTAAAATATTTACGACTCGAATATTATTAGTTAGAAAAGTATATTGATGAATAGGATAAGTTGCATGTTATCATCAACAGGCATGTGAACCTTTGCATCTCCTTATAATTTAATTACCCCAGTTGACTACGGTCAAACATCACAGCCAATGGGGCCTGATGTAGCCTGTAGGACCTGTCTATGATTTACCACAAATATGGGACTAAAATATAAAATTGCCAAAGCTACAGGATGTCGTCTTCCTCCCGTCCTCACGCGAAAGGTGACAGCGCTCGGCCATGCCTTCAGCCGCCGATGATAGGAGGACGTCAGGGAGGCATCCTGCCTCACAGGTGCTTCTCTCCCTTTCGATTGTGGCGCGCTAGCTCACGCGTGTAGCGTGTGCTCGGCCGCCGCTCAGGGCAATGCACGGCGAGGCAGGAGGCGCGTGAGTCGGTCTCGCCTGCTGGAGGTGAGGAAAGCGAGGCAACAATGGAGCGAGAGGTTATACAGATCGAAAATTTTATAGATTTGGACAAAAAATAATTTGGTGATAGAAAAGTTATAGATTTTTTAAGTAGTTACGTATAACAGGGTTTTTTTTAAAATAGCTAGGCGGACTACGGGTTAATTTCAGAAAAACTCAAGGGGTTTTCTGCAAAATAGCCAGGCATAACATGTAGCTGGTAGCTGTATATTAATCTGTCGAGCATAAAAGAATAAATAATATATAAAGCTATAAACTTTCACAGCCATAGAAAATGCCGTTAGGGCTGATTCGTAAACGGCAACAATTAGGTCTAAATATTTAGATTATGTCAAAATAAATCTTTTCAAAATTTGATAATATCAAAATTTTGACAAATTAATAGCATTGTCAAGTTTTTTTAATAGGATAGGCTCAATATAATATTGCCATATATTGCCAAAATTTAATAGATGCCTCCAAAAAATTTGAATACCGCGCCGCCCTTCCCCAGGGGCGGCTCGAGAGCCGACGGCCGGCCACCCCCTCTCCCCCATATTTCTTCGCCTTGCCACTGCCCAAGCGGCCATCGGCAAAGCCGTGCGACCGCAAGGACGGCGGTGGCATGGCTCTAAGCCGACCACGACCTCGGGTGGTCGGGGGAGTCAACCAGGGCTTCGACGGTGGCGGTGACCGCCAGATCCGCACCGTTCCGACCGGATCTGGCGGCGGGATGGTGGCTGTCGGTGGGGAAGGAGGCCGAAGGAGACGAATATCTCGAAGAAGCACCTTGCAAATAACAACGAAGGAGAGGAGAGAGAAGGTGGAGCTGGCGACGTGGTACCTAGGCAACGGTGGTCCGCTCCGTCTGCGAGGAGCTCGGCGAGCATGTCCGCGTCCAACCCCTGGGCGGTGAGGCTACGTGCGTGGAGGCGAAGCCAGTGAAATCCCAAGGCGCGAAGGCAAGCAGAGCGCCGATGCCGGCAGCCACGGAGAGCGGGGGTGGGCGGCGGATGTGGCCGCTCGGCGGTCTGCACCATTTGCGAGAAGCTCGGCGAGCACGTCCACTTCCGCGTTCGGATCCTGGGCGGCGAGGCTACGCGTGTGGAGGCAGAGCCGGCGAAATTCCAAGTCTCGGAGGCAACCAGAGCGGCGGTGCCGGCAACCGCGGAGAGCGGGGCGCGAACGGTGGACCCGGCGGCCGTGCGCTGCCGCTTGGCGGTCCGCGTCGCCCCCCCTCCCTGCGGCGCGGAGCCGGCGAAAACCCCGGAGGCGAGAAGAGTGGCGATGCCGGTGGCTGCGGAGAGCAGGGCGCGGACGACGGACCCGACGGCGCGGACATAGCCGGCGGGCAGATCTAGAACTCGCGATAGGCTGCGGGCGCCGACGGTGGGCTACGGGCGGCGGTGGGCTGCGGGCGCCGGTGATGGGTAGAGGGAGAGGCTTGACGTATTTTGGGTGTGAAGAAAAAGAAAAAGAATAAGAGGAAAAAGAGAGAAGAAAAAGAAAAAAAGGAAAGAGAGAGGGCAAAAAGAAAAAGGCAAATATAAAAAGAAAAAAAAAGAAAAAAAAGGGTAAAAGGGAAAAATAAAAAAAGAGAAGGATTGGGGATGCTGCAACACAATGATGATTGGAAGGCTCGCGATGCAAAGATGTGGCCGGCGGCGGAGGTGACCGGCGAGGTGCGGCCTGTGCGGAGGCCGGCATGACGCGGCGAGACGCGGCAGGCTCGTGGTTGCAGCGCAAGGTGGTACGGAGAGGCCCTACGGCGGCTCAGAGGTTTGATGGAGATCGGGGGAGGAGGGCAACTTATCTCTCGCTATGATGGTGACAAAAGAAATAGATGACGAGTGCAGTAGCGGGCGTGGCGTGACCCCCGCGAAGAGGAGTGTAGTAGCGGACGTGGCATGGTGTTGATGAGAAATTTCTCTCACGCGCTGGCCTGGGAGATCTACTTAACTCCAGTGCAGGTCCTTCTCGGCTACCTATGCTGTGCAAGGCGTGCCAGTTGGTTTGATCTGTTAACCAACAAGAAAAATAGAGATATATGCGTTAAGTATTAAGTTAGATCCTACTGGATCGGCTGCAGGAGTCAATTTACATATATATGTTATTCCGAAGTGTATTTAAACCAAGTGACTAGAATAGATCGGGTACATCGAGACACTATTAGTCACTTAATCCAAATATACAACAGAATAATAAATACATGCTTTAACAATCTTAGCCGATGTCATAAGTCCAACCATGAATAAGCTAATACTCCGATTTATCTTATGAAAAGATATTGATCTAAGCTAAATGCGCTAAACCTAGATCAGTCGGCTGTCGGCTGTAGCTGACAAACTGATTCTGGCTTAGGGCATTTAACTAGAGCAAGATCTTAATATAAGAGGCTGTTTTAATAATCCTGATAACGAATATATCAAAAGAACATTAAAACAGATAAGGTGGGCTGAAACCCAGCACTGTCTCTAAGCAAAATACATCTAGCCGAACAGATCATAAAAGCTCTAAAAACGACTTAATAGTTCAACACTGATGCAGCATTAAGTATAAAAAGAATAGTCTGATCTACTGTAGCTGATGTAAATACCTCGAGACGATGGATATCGCATATAATCTAGGTCAACCTTTAGATCTAGCTCTATCGGCTGCCGATTCCTGACAGAAGTGAGCCGATGACGAGACAGATCTAAACATTATTCTAGATTATATGCAATATATGGTAACTAGCGCAGCATAAATCATTGAATTTAGAGTGTCATAGTGATGGAAGCACTAAATTCGACGAGATACACCACTAATGACAAACATTTACCTGAACTTGGGGATCAAAACGATGCAGCCCGAAGCCGGATCAATTGTTCATCTGAAGAAAAAGGAGGCGATGCGTCGAAGATTGTATTGATTGTGATTGTCTTATTTTACAAGGGTTTCGGGTCCTATTTATACCCAAGTACAACAAAGACCGTGCTAAACACGGCTGCAACTAACTACTATATCTATACGACAAAAGCGCGGGAAGCAATCCTTTGCCGCCTTTACAATAGGGTTATCTCTAAACAAATCTCTAATTTACATACATTCGCCGTTATAGGACTTTATCCCTATATGGCAATATCTCTTAATGCGCAATTTGGAAACCGAATCTTCTACTTTATCTCCAAATATCTGCATCAGAAACGATTTCAACTTCTCTGAACTTGGAATCGGCTATCGGCTATTCTTGTCCGATTCAACCTTAGCCGACTGGCTTCGCAGCCGATCGCATCTCAGCCGACCCGGCCTCTGTTTCTTCATCAAACCAGCCGATCCGATTCTGCTTCAACCTCAGCTAGGACTTAGGGATTTGGTTACCAAATTTCAGCGTTAACACATGCCCCCAAGTCCGTGATATGAAATGTTGCGGATTTGTCGCCTTTTCACATTCCCGCTCTTTTCGACCTAAACCATTTCGGCTGTCAAAAATATCCTTTAAATAATCCTTCCCTCTTACCGGAACGGCCACGCTTTCATTTTCACTCTCGAGTACTCCGCGACTAGCTTTCTCTTTCCTCTCCGGCGATTCCTCGGTGATCTTGACGAGCTCGACGATTCGGCAACCAAAAAACTTAGATCCGCTCCAGCAAACCCCAAGCGGCGGCAATCCCAGCTAGATGGCGTCTTCAAGCACCCTCACCGGCTCATCGGAGCATCAATACCCCGACGTAAGTCCAATCGGCTCCGATCCCCTTTTCCATTTACGCGATTTAGTTTGTGCAATTCGTTGTTCTTCCTTGTTGTGATCCCTTCATCCCTTCATATTCTGTAGCACCTAGCCCATCAAATTGCCATCCCTCACATAGTTCACAAGAACTAGTACTTCCTAGGGCCGATCGGCAACCTGGACCCAAGTGAACTGATCAACGCCGAAACCGATCGGATCCCGTTCAAATTCTCCACCCCTAGCCTGCCGAACTGGACTGGTGCTTTCAAGTCGTGGCCCTCTACTGACAAGAACTGGCCGGCGTGGTATCTTAGGATGTCGGTTTGGAAACGGGCGAACTGGGCCGAACTCGGCATCGACCAGTGCTTAGATCTGACGATAGCCGACATGCCGAAGAATGAAGCGATGCTATCGGCTGCGCATCATTTTTGGTCGGATACGCTAAACGCCTTCCTGTTTAGGCAAGGGCCGATGACGCCAACTCTGATGGACATAGTAATGCTGACCGGCTTGGACATCACTTCAACGGTTCGGCCAAGCGACCTCCAACGCAGGTGCAGCCATACCTTCAAAACAAAAAGCATCGGTGGCTGGAGCGGCTTCATCGGCATGAACATGCGTGATGGGCCGATATCGGACTGAGAGCATAGTGCCTTCTTAATGATGTGGCTCGAGAAGTACGTCTTCTGCGGCTCCAGCTACGGGCCGACGACCAACTGGCAGCACATAGCCGAAGCGCTCGTGGAAAAGAAAAAGATCCCTCTGGGAAATATCTTTTGGGCTATCTATACCAGACGCTAGGATCAGCCTCGGCTCGGCTAGCATCTAGGCAATCAGTCGGCACTGGAGGCCCCTGGTGGCTACTTCAGTTGTGGATGAATTTGCACATGTACAAGATAATCGGTCAACCTGCTCCCCTCGAAGCCAACTTCCCATTGATTGAGCCAAGGATTGTGGATGATGAAGAGGAAACAACTCGTCGGCCGACATCGTATGGCGAATCAGCTGCTACTTACCCAGACTCAAGGCTGACGACCGACGAGTTCTCGGAGTGGTTCGAGCGGCTGTACAACGGCTTTGCAAGCGACTCTAGGGTCTGGTTCGCCTACAAAGATTTCCACGAGTTTGAGCAACCAGGAAGCCTTCGGCTGGACGAGTTGAATTTGGAAGCAAACCCAGAGCCGAGGGATGTCTTCACCACCGCTATCTCCCCATGCATCCTGCCAGTCGGCATCCACTAGGGTCGAAACGTGGCTAAGACGTACGAGTTCTACCATCCGATGGTAGCAGCACGACATTTCGGCATGAGCCAGCTGCCGATTGGATTGTGGTTTGCCAACAAGATCCAGCCCAGGGGCCAGATCGAAGGGGCTATGATGATGCTCCGGCTGCTGCAGCTCCCAACTCCTCCACTTAGCCAAATCGGCATCATCAGCTTGGCGCAAAGCAAATCACCAGTCTTCAACAGTTGGTGGGCCGAATGGAAGCAACATCTCTTCCACCAATCGGCTAATATGTACCTGACGTTGGTCAACCCAGACTGCGTCCCATCGGTAAGCACTTTTCTCAAGTCTTGTTCATTTGTCAGCTCTTACTTGTATCTTCGACCAATCTCATCTCTTCTTATTGCAAACCATCGATGACTCCCCTCCTTCGGTAAGCCGAAGTGGAGCGGTGATCTAGTACGCGCTCGGCATTCTGCCGAACGGGTGGGGGCTGGCGCCATTGCCCATCGGCTTCGATGCGCTGAAAGTCAGCACATTGCTTCATGGTCAAACCCGCCAGCCGGTTCAACGGGCCAAGAGGGCTAAGCCATCGGCTGCCACCACATCAGCTGCCGAGGCGAAGAAAAGGGCCGCTAAGAGGGCAAAGCGGGTTGCAGCCGACGACGACCTCTCACCGATCGACCCGGACATTGAAGCCTACCTCAATGAAGAGGTGGAAGGCGAAGAAGTTGCCGACGCCGTCGACGAGGCTGCAGCCGACTCGAGCTCAGATAAGTACGCTGCCACCTCGTCAGTCGACGAAGGTGAAGCCGAAAAACGCCAAGTCCTCCGAAGCACCCCGTCCGGCTGATCACAGTAAGTGACTTCGACTCTTTGTCTTTCTCCAAAACTATTCGCTCGCAGTTGCTCATATGCTTCCGAATCGGTAGAGGACCAAGCGCGTGACGAGGAAACCACCAGTCGTCTTGCGAACGATAAGATTTTACTCCCACTCTCCTCTTTACATCGCCTAGCCGATCCTTGACTAACTCTTCTTGCAGCCACCACGTGCGCCGACGCCCATCCCCCAAGCATCAAGCGAACGCACCAAGTCGGCTGCCAGGCGGCGCGACAACACCGATGATGAGGCCACATCGGCCGTGGGCAACCAACCACCGATGAAGAAGTTGCCTCAGTCCCAGTATCCAGGGTAAGTCGACTGAGTTTTATAATCGGCTTCGTCAATTTAACAATTTTTCTCTGATCATCATCTCCCTTTTGCAGAACATAGCCGACATCCTCAATTTTGACTTGTCGAAGTTTGAGGAGCCGGGCGAAGTCGGCGAGGAAGCACTGGTGCCACTGGATGCAGACCTAAGGGTCGCTCTAGCCGACATTGGCAATTGCCTGGAGGCCCCGCTCGACGTGTTGGTGGCCGACTGCGGCTCAATCCAATTGCGTTTCAAGGAGATCCAAGGCCAATTGCCTGAGGCGATAGCCGACGCAATTGTGCCAGCGACTTTCCTAGAAGCGCACCAACTCAAGTACGAGCGGGCCCCGCAACGCATAGCCGATCATCGAGAGAACCAAATGCTGTCGACAGCCATCCAGTCGAGCAAAGAAAGTATCGAAGCACAGAAGGCCAAATTCGACCGCCTGAAGACCGAGCCAGCCGCCAAGCTCGAGCAACTTCTCGCGCGTCAAGTCCAGCTGATGGCCAATTTAGTTCAAGTCATGAACGAAATCGATATCCATAAGGAGTACATGGCTGGCCTGCCAGCAGAAGTCAAAGCCAAACGACAAAGCATCAAAGCGGCTGTGTCTCACCTCAGGGGCTTGGCGAAAGGGGTGTGGTCGGTGACTGGATCCAACGCCGACGACACCAAGTCGATCGAAGAAATAGATCAGATAAGGCGGAAGGCACTATCGTCCATAGCCGATTTCCTCAAGAATTGAAGCCTGCTCCTGTAATCTTAGATATAGAGAAAATCGGCTCAGCCCCTTTTGCACATACTTGTTAAACTTTTGTAATCGGCTTCGGCCCTGCGACTGCTTAATACAGCTTGTTAATTCTCGAAACTATGCCTGCACTCAAACCAGCGGCCTTGCATGCTTAATATAAGTTAACTTTTGAAATTGCGTTTGTGAATGAAATCGGCTTCGGCCTCATGTATTGTCTTTAATTTAACAGTCGACTCCAAAACCACTTATACTGAAACTTAGGGATTTCATCCTTATGCGTTAGATCATGTTTGCCAATTCCAAAATCGCACCACAGCTATCGTTCCCAACACTTGCATTACGGCCGCCGATCCAAAATTTTTTTGACGTCCACCTTTTGTAATCGGCTCGAATCTTGTCTGTGTATATGCCCCCCTAATTTTGTTGATGTCTTCGATGTCGACAAAATTATGAACTGAAGTCAAATTTCACCTCGTTGTAGTCGCTATCGGCCAATAGCAACCGATTATAGAAATTAGGGGGAAAACATGCCATAAAAATGGCCTAAAGGCGATGCCTGACTGATACATGGCATCGGCTAGCACGAATCGGTCAAACAAACGGCTGAATCACGAGTTGATCCATACGCTTGGGTAGTATTTTTTTTTCAAGTATTTTCCATTAAGAGCCCTTCCAAACACTTCTCCATCTAAACCTTCTAGCATATAAGCTCCTTTAGAGACGCATCTGTGGATCTTGAAAGACCCTTCCCAATTTGGTGACCACTTGCCGAATTTATTGTCTCTGGATCCGATCGGCAGTATCAATTTCCAAATGAGTTTGCCCTCTTCAAAAGATTTAGGCACAACTTTTTTATTATAATGTCTGGCTACTCGTTCTTTATCCCTTGTAACTTTTTCCAAGGCCCTCATCCTGGATAAAACTAAGTCTTCTGATTCGTCCATCATCAAGTGATAATAATTATCGGCTGTGAGTTGATCTTGTAGTTGAATACGCCTTGAGCCGATGACGCTTTCCCATGATAGCACTGCCTCATGCCCGTAGACTAGCTTGTATGGAGGGACTTGAATTGATCCATGGCATGCCATCCGATATGCCCATAGTGATTCGGCTAATCGGCTGTACCATTGCTTGAGGTACTCATAGATCTTTCTTTTAATCAATTTAATCAAACTTTATTTGAAGCTTCGGCTTGCCCGTTGGCCGGTGCATAGGACGGCGAAGAATTAAGTAGCTTGATCCCCATGCCATCGGCAAACTGGACAAATTTGTCTGATATGAATATAGATCCCTGGTCCGTTGTAATTGTTTGTGGGACGCCAAATCGGTAGATAATATGTTCTTTAATAAACTCGATTGTGTCTTTAGAGTCAACTTTCTTTAAGGGAACTGCTTCCACCCATTTTGTGAAATAGTCTGTTGCCACCAGAATAAACTTATGCCCTTTGCTGGAGGGTGGATTGATCTGGCCGATCATGTCAATGCCCCATCCCCTGAACGGCCAAGGCTTGATGATTGGATTCATAGCCGATGCTGGTGCCCGTTGTATGGCACCGAATTTCTGACAATCCTGGCAACCCTTGTAATACTTGAAACAGTCCTCCAACATTTTCGGCCAAAAATATCCTGCTCACCGAAGTAGCTACTTCATCTTATGAGCCAATTGATTCGTGCCGCAAATCCCTTTATTCACCTCTCCGATAGCTACTTTGGCTTGATCGGCTCCCAAACACTTAAGCAGCACACCATCAATCATCCGATAATACAGATTTTTCATCGAGCAAAACATATCTTAGTGCCTTGTATCACAGTTTTCTCGTAGCTGATTGAGAGGGGTTCTTGAGATAGTTGTAGACTTCAAACCTCCAATCATCGGCTGTAATGGCAGCAACTTCGATTTCAATATCTTTTATCATTGGCCTGTAGCCGGATGCCCCTTGAGCTAAATCATTGGCCTCAATATTCTGTTCTCTGGGGATATGCTTCAGCATGACTAGCCGAAAACCTTCCATCAATTCCCGGCATTGTTGATAGTAATCATCAGCGCATTGTTTTTGCATTCGTACTCTCCTGACAACTAGCTGATGACCAACAGTGAATCTCCCATTATTTTGATGGCGTCGGCTTCAACTTCCTTGAGTAGATGCAATCCTTTAAGTACGGCTTCGTATTCGGCTTGGTTGTTTGTAGCATGGGGGTTAATAGCGAAAGCAAATTGAAAACTTGCCCCCTAGGCGAAATAATGACCAAGCCGATGCCGCAGCCATTGGTGCAAACCGAGCCATCAAATGTCAATGTCCAAGGCATGATTTCTACTGAGCCGATTGAGTCACTCCTGTGCTCCACGATAAAATCGGCTATAGCTTATCCTTTGACTGCCCTGGGTGCCTGATACCTCAAATCAAACTCTGTTAGAGCAAAAATTCACTTCCCAATTCTTCCTTTCAATACTGGAGCCGATAGCACGTACTTAACTACATCAGCTTTACAGATTATTGTGCACTCGTTGGATAGCAGATAATGCCTTAACTTGGTACATGAAAAATATAGGCATAGGCATAGCTTCTCTACTGGAGCATACCTTGTTTCCACATCTAGTAGCCGTCGGCTGAGATAGAAGATAGCCTTTTCCTTGCCCTCAACCTCTTGGATTAAAACCGAGCCGATTGACTTATCATCGGCTGATAGGTACAGCTTGAATGATATCTTTTTTGTGGAGGCATTAAAACTGGAGGGGAGCTTAGATAATCCTTGATATTGTCCAGAGCCTTTTGTTGCTCTGCCCCCTATGTGAATGCTTGATCGGCCTTCAGCCGAAGCAGTGGTGTGAACAGCTCCATCTTTTCTGAAAGATTGGCTATGAACCGCCTGATGAAGTTGATTTGGCCGATCAATGATTGAAGCTGCTTCTTGTCCTTCGGAGGTTGTATCGTTTTGATAGCATTGATGCTTCTTGGTGTGACCTCAATTCCTCTTTCATGAACAAGAATCCTAGAAATTGTCTGGCCGATACGCCGAACGCACACTTCAACGGATTCATCTTCAGGCCATACTTTCTTGTCCGCTCCAAAACCTGCCTCAGATCGGCTATATGGTCCTCTATCTCCCTGGACTTGACAACGACATCGTCGATGTAGATTTCCACCAGAGAGCCAATCATATCATGAAAAATGTAGTTCATGGCCCGTTGATATGTTGCCCCAGCATTTTTTAGCCCGAACGTCATAACGACCCATTCATACAAGCCGATCGCCCTAGGACATCGAAATGCGGTTTTGTGAATGTCCTCTTCGGCCATGAAGATTTGATTGTTGCCTGTGTTGCCATCCATAAAGCTGATAATTTTGTGGCCTGACGCAGCGTCTACGAGAAAATCGGCTATGGGCATTGGGTATTCATCTTTGGGGGTAGCCTTATTCAGGTCTCTGAAGTCAATGCATACCCTGAGTTTGCCGTTCTTTTCAACACTGGGACAATGTTTGAGACCCACTCGGCGTATCGGCAAGGCCGAGTGAATCCAGCATCGTATAGCTGAGTTATTTCGGCTTTGATCATGTCATACATATCGGCTTTGAACCTCCTAGGAGGTTGTTTGAACGGCCGATAGCCTGCCTTGATTGGCAGTTGATGAACGGCAATAGATCGGCTAAGACCGGGCATCTCGAAGTACTCCCAAGCAAAACAATCTTTATATTCTTTTAACAAATTAGTGAGCTGGGATCTACAATGAGAAGATAAATTTTTGCTAATATACGTCGGCCTCGGCTTGTCAGCAGAGCCGATGTCAATTTCTTTTAACTCGTCGGCCGACGTAAAACCTTGCCCGAGCTTGCCATCGTCATGGTCTGCGGTGTCCATGCCGAAGACGTTTGAGCCCTCCACCATGTCTTGTTCAATGCAGCAGCTGCGACTCGTCATCTCCAATCGACTGTATTGTGGAATCAGACACATTTAGAAAATCGGCTTGCCAGATTTTCCCAGACAAACAATCAATGCCTTCGATTTTTCAAAGCGGCAAATCGGCACTGACGACGCTAACTGACCTGTCAGCTGGTACGATCTCGATTTTGTCGCCGTCCCATTGGATCAGGCTCTGATGCATTGTAGAAGGAACACAACAATTGGCATGTATCCAGTCTCATCCGAGCAGCAGGCTGTAAGACCCCTTCCCGTCGATGACAAAGAATGTTATGGGCACGGTCTTATTATCGATGGTCAGTTCGACGTTCAGGACGCCCTTGGTTTCTGACAAGTTGCCGCCGAAGTCCTTGAGCACCATATTGGTCTTGATCAGGTCTTCGGCCCCTTTGCCTAGTTTTCTGAATGTTGCGTAGGGCATTAGGCTGACTGCGGCTCCCCCATCAACTAGCATCTTGGACATCGGCTTGCCGTTGACGAATCCTTTAACGTACAACGGCTTCAGGTGCCGATTTTTGGTCCCTTCGGGTTTGTCGAAAATAGCTTGGTCTGGGGAGAGTGCTAGTTTCACCAAGTCGTCTTTGATAGTGTCTGCATCGGCTTCGAGGGCATCGAATTCGGCTGGCAATATGAATACCATGTTGACCGATACAGAAACTTTGCCTTTCCCTTTGGCTGCCCTCCTGGCTTGATCGGCTGAACTCTCCTTGGTTTGCTCCTAGTCGGCTGTGGCGGTTTTCTCTTTGGGGATCCATCGCTTTTTTATTTTACCCAGCCGGCGGCGTTGTTCTTGGATCATCTGACGAACTTCTTCTTCCCTTCCTTCATGCTTTAGCCTTGGAATTCTTCATTTTTGTGTTTTGGTGAAGAGGTCAGAGGGGCACCATTGGGGGTTGGCCGATTCTTTATCATCAGCCTCTTCTTCGTCGTAGTAGTCGTCGTTCTCGTTTTCGTCGAAGAGGTCTTGATGGATCAGCCCTAGCAAATCGTGAACGGACTGTCGGTGCCGGTTGAGCTGAACGGGCCTTGGGACGAACCGAGTTGGACTGGTGATCAGCCGGCTTCTGTGTTCGTCCTCGGGGCATTCGCTGCAAGCCGGGCAATTTTCTAGCGTTGGCAGCCTCATCCCGGTCTCCCAACAGTGCCTGAAAATTCGCAATGCCAATGGGGATCAGCACCGCTGTGATTCTCGTTGTACCGGCGGTCTCGTGTTTCTGGCTCTTGCCGATAAAACCTTTCAAACCGGGCCTCCTCCCGCCACGATTGCTGTTGGGGGCGGCGTCGGCTGCTCGTGTTGATCGGCTATCGATCACTGATCAGCAACGGGCGCACCATGTTGATCGGCGTGGCTTGGCTTCCGCCGGCTCACCTTCGCATTGACCCCTTTCAATGTTTCGGCTAAAGCGTATGTCATTTTGCGCTGCCAATCAGCTTGCCTAGGGCCGGTTTGAACCATATTGATTGGGAAGGGGTGCCATTTACCTTCATCGGCCGGTTGGAATCGGCGAACTTGATTTTCCCGGCTTCTATTGCCGACTGAATCTGCTGCCTGAAGACTTTGCAGTCGTTGATGGCATAAGATATGGAGTTGTGCCACTTGCAATATTTTTTCTTCTTGAATTCTTCGGCCGATGGGATCATGTGGTTCTCAGGAAGCTGGATCTGCTTCTCCTTGAGCAATAAGTCAAAAATCCTATCGGCCTTGGTGATGTCGAAGTCATATCTTTCCTCTTTGGCCGTCTTTAGTAGCCACTGGCAGATGATGGCCTTTTTGTTCTTGGCCTATTCGTCTGCCACCACCTCTGCGTCATCGTCGTTGGAATCGGAGTCTGACTCAACGATGACTTGAGTTATGTTTTTGACAGCCTTCCTGGTGTCCTGAAATCTATGTTCATGGGTCGTCACCTTCTGTGCCAGATGCGCCAGGCTGTCGAAGTCCGGAGCGAAGAAGCATTCACAGATCGACGCGATCAGGCCATGGAAGGCCAAATCGGCTAGCTGGGCATCCGACAGCACCAGTAGCATCGGTTCCTCATCTCTCTGAAGCGTTGAATGTATTCTTGAACCGACTCGTTGTGCTTCTGCCTGATACTGGTAAGGTCCGACAACTTCATTTCATGGTTGCCGGAGTAGAAGTAGCTATGAAATTGTTTTTCGAGATCGGCCCAGCTCTGAATTGAGTTGTAAGGAAATAAAGAGAACCAGGTAAAAGCCAGTCCCGAAAGAGATAAAGGGAACAACCGGACTCTCAAGGTGTCTGTAGCCGATGCTTCGCCGCACTGCGCTAAGAATCCGATGACATGCTCGTAGGTTGACACGTTGTCCTGCCTTGAGAACTTTGGAAAGTCTGGGATTTTGTATCGGTTGGGCAATGGAATCCACTCAAAATGCTTCGGATAAGGATACCGATACATGTTCCCTGAGTCGTTTGGTTTGAGACCGAATTGGTCACGCATGACGTCCGCAATCAAATCGGCCCAAGTCCGGTTGTCCTGCTGTATCGGCTCATATTGATCATATGGCACGGGTGCTTGCTGATACAGTGGTGGTGGCGTCTGAGGCCTGTAGTGATGATCTTGGTGGCCCCCTTGATACAAGTAGTGGAGTGGATGATCAGCGGGAGGCAGCTGATTTGCCGGTGGTGGCGTTGGTGGACCCGAGAACAGTTGTCGGCCACCGGCGTTGTACTGTCTGTCCAGGCCAATCTGGGCAACCGGCTCTAACTGTCGATTGTCGTTGAACATGTTGGCGATCTGATCCTAGGGCAGCGGTTGCTGTCGGTTCAGCATGGTGATTACTGGTCTCGCAGCCGATCCGGACGGATTCGGCTGGTTGAGGACCCCTCCTGGCGGCCCTAGTTGTGCTGGCGATGGAATCGGCCGATGCTGGGTGGCCAACGTCCTATAACTAGGAAACTGGTCGTCTGTGAAGTACGTCAGCCCCCGCTGCAGCTGATCGGTTATCTTGGTGTCGACCACAGTAGCAATCATGTTGTTAAGGGTATTGATAAGGATGCTACTTTGGTTGACCAGCGCGTGGTGAACAGCCGAATCGATCCGGTCTTGCAAAGTATGCAGGGCCGAATCGTCTTGTTCCTGAATCGGCTCCTCTACCTTCTGTTTGCCCTTTGATCCACTGGAGGAGGACGCCTTGAGTTCGTCCATGCTGAACTTGTACTTTGATGCACGGCCCCGGACCTTGTTTGGGTGAAAGACTGTAGGTAGTTGGCCTGGAGCTCTTCTACCATCTTTTTGTAATTGGCTTGCTGTTCAGCCGATAGTTGCTCCATCTTCGCAGGCACGATGTTGTCTTGAGAAATGATGGGGCTCTTGGAATCGACCATCTTGTCAGCTGCGTCGATGCGTCCTAGCCAAGTTGACAAAGAAAGTCCCACTGGGCGTGCCAAGAAGCGTGTTGATGAGAAATTTCAATCAAGCGCTGGCCTGAGAGATCTGCTTAACTCCAGTGTAGGTCTTTCTCGGCTACCTATGCTGTGCAAGGCGTGCCAGTTGTTTTGATATGTTAACCAACAAGAAAAATAGAGATATATGCGTTAAGTATTAAGTTAGATCCTACTAGATCGGCTGCAGGAGTCAATTTACATATATATGCTATTCCAAAGTATAATTAAACCAAGTGACTAGAATAGATCGGCTACACCGAGACAGTATTAGTCACTTAATCCAAATATACAACAGAATAATAAATACATGCTTTAACAATCTTAGCCGGTGTCATAAGTCCAACCGTGAATAGGCTAATACTCCGATTTATCTTATGAAAAGATATTGATCTAAGCTAAATGCGCTAAACCTAGATCAGTCGGCTGTCGGCTGTAGCTGACAAACTGATTCTGGCTTAGGGCATTTAACTAGAGCAAGATCTTAATATAAGAGACGGTTTTAATAATCCAGATAACGAATATATCAAAAGAGCATTAAAACAGATAATGTCGGCTGAAACCCTGGCACTGTCTCTAAGCAAAATACATCTAGCCGAACAGATCATAAAAGCTCTAAAAACGACTTAATAGTTCAACACTGATGCAGCATTAAGTATAAAAATAATAGTCTGATCTACTATAGCTGATGTAAATATCTTGAGATGGTGGATATCGCATATAATCTAGGTCAACCTTTAGATCTAGCTCTATCGGCTGTCGATTCCTGACAGAAGTGAGCCGATGACGAGACAGATCTAAACATTATTCTAGATTATATGCAATATATGGTAACTAACGCAGCATAAATCATCGAATTTAGAGTGTCCTAGTGATGGAAGCACTAAATTCGACGAGATACACCACTAATGACAAACATTTACCGAACTTGGGGATCGAAACGATGCAGCCCGAAGCCGGATCAGTTGTTCGTCTGAAGAAAAAGGAGGCGATGCGCCGAAGGTTGTATTGATTGTGATTGTCTTATTTTACAGGGGTTTCGGGTCCTATTTATACCCAAGTACAACAAAGACCGCGCTAAACATGGCTGCAACTAACTACTATATCTATACGACAAAAGCATGGGAAGCAATCCTTTGCCGCCTTTACAATAGGGTTATCTCTAAACAAATCTCTAATTTACATACATTCGCCGTTATAGGACTTTATTCCTATATGGCAATATCTCTTAATGCGTAATTTGAAAACCGAATCTTCTATTTTATCTCCAAATATTTGCATCAGAAACGGTTTCAACTTCGCTGAACTTGGAATCGGCTATCGGCTGTTCTTGTCCGATTCAACCTTAGCTGACTGGCTTCGCAGCCGATCACATCTCAGCCGACCCGGCCTCTGTTTCTTCGTCAAACCAACCGATTCGATTCTGCTTCAACCTCAGCTAGGACTTAGGGATTGGTTACCAAATTTAAGCGTTAACACATGGCTCCCGTGAAGAGGAGTGCAGCAACGGGCGTGGCGTGGCCCCCGCAAGCGGCGAGATGGTGTCCAACGGCGGATATGGCGAGGCCCCCGCGTCGAGTCCTGTGAGAGATCCGGGTCTGGTGGTTTTCACCCCGTCGAGTGGGGTTTAGCGTTGCAGCGGCACAACGACGACGGGTACTGCATGGCAAGAACCTTTTCGGTGCAGTGCAGTCTGTCTCCCCCTACAGTTGCCTTTGAGCTCCGCTGTAAGGTTTCGACGTTTGGTTGGGTGTAGGTTTGGTGGGTGCCACTGTATAGGTTTCGTTTGGTCGGCTGTGTGGGGCGAGTTTGGGTTTGTTATGGCTGTTTGTGGAGGCTCTTTTTGAACGTTTGCTCGCGTTGATGTCACAATCCTACCGGATGAGTTTCTCCTATTCTTCTTGTTTTTTTTTCTGTCTATGACCTTCCAGCGCTGTAATTTTGTATTTTTTCTACTCTATCAATGAAACACACGTTATATTGTGCGTTTCGTTTCAAAAATTTTAATAGATATTATTAATATTTAATAACATGCTAAATATAACTGTATAATTATCAATTTTATCAAATAATAATATAATTTAAAATGTATACGCTCGTAATGTCGATTTTTGACTGGCACGGAAATACCACTACCGGTTTTCTCAGCCAGCATCTTTGCCGCTGTCACTGTTAAATGTATGAACCGGAAGCGATAGCAGTGTGTTGGTTTTAAATTTTAGAAGCGTCAAAAAAGCTCTATTTTATATATAATTCAAGTAGGCATTTATGCATGTAGCTCCGGGGATGGACATGTTCCGATGCGTGCTTTTTTAATTGTTTTAATAACTAATACCACGCATGGTACGCATGGTAAGTTGGTAATTAACTGCTCCTAATTGGATAATCTCTTCATCAGCTTGACATTTTACTCCGTCCATTTTTCTTTATATGGCGTTGGTTAATTCATAAGGGAGTACATTTAATTTGTCGGATACAATCTAGGGACTGGATTGAATACCTTAATTTCAAAGATCAGACGGCGAACCGTGTTGTGCTAATAATTTTGGAGCAACCGACGAAACTGGGCCACTGATTACACAGATGGTCTGAAATAATTAACTTTTCAGCCTCAGATTACTGTAGGTCGGCTGGCATTACGTTCAGTAGTTGGGACCAAAACTTTAATATACATTGAGCCAACTCATTAAAAAATAAATCCCTCTTATGCTTTAATCTCAACAGTCTATTTCTCATATGCATTTATAACTCACTAAATATAATTACTAATATGCATTAAACCATAACACCAAAACTAAGGCTAGTCTCAATTTAAAATTTTACCTTCTAGATTTTAAGATCATAAAATAAATAATAAAATAGGTCTTTCTCTTAGTGTTTTCATCGCATAGTTTTATATAGATTATTTTAGTTTTTTTCACCGGTCTTACAGTTTCATAAAACGATGAATATATAAGAAGCAGCCCATTAAAACTATGAAAGACTCTTAGTACAGGTTTCACTCGTTTCCAATGTTTTGGAAACAACGTTATATAGTTTCATCCCCATAAAACCTTTCTCATCTCTCTTCTTCTCTTCTTCTTGTCTAATGAAAAAACTATAAATCTATTGATGTGACACCTTATTTAATATGCATGAAACATCTCAAAAAACTGTATTGAGACTAGCCTAATTATTATTATTAGATCTCTCTTGTTTGATTCATAACCATTCAAGTATAATTACAATTTCACATCAACTATTATAATTTATTTAGATATTATATATATATGATTTATAGATTGTTTTCTTTGAGTCTTTTTAAGTATTTTTAAATTTTTCGTTGCAACACGCGAGGTATCTACTAGTTTTGTTAATATGCATGCCTCCTCATGTTAATGTGATCACTGAAACTTTCTTTTTCCGGTGTGGTCGAAAGCCGATAGGTAGATCGAGGACAGTTAAGTTAACCGACATCAGGTAAGCTAAACATGAGGGCTAGTTTTATCATCTACTGTCTTCGTCCCACAATAATTATATTTTTACCATTTAATTTTTTTAATAAAAATATATTTCTAATCAGGTGTGGGACCTAACAAGGTAATTTAGATAAGATATATTGCCTCCTACCTTCTGTCATCCCATCTTCATCACTTAATCTTCATTTTAATAAGTTTACGTATGGAATATGTGATGCAGTGTGGTTATTGGTTATTAACTAGATTATTGTGCCCATTTGTGTGTGAAGGGTTATTAAATAGTAAAAGTAAAGTATGTATGTTCTAATCACGATCAAATGATATATAAAAAAGAGTATATGACATCAGCGACCCTTAAACTTATAATGAGGTTTCACTTATATCCATGAACTTGCAAAGCGCATATCAAGGTCCTTCAACTTGGTTAACTATGCCATCGCAGTCTCATTTGACTGTGGTATTGCCTACGTGGCATGCTACCTGGACGATGACATAGCACATTTTATTTTTTCCTCTTCTTCCTCTCTCCTACCATCGGCCGCCATATTCACTAGGCATCGGTCCAGCCTCCCTCGCCGAGGGGATGGCCGATCCAGCTGGTCTTCTTTGGTCGCCAGCCTCACTAGGCATGGATCCATCGTGGGGAGAGCGCATCGACCATGGCATTGCCAGGTCGAACATCGTCCCAGCCGTCTTGTTGACCGCTAGTCTCGTCGAACATGGATCTGGCCTCCCCATAACAGGGACGACACATCTAGTCACCCTTTGTCAGCCGCCAGCCTCGCTGGTCATCGGTCCGGCCTTCCTCATCGAGAGGACGACAAATCCAGCCAGCATCTGTCGGTCGCTAGCCTCGCCGGTTTGGATCTGGCCTCCCTCATCGAGGGGATGGTGTGAAGACCGTTGTCCCGCCGTCTCCTATCATCCCCAGCACCAGATCTGGCTGCTAAGCTAGATGGGGGAGCCACCATGCTGCTCGTTGCCACTGCCACCACACCATCTTCGTTTAGGGGTGAAAGTGGGTCGGGTTCGGTCGGATCTCACTCCTTTCATATCCTAACCCAAATTTTATAATCGGGATCGAATTATACATGGATATTGTTGGATACGAATACAACCACGGATAATATTGGGCATAAATACGGAACGAATACGTACCAAGACAGATACATATATTATCGGTTGCGAATACTTATTCTGATATCAAATTAACAACAACCGTATATACCACATAGACAATACCAATTCAACAATTTGATATATCTATAATATGATTATATTAGGGGCTTAGGGCATAGTAATGCTTATCAGCACAACAGTAACAAAGTAGTAGCAAAAGTAGACGTACATCATGCAGACTCAGTAAATCCTCGTAACAGTAGTATCATACTACCATTTATATGAATAGTAAGAGTATCACCGTGACAATAGTAGCCAACAACAGCCAAAATGGGGAAAGAACAGCCAAAATGATAAAATGAGACTGTTCATGCATGGTCCGTATTTTAATTAATGATTAGCTTTTGTAATTAAATTAGTAGCAGAAATAGGTAGACTTCAGGTGAGAATTAAAATCCAAAATCCAAATCCCTAATTTCCTATATTGTCTATAAAATTTCATTATCCCTAATTCTCTATGTTGCTTGTTTATTAATAAATTTTTTTATTAAAGAAGACTCTTTGTATTTAGTAATTTTTTATTTTCATCATAGTTTTATGTATCTTTGAGCATTTTCAAATCGATATTAATCTTTGATATCTATTAGTAGTATATATTAGTAGTATATTGTGTATAACGAGCAAAAATTTTTGCCATATGTTATTTAGCCCTCCCTTTAATCTATTTCTGGATCCGTCACTGTCACTGACCGTAACAGTCATCCAAAGGCCATAATTATTGTTTGTTATCATCAATTCTAATCACCAGCATGCTTTTAGCGTCAATCACTATTCGTTGCCGCCTTGCCGGTGATAGTGGGCGGACGTGGCGGCGGCACCACTAGCAGCTCTGATTGCATGCGTTGTGGTGTGCCGCCTGTGGCTGTGCGTTGTGTGCCTGCCTGCCTGAGTACCTAGCTAGGGTTAGTGCTTAGTGATGCGGTGAGCTGATGCTTGACTGCTTGATGGCTGTTTTGTTGAGGCCTGGTGGACTGATGGTGGTGTGGCCGTGCGGGCTCGTGGTTTTTTCGGGCAATATTCGAATAGTTTACTAGGTAATTTATCCATATATAATTATATGATACTTTATATTCGTCGGATACCGTTTTTTCAAATCCGATCTCATATCCACTAAAAAATGTTCGTATTTGAATCCGATATCCATGTAAGCCCTCAGATACCTAGATTTTTTATCCGAATTTATCCTAAATTAATACGGGCAGGCAGGCGAAAAATATCTGTCTCGTTTTCACTCCTATCTTTATTGTCACCCAACGCCACCGGTTCTCCACGCTGGAGCTGTGAGGCAGATATTAAGCACCGCCACGACCGTCCTCGCTCGCCGCCAATCGTCATCGTCGTCGGTGCCACCCCTCGCCGGCGCCGTCTCTCGTGTTGCCTTCCTCTCTCGCTCTTCTGCCTCTGGTGCATCCAACGGTGGAGGAAGAAGAGAAAAGAAGGGGAGAAAAAAAGAGAAAGGAAATATTTTGTCATGTCATTGTCCACATGACATGTTACGTAGGCAAGATCGTGGTCAAACGTGGACCAAGATAATACAATAAACTAATATATGCTTTGTAAGTTTGTGGATCTAGATGAAACCTGATGAAACCTTGTTGTAAGTTTAAGCATCACTGGTACAATTTACTCCAACACTAGTACAGAACCTTCCATCCGTAATGGGCCCAAATATGCCTGGAGCACTTGGGCCGTCAGAACGAAGTCATCTCAATCGGGCCGTCATTTGCACCGTTGTTGATGTACTCGTACAACCCCAATTGTAAATAGCCCATCAGCGATGAAACACATCTGTGACAGGCCCAACTGTAAGCCCGGTTGAGATAACTGTCGAATTCATCCCATCGTTCACTTTTTTTGTGGGAGGTTGAGGGGCGAATTTTTGTTATTTAAAAAACAGAATATATTAGTAGTAAGTATAAAGGTTTATTCTTTTTTATAATTTAGTAGTATGATAACTAATGTTTTGTTAAATTTTGTAGCAATGGATCGAAGTTAGATGAATGCGACAACTTTAAAGCGTCATTGCAAGGAGTATAGAGATGACGTTTTAAGTTTTATGAACGTCGCGGAGGAGGATAGGAGAAGAAGAAATAGCAAATACATGTGTTGTCCATGTCGAGATTGCAAGAATGAGATTTTGTTTAGCGGAGAGGAGGTACACTCTCACTTGATACAACGGGGATTCATGAAGGACTACACATGTTGGGTGAAGCATGGAGAGACAGCGAATCGGATAATGGTGCAGCTGCAGACAGCATCGGTGCCGACAATCATGAAGATGAAGATGAGCGTGACATGTTTATTCCATCTCCATTAGGCGGTGAAATGGTTGATGTGGATCCTGATATGCTGCAAGAGATGTTACGTGATGTTGAGGAGCAAGCTCACAACGAGAGAGATTCGTTGAATTTCAGCCATTTGGTCAGTGACTCCGAGACACCTCTATACGCCGGATGCAAGGCAAAGCACACCAAATTATCAGCTACCTTGGACCTAATGAAGTGAAGGCAAGTAGTGGATGGATAGACAAAAGTTCTACAGAACTTTTGAGAATATTGAAGGCCATGCTTCTGAAGAGAACACATTGCACGAAACGACATATGAAGCAAAGCGGGTTACGTGTCCCCTAGGGTTAGAGGTTCGTAGAATTCACGCTTGTCCAAACGATTGCATATTGTACCACAAGCAATGTGCGGACCTAGAAGCTTGTCCTGTGTGTAAGGCTTCTCGATACAAGCGAAAGAAAAGTGCGGGGGAGGGAAAGAAGTCAAAACAGGGTGGTCCGGCGAAGGTTGTATGGTACTTACCCATCATTGATCGCTTCAAGAGAATATTTGCCAACCCGAAGGAAGCAAAATTAGTGCGATGGCATGCCGAAGAGAGAACAAATGACGGTTTGCTAAGGCACCCAGCGGATTCGATTCAATGGAGGAATTTTGCTCGAATGTACAAAGACTTTGCTGCCGACCCCAGAAACATGAGGATATGTTTATGTACGGATGGCATGAATCCTTTTGGAGATATGAGCAGTTCTCACAGCACTTGGCCCGTCCTTATTGCGAACTATAACCTCCCGCCATGGTTGTGCTTCAAAAGGAAATATATTATGTTGTGCTTGTTAATCCAAGGTCCAAAACAACCGGGCAATGATATCGATGTATTCCTAGAGCCTGTTATCGATGATCTTGAGATTCTTTGAAAAGAAGGCGTGGACACTTGGGATGCATATGGTCAGGAGAACTTCAAGCTACGAGTTCTACTGTTCTGCACCATTAATGACTATCCCGCACTGGGCAATCTTTCTGGACAAACCGTGAAAGGAAAGAAGGCCTGCTCCGACTGTATGGAACATACACGCAGCAGGTGGCTGAAGAAATCCAGAAAGATGGTTTACATGGGTCATAGGAGATGGCTCCCGCTACGCCACGCTTTTAGAAGAAAGAAGAAAATTTTCAACGGTAGGAGAGAACTTGGAACTGCTCCCAAGGATCTGTCTGGAGAAGAGGTCCATGACATGGTCAAAGACATAACTAATGAGTTTGGGAAGAAAAAAACGTGGCAAGGAAAATGATAAAGCTATGTGGAAGAAGAAATCCATATTTTGGCGGCTACCATACTGGAAAGACCTTGAGGTCCGGCATTGCATTGATCTAATGCACGTAGAGAAGAACGTTTGCGACAGTTTGCTCGGGCTGCTGCTTAATATGCCTGGAAAGACAAAGGACGGCTTGAATGCTCGCCTAGATCTGCAGGAATTGAACATTCGCAGTGAGCTTCAGCCTGTTACGGATGAAAAGACAGGAAGAGTGTACCTTCCACCAGCTTGCCACACATTGTCGAAGAATGAAAATATCGCAATGTTGTCATGCCTGTCTGATATTAAGGTTCCTTCGGGCTATTCAGAAAGGATAAGTAAATATGTTAAATTGGAGGATCTAAAAGTGGTTGAAATGAAGTCTCACGATTGTCACGTGCTGATCACACAGATCTTACCAGTTGCTATCAGATGTATTCTAACACCCAAAGTGCGTCACACAATCCAACGTCTTTGTGCCTTCTTCAATGCAATCGGCCAGAAGATTATAGACCCCGAAGATCTAGATCAGATGCAGGCTGATATTGTCAATACCCTGTGTCACTTGGAGATGTATTTTCCACTATCTTTCTTTGATATCATGGTTCATCTCCCTGTTCATCTAGTGAAGCAAACAAAAATATGTGGCCCAACTTTTCTAAGGGAGATATATCCATTCGAGAGGTATATGGGAGTTCTTAAGTCGTACATTCGAATAGAGCAAAACCAGAGGGGAGCATCATTGAAGGGTACACGACGGAGGAGGTTCTTGAGTTCTTCATCGACTTTATGGCCAAGACTGATCCTATCGGAGTTCCTGCGTCTCGCCACGAAGAAAGATTAGCAGGCCTTGGCATAATAGGCAGAAAAAAATTGTTCCCGATCAAGCTACCTATGCGCAGGCTCATTTTGCTGTGCTACAACATATGGTTGAAGTAACTCCATATTTTGAGGAGCATCTAGCGAAAGTCCGACAGGACAACATGGGTCGATCAGACATGTGGATCAACAGAGAACATACTACTCGCTTCAATGAATGGTTCAAGAATTCCATCGCACGATCGACCGATGACCCGACCGAGATAATACAAAGGTTGGCAAGGGGCCCAAGCGGGATGTTGACACATGGCAAGGGTATGATATCAATGGATACACATTCTACACCGTCACACAAGATAACAAAAGCACAGTGCAGAATAGTAGAGTTCGTATAGATGCATATCAGGATAAAGCTGGATCGAACACATATTATGGCCGCATAGAACAGATTTGAGAGATGAACTACAAGAGCTTCAAAGTCCCTTTGTTTCGTTGTAGCTGGGTGAATATTCGAACCGGAGTTAAAGTCGACAAGGAAGGATTCACTTTAGTGGATCTGGCCAAGGTTGGATACACGGACGAACCATTCGTCCTAACCAAGCAGGTCGAGCAGATTTTCTATATAAAAGACCCCGCAAACAAGAAGCTGCACATTGTTAGGGATGGCAAACGAAGAATTGTTGGGGTTGACAACATTGTCGATGAAGAATAATACAACCAGAATCTTCATGTGAGACCTCGGATCGAACTTGACGATGATCCCGAAGACGAAGTGGCATACGCTCGCTCGAACATTCGGAAGGCATATCCTTGTAAATAGAGTCTTTGTAGTAATATAATTTGTAAATTGATGAATGTGACGAAGTATTTTGCACCGGTGCCTTAATGAATGATCTGCATATCTTTCATACCTTAATTTCTTATGGGTTTTTATAAATTTAATGGCAAATTTACACTATTTAAATAATTCATCTCTTAGTTATAATAATTTTTTAAAATATAATGGCAATTGTAAACTAATTTAATAAGGCATATTTTAATTTATCATGGTTTTTTAAAAATTTAATGCTAAATGTACACTATATAAATAACTCATCCGTTAATTATAATATTTTTTAAAATATAATCCCGAGTAGAAACTAATTTAATAAGGCAAATTTTAATTTTATATGGGTTTTTTAAAATTTAACGGCAAATTTACACTATATAAATAATTCATCGTTAATTATAATAATTTTTAAAAATATAATGGTAATTGTAAACTAATTTAGTAAGCCATATTTTAATTTATCATGGTTTTTTTAAAAATTTAGTGCTAAATGTACACTATATTAATAATTTATCTCGTTAATTATAATATTTTTAAAGATATAATCCCAATTGTAAACTAACTTAATAAGGTATTCGATGCGGATGACACATATCCATATCGGGCCTCTGTCATCGCCGTGCGGATGATGATCATCCGTATCGGGCTTTGTTTTAATGCCCGATGCGGATGATTGTCATCGTATCGGGCGTACTATAAGGGCCCGTCAGAGATGACTCATCCGTATCGGGCCCTAATAGTACGCCCGTCAGAGATGACGTTGACTAGGGTTACTTAGTCAATCCCGTAGATCCAGATCCATTCACGCCTCCTCTCAGATCCACGCCGCCGCCTGCTGTCCTCGCCTCCACGCCGACCCCGAGCCCGGTCGTCTCCTCACCTCCACGTCGCCGTCTCCTCTCATCCTCTCCTCCACACCGCCGCATCCTCTCCTCCTCTCCTCCACGCCGCTGCCTCCTCTCATCCTCTCCTCCACGCCGCCGCGTCCTCTCATCCTCTCCTCCACGCCTCCTCCTCCTCTCCTCCTCGCCTCCACGCCGGTCGCCTCCCCGTCGACCCTAAGCCCGGACACCTCTTCGCCGAGCCGAGCCTCGACGCCTCCTCGCCGAGCCCGGACGCCTCCTCGCCGAGCCGAGCCCCGACGCCTCCTCGCCGAGCCCGGACGCCTCCTCGCCGAGCCGAGCCCCGACGCCTCCTCGCCGAGCCCGGACGCCTCCTCCTCCACACCAGTTAGTACACACGCCTCCTCTCCTCCACGCCGCCTTCCTCCACGCTCACCGGTTAGTTGATCTTCCGTTGCTCTTTTGTTGCTCTTATGGATGCTCAAGATGATTTACATACATATATTCTTGATGCTTGTGATGATACGGTTAGATTTATCATGCTTGGATGATTGTTAACTTTATGAAAATTTTATGCCCTTTTGCTTGGATGATACGGTTATGATTGCTTGGATGCTTGGATGATTGTGATGATACCCAGTGGCCAGTGGGGTGTGCTAAACATGCAAAATAGATGCTAAACCAGTTAAAGTAAGAACTGATTGTTATATTTGCAATTCTTTAATTTACATGTGTATTGAATTGCTTAAAGACTTAAAACCAACTCCATAGATGCTAAAGGCAAATCTCAACTTCATTTGGTTAAATCAGTCTTTCTTTTCAGTATATCTCCCATATTATGCAGGTTGTAAATACAAAGTGAACTTATTTCAGATTATAAATGTTCAAATCTTAAATCAGTAAATGCACTTCCCCAGGGAAGCTTCTTGTATCTTTTACTTCCTAGGGAAGTTTCTGCAAGATCCTTTTGGATGCAACATGATGTGCTTGATGGGCTCAACAAAATATAACAAAATTATCCTTCAACTACTCTATTCTACTGGCACCAGTAGCTATAATATTGTGCTTAGTAGTTAGTGCTCTGTATAGATTACACGAGGTTAGAATTCACAAAACATTCTATGGATGTCTTTATCTATGCATCAATCTTCTTTGAAAATGCAGTTTTTTATATATACATATAGGTCCCTTTTTTATATATATCTAGATGGAGCCAACCGCTTTGTTCCTTTCCTCACCTTTCTTCTATTCACTCCTCTGGATTTCTTCTCTCCTCTTCCTGGCCAATGATGAATGCTCAAAAACAGACCATAAGAACGGACCATTGACACTTGTTCTTTTTTTATGGGCACTACAAGTTCTCTTTTTATGATAAGAACAAACCAGCTACACTTGTTATTCTGTTGTTGGGAGCTACACTTATTTTGTTGTTTTTTTGTTTGTACAAATGTTCTTTTTAGCAAAAATACAACTATCTACACTTGTTATTTTGATTTTGGGAACTACACTTGTTTTTAGTAAAAACAGAACATCTACACTTGTTAATTTGTTTTTTTGATCTACACTTGTTTTTTTGAAAAACCAGCCATGGACACTTTTTTTGGGGGGCACTACACTTGTTCGATATATATTCATCACGCCCACAACCAAATTGATCCATTCACATACATATTATATACTTGTTATTTTATTTTTGGAAACTACACTTATTTTTTATAAGAATAGACCATCTACACTTGTTCTTTTTTGGGGGCACTACACATGTTTTTTTATAAGAACAAACTATCTACACTTGTTCTTTTTTTATGGCAATACACTTGTTCTTTTTATAAGAACAGACTATCTACACTTGTTGTTTTTTTGGATGGCAACACTTGTTCTTTTTTTTGATAAGAACAGACTATTTACACTTGTTCTTTTTTTTTGGATCTGCACTTGTTCTTTTTTTGGATCTACACTTGCAAATGATTGTAATTGATGCACAATTTCTGAGCAAAACTGATGCCACATCTAATACTTTCACCTTTCAATAGTTTAGTAATATGTAAAAGTTTAGTAATGTTATTTTTCTTCGATAGAAAATGTCGGCGACTACAAGTGGGACCACAACGAGCCGGGCTCCAAGGTCCCAGAATAAGATCCCTAAGGAAGTGTATGAATAACGGAGGTAGACGAACAGGGATTTCCTACGGCCCCAGAGAAAGCCGTCATAAAATTCACAACAATCTGCGGAATCCTAGGAAGGCGAAACTTCACAGTTTTGGCAGACCACATCGATAGAGTCCCACAGGAAGAAAAAGATGAGGCCTGAAGAGAGTTCAAGGAGAGCTTTGAGTACCCAGAAGCTATGCGCAAGATGGGCAACTTACGGAAAAATTTCAAGACCACGCTCGTCACCGACTACGTCCTCAATCCATCCTAGCCAGAACCATTTAGGAAGTACCCATTCATCACTCAGGCCATGTGGGACGAGTTCCATGCCACCAAATCAACCCCTAAGTCTCGGGCAAAAAGCGAGGCCTGTAGGGCGTTGCAGGCAAAAAACCTTCACCCGCACCGCTTGGCACGGGAGGATACGCGGAAGCGTAGGAATGGCGAGAGGAGGATCAAGTTGCCGCGGAATCTAACACCCCGCCAATTCTTGGTGATATCCCGACTACCCGAGCAAGGAATTGGGCAAGGGCAAGGGCAAAGAAGAATAGTGATGGAACACTGACGTTCCCAAACCCCGAAGATCAAGCGGTGTACGATAAACTTGTAAATTTAACACATAAAACATCTTTCAATAGGTTGTATCGTCCTCTACATTTAATTAATCCTATCTGTACGGCAGGTCCAGCTGACTGCTGAGAGACATTCCTCCTCTGAGGTCTGCTCACAAAGGCGCGAGGATGACATCCTCCCAAAAGCCTTAGGAAATGAAGAACACCGTGGACGGACAAGGGGCATTGGCTCTGTTGTCCCATGGAAGTATGGGTTTCCCCAATTTACTTGGCAGTACAGGAAGCACAAGCTATCAAAGACGGAGAAACAAGCACGCCTTAAGGAGCAACTTCGGGAGGAGCTTAGAGTCGAGCTCGCCGAAGAATTCAATGAGAAACTGGCACGAGTAGAGGCTCAGGTGGAGACATATGAGAAGTTGATCGCCGAAGCTCCGGCCGCTGCAGCTCTAAGAGTAGAAGTGAGCCCCACGCAAAGACGTAGCAGCTGTGCATCAACTGAGGCGGGAGCAGAACAAGCACCATTCCCCGCCGCGGTGGACCACATAACGGTAACAAAATTCAACAAATGTATATTTTGTATTAGCACCAAATTATACCCTACTAGTAATGACACATACAATTCTATTGCAGGAACCCACATCGTGCACCCTAGTCGTTAGGGTGACCCAATCATTTGCAATTCCGGTTGCAGAGGGTCTTGTATTCAAGCCTACCCGTGAAACCCGGGTTCATGGGGCGCAGCTGCTAGCCGGACATGCAAAAGTCCAAGTGGACTTAGTGAAGCCTGATTGGGTGGGCTTCACTCTCCAGCACCCACCGAACAATGAGGTTCTAACCCTTGGAGCTGCACGTGGGACCTTTATCCAATGGCCCAAGCAGAACATTCAGATCAATGTAACTCCTAGGCCAGCACCAAGTTCTCGTCCGGTAGCGTCGCGTGCACATACTGATATTGTAGTTGCCCCTCGAGCCAGAGAACATGAACTTGTAGTTGCCTCTCAAGCCAGAGAACTTGTAGTTGCCCCTCCTGCCGTTGAAGAAGATCTCCAATTACAATATGATACAGATTTGGGGGACGACGGTATGGAGGTGGACAGCAGACCGCACCAACCCCCTCCTGCCAAAAAGTTGAAGAAGGCGAGATCTTCTCCACCCGACATCGGCAAAAAGGGGAGAGGAGTAGGCAAGGTGCAAGGGGCCAAGAAAAAGCTTGATCTTGGCAAGGCGTCATTAGCTCCGAATACTTTCACATTAGGCATGCCATTGGTCGGAGACGACACCTTATCAAGGATGAGGCCTACATGCAAGGAGTTGCACGGGTACTACATGGAGAAGACCAACACAAAGAGGAAGCATAGAGATACCTCCATGTTGGGCTACCACGATAGTCAGCCGTTCCTTGGCCCTGCTAGCTTCATCGCCGTAGACTTTCAAGATCTATGGGACCTCTACAGGGTGCGAGCGGTCGACACCAACCTCCTTAAGTGCTATTCTTTGTAAGTATTTATGGGTACGAGATATGATAATAACTATCCATATCTGACGTTAACCCGGACTTTGGTCTTGCTTGTAGGTTTACCTGGAAGCAGGTCCAAAAAAATCACCCTTTGTTGCCTTTCTCGATCCATCTATCGTCAACGAGACAAATATGCAAAACGATCGAGCTGGCATGGTGGAATATATCAAGGATTGCTTGTATGCCCGTCAAGACAAGGACTTCCTTATGTGTGCCTACAATCAACAGTAAGCATGTACCCTACTTAGAATCAAATGTGCGACTCGTATAGCTCTAGTATTTTACCTTGCTTGTCGTAGGGGTCATTGGATTCTTCTGGTAATAACGTCGAAGTGGAGTTTGGTACACTACCTTAACTCCAATATCAAGCCAAAGATATACAACTGGTCCGGCATCGAAGCTGTCTTGAACGAGGCATGGGACCTGTACGTGGCAAAAGGCGAGAGGCATAAGGATGGGCATCCCAAACTCGGTCACAAAAAAGACTTCCCAATTAAACAACAAGTGGGTGACCAGTGTGGGTTCCACGTCTGCCATAACATGCGAATCCTAGCAGACAAGGTGAATTGCCCGACCTTGAGGTGTGTTTACAATTGTTAATATACATAGGACGACAACTTTCCAAGTATGTGGACTAACTTAAGCCTCCCATGCAGGTTAAACTATCAAACATTCCGAATAACAACTTCGATATCATTAGAGAGGAGATAGCACAATTCATACTAGATGATATATTGTCTCCGAAAGGAATGTTTAGAGTAAGGTCCTAGGTAGCTCGATCGACGCAGAATGGTAGAACATTTGCAATGACAGTGCGACAAACATTTGATTTTTGTAAATATTCTTTGTAATACAATTCTGCACGTTGTTTCTGTATATACTTGCTTTTCTTTATAATACTTTTTTGCAGGTTTTGATGCATATGTAACTAAATTATTTCGCTCGATGATGAACTGGAGCCGTTCAAACACGTTGCAAATTGCAACATTTAAAACACGGTTCAAATTATTTAGGTGTGTTGTAGTCTGGGTGGCTTCCGAAGATATCCGCATCAAACCTTGTGTCACAGGGCACGGCGGATATCTTTTGGAAGCCACCTAAGCTACCACAACACCTCATACTATTACATATATAGTCTAGTTGTTCTGAGAGCAAAAAGTAAAGACCATTTTGGAACTACACTTCTTTTTTTTGGAACTACACTTGTTCCTTTTTGAAACAAAACAGACAATCTATACTTGTCTTTTTTAAGCAGTACACTTGTTCCTTTTTTTCGGTTCTTACACATGTTCTTTTTTTAATAAATAAATAGCCATCTATAATTGACTTTTTTTTTCTGTTTTTTTGGGGTTAGTACACTTGTTATTTTGCTGTGGCTGTGGCAGTGGAATATATATATGATGAATATATATGTGAATGGATATGGTTTGGTGTGATGAATATATATGTGAATGGATATGGCGTGGTGTGATGAATATATATGTGAATGGATATGGATATGGCTGTGGCTGTAGCTGTGATGAATGTATATGTGAATGGATCAACATGGTTGTGGCTGTGATGAATGGCTGGGGTTGGAATGGCTGGGGCTGTGATGATATCTGTCTATTTTTTGCAGCGGGCATGACTAGCAAAGGCCTGAGGCTAGTCAAAAAACAAATTTTATTTTTTTGATAATAAATTCATCCCTGACAGGCATTGTGGAAAAGCCCGATAGAGATAGGACATCCGTAACAGTCTCAAGCTAAAAGTCCGATAGAGATAGATAGAACATCCATGACGGGCTACTTAAGCCCGTTAGAGATATGTCATCCGTGACGGGCAACAAAACGAGACATTATTTGACCTCGTGTTTGGTCAACTCTATCGGTGATGGCCCGGTAACCATGGCCCGTTAGAGATGAGTTGTCATCTGTGACGGGCTTATAACTAGGCCCGACTGAGATGTGTCATCCGTGACGGACGTTCAACCCCACTGATTTGACTGTCAAACTCATCTGTGACGGGCATTTTTTTATGGCTCGATTGAGATAATGTGCATCCGTGACGACCTTGTGTCCGTTAGAGATATTTTTTCATATCAGTGACCTTTTTACAATGATGAAGGGCCAACCCGATAGAGATGAGGGTTAATGCCCGTTAGAGATAGTCTTAGTGCAACCACTAACATACCCAATGACCGCAATAAACACATGCAATGCGTTCACAAAGTTACTTCAACGTATATACATCGCGTGCAACCAAAATTGGAAGGAAAAAAAAACAACCGCGCATGATGATCAGGTCATATTATTTGTATGGATAGAGTAAATTGCAGCGGAGATACACGGTAATTAATTAGCATGCATATGGTACACGCATGTGTGTAGCTCTTGCATTTCCGCCAATCGATTTTGCCACTTAATTAACATTGGTTTTTTCTAATGATGTTTAGGACATGCGTTCACCAAATTAAGAATCTTAATTTCATTTTCACGTTAGCAACGTACTAAAAAAGTAAAAAAAATTTTAAAAAATATTTTATTATATATGAATGACCATGGATGCTCAAGGTTAATTGGCTTGTCATTGTCACACTAACGCAAGTGGTAATATTTTTCCCTGTCCAAAACATTTAATGATATTAAGTTCATAAACATAAACATTTTTAAGCTGTCCTAGAGAAATTAAGGATAAAGATACCATGTTGCCCATTAACGAGGAATAGTTGAGGGTATGAGGATGGTGGGAAAAAATGATATGTAATTGATGGGACAAGTAATCTAGGAGTTTATATATTTTGTAAATAAATTTCAAATGCTTGAAATACTTATATATTGATAATAGCTTGCTACTCGCTAGACTCATATGTACTCATGACAAGTCTGAGGTCATCTGCAGCAACAATTATTCGGCAATTTTAATAGTAATGTCAGTGTCACAGTTTTTTAACCACTTGTATTCTGAAACTGTTTAAACATGCAGCAGAAAAAATAACTCAAAAGATTATAAAGTGCCAACACAAAGCACAGAAAATCGCCATAAAAAAAAGCCCCAAAAAGACGCAGAGTACAGAAGAAAAGCCTACGGCCCACTTTGACCTAGGCCCAACAAACCAGCCCGGCCCATTATCATTACACAAACTCATCCATCCCGTCCATTCCGGCTTCCACCTCATCGGACGGCTCCGATCCATTCCGCCGCGCGCTTGCCCTACTATAAAATGGAGCACCAACCTCCCACGCGCGCCGCTGCCGAGGCGGAGGTGGAGGCGCTAGGGTTTTGTTCCCACAGGTGAGTCGAGCTCTTCTCCATCCCTCCTCTTCCCCATGGATTACTTCGCTACTCGCTGCCATATACTCCATCTTTCCTCTTCCCCATGGATTGCTTCGCTGCTCTGCTCTCTGCCATATGGCGTTGCTGCGCGTCTCGTGTATGTAACGTATGCCCTGTTTCGAGTCCCGCGCTTGTTTCTGGGTAGGTTTTGCGGGCTCTTGTGATGGCGGCGCGGCGGCTAGGTTTGTTCGCGTCCTCGATCCGTCTGATTGGATTGAGGCGTTTGATTAGATGTGGGCTTGTTGTTTTGGTGGTTCAGTTGATGCTTTTATGGGGAATTAGGGTTTCAGCTGGATTGGATTGGTGGTAGTGGTGGCGTTGTCCGTGCATCCAACTGCTGCAAATGCTGGGACTTCAATGGGATGCGGATGTGATGTAGATTTCCTCTGATTAGTATGTGCACTGAATTGGAATGGCAACTTAGTTAGAATTGCTTTTGGTTTATGCGTCATTCCTTGTGCTTATTCGATGGAGAGGAATGTTAGAATTTTTTGTTAATTTAGCTCTCCATCGAGGTCTTGTACTTTGGCGCTTAAAAGGAGAGATCTTGTGCTCTTGTGGTCTGTACATTGGAATGCCTATATATATTCTGCTCTAACGATGATTCCTGACGTTGTAATTTGCAGGTAAGGAGGCGTTGAAGGTTTTGGTGAGGTAGCAAAGATGGTTCTCAAGTATGTATTTTGCACCCTGCGTAATTCAATTTCATTGTATTGTGTGCTGCATTTTCGAGGCTGGAAATTGCAAATAGAAAGTTTCTTACATAATTTGGGAATTCTGATGCACAGGACAGAGCTGTGCCGTTTCAGTGGTGCCAAGATTTACCCAGGGAAGGGTATCAGATTCATCCGTGCAGACTCCCAGGTGAGTACTTTGGCAAGATGGATACTCACATGTGCAGGACAAAATCTAACCAATTTCTGATCAATTTCTTTCTTAAACTATATATCAGGTGTTCCTGTTTTCAAACTCAAAGTGCAAGCGCTACTTCCACAACCGTCTGAAGCCAGCCAAGCTTACATGGACAGCCATGTACAGAAAGCAGCACAAGAAGGTATGAGTGACAATTCCCCATTATCCATATTTCACTTAGAAGGTTTCTTGTACCGATGGTCTGTTGCCTGTGAATGTGCTGAGACAAACTTATTGGAACAGTGCTGTTTGGTTCAGGATGTTATGTAACTTCCTTTTGGCTGTTGTGAACTGTTAACTTTATTTCTGTCATGCTGACAGTTGTGGTAACAGTGACCTATCTTAGTTAACCTATTGTTTATTTCTACGGTGAGCTGGTCCTGTATTTAAATTTGTGATGTAATGCATTGTCCTTCAAATTTTTACTTTTGTAATTCAATGTTTTGCAGGATATTCATGCTGAGGCAGTCAAGAAGAGGCGCCGCACCTCCAAGAAACCGTACTCCCGGTCTATAGTTGGTGCTACCCTTGAAGTCATCCAGAAGAAGAGAGCTGAGAAGCCAGAGGTTCGTGATGCAGCAAGGGAAGCCGCTCTTCGGTATGCTATTCTATGTGATCTCTTGTTTATGTTTGTTTTAGCACCATTCATGTATGGAATTTGAAGCCAGTGCATTTCAACTACTTTCTCATCTTACCGCGCTAGTAGCATCAGGCTATTGGCTTTATTTATTTTCAAGTATTGAAATGTGTAGCTTGCCTTTATTAATAGCAAGAAGTTATTGCTGTGCAAAGATTCAATTATAAATCATTTTAGCTTTTGTCTGAGTTTATGAACTCTCAATCTAGTGATGATTGACACATTATTGTGTCCATGAATGCTACCTTTTTCCCTGCTATACAGGATTGTACAGTTATGATTACTTATCAATGTTATTTCCATAACAGTGAGATCAAGGAGCGCATCAAGAAGACAAAGGACGAGAAGAAAGCCAAGAAGGCAGAGGTGGCAAAATCGCAGAAGGCTTCCGGGAAAGGCAATGCTCCCAAGCCTGGGAAAGGCCCAAAGCTCGGTGGTGGTGGTGGGAAGCGGTAGATGCTCCCATTTACAGAGCTAATATTATCTTCTAGATCAAAAATCTAATGTTATTTATCCAGACCCTTTTTTGGAAAAATTTTTTGCACCATCAGTTGTCCTGAGTACCATACAAATGGAGAACTTAGTTTGAAGCATTTTTGGAGCCATTTTTATCTTTGGTCTATCTGAAGTTGGTACGTTTGACATGATTCAAACCTGTATTATGTGCATGATATCAAAATTGATTACATTGTGGAGACCTTTGAAAGCTGTTCCTCTCTATTGCAAACCCCCCAAAAGAAATAGGAGATAGATCATATCAGGGCCTTCTGCCCCGTCGCAAACAAGATAGGTACCAGAGGAAATTGGCATTAGCTGATGCAATGATCCGTGGAGCTGGGTTTGTGTTGAAGATCGAAATCAGGAGAAAAAAAGGAATGCATTTTCATACTCTAATAAAAATGTAAAGCATAATGTGCGAAATCCCGGTGTGTAAAACCGTGTGTTTTTTTTTGGTTTGTGCATAAAGCATAAACCAATGCATGGCTTGGCATCTGCAAGAGAGTTGCTCGCATTTTTCTCAAGTTAAACGAAATGTTGCCCACAATTCGCCGGCCTGGTAGCCATCACTTCTTCCCTGGCTAAAAAGCCACCTTGTAGCCATACACCACGGCTCAATGCCAAGGCCAAAGGTCTAATATGTCCTCTGAGTGGTGATTTTTTTCAACATATCGATATATTAGCACTTGAGCGGCGATTCTGATTCCAGTTATCCATGTTCTTGAAAAATAGTTGTTTCTAGGATTTAATTGGTTATATGAGTTGTAACTAGCCTTCTGAGATTTTGCCACCTCTGCCTTCTTGGCTTATGGTTAAATTGGTCTTGAGTGGCCAAAGGTCTAATCAGAGATCTTCTTTCTTGAAAAATAGTTATGTTTATGGTTAATTGGTTATGAGTGGTAACTAGCCAAAACTGTCTACATGTTCTTCAGAATCAGATGATATTTCTTCCTTTTATTTATGTATAGTGTATTACAGGAATCAATCTGTATTTTCAAGATTATTGTGGTATCTTTCTTGAGGCTGTTATTATTACCTCAAAAGTTTCCCAAATTTATTAACGTGTTACTAGAAATTTTCAGCAAGCTTGTATACTGTATCATAAGTTGCACTGCTACGTTTCAGATATCCCACCTTTACCATGGAAAGAGCTGTGTTCTAATTTGCTTTCTGGTTTTAACTCTTTTCAGGCAGATGGAGCAAGATGTTGAAACTGCATTACAGCAATGAACATTCTACAGCCCGGACCGACAGCAATTGTGGAGCACAAAATTCACTAATGCAGTCAGAGAATTGGCAAAGGAAGATGATCCTTGAGAGAAATCTGAGCAATGATTCTTTTGGCAAATGGAAGTAACTCCACCAACGCGACTTTGTGCACCGGTCATACCGAGTATAAAATGATTGTTATGATTGGGAACATAGCCTTCAAAAAATCAATATGTTCTCTTCCTCAACAGATCCACACAATCAGCTGTGGTATCTTTTCTCTCTAGTCCATTGCCAATTATTAAAGGGGGGAAGTGCTTCATATTTCGGTCAATTGTTCAGTTAAGTTCTGAAGTTTTCAGAGTCTCAATAGTATCTTTTTCTTTTAAATAATGGATTAAGAATACGGCCTCTACACCGTAAGGATGTACACAACCAAGTCTCAATAGTAGCTGCATCATCATTTACTTTGCTGATTGAATTTTCAGAGAATACTTCGATTCGACTCCGACTCGTAGCTACTTTGTGCATGGTGCACATATATCCAGAGCTTTTACCTCTTTTTAAGAGCCTTTTTTATGAAGCTTTTGATGTGACATAGGAGTTGCATAGATGTGTCTCTGTGAGATGTACGACAGCTCGCAACATATACATACCTCACTTGGCCTGTACTACAATGGTAGAGTGATAAAATGAGATAAGCAAGTAGAGTTTGGAAGAAGAATATTAAAGAACTCTTCCATAAAACTAAAATGTGCTAAGAATATTTGTGGCAGTGTCATAGGTTTCCAATGTTTAACTTGTCAAACAGAATTTCTTATGTTCAGCTTGTGATAGTACATTGCTACATGTTTCACCCAGAGCCTTCATACCTTATGCATGAAGAAACATCCAATTAGAGCAATTCTTCCCAGGTGCCTCCCATTCTCACCAGCAGATTGTCCAGATTTTGTAGATAACGGAAGAACATGTTCTCCTGGCGGCCTCGATACCCGGAGGTATACGCAACCTTCCTTGATGCAGTTTCCAAGTGTCCAAATGATTTATATATAGCCGACAATCTGAATGCTTCTCTTGTATATTTGCATACTTGCACTTTGCTTCATTGACACTGGGACACAGTTACACCAAATGGTTTCGAAACAGTTAAATATTTAGTAAATCAGTGGTACAAATTATGGAAATAGTAAGGACGCTAATAGTACCAGCGTCCAGGTGCGGACGCTAGAGCAAACAGCGTCCGGAATGGACGCTGCAGCGGACGGCGTCCAGCGCAAGTCCGGCCCAACACGATCAGGCTGGAGCATCCAGCCCAAGTGTGGACTCCACGAGTTTAGGTTTACTCCTCCACAGACCCAAGCACTGAAACTACTGGTAGCATATGCAAGTCGCGTGTCAGCACATAAATATATGGAAGTACTCATTTGGATTGGTGGATGAAAAAATCCGTAAGCAATGATGATAGTACACTCGTATTATAGATAGTTGTAAAATTTTACTTTCTTCATCGTTGCAATTTGATAGCATCCACTATACATCATGTACCATCATGGTCATAATCATTTATCACTAATTATAAGTCTACTATGTAAAACACTTTTTCATAAGTATTCTTATGTCGTTTCTTGTGCCACCCGCTCGAGGATACAGTGGTCATGGATTCATGGTGGTATGAGTATTTTGTCCCTCCCTGAATCCTGAGGGCTTATTTGGATTGCTACCCTACCAATTCTTTATAGTACCAAAAGTTTTATCAACAGCAAAGAGTGGAGTTCCTTTTCTTACAAAATCTATCCAAAATTCATGTTAATACAGGAAATGGGATATGGTCCTTTAGTGCTTCATCCGGGGACTTAAAAACACTTTTGTCTATCCTCATGAACCGGGAAATACTATATTTGCTCTTCTTATATTACTGCTTTGTACTTTGTTCATTGGATCTGTCGGAATCATTTAGATAATGAAATAGGAAAATTAACCAAATTATCAAAGTGGCTAACTCCCTCAATAAACTTTTTTCAAAAAGTTCTCATTCGGGTAAGTGCATTTGTTTATATTTGGTTCGCTACCAATATGAAGCCAACATGTGAATTACACTGAAGAATGTTCTAGATTAATGCCAAATCTAGCATGAGCATTATCAATAAATTGGCTTCAATCTACTCCAAGCATAAGTACTATTAAAACAACCAAAACATTGGTAGGACATGTTTTGATAGCAATCACCAGTATAGATCCTCTCCTCTGTGATGACCCATCACATGACTGAAATTTACGGGCTGTTATAACTAAGTCATCTCAAACGGGCCTAAAAAAAGACCGACAAAGATATACTCACACAGACATAGACATGTTAGATGTACATAAATCTAGAGCCCGTCACGGATGGCACCTATCTATGATAGGCTCAATCCATGGCCCGACAAAGATAACCAATGTTATCTTTGTCGGGCCCCAATATAAGCCCGTCACTGATGTTTGTCATTGGTGACGGGCTCGAACTTATGGCCCGATTGAGATAACAATTAGGCCCGTCACCGATGAGTGCTGTCGGTGGCAGGCTTGTAGTTAGGCCTGACAAAACTAACTGTCATACCCGTCACTGCTGCTAGTTTGTTGATCGTTACATATATTTATTGCACTTTATAAATACCCTAACCCCCTAGTGGAGTGGTTATCCCACTATTCACTGTCTTGGTAGGAGGAGAAAGGAGACGAATTTTCGTCTTTTTTCCCAGAAAATCAAAAAGTGCAAAAGTAATTGAAAAATAGTAGTTATTTCTCATAAATCTAGTAAATACTTACCTAAAAATGTTATTTTAATATTTTTCCACTTTTTTGCAGCTCAGCGATGGATCAAAGTTGGATTTATGAGAAAACTGTGTGACGTTATAGCGAAGAGTATCAAAATAATGTGTTAAATTTTATAAACGCGGTGGATGAGGATAGGAAAAGAAGAAAGAGCGATTACATGTGTTGTCCATGTGGAGATTGCCAAAATGAGAATATGTTTGGCAGAAGAGTGGACGTACATGCTCATCTGATACAACGAGGATTTATTGAGGGCTACACATGTTGGGTGAAACATGGAGAGCAATAATCAGGCAATGGTACAACTGCAGGTAGAAGTGATGCACAAAATCAAGAAGATGAAGATGAACATGACATGTTTGTATCTTCTCCACTGGGCGGTGAAAGGGTTGATGTGGATCACGATCTGCTGCAAGACATGTTACGTGACGTTGAGGACCCAGCCTACAACGAGAGAGATTGCATGAAGTTTAGCAGGTTGGTTAGTGACTCGGAGAAGCCTCTATACGCCAGATGCAAGGCAAAACACACAAAATTATCAGCTACCTTGGAGCTAATGAAGCTGAAGGTAAGTAGTGGATGGACAGACAAGAGTTTCACACACCTTCTAGGAATTCTAAAGACCATGCTTCCAGATGATAACACATTGTCTGAGACGACATATGAAGCAAAGCAGGTTTTGTGTCCCCTGGGGTCAGAGGTCCGTAGAATTCACGCTTGTCCAAACATCTTCATACTGTACCACAAGCAATATGTGGACTTAGATGCTTGTCCTGTCTGCAAGGCTTCTTGATATAAGAGAACGAAAAGTGTTGACGAAGGAAAGAAGTCAAAGCGGGGTGGTCCAGCGAAGGCTGTGTGATACCTACCTATCATTAATCGTTTCAAGAGAATATTTGCCAACCCCAAGGAAGCAAAGTTAGTACGCTGGCATGCCACAGAGAGAAGGAACAATGGTATGCTAAGACACCCCGCAGATTCCATTCAATGGAGTAATATTGATCGAAGATACCCAGATTTTGCAGCCGACCCTAGAAACATGAGAGTATGTTTGTGTACGGATGACATGAATCCTTTTGGAGACATGAGTAGTTCTCATAGCACATGGCCAGCTTTGATTGCAAACTATAACCTACCATCATGGTTGTGCTTCAAAAGAAAATACATTATGCTATGTTTGTTAATCCAAGGACCGAAACAACCCGGCAATGACATTGATGTGTTCTTGGAGCCTGTTATCGATGACCTTGAGACTCTCTGAAAAGAAGGTGTGGAAACTTGGAATGCGTACAGTCAAGAGAACTTCAACCTACGCGTTCTATTGTTCTGCACCATTAATGTCTATCCCACACTGGGCAATCTTTCTGGACAAACTGTGAAAGAAAAGAAGGCATGCTCTGATTGTATGGAACATACACGTAGTAGGTGGCTGAAGAAATCCAGAAAGATGGTTTACATGGGTCGTAGAAGATGGCTCCCTCTCCAACACACATTTAGAAAAAAAAACCTTTCAACAGTAAGAGGGAACTTCAGACTGTACCCAAGAATCTGTCCGGAGATGAAGTCCACAACATGGTCAAGGACCTAACTAATGAGTTTGGCAAGAAAAGAAAACGAAGTAAGGCAACGGACAAGGGTATGTGGAAGAAAAAAATCCATAGTTTGGTGACTTCCTTACTGGAAAGATATCGAGTAAGAATGTGTGAGAAGAATGTGTGTGAGAGTCTAGTAGGGCTATTGCTGAATATTCCTGAGGAGACAAAGGACGGGTTGAACGCGCACCTTGATCTACAGGAGATGAATATTCACAGTAAACTCCTGCCTGTAACAGATGCAGAGACAGGCAGAGTGTACCTCCCTCCAGCTTGCCACACATTGTCGAAGGATGAGAATATCGCAATGTTATCTTGCCTCAAAGATATCAAAGTTCCTTCAGGCTATTCAGCAAGGATAAGTAAGTACGTCAAATTGGACGGGCTAAAACTGGTCCGAATGACATCTCACGATTGCCACGTGCTCATCACACAAATCTTGCCAATTGCTATCAGAGGCATTCTACTACCCAAAGTCCACCACATGATCCAACGTTTGTGTGCCTTCTTTAATGCAATCGATCAGAATGTTATAGATCCCGAAGATCTAGATGGATTGCAGACCAATATTGTCAATATCCTCTGTCACATGGATATGTTTCTTCCTCGGTCTTTCTTTGATATCATGACTCATCTCCCTATACATCTTGTGAAGCAAACAAAACTATGTGGCCTATGAGAAATGTATCCATTCGAGAGGTACATGGGAGTTCTAAAGTCTTACGTGAGAAACAGAGCAAAACCAGAGAGGAGCATCATTGAAGGATACACGGCCGAGGAGGTTATTGAATTTTGCATTGATTATATGGCCGAGGCTGATCCTATCGGAGTACCAACGTCTCGTCACGAAGGAAGGTTGTCAGGCGCTGGCACAATAGGCAGGAGAAGGGTTCTGGATTTACGAAAATATATATTTGGGAACAAAACGTTATTTTGGTGGTTGTGTAATATTGATTATAAAATAAAATGGGCTATAAAATATTTTAGAGGATTTATATGAAGTCTAGAAATTAATAGGAATTAAAATTGTGATTTATGGAATTTAGGAAAAAGGATTAAATTAAATGGGTGAAATATATTTTTAAAGTAATAAAAGTGGGTGAAAAGTTTGAAAATATATTTTAAAACTAATTTTGGGAATATTAGATTTTTATTTTGAATTTTTAGAGAAAAAGAAAATAGGATTTGGAAATTAGAAAATTAAAATCGGGGAAAATCGAAAACACACCTGTTCACACGTCACCAAGTGTTCGACCCGGCCCCGGCCTCGGCCCGCGCGCCCGCGCACGCCGCGCCCCGGCCCCGGCCTCGCTCTCGCCGCGCGTCGCCCGCCATACCCAGCCCCCTCGCTCCCGCCACGCGTCGCCCGCCGTACCCGACCTCGCCCGAGCTCGCCTCGCCGCGCCGCGCGTCACCCGCCCATACCGGCCCCGTGCCCGCGCGCCACGCGCCAACGCTGCGCCTGGTCCCCACCATCGCGCCGCGTTCGCCGCGCGGGCCCTGCCCACCCGTGCGTCGCGTGCCCCTCCGCCTGCGTCGCTGCGCGCGGTCCCCCTTCCCTCGTTTTTCCCTCTCTCGCTGCGCCTATAAATAGGGCCGAAGCCTCATGTCTTTTCCCCCTACCTCGCCGTCGTCCTCCACCCCTCTCCCTCACCGTTTTCCTCACCGCAACCCTCGCCGCCGTGCGCCACCATCGTCGCAAGCCGCCGCAGTCGCGCAGCGCCATCGACGCCGTGTGCGGTGCTCCGCCGCCTCCTCGCCGTCGCCGTCGACCGCCGGTGAGTCCCCGAGCCGCCACCCCTCGCGCTAGCGCCGGTTTGGGCGAGACGAGATATGGCGCCGGTCGAATAGGTAGGAGAGAGAGGAATAGGAAAAAGAAAAATAAAAAAGAAGAAAAAAAAGAAATAGGAAAAAGGAAAAAGGGAAAAATATGGAAAAATTCTGGAAAATTAGAAAAAGTATTTAGAAAATATTTGGGAAAATATTTGGGCAAAAATATATTGTTTTCTAGTGTATTTTCTCGGTGCAAATTCAGAAATCGAATCGGATTTTTTGGAGATTTCGTTTCGCGTCGTTTTAATCTGGAGTTTGTCTATTTCTTTTCCGCCAATAAAAATATGTTTCTTTTGGTGCTCGGACCTCCAAAACATTGAGCACAAGTTCCTTCGATTAGCACTTTTTAAATTTATTTACTTAATTAAATTCGATCGACGCTTTGCGAAAACCCTAAAATCCCGAACCCGTTTTAAACCCGGATTTTATCCCAAAAACTCTCATCCGAACTCGAGTAGAATTTTAGGCTAAACATTTGGAGTCATTTTTATGGTTCTTTTCGATCTCTCGGTATTTTATTGAATTCTGATCGAATTCAATTGATTTTTCGCACGTACGGATAGCAACAGGGGGAGCAAGCACTGACTACGTTGAAGACCCCGACCAACAAGTGTGCGAGCAAGGCAAGTCAACACTTCCCTTTGAACATATTGATCCTACTTTGCGAAATGATGTTGATTTCAATTACAAATTGGATGCTATACACCAATGAGTACCTATGCTTGATATACCCTGCCTTGATGTTGAGTACCATTAGAATTATTCTTTGTAACCTTCGATGTGTTATGACCGGAGGCTAACTTCGGTAAAATGCTTAGCCCTGCTTATACTAGATTCTTGCATACTCATGATTTTACAAAGAAGCTTCGTGCTTGGGCAACTATCTTTGGGAAGGTAGTTGGAATACGACATGTGGAGACATGAGCGCCACATTGCCTTCATCATGATGAAATTAGTTTTGATAAAAAACAAAAAGTACAAAACCAATATTTTGGACTGGGGCTGATGGATGGATTTGGGTGGATTCCGGGAAAGGCTTGTACCGCCCCTGGTCAATTAAGGACCGAGCCATGAGACTTATAACCTAGAACGAGCCAGTACAGCCGTACTTCTCGAATGGGTATAGACCTAGCGGAGTAGATAGCCGAGTGGAGGCAGTATCCCTGCATAGTGGTTCTTGAGTGAAGAGGTGGTTCTGGTTATTGAGAAAAGGCTGCGGCCTAAGTGTTGAGTAATGAATGAGAATGTTGTGAAAGTTTTTCCCTTACCCCGGGAGCGCCAAAACTCCTCTCACTACTAGGAAAGGACGGCTAGAGTGCAAGAGGATTTAAGTTCATGGAGCAGGTACTGCCGAAGCAAAGTTATCGAAAGGCTTTGCCGCGACCATCCCATATGAAGGGATGAAAGCTCATTCAATGAGTAGTTGCGGAGTACGGGTAAAGTGTACATCCACTGCAGTGTGAGTCAATCAATCTATTCGAATAGCCGTGCTCGCGGTTAATGAGCAATGTGACAAGTTTCTCCCGTGGCTAGACTCATAAATTTTAAAATAATGGGAATAGGATTGCATAATGATTTTGTGTGCTGGTGGACTCAACTTCTCGAAATGCGAGAAGGGGTGGATTCCCCTGAAAACCATGACGAATCGGAGGCGGGAAGCCATCCTTGGAAATCATGATGGATGGCAGACAGAACCGTCGCCGTTTTAATATACTCTGAAACTAAAACTTGACTTGGCTAGATAATAGGTTTGTGAAATGATTTGTAAAAATTGGCTTTGTGCAAATGAGCCATAGCCATCCTTTGTATGACCCTATCATGTGCATCATTCCGTGTCGGCTTGCTGAGTACGTTGGGTACTCACCCTTGCTATACGCACAAACCTCAGATGAAGGAAACGAAGAACTGGAGGACCCCTATGCTTACTGCCAAGTGGGCGATGGAGGAGAAGGTGTCTACTAGGTCTTAGTCCCCGGTCGTTGCCTGTGGCAATCGACATGCCGCTGCTTTTCGACTGCTAATCTTATCTAAACTCTGCTTTTGGTTGTATCCGGACCAGTAGGTCCTATATGTGCTGGATATTGCCTTCGGGCCTATTATTGTAATAAATTCGATGTAAGACTATTCATGCACTTTGCACCTGGTAATTCAGAACTGTATTCATGGGTACCGAACTACTCGGTCCAAGGATATGGTACTATGAACACGAATGATTCCTGTCCTCAAAAACGGGGGTTGACAAAGCTGGTATCAGAGCAGTGTGACTGTAGGATAAGACCAACTGGCGCCCTCCCCCTGAATAGGTTGTTAAAGGGAAATATCCCTACATAGGATTATTTTTGCAAATACAAACTATTTTCAAAAACAAATGTGTTTTCCCTCATACTCTTATCCCTCATCTCCTTTGCTCAAATTATTTGATATTACCCCTCTCTGACCCTAAGTTACCTTCAAATCAGATGTCAGACCATGTTGGAGTTTGGGAGATCAAGGTTCTGCGGGAGGAAGGATTCGTGTCACAACTCCAGCTGTTACTATGGTGCCTATGATACCCGGATGCACCCACCTATCGAATTAGGAGACATGGCACCGAGGGACATCCAGTATGGGAAGCTGTGGTTTCATTTGAGGCCCGTATTGGGAGCGAGACACCCTATTGCTTCCACACTCGTTACCACAGAGATCTGATAGAGGCAGCCCTTCAGGACGCGGCCCGTGAGGCATTCCTTCGCCTCAATGCCATTCACCGTGCTGAGCTTACGGTAACCGAGTTCGTACACTATCCCTACCGAGAGGAAGGCAACCCAGTCTGCATCGTGGAGGCCACCCCCTGCTGCTATAATCCTATGGTTACCCGTCTGTCCCGCTGGGTAGAAACAGCTGATGACTGCTATTAAGAGGTATTGCTCGAGATAGATAACCAGCAGCGACGCCTCAATGATCTGGTGGAGGAACACCAAAATTGTGGAGATCAGATCGACTTGTTGAAGACCCAGCTGCAAGCTAACGGCGCCCAATACGAGCAGCTCTCTGATCGTTATGTGGCCCGTGGAGAAGCTTTGGTTGAGTTGGAGGAACAACTTAGGAAGAGCCAGCAACAGGTCGGCCAACTAGAAGAGCAACTTCGCTTCAACCTTGTCCCCGCCACTGGTACTTCTACTACAGCTGCACCAACACCCCGTGCCCCTATGCCCGACCACTACTATTTCATGACTCCAGCATGCTTGACCACCTTTCAAGCCATGATGGAGCAAGCCTTCATGCTGAGCACTGAGTCAGGACCGTACCTGATCGACCCCACTGCTGCTACCTCATCGGAGCCCACCCCGATTTCCACGGCTATACCATCCGAGCCTGGTTCCGGAGAGGATAACCCCATCCAGGTCAACGCTGACTCCGAATCCGAGACAGAACTTATGGAGATCAAGTGGGGGCTCAGTGACACAGATCCAATAGAGGAGGAAGCTCCTATTCGCCGCATGACACTCACCGGAGGTCCTATCACCCTCAAGACTGCCCGGAAGAGCACCAGGCCACCAAGCAGGAAGATCGGACATGACTCCGAGGCCACTACCTCTGAGCCATGGGGACTTCAATTCGGTTCGGCCAAGGATCACCCCCTGCCAGCACCGGGATCATGCGGATGGCTGGATGACTAGTTGGATACCAGCAACAGCCCTGGTCTTGCTTTGGATGGAGTTAAGACAACAATGACCATGCCCCTACCCCTTTTATGTATGAGACCCTAGAACGATGTTAGTAATATTGTATTGTGTCGTATGGACTATACATGTCCAATGTGTCCCCGTGATGTAACATCTATGATCTGATAATGAAGTTCCATGTTATGTCATAAATGAGTTTATTCCACCAAGCTTGCTTTGAAAGATCACTTCAAACAACTCAAAGAAAATTCCTTAGTATCGTGAAGTTAGCAAATCGAGTCTCTTACCTCATCCCCATTGTTCAGATGGCGCATTGTCGCAGAGCCCCAACAGCTCCTGAGAACCCGCCTGAGCCTAACCCCTCCACCCTAGCAGAAGTCATGGCTTTGTAGACCCAACTGCTGTAAGCTATCGCCAACAACCAAGGACAACGTGGAGGATCAAACCTCGGCGAATTTATGAGGGAAAAGCCGGCGACATTCTCCTCGGCAGATGAACCCATGGATGCTGAAGATTGGCTGAGAGTAATAGAGAAGAAGTTGACTCTTGTCCGAGTACGGGAAACTGACAGAGTTGTCTTCGCCACCAATCAGCTGGAAGGACCCGCAAGTGATTGGTGGGACACCTACAAGGAAACCTGGGCTGAAGATGCCGGTGAACCCACTTGGGAAGAATTCACGGCTGCCTTCCATGAAAACTTCGTACCCGCTGCAGTGATGAGGATGAAGAAGAATGAATTCCGTAGGCTGCGCCAAGGCAACACCACGGTACAAGAGTACCTTAACAAGTTCACGCAGCTTGCATGTTACGCCACAAGCGACCTGGCAGACGAAGAATAGAAGATGGATAAGTTTATCGAAGGACTGAACGACGAGTTAAGAGGACCGATGATCGGTCAGGACCACGCCAGCTTCCAGAGCCTCATCAACAAGGTTGTAAGGCTTGAACATGACCAGAGGACGGTTGAAAACAACCAAAAGAGAAGGCTTGCAATGGCCCGTCCAATTCAAGGAACACCCCAGCGACCCAAAGGAGCAACCCCGTCAGGTTGGAAGCCAGCCAGTGTAGCAACCAATCGCCCTGCCGTACCCGACAACGTCAGCAGGCCACCTGCAACACCGTCTCGCACTCCAGCACCTACCTTAGCAGCCCCAGGAGCCAGGAATGTCAACTGCTTCAACTGCGGAGAGTTTGGGTATTATGCCAACAACTGCCCTAAGCCACGCAACACCCCCAACCGCACCGGAGCCAATGCCACTGCAGTACGAGGAACCCCTGCTCCGGCACCTGGACACAGTTTGTTCAGAACGCCCCAACCAAAGGAGGCTGCAACCGGATTCCGCTGTGGTCAGGTCAACCATGTGCGTGCTGAGGAAGCTCAGGAGGACTAAAGCGTGCTAATGGGTATGTTTTCTATCCATTCTGCACCAGTTAAAGTTTTGTTTGATTCTGGAGCTTCGCATTCATTTATATCGTCGAGAATAAGCAAAGAGCACAATTTGCACCGAGTAGACCTTAAGAGACCAATGGTAGTATATTCACCCGGGGGAGATGTAACCATACCCCATGCATGCATCAATGTACCCATTCGGATCAAGGACGTGGTATTCCTGTCCAACCTTATGGTCTTGCCACCCCAAACCTTGGACATCATACTAGGAATGGATTGGTTAACCAAAAACCAAGGGGTACTAGACTGTGGACGAAAAGAAGTTACCTTATCTACCCCATGGGGATCACCGATGACAGTAGCCATGGATCAAGACCCTATGCTCTGTGACCGAGCTACGGGAATATTCATCATGTTACCCGTAGTTGGAATGCCAGTAATCCAGGACTACCCGGATGTATTTTCTGAAGAACTACCAGGAATGCCCCGACCGAGACATAGAGTTCATTATTGACCTCATGCCTGGCACCGCCCCCATAGCTAAGAGACCCTACCGGATGCCGGTGAACGAATTGGAGGAACTTAAGAAGCAGATAAGGGAACTGCAAGAGAAAGGCTTCGTACGCCCTAGTTCTTCACCGTGGGGAGCCCCAATACTATTTGTTAAGAAAAAGGACGGAAGCATGAGAATGTGCATAGACTATCAGTCATTGAATGAGGTTACCATTAAGAACAAGTACCCGTTACCTCGAATCGATAACCTATTTGATCAGCTCAAGGGAGCCCAAGTGTTCTCAAAGATCGATCTTCGATCTGGATACCATCGGCTGAAGATTCGGACTGAGGATATACCCAAGGCTACGTTCTCTACACGCTACGGCTTGTACGAGTTCACAGTAATGTCTTTTGGACTGACCAATGCCCCGGCCTACTTCATGAACCTCATGAACAAAGTATTTATGGAATATCTGGACAAGTTCGTGGTAGTGTTCATTGATGATATCCTCATCTATTCCATGGATGATGAAGAGCACGCAGAACATCTACGCCTGGTACTAGAGAAGCTGCGAGAGCACCAACTATATGCCAAATTCAGCAAGTGTGAATTCTGGCTTAAGGAAGTAGCTTTTCTTGGACATGTAATCTCAGCAGGAGGCGTAGCAGTAGACCCCGCCAAGGTCGAAGCTGTTACCAAGTGGAAAGCACCCCAGTCGGTAACAGAAATTAGAAGTTTCTTGGGATTGGCTGGATATTACCGGAGGTTTATAGAAGGATTTCCTAAGATAGCCCGACCCCTGACCCAACTATTGAATAAGAAAAAGAAGTATGCATGGACTGAGCAGTGTCAACAGGCATTTGACCAGCTCAAACAAAAGTTAACCACCGCCCCGATCTTAGTCCTATCGGACAACCGAAAAGACTTCGTTATATACTGTGATGCATCTCGACAAGGATTAGGAGGCGTGTTGATGCAAGATGGAAAGGTTGTGGTTTATGCCTCAAGGCAACTGTGACCTCATGAGGAGAATTATCCCATCCATGACTTAGAATTGGCCGCAGTGGTGCATGCCTTGAAGATTTGGAGGCACTACCTGATCGGAAACCACTGTGATATATACACAGACCACAAGAGCTTGAAGTATTTCTTTACCCAGACAGATCTTAACCTAAGCCAGAGAAGATGGCTGGAACTAATCAAGGACTATGACCTAGGCATCCATTACCACCCTGGTAAGGCCAATGTTGTAGCTGACGTTTTGAGCCGCAAAGCCCAGTGCAACCAATTAAGGATGGAATGTATGGCCAACGAGCTTCAAGAAGAGATGGCTCGGCTTAACCTGCAGTTGATTCCTCATGGACAACTGAGTTCGCTGGGGATACAACCTCTCCTACGAAGTCAGATTAAGGGAGCCCGGAAGGATTGTGAGGAAGCCCAGCTAATCAAGGAGCGCATGGCTGAAGGACTAGCCAAGGAATTCACGACCGACGACGATGGAGCCCTATGGTATCGTAAAAGGATTTACATACCGGAGAAAGGCGGATTGAGGAAGCTAATCTTAAAAGAAGCCCATGAGTCAGCATACTCGCTACACCCGGGCAGCACCAAAATGTACCAGGATTTGAAAACGGAATACTGGTGGCCCAACATGAAAAGAGACGTAGCGGAATATGTGGCCGTATGTGATGTATGCCAATGAGTTAAGGCTGAGCATCAACGACCGGCAGGATTGCTGCAACCACTCAAGATCCCTGAGTGGAAATGGGATGAAATAGGCATGGACTTTATAGTGGGACTACCCAAAACTGCTACCGGATACGATTCCATTTGGGTGATCGTGGATAGATTGACCAAGACTGCCCGATTTATCCCGGTCAAGACTCGGTATAGCAGCGCAAATTGGCAGAATTGTACATGTCCAGAATTGTGTGCCTACATGGAGTACCCACAAGGATTGTGTCAGACCGTGGTACTCAATTCACATCTCACTTTTGTGATAAGTTTCACGAGGCGTTAGGAACTCACCTCGCCTTCAGTACTGCTTATCACCCTCAGACTGATGGACAAACCGAGAGGACGAACCAGGTCCTGGAGGACATGCTAAGAGCCTGTGCATTGGATTTCACTAAGGACTGGGAGAAATGCCTGCCCTATGCAGAGTTCTCCTATAACAATAGCTATCAGGCTAGTCTGAAGATGTCACCGAACAAGGCCTTGTTTGGATGAAGATGCCGAACTCTGTTGATGTGGTCGAAAACCGGTGAACGGGCCGTATTTGGACCAGACATCATTAGATAAGCCGAAGAGAAAGTTCGTTTGATAAGAGATCGGCTTAAGGTAGTCAGTCTCGGCAAAAGAGCTATGCGGACACTCGCCGAAGAGAGTTGGAATTCAAAATAGGTGACTTTGTGTACCTGAAAGTTTCGCCACTGAGAGGAACCAAGAGGTTCAAAGTCAAAGGAAAACTAGCGCCGAGATATGTTTGACCTTTCCTGATAAGCGCCAGAAGAGGCGAAGTGGCCTATCAACTGGACTTCCCGTGAAGATTTTGGACGAAGCTGAGAAAAACACTAGGACCAAAACATGGCGAATGTACAAGGTGCAATGGAGCAACAACACTGAAGATGAAGCCACTTGGGAAAAAGAGGACTTTTTAAAGACTGAGTACCCGAACCTATTCCGCGAACGGTAAGAAATCTCGGGGACGAGATTTATTGTTAACGGGGGTAGGTTTGTAACGCCCTGAAAATCGGAGAAATTAAAAACCAGAAATTAAAAATCGGAACTCATAAAAACTTTCTGCTTGTTGTTGCTTGATCGAGTTTTTGCTTCTTATTTGTCAGCTTGTTTGCATAAATTTATATGTGAGCGATTCATCTCGGTGTTTGAGAAAAACCAAATGATTTGGATTTCCGTTGGGGAGAAAAATCTCAGAGTTTAGAGTTGGGAATTTTAAAATAAAATAGGAGAAGGGTTGTGGATTTATGAAAATATATATTTGGGAACAAAACGTTATTTTGGTGATTGTGTAATATTGATTAGAAAATCAAATGGGCTATAAAATATTTTAGAGGATTTATATGAAGTCTAGAAATTAATTGGAATTAAAATTGTGATTTATGGAATTTAGGAAAAAGGATTAAATTAAATGGGTGAAATATATTTTTAAAGTAATAAAAGTGGGTGAAAAGTTTGAAAATATATTTTAAAACTAATTTTGGGAATATTAGATTTTTATTTTGAATTTTTAGAGAAAAAATGGGATTTGGAAAATTAGAAAATTAAAATCGGGGGAAAATCGGAAAACGCACTCTTCACACGTCACCAAGTGTTCGACCCGGCCCCGGCCTTGCCCCGCGCGCCCGCGCACGCCGCGCCCTGGCCCCGGCCTCGCTCCCGCCGCGCGTTGCCCGCCGTACCCGGCTCCGCCCTCGCTCCCGCCGCGCGTCGCCCGCCGCACCCTACTCCGCCCGCACTCGCCCTCGCCACGCCGCGCGTCACCCGCCCGTTTCGGCCCCGTGCCCGCGCGCGCCACGCGCCAACGCCACGCCTGGTCCCCGCCGTCACGCCCTCGTTCGCCGCGCCGGCCCCGCCAACCCGTGCGCCGCGTGCCCCTCCGTCGTACCGCCGCCTCGCCGGTCCCCTCTTCCCCCGTTTTCCCCCTCTCTTGCTGCACCTATAAACAGGGCCGAAGCCCCATCTCTTTCGCCCCACCTCGCCGCCGTCCTCCACCCCTCTCCCTCGCCGTTTTCCTCGCCGCAACCCTCGCCGCCGTGCGCCACCATCGCCGCAAGCCGCCGCAGCCGCGAGCGCCGTCGCCGCCGTGTGCCCGTGCTCCGCCGCCTCCCCTCGCCGTCGCCGTTGACCGCCGGTGAGTCCCCGAGCCGCCACCCCTCGCGCTAGCGCCTGCCGTCGGCCGAGACAGAGAGAGGGCGCTGGTCGAACAGGTAGGAGAGAGAGGAATTGGAAAAAGAAAAAGAAAAAAGAAGAAAAAGAAAAGAAATAGGAAAAAGGAAAAAAAGGGGAAAAATATGGAAAAATTATGGAAAATTAGGAAAAAGTATTTAGAAAATATTTGGGAAAATATTTGGGCAAAACTATATTGTTTTCTAGTGTATTTTCTTGGTGCAAATTGAGAAATTGAATCGGATTTTTGGAGATTTCATTTCGCGTCGTTTTAATCCGAAGTTTGTCTAGTTCTTTTCCACCAATAAAAATATGTTTCTTTTGGTGCTCGGACCTCCAAAACATCGAGCACAAGTTCCTTCGATTAGCGCTTTTTAAATTTATTTACTTAATTAAATTGGATCAACGCTTTGCGAAAACCCTAAAATCCCGAACCCGTTTTAAACCCAGATTTTATCCCAAAAACTCTCGTCCAAACTCGAGTAGAATTTTAGGCTAAACATTTGGAGTCATTTTTATGGTTCTTTTTTATCTCTCGGTATTTTATTGAATTCTGATCGAATTCAATTGATTTTTCGCACGTACGGATAGCAACCGAGGGAGCAAACAGTGACTACGTTGAAGACCCCGGCCAACAAGTGTGCGAGCAAGGCAAGTCAACACTTTCCTTTGAACATATTGATCCTACTTTGCAAAATGATGTTGATTTCAATTACAAATTGGATGCTATACACCAATGAGTACCTATGCTTGATATACCCTGCCTTAATGTTGAGTACCGTTAGAATTATTCTTTGTAACATTCGATGTGTTATGACCGAAGGCTAACTTCAGTAAAATGCTTACCCTGCTTATACTAGATTCTTGCATACTCATGATTTTACAAAGAAGCTTCGTGCTTGGGCAACTATCTTTGGGAAGGTAGTTGGAATACGACATGTGGAGATATGAGCGTCACATTGCCTTGATCATGATGAAATTAGTTTTGATGAAAAACAAAAAGTACAAAACCAATGTTTTGGACTGGGGCGGATGGATGGATTTGGGTGGATTTCAGGAAAGGCTAGTACCGCCCCAATGTTATTTTTTGGAGAAGGAATTAATTTGAGAAAGAGTATCAATGTCATAAGTATATATACTTGAGTTTTTCTTTTAGTCTTTGCACTTGTGAATATTTTGTATTTTAAATCGTTGAAATCATGAATCATTAATTTTGACTTGATCTTAATTGTAATGTTTTAGGTTCATGTTTTTACTCTAGTGCATGCTTGTTAATTAGCTAGTCACTTTTTCTACCTAGTTATTGCAAAACACGTACTTAAGTTACTTTTGATATAATGCAAAGATCTTCCATGCTTCTGATAATTGATGAACTCATTGTCAAAAGGGGGAGAACAAGGAAACAAATTGTGCATCATTTTCATATTCAAAGATGAATTTTCAAAGAAGACTTTTTAAATTTCTTGCATTCGAAATGCTTTTTGGGTCAAACCAATTGATTTTTGTTGGGTTTGCCAATGGTTTCATCAAGAGGGAGATTGTTGAATCAAATGAGTTTGATTTATATTTTATGTGATAAAACATGTGATTTGTGCTTTGAATCGAATGTGTGATATTTTGTGTGGCGGTTAGACCGGCCAGACAACGTCGGTCAGGCCGGTGTATGTGCACGGTCTGACCGGAGGTGTGTGTGCGGTCCGGCCGGGCGAGTCCGACTCACAATCGGTCGACCGACTTCGACTCGCGGTCGGACTCGACTCTCGGTCGGTCGAGACCGGCGCGGTCGACCGGCGATTCGATTTCGGTTTGATTTCTTGGTTTTGGATTGTTTCTTTGTGGATTTGATTTCTAGATGATTCCTATGCGTATGGTTACTGTTGACAAGCTAATATGAGTCAAGTTTGGACAAACTTGTGCTCAGTATATCGTTTCTTTGTCGTATATGTGCAGGTATCGCTTGAGGCCTCGGATAGTATTGCCGGTGTCGGATCAGAGTCGACTTGGGAGAAATAGACGTCCAGCACGCGGGATACTAAAAGTCTAGAGGATAATGCACATGAAAGATGGAGATTCTATATAGCATACGAGAGGGATCGTATGTGGAGTCGAATTTGGAAAGGAATCCGAATTCGGGAAGTTTGATTGAGATAAGGAAAGAGATGAGTTTATAGCTGGCAAGAGAGTGTTTCTTATGTGGATTAGGAGTCCTATTTGGTAAAAAATTCGTGGACCTACTCAATGTATAAATAGAGAGGGAGGGTGTGCCTCCTAGACATCGATTTCAAGAGAGAAATTTGTGAGAATAGCTAGGGTTTCGAGTTAGGTCGAGATTTTGGTGAGGAGCGCTGTTGTTGCACATTGTAAATACTTTTAGATGCAATAAAGTTGAAATAGTTTGATCTGCTTCTTCGAGAGTTCATCTTTCGGTGTTTTCTGAATCCCGACGGTCTAACCGCAGGTGTGCACGCGGTCTGACCGGAGGGTTGTGGCGGCGGTCCAACCGGAGGCTAGGTGGCGGTCTGACCGGCCAGGAGGGACGGTCTGACCGGCATAGGTAAGGTGGTGTGACCGGCGGCGGCTTCAACAACTTCTGTTTGTTTTCGTTTTGTGGATCGGTTTCATCGGTAAAAGGTAAATCTTTTAATTCCGCAAAAGATTTGTTTTTTGGTTTTTCCTACCATTCACCCCCTCTGGTAGGTTTGTTTGGTCTTGTTCGATCCTACATATACCTCATAACTAACATAGTCTCAAGAATCAGAAAAGCCTCATCATTGCTAATCATAAATTTATCTTTTAATCAGTTTAATCATTTCAATTTTTTATTGCTAAAATGATATTGAGTTATATACCACTGTAGGGATGAAAGAAAACAACGCAAAATGGACTGGTGAACCTTCTATCCTCTACATAAAATGTCAATTTTTCCTCCAACACTTCTTCACAACTGTGAAGTTCTCAAATTTGTCCTCAGTTTGAAGCAATCATATGCACGGACTGGGATGCGTCAGGAATATGCATCTTTCTTATGCTTCCAAATCATCTCAGGGATGCAAACGATGGTGTTCTGCTAACCAGAGTTTCCACCTTTGAGAGGGCTGCATATTTAGCTAATCACTATCACAGGGAACAGGTAATCTTTTTTCATCTTCCTGTTGATTTCAAAGAGATTGCAGTGCTGTAGTGGAAGCTGTGCTCTACCTTGAATGTACGAAAAACGGAATTAGAGAGCAATACATAACCCTTTTAGATTCAAATTGATGATCTAATGTAATTCGTACTCAAGCAATTCAAAGATTCCAGCAGAGCCTAAAGCATCAATCTTAATAAACAAGTAATTTTAAAAGATTGAGAGAACATTGTGTAAAATCAAAGTGTTTTGATTATTAATTTGTGATGAATAATTAGCATGATACATAATTGGTTTTGATATTTGGTGATTATTAGTAAAGTGGTGTTGCTCTTTGTATGGAGCCAGTCAGACCGGGCAAGGAAGGCCGGTCAGACCAGCATGGTATGTGTGTTAACGGCAAATTTTGATAATTACCATTAGTCAAGACAATAACATTGGGACGGATAGATGGATTTGGGTGAATTCCGGGAAAAGCTAGTACCGTCCCTTTGTCGAGCGAGACCTCTCCCTCTCCCTCCCGTGTCTCTGCGCCACCTCCAACCCGCGTGTGCGTCGCCGCCCTCTACAACGCGTGCCGCCCCCGCCCTCTGCATCGCGCACTGCCGTCGCCTTCTGCCACGCGCATCACCACCAGGCCGCGCGCGCGCCACTGCCCCTTTGGCCTCTGCCTCGTGTAGTCGCGCTGCTACTAGACTGGCGACCACACTAGCTAGCTGCTGGACCATCTCGGTAAGTTGCATTGCAGTAGACAGTAGTAGATTTTACTGTTGGATTTTGATTTGAACCTGTGATGACTATCTTAAAAAAATCTTTCAGGAATTAGGATGTTAAGCTGCTTATTGAAGATGTTGGGACACTGAAACCATCTTGTGTGTTGTTCCACGTGTTCTTGACCGGATATTTTCTGGTAATGGGCTCTTGAAGTGTACTTTTATTCCAATTCCAAATGAGTTAATGACTCACTTTTCCTCTAAAAATCCATCGTACCAAAGTAGGCCTTAGAGACTTATTTGGAATAGGGGAATTTTGAGTGAATTCTTTTAAGTATAGGGGCAAGGTTTATATATATGTGAGAAAAAATACATCACAAACTAAGAAAAATATATCTAGACAAGTCGGTCGACTAATTCCGACTAATCGCTGACTAGCGACTAGCGACTTCTTGAACATAGTGCATAGGCCACACCTCGCCGATCACCTTCGCTGTCGGCCATGTCTCCACTCCGCACTCCCTTCTGGCAACCTCTTCATGTTGCCGTCCTCTCCAAGCGCCGACACAGATGCGTTGCCTTCGGCCACGCGGATGCTAGATCCAAGCAAGTGCCTGCCGAATTTGGGCGTGCTTCTTCTTTTTTTGTTTTTTGTTTTTTCTCTTTTTTTTTATTTTCTTTTTCTTTCTTTTATTTTCTTTTTTTATTTTTACCTTTTTTTCTCTTTTCTCTATTTTTTCTTTTTTTCTTCTCTTTTTTTTCCTTTCTGAGCTTGGGCAGGCACTGACCAAGCAAAGCAGAGATGACAGCCGCTCCGTCCAGCAGCCGCCTCTTCAGGTTCCTGTCGCCGCACTGGTTCCTCTGGGAAGGAGGGCCATCGCACCCTTGCCCGCACTCGCTCCCACGCCCTTGCTGTGGTCGGGGAAAGGAGGAGAGGCATCTCTGTCGCAGCGCCATTCGTAGCCAACATCGGAGGGGTACAGGGATGGTGGAAGGCGAGGCTCAGGTGGCAAACTCGTTATCGAAGTGGACCTCATCGGTGATGTCGAGGAACGGTGTCGCCGCGTCCACCTACTGATCTCAACTAGATTGCAGTTCTACCTTGGAAGGAGTGCTCTTTGACATACACAAAAGGACTCAACTTAAGGTGCAATTTTTCCCAGCTAATTCCCAGATTGAAAAGGAGCTTAAACCATCATATATATGATCTCGATAGAATGTAATTTAAACAGATAGAGATCACACCATCGAAACACGAAATTCAAGAGAGAACTGGTGATATCTATTGCTGGTTTATCTGCTCCTTTGTTCTAACGCGTCCAAGTAGTCTAGCTGTCCAACATGAAGCTATCAAGAGCAGGATTTTAAATTTCATAGAGCCATAGTATTTTAGGGTGCACTGAATCTTCGATAATTTCGGTCCAAAATTATTGTGGACCCTGGAAGAACACAGTTAAGGATGAACAATAAAGTACAGAACTTGGCCAGTCTATATGTTGCATTGTGATGATCAATTTTCATGTATAGTTAACATTTCGAAGTACTTGATCAAGGTTATGATTATCAAGCTTGTAAATAATGGTGACATAGGATCAAACATCTGGCATCTGCCAGATTGTAGGCTTGATTCTTTTATTCTGTGTTAGACGTTAATCTACTTGCTGATTTAAATCAATATAATGCGTTGTCACTACCACATACTTCACTGAAGAGTTTTAACTTGTAAGGCTGACGTAATCTTTTCATTTTTTTATATCTATGTGAAGATTAGTTGCAAATTTCTTCTTGCATTCATCATGTGAGATAGGGATCAAGATCTCTAAACTGAAGACCCTAGATATATAAGTGAGATTGTAGGTTCAATTCACTTCACATATATACCAATATGTAATGGTAAGCTCCTCATGCACGCAGGCTGCCTGTTCTTACTGGCGATTGGCCACTATATGACTTGGGCGGAATCTTGGCCACTATAGTTAGGGATGATGAGCGATGATATGCTGCTTATGGTCTGTCTCGTTTTGCAGCGTCAGCTTACAACCACTGAACTACTGGTTGTTTGCACACTGGCGAGGCTAGCTTAGCTGTCCATACTCTGCTTACAGCTGATGCATCTGAAGCTTGCGGTGTTCATTATGTTGAAAAGGATCTTAATTAATATATATGTTTGCAGAATACAACATCCTGAATTGAGTCCGTCCTCTTACATGCGCACTCTCTGAATTAACACTTGCAACACATGCCTGTTGGTACGAGAATTGGGCGAGGATGAAGTCCATCGTGCAAACCTTCCCGATTCGTATGAGTTTTCAAACCATACACATTCCTAACAATTATTGCCCCACCATGATCTATACTATTATAAAAGATATTAGTAATGGTGGTGATTCTGTCACCATTAATATTTTTGCATTTCTTCTGAATTAGTCTCTGATATTTTCTGATATTATACAATAGTCTAATATATGTTTGATAAATACGATATATTTAAATAAGCAAACAAATAATACTTAGCATATTTAATAAAAAATAATCCTTAGCATATTATTTTATTTTACCCATAGTAAAGCATGAATATTTTGCTAGTATTATATTATAGATATTTTTATATATTTTGGATCGACAATATGTCCCACAGCGATTCTATACCCTATAAAAGAATAGAAAGCCCATACAAAATGAACAATATTAACTTTTCCTACAGCAAGGCTACTTCTAAAAACCGCTCATTAGAATATGTTCGAAAGGGACATGAAGGACCGCCTCCGTCACTACAGCACAATCCTTAAAGGGAGATGACGATCACCGGTCATTAGCATGTAGTGGGAACTGTGCTCCAGCTGTTTGATCCACATGAAAGGTATTAGAGAGCCATTTCATTGCCCATTTAGATTAGAATTGAAACGTCTAATATAATTCACCCCAACAAATTCACAGATACATATGGAGCCTATTTAAAACATCATACATAATCTTAGAAGGCAAGTACTTTTTATATAGATAGAGATCCCACCATATGTAAAAACACAAAAATCAAGGGAGCATTGGTATTGTTTGTTGTTGATTTGTCTGCTACTTTGATTTGTCCTAAAACTTTCAAGTAGGCTAGCTGTCCAACATGAAGGTATCAAATTTTAGAGTGCCAACTCTCAAAAAACAAAAAAGAGAGACAAAGCGTTTCAATGGGAACTGATATTACTGGAATTTCGGTCCTAAATTGTGAACCGTGGAAGAACACTGTCACGGATGATTTGTGAACCATGAAACTAGGCCAACATATATTGGACAGGGCATAAAAAATAATATAGTGAATGGTCAAACATAATGAACATACGTAGTTGATCAAGGTTTATATTATCAAGCTTCTAGATAAGGGTGGGCCAACCATCTGTCAAACTTCAGGTTTCATTATTTTTTTCCGTGTCAAACATATACCTATTTCATGTTGCTAAATTATCGTAGTTTAATGTGGGATGTGCATGTTTCCACAGCGATGTATTGTAACTGAGTGTTGTAACTTGTAAGGGTAAATTAAAATATGTATTTGCATTTGTACACTTATATTTAGTTACTTACACATTTTGTCCTTGTGCCTGTGATGTCATGCAGATGTGCAGCAGGTCTGGGGGTTGTTGCACACCTGCTCACTGAATACACTCAACTACGGACAACCACTAAATATCTTAGACTTAACACCCTAGCATAACCACGTACACATATCGGTGACTTGTAGGGTGGCCTGTTTTCTGATAAGAAATAATCAGATGATAAGACAGATAATGTAGAAGCTACTCATCACCTCATGCGTAAAGCAACATATTCTTTGTTGGAACTTGGCCAGTATGACTCGAGTAAAAGAGAGTCAAATAGGATTGGGAGGAATCTAGGAATTGAAAATTCCCAATAAGCCATGTTTGTGGTAGATCCTATTCATGTTTTGTGGTAGCTAAGGTTCTTTTTGTTTACTTGCTCCAACATATATAGCCTAGCTAGACCCCCCCAGACATTGTTGGAAACAATAGGCAGATAAACGATGAAGAAGACAAATCAATTACGAAGACACAAGATTTTAACGTGAAAAACCCTTCTAAAGTAGGAGAGAAAAAACCACGGGTGTCAGCCAGTAAAACTCCACTATATTAGATGAGGTTACAGAGCGCCAGAGATTTTCAATCTAGAACTCATATCCCGTTCGGCGACATACAGGAAGTATATATAGAGATAGAAACCTAAAAGACGACGATCCGTATAGGGGGCTCCACCCCCCTCCCGCACCCCCAGTGACGGATCTAGAAATGGTCTCCACCTCGGGCTAACTAATACAAGTCTACAACACACACCGGCTGTCACGTGACAAATTCATCTTTCGGTTTCTTAAGCCTTGTAAGCGCTTTAGAATTTTTCATCTTTAATCGATGCAAACAAATCCAGCATTAACTACACTGCTTCAACTCTAGACAAACATGTACCACATCCATGATTAAATTTGAAACATTTACAACTTCCATGATTAAATTCGAAACTAAATTATGGCAAGCTAGTAGTTGGTATAACTTCATGCATACGAACTGCGAACAGATCAATGAATTCTTTTTCTTCTATGGCAATTTTTTTGAAGTTAAAAAAGCACAGCTCACACGATGCACAAGCAGTTTAACCATGCAGCGTAAGATGAGGCAGAAAAGATCTCACTCACCTCAAGAACAGGGTCGCTGCACCAGATCCAGCACGCGCCGACGAAGGAGCGGGGAGAAGGGGACGACGCGCCGGCTACTCCTCGGGCTGCTCCTCATGGGCGTGGAGAAGAAGGATCGAGGCGGGTTGGCCGGTCTCGGCGAGCGTGTCGATGCCACCGCCGGCGACCATGCCCCACCGCCGCCACCCATCCGCGCGCACCCTGCAGGCTGCCGGCAGCCAAGCAAGAAGCGAAACCCTAATGGAGCAATTCATCCACCGATCCGAGCAGTGGCACTCGAGGCGCAAGGGCGTGGGGGCGCGGAGGCAGCCACCGCCCGCGACGAGGGAGCAGGGCATAGGCGTCAAGCGCGGGGCGGCCTTGGCTTGCGGTGGCGGCCGCGGGTGTCGGGTACGGCCGTCTCAACGCCGCATCCCCGCAGCGCCGCCCGCACCTCCCTACCATGGAGCTCGACGACGGCACGGCAGGAGGAGGAGCGGGGCGGCGGCCGCGGCGAGGGTGGCGCGTGCGCCGGCGCGGGCTCGGGCGGCGGATCCTGCGGGCGAAGAGCAGCGGACAGGGCGTGCGGGGGGAGCAGCTGAGCAGGGGCGACGCCGACCTGAGGGTGGGATGCGGGTGACAGTGAGGAGCTAGGGTTTTCATTGGGCCAAATAGGTTATTTGGGCTGTAATTTTAAGGGAAGCTATTGGACCATATGTGAATTTTGTAGGGGGGCTATTGGGCCGTATCTGAGTTTCTCTTCATTTTTATTCTTTATTTTTATACAGTAACCGAGCCTCGCCCCGGGCTACAGCCCAGGTAGCCCGAGGTCCAGATCAGCCCCTGCGCACCCCCCCTAGGCGTCCCTGGGTTCGAGAGTAAAACCCTAGTTGGCCACTTCGGCCTCTACGAAGAACTTGAATTCCTCCTCAATGTGAGTCAGGAATATGCATCTATCTTATATTTGCGCATTGTTACATGGATGCAAATGATGATGGTGTGCATCTCATGAGCATTCCAGGTTTCCAACTCTTGGGACAGCTGCTCCTTGGCTCATCATTCTGTTGTGGGCCAGAGCGTGATTGTTCATCTTCCTACTCATCATAACCATATCACAGTGATGTAGATGAACATCTGCTATCTGATATACACAAAAGGAATTGGAATGCAATTCATTTCCTCTTTAGATTTGAATTGTAGGTCCATTTCATCCCAGCATATTCAGATATCCAGACGGAGCGTAAAGCATAATATATACCTATGATCACAATAAGCAAGTAATTTAAATTTATAGAGATAACACCATATGTAGGAATACAAAAATCAAGGTAGCATTGGTAAAAACTTGCAAGTAGCCAAGCTGTCCAACATGAAGCTATCAAGAACTAACAGGATTTTAAATTTCAGAGAACCAAAGCGATTCAGGGGGTTACAGGGGTTACCAAAATGTCGATAATTCTGGACCAATATTATTGGGAACCCTGCAAGAACACTGTCAATAATAATCAATGAAGCATGAAACTTGGCCACTCTATGTTGCATCATATATATACAGTTAACGTTTCAAAATTCATGATCAACATTCTTATTCTTAAGCTTGTAAATAAAGGTGATATAGGACCGACCATTTGTCAGATTCCAGATTGATTCATTTATTCTGTGTTAGACGTCAATCTACTTACAGATTGATCACAATTTGGAATAAAATGTGTTGTCACTGCCACACTCTGCACTGAGAGCTGTAAGGATGCATATAATCTTTGCATCATTTTTATATCTTTGTTATATGGATAGTTGCAAATTTGTTCTTGCACTCGTCATGTGATGCTGATGTGCAGCAGCACTGGAGCTTCCACATGCTCACTGAATGCGGTCGGCTACAGATAGGTATCAATTATATATCTGAAGTTCTGAACTGAAGGCACTAGAACCACCATATATATCAGTGAGTTGTCGGTTCAATTCACTTCACATATGAAGAATCTAGGAACTAATGTCTTGATCCGGTGGCCATTCAGGAAGAGTACGGGATCAAGAGCTATTTGAAAGAAAGATGTCACGGCATATTTATAGAGCCCTGCTCTGTACTGGTAATAGAAAACAATTTGAAACACTAATCTCATTTGATCAAAGATTTATATCTACTTATATTATCATCCTGATTAGCAGTAATAGAAATATAAAAATGCATTATTATAAAAAATAGATATGAAGAGGTATAATCACCATTTAGCAGTGACTAAATTTTTTTGCTTTTTGATGGAATATAAGCGATGCTAGCGCAATAGATGACCATATATATCGATCGGAAAAAACATAAATAACAAAGCTACCCCTAATCACTGTATTAATAATTACTGATTTATCTTAATAACGAATGGTTCAGATTATTATACTATCAGTAGAGAGCATCAAACATCGCTGTAGGAACTAGAAAATCAGTGTAGCATAGGTATACCAGTTTGTTCTAGCCAAAATAAGCTAGCCGTCTAGCATGAAGCTTTGAAGCTCTCTGTCAAGTCTCAAATGCATCACTCGTTACTAATCAGAAGTATGAAACTTAGCAAGTCTATGTTGCATGGGATTGTGGTGCACCGGAAAAATATAATGACTAGTTATCATGCTTAGAGCTTCAAAACAATTGACTAACTTTCCTACTATTGTGAATGGATGTGAGTGTGCTGTAGGGCAAATTATCTGTCAGATTCCAGTTTCCAGACGTCATATTTGAGCATCTAACAAATGTCGACATACTTGCTGACAGGGTCCACAGTTTTGGAATGCAAAAATATTTCTTGGCGACCAAAATTTAGGCTCTGTTTAGATCCACCTCCAAAACTTTACACCCTGTCACATCGAAAGTTTGAACACATAAATGAAGTATTAAATATAGACTAAAAAAATAACTAATTGCACACTTTGCATGTAATTTACGAGACGAATCTTTTAAGCCTAATTAGACTATGATTTGACAATAAAGTGCTACAGTAAACTTGTACTAATGACGGATTAATTAGGCTTAATAAATTTGTCTCGTCATTTACAGACGGATTCTGTAATTTGTTTTTTTATTAGTCTATGTTTAATACTTCAAATGTGTGTCCAAAGCATTGATGTGTCATTTTGGCCAAAAATTTTTCAGGATCTAAACACACCCTTAGGAGATTTTGGGTCAGGAAAGAATTTTCGTACCTATCACCGTTTACTGATTATGCGCAATCCAAGTGATGTAGAAGCATGTAGGATCGAACAAGACCAAACAAACCTACCACAGAGGGTGAATGATAAAAAAAACCAAAACCCCAAAAAAACTTTTAACGAAAATAAAAGTTATCCTCGAATCAACGGAGTTCTCGACGTAGTCCTGTCGTCGCCGGTCAAACCGCTCTCCTATCGTCAGTCAGATCGCCGTTACCGCGCCAGTAAGACCGCCGAAACACCTGCGGTCAGATCGTCGCTTTCCCACCAGTCAGACTGCCTCCTAGCCTGCGGTTAGACCGTTGGGATCCAGAAACACCGGTAGATGACAAACTCAAAAAAGTAGATTAGAACTTTTGACTTTATTGCATCAACTAGTGTTTACAAAATGCAACAAAAGCACTTCTCACCAAAATCTCGACCTAACTCGAAATCCTAGCTATTCTCTCAACTTTTCTCTTGTAAAGCGATTAATCGATATCTAGGAGGCACACCCTCCTCTCTGTTTATACACAAAGTAGGTCCACGAATTCCTCACAAATTAGGACTCCTAATCAACATAGGAAACTCACTCTTGCCAGCTTTCACCTCATCTCTTTCCTTATATCAATCCATCTTTTCAAATCCGGACTCCCTTCCAAATTCGACTCCTCTTTCCATACACACACGATTTCTCTCGTATACCATATGGATTCTCCATCTTCCACGTGTATTGCCTTTTAGTATCCACGTGATCTCTTGATCTCTGGACGTCTACTTCTTCCAAGTCGACTCTGATCCATCACCACCGACAACACTATCTCGAGGCCTCAAGCGATACCTACACATATACAACAAAAAAACCATATTACGAGCACAAGTTTGTCCAAACTTGACTCACATTAGCATATCAACAGTAACTGTACGCATATGAACCATCTAGAAGTCAAATCCACGAAAAAACAATCCGTAACCAAAAAGATAAACCAAAACCGAACACAGTCTGTCCGACCAACCATGAGTCAGAGTCGGCTGGTCTAACTGTGCGCGCACCACCGGTTAGACCGTGCGCATACCTCTGGTCTGATTGGTCGTGCCTGGTCGGTCTGACCGCACAACAAATCACTAATGTTTCATCACACAAAATATAAATCAAACATATTTGATTCTACAATCTCCCTCTTGATGAAACCATTGGCAAACCCAACAAAATCAATTGGTTTGATGATTTATGAAGTAATCTAAAAAGCAATGCTAACGCCAAAAAATTCCAAAGAAAAAACTCTCATTTTTGAAAAGAAAGAAAATCAAAGAAAAATCAAAGAAAATCCTTTGAATATGACATTGAATATGACAAGATGCACAAATGCACAAATTGTTACTTTGCTCGTGTTCTTGTTCTCCCCCTTTTGACAATGAGTTCATCAATCGTAAGCATGGAAGAGTATTGCGTTATATCAAAAGTAACTCAAGTACATGAGTTGCAATAACAAGGTAGAAAAAGTGACTAGCTATTTAACAAGCATGCACTAGAGTAAAAAGCATGAACCTATAATTACAATTAAGATCAATTCAACATTAATGATTCATGATTTCAACAATTCAAAATGCAACATATTCACAAGCGCAAAGACTGAAAGAAAAACCCAAGTATATATACCAATGACATTGATACTCTTTCTCAAATTAATTTCTTCTCCAAAAATAACTAAGAGAACTTTTAGCTCTTTATTTTTTATACTTTTTTCTCAATTATTACGGGTACGTCCTTGTCGTCAAGACTGTTTCCAAGGATTTGGCACCCTTTTTTTATCTCACCGCGAATACGTCCTTGTCGTCAATACTGCTTCCAAGGATTCGATATTCATTTTTTCTCATATAAATAAGGATTTTATGTACTCATGCGATGATTGGAACAAAAGGATTAATATGAGGAATAAAAACTCATAAAGCATATATAAAAGCATTAATTATTCAAACTAAGCACTTGCTTCAATATTGCATATTTCATTAATTCGAGTAAAAGAAGTATGTGTCATATATCATATCACTTAAAAGCAATATCATAAGCTCATATGACTACTAAAATGCACACAAGCTAATATAGTAATCAAATTATCTAACAAGCATTGCTAGCAAACACTAGAATATACTAAAGATATAAAACACAGCTCTTCCACCTTTTATTCTATTTTTCCTTTTCTTATTTTTTATCACACCATGCATGAATTGAAACATGAATGCAAAAGAAAAACAAAAGAAGAAAGAAAATATGCATGCAGCAAAGAGCCAACAACTCTCCCTCTCAATTAATGCCAAAGGATGAATAACACCCAATTCTCCCCTAAGCAAAGCAAAACGAGAAGAATCCAACGGTTTAATAAAAATATCTGCAAGTTGCAACTTCGTATCCACAAATTTCAATTCAATATCTCCCTTTTCAACATGATCCCTCAAAAAGTGAAAACGAATGTCAATGTGCTTAGTGCATGAGTGTTGTACATGATTCTTAGCAATATTTATAGTACTAGTATTATCACAAAAGAGAGGAACTTTATCAAAAGTAAGACTATGATCTCTCAAAGTTAAAATAAGCCAAAGAATCTGAGAAAAACAACTAGCAGCAGCAACATATTTAGACTCAGTAGTTGATTGAGCAACATTTGATTATTTTTGAGAAGACCATGCAATCAAAGAAGTACCAAGAAAAAGACATATAACACTAGTACTCTTTCTATCAATTCTACAACCTCCAAAATCCGCATCCGAATAACCACTCAAGCATATAGAAGAAGAAGTGAAATACCAAATTCAAATTTCAAGAGTATGTTTCAAATACCTCATGATGTGTTTCATAGCTTGACGATGCGATGTAACACCACGAAAATCGAAACTTAAAAATCAAAATTCAAAATTCGGAGCTTACAAAATGTTTTGGAATTATTGCATCTTGTCGTAAAATTTGCCTCTTATTCGCAAGTTTTTGTTGCGTGTTATAAATAATGATTATTCTAAAAGGCAAAAAAGTCAAAAAAGGGTTTCGAAAACACTAAAAGGAAAAGAAATTACAAAATAAATAATAGAAATACAAGTTATAAAAATATACAATTGGAAAAGCTATGGTTGACAAAAATTTACTTTTGGAATCAAAATTTCATTTTTGGGAAAATATAAAATAAGTATTTAATTATAAATAAAGAAAGAATATATATATAAATATGTATACAAATAAAAATAATAACGTTGGATAAAAGATTAAAAATTTAAAAATTAATAAAATTTATATTTGGGCCAAAATTATATTTTTGATTTTATGGGTGAATGCAAAAGGAAAAAAATAATAATAATAAAAGAAAATTGGAAAAAGAAAAGGGCACTCTTCACCTAGGGCGCTAGGTGTTCGACCCGCGCGCCGGGCCCCGGCCCCCTCTCTCCGCCGACGCCCGACGCCGCGCCACGTCGGCTTGCACCGCACCCATCCCCACACATGCACGCGTGCGCCGCCGCGCGCCCGCCGTGCCGCGCACGTGCCGCCTTGCGCCGTGCGCCGCCATCGCCATCGACGCCGTTTCGCGCGCTGCCGCTCGCCGCCTACACTGCCGTGCCTCGTGCCCCGCGCGCGCACGCCGCGCCGGACCCCTCCTTGTGCCCGCACCACGCGTCGCCGACGGCACGCTGCCCCCCCCCGCCCACGCCCTCTCTCCTCCCATGCGCAGCTACAAATTCCCCTCCCCACCTCTCTTCCTCCCCACGCCATTTTTCCCTCTCCTCTCTTGTCCCCGCCGTGCGACACCGGGTGTCGCCGCCGCACCGTCGCCGCCTTGCGACGCGTCGCCGTCGCCACCTAGCACTGCCGCCGTCGCCGCCGCGCTGTGCCGGTGAGTCCCTCTCCCTCCTCTTCGCCCCTTGTTCCGGCTCAGCCGAGCCGAAGGAAAGAAGAGAGAAGAAAGGAAAAGAAACAGAGGAAGGGAAGAAAGGAAGAAGAAGAGGGACGAAAAGAAAAAAGAAAAGAGAAAAACAGAAGAAAATAAGAAAAATATTTTGGAAAAATATTTGGGGAAAATTTTAGAGTAAAAATATATGTCCTTTTCTTGGAATAAAACCTTATTTTTGAAATTGATTTAAGAATGAAATATTAATTATCGCCTAGATTGAGTTATTTAATTATCGCTCTAGCAATTTTATTATAATTTAGTTTATTATTAGATATTAGTTTTGTCATAGGAATTTTCTAACACTTAAAGTTCTAAATGGTGACAAACTCTAGCGTGATATTATTTTGGAATCTAATTAATTCAAACCCCGGACTTGTCGGTCCACTAAAATTGATAAAACTTGGATTCTACATCTCTTTTCCGGAGTAATATTTTCAAAATTATCAACCACTATTTCTTTTGCTAAATTGAAATAAACTAACTCGAGTGATACCACACTATAATAAATTAAATCAACAAAATTGCAAAACTTCAAATTATTATAACCCGCTCGTTTTAGCTCGGATTTCGTCGAAACTCGAACCTAAATTCATCTAAAAATATCCTAGTTTTAGGAGCCGCTTTTGCGAATTATTTGGCTTTGGTGATTTTTATTTGAATTCTAATCGAATTCAATCGGATCTCTCGCACGTATGCATATAGTCCGAGGGAGCAGCTGAGTACGTTGAAGACCCAGGACAACAAGGTTGCGAGCAAGACAAGTCATCATTACCTTTGAACATATTGAACCCGCTTGCGAACTTATGTTTGTTTAAAATCAAAAATGCATACACATATGAACTCCCCTACTTGTTATATGCCATGCCATGACATTGATCACCTGTATATATATTCTTTGTAACCTACGACATGACGTGTCCGAAGGAAATCTTCGGTATAGCTTAGCCATGCTAAATTAGATTCTTGCATATTCATATTTATCAAAGGCTATATGCTTGGGCAACTACCTTGGGGAAGGTGGTTGATATTCGACATGTGGAGACATGAGCGCCGCCTTGCCTTGACAATGATGACATGAATCTTTGATGAAAAGTAAAAATACAAAACCAATGTTTTAAACTGGGGCGGATGGATGATTTGGGTGGATTCCAGAAAAGGTAAGTGCCGACCCTGGTCAATTAAGGACCGAGCCATGAGATAGCCGGGAAACGAGCCAGTACAACCATACTTCTCGAATGGGTATAGACCTAGCGGAGTAGATAGCCGAGCAGAGGCGGTACCCCTGCATAGTGGTTCTTATGTAGGAGATGACGCTGAGGGCCTATCGGCGGGGGCTTACCGCTGGTGGGTAACAAAATTGAGATTGGACTTAACTACAACAGAAGGAATGAGTAAGTTTTCCCCTTGCCCCGGGAGCGCCAGAACTCCTCACACTGCTAGAAAATGACGGCTAGATTGCAAGAGGATTTAGGTTCATGGAGCGGGTACTGCCAAAGTAAGGTTATTGAAAGCTTTGTCGTGACCGTCTCATGTGTTGGGACGTAGGCTCATTTGTTGGGCAGTCACAGAGTACGGGTAAAGTGTACATCCACTGCAGTGTGAGTGAATCAATCTATTCGAATAGCCGTGCTCACGGATATGGAGCATCGTGACAAGATTTTCGCTTGGCTAGACTCTAAACTTTAAAATGATGGGATGGGCTTGCATGATGATTTTTATGTGCTGGTGGATCAACTTCTCGAAAAGGCGAGAAGGGGTAGACCCCCAAAAAATCATGACGATCCGGTGGCGGGAAGCTATCCTTGGAATCACAATGGATGGTGGACAGAACCATCGCCGATTTAATGAACTATGGAAATAAAACTTGATCAGGCTTAGGTCTTAGGTTTGTGAAAAGAATTGCAAAACTGGCTTTATGCAAAGGAACCACAACCATTCTTTGGTCATCCCCTATCATATGCATCCTTGTTGTGGTGACTTGCTGAGTACGGTTGGTACTCACCCTTGCTTACGCACAAACATTCAGATGTGGGTGATGAAGACCCTGAAGACCCGTACGCGTACTACCAGGAGAGTGTGGAGGATGATGGCGTCCAGTAGGTCTTAGCTCTGGTCGTTGCCTGTGGCAATGGCGTGCCACTGCCTTATCTAAACTTTGTTTTTGATTGTATTCCGGACCGTTTGGTCCTATGTTCTAGACATTGCCTTCGGGTTCTATATTGTAATATTATGTGTAAGTCGATGGATGTATCGTGCACTGGATGATGCAGCAATGTATTCGTGGGTACCAAACTACTCGATCCGGAAAAATGGTGCTATGAACGTGGTTGATTCCTGTTACAAAAACGGGGGTCTACAGAGCTAATATGAGAGCGTGCGACTGTAGGATAAGACCAATGGCGCCCTACCCCTTTATAGCTGGCTAAAGGGAGAAATCCCCATCTAGGATTATTTCAAAAATAAAAACATTATGTCTATAAAACAAAATATGTTTTCCCTTATACTCTTATCTCCTTATCTCCTTATAAAATTTGTTTTGCTCTCTCTTCCCCCTGACTCTTGAGTCCTTGCAAACCGATTTGCCAAATTTCTCTCCTTCCCCTCAACTCTCTAGTTGCTAAGCACGGAGCACCATCCGGAAGCCAAGTCATGTCGAAGCTTCAAGCAAGACGATCAAGCCAAGCGGCTCCGAGTCAGCGCTTTCTGAGGATCAAGCGATGTTTTCTCAGAGCTCACCTAAAACCCAATCTTTTCCCGGAAGAGTAGCACCGATAGTTCCTAGGCCGTGTATTGTGCTGTGTGCAGGTGTATGGTTTACATCAGTATTGGGATGTGACCATACTAGGTTGTTTGTTTAATCAACTGGAACATTAAAAGTATACTCACATCATATCAGTAGTAAGCAGATTAAGGTCTCATCTTTAGTTAACCTTTTCTTTCCCCTCTCCTTTCGTATCCGACAACAGATGGGTAAAACCAAGTGTAGTGTCAGTAAATCAAGACCTCAGCGGCCTCGTGGACTAACTCAGAACAACACTGTGAACACTCCACCTCCTTTCCCTGTGAACCCGACCCTAGGCCAAGTAGTGGCTAATCAGATGCAGTTAATGACCATGATGATGCAACAGATGCAACAGCACTTTCAACAGCAACAGATGCAAGCTCAGGGTCAGTACCCAAAGCAACACCAATATGTTCCGACGCAAGCCCTGATGACTCCCGCAAGTATGCTGTCAAGTCCACAGGAGACGATAGCACCAACCCCGCCATTAGGTTGGAGGGAAACATTTGACACCTGGTACGGTTTCATTGAGCAAGGTCATGGCATAAGGGACAGTTCATGGGACAAGCATACCAGGACCTCGACTGAAGAAGAGATGCAGTGTGCAAGAAAGGATAAAGATTCTGGTCAAATAATCAGCCAGGGTTTTGGTTCGCCACCATCCAACTCTAAGGAGAGAAAGTCACCAGAATGGAATACAGTTTGTGCTGGCAAGATGATCGTTACAGGCACAGTGTTAACTCCCGAAGATGCGGAGAAAATTCCCCGACGCTTGAGGAAGAATATCTTCCGTGGTGCACGTCATTTAACCTGACATCTCTAGCTTTATGGTCCGCCCAAACTAGAAGATGATGCATCAGAAGAAATGTCCTCTGGAGATGATGAAAAAGCAAACTTGGGAAACGTTAGTGAAGAAGAAATGGAGCTCAAAGCATGTACTCATTGTGGAGAAGTTGGACACACTGCAAGCATGTGCAACCACATCTGTCACTGTGGTGAGGACACCTATATGCCGAAAGAATGCCCCATGAAAGCTATCACATGTTTCTTGTGTGAAGGAACAAATCATGTACCTAAGGACTGTCAACTGATTTGAATCTTATATAAGAAAAAAGAAGACCAAAGGATATCCCGATGATCTGTTAGTCAACTCATGGTTGGTGTCACCAGCAGAAAAGATGCTCCTGATCATGATCCGGCCCCAACCTCAGTAAGGACCACCAAAGGTAACAGAGGCATGCTACAGACCCAGAAGAGAGTACCTCATGACAAGTCGGGTTTGATTTGTTTTAACTATCGTAAGCTGGGACACTACTTCGATAAATGCCCCCTTCCAAGATTAGCAAACAAAGCCACTCCATCTGGATGGGAGCCAAGCGTCGTGACAACCAGTCGTCCTATTACACCTAGCAATGTCAGCAGGCCAACTGTGACCCAATTTCACACTTCGACACCAACTCTAGCCGCTCCTGGAAGGAAGAATATGAACTGATTCAACTGTGGAGAGTTTGGGCACTTTGCCAACCACTGCCCCAAGCCACACAGAACCGCTATCCGTACCGATGCCAATACAACGGCTGTACGTGAAACTACTACCCCTACTGCTGGACGCATTTTGTTCAAGACACCACAACCCAATGATTCTGCTACCGAATTCCGTCGCGGACAAGTGAACCATGTGCGCGCCAAAGAGGCAAAGGAAGATCAGAGCGTGATGATGGGTATGTTTTCTACCAACTCTGCCCCAGTTAAAGTCTTATTCGATTCCGGAGCATCGCATTCGTTCTATCATCAAAAATAAACAAACCACACAACCTACACCGGTTAGAACTTAAGAGACCCATGTTAGTGCGTTCACCCGGGGAAAGCAAACATGTTCTAAGGACTGAATACCTATGTCTACTCAACAACCGATAAGAAATCTGGGGACGAGATTTATTTTAAGGGGGAGGTTTGTAACATCCTAAAAACAGAGACTTTAAAATCAAAATTCAAAATTCAGAGCTTACAAAATTTTTGGAATTATTGCATCTTGTCATTAAATTTGCCTCTTATTCGCGAGTTTTTGTTGCATGTTATAAATAATGGATTATTCTAAAAGGCAAAAAAGTTGAAAACGGGTTTCGAAAAACCCTAAAAGGAAAAGAAATTGAAAAATAAATAATAGAAATAAAAGTTATAAAAATATACAATTGGAAAAGCTATGGTTGACAAAAATTTACTTTTGGAATCAAAATTTTATTTTTGGGAAATAGAAAATAAGTATTTAATTATAAATAAAGAAATAAAATATATATAAATATGTATATACAAATAAAAATAATAACGTTGGATAAAATATTAAAAATTTAAAAGTTAATTAAATTTATATTTGGGCAAAAATTATATTTTTGATTTTATGGGTGAAATACAAAAGGAACAAAATAATAATAATAATAATAATAAAAGAAAATCGAAAAAATAAAAGGGGCACCGTTCACCGGGCGCCAGGTGTTTGACTCCTGCACCCGGGCCCCGGACCCTCTCTCCCGTGCGCGAGACGCGCGTCGCGCCGCATTGGCTTGCGCAGCACTCGTCCCCCACCCGCGCACGCGCGTTCGCGCCGCCCACGCGCCCCGCTCGCGCCGTGCGTGCGCATCGTCGCCATCGACTCGTAGGTCATGAAAGAATATTACAAGCATTGCACGTAAGAAAGAATATTACAGGGATTGCACATATGAAAGAATATTACATGCAGCACAAGCATCTCATACATACAATAGGGCCATATCATCTCTAAGCATTCTCTGCAAAAACAAGATAGGCGTAGAATGTTTTCTACCTATCCCAGAGATACGGTATCGAGATGACATAAAAGGGATACGCACACGGCGGTATCGAGACGACTCCCCTCAACAAGCCTGCACGCAAACAGAGACTTTGAGGTGTTGAACCTCTCGGCCCTAGCTTGGTTCTCAAACATGCCATGCAGTCCCTGAATAATAGTATGAGCATCACTGCTCTCATATTGCTTCTGAAGCTCAGAGGACATGGTAGCAAGCATGAGACAGCTTATGTCTAGAGAATCATTAGTGTGCTTCTCATAAGCCCTCCGTGCAGTAGCAGTAGCATTATTAGGCAACTCATCAGGATAGGGTACTTCAAGAACGTACTCCTAGCGCTCTTGCTTGAGAACAGTTCTCAAGGTGCGAGACCAATCCATAAAGTTTGTTCCATTCAATTTTTCTTTCTCGAGAATAGATCGCAAATTAAAGGTACTGGGTGTAGTATTAGCTGCCATTATTCTACAACAGAAAAAACAAAGTTTAGCACAATGTTTATGCTATGTCTATTGTTAAACAATTTAATATAACACTCCTATTACGTATTTTACACCTTCCCTCTAGGTTACGTATTGGGTCAAGATCCACATGTTAATTTCTAGTGAGCTTTGGCATCACTCCTAGAATATTAGTAACATGGGTAAGCAACACCTTGCTAATCACATCTCTATGTGACTCTTGTTGTTGATGTGGCATCTCCATGCCCAGGCGCCAACCTATGCCCTAAGGTCCAAAACTGTTTTGATAGCCTTATTAAGTGAACCAAATGCTCCCGCATGTATATGTCCGACATATACCCTATCGTGTTATGATAGAGAATGGCACTCTGCTTTTGCTGACCCACCATTGACGAGCATAACGGTGATAGGTGCAACATTTGAAAGGGCATCATTAGAACTTAATTTTGTGACGGATACTATCCTATCAAACAATCTTATCAATATATGAAAGGAGGTAGAATAGTAATAAATGAAATAGTATGGCCCCCTTCACATGGTGGTCTCCATCTCCATGCCGGTGTAGAGGATCTCCATCTTCATCACCGTTCTTTTGAGAGTGCTTAATGCTTTATTTCTTCAAACTAAGCTACTACTATAGAAGCTATAATTGAAGATTACATCGACTCGTAGGTCGTAAAAGAATATTACAAGCATTGCACGTAAGAAAGAATATTACAGGGATTGCACAAATGAAAGAATATTACACGCATCACATGCATCTCATACATACAATAGGGTCATACCATCTCAAAGCATTCTCTGCAAAAACAAGTTAGGCGTAGAATGTTTTCTACCTATCGCAGAGATACGGTATTGAGACGACATAAAAGAGGGTACGCACACGGCGGTCCCGCTAGCTGGTTAGCGGGCGGGGGTCGAGGGGGAAGCCGTCCCCTCACGGGCTTCCGGGCAGTGCCCGGAACACCACATGAAATTCATAAATCCAATCTATGAAATCGCTTACGGAAACCATATCGGCATAATCACATTATGCCGTCCCAATACACTATAAAGGGAGATGATTTGCGTAGGTGCGAGGCGACAATCAAGATCGGACTACGAGATAGCTTCGGCATAATCACATTATACCGTTCCGATACACTATCAAAGAACGCTATCTCAAAACCGACTCAAACTGAGTTCTATGGATATTGCTTCGACGTAATCACATTACGCCGTTCCGATACACTATCAAGGAACACAATTACCATCTACTCGCCTCAACAGATCCTGTAAAACCGATTGACCTAATCAACCCGTGTGCAAAACTTGTTCTAGATCCAATCTAAAACCCAACTAAGACGAACTAGCTCTGATACCACTGAAGGGTTACGCGAATACTATGATAGCTAAAAACAAAATTTTTCTACCGCACAAACCAGGAACACTTGCAAGTAAGGGTCGATAGATCGTTACCGATTGGAGTAGAGTGCAGCGAAAATAGCCAATCAGGAGCTATCCGACTCGGAACAAGATCGGCCAATCACCGGGCAGATTCGGCGACGCCCTCGCTTACGGCCCGATTCCCCACGAGTTGTTTCGCCAATCGCCCGACCGCAGCCGATCCGCGTAGCCGATTTGTCGATGCCGAAGCCGATCCAACCTTAGCCGACTCGCTGATTCGCCAAACCGCGCTCACGGTGCCGATCCGCTGCAGCCGCCTCACTCCGATGCGCCGCAGCCGATTCACAGCCGTCGAACAGCACCGCAATGTAGCAGTGCCTCTACCGGTATCCACACGTCTAGGGACAGAACGCCTGACACCCGTGTGCTAGCACAAGATGTAAGGCTAGGGTTTGGCTCGGGAGTGGGGAGGGTTTCTGTAGAGATCTCAAACTCGTCGACTTTTGAAGCCGCCCGATTAGATTGATTCGGTTCAAGTGCAATCACGCAGCTCTCCACCCCTCTCCCCTTTATATAGAGTTGCCGACTGGTCCTATAGGCCCAGTCGGACTATCCAATCGGATCCCTATCCGAATCTCATAGAGTTGGCCGGCCGGACGTCGTAAGCCCATAGGACTCTATATTAAATCGAATCATATCTGAATTGAGCCATATTCGAGTCCAACTCGAATGTCTATTCTAACCCCTTAAGCGTGCGACACTGTAGGTTCAGGTATACTCGGTTTCGGCTCGAGTCCAACTCAGCCGACCGTCAATAGCGGCGCCTAGTAGCACATATTGACACCATAGTATACAAGAATATAATATCGGCTCTGAACCTGTAATGTGTACACAAATCCCTTTGCCTCACGATACCAATTAAGCTATAGGCAAGATATGTGCCATCCCCTCAATTGCTTAACCATTCACTCGAACCGTATTGGATTATCCGTCGTTGATATACTCCTCACTCAACTCGGCATGGCCATGCACTTCCATAATCCATTACCTCGAGGGGCCAAGAGATATCTCTCTAAAGGAGGGGCAAATTCCATCTTGATCACTCACATCCCACTCCATGTTTCATAGCAAACGTGAAGACTACTTTTATAACTACCCGATTCTGAGAATAGCGTTTGGCAGTCCCAAAGTAGGCTACTACACATGTTGGAATTCATGATGATCTCAGGTCTAAGGACTTTACACCAACACTACTTGAGACCAACTAATGGAAAATTAATTCCTGTAGTGTCTCATGGTGGGTCTATCCAACAATGTGTTCTCTAACACATGTCCACGTATATTGATTTTGTATCTCTATACCATGATCTATGAGACATGATCATCAATCAATAAACATGTCGATCTTAGAATCATATTTGTTCCAACAATATGACATATGATCAGGGATCGTTTGGAAATAGATTCATACATATTGAGTCTCATAAATAAGTCACGTACTTATTGATCAATACAAGATGTCTATTTCATGGAACTGAATAACACTTTATTCATTTATATATAAACATTGACCATGATATCCAACATCTCCATGTTGCCTCTAGGGCATATCACTAACAGTCTCCCACTTGCACTAGAGTCAATCATGTAAGTATCTAATACCCATTGCTCTTGTGTGTGTCACATGTTTCGGTTGAGGGAGAGGTTTTGTCAATGGATTGGCTATGTTGAGATCCGTGTGCACTTTGCATATCTTCACATCACCTCTGTCCACATTCTCACGGATGAGATGATATCGCCGAAGTATGTGTTTGGATTTCTGATGTGACCTCGGCTCCTTGGCTTGCGCAATGGCTCCACTATTATCACAATAGAGTGACATTGGACCAGTTGCACTGGTCATCACACCCAGCTCCGAAATAAATTTATTGATCCAAATAGCCTCCTTTGCAGCTTCTAAAGCAGTGATATACTCGGCCTTCCGTTGTAAAATCAGCAACGGTATCCCGCTTGGAACTCTTCCAAGAAGCGTGCCTCCGTTCGGGCGGAACACGAACCCGCATTGCGATCTATAATCATCCGTGTCCATTTGGAAGCTAGCATCGGTGTAACCACTTACAACGAGCTCTTCTTCATCTCCATAGACTAGGAACATATCCTTAGTTCTTCTCAAGTACTTAAGGATACTCTTTACTGCTGATCCAGTGACCTTCACTGGATCTCGACGTATCTGCTCGTAGCACTCAAAGCATACGAGACATCCGGACGTGTACAAAACATGGCATACATGATGGATCCAATTGCCGAAGCATATGGAACCATTCCCATCATATTCCGCTCATCATGTGTCCAAGGACACCGATTCTTGCTAAGATTAATGCCATGTGACATGGGCAAAAAATTGGAATCGTGTATGTTGAACCTTTTCAACACCTTGTCAATATATGTACTTTGTCTTAATCATATTAGCCTCTTGGATCTATCTCTATAGATCTGAATGCCCAATATGTATGCTGCCTCCCCTAAGTCTTTCATGGAAAACTATTTTTCAATGAAGACTTGACGGATTCTAGCATAGGGATATCATTTCCAATCGGTAATATGTCATCCACATATAAGATTAGAAATAGAATTGCGCTCCCACTGACCTTTTTGTAAACACAGGCCTCCTCTTCATTTTTGATGAAACCAAACCCTTTGATTACTTCATCAAAATGAATATTCCAACTCGAGATGCTTGCTTCAATCCATAAATGGAATTTTATAGCTTGCATATTTTCCGGGCGATTGTGGATCGACAAAACCCTCGATTGTATCATGTATACATCCTTGCTTAGGTTTCCATTTAAGAAAGCCGTTTTGACATCCTATGCCATATCTCATAATCGAAATATGCAGCAATCGCTAGGATAATCCGAATAGATTTAAGCATTGCGACGGACGAGAAGGTTTCATCATAATCAACTCCTTGAATCTGTTTAAAATCTTTTGCCACCAATCACGCCTTATAGATGTGAACATTTCCATCCATATCGGCCTTTTTTTAAAAAACCCATTTACACTCAATGGTTTTGACACCATCGGGTGGATCAACCAAGTTTCAAACTTGATTGTCGTACATGGATTCTATTTCGGATTTCATGGCTCCAAGCCACTTGTTGGAATCAGGTCCCACCATCGCTTCCTCATAGGTCTTAGGCTCATCGTTGTCTAACAACAATATATCATGTTGTTCCACACTGTGTACTGTCGGCGCACGACGTGATCTTTTAGACCTCTGTGGGGTTGGTGTATCTACAACGGTGGCGCAACATCTTGTTCCTCTGTTGTGGTTCCGTGGTAGTGAAACATTTTCTCGGTGTTCCTTGAACTTCTTCAAGATGCACCCTGCTCCCACTAACCCTTCTTGAAAGAAACTCTTTCTCCAAAAAGACACCGTGTCGGGCGACAAACACTTTGCCTTGTTCCCGATTATAAAAGTAATATCCCTTAGTTTCCTTAGGATATCCCACAAAGAAGCACTTGTCAGATTTGGGTGTGAGCTTGTCAGACTGTAAACGTTTTACATAAGCCTCACATCCCCAAATTTTGAGAAAAGACAAACTAGGGGGTTGCCCTGTCCATATCTCATATGGTGTCTTTTCAACTGACTTAGATGGAACTCTATTTAGTGTGAGCGCAGCTGTTTCAAGAGCATATCCCCAGAAGGATAACGGAAGATCACTTTGGCTCATCATGGACCGCACCATGTCCAACAAGGTGCGATTTCTCCATTCGGACACCCCATTCCATTGTGTAGTTCTGGCGGAGTCAACGTGGAACAATTCCACAAATCTTTCATATGATTATCGAACTCTTGGCTCAAGTATTCCCTCCACGATCGATCGTAGAAACTTGATTGTTTTCCCTAAATGATTCGTACATCATTCTGGAATTCTTTGAACCTTTCAAAGGATTCGAGACATATGCATGCCTCATTAAGTAGATATAACCATATCTACTAAAGTCAACGGTAAAGGTAATGAAGTACCGATAACCACCTCGGCCGTTGAGCTCATTGGTCCACATACATCGTATGTATGAGTGCCAACAAGTCACTTGCTCTCTCACTGTGTCCCGTGAAAGGTGTCTTTGTCATTTTACCAAGTAAACAAGACTCACATGTCTCAAATGATTCAAAATCAAAAGAGTGAAGCAATCCATCCTCATGGAGCTTCTCCATGTGTTTCTAATTTATATGGCCTAAGAGACAATGCCGGATAAACGTGGGGTTTGTATCATTTGGGAGTTGCCTCTCTCGTATTAATGTTATAGATGGGAGACGCTTCAAGATTCAAAACGTATAATCCATTCACCAATGGAGTATGAAAATAAAACATATCTCGAGATAAACTGAACAACCATTGTCCATTGATCTAAAATCATAAACTTCGCTTGCAAACATGAAGCGAAATAACGTTTTGACATAGAGTTGGAACACAATAATAATTATTTAATTCCAAAACTTATCCCGAAGGTAAATGAAGTGATGTAGTGCCGACAGCAATTGTAGCAACACATGCTCCATTGCCGACGTGCGGTTCACCTCGCCCCTTCTCAAGCTTCTACTTCTTCTCATTCCCCGCAACAATTTGCAAATATGAGCTACGATCCGGTATCAAATACCCAAGAGTTAGTAGGTGAAGTAGCAAGATTAATGTCTATAACATTAATACCTAAAGCGAAGTCGCACTTTGCTTCTTTTTGAGATCCTCCATGTACTTCTTGCAGTTCCTTTTCCAGTGACTGTCTCCTTGCAATAGAAGCAAATGGCATCGATGTCGCCGACCCCTTCTTGCCCTTCTTTGCATTGGAGGCACTCGCTATCTCATCGGGAGTTAGTTTCCTCTTGGTGCAAAGTTTCTTGACAGTGGTTTGCGCTTAGCTTTTCGCATCATCATCACATGATGACCGTTTTTCGGATACTCTCCTCGCCGTCTTTAGCATCCCATGCAATTCGGCCAAGGTCTTATCCATACTTGTTCATGTGATAATTTAATATAAATGGCTCAAAGCTCGGAGGGATCGACCGGAGAATCATATCGTAGCCAACTCTTGGCTAAGGGGAAAACCTAGTTTTCCGGACTCTCAATGTAGCCAATCATTTTTATCATATGCGGACGATGGGACTCCTCTCAACAAGCTCGCATGCAAACAGGACTTTGAGGTGTTGAACCTCTTGGCCCTAGCTTGGTTCTCAAACATGCCACGCAGTCCCGAATAATAGTATGAGCATCTTGCTCTCATATTGCTTCGAAGCTCGAGAGGACATTGTAGCGAGCATGAGACGGCTTATGTCTAGGGAATCATTAGTGTGCTTCTTATAAGCCCTTCGTGCGAGCGAGTAGCATTATTAGGCAACTCATCGGGATAGGGTACTTCAAGAACGTACTCCTTGCGCTCTTGCTTGAGAACAATTCTCAAGTTACGGTACCATTTAAGTTTGTTCCATTTAATTTTTCTTTCTTGAGAATAGATCGCAAATTAAAGGTAATGGGTGTAGTATTATTGCCATTATTCTACAATAGAAAAAACAAAGTTAAGCACAATGTTTATGCTATGTCTATTGTTAAACAATTTAACATAAGACTCCTATTATGTATTTTACACCTTCCCTCTAGGTTCGTGTTGGGTCAAGATCCATATGTTAATTTCTAGTGAGCTTTGGCATCACTTGCTAGAATATTAGTAACATGGGTAAGCATCACCTTGCTAATCACATCTCTATGTGACTCTTGTTGTTGATGTGGCATCTCCATGCCCAGGCGCCAACCTATGCCCTAAGGCCCAAAATTGTTTTGATAGCCTTATTAAGTGAACCAAATGCTCCCGTATGTATATGTCCGACATATACCCCATCGTGTTATGATAGAGAATGGCACTCGCTTTGGCGGACCCACCATTGACGAGCATAACGGTGACAGTGCAACATTTGGAAGGGCATCATTACAACTTAATTTATTGAGGGATACTATCCTATCAAACAAACATATCAATATATGAAAGCAGGTAGAATAGTAATAAATGAAATAGTATGGCCCCCTTCACATGGTGATATTCATCTCCATGCCGGTATAGAGGATCTCCATCTTCATCACCGTTCTTTTGAGAGTGCTTAATGCTTGATTTCTTCAAACTAAGCTACTACTATAGAGGCTATAATTGAAGATTACATCGACTCGTAGGTCGTGAAAGAATATTACAAGCATTGCACGTAAGAAAGAATATCACAGGGATTGCACATATGAGAGAATATGAAACGCATCACATGCATCTCGTACAAACAATAGGGTAATATCTCAAAGCATTCTCTGCAAAAACAAGTTAGGCGTAGAATGTATCGCAGAGATATGGTATCGAGACGACATAAAAGGGGGTACGCACACGGCGGTCCCGCTAGCCGGTTAGCGGGCGAGGGGTCGAGGGGGAAGCCGTCCCCTCACGGGCTTTCGGGCAGCGCCCGGAACACCACACGAAATTCATAAATCCAATCTATGAAATCGCTTACGGAATCCATATCGGCATAATCACATTATGCCGTCTCGATACACTATAAAGGGAGATGGTTTGCATAGGCGCGAGGCGACAATCAAGATCGGACTGCGAGATAGCTTCGGCATAATCACATTATACCGTTCCGATACACTATCAAAGAATGCTATCTCAAAACCGACTCAAACTGAGTTCTATGGATATTTCTTCGACGTAATCACATTACGCTGTTTCGATACACTATCAACGAACGCAATTACCATCTACTCTCCTCAACAGATCCTGTAACACAGATTGATCTAATCAACCTGTGTGCAAAACTTGTTCTAGATCCAATCTAAAACCCAAACTAAGACGAATTAGCTCTGATACCACTGAAGGGTTACGCGGAGGCTACGATAGCTAAAAATAAAATTTTTCTACCGCACAAACCAGGAACTCTTGCAAGTAAGGGTCGATAAATCGTTACCGATTGGAGTAGAGTGCAGCGGAAATAGCCAATTAGGAGCTATCCGATTCAGAACAGTACTGGCCGATCACAGCCGATTCCCCACATAGTCGATTCGCCAAATCGCCTGACCGCAGCCGATCCGACGTAGCCGATTTGCCGATGCCGAAGCCGATCCAACCTTAGCCGACTCGCCGATTCGCCAAACCGTGCTCGCGCTGCCGATCCGCCGCAGCCGCCTCGCTCCGATGCGCCGCAGCCGATTCACAGCCGCCGAACAGCACCACAATGTAGCAGTGCCTCTACCGGTATCCACATGTCCAGGGACAGAACGCCTGACACCCATGTACTAGCACAAGATGCAAGGCTAGGGTTTTGCTCGGGAGGGAGGAGGGTTTCCGTGGAGATCTCAAACTCGCCAACTTTTGAAGCCGCCCGATTAGATTGATTAGGTTCAAGTGCGATCACGCAGCTCTCCACCCCTCGCCCCTTTATATCGAGTTGCCGACTGGGCCTATAGGCCCAGTGAGACTCTATCCGATCGGATACCTATTCGAATCTCATAGAGTTGGCCGGCTGGACTTCGTAAGCCCAAAGGACTCTATATTAAATTGAATCTTATCCAAATCGAGCCATATTCGAGTCCAACTCGAATGTCTGTTCTATCCCCTTAAGCGTGCGACCCTGTAGGTTCAGGTATACTCGGTTTCGGCTCGAGTCCAACTCAGCCGACCGTCAATAGCGGCACCTAGCAGCACATAATGTGTACACAAATCCCTTTGCCTCACGATACCAATTAAGCTGTAGGCAAGATGTGTGTCATCCCTTCAATAGCTTAACCATTCACTCGAACCGTATTGGATTATCTGTCTGTTGATTGACTCCTCAATCAACTCGTCATGGCCATGCACTTCCATAATCCATTACCTTGAAGGGCCCAGAGATATCTCTCTAAAGGAGGGGCAAATTTCATCTTGATCACTCACATCCCACTCCATGTTTCATAGCAAACTGAAGACTACTTTTATAACTACCCAGTTACGGAATAGCGTTTGACAGTCCCAAAGTAGGCTATTACACATGTTGAAATCCATGATGATGTCAGGTCTAAGGACTTTGCACCAGCACTACTTGAGACCAACTAATGGCACATTAATTCCTGTAGTGTCTCATGGTGGGTCTATCCAACAATGTGTTCTCTAACACATGTCCACGTATATTGATTTTGTATCTCCATACCATGATCTATGAGACATGATCATCAATCAATAAACATGTCAATCTTAGAATCATATTTGTTCCAACAATATGACATTTGATCAGAGATTGTTAAGAAATAGATTCATACATACTAAGTCTCATAAATAAGTCACGTACTTATTGATCAATACAAGATGTCTATTTCATGGAACTGAATAACACTTTATTCATTTATACATAAACATTGACCATGATATCCAACATCTCCATGTTGCCTCTAGGGCATATCACTAACACCTTGCACTGCCGCCGTCGGCGCCCTCGCCGCCGCGCCACGCCGGTGAGTCCCTCTCCCACCTCTTCGCACCCTGTGCCGGCTTGGCCAAGCTGAAGGAAAGAAGAGAGAAGAAAGGAAAAGAAAAGAAATAGAGGAAGGGAAGAAAGGAAGAAGAAGAGGGAGTGGAAAAAAAGAAAAGAAAAAAGAAAAGAGAAAAAGAGAAGAAAATAAGAAAAATAGTTTGGAAAAATATTTGGGGAAATTTTAGAGTTAAGATATATGTCCTTTTCCTGGAATAAAACCTTATTTTTGAAATTGATTAAAGAATGAAATATTAATTATCGCCTAGATTGATTTATTTAATTATCGCTCTAGCAATTTAATTTATAATTTAGTTTATTATTAGATATTAGTTTTTTCATAGGAATTTTCTAACACTCAAAACTCTAAATGGTGACAAACTCTAGCGTGATATTATTTTGGAATCTAATTAATTCAAACCCGGACTTGTCGGTCCGATAAAATTGATAAAACTTGGATTTTACATCTCTTTTTCGGAGTAATATTTTCAAAATTATCAACCACTATTTCTTTCGCTAAATTGAAATAAACTAACTCGAGTCATACCATACTATAATAAATTAAATTGGTAAAATCGAAAAACTTTAAATTATTATAACCCACTCATTTTAGCTCGGATTTCGTCGAAACTCGAACCTAAATTCATCTAAAAACGTAGCCTAGTTTTAGGAGCCGCTTTTGTGATTTATTTGGCTTTGGTGATTTTTATTTGAATTCTAATCGAATTCAGTCGGATCTCTCGCACGTATGTATAGAGTCCGAGGGAGCAGCTGAGTACGTTGAAGACCTAGGTCAACAAGGTTGCGAGCAAGGCAAGTCATCACTACCTTTGAACATATTGAACCTGCTTGCGAACTTATGTTTGTTTCAAATCAAAAATGCATGCTATACACATATGAACTCTCCTACTTGTTATATGCGATGCCTTGACATTGATCACTTGTATATATATTCTTTGCAACCTACGACATGACGTGTCCGAAGGAAATCTTCGGTATAGCTTAGACATGCTAAATTAGATTCTTGCATATTCATATTTATAAAAGGCTATATGCTTGGACAACTATCTTGGGGAAGGTGGTTGATATTCGGCATGTGGAGATAGGAGCGTCACCTTGCCTTGACAATGATGACATGAATCTTTGATGAAAAGTAAAAATACAAAACCAATATTTTAGACTGGGGCGGCTGGATGATTTGGGTGGATTCCGGAAAAGGCAAGTGCCGACTCTGGTCAATTAAAGACCGAGCCATGAGATAGCCGGGAAACGAGCCAGTACAACCGTACTTCTCGAATAGGTATAGACCTAGCGGAGTAGATAGCCGAGCTAAGGCGGTACCCCTGCATAGTGGTTCTTATCTAGGAGATGACGCTGAGGGCCTACCGATGGGGAATCACTGCTGGTGGGTAACCAAAGGAGAATAATGAGCAAGAGGCCTATTGGCGGGGGCTTACCGCTGGTGGATAACAGAATTGAGATTGGACTTAAGTACAACAGAAGGAATGAGTAAGTTTTCCCCTTGCCCCGGGAGCGCCAGAACTTCTCACGCTGCTAGAAAATGATGGCTAGAGTGCAAGAGGATTTAAGTTCATGGAGCGGGTACTGCCAAAGTGAGGTTATCGAAAGGCTTTGTCGTGACCGTCTCATGTGTTGGGACGTAGGCTCATTTGTTGGGCAGTCACGGAGCACGGGTAAAGTGTACATCCACTGCAGTGTGAGTGAATCAATCTATTCGAATAGCCGTGCTCGTGGATATGGAGCATCGTGACAAGACTTTTGCTTGGCTAGACTCTAAACATTAAAATGATGGGATGAACTTGCATGATGATTTTTATGTGCTGGTGGATCAACTTCTCGGAAGGCGAGAAGGGGTAGACCCCCAAAAAATCATGAAGATACGGTGGCGGGAAGCTATCCTTGAAATCACAATGGATGGTGGACAGAACCGTCACCAATTTAATGAACTATGGAAATAAAACTTGATCAGGCTTAGGTCTTAGGTTTGTGAAAAGAATTGCAAAACTGGCTTTATGCAAAGGAACCATAGCCATTCTTTGGTCATCCCCTATCATATGCATCCTTGTTGTGGTGACTTGCTGAGTACGGTTGGTACTCACCCTTGCTATGCACACTAACATTCAGATGTGGGTGATGAAGACCCTGAAGACCCGTACGCGTACTACCAGGAGGGTGTGGAGGATGATGGCGTCCAGTAGGTCTTAGCTCCGGTCGTTGCCTATGGAAATGGAGTGCCGCTGCCTTATCTTCGCTGCCTTATCTAAACTGTTTTGATTGTATTCCGGACCGTTTGGTCCTATGTTCTAGACATTGCCTTCGGGCTCTATATTGTAATATTATGTGTAAGTCGATGGATGTATCGTGTACTGGATGATGCAGCAATGTATTTGTGGGTACCAAACTACTTGATCCAGGAAAATGGTACTGTGAACATGATTGATTCATGTTACAAAAATGGGGGTCTAGAGAGGCCCTTGGGGAAACTTGAAATCGAGCACACAAACACACAGCAAATTGTATATCTGGCCTTGAAGCAGTGAGGTAGAGCAACGACCCAATCATGCTCCTGTATTCCTTTTGATTCACAGCTTCACCATCTTCATCGAGATCCTAAATAGTAGAAGTTCCTATCGGCGTAGTCAACGGCTTGCAGTCGTCCATTTTGAAACATCATAGAAGATCCTTGGTGTACTTTGTTTGATGAACAAACGTACCTTGAGGTGTTTGCTTAATTTTCAATCCCAAAAAGTAAGTCAATTCACCCATCATGCTCATCTCAAATTCCCTGCGCATAGTCTCAGAAAACTCCATAACCAAAACGTGAGATGAACCAAAGATGATATCATCCACATAAATCTGAACAAATAGTTGATCATCACCATGCTTAAGAACAAAGAGAGTTTTATAAATTTTTCCCATTGTAAAACCTTTTGCAAGTAAAAAGTTTTTAAGTCTATCATACCATGCTCTAGGTGCTTGTTTCAAACCATAGAAAGCTTTTGACAAACAAAAAATATGATTGGGAAAAATCAGAATTTTTAAAACCTGGTGGTTGTTTTACATAAACTTTCTCCTGTATATAACCATTAATAAAAACACTTTTAACATCCATTTGAAACAACCTTTTGAAGCAGCAAAAGCCAACAAAAGTCTAATTGCTTAGATCATAGCAACAGGAGCAAAAGTTTCATCATAATCCAACCCTTCCATTTGAGTAAAACCATGTGCAACAAGTCCAGCTTTGTTTCTAACAATTAAACCATCCTCATTCTGTTTATTTTTGAAAACCCATTTAGTTCCAATAATATTATGACCAGCAGGAGGTTCAACTAAATGTCAGACTTTGTTTCTTTCAAAATTCTCAAGTTCTTCATGCATGGTGTTAATCCACGATTTATCAGTTAGTGCATGAGTAACATCTTTGGGTCCAAAATTAGCAATAAAAGCAGAATTTGCATGTAAATCATGATTTGTTACCTTCGGCCTTGTAGTATGTTCACTCAAGTTACCAATCATCTGTTCCGGAGGATGTCGTCGTTGAATATGAAGTGGAGCACTCACATCTGAAGTTTGTTCATTTTCTGTAGCTTGTTCTGACGAAGTTTAAGCTTCCAGTGGTCCATTAGCATCATTACCCGACGCTACTGAAGAACCACCCGGTCGGTCTGACCGCATCTCTGCCTGCGGTCTGACCGTCGGTGAGCCACCGGTCTGACTGGCCCCAGGCTCGGTCTGACCGCCCGATGCATCCTCGTTGTCTTCGTCATTGCTTTCCTCCACAAAAATATCCTCCCCCTGAACCTGTGATAGAGTACCTGAAATTTCGGGTCTAGTACTTGGACTAGCCTCATCAAAAGTGACTTCGTAAGTACACGGTAACCTCGTGAATGCGTAGAATATCCCAACATAAGTCCATCAAGAGAGCGAGATTCAAATTTGTTCAAATTTCTAGATTTAAGCACAAAACATTTACAACCAAAAACACGCAAGTGAGAAATCTTCGGTGTGTGTCCAAAGCGAAGCTCATAAGAAGTTTTTCCAAGTTTAGATCTCAAGAAAACACGATTGGAAATAGAACAAGCAGTGTTAATAGCTTCAGCCCAATATTTTCTAGGAGTAGAATATTGATCAAGCATAGTCCTAGCCATTTCAACCGAAGAACGATTTTTTTCTTTCAACAACCCGTTTTGTTGAGGAACCCGAGGAGACAAAAAGTGATGTTCAAGACCTTTTTCATCACAAAATCTCTCAAAAGAAGCATTTTTGAACTCACCACCATTATCACTTCGAATAGTTCTAAAAGATTTTGAAAATTCAAGAGCCAAACGAAGATACAAACTTTTAAAAAGTTCAAAAGCTTCATCCTTAGTTGCCATTAAGTAAACCCAAGAATATCGAGAAAAATCATTAACAATAACTAAAACATACCACTTTCCTCCAACGGATTGCACTCATCTGGACCAACAGTGTCCATGTGTAGAAGCTGTCCTGGTGCATCCGTCATCATAGAAAATATAGGAGTATGTGAGGAAGCAACCATCTTAGCATGACGACATGGAGAACAAACCAAATGATGATCTTTCTTAAGTTTAGGCAAACCTCGAACAAGTTCCAAACCACTAATCCTAGTGAGATGATCAAAGCCAACATATCCAAGTCTACGATGCAAAAACATCACTTCTTTTGAAAATTTTGCAACAAGACATGTAACTTCAGAAGAAATGCTATTTTCAAAATCCACCTTAAAAACTCTTCCATATCGAGAAACATGAAGCACAACATTGCCAGATGAATCAAAAACTTTACTTTCACTTTTCTTAAACACCACATCAAAATCTTCATCCACAATTTGAGAAACAGAGAGCAAGTTGTACTTCAAATTTTTAACCAAAGCGACATCATTCAATGTAAACTTATCACTTGCCTTGCTAGATCAGTTGCAGTGATCGTGCTAATAGAAGCATCACCGAAGATGATTGAATCCTTCCTTGATGCCTTGACGAGGGAGAAAAACCAACTTTTATCACCAGTCATGTGTCGCGAATAACCGGAATTAATGATCCACACGTTCTCCCTCCTCGCTAAAAGAGCCTACATATAAGCAGATGTCGAAGTCTCAGTACTGGGGTTAGATAATAAAAACTTAGGAATCCAGTACTGAGACACACGACCAGAACCAATAGGAACATAACCAGTATAAAATTCAACACGTTTCGTTAGAAAAATTTGCAGAGGTGGTCGACCGCCGCTGTCACGTGAGTCCGGCCGTTGGGTTCCCACCGGTCGGACCAGGTGGTATAGCTCCGGTCGGCCGACGGTTCATCTGTGGTCTAATCTCCTGCCTCGAGGAAAAGGCCGATTTTTTTGCCACTTTAGTGTTGCAAAAGCAATTTCTCTTTCCTTTTTCTGTTTACGAGCAAGTCTAAAACAAAATCCAACCAAATGTTCATCTTTTCCACAAAATGAACAAGTGTATTTCTCACGATGATTAGAAACACAAGTAGAAACAGTTGGTTTAGCAACAGAAGTAGCAGAAAGTGGTTTTGCAATCACATCATTGGTTTTGGAAGATGATGCATTCAAGGAAGTCATGATGCCAGCATATTTAAACACAGGTTCTTAGATTCAGGTTTAATCAAAATTTCACCACTTCTAGAACCAACACCTAAAATAACAGAAGGATGTCTAGTATGATGAGCATAAGGATCAGAACCTAAACCACAATTATTTGTGCTAACTTTAGATTGATCAAGAATCATGTTGAGGTTCTTTTTACCATCAGAAATTTTTTGCAAAGAACTTTTCAAGTAAAAAACCTCTTGAGTAAGAGTAGCACAATTTTTACAAGCATCCAAAACACTCTTTTGTTTTCTACAAGTCATGCAAGACATCACTTCATCTTGTCTAACAATTTCCTTCATGTGCTTAACATGAGCCAAAGCATCTTCTAGTTTCATCTCATTAGCAAGATATGTTGAGCAAGGTTTTGCTCTAGACTGTTTCAACCTTTTAGAGCTAATCACATTAAATATAGAGCTAGCAAACAAAGCAACTCGACACTTATTTAAAGCTCCTTTTGTTAAAAACAATTCATCAGTCAATCTAGTGTTCATGACAAATCTAAGAGCAAGACAAGATTCAAGCTTCCTATATTTCTTAAATTCAACATTAAGCTTTTTGCAAGTAGTTAAATTAACTTCTCTAACAGAATTAATCTCAGCGAATAAAACTTCACATGATTTGCAATTATCATCATCAGAAGCAATAGATCTTAATCTATTATTTTCAGTTTTAAGAGAATCAATAACTACTTCATGTTGATTAATCTTCTTTTCAAATTTAGAAATCTTGTAACCAAGTCTAGCAATAACATCTTGAAGATATTCAACACTAGGAACGCTTATTACCTCATTCTCTTCATCAGAATCTGCAATACTCTTTGCCATGAGATAAACTCCAGCAATGCTCTTTCCTTTATCTTCCCCATCATTGTTTGAGTACTCAACATCGCTGGATCCCTCCACAGCTGCAAAAGCTTCATCCAAGGCCTTCTAGTAGTACTTTCTCATATTCATGTTCTTCGTCTGCTTCTTGTTCTGCTTAGCGACCTTGGATCCATCTTGAGCTTTTAATTCCTCCTGTGTACCTTTTTCAGCCTTGGGACACTGAGAGCGAACATGTCCTAGTTGTCCACACCCAAAACACCGAATAGGTCCTCCTCTTCTCCTGAACCTGATATTATTCACAGCTCGAGAAATTCTATTAGCAAGCAATACCAAGTCCTCCTCACTGATTTTCTCCAGTTGATCATCAGACATGGCAGAGAAAGAAGTAAACATCGACTGTGAAGTAGAATTAGAAGATGTAGAAGAAGTCACCAGAGCAGAAGATTTTGAATCAGTCCTTTTAGAAAAAATGTTCATCTCATAAGTTTTCAATTTAGTATAAAGAACATCCAAAGTCAAAGTGTTCATTTCAACAGATTCCTGAATCGAAGTAACCTTAACATCCCAAACCTTCATATCAAGACCGTTCATAAAGTGACGAGCAACCTCAGATTGAGAATAATTAACATCATAAGAAGAGTCAACAGATCTACGATTACTCAAAATTTTGTTAAAACGACCTAGATAGTCATCCAAAGACTCCCCATGTGTCATCTCAAATTTAATGTACTCCTTTTTGAAAACGTATTTTCACAACTCTTTAATGTTTGAAGATCCAGTGTGAAAATCATTCAAAGCCTTCCAAATCTCATTAGCAGTTGCAAGATGTGAAACACGATCAAAGTTGGAGCGGGAAATTGCATTAAGAATAATATTGCGAGCTTTGCAATTATTTTCAAAATCTAATTTAAGAGCAGGAGTATCAATGCGATCAGGGATTTCAAAAGGTTATGCAACTTTTAGCCAAATATCATATCCTTGAGATATTATTTAAGATTCCATCTTTTTCCTCCAATAATCAAAATCAGTTCCATTGAAAATATGAGGTTTGTTTGAAAACTTTTCAGCCATGGAAAATAGATCAAAAAAGCAACAAATATCAAATCAAGAACGAGGCTATGATACCACTTGTATGATCGAACCAAACGAAACAAACCTACTAGTGAGGGGGTGAATGGTAGGAAAAACCAAAACACAAAAAAACTTTTAACGAAAATAAAAGTTACCCTCGAATCAACGGAGTTCTTGACGTAGTCTTGTCGTCGCCGGTCAAACCGCTCTCCTGTTGTTGGTCAGACCGCCGTTACCGTGCCGGTCAGACTGCCAAAACACCTGCGATCAGACTGCCGCTTTCCCACCGATCAGACCGCCTCCTAGCCTGCGGTTAGACCGTCAAGACCAACAACACCGGTAGATGACAAACTCGAAGAAGTAGACTAGAACTTTCGACTTTATTGCATCAACTAGTGTTTACAAAGTACAACAACAGCACTCCTCACCAAAATCTCGACCTAACTCGAAACCCTAGCTATTCTCTCAACTTCTCTCTTGTAAAGTGATTAATGATATCTACGAGGCACATCCTTCCTCTCTATTTATACACAAAGTAGATCCACGAATTCCTCACAAATTAGGACTCCTAATCAACATAGGAAACCCACTCTTGCCAGCTTCCACCTCATCTCTTTCCTTATATCAATCCATCTTCCCGAATCCGAACTCCCTTCCAAATTCGACTCCTCTTTCCATACGCACACGATTTCTCTCGTATACCATATGGATTGTCCATCTTCCACATAACCAAAAAGATAAACCGAAACCAAAACCAAACAGAACACAGCTGGTCTGACCGGCCGTGAGTCAGAGTCAGCCGGTCTGACCGTGCGCACACCACCGGTCAGACCGTGCGCATACCTTCGGTCTGACCGGTCGTGCCTGCCCGGTCTGACCGCACAACAAATCACCAATGTTTCATCACACAAAATATAAATCAAACACATTTGATTCTATAGAGCATACACTCTACAAATCATTTCTTGAAATTTTAGAATGTTTGCAGTGGTACTAAGCTTTCTGGAGAATTTGAAGACAATAAAATGGTTATAGTTGAATGGTTATGATTAACAAAATCTACAGAAAGCTTAGTAGTACTTTTGCAGTTTAGAGCAAGCTCGCATTTATTGAGGATCACAATATCGAAGGCCACACGGCCCACTGATGCTTATTTTTCTCTAATCTAGCTATAAGCAATAGTTTTTGTTAGAAACTCTCATATCTGAACTGCAACTGCAAGCAATCCAAAATACCGAATATCGCTGCTTCAGTCTATATATAGTACCTTAATTGGATCTTATGATTGAGAAGCATCGATAAATTAGCACTAGTAGCAATATTGTTGGGGCTTCTAAATTATTGTGTTAGTGTGTAGGAAAGCTGTGAATCATCGCAATCTCTTCTCTTTAAGCTGATTAGCGAAAAGCAACAAAGTTGCTGTGAGTCGCCGGGCCAGTTAACTACTAAACAACCTCTAGAAAATACTTACATACAACAATATGTTTGCCGGTAGGTTTTATACAGCTGGAGATTACAATGTCTTGAATAAGCTTTGAACATCCTCCTAGGAACATCCCCAGGGGCAGCTCGGGAGGCGACGGCCCGGCCGCCCCTTCTCCCCCTCCGTCCTCCTCCGCCTTGCCACCGCCTGAGCGGTCACTGGCAAAGCTGCACGACTGCAAGGACTTCTCACCGTCTGCGAGCTCGGGTGGCCGGGCCAGCGTGAGCACCGGAGGAGTCGCCCAGGGCGATGGCAGCGGCGGTGACCGGCGTGCTTGCGTGGTGCGCCATGGCGTCGTTGCTCGGAGGCATGCTGGTGTTGCTCGGAGGCGTGAAGGCCGTGTTGGTGGTGCTAGCGCTGGTGCTGCTCGCCGGCGTCGCACTGTACAGCCCCGAGAGGTTCTCGCCGACATCGATCTGCCGGATCCACGCCGCTCGGCCGGATCTGGTGGCGGGAAGCAGTGGCGGCGGCGACGGCGCGCGGGGGCGGGACGGTGTCGGGAATGCCAATGGGCAACGGGAGTGGTGGTGGCTGGATCTGGCGGCGGGGTCACGGCGCCCTACGCACCGGAGTGGGGCGGGGGGAGCGAGGAGCCTAAACCGGTGCTCGTCCATGTCGTCGCGGAATACGAAAGTAGTTTGCGTGGCTGAGATCACTGTCGGTGTCAAGGCGGGGCACCAGGCGGCGACAATGGTGGCGCGTTGTGCTTCAACGACGAATCCACGGGGTTCAACGCGAGTAGCGTCATGCCACCAGCGAGCGGCTTGTCCTTGGAACGGGTCGGCAATTGGTCGTACCTCAACATGGCGCCCCACCCGACACCGTCGGCTCCAATCGCGTCTTCCTCAGCAACCAGGCCGGCAAGGTGTTCCTCACCACCGTGTCGGCACAGGGCTCCGACAAGCCGTGGTAGGTGGACGCGGTGACACCGTTCCTCGACATCACCGACGAGGTCCACTTCGATAACGAGTTTGCCACCTCAGCCTCGCCTTCCACCATCCCCGTACCCCTCCGATGTTGAATGCGAATGGCGCTACGACAGAGATGCCTCTCCTCCTTTCCCCGACCACAGCGAGGGCGTGGGAGCGAGTGCGGGCAAGGGTGCGATGGCCCTCCTTCCCCGAGGAACCTATGCGGTGACAAGAACCGAAGAGGCGGCGCTGGACGGAGCGGTGTCATCTCGCTTTGCTTGGTCGGTGCCCGCCCAAGCTCGAGAAAAAAAAAGAGAAGAAAAAAAAAGAGAAAAGAGAAAAAAAGGTAAAAAGGAAAAAAGAAAATAAAAGAAAGAAAAAGAAAAGAAAAAAAATAAAAAGATAAAAAAGAAAAAAAAAAAAGGAAGAAGCACGCCCGGATTCGGCGAGCACGTGCTTGGATCTAGCACCCGCGTGGCCGGAGGCAACTCGTCTGTGTCGACGCTTGGAGAGGGCGGCAACATGAAGAGGTTGCTAGAAGGGAGCGTGGAGTGGAGACATGGCCGACAGCGAAGGTGATCGGCGAGGTGTGGCCTATGCACTATGTTCAAGAAGTAGCTAGTCGCTAGTCGGGGATTAGTCGGAATTAGTCGGCTGACTTGTGTAGATATATTTTTCTTAGTTTGTGATGTATTTTTCTCACATATATATGAACCTTGGCCCCTATACTTAAAAGAATTCACTCAAAACTCCCCTCTTCCAAATAAGTCCCTAAGGCCTACTTTGGTACGATGGATTTTTAGAGGAAAAGTGAGTCATTAACTCAGGATTTGAATAAAAGTACACTTCAAGAGCCCCTTACCAGAAAATATCCGGTCAAGAACACGTGGAACAACACACAAGATGGTTTTAGTGTCCCAATATCTTCAATAAGCAGCTTAACATCCTAATTCCTGAAAGATTTATTAAAGATAGTCATCACAGTTCAAATCAAAATCCAAGAGTAAAATCTACTACCGTCTACCGCAATGCAACTTACTTAGATGATCCAAGAAGCTAGCTAGTGTGGTCGCGCCTAGTAGCAACGCGACTACACGAGGCGAGGCCAAAGGGCGTGGCGCGCGCGTGGCCGGCGGTGATGCGCGTGGCGCAGGGCGCGGCGCAGTGCGCGATGCGAGAGGACGGCGGCGGCACACGTTGTAGAGGGCGGCGACGTACACGCGAGTTGGAGGCGGCGTAGGGACACGGGAGGGAGAGGGAGAGGTCTCGCTCGGCACCAGGGGCGGTACTAGCCTTTCCCAGAATTCACCAAATCCATCCATCCGCCCCAATGTTATTGTCTTGACTAATGGTAATTGTCAAAATTTGCCGTTAACACACATACCATGCTGGTCCGACCGGCCTTCCTTGCCCTGGTCCGACCGGCTCCATACAAAGAGCAACACCACTTCACTAATAATCACCAAATATCAAAACCAATTATCTATCATGCTAATTATTCATCACAAATTAATAATCAAAACACTTTGATTTTACACAATGTTATCTCAATCTTTTAAAATTACTTGTTTATTAAGATTGATGCTTTAGGCTCATTGGAATCTTTGAATTGCTTGAGTACGAATTACATTAGATCATCAATTTGAATCTAAAAGGGTTATGTATTGCTCTCTAATTCCGTTTTTCTTACATTCAAGGTAGAGCACAGCTTCCACTACAACACCGCAATCTCTTTGAGATCAACGGAAGATGAAAAAGATTACCTGTTCCCTGTGATAGCGATTAGCTAAATATGCAGCCCTCTCAAAGGTGGAAACTCGATGAGTAGAACACCATCGTTTGCATCCCGAGATGATTTGGAAGCATAAGAAAGATGCATATTCTGACGCATCCCAGTCGTGCATATGATTGCTTCAAAGCGAGGACAAATTTGAGAACTTCACATTGTGAAGAAGTGTTGGAGGAAAATTGACATTTTATGTAGAGGATAGAAGGTTCACCAGCCCATTTTGCGTTGTTTTCATTCATCCCTACAGTGGTATATAACTCCATATCATTTTAGCAATAAATAATTGAAATGATTAAACTGATTAGAAGATAAATTTATGATTAGCAATGATTAGGCTTTTCTGATTCTTGGAAGATACGGAGACTATGTTAGTTATGAGGTATACGTAGGATCGAACAAGACCAAACAAACCTACCAAAGGGGGTGAATGGTAGGAAAAACCAAAAAACAAATCTTTTGCGGAATTAAAAGATTTACGTTTTACCGATGAAACTGATCCACAAAACAAAAACAAACAGAAGCTGTTGAAGCCGCCGCCGGTCACACCACCTTGTTAGTGATATGCCCTAGAGGCAACATGGAGATGTTGGATATCACGTCAATGTTTATGTATAAATGAATAAAGTGTTATTCGGTTCCATGAAATAGACATCTTGTATTGATCAATAAGTACGTGACTTATTTATGGGACTCTATATGTATGAATCTATTTCTAAATGATCCTCGATCATATGTCATATTGTTGGAACAAATATGATTCTAAGATCGGCATGTTTATTGATTGATGATCATGTCTCATAGATCATGGGTATGGAGATACCAAATCAATAAACATGGACATATGTGTTAGAGAACACATTGTTGGATAGACCCACCATGAGACACTACGGGAATCAATGTGCCATTAGTTGGTCTCGGGTAGTGTTGGTACAAAGTCCTTAGACCGAGATCACCATAGATTCCAACATGTGTAGTAGCCTACTTTGGGACTACCAAACGCTATTCCGTAATCGGGTAGTTATAAAGGTAGTTTTCGGGTTTGCTATGAAACATGGAGTGGGATGTGAGTGATCAAGATGGAATTTGCCCCTCCTTTGGAGAGATATATCTGGCCCTCGAGGTAATGGATTATGGAAATGCATGGCCATGCTAAGTTGATTGAGGAGTCAATCAATGACGGATAATCCAATACGGTTCGAGTGAATGGTTAAGTTATTGAAGGGATGGCACACATCTTGCCTATAGCTTAACCGGTATCGTGAGGCAAAGGGATTTGTGTACACATTACAGGTTCGAGCCGATATTATATTCTTGTATACTATGGTGTCAATATGTGCTGCTAGCGCGCCGCTGTGACAGTCGGCTGAGTTGGACTCGAGCCGACGATCGGCTAAGTTAGACTATAGCCGAAACCGAGTATACCTGAACCTACAGGGTCGCACGCTTAAGGGGATAAGAACAGGCATTCGAGTTGGACTCGGATACGGCTCGATCGGATAGGGATCCGATCGGATAGAGTCCTATGGGCTTACGACGTGTGGGCGGCCAACTCTATATGAGATACGGATGAGATCCAATTCAAAATAGAGTCCTATGGGCTTACGACGTGTGAGCGGCCAAACTCTATATGAGATACGGATGAGATCCAATTCAAAATAGAGTCCCGAGCGGCTACTAATCCCATCGGCCAACTCTATATAAAGGAGGGAGGGGTGGAGAGCTGCCATATATCAATTGCATCGCGTGCAACAGAAGTCGCCGAGATCAATCTCCACGGAAACCCTCCCCACTTTCGAGCCAAACCCTAGCCTTGCATCGCGTGCTAGCACACGGGTGTACGGCGTTCGTCCCGGACGTGTGGATACCGGTAGAGGCGCCGCTACGTTGCGCGCCGTTGATCATGTTGTCTCCGGAGTCGCTACTGTTCCGGATCGGATTGCCCCGATTGGCTATTCCGCCGCACTCTACTCCAATCGGTAACGATCTATCGGCCCTTACTTGCAAGTGTTCCTGGTTTGCGCGGTAGAAAATTTTTGTTTTTGGCTAGCGTAGCCTCCGCGTAACCCTTCAGTGGTATCGAGCTAATCTTGCTTAGTTCGGGTTTTAGATTGGATCTGGAACAAGTTTTGCGCACGGGTTGATTAGATCAATCGGTTTTACGGGATCTGTTGAGGAGAGTAGATGGTAATTGCGTTCCTTGATAGTGTATCGGAACGACGTAATGTGATTACGTCGAAGCAATTTCCAAATAACTCGGTTTGAGTTGGGTTCGAGATAGCGTTCCTTGATAGTGTATCGGAACGGTATAATGTGATTATACCGAAGCTATCTCGTAGTCCGACTTTGTTGCTGCCTCGCGCCTACGCAAACCATCTCCCTTGATAGTGTATCGGGACGGCATAATATGATTATGCCGATATGGTTTCCATAAGCGATTTCATAGATTGGATCTATGAATTTCGTGTGGTGTACCCCCTTATAGGTCGTCTCGATGCCGTAGCTCGCGATAAGTAGAAAACGTTTCTACGCCTAACTTGTTTTTGCAGAGAATGCTTTGAGATGGTATGGCCCTATTGTATGTATGAGATGCATGTGATGCATGTAATATTCTTTCATATGTGCAATCCTGTAATATTCTTTCATACGTGCAATGCTTGTAATATTCTTTCACGACCTGCGAGTCGATGTAATCTTCAATTAGAGCTTCTATAGTAGTAGCTTAGTTTGAAGAAATCAAGCATCATGCACATTGGAAGATGGTGCCGAAGATGGAGATCCTCGGCCGACATGGAGATGGAGATCACCATGTGAAGGGGGCCATACTATTTCATTATATGCTATTCTACCTGCTTTCATATATGTGATATGTTTGTTTGATAGGATAGCATCCCTCGTAAAATTAAGTAGTAATGATGCCCTTCCAAATGTTGCACCGTCACCGTTATGCTCGTCAATGGTGGGTCGCAAAGCAGAGTGCCATTCTCTATCATAACACGAGGGGGTATATGTCGACATATACATGCAGGAGCATTTGGTTTACTTAACAAGGCTATCAAAACAGTTTTGGGCCTTGGGGCATAGGTTGGCGCCGGGGCATGGAGATGCCACACCAACAACAAGAGTCACATAGAGATGTGATTAGCAAGGAGTTGCTTATCGATGTTATTAATTTTCTAGGTGTGATGCCAAAGCTCACTAGAAAATTAATTAACATGTGGATCTTGACCCAATACGTAACCTAGAGGGAAGGTGAAAATACGTAATGGGAGTCTTATGTTAAATTGTTTAACAAAAGACATAGCATAAACATTGTGCTAAACTTTGCTTTTTTCGTTGTGGAATAAATGGCGGTAATACTGCACCCAGTACCTTTAATTTGCGATCTATTCTCGAAAAGGAAAAATTAAATGGAACAAACTTTATGGATTGGTATCGCAACTTGAGAATTGTTCTCAAGCAAGAGCGTAAGGAGTACGTTCTTGAAGTACCCTATCCCGACGATTTGCCTAATAACGCCACCGCAACCGCACGGAGGGCTTATGAGAAGCACACTAATGATGCCCTAGATATAAGCCGTCTCATGCTTGCTACAATGTCCCCCGAGCTTCGAAGCAATATGAGAGCGCGATGCTCACACTATTATTCAGGGACGCGTGACATGTTTGAGAACCAAGCTCGGCCGAGAGGTTCAACACCTCAAAGTCCTTGTTTGCGTGCGAGCTTGTTGAGGGAATCCCGTCGAGTCCGCATGTGATAAAGATGATTGGCTATATCGAGAGTCTGGAAAAACTAGGTTTTCCCCTTAGCCAAGAGTTGGCTACTGATGTGATTCTCCAGTCGCTCCCTCCGAGCTTCGAGCCATTCATATTAAACTATCACATGAACAACATGGATAGAACCTTGGCTGAATTGCATGGGATGCTAAAGACATGAGGAGAGTATCCAGAAAAATGGTCATCATGTGATGATGATGCGAAGGCTAAGCGCAAACCACTGTCAAGAAGCTTTGCACCAAGAGGAAGTTAACTCCCGATGAGATCGCGAGTGCCTCTAATGCAAAGAAGGGCAAGAAGGGGTCGGCGGCATCAGATGCCGTTTGCTTCTATTGCAAGGAGACAGGCCACTGGAAAAGGAACTGCAAGAAGTACATGGAGGATCTCAAAAGAAGCAAAGTACGACTTACGCCGGGTATTAATGTTATAGACATTAATCTTGCTACTTCACCTACCGACTCTTGGGTATTTGATACCGGATCGTAGCTCATATTTGCAAATCGTTGCGGGAATGAGAAGAAGTAGAGGATTGAGAAGGGGCGAGGTGAACCTGCGCGTCGGCAATGGAGCAAGCGTTGCTACGCTTGCTTGTCGGCAAGATACCACTTCATCTACCTTCGGATTAGTTTTGGAATTAAATAATTGTTATTGTGTTCCAACACTATGTCAAAACGTTATTTCCGCTTCATGTTTGCAAGCGGAAGGATATGATTTTAGATCAATGGACAATGGTTGTTCAATATATCTTAGAGATATGTTCTATTTTCATGCTCCATTGGTGAATGGATTATACGTTTTGAATCTTGAAGCGTCTCCCATCTATAACATTAATACGTAAAGGCAACTCTCTAATGATATAAACCCCACGTTTATTTGGCATTGTCGCTTAGGCCATATAAATAAGAAACGCATGGAGAAGCTCCATAAGGATGGATTGCTTCACTCTTTTGATTTTGAATCATTTGAGACATGTGAGTCTTGTTTACTTGGTAAGATGACAAAGGCACCTTTCACGGGACATAGTGAGAGAGCAAGTGACTTATTGGCACTCGTACATCGATGTATGTGGACCAATGAGCTCAACGGCTAGAGGAGGTTATCAATACTTCATTACCTTTACCGATGACTTTAGTAGATATGGTTATATCTACTTAATGAGGCATAAGTCCGAATCCTTTGAAAAGTTCAAAGAATTCCGAATGAAGTCTGAAATCATTTAGGGAAAACAATCAAGTTTCTACGATCGATCGTGGAGGGGAATACTTGAGCCAAGAGTTTGGTAATCATCTCGAAAGATTGTGGAATTGTTCCACGTTGACTCCGCCAGAACTCCACAATGGAATGGGGTGTCCGAACGGAGAAATCGCACCTTGTTGGACATGGTTCGGTCGATGATGAGCCAAAGTGATCTTTCGTTATCCTTCGGGATATGCTCTTGAAACATTGCGCTCACACTAAATAGAGTTCCGTCTAAGTCGGTTGAAAAGACACCATATGAGATATGGACAGGCAACCCCTTGTTTGTCTTTTCTCAAAATATGGGGATGCGAAGCTTATGTAAAACGTTTACATCGACAAGCTCACACCCAAATCGACAAGTGCTTCTTTGTGGGATATCCTAAGGAAACCAAGGGATATTACTTTTATAATCGGGAACAAGGCAAAGTGTTTGTCGCCCGACACGGTGTCTTCTTGGAGAAAGAGTTTCTTTCAAGAAGGGTTAGTGGGAGCAGGGTGCATCTTGAAGAAGTTCAAGAAACACCGTAAAACGTTTCGCGACCACGGAACCACAACATGAGGAGCAAAGTGTTGCGCCACCGGTTGTAGATACACCGCCCCACGGAGGTCCGAAAGATCACGTCGTGCACCCGACAGTACACAAGTGCGGAACAATGTGATATATTGTTGTTGGACAACGATGAACCTAAGACCTATGAGGAAGCGATGGTGGGACCCGATGCCAACAAGTGGCTTGGAGCCATGAAATCCGAAATAGAATCCATGTACGACAATCAAGTTTGGAACTTGGTTGATCCACCGATGGTGTCAAAACCATTGAGTGTAAATGGGTTTTTAAGAAAAGGCCGATATGGATGGAAATGTTCACATCTATAAGGCGCGATTGGTGGCGAAAGGTTTTAAACAGATTCAAGGAGTTGATTATGATGAAACCTTCTCGCCCGTCGCAATGCTTAAATCTATTCGGATTATCCTAGCGATTGCTGCATATTTCGACTATGAGATATGGCAGATGGATGTCAAAACGGCTTTCCTAAATGGAAACCTAAGCGAGGATGTATACATGATACAACCTCGGGGTTTTGTCGATCCAGAATCGCTGGAAAGATATGCAAGCTACAGAAATCCATTTATGGATTGAAGCAAGCATCTCGGAGTTGGAATATTCGTTTTGATGAAGTAATCAAAGGGTTTGGTTTCATCAAAACGAAGAATAGGCCTGTGTTTACAAAAGGTCAGTGGGAGTGCAATTGTATTTCTAATCTTATATGTGGATGACATATTACCGATTGGAAATGATATCCCTATGCTAGAATCCGTCAAGTCTTCATTAAAAAATAGTTTTTCCATGAAAGACTTAGGGAGGCCATACATATTAGCATTCGGATCTATAGAGATAGATCCAAGAGGCTAATTGGATTAAGCCAAAGTACATACATTGACAAGGTGTTGAAAAGGTTCAACATGCATGATTCCAAGAAAGGTTTCTTGCCCATGTCACATGGCATTAATCTTAGCAAGAATCGTGTCCTCGGACACATGATGAGCGGAATAAGATGGGTATGGTTCCATATGCTTCGGCAATTGGATCCATCATGTATGCCATGCTTTGTACACGCCGCATGTCTCGTACGCTTTGAGTGCTACGAGCAGATACACGTCGAGATCCGGTGAAGGTCACTGGATCGCCGTAAAGAATATCCTTAAGTACTTGAGAAGAACTAAGGATATGTTCCTAGTCTATGGAGGTGAAGAAGAGCTCGTTGTAAGTGGTTACACCGATGCTAGCTTCCAAACGGACAAGGATGATTATAGATCGCAATGCGGGTTCGTGTTCTGCTCGAACGGAGGCGCGTCAGTGGAAGAGTTCCAAGCAGGATACCGTTGCGATTCTACGACGGAGGCCGAGTACATTGCGCTTCGGAAGCACATACTTCGGCGATATCATCTCATCCGCGAGATTGTGGACAGAGGTGATGTCAAGATATGCAAAGTGCACACGGATCTCAACATAGCCGATCCGCCGACAAAACCTCTCCCTCGGCGAAGCATGAGGCGCACACAAGAGCAATGGGTATTAGATACTTACATGATTGACTCTAGTGCAAGTGGGAGATTGTTAGTGATATGCCCTAGAGGCAACATGGAGATGTTGGATATCACGTCAATGTTTATGTATAAATGAATAAAGTGTTATTCAGTTCCATGAAATAGACATCTTGTATTGATCAATAAGTACGTGACTTATTTATGAGACTCTATATGTATGAATCTATTTCTAAATGATCCCGATCATATGTCATATTGTTGGAACAAATATGATTCTAAGATCGGCATGTTTATTGATTGATGATCATGTCTCATAGATCATGGGTATGGAGATACCAAATCAATAAACATGGACATATGTGTTAGAGAACACATTGTTGGATAGACCCACCATGAGACACTACGGAATCAATGTGCCATTAGTTGGTCTCGGGTAGTGTTGGTACAAAGTCCTTAGACCCGAGATCACCATAGATTCCAACATGTGTAGTAGCCTACTTTGGGACTACCAAACGCTATTCCGTAATCGGGTAGTTATAAAGGTAGTTTTCGGGTTTGCTATGAAACATGGAGTGGGATGTGAGTGATCAAGATGGAATTTGCCCCTCCTTTGGAGAGATATCTCTGGGCCCCTCGAGGTAATGGATTATGGAAATGCATGGCCATGCTAAGTTGATTGAGGAGTCAATCAACGACATGATAATCCAATACGGTTCGAGTGAATGGTTAAGTTATTGAAGGGATGGCACACATCTTGCCTATAGCTTAACCGGTATCGTGAGGCAAAGGGATTTGTGTACACATTACAGGTTCGAGCCGATATTATATTCTTGTATACTATGGTGTCAATATGTGCTGCTAGGCGCTGTTGACAGTCGGCTGAGTTGGACTCGAGCCGACGATCGGCTAAGTTAGACTATAGCCGAAACCGAGTATACCTGAACCTGTGGTCGCACGCTTAAGGGGATAAGAACAGCATTCGAGTTGGACTCGGATACGGCTCGATCGGATAGGGATCCGATCGGATAGAGTCCTATGGGCTTACGACGTGTGGGCGGCCAACTCTATATGAGATACGGATGAGATCCAATTCAAAATAGAGTCCTATGGGCTTACGACGTGTGAGTGGCCAAACTCTATATGAGATACGGATGAGATCCAATTCAAAATAGAGTCCCGAGCGGCTACTAATCCCGTCGGCCAACTCTATATAAAGGAGGGGAGGGTGGAGAGCTGCCATATATCAATTGCATCGCGTGCAAGAAGTCGCCGAGATCAATCTCCACGGAAACCCTCCCCACTTTCGAGCCAAACCCTAGCCTTGCATCGCGTGCTAGCACACGGGTGTACGGCGTTCGTCCCCGGACGTGTGGATACCGGTAGAGGCGCGCGCTACGTTGCGCGCCGTTGATCGGCCGTTGTCTCCGGAGTCTGCTACACTTGTTCCGGATCGGATTGCCCCGATTGGCTATTCCGCCGCACTCTACTCCAATCGGTAACGATCTATCGGCCCTTACTTGCAAGTGTTCCTGGTTTGCGCGGTAGAAAATTTTTGTTTTTGGCTAGCGTAGCCTCCGCGTAACCCTTCACTTACCTGCGCCGGTCAGATCGCCTCTCCTGGCCGGTCAGACCGCCGCCTAGCCTCCGGTTGGACCGCCGCCACAACTCTCCGGTCAAACCGCGTGCACACCTGCGGTCAGACCGTTGGGATGCAGAAAACACCGAAAGATGAACTCTCAAAGAAGTAGATCAAACTATTTCAACTTTATTGCATCTAAAAGTTTTTACAAAGTGCAACAACAGCACTCCTCACCATAATCTCGACCTAACTCGAAACCCTAGCTATTCTCAAAAATTTTTCTCTTGAAATCGATGTCTAGGAGGCACACCCTCCCTCTCTACTTATACATGCAGTAGGTCCACGAATTCTTTACCAAATAGGACTCCTAATCCACATAAGAAACCCTCTCTTGCCAGCTATAAACTCATCTCTTTCCTTATCTCAATCAAACTTCCCGAATTCGGATTCCTTTCCAAATTCGACTCCACATACAATCCCTCTCATATGCTATATAGAATCTCCATCTTCCATGTGCATTATCCTCTAGACTTTTAGTATCCCGCGTGCTAGACGTCTACTTCTCCCAAGTCGACTCCGATCCGACACCGGCAATACTATCCGAGGCCTCAAGCGATACCTGCACATATACGACAAAGAAACGATATACCGAGCACAAGTTTGTCCAAACTGTAACCATACGCATAGGAATCATCTAGAAATAAATCCACAAAGAAACAATCGAAAACCGAGAAATCAAATCAAAATCAGAATCGGTCGGTCAGACCGCGCCGGTCTGACCGACTGAGAGTCGGAGTCCGACCGCGAGTCGAAGTCGGTCTGACTGACTGTGAGTCGGACTCGTCCGGTCAGACCGCACACACACCTCCGGTCAGACCGTGCATATACACCGGCCTAACCGACGTTGTCTGGCCGGTCTAACCGCCACACAAAATATCACACATTCGATTCAAAGCACAAATCCAATGTTTCATCACATAAAATATAAATCAAACTCATTTGATTCAACAATCTCCCCCTTGATGAAACCATTGGCAAACCTAACAAAAATCAATTGGTTTGACCCAAAAAGCATTTCGAATGCAAGAAATTTGAAAAGTCTTCTTTGAAAATTCATCTTTGAATATGAAAATGATGCACAATTTTGTTTCCTTGTTCTCCCCCTTTTGACAATGAGTTCATCAATTATCAGAAGCATGGAAGAGCTTTGCATTATATCAAAAGTAACTCAAGTACATGTTTTGCAATAACAAGGTAGAAAAAGTGACTAGCTAATTAACAAGCATGCACTAGAGTAAAAACATGAACCTAAAACATTACAATTAAGATCAACTCAACATTAATGATTCATGATTTCAACGATTTAAAATGCAACATATTCACAAGTGCAAAGACTGAAAGAAAAACTCAAGTACATATACTTATGACATTGATACTCTTTCTCAAATTAATTCTTTCTTCAAAAAATAACCGAGAGAACTTTTAGCTCATTCTTTTTGAACCCCTTTTTTATACTTAGCTCTCAATTATTGCGGGTATGTCCTTTTCATCAAGACTGTTTCCAAGGATTCGGTACCTCTTTTTTTTATCTCACCACGAATACGTCCTTGTCATCAAGACTGTTTTTAAGGATTCGGTATCCATTTTTTTCTCTCATATAAATAAGCATCTATATACTCTTGCGGTGATTGGAACAAAAGGATTAATATGAGGAATAACAACTCATAAAGCATATATAAAACATTAATCATTTAAAACTAAGCACTTGTTTCAATATTGCATATTTCATTAATTCAAGTTAAAGAATTATGTGTCATGTATCATATCTTTTAAAAGCAATATCAAAAGCTCAAGTAATTAATAAAATACACACAAGCTAATATAGTAATCAAATTATCTAACAAGCAGTGCTAGCAAGCACGAGAATATACTAAAGATATAAGACATAGTTCATCCACCTTTTATTTTCTTTTTCTTTTTCTTCCCCTTTTTTATCACACCATGCATGAATTAAAACATGAATGCAAAAGAAGAAGAAAAATATGCCTACAACAAAGAGCCAACAACTCTCCTCCTCAATTGATGCCAAAAGGATGAATAACACCTAATTCTCCCCTAAGAAAAGCAAAGCAAGAAGAATCCAAATGTTTGGTGAAAATATCTGCGAGTTGCAACTTTGTATCCACAAATTTCAATTCAATGCCCCCCTTTTCAACATGATCCCTCAGAAAATGAAAGCGAATGTTAATGTGCTTGGTGCATGAGTGTTGTACAGGATTCTTAGCAATATTTATAGCACTAGTATTATCACAAAAGAGAGGAACTTTATCAAAAGTAAGACTATAATCTCTCAAGATTTAAATAAGCCAAAGAATCTGAGAAAAACAACTAGCAACAGCAACATATTCAGACTCAGCAGTTGATTGAGCAACATTTGATTATTTTCGAGAAGACCATGAAATCAAAGAAGTACCAAGAAAAAGACATGTACCACTAGTACGCTTTCTATCAATTCTACAACCTCCGAAATCCGCATCAGAATAACCACTCAAGCATATAAAAGAAGAGGTAAAATACCAAATTCCAAATTCAAGAGTATGTTTCAAATACCTCATGATGCGTTTCACAGCTTGACGATGCGAGGCCCTTGGAGAAGCTTGAAATCGAGCACACAAACACACAGCAAATTGTATGTCTGGCCTCAAAGCAGTGAGGTAGAGCAACGAACCAATCATGCTCCTGTATTCCTTTTGGTTCATAGCTTCACCATCTTCATCGGGATCTAAAATAGTAGTAGTTCCTATCGGCGTAGTCAACGGCTTGCAATCGTCCATTTTGAAGCATCGTAGAAGATCCTTGGTGTACTTTGTCTGATGAACAAACATACCTTGAGTTGTTTGCTTAATTTGCAATCCCAAAAAGTAAGTCAATTCACCCATCATGCTCATCTCAAATTCCTTGCGCATTGTTTCAGTAAACTCCACAATTGTGAGATGAACATCCAAAGATGATATCATCCACATAAATCGAACAAACAAGAGATCATCACCTTGCTTGAGAACAAAGAGAGTTTTATCAATTTTTCCTATTGTAAAGCCCTTTGCAAGTAAAAAGTTTTTAAGTCTATCATACCATGCTCTAGGTGCTTGTTTCAAACCATACAAAGCTTTTGACAGACGAAAAACATGGTTGGGAAAATCAGGATTTTCGAAACCTGGTGGTTGTTTAACATAAACTTCCTCCTGTATGTAACCATTAAGAAAAGCACTTTTAACATCCATTTGAAACAACTTAAGACCTTTTGAAGCAGCAAAAGCCAACAAAAGTCTAATTGCTTCAATCCTAGCAATAGGAGCAAAAGTTTCATCATAATCTAACCCTTCCATTTGAGTAAAACCCTGAGCAACAAGTCTAGCTTTGTTTCTAACAATTAAACCATCCTCATTATGTTTATTCTTGAAAACCCATTTAGTTCCAATAATATTATGACCAATAGGAGGTTCAACTAAAAACCAGACTTTGTTTCTTTTAAAATTCTCAAGTTCTTCATGCATGGCGTTAATCCACGATTCGTCAGTTAGTGCATGAGTAACATATTTGGGTTCAAAATTAGAGATAAAAGCAGAATTTGCATAAAAATCATGATTTGTTACCTTAGACCTTGTGGTACGTTCACCCAAATTACCTATTATCTGTTCCGGAGGATGTCATCATTGAATATGAAGTGGAGCACTTATATCTGAAGTTTGTTCATCTTCTGTAGCTTGTTCTGACGAAGTTGAAGCTTCTGGAGGTCTATTAGCATTATTACCTGAAGCTCCTGTAGAACCACTCGGCCGGTCTGACCGCTCCTCTGCCTGTGGACTGACCACCGATGTGCCTCCGGTCTGACAGGTGCCATGCCCGGTCTGACCGGCCGACGCATCCTCTTCGTCTTCGTCATCGCTTTCCACAAAAATATCCTCCCCCGAACCTGTGATAGGGTACCTGAAATTTTGGGTCTAGTCCCTGGACTAGCCTCATCAAAAGTGACTTCGCATGTCTCAACAATTTTATTAGTTTCCAAAACAAGTATGCGGTAACCTCGTGAATACGCAGAGTATCCCAACAAGAGTCCATCAACAGAGTGAGATTCAAATTTATCCAAATTGCCAGATTTGAGCACAAAACATTTACATCCAAAAACACGCAAGTGAGAAATCTTCGGTGAGTGTCCAAAGCGAAGCTCATAAGAAGTTTTTCCATGTTTAGATCTCAAGAAAACACGATTGGAAATATAACAAGCAGTGTTAATAGCTTCAGCCCAAAATTTTCTAGGGGTAGAGTATTCATCAAACATAGTCCTAGCCATTTCATGTAACACCCTGAAAATCGGAACTTATAAATCAAAACCTAGAATTCAGAATTTGCGAAAACTTTTGCATCATTGCCTTCATTTGGATCTTATTGCTTCTTATTTGCAAGTCTTGTGGTGTGTTATGATAAAATAGTAGTCATTTGAACTTGGGTAGCCAATAGTGCTGCCCGCAACTGCTAGCTTCGGCTGCAGCTAACGGCATCGGTCGAAGTCGATGAAGCCGCCCACAGCCGACAGCATCACCGCCGCTGATAGTGCCGCAGCCAATAGCATCGCGCACAACCGGCGTCAACGCTGCCCACGTCACCGTACGCGCGCGCGTACCCGCACGCCCCCAGAGTCAACATTGCTATCACATCCGCACCTGTGCACCACATCAGCCAATCCTATCACGCACGTCGCACGCCCACGCTATCATATGCACGCACGTATCGCGTGCATGCCAGCGTCAAATGCGCTGTACTGCCCCATGCTGTGCCATGCCGAGTCATCGCGTCGCCACCACTGTAGCCTCGCCACCTAGTGACAGCCGATTTCGCATGCCCGCGTCAGCCGATTCGATGCGCTGCACTGTGCCGACGTCGGCCACGTCGCGTCGTGCGCCCGCGTCAATGCTCTCCATCGCATCCATGCCCTGTGGTTGCCTCAGCCACACCACGCATCGCCGAGCCGTCTCGTCGCGTGCGCTGTAGCCACGCCGTTCCATCGTCAGCCGATTCCGCTCGCTCTAGCCGCCCGAGCCTATAAAAAGAGGCCCCGGCCTCCCTCTCGCCACACCGCACCACCCCAAGCCCCCTCAGCCCCGTTAAGCCCATAGCCGACGCCACAGCCGATGCCCCCCCTTGCGTTGCTGTGTCGCCAGTGAGCCGATTTCCCTTTTTCTCTTAGGTGATTCACCTTGAGTCCAGCTTCTAATGCTCTATTCACGTCCATGTTTTAAGCCACAAGTTTTCTTCAGATTTTTGATTTCCAAAGCTATATTTATGTCGAAAACCTTAGATTAAACCATTTCAAATCTCATCTAACCCTCGAGTCATAGTTTCAACAAAATTGAATTTCTACCTAGTGTGGGATTTTTGTATGCCTAAGACACAAAAGTATTTTCAATCTGGATATTGTCCTCCTATGTTTATATGTACTCTTGACTTGGTGTTATCCCGGATTTCAAAACACTAGAACTCTTTCTCACTCACTTTCATTTCCAAATTCGGATTTATCAAACCTAACATTATCTAAAATCGCCTTAGAACATTAGGAAGTGCTTTATGATTTTTATTTGGCTTTTGGTGGATTTTATTGAATTTTGACCGAATTCAATCTTTTCTCTCACAGGTACGATTAGCGACCGAGGAAGGCGTTGAGTACGCGGAAGACCCCAACCAACAAGTGTGCGAGCAAGGCAAGTCATCACTCCCTTTGAACATATTGATCCTTTTTGCGAACTTGTGTTGATTCAAATTAAAATGTGCATGCTATACACAAAAGAATACCTATTCTTGTTACGTCGTGCCTTGATGTTGATTACCTTTAGTTATACTCCTTGTAACCCTCGATATGACGTGACCAAAGGAAATCCTCGGTAAAATGCTTAGCCATGCTTATACTAGATTCTTGCATACTCATATTTTTACAAAAGCTATATGCTTGGGCAACTACCTTAGGAAAGGTAGTTGAGATACGACATGTGGAGACATGAACGCCACATTGCCTTGAACATGATAAAAATAGTTTTGATGGAAAAATGAAAATACAAAACCAATGTTTTTAGACTGGGGCGGATGGATGGATTTGGGTGGATTTCGGCAAAGGCAAGTACCGTCCCTGGTCATTAAGGACCGGGCCATGAGACTTTTAACATGGAATGAGCCAGTACAACCGTACTTCTCGAATGGGTATAGACCTAGTGGAGTAAATAACCGAGCGGAGGCAGTATCCCTGCATAGTGGTTCAGGTGTAGGCGTTGAGGTAAGGGCCTACCGTTGGGGGCTCACCACTGGTGGGTGCCTGGATGGAAGTTAAGGGCCTACCAGTGGGGGATTTACCACTGATTGGTACCTAGACAGAGATCGGGCATGCGATCAACATGAAGAAATGAAGACATGAAGAAAGGAACATGAAGGTTGAAAGATCAAAGATGGAGCAAGTCTTTCTCTTACCCGGGGAACACCAGAACTCCTCTCACTGCTAGGAAACGATGGCTAGAGTGCATGAGGGCTTAAGTTCATGGAGCGGGTACTGCCAAAGTGAGGTTATCGAAAAACTTTGCCGTGACCATCCCATATAGAGGGATGTAGGCCCATTCAATGGGCAGTTGCGGAGTACGGGTAAAGTGTATATCCACTGCAGTGTGAGTAAATTAATCTATTCGAATAGCCGTGCTCACGGATAATGAGCGACGTGACAAGTTTCTCTTGTGGCTAGACTCATAAATTTTAAAATGATGGGTTGATATGCATAATGATTATGTGTTGGGGAACCAACTTCTCTATCTGAGAGAAGGGGGAGATACCCCCAGAAAACCATGACGACCCGGAGGCGAAAAACCATCCTAGGTATCACGAGGGATGGCAGACAGAACCATCGCCGATTTAATATACTATGAAATTAAAACTCGACTGGCTAGACGTTAGGTTTGTGAAATGATTTACGAAAATTGGCTTTATGCAAAAGAACCAAAGCCATCCTTTGAATGACCTTATCATGTGCATCATTCCGTGTTGGCTTGCTGAGTATGTTGAGTACTCATCCTTGCTATACGCACAAACCTACAGATGTAGGCGTGGAAGACCTGGAGGACCCATATGCATACTACCAGAATAAATGAAGACAATGGAGAGCAATAGGTCTTAGTCCCCAGTCGTTGCCTGTAGGCGAACGACATGCCGCTGTCTTCCGTCTACTATCTTATCTAATCTCTGATTTTGGTTGTATCCGGACCAATAGGTCCTGCATGTAATGATATTGCCTTCGGGCCTATTATTGTAATACTTTTGGTGTAAGACTATTCGTGCACTTTGCACCTGATAATTCAATACTGTATTTCGTGGTACCAAACTACTTGATCCAGGGAAATGGTACTATGAACACGAATGATTCCCGTTCCAAAAACGGGGGTCTACATTTCAACCAAAGAACGATTTTTTTCTTTCAACAACACTGTTTTGTTGAGGAACCCAAGGAGACAAAAATTGATGTTCAAGACCCGTTTCAACACAAAACCTTTCAAAAGAAGCATTTTTCAACTTACCACCATTATCACTTCGAATAGTTCTCAAAGACTTTGGAAAATCAAGGGCCAAACGAAGATACAAACTTTTAAAATGTTTGAAAGCTTCATCCTTAGTTGCCATAAAATAAACCATGGAATATCAAGAAAAATCGTCAACAATGACCAAAACATACCACTTTCCTCCAACGGATTGCACTCTAGCTAGACCAACAGTGTCCATGTGTAACAGCTGTCCTGGTGCATCCGTCATCACAGAAAATATGGGAGTATGCGAAGAAGCAACCATCTTAGCATGACAACATGGTGAACAAACCAATTCAAGATCTTTCTTAAGTTTAGGCAAACCTCGAACAAGATCCGAACCACTAATCCTAGTGAGATGATAAAAGCCAACATGTCCAAGTCTACGATGCCAAAACATCACATCTTTTGAAAATTTTGCAACAAGACATGTAACTTTCGAATAAATGCTATTTTCAAAATCTGCTTTAAGAACTCTTCCGTATCGAGAAACATTAAGCACAACATCACTAGATGAATCAAAACCTTTACTACCACTTTTCTTAAAAAGCACATCAAAGTCTTCATCCACAATTTGAGAAACAGAGAGCAAGTTGTACTTTAAATTTTCAACCAAAGCGACATTATTCAATATAAATTTGTCACTTACCTTGACAGATCCAGTTGCAGTGATCGTGCTAGTAGAAGCATCACCGACGATGATTGAATCCTTCCTTGATGCCTTTATGTAACACCCTGAAAATCGGAGGGTTTAAAAATCAGGAATTAAAAACCAGAACTTACAAAAACTCTTGGCTATTTGCTTCTCATCGTGTTTATTACCTCTTATTTGCCGTTTTGTTGCATAAATTTATATGGAGAGTGATTCATCTTGATGTTTTAGAGAATTCAAACGATTTGAATTTCCACTGTGAATTTTTTTCAAGTTTAGAGTTGGGGATTTTAATATAAAATAGATAGGGTTGTGGATTTTCAAATATATATATATATATATATATGGATCAAAACATTATTTTGTGATTGAGTAATATTAATTAATGAGCAAAATGGGTGATTAAATATTTTTAAAGGATATATATGAAGTCTAGAAATTATTTCGAATCAAAATCGTATTTTCTGGAATTTAGGAAAATGAATTAAATTAAATGTGTAAAATATTTTTTTTAAAAATAATAAAAGTGGAAGGAAAGGTTGAAAATATATTTTATAACTTAATTTTGGGTATGCTATATTTTATTTTAAATTTTAGGGGTGAAAGGAAATAGAATTGGGAAATTAGGAATTAAAATCGGGAAATTCAGAAAATTCACTGTTTGTTGCACGCCATGTGCTCGACGCCGTACCAGCCGTACCGCACACCCCGCCCGCGTGCGCGACACGCGCCGCGTCACGCCCCGGCCCCTACCCTCGCCATCGCACCCACGCGCCAAGTCGAGCCCGGCCCCCACCCCCGCGCGCCGCGTGTCGCGTCGCGCGGTGCCATGCCTGGCCCCGCGCCCGAACCCCGCGCGCCCACGCTCGCCCACGCCTGGTCCTCCGCCGTGCACGCCACATGTCGCGCCCGCACCCGGTCCCCGCCTCCCGCACCTCGCCCGTGCCGCGCCCCGCGCCGGACCCCGCCCCACGCGCGCTGCGCCGCGCCCGCGCGCGCGCGCCGACACGGCCCCGTCTCGCGCCTTGCCGCGTGCCGCGCCGCCCGCTCCCGCGCCGGACCCCTCCTTCTTCCCTCTCCGGTCACCTATAAAAGGGGGAGCCCTCTCCGTTCTTCCCCACCTCGCCGCCTCTAATCCCTCTCTCCCTAGCGTCTCCCCATCGCAAGCCATCGCCGCCGTAGTCCGCCGTGTGCTGCAGACCGCCGCAAGCCGTCGTGCCGTGCGTCGGAGCCGCCGTCGCCGCCCACCGCACGCCGGAGCTCCGCCGCCTCCTCACCATTGCCATCGCCGCCGTAAGCCCTCGGCCGCCGCCTCTTGCGCTTGTGCCGGCCCCGCCAAAACACAAAAGGGAGGGAGCGCGGGGAAAAACAGAGGAAAGGGGAGAGAAAAAAGAGGGAAAAGAAAGATAAAAAAGAGAAAAAGAAAAGGAAGGAAAAAGAGAAGAAAAGAAAGAAAATAGGAAAAAGGAAAAAATATGGAAATATTTATAAAAATTAGGAAAAATACTAGGGAAATATTTGGGAAAATATTTGGGCAAAAAATATATTGTTTTCTCATATATTTTCTCGGAGTAATCTCGGAATTCAAAAATAGGACTTCCGAAGATTTCGTTCTCGCGTCGTTTTTACTCAGAGTTTTTCTATTTTCTTTTCGCCATTAAAAATATATTCTTTTGGTACTCGGACCTCCAAAACTTCGAACACCAGTTCTTTTGATCGACGCTTTTTAAATTTATTCCCTTAATCAATTGGATCGACATTTTATGAAAACCCTAAAATCCGAAGAACTCTCGCCTAAACTCAATTAAAAATTTTAGGTTAGACGTTTGGATTCATTTTATGGTTCTTTTCAATCTCTTGGTGTTTTTATTGAATTCTGATCGAATTCAATTGATTTTTCGCATGTACGGATAGCAACCGAGGAAGCAAGCACTGACTACGTTGAAGACCCCGTCCAACAAGCGTGCGAGCAAGGCAAGTCAACACTTCCCTTTGAACATATTGATCCTACTTTGCGAAATGATATTGATTTAAACTTCAAACATGCATGCTATACACCAATGAATACCTATGCTTGATATACCCTTCCTTGATATTGATTACCCTTAGAAATATTCTTTGTAACCCTCGATGTGATACAACCAGAGGATATCTTCGGTAAAATTCTTAGCCATTGTTATACTAGAATCTTGCATATTCATATTTTTACAAAATCCTATATGCTTGGGTAACCATCTTAAGGGAAGGTAGTTGGAATGCGACATGTGGAGACATGAGCACCACAATGCCTTGATCATGACGAAAATAGTTGTGATGGAAGAAATGAAAAGTACAAAACCAATGTTTTTAGACTGGGGCGGATGGTTGGATTTGGGTGGATTCTGGGAAAGGCAAGAACCGTCCCTGGTCAATTAAGGACTGAGCCATGAGACTTACAACTTAGAACGAGCCAGTACAACCGTACTTCTCGAATGGGTATAGACCTAGCGGAGTAGATAGCCGAGTGGAGGCAGTATCCCCGCATAGTGGTTCAGGTGTAGGTGTTGATTTAAGGACCTACCAATGGGTAGAGTGTCCTGGGCCTACCAATGGTAGAGTGCCCATGATTGTGATGAGACAAAAGGCCTTTATGTGAATAATAAATTGAACTTAACGATGACTTAAAGATTAAGTGAGTTTTCTCTCTTACCCCGGGAATGCCAGAACTCCTCTCACTGCTAGGAAACGACGGCTAGAGTGCATGAGGACTTAAGTTCATGGAGCAGGTACTGCCAAAGTGAGGTTATCGAAAGGCTTTGCCGTGACCATCCCATATAGAGGGATGTAAGCTCATTCAATGAGCAGTTAAATTGACTTCTCTAACAGAATTAATCTCAGCAAATAAAACTTCACATGATTTGCAATCATCATCGGAAGCAAGAGATTTTAGTCTATTATTTTTAGTTTTAAGAGAATCAATAACTGCTTCATGTTGATTAATGTTCTTTTCAAATTTAGAAATCTTGTAACCAAGTCTAGCAATCACATCTTGAAGATATTCAACACTAGGAGCATTTATTACCTTTGATTTTCTTGATCAGAATCTTCCGTACTCTTTGCCATGAGAAAACTCCTGCAATGCTCTTCCCTTTGTCTTCCTCATCATCATCTGAGTACTCAACATCGCTAGATCCCTGCACAGCTGCAAAAGCTTCATCCAAGGCCTTCTGGTAGTAATTCCTCATCTTCATGTTCTTGGCCTGCTTGTTGCTCTGCTTAGCTTCCTTAGATCCATCTTGAGATTTTTCCTCCTGTGTACCTCTTCCAACCTTGGGACATTGGGAGCAGATGTGTCCTGGTTGACCATAGCCAAAACACTGGATTGGTCCTCCTCTTCTCCTGGACCTGACATTATTCACAACTCGAGAAATTCGATTAGCAAGCGATACCATGTCCTTCTCACGGATTTCTTCCAGTTGATCATCAGACATGGCAGAGAAAGAAGCAAACATCGACTGTGAAAAAGAATCAAAAGATGCAGAAGTAGACACCAAGGCAGAAGATTTCGAATCAATCCTTCTAGAAAGAATGTTCATCTCATAGGTTTTCAATTTAGTATGAAGAACATCCAAAGTCAAGGTGTTCATATCAATAGATTCCTGAATTGAGGTAACCTTAACTTTCCAAACCTTCATATCAAGACCATTCATAAAATGACGAGCAACCTCAGATTGAGAATAATTATCATTATAAGAAGAATCAACAGATCTAAGATTACTCAAAATTTTGTTAAAACGGCCAAGATAGTCATCCAATGACTCCCCATGTGTCATCTCAAATTTGATGTACTCCTTTTTAAAAACATTTTTTCGCAACTCTTTAATGTTTGAAAATCTAGTATGAAAATCATTCAAAGCTTTCCAAATCTCATTAGCAGTAGCAGGATGCGAAACACGATCAAAATCGGAGCGAGAAATTGCATTAAGAATAATGTTCCGAGCTTTGCAATTATTTTCAAAGTCCAATTTTAGAGTAAGAGTATCAATGCGATCGGGGATGTCATAAGACTGTGAAACTTTTAGCCAAATGTCATAACCTTGAGATGTTATGTAAGATTTCATCTTTTTCTTCCAATAGTCAAAATCGGTTCTATTGAAGACATGAGGTTTGTTTGAAAACTTTTCAGCCATGGCAAAAGATCAGAATGCAAATAAAAAACAAGGCTCTGATACCACTTGTAGGATCGAACAAGACCAAACAAAACTACCAGAGGGGGTGAATGGTAGGGAAAACCAAAAAAACAAATCTTTTGTGAAATTAAAAGATTTATCTTTTACCGATGAAACCGATCCACAAAACGAAAAAAAAAGAGAAGCTGTTGAAGCCGCCGCCGGTCACACCGCCTTACTTGCGCCGGTTAGACCGCCCCTCCTGGCCGGTTAGACCGCCGCCACAACCCTCCGGTCAGACCACGTGCACACCTGCGGTCAGACCGTCGGGATCCAGAAAACACCGAAAGATGAACTCTCGAAGAAGTAGATCAAACTATTTCAACTTTATTGCATCTAAAAGTATTTACAAAGTGTAACAACAACACTCCTCACCAAAATCTTGACCTAACTCGAAACCCTAGCTATTCTCACAAATTTCTCTCTTGAAATCGATGTCTAGGAGGCACACCCTCCCTCTCTATTTATACATGTAGTAGGTCCGAATTCTTTACCAAATAGGACTCCTAATCCACATAATAAACCCTCTCTTGCCAGCAATAAACTCATCTCTTTCCTTATCTCAATCAAACTTCCCGAATTCGGATTCCTTTCCAAATTTGACTCCACATACGATCCCTCTCGTATGCCATATAGAATCTCCATCTTCCATGTGCATTATCCTCTAGCTTTTTAGTATCCCGCATGCTGGACGTCTACTTCTCCCAAGTCGACTCCGATCCGACACCGGCAATACAATCCGAGGCCTCAAGCGATACCTGCACATATACGACAAAAGAAACGATATACCGAGCACAAGTTTGTCCAAACTTGACTCACATTAGCTTGTCAACAGTAACCATACACATAAGAATCATCTAGAAATCAAATCCACAAAGAAACAATCCAAAATCGAGAAATCAAACCGAAATCAGAATCGGCCGGTCAGACCGCGCCGGTCTCACCGACTGAGAGTCGGAGTCCGACCGCGAGTCAAAGTCGGTCTGACTGACTGTGAGTCGAACTCGCCCGGTCAGACCGCACACACACCTCCGGTCAGACCGTGCACATACACCGGTCTGACCGACGTTGTCTGGCCGGTCTAACCGCCACACAAAATATCACACATTCGATTCAAAGCACAAATCCAATGTTTCATCACATAAAATATAAATCAAACTCATTTGATTCAACAGTATATACCTTCATCTTAGAGGTATATATCTCCCGACTAACACACATATATATATACTTACACCTTAAAAATGAAATAAAAATTCAAAAATATTTTCAAATATGAGTTTTCAACTCTATTCCAACCTTTAACTAATTCCATTCCTGAAAAAATATATCTCAAGTATGAGGAGGTATGTACCTTTCCAAGGATGAGAGAAAACCTCCCATTTTATACAACAAATTCATGGCAAATATAAAAGACCACAGCTAAGAACGAATATGAATCAAGGACCATATAGATTTGGGAAACTAGTTTTGGAACTCATGATTTGCAAAACTAATACCTTACACCACATGGTCTAAGATTTCCAATGAATTTGAGGACGACACTGGCACAACTGGAATATTGTGTGCATTTTGATTGATTGCATCAAATTTTTGGATCGTACACATGTGGAGATTATGGCAATCGGGTATCTACATGGCAAGCTTATCCGACTGGAGGTAGGGATAGATTGCGCCTGCCATATCTGTAAACCAAACATGACTTGGGTGTTACATTGCTGATAGAGATAAGGCAACGGTCCATAGTCACGGTTTGGTAAGATTGAGGAAACCGACTTAGAGTAAGATAGGGTTTCCGATCTGTAAGCCCGCCTACCAAGACTATATAAGGGGGGTAAGGGGTGTCCCTTGAGGGATAGGCGATAGTAGACATCATATGCTTTATGAGCTTTTAGCTTTCAGTCTTAGATCTTGAGATCAATAAAGACACTCGGCGGATCGAATCCTCCGAAACAGGAGTAGGGTATTACCTCACGAGAGGGTCTGAACCTGTCTAAATCCTCTTTTCCTTCTAACCCATTATGCTTGGCGATCTTGACTGCGACCCCAGAAATTCTATTGCTGAAACCAAGTTTCGACAGTTGGCACGCCAGGTAGGGGGCCGCGCGTCAAGACTTCTTCAACAATCTCGCCAACAAGCGTGATGGGATCTCCTTCAAGATTCGGCGATTTCGCCGCCAACCACTTCAACGACTTCTCCTTCAACTCGGATTCGAACCAGTCGGAAGGAGAAATCCACTCAGTGCCGTTCGGGCTCTCCAACAGCGCCAAGATCTTCGACGACATCTTGAAGTCCAAGATGCAATCTACCCTCTCCAACGAAGAACTTCACTCGGCACCGTTTGGATTGCCGAACACCGCCGAAATCTATACCAATCTTCTCGTCTCCCCAACGGAGACGATCTACTCGAAGAAGACCTCTCGGCGCCGTTTGGATTACCAAACACCACCGAGATCTACGGCAAACTCCTCTCCCCGAGTCGAGGTCGACCCACTCGGAGGAGCCCGCATCCCTAGGCTCTGACTCGGACTGGAACGATCCATACCCAGGCTACCCAGGAACGAGGGAGATCGCGGTCATCCTCCCGCCGTTCGGCTCATGCTCATCTTTGGAGCTCAACGAATACCTCAGCTCCGCCGGCTTTGACGACCTCTATGGCATCCCCTCAGACGAAGCCGACGACTCCGACTGCCACAAGGACTACGAGCCGAAGGGCTTCGATGTCCTCATGGCTGAGCCGGACGAGTCCGACTCAGCCATGGCCTGCAGACTTGCTGAGGAAGAGCGAGCCAAGATCGAGCAAAAGCGCAAGCTGGCTGAGGAGGAGAAGAAACGCAGGGAAGATGCCGACAAGAGAAAGCAAGATCTATGGGCAGCCGGACGATCCGCTCAGGAGGCTATCCTTCAAATGCGGGTCCGCAACACCAACGTCTTCCAGACGCCACAGCAGAACGCTGTTGCCGCCCTCACACTCTTGGACACCGTCATGGAGACGGCACCCCCCGACGTGACTCCAATATTAGATAAAATCAAGACCATCGTCGCAGCTACAGCCAACGGCCATCCCACCACCTCGGCACGGAGGCCGACTGAGTCCGTGGCCGAAACGCCCGACAAAAGCCGACTCTCGCCTCTAAGGTCAGGAGACTACAAGAGGCCCGAGCAAGACCGGTCCACGACTAGGCCAAGAGGCCCACGCCGTGAGTCTACACAGAAGTACCAGGAGCAAACGGCTGACTCCCGCGACAAGTGACATGGACGTCCACCCGTCCACCACCGTGTCCGCCGCAACAACAGCTCCAGCCTACCCAACCACCAACCGAAGACCCCGCCGAGTGATTCGCGGGAAGTCCTCGATCGTCGCTACCAGAGCGAGACCGACGCACTCGGGAAGATCGGAGGGGATCACCTGATAGCGGCGACGACGGAGTGCCAGCTTTCACTCGGGAGCTTCGCGGGGTGCATTGGCCGAATGGTTTTAAGCCAACAGGAATAGAGAAATATGACGGCAAGACCAACCCCAAGTCGTGGCTCACCGTGTATACTCTCGCCATCTGCGCAGCAGGCGGTGACAACAAGGCTATGGCCAACTATCTGCCCGTGGCCCTCGCTAACTCGGCCAGGAACTGGCTCACGAGCCTGCCAAGAGGCTCAATCGGCTCGTGGAGTGAGCTGAGGGACCACTTCATCGCCAACTTCCAGGGCACCTTCGAGAGGCCCGGCACACACTTCGATTTATACAACGTCATCCAGAAGCCGGACGAGCCTCTGAAGGATTACATCTGGCGTTTCTCCGAGAAGCGCAACAAGATCCCCAACATCACCGATGACATCATCATCGCCGCCTTCCAGAAGGGAGTCCATGATGAGCTGCTAATCGGGAAGTTCGGGCGCAAGCCACCGAAGACGGTGAAACAGATGTTCGAGACGGCGAACTCCTACACCAAATCAAACGATGCCATCAAGGCGGCGCGCCAAGACCGGCCTGACAGGAGGGAAGACAAGCAGGCGGGAGGAAGCCGGAATCCTAAGAAGGACAACGGCAACAACAACAACCAGGACCAAAAGGACCGCAAGCGCCGATCCAAAGATCTAGTGGCCGCAACCTCCAACTCCCAACGCCGCCCCCGAGTCGCCGCCTACGACGCCATCATGAACGCTCAATGCACTCATCATCCTAATCACAAGCATGCAGCTAAGGACTGCTTCATCTACAAACAGTTCACCGAGCAGTACGCGGTGCAACTCAACAAGAAGCCGACTGATGAGGCCGGTCCATCCGGCTTCAAGAAAAACAACACGGCTGAGAATGCCGAACCTTTCCAAGACCCTGTGGGAGAGCTCAATCACATCTTTTCGGGGGCCGCTAGCCTATGAATCCAAGAGGAAACAGAAGCTAACCGACCGAGAGGTCAACACGGCTCAACCCGAAGTCCCTCAGTATCTGCGATGGTCAGAAGTGGCCATCACTTTTGACCGCTCGGATCACCCCGACCGAGTGGTCCACCCGGGGCGCTATCCACTCGTCCTGGACCCGGTGGTCCGAAACATCAGGCTTAAGCACGTCCTTATCGATGGGGGCAGCGCCCTCAATATTCTGTTCGCCAAGACCATGGACGAGATGTAGATCCCGAGGGCCAAATTGAAGGCAAGCTCAGCCCCCTTCCACGGAGTCATCCCGGGGCTGTCGTCTACACCACTCGGGCACATCGCCCTCCCGGTCACCTTCGGAGCTCGAGAGAACTTCCGAACAGAAAATGTCACTTTCGAGGTACCCGACTTTGAAACGGCCTACCACGCCATCATCGGAAGGCCTGCGCTTGCCAAGTTCATGGTGATCCCGCATTACACTTACCTCTGCATGAAGATGCCGGGTCCCAACGGCATCATCACTCTTCGCAGCGATGTGAAGCAAGCCTTCACCTGCGACAAGAAGAGCTGCGACATGGCCCAATCTCGCGAGAGATGACGCGGCCAGCAAGAAATCCGATTGGCTGCATCGACATCGACAGAGGGTGAAATCCCCGCGAAGAAGATAGCCAAATCTGGATCCGGCGACGCCAAGACCAAGAAGATCTCCCTTGATCCATCGGATCCCTCGAAAACTGCTGTAATCAGCGCTGAACTAGATCCCAAATAGGAAAGCGCGCTCGTCACCTTCCTCCAAAATAATAAAGATGTTTTTGCTTGGAAACCATCTGATATGCCTGGAATTCCTAGGGAGGTGATCGAGCACTCTTTGCACGTCAAAGATGATGCCAAACCGATAAAACAATGATTACGCAGATTCGCGCAGGATCGAAAAGACGCCATCAAGGAAGAGCTCACAAAGCTCTTGGCTGCCGGCTTCATCAAAGAAGTCCTACATCACGACTGGTTAGCCAATCCAGTCCTGGTCCGCAAGAAGACGGGACAATGGCGCATGTGCGTTGACTACACCAATCTCAACAAAGCCTGTTCCAAAGATCCATTCGGGCTGCCTCGCATCGACCAAGTCATAGAATCAACAGCCGGCTACCAACTCCTGAGCTTCTTGGATTGTTACTCGGGCTATCACCAGATCAGTTTGAAAGAATCCGACTGCCTGAAGACATCGTTCATCACGCCGTTTGGGGCCTACTGCTACATCACCGTGCCTTTCGGCCTGAAGAACGCCGGCGCCACATACCAACGCATGATCCAGAGATGCTTCCAGACACAGATCGGCAAGAACGTAGAAGCTTATGTCGACGATGTCGTCATCAAGACCAAGCAGAAAGAAGACCTGATCGCTGACTTAGAAGAAACCTTCGCAAACATCCGGGCCTTCAGAATGAAGTTGAACCTGGAGAAGTGCACTTTCGGCGTCCCATCAGGCAAACTGCTCGGCTTCATGGTGTCACATCGCGGCATTGAAGCCAATCCAGAGAAGATCAACGCCATCTTGAGCATGAAGCCCCGAGTAACCAGAAGGACGTCCAGAAGCTCACTGGCTGCATGGCGGCGCTAAGCCGCTTCATCTCTCGACTCCGCGAACGAGGCATGCCCTTCTTCAGACTGCTAAAGAAAACGGATGACTTCCAATGGACCACGGAAGCCAACAAGGCCTTTGAAGATTTTAAAGAATTCCTTACGACGCCGCCCGTCCTTGCCTCGCCTCAGCCCCAGGAGCCCCTGTTGCTGTACGTTTCAGCCACTCACCAAGTGGTTAGTACGGTCCTCGTGGTCGAGCGCGAAGAAGAAGGACGGGCTCAGAAGATTCAGAAGCCGATCTACTTTGTTAGCGAAGTATTGGCAGGAGCCAAAATTCGCTACCCTCAGGTACAAAAAATGCTTTATGGTGTCCTAATAAGCACGAGGAAATTGGCACACTATTTTCAGGGTCACTCGGTCATCGTCGTCACCTCCTTTCCACTCGGCGATGTCATCCACAACCGGGAGGCAACTGGGCGCATCGCTAAGTGGGCTCTGGAGCTGATGCCACTGGACTTGACTTTTAAGGCGAGGACGTCCATAAAGTCACAAGCCCTGGCGGATTTTCTGGCCGAGTGGACTGAACAGCAAGAAAACGTTCCTCGGGAAGACCTCCAACACTGGACCATGCACTTTGACGGATCCAAGAGGATCACCGGCTTGGGAGCAGGAGTTGTGCTGATCTCCTCGACTGGGGAAAGGCTAAGATATGTCCTCCACCTCCACTTCTCCGCCTCGCACAACGTCGCTGAGTACGAAGCCCTGCTACATGGACTGCGGCTCGCAGTTTCACTCGGGATACGTCGGCTCATCGTGAAAGGGGACTCCCAGCTGGTCGTCAACCAAGTAATGAAGGACTGGTCCTGTCTAAACGACACCATGGAGGCCTATCGACAAGAGGTCCGCAAACTTGAAGACAAGTTTGACGGGCTCAAACTGTCCCACGTCTTGAGACACAACAACGAAGCAGCTGACGAGTTGGCACAGTTCGGATCCAAGCGCGAAGCCGTCCCAATAGACGTTTTTGTCGAGCACCTCTATGAGCCAACTGTTGCGGCAAACCCAACTTCCAATGAACAAGCTGCAAACGAAGTCGCCATGACTGATGCCGACTGGAGGACGCCACTCATCAAATTCTTAACACAACAAGAGCTGCCGGAAGACCGGGATGAGGCAGAGCGCGTCCGACGTCGTTTCCAAGCATATGTCATGGTTGACTCCGACTTATACAAGAGAAGTCCCTCCGGAATCCTAATGAGATGCATTACACCCGAGGAAGGACGACAGCTGCTCCAAGACATCCACTCGGGCATATGCGGAAACCACGCGGCAGCACGCACTCTGGTGGGCAAAGCCTACAAACAAGGTTTTTTCTAGCTTACCGCGGTCTCTGACGCGGACAAAGTAGTTCGAACCTGTGAAGGCTACCAATTTTTCGCCTGACAGAGCCATGTCCCAGCCCAGGAGCTACAAAAAATCCCACTATCCTGGCCGTTCGTGGTATGGGGCTTAGACATGGTCGGCCCTTTCAAGAAGGCCCCAGGAGGCTTTACGCACCTATTCGTCGCAATCGACAAGTTCTCCAAGTGGATTGAAGCCAAGCCGGTTGCCACAATTACTGCTGAAAAGGCACGGGATTTCTTCCTCAACATCGTGCACCGCTTCGGCGTCCCAAACAGAATCATAACCGATAACGGGACTCAATTCACGGGAGGCGTCTTCAAGGAATTCTGCGAAGATTTCAGAATCAAAATCTGTTATGCATCAGTCGCGCATCCCAAAAGCAACGGACAAGTCGAACGGGCCAACGGCATGGTCCTTCAAGGCATCAAGGCCCGCGTGTTTGATCGTCTAAGCCCTTACGCAGGCAAGTGGGTCCAAGAGCTTCCCTTGGTCCTATGGTCTCTACAGACCACATCCAGTCGGGCTACCAGCCAAACTCCTTTCTTTTTGGTCTACGGTGCAGAAGCCATGTTGCCAAATGAGATGGAGTATGAATCCCTCCGAGTCCGCAGCTTCAACGATGAACGCTATGACCCCGACCGAGTGGACGACCTCACCCGACTGGAAGAGGCCCGAGAGGTAGCCCTCATCCAGTCAGCAAAATATCTTCAAGGGCTCAGACGATACCACAGTCGCAACGTTCGAGCACGAGCTTTCATCGTTGGTGACTTGGTTCTGTGCAAGATTCAAACCACCAAAGACCGTCACAAGTTATCCCCCTTATGGGAAGGACCATACATAATCGCTGAGGTGACTCGGCCCGGTGCATACCGACTAAAGCATGAAGACGGATCTATGGTGGAGAACTCCTGGAACATCGAGCATCTTCGATGATTTTATGCTTAAATTGACTAAAGTTTTATGTTTTTCTTGACTGCCAACCTCAAGTAAGATGACTTCTTGAGTTAGCAGTCGAGGGCTGTACATATGTCAATAAAGCATAGTTTTCCTCATCAACTTTTGTGCATGATTTAGTTTATCATTGTTCAATGTTCCTCGATTCGAGTTCAGTGTTTAAAGACTGAGAGTTTTCCAATGGCCTAATCGAGCCTAGGTTCGATGACAGTCAGACGAAAATTACTTAAGAAATTTCACATAAAAACTCGGATCAGGGCATTAACATAAATAGACTGAATATTCACAAGCCTACGTCAGAGTGTCATAATCATACAATGTTTACAAGACAATGTTCATAAGGCAAATTAAAGCCGGAAGTGATTCACTACATCGACAGAAATCTTCTTCGCCGACTCCTGCACTTCACTCAGCATGTCCAGGGCCTGCTCATCCGAGGTCCCGTCAGCGAAGCCCTCTCCGACCGAGTTGATATCCACTCGGGGGTAGAGAGACTTGGTCTATGCAAGAGCCAAACCAGCCCGCATGTTGGCGGCCTCGGTGATGTTCGCCAAATATTGGTCAGGGGCCCTCCGCAGCTTGTCAAAGATTTCCAGTGGCTCTAGCGAGCTAGCCCCGACCCCCTGGTGAAACAAAGATTGCAAGATTGGCGTTGCCGCGTTAGCCACCTCTTCCCGGACCTCTCCGGCTCGTTTGACCCTCTCAAGAAGCACGTCGTATTGAGCTCGGGTCTTGACTTTGTAAGCTGCCAAAGTAATCTAATCATGCAAAACACTCGGAAATAAAGCAGCATAAAGAATGTTACTTTGAAGAAGCTTACCTTCAAACTCGGCCTCTAACTCGGTCTTGTCGAGGCCGATCGCTCCACTGGACTCAAGCGAGTGGACCTCCGACGAATTTTCTACAAAAATAAGGCCATTAGCGACAAAGATCAGCATAGAACCCATAAAGAAATTGGGAAGAGTGGACTTACTCCCGACTGAACCGCGGAGGTCAAGGTTCTCCTCCCGGAGTTCGGCTATTTCCTTCCTCAGAGCCGCCTCCCTCGACGCGGCCTCCTCCTGAGTGGTCTTCGCCTTCCGCCGGACGTCCTCCAAGGAGTTCGAAGAGGAACCACTTCTCCAAAGACTCGGACTTCGCCATGGAATGGCAATACTCCTTTCGCACGCAAGATCCATGGTTGACTGACTGAAGAGAAGCAATGATACAACAACAAAAGAAAGATCAAGGCTTACGTTGAGTAGCCGAGTCGCCTCGTTCAGGCTGTTGACGAGGGCATCCCGTTCGTCTCTTTCGGCTTGTTTATCAAGGATGATGCCCTGCCTTTCTCCTTCTGAGTCTCGCCATTCGATTTTGATTGGGGGAACCCAGGTTTCAGAAGACTGTAACCTAGGGATTTCCTCCACTACGGTTGGCAGATTGGAAGAACAGATGAAGACACGAAAGATTTAAACTAAAGAGTAAAGACAAGACTTTGATTCAAGACTCACCGGCTTCAGTGGCTGTACTCTTGGGTGGAGCAGCTCGGCTGGTCTCCTTCTTCTGGCCTTTCGCCGACTGGTCCTCAGTCGGGGCTCTCTTAGCCGCGGCCTGGGGTTTCCCCACAGCCGACTGGATCCTAGTCGGGACATCCCGGCTGGCGGTCAGGGGCTCCTTCCTCGGGATATCCCTCCTCAGAGGCGAGGGCATTCTGCCCGGAGCACTTTTGCTTGGGAGAGGGCTCCGGGGCCCTTGTTCCGTAGGCTTAGGGGCCTCGGGTGCAGCAGCTGGAGTAGGCCCCTCACCCTTCCCGGCAGGATCTATGTCCTGGGGCCTCCTGCGATGACAGATGCAGTCGGAATGAAGACAAAGAAAATTTTCAACGAAAAAGTTCGGACTTCAGTCATGAAGCATACCTGGACGACCGATGGATCTTCGGCGCCGCCTTTGGCGATGGCCTTGGAGGGGGCGTCTCGACTAGAGGAGCCGGGACGTCATCATCCGAGTCATCAATAACGAGCCTCCTCTTGCTCGCCCGCTTGTTGGTGCCCTCACTCGGGGCCGCCCGTTTCCCGACTGGATCGCTTTGAATCTTTACCCCGCCAGTCGGCTTCTTGGCAGGACGAAGCGGCACGTCATCGTGAGGCATCTTGTACGGTTTTGAAATAACAGAAGCATTTTCCTGCAAGAGAAGTTCTCACAATACTAAGAGGCATGACATCAAGGTTGCGAGACAATACAAAGAAGTCAGTCGGCTTACCGAAGGAGGAGGCCGATGGATGCTGAAGGGAAGAACCGGCAGAATGAGGGCGTGCTCGACTGTAATTCCAGTCGAGAAGATCTTGTACATCCAGATCTTCAGGATCTTGTAACTGAGTGGATCTTGATCTTCCCGATTGGGGTCCTTCCCGCCTTCGTACTCAAAGGCTGGCTTCGACCGCACTTTGATTGGAGCCAGTCGGCACCTGATGAAGTGTCGAGTGATCTGCTTGCCGCGAAGACCTTTCTGCTTCATCGCCAAGATCTTCGCTAGTAGATTGTTGGCCTCATCCCAATCTTGAGCCACTGGTACAGTGCTCCAAGTATGCTTGGGTACAGGGGAAAGGCCGACAAAGGCTGGCAGGCTGGGTTCGAGATTGCTAATGTAGAATCAGCCCACGTGCCATCCCTTGTTGGAAGATTTCAGGGGGAGAGAGAAGTAATCCTTGCGGAGAGATCCGCGGAGTTGGAAACCCGCTCCACCAACAACGCATGGGTGGTCCTTATTCGGATGAGGTTTGAGGTAAAACATGCGGCGAAAGAGATGGAAGTAGGGGAGGATGCCAAGGAAAGCTTCACATACGTGGATGAAAAGAGCGATGTGAAGCATAGAGTTGGGGTTCAGATGGTAGAGTTGAAGACCATAATAATCCAAAAGTCCCCGGAAGAACTCGGAAGTGGGGAGGCTGAATCCGCAATAAAATAAAGAGGTGAACACAACAAGCTCACCGGTGTTCGGGGTAGGGAAATCTTCAGCTGCTGCCGAACGCCAGCCCACGATCTCCTTGGGGGGAAGCACGCCGTGCTTCACCATCTCCTTGAGGGTAGATTCCCTCACATCCGATGTGGCCCATTGGTCAAAGGGGATTCTCTTTTCATCCGCCATTAGTGTGGTTTGGATGTGAAGCAGATCTAGTCGGAAAGGATGTAGATTTGAGCAAGGGATCTTGGGAGTTGGCTGCGGAAGCTGGTTTGTGGCAAGAAGCAAGCTCTTGGGTGGATGGATTCGGGTGTGCACAAGTCTAGGGTTTTTCGCAGGGAGCTGATGAACAGCGCTGTGAAAAGAGGAATTTTTCGGGAAGACGAAGTGGCGGGGATGACCTCGAGGCTTTATAGAAAGATTTGAGGGTTGCTCTAGGTTTTCTCGTGATTGGGCCGAGCCCATGGGAGACCTGTGGCCCAGCTAAGGTGTGGCCCGACGCGTGTCCTTGGGGACTTAAGCGGATGAGCTTAAGCAGATTTGCCTTGGCAATATGCACGTGTCCGAATGCCCTATACCTTTGGAAATCCTTTCATACCGCGGTTTGTCTGACTTCATGAGAAGCTGGCACGATGCAATTTGGGAGGTGACCAACAGCTAAGCTTTTTATAGCTGCCTTGATGACAAGGGTTGTTTGGTTTTTTAGCATTTGATTAAGTGATTGTATCAATGCTGTTTTCCACCTTGGTGAAGATCTTTATAGATTGAGACCAGTATTATGGCAAGAGCTATTTAATAACTTGGTCATATTTTTCATACGATTGAAAATCTCATTTTCCCATGAGGGACGATTGAAATATTTGTTCCGAAATGACTCGGGCAGATCCACTCAGATAATCATGAGCTTACTGAGTGCTTTTCGCCCATGAGGGTTGGTTGAATTGTTTGTTCCGAGGTGACTTGGGCAAATTCACTCGGATGAGTATGAACTTGTCGGGTAATGAGATTTTTGTGATTGCTTTAGCATGAGCTAAGTATTTATATGAGAATAATTTTTTATAGTTCTTGACTATATGATTAGTCTAATTTTAACTAACCATATAGTCGGGGGCTACACCTAATTAGGTGCATCAGGAGATGCACCTAGATGTTTATTTTTGAAAATTTTTAGATATTTTCCAGCCCTTCACAGTCATTGGAGCCACTCGGGAAGATTCAGGCAGAGATGATGGAATCACTCGGCGCCAGAAGCACTCGGCCAAAGAGATTTTTGGCTGCGTCGTTTTGGTTTGAAGCCGAGTTGTCTCATCGACCGAAAAGGACTCTGGGGCTACCGTGGAGATTATGGCAATCGGGTATCTATATGGCAAGCTTATCCGACTGGAGGTAGGGATAGATTGCGCCTGCCATATCTGTAAACCAAACATGACTTGGGTGTTATGTTGCTGATAGAGATAAGGCAATGGCCCATAGTCACGGTTTGGTAAGATTGAGGAAACCGACTTAGAGTAAGATAGGGTTTCCGTTCTGTAATTCCGCCTCCCAAGACTATATAAGGGTTGTAAGGGGTGTCCCTTGAGGGATAGGCGATAGCAGACATCATATGCTTTATGAGCTTTTAGCTTTCAGTCTTAGATCTTGAGATCAATAAAGACACTCGGCGGATCGAATCCTCCGAAACAGGAGTAGGGTATTACCTCACGAGAGGGCCTGAACCTGTCTAAATCCTCTTTTCCTTCTAACCCATTATGTTTGGCGATCTTGACTGCGACCCCAGAAATTCTATTGTCGAAACCAAGTTTCGACACACACATACTCCCTCCATCCACAAATCTAAGGACTTTCAAGTTTTTTTGAGACATTAAGGGTGAAGGGAAAAGAGTAAACAATGGGTACTTGTGTGGTATAAAATCCTTCTATTCGTGAACAAATTTCAAATGCTAGAAGTGATTACATTTATGTACAGAGCGAATATAATACATAATCAATATTTTGTGTTCCAAATTCTGATAAAAAGTAGCAGAAGTATTTGTTCTCCTCTTGCTAGTACACATATAAAATAAGAAAATTCATTAGGATTTCAAGAAATTTCGTCATGTTAAACCTTCCTTTTTCCCCAAGCAAATTCATTAGGATTCCAATTTACAGTCTGCGAAAATTCTATTCCATCTGATGTATGTACTGTTGAAACAATTTAAAATAGTTTACTCCTTTGTATGTTCTGATAATAAATAGGCAAATTAGTCCACACTTCTACCGGATGGCCAAGTCTCCCCAACTAATCTCTAAGACTCTAACAGGTCTATGAGAACCATTCGAGACTTACAAAACTGTCCCAAGATTTAGGTTGAAAGTTATAAACCGTGAAAGATTTGTGCTGATCTCTAGCCATTAATAGGCATAGAATAATCGTTCTCTAAAGGTTTTTAATGACGAAGCAGCGTGAATATTCTTGTTCATGAAATTGATAATAAGATTTGTATCAAAAACATCACCAAGTATATCAGTATTTGGTTTATTCCCAATGGTGTTATTCACCAAATTCACAATGGTGTAATTCACCTAAATATATACCTGATCAATCTCTAGCTGCATAAAACCTAGTTGCAGCATTTTCTGGAGAAAGTATATGCTATGACACAAAGGCCAATAGAAATTGGCTCATCATATCACTGCTGGTTTACATATATATTCCTGCCCAACCGACACTACTCGGAGAAAGCCACACTAGTCCCGGTTCGTAACTCGTCGAGTCCCGGTTGTCAAACCGGGACTACGAATCCGGGACTAGAGATGGACTATCTCTAGTCCTGGTTAAATAACCGGGACTAGAGATGCATCTTTAGTCCCAGTTTAAGTCACGAACCGGGACTAAAGGTGGCGGAGCCATGTGGCCGGCTCCGCAATCTTTAGTCCCGGTTGGTGGCTTAAACCGGGGCTAAAGATTAATTTTTTTTTAATTTGTCATTTCTACAACAGTACTGCTATATATATATATTACACATATATTATAATACACATAAATATATAATTTACACACATTTAAACGAACTTAAGAAAGGATATATATATATATTACCAAAATATGTACAATATTCATACATGTTTCCTAGCTAGCTTATAAAAAATTGTCTCTAATCTACTTTGCTGTGGTTTAGCTACTAAAACTAATGAAGAACTCCCCCGCGGGATCAACGACCTGCTCGTTAATAAATTCCATCAAATCTTCCTGAGCGGCTTGTATGAAAGTCTCGTGGGGGAGGTCGTCTCTTACTCGCATAAGCTGTCATTAATTACAATAAATGAGAAATAAATATATGGAGTGAATAAGAAATCGAGAGGTAATGTATGAATTGGTGTTATATGTACATCTAGATCATCGACAGTTTTAACTTCGGTCACAAAGCGGTGAATGTAGTCGCAGACGTAATATCTACATAGGTTGGTGCCCTGCGACTGTTTTGCACACTAAAAGAGAAACGATGACATATTTAATATGCATATCATATTTTCGAACATAATAATGATTCAACTCAAATTAGGAGCAGGCATGTTACTCACTGGAAACTTCATCCGCACAGAGAGCTTATCTTTCCAATTTCCGCGAACATTACCCCGGAATCGTTCCCATGCCCTACGTGCAGTTGAAAGTTAGCACGTAATTATCCGAGAACCGCATATATGCAATGGAAAGTAAGATGACATTACCTATTAAACAGTTCAAATATGTGGGAGTACGTGGACTCTGGTTTATCCATTGAGTCAAAGACATGGATCTTTGACTGACCCACGTCAAGTACTAATAGAATCCAGTGGAATCTGTAAATTGGTTTAGATGACACATGAAGCTTTATGTATGCACGGGATTGAAATTGGTTCGGAAAGAAAGAAAAAACTTACGCAGTATTATAGGGCAGAAGGATGAAGGACCGGAAGGGTTGCTTCACAAGCGCGTTGTATATGTTGTCCACTGTGTCATTAGGAAACTGATCAACCAATGGGCCGTTGATTTTCCGTGGATCCATAAATACATGCTTGGTGCATTCGTGCTTGTTGCAGTATTGGATTGCCATTCTACAATGGTTAAAAAGAATTTTAGTCAGCTAAATTCAAGGAGGTAAGAAACGAAATAACCGGGCGATACTTACAAAACCCACGCAGTTAGAAGTGAGACGTCGAGGGCATCACGTTGGTACAAGTCGAATATATCTTCGAATCGGATATAAAGGTAGTCATCTCCATCGAAGAAGTAGTCAGTTGAATATTTGCATGTTATCATGTCTTCACCCTTGCTGGATCGTTGCATGTACCACTGATGGAAGCAGTACATCTGAGTTGGAAGCCTTTTCACGAGATCCGGCTTGACGAGAGGCTTTCCAAGGTTGAAATTGTATTTAAGCGGAGCCTTCGCCAGGGGTGCACGCCTGTGTAATTGATCCATATTAATTTCAGCTTCTTGAATGAATTGTCTTAAATCAGGTCTAATATTTGGGATCGTGCTAAACTCCATAGGCTTCTGTGGCTGCATGCCAAGCTGGGGTACATCTTTGCCCGCTTTCTTCCCCCTGCTTGCGGCCGACCGCTTTGGTGCGGGTGGCGGCGTCTTCTCAATTCTCTGAGTCTTTCTTGGACGACCGCTTGATATTGACGGCCCGCTCTTGAATGATGACCGTTTAGGAGTCAGTGCTCGTTGTGGCGACGGAGGAGGGTTGGAAGGCGTTGGAGTTGGAGACGGCCGTTTAGGAGTCGGTGCTCGTGGAGGCGACGCAGGAGGCGGAGGAGGCGGAGGCGGCGAAGGAGGCGGAGGAGACGGCCCACGTGGAGGCGAGGGCGGTGGAACGATAGGAGACGCTGTTCGTCCGGGGAATTTTATGTAGATCTTCCTCTAGAGAAATATTCCATGAGCCGTTTCTCCTAGCGTCGTCTCCCCGTCTCCTCCGGGATATCCAGCTCCAGATCTTCATAGCCGCGTTCCACTGTTCAATTTCAACCTTCGAGTACGAAGGTGGAACGGGCCCGAGTGGTAGGTGCTGTCTCGGGCTACTGGAATAGCCATGCCCGACGTGACCTGTTGAGAAGATTGCTTATTAGTTGATAATGAACGTTGATTGACAAGTTATTCAAGAAAATATACGTACAACATAAAAGTACGAACATACCTTTATTGTTATGGTTTTCAGCGGGATGTGCAGATCACATGGGGTCCGCTGTGTGATGTCATCCACGGGGCATGACGGACCCAGTTGATCTTGTGGGGCCAGCTCGCCTTCATTTCCGAGAGACGCGCAGCCGTCGCGCTGTTGTTGGAGTTGTGCGGTTGTTGCGGATCCGATTGTTGGCTAACCCACCGGCTCGCTTCTCGGCCAACCTTATGGCCACCCTTTCGTCGACAATCGATCGATCGTGAGAGCCTCATTTTCATCTCTGCGAATCTAGCATCATTCTCTCGATTTGACCTCATTCGGCTCCCGTATGTGGCGATGTCAGCTTGGAACCCGTATTTCCAAGGGACGACGCCTTTTCCTTGCGTACGCCCCGGGTGCTCTGGGTTTTGGAGGCCGAGCGTTAGCTCGTCCGTCTCTCTATCGGGCCTGAAGGAGCCCGAGGAACTGGCTTGCACCGCCTCCTCTAACCTCCGTCCGGCTTCTAGAATTTCATCACCAAAGATCACTGTGCCATCGACGGGATTTAGTGAGCCGCCGTGAGCATAGAACCAGTTCTTTGATCGTTCCGCCATTGTCGTGCTCGGAACGATATCCGTGCTTCTAGGTCAGCTTCCATTTTTTCCCATTTCTCCATTGCTTTTTTATAGCCGCCCGACCCAAGCCCGTGATGGTATTTCTTTTTTGCTGCGTTGGCCTTGTTCTTTTCTATGATTGATTGCGCTTCTTCACTGGTCTTGTGCTCAACAAAAGCATCCCAATGATCGCTGAGCTTTGGGAACTTGTCAAAGTTTGGTGTCTGGCCCTTCAGGATATATTTCTTGTGTAACTGTTTCTTGTAGTTCCTGAAGAGCTCTGCTATTTTCTTCAACGTCCATTCCTTGACCCTTGCCTGATCTGAGTCTGGGATGGTGAACGTCTACAACATTGTCGTCCACAGCATCTCTTTCCCTGAGTCTAGGAGATAGCTCTGCTCCTCTCCTCCTTTGGTAGAACGCCTCCAGTTGGCAATGCTTATGGGCACGTCATCCCTCACCACCCATCCGCTGTGCGCCACAAACTTCCTTGCGGCGTCCTCTGGGGCAATTGGTCGACCGTGAGGTGCCACCTCCATTATGACATGTTGACCCTCTATTTTTTTCTCGAGCCACGTGGCCTCTTCGTCCGGCGGAGGCGAGGTGGAGCCCTCATTCCTCTCCTCGTTCCTCGCTCGTCTCGCCCTCGTTTCCCTCCTCGTTCGTGTGCGATCCGGATCTTCGTGTCCCTCCTCGTTGTAAAACTCGTTCCTCGTGCGATCTCATCAAGGAGAAACTATTCCTCGTCACGATCCGCCATTTGATTGATGTGGGTTGACGACTTAATCAAAGAATTCTGAAAAAAAATATTGTCGGTTAATACATGTACCAATTATTTACGAAAGTCATGTATGTCTACGTAAAAAAACATAGTTAGAAAAGAAGAAGATGGAAAAAATAGATTAAATCCAATAGACACCAGATCCAATTGTGCACATCCACAATGGTGATATTTTTTTAGAACTCACTTCCTAGATTACATCTACACCGAACGACCGAACGAACGACCGAACGACCAAATGACCGACCGAACGACCGACCATTCGTTCAATCTATCGTTCACGTCTCCGTTCTATCGTTCGTTCGTTCACCCTCAACCCTAAACCCTAAACCCTAAACCCTAAACCCTAAACCCTAAACCCTAAATGCAGTTCCCTAAACCCATCCCTAACCCTAACCTATCGTTCGTTCACGTCCATTCGTTCACGTCTGTGAGTACGATCATCTGGAGGAGAGGAGAGAAAGGGATGATCATGTATGTAAGGGAGATAAGGTCGAGAGGAGAGGAAGAGGAGAGGAGAGGACAGAGAGGACGTTGCATGCCTATGTACGTTGTAACGACCGAACGACCGACCGACCGACCAAACGAACGAACGACCGAACGAACGAACGAACGACCGAACGAACGAACGAACGCATGACCAACCGGCCGACCGAACGAGTGTTCGTTCGTGCATCCGTTCGCTCGTCCACGTCCGTACGGCTGTCCGTCCGTTCGTCCGTCCACATCCGTTTGTTGATTTTATCGTTCTCGTTCGTTGAAAAATACAAACTTCACAAGTCACATACACATTCAAATTTAAATCTATTCATGCATTTAAATTTAAGTACACATTCAAAATTCTAAATTCACAATATTCATGCATTAAAATTTAAATAAACAGTCCATTTACATATAAAGTCCATACAAATTTACACATACACATCAAAATCAGATTCACAAATTTACACATACACATCAAAATCATATTCAAATCCTCCTCATTCATTCACATTCAAAAAATTCAGAAAATTCACAAAATTCATTCACATTCATATTCATTAAACATATAGCATGGCAATGCGCAACGGCGGCGGCGGCGGTGGCGGCGACGGCGGAGACGACAATGGTGGTGATGGCGATGGCATCGACGGCGGCTAACCCTAGCGCGCATCACGGAGAAACAAGGGGCGGCGGCTAACGTGCGCCAGGCGGCGACGGCGACGAGACCTTGGCGCGGCGGTCCCTCGCGACGACGACGGCGACGAAGACGGCGCAGACGGCGTGCTGTGGCGGCGTCCTTGTGCTCGGCGACGGCGAAGAAGACGATGGAGTTGTGCGAAAACGGCTAAGTGTTTGAATCCCAGTGAAGCCCTTGCTACATATAGGTACTGCTCTATTGTCCGTTGAAGCCACCAACCGGGACTAGAGATGATATAGTCCCGGTTGGTGGCTTCAACCGGGACAATAGAGCATACCTTTTGTCCCGGTTGAAGCCACGGACCGGGACTAGAGATGGCGGGCAGCCACGTGTCCTGTAGGTGGGCATCTCTAGTCCGGTTTAAGCCACCAACCGGGACTAGAGATGTTTTCCCGCCCGCTGAAATTCATCTCTAGTCCGGTGGTTTCAAAACCGGACTAATTATTACCGTGCCCAATTATATTGTGTTATATTCATATATAATTTTAATTAACATATGTTCATATATTCATATATAATTAACATATGTTCATATAATTAACATAAAATATTATAAATTAAAATAATAACATATAATTAACATATGTCATATTCCAAACTATTTAAAATTTAAATAATAATATATATTTAACATATGGCCTATTTGAAAAAAATTAAATTAAAATAAAACATATAATTAACATTTGTCGTTATTTAAAACTATTTTAAACCATAAACCCTAAACCCTAAACCCTAAACCTTAAACCTAAACCCTTTTACCTTTAACCTTTAAGCTAAACCCTAAACCCTATTTTAAACCCTAAACCCTAAACCTTAAACCCTCGTGCGGCTCGCGTGATTGGCATGTAGAAGGACTCGCGACACGAGCCGGAACGTCAATGCCTTCTCCTCCGATCTAACATCGTCTCTCATGCTCTTGGAGGCTGCTCCGTTCTCATCACCGTAATAGAGCAAGTGGCAATCTCTTCTCACTTTGTTCTACCTTGTTCTCCGATTGCTTCATCTCATCCCAATACTTCAGCACATCATCTTCAAAGATGACACCAAACTCGTCTGCATGGCAAGAAACAAGTGTCTAAGCAAAAGCATCATTCCTTTTCGATTAGAAAAAGAGAGCATCATTCTTGCGTTGATCCGAGTAGAAAGAAAAGAATCATACCTTGTAAAACGTTGCTTTGCATGACAGTAGAGCAGAATGGCTGGGGATGGAAGCTCGGGAAGGAGATAATGGAAAAGAGAGCTTCCTCCTCAAGCGGTAACTATCACCCAAAGGCTAGTGCAATAAGGCCACCAGCTAGTTCATGAAAAAGGTTAGATCAATAACAGATAAACAGATAAACAAAGACAGTCTTGCAGCCAAAAGAAGCTACGCTATAAAATTTTCTCACGATGAGCATGGTTAACCATATGCATGATGCAAGGCAAAACCGTATTTACCTATGTTTTTGGTGGGCTCCATTATTTCGAGAGACATGAATCAAATCTCACGCTCCAATGACTCGGGATCAATGAAATAGCTTATCTTAGTCGTCTCGTCCACATCCGTATCCGTTGCTCCGATGATCCGTGGAGAGGCCCCGACATTTTCTTCCGCCTTCTTCACCGATCTTGGTCTCTTCAACATGTCATGATCGATCGTAGTAGCTTTCTTCACCGATCTTGGTCTCTTCAACATTTCATGATCCGGATCACGGTCTTTTTCTTGCTTTTCTCCCTTTGCTTCATAATCTTTCTGTCTTGCTCTCTCTTCGACCATGACGATAAAAGTACTCGTGTATCCCCATCAAACTTTGAATAGCGAGAGATATGACAATGATTGGATAGTGCGGCTGTATATGGCAATGATGGCTTGCCTCCCCCGTTCCCGTCTCAATGCCTCGGCGGCGCCATGGAAGTCGCCGGTGATGCGCACGACGACGGACTACCTCTATCTGCCTGCCGTGATCAAGCAGTACTACCGCCGCCGCCGCCCCAGTCTTTGCTCCCGCCGCCACTGCTGCCGCCGGTCTGCCTGATTTAGAGGTGTGCTTTCTCTGTGTTTTAGTGGCAATGTTCAAGTTCTCGTTGCTAATGTCTTCTGCATTATTCTCGTGAATTGCCACATAAGCATTAGCCGTTAGAGCATTATTGTCCTGACCACAAGTTAGGATCTTCTGTGAGTACGGAGCATGTTGACGACCGTCCTCCTCCTCCGCTTGTAATTCTCCCTGAGGACTTTTTCGTCGACCTAGGTCTCACCCTTTTACCTTTTTATTCATAGCTCCCTGCAATTGTAATATGATCTAGGGGAATTGACTATGAATTCAGTGGATGGTGTTGGTGCCTCCTCCAACGTGGTTCCCTTGTTCACCGTCCGAGGGACCGATCGCGCTCGATGACGTTAGAAAACAACCGTTGGAGGAGGAGGCACCGGGCATGTGGCGGGGAGCAAAGATCGGGCGGCGGCGGCGGTAGTACTGCTCGATCACAGCAGGCGGATAGAGGTAGTCCTTCGTCGTGCGCGTCACCGGCGACTTCCATGGCGCCGCCGAGGCATTGAGACGGGAACGGGGGAGGCAAGCCATCATTGCCATATACTGCCGCACTATCCAATCATTGCCATATCTCTCGCTATTCAAAGTTTGATGGAGATACACGAGTACTTTTATCGTCATGGTCGAAGAGAGAGCAAGACAGAAAGATTATGAAGCAAAGGGAGAAAAGCAAGAAAAAGACCGTGATCCGGATCATGAAATGTTGAAGAGACCAAGATCGGTGAAGAAAGCTACTACGATCGATCATGACATGTTGAAGAGACCAAGATCAGTGAAGAAGGCAGGAAGAAAATGTCGGGGCCTCTCCACGGATCATCAGGAGCAACTGGATACAGATGTGGATGAGACGACTAAGATAAGCTATTTCATTGATCTCGAGTCATTGGAGTGTGAGATTTGATTCATGTCTCTCGAAATAATGGAGCCCAACCAAAAACATAAGTAAATGCGTTTTGCCTTGCATCATGCATATGGTTAACCATGCTCATCGCGAGAAAATTTTATAGCAAGTAGCTTCTTTTGGCAAGACTGTCTTTGTTTATCTGTTTATCTCGTTATTGATCTAACCTTTTTCATGAACTAGCCGATGGCCTTATTGCACTAGCCTTTGACCGATAGTTACCTCGCTTGAGGAGGAAGCTCTCTTTTCCAGTATCTCCTTCCCGAGCTTCCATCCCCAGCCATTCTGCTCTACTGTCATGCAAAGCAACGTTTTACAAGGTATGATTCTTTTCTTTCTACTCGATCAACGCAAGAATGATGCTCTTTTTTTCTAATCGAAAAGGAATGATGCTTTCGGATTTGTGTTGTTTAGACACTTGTTTCTTGCCATGCAGACGAGCTTGGTGTCATCTTTGAAGATGATGTGCTGAAGTATTGGGATGAGATGAAGCAATCGGAGAACAAGGTAGAACAAAGTGAGAAGAGATTGCCACTGCTCTATTACGTTGATGAGAACGGAGCAGCCTCCAAGAGTATGAGAGACGATGTTAGATCAGAGGAGAAGGCATTGACGTTCCAACTCGTGTCGCAGTCCTTCTACATGCCAATCACGCAGGCCGCACGAGGGTTTAGGGTTTAGGGTTTAGGGTTTAAAATAGGGTTTAGGGTTTAGGTTAAGGGTTAATGGTAAAAGGGTTTAGGTTTAAGGTTTAGGGTTTAGGGTTTATGGTTTAAAATAGTTCTAAATACGACAAATGTTAATTATATGTTTTATTTTAATTTAATTTTTTTTTAAATAGGCCATATGTTAAATATATATTATTATTTAAATTTTAAATAGTTTGGAATATGACATATGTTAATTATATGTTATTATTTTAATTTATAATATTTTATGTTAATTATATGAACATATGTTAATTATATATGAATATATGAACATATGTTAATTATAATTATATATGAATATAACATAATATAATTGGGCACGGTAATAATTAGTCCCGTTTTTGAAACCACCCCTGACTAGAGGTGAATTTCAGCGGCGGGAAAACATCTTCTCATGTCTCGCAAACAAATGTAGAGATGAAAATGTATATAAAATAACCACAAAATACGAAGTGCTAAGATAGTAGATAGCACATGACATGTAGATAGCAAAATGTATAAAAAACAACCACAAATCTATAAGAGTAAGAAGTTGCTAACCTTATAGATAGCAAATATTTGTGTATTATCACCAAAGAAGGTGCTAACCTCGCAAAGACGGACCTCTAGCCGAGAAAAATTTTGAAGATGTACAAGTGTGGATGGCTCGGGATGGAGGAGGAAGGAGTGTATAAAGAAAATCTCTAGTCCCGGTTGGTAACACCAACCGGGACTAGAGATGCCATCTCTAGTCCCGAGGCAACGGTATAAAAAATTTCAACGGCTCTCTAGGACCTTTAGTTCCGGTTCGTTTCAAGAACCGGGAGTAGAGATGACGGTTCAAATGTTGTCGGCGCGTGTCGAGAGCTGGGACCTTTAGTCCCGGTTGGTAACACGAACCGGGACTAGAGGTAGCATATCTAGTCCCTGGTTGGTGTTACCAACCGGGACTAAGGTCCCCGCGCTCGACACGCGCCGATAACATTTGAACCGGGACTAGAGGTGATCTTTAGTCCCGGTTCGTGACACGAACCGGGACTAATGTTCCTAGAGGGCCGTTGAATTTTTTAACCGGGACTAGAGATATCTCTAGTCCCGGGTGCAACTCAAACCGGGACTACTGTGCTTTTTGCCACTTCAACCAATGATGGTTTCTCCAATAGTGTGAATAAAAACTGGCATTAATACGGCTTATCAGTGTCAGTCCTAGATAGGAGTTGATCACGGGGTCATTGACTCACAGACTTGGTTATTAGCAGCTTTCATTAATCTATATAAAGAGAAGAGAATAGAGATTGTCTGGTTCAAAGGTTCTGTCCACAAGACCACAAGTGCGCCAATTAGCAGCTTCTACCAATGTTGCGAGGGTTAGTTTGCCGATGCATCTCAATCCTAACATCCAATTTTGGTAGATATGATCCCACAAAAAATTAAGATAAAAAATGGTAGAGATATGAGCGTATGACTGAAGCTGCAATATTGCTATGCAGGTTTTCGACAGTCTGGATTTCTTACAGTTGACTAGATGACAGTTTCTACTGAGAAAAACTTGAGAAAAACTAGCATCAGTGGTTATATATATGTACATATACTGTCCATGCTCCCGTGTCATGCTCTTCGATATATATTCTGATCTTCGTTGAATGCGACCTCGCTTTAAAATGCAGCTCTACCAACCTTTCCAGTGAAACAGTATACCCTAGGAGAGAGTTCGAAAGCCTCATTCTAGACACAGCTAGCACTAGTTCAGATCCTCTTATCTGTGACGGCGTCTCACATGCCTGGGTTTTACGGGATGTCGCAAAAAAGTCATCTCAAACGGACATAAAAAGCAAATTTCCGTCATCGTTGTTAGTTTGTTGGTCGTTACAGATATTTACTGTATGCTATAAATACCCCTAATCACTTAGTGTAATGGTTATCCCACTGTTCACTATTTTGGTGAAAGAAAGATGGACGATTTTTGTCTTTTTTCCAAGTAAATCAGTAAGTGCAAAAGTAATTAAAAATAATAGTCAATTCTCATAAATTTAGTAAATACTTACCTATAAAATATTTATCTAATATTTTTCTACTTTTATGCAACTCAGGGATGGATCGAAGTTGGATGTATGAAAAAACTATGTGACGTCATAGCAAAGAGTATAGAAATGTTGTATTAAATTTTATAAACACCGTGGAGGAGGATAGAAAAAGAAGAAAGAGCGATTACATGTGTTGTCTATGTACAGATTGCAAAAATAAGAATATGTTTGATAGCAGAGTGGACGTACATGCTCATCTGATACAACGAGAATATATGGAGGGCTACACATGTTGGGTAAAGCATGGAGAGCAAGAATTAGGCAGTGGTGCAGCTGCAGACAGAAGTGGTGCACAAAATTAGGAAGATGAAGATGAGCATGACATATTTGTACCTTCTCCATTGGGCAATGAAATGGTTGATGTGGATCATGATTTGCTGCAAGACATGTTACATGACGTTGAGGACCCAGCTTACAACGAGAGAGATTCCATGAAGTTCAGCAGGTTGATCAGTGACTCGGAGAAGCCTCTATACGCCAGATGCAAGGTAAAACACACCAAATTGTCAGCTACCTTGGACCAAATGAAGCTGAAGGCAAGTAGTACATGGACAGACAAGAGTTTCACAGATCTTTTGAGAATTTTGAAGGCCCATGCTTCCTGATGAGAACACATTGCCCGAGACGACATATGAAGCAAAGCAGGTTTTGTGTCTCCTGGGGTTAGAGGACCGTATAATTCACGCTTGTCCAAACGACTGCATATTGTACCACAAGTAATATGCGGACTTAGATTCTTGTCCTGTTTGCAAGGCTTCTTGATACAAGCAAAAGAAAAGTGCTGACGAAGGAAAGAAGTCAAAGGAGGGTGGTCTGACGAAGGTTGTGTTGTATCTACCTATCATTGATAGTTTTAGGAGAAGGAAGCAGAGTTATACGTTAGCATGCCAAAGAGAGAAGGAACGATGATATGCGAAGACACCCTATAGATTCCATTCAATGGAGGAATATCGATCGAAGACACTCAGAATTCACAGCCGACCTTAGAAACATGAGAATATTTTTGTGTGTGGATGGCATGAATCCTTTCGGAGACATGAGCAGTTTTCATAGCACTTGGCCAGTTTTGATTGCAAACTATAACCTACTACCATGGTTGTGCTTCAAAAAAAATACATTATGTTGTGCTTGTTAATCCAAGGGCCAAAACAACGTGACAATGATATTGATGTGTTCTTGGAGCCTATTATCGATGATCTTGAGATTTTCTGGAAAGAAGGCGTGGAAACTTGGGATGCGTATGGTCAGGAGAACTTCAAACTACGCGTTCTATTGTTCTGCACCATTAATGACTATCCCACACTTGGTAATCTTTCTGCACAAATTGTGAAAGGAAAGAAGGCTTGCTCCGACTGTATGGAACATACATGCAGTAGATGGCTAAAGAAATCAAGAAAGATGGTTTACATGGATCATAGAAGATGGCTCCTGCTACTTCATGCATTTAGAAGAAAAAAACTTTTCAACGGTAAGAGAGAACTTCAGCCTGCTCCCAAGGATTTGTCCGGAGATGAGGTCCACAACATGGTCAAGGACATAAGTAGTGAGTTTGGGAAGAAAAGAAAACGTAGTAAGGCAATAGACAAGGGTATGTGGAAGAAGAAATCCAAATTTTTGGTGACTACCTTACTGGAAAGATATTGAGGTCCGTCATTGCATTGACCTGATGCACGTAGAAAAGAATGTGTGTGAGAGTTTGGTTGCCCTATTGCTGAATATTCCTGGAAAGACAAAGAACGGATTGAACACGTGCCTTGGTCTATAGGAGATGAATATTCGCAGTGAACTCCTGCCTGCAAAGACAGGAAGAATGTAGCTCCCTCTAGCTTGCCATATCTTGTCGAAGGATGAGAAGATCGCGATGTTATCATGCCTGCAAGATATTAAAGTTCCGTCGAGCTATTCAGCGAGGATAAATAAGTACGTTAAATTAGACGATCTAAAACTGGTTGGAATGAAGTCTCACTATTGCCACGTGCTAATTACATAGATCTTGCCAATTGCTATGAGAGGCATTATTCCACCCAAAGTCTGTCATACGATCCAACATCTGTGTGCCTTGTTCAATGTAATCGGTCAGAAGGTTATAGATCCCGAAGATCTAGATGGGTTGCATACTGATATTGTCAATACCCTCTGTCACATGGAGATATTTTTCCCGCTGTCTTTCTTTGATATCATGATTCATCTCCCTGTTCATCTTGTGAAGCAAACAAAACTATGTGGCCTTGCTTTTCTAAGAGAAATGTATCCATCTAAGAGGTACATGGGAGTTCTGAAGTTGTACGTTCAAAACAGAGCAAAATCAGAGGGAAGCATCATTGAAGGTTACATGACCGAGGAAGTTATTGAGTTTTGCATTGATTACATGTCCAAGGCCAATCCTATCGGAGTTCCAGCATCTCATCATGAAGGAAGGTTGTCAGGTGTTTGCACAATAGGCAGGAAAAAGAATTGTGTCCGATCAAGCCTCCTATGTGCAAGCTCATTTCACTGTGCTCCAACATATGGTAGAAGTTGCCCCATACTTTGAGGAGCATTTAGCAAAAATCTGACAGGAGAACTTGGGGCGATCGGATATGTGGATTAACAGAGAACATAACTCTCGGTTTAACGAATGGTTCAAGAATCATATTACAATGTTGACAGATGTCTCAAATGAGATAGTATGGTTGTTGGGGATGGGACTGTGTTGGGACATAGACACATGGCAAGGATATGATATTAATGGATACACGTTTTACACCGTCAAACAAGATGACAAAAGCATAGTGCAAAACAACGGAGTCCATATAGATGCATTCCAGGATCAAGTTGGGTTGAACACATACTATGACCGTATTGAGCAGATCTAGGAGCTGAACTATGTGAAGTTCAAAGTCCCTTTGTTTCATTGCCGTTGGGTGAATATACACACTAGTGTCAAAGTTGACAAGGAAGGTTTCACTTTAATAGATCTATCCAAGGTTGGATATACCGATGAACCATTCGTACATGTGAAATAGGTCGAGCAGATTTTCTACATAAAAGACCCTGCAAACAAGAAGATGCACATCGTTAGGGATGGCAAGCGCTGAATTGTCGGGGTTGACAACGTCGTTGATGAAGAAGAATACAACCAGAATCTTCATGTAAGACCTCAATCGACCTTGACGATTATCCCCAAGAAGATGTGGCATATGCTCATTCAGATCTTATGGAAAGCATAACCTTGTGACTGATGCCTTTGTACTTATTTGTTTTGCTATTTCTTGTAATGAATAAAGTATTTTGTCTTAACAAGCCTTTTGTATAAAATTATTTAGTGAATTATATAAAAATAGTAATTTTTATAGTGAATTTAGTTAATTTGGTGGATTATTTAGTGAAATAAATAAATTATTTAGTGAATATTGTACTTTATTGAATTATTTAGTGAATTATTGTATTATACTAAATTATTTTGACTACAACACAACAATGGTCAACAGTTTCCGAGCTAGTTCGGTCAAGACACCTGACTATCTAGCTCCTTCTTCTGTTTAGCCACTTGGTTTTCTTGCTCCTCTAGTTCGCCCCTTAGCCGTTTAGTCTCTTTGACTTTCTGGGCTTCCTTGCCCGGTCTCCAAAAGGTTGTACTCTAAAACTCTTTCCCCGGTTTATTTTTCTATAAAATTTGCTCGTTATTGTGGGGACCTCCCCCCCAGTTTTTAACGATCAAAAAAACAATGGTCAACTAAGAAAGAGCAAACAAATATAAAAATTAATTTATTTATATGTAAAAATGGAAAAATCCTATCGGTGTTAGGCCTTAAATCAAGCCCAATAGAGATGATGTCATCTCAATCGGGCTTAAACTTTAAGCCCGTCACGGATGATCTCATCTCTGACGGGCTTTAAGTAAAGCCTGATAAAGATGATTACAGGATCAATCGGGCTTATTCTTTAAGTCCGTTATGTATGATCTCATCTATGACGGGTGCTAGGTTAAGCCTGATTGAGATGATGTCATCTCTATCGGGCTTAATCTTTAAGCCCATCACGGATGATCTCATCCATGACAGGCGTTAGTTTAAGCCCGATTGATATGATGTTATCTCTATCGGGCTTAAACTTAAGCCCTCATCCGTGATGGGCATTAGATTAAGCCCGATAGAGATGATGTCATCTCTATCGAGCTTAAACTTAAGCCCATCACATATGTGCTTCGAAATCATTTAGCCTACGGTGCCGATTCAGATGTACACATTAGCACAAAAAATTTCTAAGTCCTCACTCACTAGTCTTAGAACCCTGGTGCCACCATCGTCTCTCTCAGAGCCCGTCGCCACCCTCTGGGAGCCCGCGGCCGCCGTCGGCTGCCGAACCTGAGCCCTCATGCCGCCGTCGTCGTTGTCCTCTACTCCACCACCGTCACAGCCGCCCTCCCTCGCGCCCTCCTTAGCCTGACGTCGTCGTCCCTAAGCCCAGCCACCGAGTGCCGTCGTCCTCCCTCGCCACCATCGAGCACCGCCATCCTCTGCTCCCTGTGCTCCAGGTAAGTCCACCAGAGCTCCCTCACTGCCCGGCGCCCGACGCCCTGATAGATGAATGGCTGAATGGATGAATGTAATTTAGTATATTTTAGTGATATGTGGATGAATGGATGATATGTGGATGTTGGGGATTTTAGTGATATTCTTGTAATGTTAAAACTAGTGCCAATTTGGATAGTGGGTTGTATAATTTGGACTGTTCTTGAACTCGATTTCTTAATAGTGGGTTGTATAATTTGGAACTTTCATTACTGTCGCCGACCCCAGTATGTTTTTAGTGAATTTTAATAAATTTTAGTGAATTTCAGCCGCCGACCCCAGTACGTTGTGAATTTTTGAGAATTCACGAATTTTATTGTCAATTTTGTATAGTAATTATAGGGATAAATTATTATGCATGTATGGATTTATGTATGTATGGTATATTGTGGTATTTAAGTTAGTGCATAGTGAAATTTAGTGGAATTTGAAAAAATAATTTTTGTGTTTTGCACAAAATATGTTTGTGTTTGCAAAAATAACCTCTCTCTCTCACTTGACATCTCAATTATTGGTAGTTAGAAGAATTTTTTTTCATAAAACACAACTCTCCTTAAAGTTATAAAAGCATTGCCAAATTTCGAAGCCTTGTAGCACTCACTCGCTTGAAAAGATACCATTTTCGTTTCGAGAGTTGAATGATCGGATCATATATATATATATATATATATATATATATATATATTTCACGTGAAATTCAAGTGTTTCAAACATAAGTACCATACTTGTTCTCATAGTGCACGATGAGTGGCGATGGAATAATGTATTGCATATGTTTAAGAAACACATATCCACAAAATTCTTATGATTTATTATTAGTTAGTGAACCGATTCTTTTTTAATATGAGAAGAAGCATTAATTTAGGGTTATTTGGGATATTGGACTTGTGATATTGTAACACCCTGAAAATTGAAGAATTTAAAATCAGGAATTAAAGATTGGAACTTACAAAAACTTTTGGTTTATTGCATCTCGTCGTGTTTATTGCTTCTTATTTGCCAGCTTTGTTGCATAAAATTTATAAAGAGAGTGATTGATCTTTAAATTTGAGAAAAACCAAATGATTTGAAAATTCCAAAGGGGAGAAAAATTTCAAAGTATAGAGTTGGAAATTTTAATATGAAATAGAAAAGGGTTGTGGATTTATAAGAATATACTGTAAACATATAGTTTGGTTCAAAACCCTATTTTGTGGTGGAGTAATATGAACTAGTGGGCAATATGAGTAGTAAAATATTTTTTGCAGATATATACGGAGCCTAGAGTGGTTAGAAAATTATTTTGAATCAAAGTCACATTTTCTTGAATCTAGGAAAAGAATTAAATTAAATATTTAAAATATATTTTTAAAATAATAAAAAGTGGATGAAAAGGTTGAAAACATATTTTACAACTTAATTTTGGGTGTGATAGATTTTATTTTAAATTTTAGAGGAGAAAGGAAAAAGAAATGGGAAAATAGGAAATTAAATCAGAAAATTAGAAAATCGCACTATTCATCGCGCTATATGTGTTCGACGCCGTACCGACCGCGCCAGCCTCGGCCGCCGCCCGCACGCGCACGACACGCGCCGCGCCGCGCCTGCACCCCGCCGTCCTCGCGCCCACGCGCCATGCCCGCGTCCGGCCCGCCCGAGCGCGACGCGTCGACCTCGCCGTCCGCCCGCCGCACGCCGCCGCTCCGCGCTCGCCGCACCCGGCCCCGTCACTCTGCACCGCCGCGTGGCTCGCCGCGCTGCCGCGTGGCTCGCCGTGCCACCCAGCCGTCCGGGGCCCCCTCTCCTCTCTCTCTTGCCGGAGGACTATAAAAGGGAGCGCAAGGCCTCCCGTTTTCCCCATCTCCACCGCCCTCGCCTCTCCCATTCTCCTCTCTTCCCCGCTGCCGCTCGCCGCCGTTCGCCGCAACCCGCCGCCGCGCCGAGTTCGCCGCAACCCGCCACCGCGCTGGGTTCGCCGCATCGCCGTCGCCGTCCGCCGCACTGGTAGGCGGCCGCCCCTCTGCTTTTTCCCTTTTTCCGCGCGCCGCCGTCCCCGACGCGAGGGGGGTAGAGGAGAGAGATTGAACAGAAGGATGGAAGGAAAAAAAGAGAAAAGAAAAAAGAAAAGAAGAGAGAAAGGAAAAGAAAAGAAAAAAGAGGAAAAGAAAAATAGGAAAAAAATTAGGAAAAATCCAGAAAAATTAGGAAAAATGATGGGTTGGTATGCATAATGATTTTTGTGAGCTGGTGGACTCAACTTCTCGACCTGTGAGAAAGGATAGACTCCCCAGAAAACCAAGACGATCCGGGGATGGGAAACCATACTTGGTATCACGATGGATGGCAGACAGAACAGTCACCGATTTAATATACTCTGAAACTAAAACTTGACTGGCTAGATGTTAGGTTTGTGAAATCATTTGCGAAAATTGACTTTGTGCAAATAAACCACAGCCACCCTTTGAATGACCCTATCATGTGCATCATTCCGTGTTGGCTTGCTGAGTACGTTGGGTACTCATCCTTGCTATACGCACAAACCTACAGATGTAGGCATGGAAGACCTGGAGGACCCGTACGCATACTACCAGGATGAATGAAGACAATGGAGCGCAATAGGTCTTAGTCCCCAGTCGTTGCCTGTAGGCGATCGACATGCCGCTGCCTTCCGTCTGCTATCTTATCTAATTTCTGTTTTTGGTTGTACCCGGACCGGTAGGTCCTATATGTATTGGATATTGCCTTCGGGCCTATTATTGTAATACTTTTGGTGTAAGACTATTCGTGCACTTTGCACCTGGTAATTCAGTACTGTATTCGTGGGTACCAAACTACTCGATCCAGGAAAATGGTACTACGAACACGAATGATTCCCGCCCTAAAAAAGGGGGTCCACAGATATAATGGTAATTTAATTAATTTTGTAATTTTGTGATTTTGTAAGTTATTTAGACGATGTCTCAGCATGATGAACTAATGTCGGCAACAAGTAGTGGGTCCATAAGGACATGGACCCCTAGGAGTGGAAATAAAATCTCTAAGGAACGGTAGACCATAACAGAGGTGGACCACCTAGGAGTGCCAACCATTCCCCTCAATGTTTACAAGAAGTTTAGGTCGATCTGCGGGGTGATTGTGGGAGGTGTCACCCCGGGGTGCCTCAAAAACCTAGATTGAACCCCAACAGAAGTCAAACCGAGTGTCCTCGGGATGTAACCGAGAGCCTGACCCCCCGGGGGTCGAGCATTCCGGCCTTCGCTTGAGTCCGACCTTGGCCCCTTCTCTTGACTCCGACTCGTCGCCCGACCTCGAGCATCCTCGGGAAGAAACTTGGCAGGCAAGGAGGAGACAGCCCGACAACATCTGACACCACCTGGCGGCACAGGAGGAGGGTCCCAGGGCTGGCAGAAGCACAAGATACCCATGATGTACAGTACCTAGCAGACCACATGTACTTTATCAGATATTCTTTATCTCACTGTTTGTCTCTCTTAGTCTTAGCTTTCTTGGCCCACAAGTTCATCTATTCCTGCCCCCCTTGAGGTATAAAAGGGAGGGCAGGGGGCCGAGGAGGAGGAATCTTTCCCGTTCTCTCTCATGCTTGTAACTCTTGTTCATCATCCACCCCTAAGAAAGAACACCACACTTGATGTAGGCCTATTATCCTTCGGGAGGACTGAAATAGTATAATTCCTGGTGTCTTGTTTCTTGGCTCATCTTAGGATTCGAGTCGACCATAGGATCCATCGGAGGGCAGCTTCTCTACCAAACTCTCTTCTACATCCTCGGGGACCCTCCTTGGAGGACTGCCGACCCACCCGTCGAAAGTTGGCACGCCAGGTAGGGGTGCTGTTCTTCGTCTGAGGTGGTCCGATGGTTGTTTCCTTCGCCACCAACTTCGTGGCTCCTGCTAGGACAACCTTCGTCTTCGGTACCCTGGTGTTCCGCGCGGACGACTTCCGTCACCTCACTCTCTCCCAGGCGGCCTCCGACGAGCTGGAGCGTGCGGTCGCGCCTTCGTGCATGGTGGCGAGGCCAAGGTGCGTGGTCTCGCGCCCTGGGCCTCAGCCCCCAAGCTTCGTGTGACCGTCAGGGTTTGGCAGCCCAAACCCTCGTCTGCTCACTCGGCAGTCCTGAGGGCAGATGATGCTTGGACCCGGATCGAGCGTCCAGCTTGACTCCGCGCCACGTGTTCTGCTTCACCATACCGAGGGTTGTCTTCCTCGCCTTTGTGTGTTGCTGGGGGTGTTCCCATGCCTCTTGGCACAGAGGACCCTAGCAGGATCATTCGCTACGCCTCTCGCCCATGCATGGCGTCGAGTGGACGGCTCTGTGGACCAGTGTTCATCCCTGGTAACCGCTGGCCCGTCAACTTCGTCATGATGGTGGAGGCGGTGTCTGATGATGAGGTCATGGGCTCTCAGGAGTCCGATGCTCACCGCAACGCACGCCGTTCCCGAAACACGGAGAGGGTTGCGTAGCGCGTGCAGACCCATCGGCCTAAAATTCAGCCCCACGCCTCGAGTCCGACTTCACGATGGAGTTTGAGGGACACCAGGTTTTCTGGACATCGGCGGCCAACTTGGTCGCCATTGAGCATGCCCTCAACGGTCTTCCCGACTCCCCGGAGATCCGGAAGGCATGCCCATGACCCAAGCCGCTGCCGCACAGCTTAATGTCCCCGCTTTGTCTGAGCGCCCCCCTGGGAGTGCTCGATGCTCGAGGTCATGACGATAGCAGAGTGCCGGTCATTCGGGCTCCCTGTGTCCTACGGCGGGCGCGGCCACGAGGACCGTGGTTCCCCCCGCGGGCACGCCACGACACTCCCAGAGTGTTCACACGACCGAGCATTAAGGGAGCTCCCACACGGGAGATCTGTACGAGGTGATCGCGCAGAGGATGGATGCCCGCAACACTATCGAGTAGCGTGCCGCCGATCAGAGGCGCCAGGAGATACGGCGACGGGACGAGTACGACCTATTGCATGGACCTCCTGATGGCGTGCCCGATCCTGCACCCTGCCATGAAGGCTTGTGGCCTTCACCGCCAAGCTCCGGCAGGTCACCTGGTCCAAGGGTTTTCGCCCGACAAGGATAGAGCCATACGACGGCAAGACCGATCCCACCTTGTGGCTCTAGCTGTGGGGTGCTGGGTGCTGGCCCATGATGTGGGGTGCTGGTCCAATCTTTTCGGTAGGATCGAAGGATAACTGACCCGTGCAACCTGACAAAATCGATGGCACCAACAGAAGCCCAAAGTCTACCACCTGTGACAAATGATTTCGCCCAACCACACGCTTTGGTCATGTTCTACATGAACCACGTAAGGTAGAGGCACTGCTCTTGCAAATCACAAGGAAAACACAAGAACAAGTGGAAGAGAAAACTCCCAATCCTTAAGGAGGCCACTATGGCACAACCCTAAGGACAAGAGCAGTAGGCTTCTCTATTTTTCTGAGTCAAATTCGTGGTTTGGGTTTCCAGGGGTCCCTTGGGGTATTTATACTAGGAACATCCCTCCTAGTTGGGTTGGGGGCCTGTCAAACTCAGCCCAGTCAGAAACTCGTCATTCTGGAGCAGGGTCTAGTATTTTGGGCATAACTCATTCCACACAGCTTGGATTAAGGTGCCGTTGGTTGCAAATGAAAATAGACTTCAAGACGCTTCCATCCATGTATAATACTTGGGTTATAACCTCCTGAAGTGGTACAGAATTCGCCATGAAAGTGGAGCTCAGAATCTGCCCATCTGCACATCTACTCCATCTTCCTTCGCTTGACGAGCGACCTCCTCATCCTTTTTCATGGCTCATAACTGAGAACAAGTAATGCACATCCATTAGGTAGTACATGATTATTGTGAGAGTAAGGTTCATAATGATTAAGGAGCAGATTCACCTGATGTTGTAGCTGTCGCACTCTTGCCCGAGTCATGGGTTCCTTGTTGATATTGCCGCCTTGCTCAACATGGGGATGAGGTCCATTGTGTTCTTCATCATGATGCAGCGGAGAGTCATGGGAGATGTCCTCATCATCCTCCTCTTGTTGGAGAAGAGTCGACCTTGACTCTGAGTCTTCATGACCGATGAAAGGGGACAAATCAGCAACATTGAATGTAGTGCTGACAGCATAATCATCCCCCGGAAGCTCAATCTTGTAGGCATTGTCATTGATCCTTGAAAGAACTTTGAAAGGTCCATCTTCACGAGGCAGCAGCTTGGACTTTCTCTTCTCAGGAAATCTGTCCTTTCTAAGATGCACCCAAACTAAATCTCCAGGTTGGAAGATTAGCTTCTTGCGATGCTTGTTGGCCTTAGCAGCATATTGCTTGGACTTCTTTTTGATCTCTTCATTGGTCTTCAAGTGGATTTTCTTGACACATTCAGCATGCTTGGAGGCTTCCATGTTGGCTCTTTCTTGGAAGGGAAGTGGCAGCAAGTCAAGTGGAGTGATTGGTTTGAATCCATACACAACCTCAAAAGGGCAGAGTTGTGTTGTTGAGTGGATAGCCCGATTGTATGCGAACTCCACATGCGGTAAGCAATCCTCCCACTCCTTTAGGTTCTTCTTGATCATTGTTCTTAACAGCATGGAGAGTGTGCGATTGGCACCTCTGTTTGTCCATCCGTTTGTGGGTGACAAGTTGTTGTAAACAACAACTTTGTCCCAAGATTGGCCCACAAAGTCTTCCAAAAATAGCTCATGAACTTCACATCACGATCTGGAATGATGGTCCTTGGCACCCCATGTAGCCGTACTATTTCCCTGAAAAACAAGTTAGCTACATGCGATGCATCGTCACTCTTATGACATGGAATGAAATGTACCATCTTAGAGAACCTATCAACAACAACAAAGATTGAATCCCTCCCCTTCTTAGTCCTTGGTAACCCCAACACAAAGTCCATACTTATGTCTTTCCATGGTGCATTAGGGGTGGGGAGTGGAGTGTACAAACCGTGGGGCTGTAGCTTTGACTTAGCCTTGTGACAAGTAATGCATCGCTGCACAAACCTTTGGACATCATGCCTCATCTTAGGCCAATATAAGTGATCCTTAGCATCATGTATGTCTTATCTCGTCCAAAGTGACCTATCAATCCACCCTCATGTGATTCCTACAATAAAAGCAAACGAAAGGAAGAATCTGGAACAAGAAACCATCATGCAAATGGTACTTGTCCCAACCCTTCCCATCTTTACATTTCAAATATGGTTCTGAAAATTCATGATCAGAGGCATAAGTCCCTCCAACCTATGGACTTTGACACCCAAATGAGTTAATAAATTGTTCTTTTGTGACAAGGCATCGGCAACCACATTTTCTTTCCCTTTCTTATACTAGACAATGTAAGGAAAAGACTCAATGAATTCTACCCACTTGGCATGACTACGATTATATTTTGCTTGACCCTTCAAATATTCTAGAGCTTCATGATCTGAATGAATAATAAACTCTTTGGGCCAAAGATAGTGTTGCCAATTTTCAAGCACTCAAACTAGAGCATACAATTCTTTGTCATAAACAGGATGGTTCAATGGACCACCACCTAATCTATAACTATCTATAAAGCAAGTAGTATTTCCACCCAAATTTTGTTTTGCCTGGCTATTTTGCAGAAAACCGCTTGAGTTTTTCTGAAATTAACAACCAGGCCGCCTGGCTATTTTAAAAAAACCCAGGCGGCTATTTTAAAAAAAACCCAGTTAAAGAAGAAAAAGGGGTTATTTTGTAGAAAACCCCTTGAGTGTTTATAAAATTAACCCACAGTCCCAATGCTGAAAAGAAAGGGAGGACTTGGATGAAAAAGATCTCCTACACCTCTGTCTTCCGTTCCCGTCCACACAGCCGCGCTGCGCTCTCTCCTCTGTCGCGGCTCGGAGCTCCGCGCCGCAGCTGGACCTTCGCCCTCCGCCTGCTTTCCTCCCTCGTCATCGTCCCGTTGTAACGCACATGCATTTTGCTAGTTTCTCACTAAAGTATGCTATGGGTTTTCCTTCTTGCATCAAGACACCTCCTATGCCTATCCCACTAGCACCACATTCAATCTCAAAGGTTTTATCAAAATTAGGCAAAACAAGTAATGGGGCAGAAGTTAAACAATTCTTTAACTCTTGGAAAGCATCTTCTTGTGACTTACCCCATACAAATTCAACACCTTTCTTAGTTAACTTGTTCAGTGGGGCAGCAATGGTGCTAAAATTCTTGACAAAGTGGCGGTAGAAACCTGCAAGACCGTGGAAGCTAAAGACTTGGCTCACGTTGACAGGTGTAGGCCAACTCTTGATTGCCTCAACTTTGGATTCATCCACTTCTACACCCTGTCCTGAAACAACAAAGCCCAAAAATGCTACTTTGTCAGTGCAAAATGTGCACTTGTCGAGGTTAGCATATAAACTTTCAGCTCTAAGAACCTCCAACACCATTTTAATGTGTTCAACATGTTCCTCCATGATGTGGCTGTACACCAAGATGTCATAAAAATATACAACAACAAATTTACAAATGAAAGCCCTCAAAACATGATTCATTAAGCGCATGAAAGTGCTAGGTGCATTGGTCAGGCCGAAGGGCATCACTAACCACTCATACAGCCCAAGTTTAGCTTTAAAGGCTATTTTCCATTCATCTCCTTCCTTCATCCTAATCTGATGGTATCCACTTCGTAGATCAATTTGTGTGAAAACAACAACACCACTAAGCTCATCAAGCATGTCATCAAGCCTAGGAATGGATGGCGATATCTAATAGTGATGTTGTTAATTCCTCGACAATCAACACACATTCTCCAAGTACCATCTTTCTTCGGAACAAGAATAACAAGGACAGCACAAGGACTAAGGCTTTCACGCACATACCCTTTGTCAAGTAGTTCTTACACTTGTCGCTGAATTTCCTTTGTCTCTGTGGGGTTGGTGCAATATGGTGGTCAGTTTGGAAGTGAGGCGCCTGGAATGAGGTCAATTTGATGTTCAATACCTCAAAGTGGAGGTAGGCCAGCAGGTACCACATTCGAAAAGACATCACCAAAGTCTTGCAACACATCAGAAATAACACTAGGAAGAGAGGTTATGTTGTTAGTGGGCTGATTGGCTTCCTTGTGCAATAGCACACAATGCAGCTGGTGGGGATTCTCTCTCATTTCTTTCATTTTCATATTTGGTGGCTATCTGTTAACACTGAAATTTGGTAATCGAATCCCCAAGTCTGCAAAGGCGAAGCAGAGTCGGATCGGCTGGAAACAGGGGTCGCATCGGCTGAAGTGTGATCGGCTGCGAGGCCAATCGGCTAAGGTTGGGTCGGACAGGGGCAGCCGATAGCCGATTCCAGGTCCAGAAGAGATGAAACCGTTTTTGATGCAGCAGATTGAAGATAAATAGAAGATTCGGTTGTTAGTTGCGCGTTAAATGATATTGCCACTTATGGATAGAGTCCTGTAACGGCAATTGTATCTGTAATTTAGGGGTTTGTTTAAACTGTTAGTCGTAACACGGCGTGGGTCCCGCTCGGGATAATGTTGTGTTTTAAATAGTAGTTTAGATAGAGTCCAGGGTTTGTACAGATAATTGTATCTTGGGTATAAATAGGACCCAAGACCCCCTGTAATTCATTCAGTTAAACACAATCAATCAAACCTTCGGCGCATCGCCAACCTTTTCTTCAGACGAGCACTCTTGTTTGGCTACGGGCTGCATCGTTTCGATCCCCAGATCTAGGTAAATGCTTGTCATTAGTGGTATGATCTACTGTTTTTAGTGCTTCCATCGTAATGACACATTAGAATCAAGAGTTTATACTACGCTAGTTATAATATAGCGCATATAAATTAGATCAATGTTTAGATCTATCCTGCCATTGGCCGGTTCTATCGAAGAACTTGTAGCCAATAGGGCTAGATCTAAAGGTTGGCTGGTTTATATGCGGTATCCACCGTCTCGAGAGATATAAATCGGCTACAACAGATTGGGTTTTTCTTTTTATACTTAATGCTGCATCGGGTTCGAACTATTAAGTCGTTTTTAGAACTATCAATGATCTGTTCGGCTGAGATTTATATTGTTTAGAGACAGCGCCGGGGTTTCAGCCGGCCTTATCTGCCCTGATATGTTTCTTTTAATATATTTATTAATAGATTTATATTAGGACTGCCTCTTATGTTAAGATCACATTCTTGTCAGACGTCGCTAGTTGAAATCGGCCTACCATCGACAGCCGATGGCCGATTTCCGGGCTATGTATACGTTTCAAGAATGATATCTTTCTATAGGATTTATTGGAGTACTAGCCGATTCATTGTTAGCTTTTCAGTATCGGCTAGGTTATCGGTTTATATATTTATTATTTTTTGCTGTATTTGGGTTAAGCGGTTGATGCTGTCTCGGTATAGCCGATCCATTCCAGTTACTTGGCTTAAATATAGTTTAGAATAGCATATATATGTTTATGGATTTCCTCAGCCGATCCAGTGGGGATCTAACCTAACACTTAACGCATATTCCCTTGTTTTTCTTGTTGATTAATAGATCAAATCAACTGGCACGCCCTACACCGAACAGGCATCCGAGAAGGACCTGCACTGGAGTTAAGCAGATCTCCCAGGCCAGCGCGTGAGAGAAATTTCTCATCAGCACGCTTCTTGGCACGCCCAGTGGGACTTTCTCTGTCGACTCGACTCAGACGCATAGATTCATCCGGCAAGATGGTCGACTCTAAGAGCCCCAACATTTCCCAGGACAACATCATGCCTATGAAGATGGAACAGTTATCAGCTGAACAGCAAGCCGATTATAAGAAGATGGTGGAAGAACTCCAGGCTAACTATTTGCAGTCTTTCACCCAAACAAGATCTGGGGCCGTGCATCAGAAGTATAAGTTCAGCATGAATGACACTAAGGCATCCTCCTCTGGTGAGACAAAAGGGAAACAGAAGGTGGAGGAGCCGACCCAGGTACAGGATGATCCGGCTGTATACTCTCTACAAGACCGGATTGACTCGGCCGTTCATCACGCGTTGGTCAACCAAAGTAGCATCTTGGTCAACACTCCCAATAACATGATCGCTACTGTGGTCGACGCCAAGATAGCCGACCAGTTGCAACGGGGGCTGCCATACTTCACAGACGCTGGTCACGTAGAATCGGCTGATCCCACTGCTAGCGCAACAAGGGCTGCCGGGAGGAGTCCTCGGTCAGCCAAATCTAGGTGAATCAGCTATAAGGCCAATGATTACTATGCTGAACCAACAACAACCGCTGTCCCAATATCAGATTGCCAATATGTTCAATGACAATCGGCAGTTAGAGCCGATTGATCCAGATAGACGGTGCAACGCCGGTGGCCGACAGCTGTTTCCAGGACCGCCAACGCCACCACCGGCACCTCGGCCACCTCCCGCTGATCATCAATACCAGTACCAAGGAGGCCATCAAGATCATCATTATAGGCCTCAGACGCCACCACCGCTGTATCGGCAAGCACCCGCGCCTTATAACCTATACGAGTTGATACAGCAAGACAACCGGACATGGATCGATCTGATCACAGATGTCATGTGCGATCAATTCGGCCTCAAACCAAAAGACTCAGGGACCATGTATCGGTATCCCTATCCAGAGCATTTCGAGCGGATCCCGTTGCCCAACCGATACAAGATCCCGGATTTTTCAAAGTTCTCAGGGCAGGACAACGTTTCAACCTACGAGCATGTTAGCCGATTCTTGGCACAGTGCGGTGAAGCATCGGCTACAGATGCCTTGAGAGTCCGACTGTTCCCTCTTTCTCTTTCAGGATCGGCTTTTACTTGGTTCTCCTCATTGCCCTACAACTCAATTCGAGCCGGGCCGATCTTGAAAAGCAGTTCACAGCTACTTCTATTGGCAACCACGAGATGAAGTTGTCGGACCTAACCAACATCGTGCAAAAACACAACGAATCAGTTTAAGAATACATCCAACGCTTTAGGGAGATGACGAACCGATGCTACAGTCTGGTGCTATCGGATGCCTAGTTGGCCGATTTGGCCTTCCATGGTTTGATCGCTCCGATCCGAGAGCGATTCTCTGCGTAGGACTTTGATAGCTTAGCCCACTTGGCACAGAAGGTGACGGCCCACGAGCAGCGATTCCAAGACACTAGGAAGGCCGCTAAAAATATAACTCAGGTCATCGTCGAATCAGACTACGAGTCCGACGACGATGACGCGGAAGTGGCAGCAGCCGAATGGGCCAAGAACAAAAAGGCCATCGTCTGCCAATGGCTGCTGAAGACGGCCAAGGAAGAATGATACGATTTTGACATCACCAAGGCCAACAAGATCTTTGATTTGCTGCTCAAGGAGAAGCAGATTCAGTTGCCCAAAAACCACGTGATCCCGTCGGCCGAGGAGTTGAAGAAAAAGAAATATTGCAAGTGGCACAACTCCACATCCCACGCCACCAATGACTGCAAAGTCTTCAGGCATCAAATCTAGTCTGCAATCGAGGTCGATAAGCTGAAGTTCGCCGATTCAAATCGGCCGATGAAGGTAGACGGCAATCCCTTCCCGGTCAACACAGTCCAAGCCGGCCCCAGGCAAGCCGATCGACAGAACGGAATGACGCACGGCTTAGTCAATACACCGATCGGGGCCAAGGTAGAGGGTGGTCAAAGTGGACGTCACGCCGCGCGCAATTAATATGGTGCGCCTAGTCATCAGATCGGCTGACCGACGGTCGATCCATGAACGTAGCCGATACCGTCATCAGTACCGTTCTCGGCGGGAAGAGGCTTACGATGAAGCACCTCGTCGGCGCGAGCCGAACACCCAAAGCCGACGATACGAGGTAAACCACGACAATGCCGATCCGCATTGACATTGTGATTTCTTCATGTACTGCTGGGAATCCGGCATGAAACTGCCAATAGTGGATGATTGCCTAGCATGCAACGATCACCGCGATGAGCACAGGAGCTCATCGCCTGCAAGCCCAACTCAGAGGTGGCCAAATGGGCCGGGTAGAAATGGGCCGGCCCGAGCACGGCCATTACTGTAGCGACACGGCACGACACGGCCCGTGAGTGAAACGGGCCGGGCCGGCACGGCACGGTTGGCCGTGCCATGCTTGGGCTGCAGACCGAGCCCGTGGGCTGGCACGACACGGCCCGTTACTATGCCGAGGGCCTTTCACAGGCCAAAACAGTGCCGAATAGTGCTATCAGGCCGACTTCAGCCCGTGGGCCTTTAATGGGCCTGTGCCGGCACGGCACGGCCCGGCCACCCCGTGGGCCGTGCTTGGGCCGAGGACACGGCACGTGGGCCGGCACGGCATGGCCCACTACAGGAGCCGTGCCTAACGGGCCGTGCCGTAACGGGTAGTTTCTTTGCTTATCAATTGATTATTTCGTGTTTCTATGCCTATGAATATTGTTGTGTGCTGACAATGAGTCAAGTTGAAGATAGCTTGTGCTCAAAAATGGTTTCTTTGTTTAATTCATGTGTAGGTAACCTTTACGCCTCGGGAGAGTATTGCCGGTGATAGAGTTGGAGTCAACTTGGAGTTAAGGTGACGTCTGAGAGAGATCATGCGGGATACTAAGGCTAGAGATTGATGCACGTGGTTGGTGAAGTTTCCATATGGCATACGATGGAGATATTGTGTGCGTATGGGATGCGGAGTTATATTTTGGACAGAGTCTAATTTTGTTACAATTGGAATATGTAAAGTTTGTTTGTTGTACGGGAAGGTTCCCTAATGTATTAGGACTTCTTGTATGAGTAGGATTCGTGGCTTTGGGCTGCCTATCTTGTGTATAAATAGAGAGGGAAGACGTGGCTTCTCGGTATGAGTTTTAGAGAGAGTTGAGTTGAGAAGAAGTTAGGATTTCGAGTTTAGTCAAAATTTTATGAGGAGTGCTGTTGTTGCACTTTGAAAACATAGAGAGAAATAATATATTTTCAATCTACTTTGAGAGTTCTTCAATTTGTGTTTTCTCGGGTGCCGCGGTCCAACCGGAGGAATAACTGTGGTTAGACCGGCGGCTTCTCATCGGTCAGACCGCTCGAAGTACCGTGGTCAGACCGGCACACGGTGAGTAGCGACTTCAGCGACATCTGGCGGTCAGACCGGATCTACAACGTCGGTCAGACCACGCAACAACTTCGGTCAGACTGATCTACATCGAATTTTGAGGGTAATTTTTATTCCCGCTAAAAGTTTGAGTTTTGGGTGTACCAACCATTCACCCCCCTCTGGTTGGCTTAGTTTGGGTATTTGATCCTACACTTTTCAACCTTCCATTCCCATGTCAAATAAGCATTAGGATCTGAAGTACCTTCAAATTTTGGCATGCTGAATTTTAGTTTTTTGAACTTCTCTTCATGGGGCTGATCTTGTTCATTGGGAATCCGCCGCCGAAAATTATCATTGCGATGCAACCTGAATTTATCTTGCTGTTCCGTGGCTGGTGCATCGCCATCTCCATGCCCATGGCCTCTTCCATGACCAAATGCAGCACCACCTGCAAATCCACCACGACCTTGCCCATGGACTTTCCTTCCTCTGAGCTCTTCACGCTGCAAACGGGCTGCAAACTCTTCATTAGTCTCATCTAACTCATCTTGCGGCACACTTGCAGCACCATCACTCTTCAAGGCCTTCACAACCTCAGTGATCATGTTTGCTTGAATTGTTCTCATGTTTTCATTGAGTTGAGCATTAAAATCTTGCACAAGCTTCTGCAGCTGCTCTTGCGTGACATAACTTGGTTGTTCCTAACCTTACCCTGCCATGGTTAGTAGACATATGTGCCAATATCAAGTAGATATGTGTGGAAATCACTCAACCTCACCTTCTCTTACCACTATAGTCCTTATGCCTCCTTGATGAAAAGCGAGCTGCACATGCCTTGGTGGTAGGAGATGTAACAAAGGTGATAGATCAAGCAAAATCAAAGTCACAGTGCATCCTAAACAAAAGTATATATGTGGAGCTTGGAAGGTTATATATGTGGTGCACAATCTGAAAGTTCAAGCTATTGTAAAGTTAAGTAACAATCCAACCAAAACCCAAGTTTTGTTGCTGAGCTGAAAGCAAGAATATATGAAAATTATGTTCAACAACTCACACACAAGGATGTTAGAATTTGGTGCAGCAAAAGGATTCTAAGATATATTGAATTTGTAATTGAAAACAAGCTCAATACTTCCCAAGATATGAGAGGATGCTAGCTGATTGCTCTCAGCCAAACAAAATGGCTGCAGATTTGCACAATACTAAGCCAAACAAAATGGCGATCTCAGCACCTGAAACTTTCGTTTTCTTTCTTCTTCCCTTTTCTCTCATTTTTTTATTTCATACTTTTGCTACTGAGATCAGCACATCAAGATGTATACATTGAAGTATTGATGACTGAATGAACTTCCACTTTAAGCAAGGCGCAGAGCCCTTTGAGCAACAACCTTACACAGATTTCAGCAAATCAAAAGATAAACACTAGATCTGAAAGGGATTAATGAGAAAACACATAGATCGGAGCAGGTATGGAGGGGATTAAAAGAAAAGCACACAAATCAGAGGAGGAAATGGGGGAAACAAAAAGGAACACAAAGAAACACAAGGATTCAGCAACCAAACTCGATCTATTGGACTAGAACTTAACCAAACTCACTGAAATTTCAGATCGGGTTTGTGGCAAGGATTTGTTTTTGGTATTTTTGGTTTATGACAGAAAGGTAAAGGTGAAAGGTAAAGATCCTACTGAAACAACCGTAGCTCTGATTACCAAGATGATGCGGGGTGCTGGCCCAATCTTTTCGGTAGGATTGAAGGATAACTGACCCGTGCAACCTGACGAAATCGATGGCACCAACAGCAGCCCAAAGTCTACCACTTGTGACAAATGATTTCGCCAACCACAGGCTTTGGTCATGTTCTACATGAACCACGCAAGGTAGAAGAGGCACTGCTCTTGCAAATCACAAGGAAACACAACAACAAGTGGAAGAGAAAACTCCCAATCCTCAAGGGGGCACTATGGCACAACCCTAAGGACAAGAGCACTTGGCTGAGTTAAATTCATGGTTAGGGTTTCCAGGGGTCCCTTGAGGTATTTATACTAGGAACATCCCTCCTAGTTGGGGCCTGTCAAACTCGGCCCAGTCCGAAACTCGTCATTCTGGAGCAGGGTCTAGTATTTTGGGCATAACTCATTCCACACAGCTTGGATTAAGGTGCCGTTGGTTGCAAATGAAAATAGACTTCAAGACGCTTCCATCCATGTATAATACTTGGGTTATAACCTCCTGAAGTGGTACAGAATTCGCCATGAAATTGGAGCTCAGAATCTGCCCATCAGCACATCTACTCCATCTTCCTTCGCTTGACGAGCGACCTCCTCATCCTTTTTCATGGCTAATAACTGAGAACAAGTAATGCACATCCATTAGGTAGTACATGATTATTGTGAGAGGAAGGTTCATAATGATTAAGGAGCAGATTCACTTGATGTTGTAGCTGTCGCACTCTTGCCCGAGTCATGGGTCCCTTGTTGATATTGCCGCCTTGCTCAACATGGGGATGAGGTCCATTGTGTTCTCCATCATGGTGCAGCGGAGAGTCATGGGAGATGTCCTCATCACTTCGTCGCCAATTATCATGGCACGTGGCAACGCTCAGCCACATGCTACGACCTCGGCCGAGTCCGGCAAGGTCCCACTGGGTCCATTTGGGACTACATCCGGCGTTTCTCGGAGCGTCGCAACTCTGTTGCGAGCATTTATGACAGCGATGTCATGCGAATCTTCTCTGAGGGCCTTCGAAGACCCTCTGAGTTGTTTCGCTTCCTCGCTCGAATGAAGCCAACCACCCTGGCCCAGGTGTTTACCATCTGCGAGGGCTTCGCCGACGCTGAGGATGCCGACAACCAGCTCATGGCGCCCACCGGTTCCCGCCTCCTAGGGAGTCGAAGGGAAAGGAGTGGGCTGTTCCCGAGCACCACTCGTTGAGGAGGTCGGATTGCCACCCACATCTGTAGGGTTGGCGAGATGATGCGAAACGCCAGCCGGCAACGAAAGTTGCGGCCCTCGAGGGACCGAGCTCGAGGGGGGAACCCTCGGGTGAAACACTCTGGGAACCACTCAACAAACTATGCTTCCTCCATCCAGACGGAAACCACAACATCTGGCAGTGCTACTCCCTCCAAGACCAAATGGTCCGGGAGGCACGAAACCCCCGACCTCCAAGGCCGCGGAAGGGGAGGACCACAGACCTGAAGCGCCGAAAAGGGGACCAGCTATGGGAGGACGGCTTCCAGGAGCCGACCCACACTGTCAGCATGATCCTCGGCAGCGAGGCGACCTCGGAGAGTCGACACCAGCAAAGGCTCCTTTCTCGTCGCGTGAACACCATCTTGATTGACTCGCCTGAGCGCCTTCGATGGTCAGAGGCTCCGATCTCTTTCTCTCGAGCAGACCAATGGACCGACGTCCCGAAGCCGGGTTGGTTCCCATTGGTGGTGGACCCAGTGGTGCTCAAGGTGCGTCTCAAGCGTGTTCTAGTCGACGGGGGGAGCGGCATCAACGTCCTCTTCAGAGGTACCCTTCGTGAGCTTGGAGTCTCTCTCTCTCCACCCTTGAGCCTACGGACTCGCCGTTTTACGACATCGTCCTGGGTCGAGGAAGCCTGCCCCTCGGTATGATTTCCCTCCCCATGACGCTCGGAACGCGGAAGAACTTCCGCACCGAGTTCGTCAGGTTCTATGTGGCCGACTTCGAGACGGCCTACCATGCGGTACTTGGTCGTTCGGCCCTCGCCAAGTTCATGGCGATCGCCCACTACACGTACCTGGTTCTCAAGGTTCCAGGTCCCTAGGGGGAGTTCTCCGTGCGCGGTGATGTCACCACGTCTCACGCCTGTGAATCTGAGAGCCTCGCCCTTGGTAAGGCCGCCGGCCCGTCGGCCCGGGTAGACGGATTTCCTTCCTTGTGTGCCGACCCAAAGGGGAAGGCCCCAATGGTCGAGGATGACCCAAGTTTGGCACCGCCAGCATCGAGGCCTTCCATTGGCTTCGCCGAGTACAAGGTCGTCTCCCTCTCTGACACTGATCCCTCCAAGATGGCGCTGATTGGCTTGCACCTTTGGGAGAAATAGGAAAGCGCGCTCGTCGACTTCCTATGTGCGAACATTCATATGTTTGCTTGGAAACCAGCAGACATGCCGGGAGTACCCAGGGAGTTGGTCGAGCATGAGCTTCATGTTCCCCCGACGCCAATCCGGTTAGGCAACGACTGTGACGGTTCGCCCAGGAGCGCAAGGACGAGATTCGGAAGGAGTTGACTCGACTTCTAGATGCGGGTTTCATTCAGGAAGTGCATCACCCGGATTGGTTAGCCAATCTGAACCTTGTAAGGAAGAAAAACGGGAAATGGAGAATGTGTGTTGACTACACATATCTTAACAGGCATTGTCCTAAAGACCCGTTTGCTCTTCCTCGCATCGATCAAGTCATCGACTCTACCACAGGTTGTTCCCTCGCTTCTTGGATTGCTACTCAGGCTATCATCAGATAGGCCTTAAAGCATCCGACCAGGAGAAGACGTCTTCCATTATGCCATTCGGGGCCTTCTATTACACCACGATGGCTTTCGGTGTAAAGAACACAGACTCGACCTATCAGCGAGTCGTTCAGCGTTGTTTAGCCAGCCAGATTGGTCGTAAAGTTGAAGCTTATGTGGATGACATAGTGATCAAGACGCGGGTCCCCGATGTTCTCTTGCCCGGCATAGCAGAGACCTTCGCAAACCTGCGTAAGTACCGATGGAAGCTTAATCCTGAGAAGTGCGTCTTCGATGTGCCCTCCGGGAAGCTTCTCGGTTTCATCATTTCTGAGCGAGGAATCGAGCCCAACCCCAAGAAGATCTCTGCGATCCTGAACATGTGGAAGCCGTCCTGCGTCAAGGATGTACAGAAGCTTATGGGTAGCATGACGTCTCTCGGGAGATTCATCTCCTGACTTGGCGAGCGCGGAAGCGCCCTTCTTCAAGCTGGTCGGGAAGGGCAAGGATTTCCAGTGGTCGGAAGACGCCGATAAGGTGTTTGCTGACTTTAAGCACCTTTTGACTACGCCGTCAATCCTCACTACTCCGAAACGCAAGGAACAACTATTTCTATATGTTGCCGCAACCACCAATGTTGTTAGCACAGTGCTGGTCGTCGAGCGCACAGAGGAAGGGCACGCCTATCCGGTCCAGAGGCCCGTTTATTATGTAGCTGAGGTCCTCGGACCGTCGAAGACACGCTATCCCCAAGTACAGAAGCTGTTGTACATCGTCCTCATCACCACCCGGAAGCTACGACATTATTTTCAAACTCACAAGGTGGTGGTAGTGACCGGGTTTCCTCTCGGGGACATCATTCGGAATTGTGAGGCTACTGGACGGATAGTCAAGTGGGCCTTGGAAATGGGTGAATTCTCCATCGATTACAAGCCGCGCAACGCCATCAAGTCATAGGTCTTAGCTGACTTCGTGGCTGAATGGACAGAGATCCAGCTCCCGCTGACTTCCGAGTCACGCCTGACCTAGACCATGTATTTCGACGGCTCCCTTAACATTGATGAAGCTGGAGCTGGCATGCTTTTGGTCTCCCCGAAGGGTGAGCACATCAAGTACATCCTCCAGTTACTGTTCAAGGCGTCCAATAATGCCACTGAATACGAGGCTCTCCTCCATGGTCTCTTGATGGCCAAATCCATTGGCTTTGAGCGCCTTATGGTTTACGGGGATTCAAAGCTAGTCATTAGCCAGGTCAACAAGGACTGGTCCTGTTAGAGCGAGAAGATGGATGCCTATTGCGCCGAGATCTGCAAGCTCGAAGGCAAGTTCGCCGACCTCGAGTTCCACCACGTCCCCCGAGACGCCAACTCGGCGGCTGACCAGCTGGCCAAGTTCAGATCTTCCCGAGCAACGGTGCCACAGGGGATCTTCACCCATGAGCTGCACAAGCCGTCGATCAAGGACCCAGATCACCCGGAACCGGCCCCAGCGCAACCAGCTGAGTCAGTACTCGCCATCACCGACACCCTTGATGACTGGCATCAAGAACTCATAGACTACATCACCACCAAGGCGCTCCCGCCCAATAAGGCGAAAGCAGAGCGTGTCGCCCGACGCAGCAAGCAGTACATGGTAGTGGGCCACGAGCTGTTCAAACGTGCGGCATCTAGCTGAGTACTCTTGTTGTGCGTTCATCAGGACCGCGGGGCCCAGATCCTCGATGAGATTCATTCAGGCATCTGTGGTAACCATGCGAGTGCAAGGACGCTAGTTGGCAAAGCCTTCCGGGGAGGATACTATTGGCCAACTACCAATGAAGACACCAAGGAATTAGTTCGGCGTTGTCAGGGATGTTAGTTCTTCGCCAAATAGCACCACCTCCCGGCACAAGCCCTTCAAACAATCTCGTCATCGTGGCCCTTTGCGTGCTGGGGGCTCGACATGGTCGGCCGTTCCCTAAGGCACCAGGGGGCTACACTCACGTTTTTGTCGCAATTGACAAATTCACGAAGTGGATCGAAGTACAGCCGTTGAGAGCTTGCACCACCCAGAAGGCAGCCAAGTTCATTGAAGGCATCACCTTTCACTTTGACGTCCCGAGGGAGATCATCACCGACCTCAGGAAACAGTTCACCAGGAATATTTTTTGGGACTTCTGTGAAGAGAGGTGCATCGAGGTCAAGTATGCCTTGGTGGCGCACCCCCGAGCGAACGGGCAGTGCGAGCGTGCGAATGGCATGATCCTGCAAGGCCTAAAGGCCCGGATCTTTGACCCGCTTCGGAAGCATGAAGGCTGCTCATTGCATGAGCTCCTAGCGGTGCTCTAGGGGCTCCGCACTTAGCTGAGCCGAGCCATAGGACGATCCCCGTTCTTCCTGGTCTATGGCTCGGAGGCAGTTCTCCCAGTTGACATGCTTCATGAATCCCCAAGGGTTCGATTGTACGACGAAGGCATGGCCGAGCAAATGTGGGCCGAGGAAATTGATACCATCAAAGAAGAGCATATGGCCGCCGCAATCCAGATGGACCGATACCAACAGCCGCTCCGCCGATACCACGATCGCAATGTCTAGGAAAGATCCCTCAAGGTCGGTGACCTGGTTCTTCGAAGAGTACAGTCCATCGCCGGCACGAACAAGCTCTCACCCCCATGGGAAGGCCCCTTCATCGTCTCCTCCGTCACCCGTCCGGACTCGTACAAGCTCATTCACGAAGATGGACAGGAAGTGCCAAATTCCTGGAACATTGAGCACCTGCGTCAATTCTACGCTTGAACAACTAAGTACCTAGCCCCGATCCCTTCAATTCTGCAAATTTCAATTATCTGTAAAACCCACCTACAGATTGTATACTCAACCCCCCGACAAGGCTCGGGGGCTCGGAAGCCTTCCCGAGTAGTATCGCCAGCCGCGTTGATCCTTTCTCATGCAGTTACCCTCATGGCAAAGCCTGAGCGAAGCGACCCTTAATTAAGGGTTTCAGAGAAGTTGTGCCACCTGTTGTGCTTGAGCTGCTCGGGAACTCATTCATTATCCGCTTCGACTGAACATGGTCGGCTTGGCCCCGAGTTCCTCGGGCAGTGACTTCATTCCTATCTAGGGCTGGCTGGGGTCGAGCTGACCATGTTTCGGTCAAGTGCCGGCGAGTGAGCTTGGGGCTCGAAAATGTCCGAATCCTATGTATACAACTAAGACGCCAGGAGCTCGACTTGGGCCACCCGGACAATGTCTGTTGATGGCCCAACTCGCTCTACTTCGAGGGTTAGACACACAGAGATCAGACGGACGTCGACAACCGTGCATTTACCCGATGCATACACAACTAAGTGACTTTGCTTGACCGAATGCTGCGCCCTTGAAATGGCCATCGGGCATAGTCGGGATCCATCCCGCCAACTTCCACTGCTTAGTCATGAGAGTTATACGTGTATCGAGTGATCGCTGATTGTCCCCCGCCTTCCTATTCTTCCTGCAGTCGGCTAAGTCGATCCGAGTAGACTGAAGAAGCCTTTGGATCCGTCTGTTAAGGCCCAAAGAACACTCGGCATCGGAGGCCAGTCAGGAGACGAATAGAAGGCTGTCTCCTCGCGCTCCAACCCGCTATGAAGGAGAAGGATCTGCTTGGAGTTTGATCGGTAGCCCTTTGGACTTGGTCCGTTGACGATCGAGATCGCTCGGCAAGATCTACTCCTCCTCGCAGATGTCCTAGAAGTTTGACCGGAAGCCTTCTGGCCGTTGGTTCATAGACGGTCTTGGTCACTTGATGTAAGCTATCCTAAGGTGATAGCCCTTCCCGAGTTTTGACCATTTTGCCCTCTGAACTCGGACCGTTGAAGGACAAGGTCGCTCGGACGATCTGTCGCACAGCGGTGTGTTGGGTGTCCAAGAAAATATAAAAAGCTATTCTGGACATATTGCGAGTCAAAGACAGCATACAAAGAAGACTAACAAAAGTTTTCTTTATTTCTCACGAGGTGATGATCATACATAGGGCCCGAGGTCCCCCTAACATACAGCAACATCGACGCAGTGGCTTCCTTTACTATCGGTTCCACAGACCGGGCTGAGGGTGTGCACATGCTGGAATGATTGGAACAACAAGGCCTAAGGTTTTTTGTGACCTATATGGCCATGTTGCTCACAATCTTATCCGCCGCCAAGTCTATGGAAGCGTAGATATCGTCGATGTCACCCGACTCGACGCCAGCAGGCCACCCCTCGGCGATCGCGTCGATGTCCGCCCGGGGGTACAACTTTTGTACAACGCCAAGGACGTGCGTCACCGCCATCTTGGCTACCCCCTAAGCGTAGCACTGGAGAAGTTCCCAGCCACTCAGTAGACGTGCCTGAAGCACGCTGTCCTTCGGGATGAGCAATGACATGTCTGGATCGATCTCAGCGAGGAGTGTTCAGGCCGCGTCCAAACAGATTTCCCATCGCTGGTCGATCGTCTTGAGGCTGTCCCCGAGTCGACGAAGCTGTCGACTGTCTCCCGCCAGTTGGCCTAGTCATGAAATAGGTCGGTTGAAGCGCACTCCTACTTTGACAACAAAGGAATTAAAGAGGATGGTACTTACAGACAGTCTCTGCCCACGCGGCCTGGTCCTCGGCCATTTTGGCCAAGGCTTCATCCCTGGCCGCCTCGGCGGCCGCCAGCTTCTCCTCCAACTCGGCCACCGCCGCCTCCGACGCCGACGCCTTTGCCTCCGCGTCGTCGAGTGCCCTGGTCAAGTCCTTGATGAGGGCATGGGTTTGCTGTGAAGTGGTCGGAGCCACTTCAGCTCCGCCAGCAGATGACGGCCCGACAAGGCGAGGGTCGGCCCCCGATGGCTTCCTGTCAACAATGCTAGTTAGCGGGGTTAGTGCCAATAAAACGCGACCATGGTGCTCACCTGGTGGATGCTGTGAACTTCACAGCACCCAGACATGCAATGCAAGTCCTGATGCTTGCCCGCCCGCCTCCCCGTGGACGCTCGGCCCAACCTCTACGGAAGCAGTTAGCTTTTGCTTCCCTTTTGGCTCGGTCGTTGTGATGGGAAGGCGTATCTCCGCAATCTCCAGCGTTGGAATAACTCCAAATTCCTGCCACAACATCAACACCTAGGAGGTGAAGCTCTACTAGAGGAATGAAGGAAACATTCATGCAAGGAAGTGAGGTTAAGCCTACCTGCCACTGCCGATTCTCAGGGCTCCCAATCGAACTCCAACCTTCACTGGAACTCGGTGATGAGGCCATGAGCCTAAGACCGCTTAGAGGAAGAAGAAGGTAGCAGAGTGGAGGCGGGAGAATTGAGAAATTTTCTCTTCCTGAAAGTGGAGAAGTAAGATGGCGTAAGGAGAAGAGCCCACTGAAATGGGGTTTATATAGGGAGATGGGGATGGGCTCACTAGCATGGTTTTCGGAAAACGTGCAGCGTCGTTCATGGCCAGCGCAGAATATCTGAAGCGCCTCTCGCCCATCCAACTCCTTAGCTTGACACGTTGACTTCGGGTAAAATCTAGGCCGTCGGATCTTCGGAAGGGCGAGTGGCGTCTTCGCAACTTCCATCGTCCACTCTGAAGAGCTCATCGAAAGGTCACACCACCTTTCTCATCTCAATTATCGACGCCGCCTGACACTTGGGAAAGGGTAGGATGCCAAAAGATTCGATGTGATGCAGCCATGCTCCTGATCCTCGCGCCATATTCAAGAAGTAGCAGAGAATGTCAGAAGACTTTGCTTTGATACTGGCAAAACCCCATTTGGGTCGGGTTCTTCTCGACCTCGGGGCAGGCTTCCAAGCTAGCCCCCGGTTGAGTCGGGACTACCATGTGCCCTCGGGCAGTAGTCTCGACCATAACCATGTTCTTCGTCGCCCCAGGGCAGTGGCCTTGATGACTCGAATGTGGGCTTCCGAGCTAGTCCACAAGTGAGGTCGGGGCTACCTCGAGCCCCAGGGCCTATAGCCCCGAACGCCTCACCCAACCTCACTGCCTTTGGGCAGTGAACTCTATAACTTGGGGCTGAAGGCCAAGTTGCCTTCCCATCGGCCGAGGCCGGGACTGCCGAACGCCTCCAAGCGGCAGAACTGTTTGTCTCAACTAACCCCTTTTGGTGGACCTCGAGTATCGCTCGAATCATCGGGAGATTGGCGAAACGCTCTTGATGATTTGACCCTAGGCTCGGATGTGCCATCCGACCCTAGGCTTGGAGGCTATACCTGCCAGGTGCACCTAGGCGGTGCACCTGCAAAATCTCGATTCATAAGAACTGCTAGGGATCGACACCTTGGAAGAAGGCTTGAGCCTAAGGCCGAATGTTCCATTCGCCCTTAGGCTCATGGGCTACACCTGGCAGGTGCACCTGGGTGGTGCACCTACCAAAACCTTGGCTCAAAGCTCCGAGGATCCCTTGAAAACAACACTCTGAAAGAACTCCGACCCTAAGGATGGATGCTTCATCCCTCCTTAGGCTCAAGGGCTGCTATGAGAGGTGTCACCCCGGGGTGCCTCAAAAACCCAGATTGAACCCCAACAGAAGTCAAACCGAGTATCCTCGGGATGCGACCGAGAGCCCGACCCCCCCGGGGGTCGAGCATTCCGACCTTCCCCCGAGTTTGACCTCGGCCCCTTCTCTCGACTCTGACTCGTCGCCCGACCTTGAGCATCCTTGGGAAGAAACTTGGCAGGCAAGGAGGAAGAGAGAGAAGACAGCCCTGCAGCATCTGACACCACTTGGCGGCACAGGAGCAGGGTCCCAGGGCTGGCAGGAGCACAAGATACCCACGGTGTATAGTACCTAGCAGACCAACATGTACTTTATCAGATATTCTTTGTATCCCACTGTTTATGTATCTTAGTCTTAGCTTTCTTGGCCCTCAAGTTCATCTGTTCCTACCCTCCTTGAGGTATAAAAGAGAGGGCAGGGGCTGAGAAGGAGGAATCTTCCCCATTCTCTCATGCTTGTAACTCTTGTTTATCATCCACCCCTAAGGAAGAACACCACACACTGGACGTAGGCCTATTATCCTTCGGGAGGGCTGAACCAGTATAATTCCTGGCGTCTTGTTTCTTGGCTCATCTTAGGATTCGAGTCAACCATCAAATCCATTGGAGGGCAGCTTCTCTACCAAACTATCTTCTACCTCCTTGGAGACCCCACTGGAGGACTACCGACCCACCCGTCGATAGTGATAGGGAGGCAGAACTTTACAATCTTGAATGATGACATCAAGCAAGTGCCGGATGCAGAGAAGAATAGTGTTTGGCTAAAGTTCAAGGAGTGCTTCGAATATCATGCAACCGACGAGGACAGGCTCAAGTGGATGGCTTTAAAGACGATGGGACTTGCTTGGAAAAACTTTAAGTCCAAGATGGTCGGCAAGTACGTCTTCAACCCGAGCACTCCAGAACCATTTGGGAACTTCTCGTTCATCACGCTAGCCGTGTGGGAGTAGTTCTTCGAGAAGAAATCAACCCCTGAATCCCGGGCCAGAAGCGAGGCTTATCGGGCACTCCAGGCTCGGAACTTGCACCTGCACCGGCTTGGCACCGGAGGATATGCCGGGAAGCAAGTGCAATGGTAGAAGGAGGATGAAGCGGCAGAGGAATCGAACACGTTGCCTCCATTTTCCAATATCCCGCACCCACGGGCAAGCAACTGGGCAAGGGCAAGGGATGTGAAGAACAGCAATGGGATGATTACTTTGCTAAATGCCAAAGATCAAGTAGTGTACGAAAATACTGTTAGTGTCTCATTTCAATATGTTTATTTTGTTTGCACAGATCATACTCTCGATTTAACTCGAACTCACTTGTACTACAGAAGGAGTTGGTTATCATGAGATAGTCCTCGCAAGAGGCCTGCTCGCATAGACGCGAGGATGACATCGTCACTCAAGCATTGAGCACAAATGAACACCATGGATAGACAAGGGGCATTGGCTCCACCGTTTCCTAGAAATATGGTTTTCCAAAATACGCCGGGCAGTACAAGAAGCAGTGTGGGGGGTGTCACCCTTGGGTATCCTACAGACTAGAATCTATGTCCCACTGAAGTGAAAACCGAGAGTCCTCGGGACGTGGTTGATGACCCGACCACCTCCTATGGGGTCGGACGTCCCGACCTTACCCCGAGTCCGACCTCGGTTCTCCTATCTCGACCCCGTCAATTATGGCCTGACCTCGAGCATCCTCGGGACAAGACTTGGCACGCAAGATGGAAGAGGGAGGAGACAGTCCCGGCAGAGACTGACGTCACCCGACAACACAGTACAGGTATCTCAGACGAAGGAGGGATCCCAAGGCAAGACAGAGATAGCATAAGATGCCCATGGTGTGTAGGACCTAGCAGACTGCTTTGTACCTTTTCAGATGTAGTTTTGTACTCACCTTTTAGCACATTAGATATAGCTCTCTTGGCCCCCAAGTTCACTTGTAACTGTCCCCCTTGAGCTATAAAAGGGAGGGCAGGGCAAGGGGGCCAGGGGGACGAAGGATCTCAGATTCCTAGTTCTTGGCTAGCTTGTTTCAAGCCCCAAGAATCCCTCCTTGTAACTCTGGTTCATCACACACCCCAACAAAGAACACTTGACGTAGGCTTATTATCCTTCGGAAGGGCTAAACCAGTATAATTCCCTGTGTCTTACTCTTTGGCTTGTCTCCGGACTCGAGTCGACCATCAGATCCATCAGGGAACAGCCTCTCTACCGTTCTCTTCACCTCTTTGGGCACCACCCTTTGAGGATTACCGACCCACCCATTGACAATTGGCGTGCCAAGTAGGGGCGCTGTTCTTTGTTTCGTGTGATCTGATGGCGGTTTCCTTCCCCACCGACTTTACTGTTACCGCCGGGACGACTTTTGTCTTCGGCACCCTGGTGTCCCACACCGACGACTTCCGTCGCCTCACTCTCTCTCAGGTGGCCTCCGATAAGATGGAGCGCGCGGTCACGTCACCGCGTGCGGTGGCGAGGTTTAGGCACGGGCTTTGCACCCAGTGGCCCCAGACATCAAGACCCGCACGACCGCCAGGGTTCGGCAGCCGGGGCCACCGGCTGCCCGCGCGGTGACTCAGCGACCGGGCGACGTGTTGACATGGGTCAAGCACCCTAATCGGTTCTACCCCGCGCGTTCCGCTTCCTCGCCGCAAGGGTCGTCTGCCTTGCCCTTGTGTGCTGGTGGGTGTACTTCCGCGCCTACTAGCGCGGCAACTCCTGGCAAGGTCGCTCGTCACACCTCTCTTCCTCGCACAACGTCTGCTAGGCGGTTCCGTAGCCTAGTGTTCATTCCTGGTAATCGTTGGCCCGCCAACTTTGTCATGATGGCGGAAGTGGTGTCTGAAAATGAGGCCATAGGCTCTCAAGAGCTCGACGCCCATCGCAACGCACGCCGTACCCGCAACGCCGAGCGGGTCACGCAGCACGAGCAGGGTCGACGACCCCACATCCAGCCCCGACGCCTGGAGTCCGACTTCACCATGGAGTTCAAGGGACATTAGGTCTTCCGAACGCCCGCGGCCAACTTGGTCACCATCGAGCACGTGCTCAACGGTCTTCTAGACTGTCCGGAGGTCCGAAATGCCATGACCATGACCTAGGTAGCCGCAGCGCAGCTCAACATCCCGGGCCTATCTGAGTGCCCCGCTGGGAGCGCTCGACGCTCGAGATCACGGCCGCAGCAGAGTGCAGGTTAGTCGGCCTCCCCGTGCCCTGCCAAGGACGCGGCCACAAAGACCGGGGCTGCCCCGAGTGGTATGACCCGTCGCTCCAAGAGCGCTCGCATGGCCGAGCACCAAGGGAGCTTGTACATGGGAGACCTGCATGAGATAATCACGCAAAGGGTTGACGCCCGCAATGTTGTCGAGTGGCGCACCACCGATCGTAGGCACCAGGAGATGCGGCGTCGGGATGAGTACGACTGGGCGCATGGACCTCCTGATGGAGCCCCCGGTCGTGCCCCGACATGACGGGTTTGCGGCCTTCACCGCCAAGCTCCGGCGGGTCACGTGGCCCAAAGGTTTCCGTCCAACGGGGATCGACCCCTACGACAGCAAGACCAACCCAACTCTGTGGCTCCAGTTGTACTAGACAGCTGTTTGAGCCACAAACAACGACGCCAACGTGATGGCGAACTACCTCCCGGTCTGTCGGAGACGACACAAATCTCTCATTATGTTGCAAGATGAAGTGAAACGCTTTAAATTATCTAACAGACATAACGAAACATCCGATGTCCCGAGAGAAGAATATTGGAGACATTGCTGGGCCTTTAGCCTGCCAATCAACTTCAACCTGAGATGTGTCCGTCAAACCACTCGAAGGCGCGACGATGTGTTACACATTCGGAGACTTGATAAAATGGCTAAAGATCTACAACATCTCAAATATACTTAACTCTTACTCATGAGAATCTAGCTCCCAGGATGTTGGCTAGATTCCCACTTTCATCTTAAGCATGGGCATTCATCGCAAACACATCAAAGATGAACGAAATGTAAAGACTTACATTAATTTAATAATTACATAGGCCGACCGGCCATATATATATATATATATATATATATATATATATATATCAGAGAACTGCGGAAGCTTGGCTACCCAATCACAAGCACACCGACTAGGGGTTTACCCCGTTAAGTTCAATCCTAGAAGAATCAAATCATAAACCTGCATCACTCAAGGACTATTTCAATACCTGCAAGCAAAGTGGATATTCTAGTGGCAAGCACCAAAACAAGCCTAGCACTCTACATGTAGGGCATATAATCAAGGAAGGCATAATATGGTGAAGGGTTACGCGGAAGCTACGCTAGCCGAAAACCAAAAAAAATTCCTACCGCGCAAACCAGGAACACTTGCAAGTAAGGGCCGATAGATCGTTACCGATTGGAGTAGAGTGCAGCGGAATAGCCAATCGGGCAATCCGATCCGAATGTTGTAGCCGATTCCGGAGACGGCCGATTCGCCAATCGCCCGATTCGAGTCGTCCGGCCGCGTTCTCACGCCTCGCTCCGATGCGCCCGACCGCAGCCGATTCCACCACAGCCGATCAAGAGCCCGCAACGTAGCAGCGCCTCTACGGTATCCACACGTCCGGGGACAGAACGCCGTACACCCATGTGCTAGCACGCAATGCAAGGCTAGGGTTTGGCTCGAAAGTGGGGAGGGTTTCCGTGGAGATTGATCTCGGCGACTTACGTTGCACGCGATGCAATTGACGTGTCACGGCTCTCCACCCGTCCCTCCTTTATATAGAGTTGGCCGGACGGGACTAGTGGCCGATTAGGACTCTATTTTGAATCAGATCTCATCCGTATCTCATAGAGTTGGCCGCCCCACACGTCGTAAGCCCATAGGACTCTATCCGATCGGATCCCTATCCGATCGAGCCGTATCCGAGTCCAACTCGAATATCTATTCTATCCCCTTAAGCGTGCGACCCCGTAGGTTCAGGTATACTCGGGTTCGGCTATAGTCTAACTTAGCCGATCGTCGGCTCGAGTCTAACTCAGCCGACTGTCAATAGCGGCGCCTAGCAAGCACATATTGACACCATAGTATACAAGAATAATATCGGCTATGAACCTGTATTGTGTACACAAATCCCTTTGCCTCACGATACCGTTAAGCTATAGGCAAGATGTGTGCCATCCCTTCAATAGCTTAACCATTCACTCGAACCGTATTGGATTATCCGTCCGTGATTGACTCCTCAATCAACTTAGCATGGCCATGCATTTCCATAATCCATTACCTCGAGGGCCCAGAGATATCTCTCCAAAGGAGGGGCAAATTCCATCTTGATCACTCACATCCCACTCCATGTTTCATAGCAAACCCGAAAACAACCTTTATAACTACCCGATTACGGAATAGCGTTTGGTAGTCCCAAAGTAGGCTACTACACATGTTGGAATCCATGGTGATCTCGGGTCTAAGGACTTTGTACCAACACTACCGAGACCAACTAATGGCACATTAATTCTGTAGTGTCTCATGGTGGGTCTATCCAACAATGTGTTCTCCAACACATATGTCCATGTTTATTGATTTGGTATCTCCATACCCATGATCTATGAGACATGATCATCAATCAATAAACATGCCGATCTTAGAATCATATTTGTTCCAACAATATGACATATGATCGAGGATCGTTTAGAAATAGATTCATACATAAAGAGTCTCATAAATAAGTCACGTACTTATTGATCAATACAAGATGTCTATTTCATGGAACCGAATAACACTTTATTCATTTATACATAAACATTGACGTAATATCCAACATCTCCATGTTGCCTCTAGGGCATATCACTAACAATCTCCCACTTGCACTAGAGTCAATCATGTAAGTATCTAATACCCATTGCTCTTGTGTGCGCCTCATGCTTCGGTGAGGAGAGGTTTTGTCGGCGGATCGGCTATGTTGAGATCCGTGTGCACTTTGCATATCTTGACATCACCTCTGTCCACTATCTCGCGGATGAGATGATATCGCCGAAGTATGTGTTTGGACTTCTGATGTGACCTCGGCTCCTTGGCTTGCGCAATGGCTCCACTATTATCACAATAGAGAGACATTGGACCGTCGTACTAGTCATCACACCAAGCTCGAAACGAATTTCTTGATCCAAACAGCCTCCTTTGCGCTTCCGAAGCGGCAATGTACTCGGCCTCGTTGTAGAATCAGCAACAATATCCCGCTTGGAACTCTTCCAGTGATGCGCCTCCGTTCTGGTAGAACACGAACCCAGATTGCGATCTATAATCATCCTTGTCTGTTTGGAAGCTAGCATCGGTGTAACCACTTACAACGAGCTCTTCTTCACCTCCATAGACTAGGAACATATCCTTAGTTCTTCTCAAATACTTAAGGATATTCTTTACGACGATCCAGTGACCTTCACCTGGATCGGCGGTATCTGCTCGTAGCACTCAAAGCGTACGAGACATCCGGGCGTGTACAAAGCATGGCATACATGATGGATCCAATTGCCGAAGCATATGGAACCATACCCATCTTATTCCGCTCATCATGTGTCCGAGGGCACCGATTCTTGCTAAGATTAATGCCATGTGACATGGGCAAGAAACCTTTCTTGGAATCATGCATGTTGAACCTTTTCAACACCTTGTCAATGTATGTACTTTGGCTTAATCCAATTAGCCTCTTGGATCTATCTCTATAGATCCGAATGCTAATATGTATGTTGCCTCCCTAAGTCTTTCATGGAAAAACTATTTTTCAATGAAGACTTGACGGATTCTAGCATAGGGATATCATTTCCAATCAATAATATGTCATCCACATATAAGATTAGAAATACAATTGCGCTCCCACTGACCTTTTTGTAAACACAGGCCTCTTCTTCATTTTTGATGAAACCAAACCCTTTGATTACTTCATCAAAACGAATATTCCAACTCCGAGATGCTTGCTTCAATCCATAAATGGATTTCGTAGCTTGCATATCTTTCCAGTGATCTCGGATCGATAAAACCCGAGGTTGTATCATGTATACATCCTCGCTTAGGTTTCCATTTAGGAAAGCCGTTTTGACATCCATCCGCCATATCTCATAATCGAAATATGCAGCAATCGCTAGGATAATCCGAATAGATTTAAGCATTGCGACGGCGAGAATGTTTCATCATAATCAACTCCTTGGATCTGTTTAAAACCTTTCGCCACCAATCGCGCCTTATAGATGTGAACATTTCCATCCATATTGGCCCTTTTCTTAAAAACCCATTTACACTCAATGGTTTTGACACCATCAGTGGATCAACCAAGTTCCAAACTTGATTGTCGTACATGGATTCTATTTCGGATTTCATGGCTCCAAGCCACTTGTTGGAATCGGGTCCCACCATTGCTTCCTCATAGGTCTTAGGTTCATCGTTGTCTAACAACAATATATCACATTGTTCCGCACTGTGTACTGTCGGTGCACGACGTGATCTTTCGGACCTCCGTGGGGCGGGTGTATCTACAACGGTGACGCAACACTTTGCACCTCCCTGTTGTGGTTACGTGGTCGCTGAAATATTTTTCGTGTTTCTTGAACTTCTTCAAGATGCACCCTGCGCCCACTAACCCTTCTTGAAAGAAACTCTTTCTCCAAGAAGACACCGTGTCGGGCGACAAACACTTTGCCTTGTTCCCGATTATAAAAGTAATATCTCTTAGTTTCCTTAGGATATCCCACAAAGAAGCACTTGTCGATTTGGGTGTGAGCTTGTCGATCAGTAAACGTTTTACATAAGCTTCGCATCCCCAAATTTTGAGAAAAGACAAACTAGGGGGTTGTCCCGTCCATATCTCATATGGTGTCTTTTCAACCGACTTAGATGGAACTCTATTTAGTGTGAGCGTAGCTGTTTAAAGAGCATATCCCCGAAGGATAACGGAAGATCACTTTGGCTCATCATCGACCGCACCATGTCCAACAAGGTGCGATTTCTCCGCTCGGACACTCCGTTCCATTGCGGAGTTCCTGGCGGAGTCAACCGTGGAACAATTCCACAATCTTTCGATGATTACCAAACTCTTGGCTCAAGTATTCCCTCCACGATCCGATCGTAGAAACTTGATTGTTTTCCCTAAATGATTCGTACTTCATTCTGGAATTCTTTGAACTTTTCAAAGGATTCGGACTTATGCCTCATTAAGTAGATATAACCATATCTACTAAAGTCATCGGTAAAGGTAATGAAGTAATGATAACCACCTCGGCCGTTGAGCTCATTGGTCCACATACATCGTATGTACGAGTGCCAATAAGTCACTTGCTCTCTCACTATGTCCCGTGAAAGGTGCCTTTGTCATCTTACCAAGTAAACAAGACTCACATGTCTCAAATGATTCAAAATCAAAAGAGTGAAGCAATCCATCCTTATGGAGCTTCTCCATGCGTTTCTTATTTATATGGCCTAAGCGACAATGCCGGATAAACGTGGGGTTTATATCATTAGAGAGTTGCCTTTCGTATTAATGTTATAGATGGGAGACGCTTCAAGATTCAAAACGTATAATCCATTCACCAATGGAGCATGAAAATAGAACATATCTCTAAGATATATTGAACAACCATTGTCCATTAATCTAAAATCATATCCTTCCGCTTGCAAACATGAAGCGGAAATAACGTTTTGACATAGTGTTGGAACACAATAACAATTATTTAATTCCAAAACTAATCCCCGAAGGTAGATGAAGTGGTACCGTGCCGACAAAGAATCGTAGCAACGCTTGCTCCATTGCCGACGCGCAGTTCACCTCGCCCCTTCTCAATCCTCTACTTCTTCTCATTCCCCGCAACGATTTGCAAATATGAGCTACCGATCCGGTATCAAATACCCAAGAGTCGGTAGGTGAAGTAGCGAGATTAATGTCTATAACATTAATACCCGGCGTAAGTCGTACTTTGCTTCTTCTTGAGATCCTCCATGTACTTCTTGCAGTTCCTTTTCCAAAGGGCTGTCTCCTTGCAAGAGAAGCAAACGGCATCCGATGCCGCCGACCCCTTCTTGCCCTTCTTTGCATTGGAGGCACTCGCGATCTCATCGGGAGTTAACTTCCTCTTGGTGCAAAGTTTCTTGACAGTGGTTTGCGCTTTGCCTTCGCATCATCATCACATGATGACCGTTTTTCGGATACTCTCCTCACTGTCTTTAGCATCCCATGCAATTCAGCCAAGGTTCTATCCATATTGTTCATTTGATAGTTTAATATGAATGGCTCGAAGCTCGGAGGGAGCGACCGGAGAATCACATCGTAGCCAACTCTTGGCTAAGGGGAAAACCTAGTTTTTTCGGACTCTCGATATAGCCAATCATCTTTATCACATGCGGACGACGGGATTCCCTCAACAAGCTCGCACGCAAACAAGGACTTTGAGGTGTTGAACCTCTCGGCCCGAGCTTGGTTCTCAAACATGCCACGCAGTCCCGAATAATAGTGTGAGCATCGCTGCTCTCATATTGCCTTCGAAGCTCGCGGACATTGTAGCAAGCATGAGAACGCTTATATCTAGGGCATCATTAGTGTGCTTCTCATAAGCCCTCCGTGCGGTTGCTGGCATTATTTGGCAAATCCTCGGGATAGGGTACTTCAAGAACGTACTCTTACGCTCTTGCTTGAGAACAATTCTCAAGTTGCGATACCAATCCATAAAGTTTATTCCATTTAATTTTTCCTTTTCGAGAATAGATCGCAAATTAAAGGTACTGGGTGTAGTATTAGCCGCCATTTATTCTACAAATGAAAAACAAAGTTTAGCACAATGTTTATGTTATGTCTTTTGTTAAACAATTTAACATAAGACTCCCATTACGTATTTTCCACCTTCCCTCTAGGTTACGTATTGGGTCAAGATCCACATGTTAGTTAATTTTCTAGTGAGCTTTGGCATCACTGCTAGAAAATTAGTAACATCGGTAAGCAACTCCTTGCTAATCACATCTCTATGTGACTCTTGTTGTTGGTGTGGCATCTCCATGCCCCGGCCCCAACCTATGCCCCAAGGCCCAAAACTGTTTTGATAGCCTTGTTAAGTAAACCAAATGCTCCCGCATGTATATGTCGACATATACCCCTCGTGTTATGATAGAGAATGGCACTCGCTTTGGCAGACCCACCATTGACGAGCATAACGGTGACGGGTGCAACATTTGGAAGGGCATCATTACTACTTAATTTTGCGAGGATGCTATCATATCAAACAAACATATCACATATGAAAGCAAGAAGAATAGCAATAAATAGTATGGCCCCCTTCACATGGTGATCTCCATCTCCATGCCGGTGTAGAGGATCTCCATCTTCAACACCGTTCTTCCGAGTGCCGAATGCTTGATTTCTTCAAACTAAGCTACTACTATAGAAGCTCTAATTGAAGATTACATCGACTCGCAGGTCGTGAAAGAATATTACAAGCATTGCACGTATGAAAGAATATTACAGGATTGCACATATGAAAGAATATTACATGCATCACATGCATCTCATACATACAATAGGGCCATACCATCTCAAAGCATTCTCTCGCAAAAACAAGTTAGGCGTAGAAACGTTTTCTACTTATCGCAGAGCTACGGCATCGAGACGACCTATAAGGGGGTACGCACACGGCGGTCCCGATATTCTATGAAATTCATAGATCCAATCTATGAAATCGCTTACGGAAACCATGTCGGCATAATCATATTATGCCGTCCCGATACACTATCAAGGGAGATGATTTGCGTAGGCGCGAGGCAGCTAACAACATCGGACTACGAGATAGCTTCGGCATAATCACATTATACCGTTCCGATACACTATCAAGGAACGCTATCTCGAACTCCAACTCAAACCGAGTTATATGGAAATTGCTTCGACGTAATCACATTACGCCGTTCCGATACACTATCAAGGAACGCAATTACCATTAACTCTCCTCAACGATCCCGTAAAACCGATTGATCTAATCAACCCGTGTGCAAAACTTGTTCCAGATCCAATCTAAAACCCGAACTAAGCAAGATTAGCTCGATACCACTGAAGGGTTACGCGGAAGCTACGCTAGCCGAAAACCAAAAAAATTTCTACCGCGCAAACCAGAACACTTGCAAGTAAGGGCCGATAGATCGTTACCGATTGGAGTAGAGTGCAGCGGAATAGCCAATCGGGGCAATCCGATCCGGAACGTGTAGCCGATTCCGGAGAATGCCGATTCGCCAATCGCCCGATTCGAGTCGTCCGCCGCGTTCTCACGCCTCGCTCCGATGCGCCCGACCGCAGCCGATTCCACCACAGCCGATCAAGAGCGCGCAACGTAGCAGCGCCTCTACCGGTATCCACACGTCCGGGGACGAACGCCGTACACCCGTGTGCTAGCACGCAATGCAAGGCTAGGGTTTGGCTCGAAAGTGGGGAGGGTTTCCGTGGAGATTGATCTCGGCGACTTCGTTGCACGCGATGCAATTGACGTGTCGAGCTCTCCACCCCTCCCTCCTTTATATAGAGTTGGCCGACGGGACTAGTGGCCGATTAGGACTCTATTTTGAATCGGATCTCATCCGTATCTCATAGAGTTGGCCGCCCCACACGTCGTAAGCCCATAGGACTCTATCCGATCGGATCCCTATCCGATCGAGCCGTATCCGAGTCCAACTCGAATATCTATTCTATCCCCTTAAGCGTGCGACCCGTAGGTTCAGGTATACTCGGGTTCGGCTATAGTCTAACTTAGCCGATCGTCGGCCGAGTCTAACTCACCGACCTGTCAATAGCGGCGCCTAGCGCACATATTGACACCATAGTATACAAGAATAATATCGGCTCGAACCTGTAATGTGTACACAAATCCCTTTGCCTCACGATACCGTTAAGCTATAGGCAAGATGTGTGCCATCCCTTCAATAGCTTAACCATTCACTCGAACCGTATTGGATTATCTGTCCGTTGATTGACTCCTCAATCAACTTAGCATGGCCATGCATTTCCATAATCCATTACCTCGAGGGGCCAGAGATATCTCTCAAAGGAGGGGCAAATTCCATCTTGATCACTCACATCCCACTCCATGTTTCATAGCAAACCCGAAAACTACCTTTATAACTACCCAGCATTACGGAATAGCGCTTGGTAGTCCCAAAGTAGGCTACTACACATGTTGGAATCCATGGTGATCTCAGGTCTAAGGACTTTGTACCAACACTACACGAGACCAACTAATGGCACATTAATTCCTGTAGTGTCTCATGGTGGGTCTATCCAACAATGTGTTCTCCAACACATATGTCCATGTTTATTGATTTGGTATCTCCATACCCATGATCTATGAGACATGATCATCAATCAATAAACATGCCGATCTTAGAATCATATTTGTTCCAACAATATGACATATGATCGAGGATCGTTTAGAAATATATTCATACATAAAGAGTCTCATAAATAAGTCACGTACTTATTGATCAATACAAGATGTCTATTTCATGGAACTGAATAACACTTTATTCATTTATACATAAACATTGACGTGATATCCAACATCTCCATGTTGCCTCTAGGGCATATCACTAACATATGGTTCATTTTAGCACAACACAAGTTTTATTTGCATAAAACACTTTCAAATCAGTTTTGCTTTCAAATGTAATTTCAGCAAGCAAGATCTTAGCATATGAGCATCAAAGTAGTCATTAGTCATGTTTAAATATACACCTCATTGCCATCTATGGCAGCAAGGATATCTTCCACAGAACACAATACAATTTGAAGGTAAATTTCAGCATTTAGAAGAATAAACACAAGTCTATACTCAATACATATCCACATGCCGCTCATGACCGTGAGCACGGCAAATTGATTAGTTTAGACTCTGCAGAGTTTGTACACTTTACCCACATGATGTGAATCACTCACTTAAAGTGAAGCACTCTAGTTTTGCTCGGTACCCGTCGGTACCACCATACTCTACACATTGAGTACAGACTAGAGGTCACAACGAAGCCTTTATACTACTTAATCTCTAGCCTTGCACCAGCACGATACGTGTTCTCCCCATCCTGGGCATACTAGAAAATATAACCCAGAACCGTCAAGTGGCGTGGCCCCGCCTTAAACTTAACGCAGTGGTGGCGGACAAGATAGGAACCTACCCACGTGGCACATCATTGTATTGGACAGACTTAGTCGCCTAAACTACCCATCGGGGTAAATAGGAAGTTCCTCTGGGTTATCCGAACCCATGCACACCGGCCTACCTTAGTGCTAGGCTAGGTGATAAGTAGATTAGTTAGCTTAGGTCATCCCATACTAACACATGTGGTTGTACTGTATACGAAATGAACTGACATTGAGTGAAGTCCTTAGGTCGGTTTGGGCACACTCTCCCCCTATCGGCATACAAATACATCAATCGCATGCTACTTGAGGCCCAAACCTAAAATCCATGTTTTCCACCATTTTTATTTTTCAAAATCACAAGTATTCATGTTCTATCCAGATTATTTAGAAATAAATTTTTATGTTTGTAATGAGCCCATAATGACGATGAAAAAACATTTTAAGCATGACTAAGCATTATAATTCTCTAGTGATATCAAAACTTACAATACAAGGTGGAATAGTCATATTTTTCCTAAGGTTAGGAATGAGGGATATGGACATATGTGGGGTTAATGTGATAATGCAAGTAAGAGGAGTTCGTCTAACAGGTTTAACAAAATTTTAATTTATTAGTGTACAATCGACATACAAGATTTGTAAACATTTTCAATAACCTCCGAAACCTTGGTTCAAAGTGTTCAAAGAGAGAGGGAGGTGGGACTTACCTTGTAACAGGAAAATATCAGCACCTAAGTTACTTCTTCATCGCTTAAGCAATTATCTATAAAAAGTATACGTTATGCAATTAAACACCAAAATATGAGAAAATCCAAAATGCTCTAAAATGCATGATTTGTGCGCATTGAGTAGGTACTGACCTAAAATGAATTTGGGTGAAAGAATTTCTAATTTATCCTATCCTATTTGGGAGTTATTGATTTTAGAAGCTTCCTCGGTATAGAGTAGTATTTGATTTGGTAGTGTTATAAAATGTTTCTATAAATTAATTTTTATTAACCTTGGCTTCTCAGAGGTGAAGAGAATTGTTTTCTAAGACTAACACCCTTGGTTTTCATAATTTTTATAGTTATTAAGAATTTATTATGTATTTTACCGATTATAACGTGTTCTAGGTCTATATTGTTTAATAGGTGTATGACTTTAGAGTTGTAGATCCAGAACATGTTACTTCTTGATTTAGTTAAGTAAACTGAATACATTTGCTATTGATCTCATTTTAAGTCTATAAGTTTAGATTCTTTTATTGTTTTACCTCATATTTTGCAACTAGAGAGGTTTTATGTCATTGTTTTATTATACTAGCCTAGATAGTGTTGTATAAACTAAGTGCCCTAAATCTTAGTGCGTGTGGATGGAGCTTAGTGTTTCTTTGGTCCAACAAGTTTTAATTAGATTTAGTTGGAGCTAATGTGCCTATATATATTTATACCTACATCTATATAGTACTTTAACTACTATTATTAGCACCTAGGTTATCGTTGTAATGTTTATTGTCATATTTGGTACAGGAGTGGCCATGTTTTATGTTACCTAGTTGAAGTATGTTTGTTTATGGTCCTATAAAAACTTGGTTCACTCAAAAAGGATTAAAAATGAATTTTCTGCAAATTTTTCAAGTTGAAGTGTCCACTAAAGGGTTTATTCCTTATATAAATATTTAAAGTGATATTAATATACAATAGGCATATAGTTTTATTTTATACTTTGAAGTATTTATGTTGATGGTTCCACAGAGCTTGAGTTTACTCAAAAGGAATTGAAATAAATTTTATATAAATCCCTAAAATTTAGGCTACCTATAATTCATCACTTTAATGCCAATAATTTTAATGGTACTTGGTACAAGGTAACCATATGTTTTTATTTTTCCAAAATAGAGAATGAAAGGTGTTGTATCTACAGAATTTTAGTTTGTCCAAAAGTAAGTTAAATTGAATTTTCTATGCATTTTACAATTTTGAGCAAGCCCTAGGTGTGATTTTCATTATTTGAATTTTAGAGACAAAATTTGCGTTATGTGTGCCAAGTTTTATAATTATAAATTAAATTTCATCATTTGTGGAGTTCACAGAAATTTGTTTCATCCAAAAATGAGTTTTATTGGATTTTATATGGATTTTACAAGTTTGTAAATTTTCTTGTTGAAAAGATTATCATTTAGCATTTTTCTTTTATATTCTCAGAGTATAAATACATGGGGTCCACCTGCCATTCTTTGTAATTTTGCAGAAATGCCCTTGGAGTCTATAGAAATCAACCCGCAGCCCATGAGCACATGTCTTATACCCTTTTCATTAAGAGTCCCTGGTATTTTGTATTATTTATATTTAAGTCCATGGGTCCACATGTCATACTAGTAATCTTTACAGAAAGAACCATACAAGATTTAAACATTTGCTAATCAAAGTCCTAAGCGCCTAATGCAGTGGGACCCACCTGTCATAGGCACGGGTTGAGGAGAAAGCAGCAGCAGGAGCGGAGCTCACCGACCAGTGGGCTTGATGGCGATGTCGATGGCGAACGATGGCTCGACTGGGGAAACGACCAAAAGAAGAAAGGTGCGCAAGATTCTTGCACACCGGTAGGTGGTGGTCTTGTCGCCGGTGATGGCTGAGGTCGATGGTGGCTGTGGTGCAAGCGGCGATGGCTTCAAGGCTGCAGTGCAAAACAAGTCAAAAGTTCAGTCCAGCCAAATTGATGCATCCGAATGCTTTGTTGGGGTGCCGGGGTGCTTACCAAACCATTGGCCACACTTGTCATTGTTCGAACAATGGCGGCGGCATGCGGATTGGCTCGATGGTGGCGGAAACCTCAGGGTCGATGGTGATAGGATGAACAGGCTATTGAGCTGCCAATGGGGTTCATGCACGACGATGAGATAGTCTCAGGGAAGCTCCATACGGTAGGGATTTGAGTTTTGCTCACTGGAATAATAGGAATCGGAGATGGAGCTTCGACGGTCGGAGTTGGAGAAGACGTCAGCGATCCTTCTTGGAAGTGCACCATTCCTCGGGGCTCTTGAGGGCTTTTGCAGAGGAGTTCGGGGCGATGTTGATGGCGAGCAGGCTCGGCTCTGGGTGGCTCCATTCATCCTGCACGACGACGATGCCTTCGGGCGGCGATGCTCCAGAGCGTGCTCCAGGCCGGTGATGGCATCGCGGCGTTCCCATCAATTGGCTGCACGGAATGCGATGGGGTCAAAAGGGAAAAGTTTCGGCATTGTGAGGAGAGTGAGGAACGCTAAAGAGAGGGGATGACCGTGGCTCAACCAGCAGTGGCGATAGTCGTCGGCTTCCTGGCTGACATTGAAGATAGAGGGAAAGGAAGACATTGGAGCTTTTCTCTCTTGGTTTGCTCAACTCTGTGGTGCAGAGTGATGTTGGGCGACGCGTTCTAGGAGGTTAGAGGGCAAGCTCAGCGCCGGACACGTCCCGGCCACGCGTCGAGCACGCCGGCGACACGTCCTCCTCGCTCTCTCTTTCTCTCTAGCATTTTCTGAGCGGTGGAACAATTTGCACTTAGGTGGAGCAAGCTTGTGAGGTTGACAGTGGGTCTAGGTCGACAGTTGCTAGGTGTGGATATGAGGGATGGGTAGAAACATGGGTGTGAATTGTTTTTGGACGAATTTTCAGATTATTTCCCTCTCCCCAATATTTGTAGCTCTATAACTTAATGTGTGGACTAGATAAATTGCTAAAAATTTTACTGGAGGTAGATGAGATTCCTAATTCCATTTTCTTTAATTTCACATAAAAATCGTTTGTAGATTGCTCCCAGAAATTAAACAAATATGGGGTAAATAGGAACTAGTTTGAATTTTTAGGAGACCTAAACTATGGAGAAAAATTATTGCAAAATTATATTTATTCATGATAATTAACCTAGAATTTGAATAAATTATTTACTATATATACTTATGTGCATTTTAATGATCTTTTAGACAAGTTTTCATTTTAGCCGATTAAGAATATTAATTAGCCTAATATTTGACTGTTTTGTCTAATTTGTTTGAGGCATCAAACCTAGTTTTTAAATTGCACAAAAATATGTTGAGTTGTATATAATGTTTGGCATCTACATGAATGTTTCCATGATTTTGTCTAGTATGGATTATTTTAGAAAATAAGGGTAACCTTTCTATGTTTATGTGTCCCTACTTTGTAAATGCATCTAATATTGTTCTAGGGGTTATATTAAAATTCCCTTGAGCTGAGGAGGTGATTCTTTGAATTAAATTGTTATGTTCACATTTTAACACCCAAGATTAGCTGTAGGTTTGTTTGGTAAATTTTAATCTTTCTAGGCCATGCTTATGAGTCCTATTATGAAAATGCGAGACCAAACTTCGAATGCACAAAGGACTCGTTTTTCAAAGCATTTCTTTTATGCATATGCGCATGCACATGTATGTTGGTATCCACATTATAAGTTAGAAATAAAAAGGTTTTCTTTTGTTCTAAAATTTTTAATCAAGCATTGGGTTGAGGTACTTTCCTAAGTTAGAAAAGAAAATTTTTGGTTCACAAAATTGAGAAACCTTATTCTCATTTGGTTTTGACAAAAATTTTTCTGACCCTGGATTTGGGTATGTGACAACTCTATCCCCCTTAAAGAAAATCTTGTCCCCAAGATTTTGGGTTGGGTTGTGGTTGAAAATCTGTCGGCTTAATTAGATTCGTCATGTCTAGGTCTTCATTCTAAGAAAACGATGGTTAAGACATTCGCTTAGGATGCGGCGAAGACCTATCATTTGGTTCCTAATGGTGGTCCATTTCATGTTTTTGCAATTCTTTGTTTCTAATAATATAACAATACTACTTTTTTTCCTACTAAACCCATCTAGATACCCTAGACTTAGTAGTCACAATTATCTAACATTTTCGTAAGGGAATCTTTGGGTGTGTGTCACTTCTCTGCTTAAAAGGGAAAAGGGTGAGAGAGATGGCTGGTCTTTCACACTTGCCCCGACTAGCAGACTTGAGAGTGAGGGGTGGCAAAATAGCTTGAGTGAAGAAGGGATGGAGCGAGGGTCTTACGACGAAGGCAAAGCAAAGCGATGTGTTGCTGGCAAAGGCGGACTTCGTCGGCGGTTAGGGCTTGCAATCGCAGGGTCCAAGATGGAAGGAGAAGTTTCCTCATCGGCTCAGGGAATGGACAGATTTGCCACCGGAGACGATACTCGGATGACAGTGGTGCATGGAAAGAAAATTCAAATACATAGGATTGAATAGAACTGCAGTGAAATACCGGGTTTCTGGTAACATGGTTTTATCAGCTTCTCGTTATTATGAAATCTTTTCAAACATACAAGATTTAATATGGCTATTGTTAAGCTTTTCTTAAGTTGTATAATAGACTTGCTTCAGTGAAACATCTAGAAACTTCAATCTCAAATGTGAGTGATGATCCTACTTGGCTAGAGTTTCATGGAGATATTGCAAAGGTTTGGTAGGATAGTACAAAAGATTGGTGATATAGGGTTGCAATAAGGTGCAAGTTTTCAGGGTGTATGGGCATGTACTAACTTGGTTGAGCTTAATTCTATAAATCTTAAAATTCAGAATAGCAAGCATGTAGGTTATGGAATTAGGGATAAACGGGTCCCTTATTATTGTTACCTTCTTCCATAAAGGTCCTTCATGGGTGGGGTTACATCTTAAGGGTTGGTAATATTTGTTTCCCTAGGTACATTTTGGTCTCATGGTTTACATCCATATACTTGGGTCATGGTAGAAAATTGGTTGTTATCTCGTATGTGTGGCAACAACTTTTTTATGCAAAAAAAGGCATGCATGAATGCTATGATGTCATGATGGATGAATGATGCGATGAATGTATGCAATGATTCAATGCTTATGAAGATATTTTTTTGCCTACATGCCATAGAACAAATATGTATGTATATATATATATATATAGAGAGAGAGAGAGTTGGGCTCGTCGCGCGCGCACAACCCATCTCGTGTGGCATGGTCGAATCTCTAATTTGAAAACTCAAATTGAAAATCCGAACTGTTCAAATTGTTCTACATATTAATATCGCCTTGTAGACCAAATTTTACATTTTTGAAATTTTTACTATTTTATTGGATAGGTCAAAGATGTAATAAAATAGATACTCCAGAATTCGTTCGATTAATGCATCTTTGACTTATCCGATAAAATAGTAATAAATTTCAAAAAATATAAAATTTGGTCTACAAGGCGATATTAATATGTAGATCAATTTGAACGGTTTGGATTTTAAATTTAAGTTTCAAATTAGAGATTCGGTCATGCCACACGGGATGGGGCTGTGCGACGCGCCACACAGCAGCCCAACTCTCTCTCTCTCTATATATAGAAGTTTGCCAAACCTACAAGTCAAGTCTCCAAACCATGTTCATGAGTTGCTGCGATTGACAAATTTTGCATCCAACTGTAAAGGGGCACAAAATTTGCGCATTGAGCCATCTCAACATAAATTACATAGCTCGATTATGACTTGTTCCTAGTGTAACATTTTCATTTAAGCTTGTGGGGGCTTGCAAAGGCTACACATTTGTCTCTGGGTTTATAGGGCCATGATAAACTATCCCCCTTAAAAAAATAAAGGTTTGCTTTGGGGTTTATCAACAAGTCTTAATGGGAAGGAGCTAAATCGAGATAGATGCTAGGTGCTGATTTATACAAACCTGAGGTACAATCTGAAGAAAAAGATATGCTAGAGGGGCGTTTGTTGATGAGAATTTTTCCCACGCGTTGGCCTGGGAGATCTGCTTAACTCCAGTGCAGGTCCAAAATTGGTCGCCTTTGGTGATTGTGCAGGCGTGCTAGTTGGTTTGATCCTCTAACCAACAAGAAACGAAGAATAGGTGATTAAGTTAATATTAGATCCTGCTCGATCGGCTATATATATTCATAATACATAATTAACATTCCAAAGTGCATTTAGACTAAGTGATTGGGATAGATCGGTACTATACCGAGACAGTATAAATCACTTATATCTAAGAACACACCAGAACACTAATTACATACATTTATAGCTTAGCCGATATCACAGATCTAATGTAAATAGGCTAGTACTCCAATATATTTTATACGAAGTTATTAATCTGAGCTAAATATATTAAACCTAAGATCAATGGGCTATCAAAATGACTCAACAGATTGATATCGGGCTTAGCATATTTAAGCAGATTAATATCTTAATATAAAAGGCAGTTCTAATACATCTAGCAGTGATAATACATAAATGATGATTAAAACAGATAAGACCAGCTGAAACCCTGGCACTATCTCTAATAGTAATCATTGAGCCGAATAGATCGATATGGTTCTAAAAGCGACTTAATAGGTCAATCTGATGTATAATTAAGTGCAAAAAGAAGCACGAGATCTATTTAGACTAATGAGAACTCCTCGAGATGGTAGATACACCATATAATCTAAATCAACCCTTAGATTTATCTCTATCGGCTGATATCTTCAGGAATATATTAGCCGATTGAGAGATAGATCTAGCATTGATCTAGATTATATGCCATATATGGTAGCTTAAACAGTTTATAACATCAGGATCAGAATGTCATGATGATGGAAGCACTAACCCCGATAACACAAACTGCTTGTAACAAGATATTACCTTGTCTGGAGATGGACGTCCGATGCAGCCCGAGAACGAGGTAAGAACTCATCGAAAGAGTAAAAACAAAAAGGTTGGCGATGCGCCGAAGTTGTATTGATGTGTATTGTTCTTTTTTTAGAAGGTCTCAAGTCATATTTATACCCGGATATACAATGAGTCCGTAGCAGACACGATTCCTATTACAGATTAGATTACAAATATCCCTAAACAAACTGACATTATCTATAAAGAAAACTATACAAAATATTCTAATTTAAAGATACAATTGCCATTGTAGGACATTATCCATAGATGGCAATATCTTTGAAGCACTTTGAAAACCGAATCCAATGATTATCCCTAAGCTTTCCTTCCGAGATTGGCTCCATCTTTTGTTTCCAATCTAAATCAGCTATCGGCTATCCTGGTCCGACTCGGACTCAGCTGACTGGCTCCGTAGCCGATTCGTACTTAGCCGATGCGGCCTCTGTTTCCAAGAATCGCGTGTTTCCTCCGATTCCGCTTCAATCTCTGCTTCAAACTCGAGGATTTGCTTACCAAATTCGATCGTTAACACATGCCCCCCAAGTTTGCGATATTGATGATGTTGTGGATTTTGTGCAATCTTATCTCCAGCGCAACCCTAGGTTGAGTCTGTTTCGACCGTTAGAAAACTCTTTAAATAACGCCCCTTCCACGCCGAACAACTCACGCCGTCAATACAATCCACAACACCAGCAAACATCCTCGAGCTCTCCGGCGACCTCTTTGGCTCCCTCAAGCTCATCGCAGCAATCCCCTTTCTCCGACGACAAGAACCGAGGTGATGGCAGCCCCCACTGCTTCATCTGGTCCCGCTCCCGCTGAGTTCCCTGAGGTACGCCCCATCGGCTGAACCCTTTTTGTTTTCGCCTTAAATCACATATCCGAATTCAAGGTTTTCCAAGTCTCAATCTCGCTCCCTTTTTCAATTGTAGCACCTTGCACACCAGATAGTGATTCCCAGCTTAATCAACGACCAGAGATATTTCTTAGGGCCTATTGGGAACAAGGATCCAACTGAGTTCGTAATAGCCAAAACCGATAGGATGCCCTATAGGATGAGGAACCCAAACTTAGGCCACAGGAACAACACCTTCAAATCCTGGCCTTCAACTGATAAGTCCTGGCCGACATGGTACAAAAGAATGCAACCTAACAAGCAGAGCCATTGGGAGGAAATTGGGATAGCACAGTGCCTGGCCCTCTCAGTAGCTGACATGCCCAAGGACGAACTATTAATGTCGGCTGCCACTTATTTCTGGAACAATACCCTTAACGCCTTCCTTTTCCAGCAAGGCCCAATGATGCCAACCTTAGCCGATGTCTTCATGATAACAGGACTGGATATTACGTCATCGGCTAATCCCAACCGGCTAGACAACAAGGGTCAGTTTTCCTTTAAAACTAAGGCGATTGGCGGCTGGAATGGGTACGTCGCAATGAATATGGGAAACCGAGCCCATCAATGCCAGAGAGCATGCCACATTCCTCATGATGTGGCTAGATAAGTTCGTGTTCTGTGGCTCTAGTTGCTGCCCAACTGCAAACTGGCAAGTAGTAGCCGAAACCCTGTGAACAAGATAAAACTCCCTTTGGGCAAATTTCTCCTTGGCTACCTCTATCAAACATTGAGCCAGGCAGCGGCCAAGATAGCAGTCGACACCTCGATCGGCACTAGAGGCCCTTGGTGGCTCTTATAGCTGTGGCTTGTGCTATTAACTCAGAAAGTTTCCGGTCGACCAAAACTAGCCGACGCCCTCTTCCCTTTCTTGGAGCCGATTGAGGACGATGAGGGGAACAAGATGACCACCAGGATATATCTCTCCTTTGGGGAAGCCGCAGCTACTCACACCGGATCGAAGCAATCAAGTGAGCTACTGGCCGAGTGGTTCATTTCCTTTTATGACGGCCTGGCAAAGAACAATCGGACCTGGTTTTTTTATGTAGACCGAGCAGCATTTGAGTTGTCGATTGAGTTAAACATGGACGAAATCAACTCAGACGAGTACCCCAAGTGCAGAGAGATCTTTACCATGGCATTAACTCCATGCATACTACTGACTGGAATACACCAAGGCCGAAACGTGCTGAAGACTTATGAGTTTTACTACTCTGCATCGGCTGGCAGACAACTGGGTCTTGGGCAGCTGCCCATCGCCTGTTACTATGCCGATAAGATTGAAACCCGAGGGGTGATTGATTCGAAGCTTATGATGAACAAGCTAATGGAAATAGAAAGCCAACCCCTCGGCAGCATTGGGGTCATGGAGCTGGCCCACAAAAGGAGCGCGGCATATGACAAGTGGTGGGTAGAGATCAAGCAACATATCTTCCATCAACACGCCTCCATGTACCTCACCACGCTTCTGCCGAACGAAATCTCCTCTGTAAGTATTTTTATCCTTAAACATTCTTTTTCCCTTGAACAATCGGATGTCATCAATTCTTAACACTTAATCACTTTTTCCTTCACAGACGACAGACTCAGATCCCTCTTCAGTGAGCAACTCGGGTGTTGCCATCGAGTATCGGCCAGGCATCATCCCGAAAGAGGGTGGCTACGCTCCATCAACCATCAGCTTCAACGCGCCGAAGGTGAAGACGCTGCTCTATGGCCAAACCCGTGAGGCCATATCAAGGAAGAAGGGAGCCGCTTCATCGGCTGTGGGTCCATCGGCTGCACCTGCAAAGAAACAGAAGAGGCTGAAGCGCGCCGTACCAGCCGATAGCCTACCTTGTCTTGACCCAAGCATCGAAGAAGCACTCAACGAAGAGATCAGGGACGAAGAGATCTCCTAGGCCGTTCAAGAGGCGGCAGCATCAAGCAACTCAAATCAAAGTGCAACCACGCCGCCAGTCGACGAACAGGTTCAGAAGACCCCCTCACCTCCAAAGCGATTGGTATGTGTCTTTGCTTTTTCAATTCGATCTCCAACTTATAATCCTTTGATTTTTGACCAAATTCTTTCTTGTAGTTCAGAAGACTAGCCAGTCGGCCTCCTCGTCCAGCTTCACCAGTAATCTCTAAACTTGTCACTTCTTTTCACTTATTTTTGCTTGGCCAACTAGCATTAACACTTGTCTTTTTATAGCCTCATCAGTCTCCGTCGGCTGCCCCCCATGTATCAAGTGAGAGAACTATGTCGGCTATGGGCAACCACCATGTTGTAGAAGAGCCTGCGCCAGCTCCTGCCGTCCGAGTAAGCATACTTTCCTTCTTTTTCCAAGAGCATCATCTCTTCTGCAGACTCTAGCCGATCTAGTCCCATTTGACATTAAAGAGTTCATCGGCGAAGAAGAAGAAGAAACTATCCAGGATCAGGCCACTAGAGCCGACGACCTTAATGAAAAACTTCAAGATATCCCTCGTTGGCTAGATATCAACGTGGACCAATTGGTCGTGGAGTGCGGGCCGATCCGGGCACGCTTCAACGACATTCAAAATCAGCTTCCTGAAGATTTGGCCGAGAAGATCTCCCAAGCCGCATTCATCGACCTTCACCGGTTCAAGCTGGAGCGAGCCATGCAAAGAATGATCGATAGATGAGCCCAAATCGACTTGGCGGCTACAATTGATGCCACGGTGAAGAACCTTCTAACTGAGAAGGCCAAGTTGGACGAGCTGGCGGCCGGGCCATCGGCTACACAGGAAAAGATCAGCAAACTTGAAGCAGAGGAAGCCGATTTGCTGGCGAAGCTGGAGCAGTGTAGGACCAAGATCGCTGAAGAGAAGCAAGTACTAGCCGATCTCCCCAAGGCCACCGAAGAGCAAAGAGCCAAGGTGACTTCCACCATCAAGTTCTTGGGAGATCTCAACAAATCGGCTAAGGCGATACCGGGCACCGAGGCAGAAGCCATCGCCACGATCGATCAAATCAAAGCCATTAAGCAAAAGGCGATGTCGACTATCCAAGATTTCCTCGGGATGTAATAGGGCTAGCCTTTGAAACTTTTCATCCCATCCTGTACATATAACTTTTGTAATCAGTGTGCTATGCTTGGAACTTATATCGTATATTTTCTGCCAATTTTCGCGCTCTTCATATCTTGAATGTTTCAAACGTTTTTAAAAAATTGGAAGTCCTCTGATTCTTATTTCTGACTTTGTATAGTATATGCACCCCTAATTTTCTTAATGTTGCTTTCAGCATTGATAAAATTATAAGATGAAACCATCCAACACCTGTTGGCTAAACTCAGCCGACTTGAAAAATCAGAGGGGAAAACCTTGAGTAAAAATGTCCTAAAGGCGATGTGCGTATAGTGTCACAACACATCGGCTAGCATGGATCGGCAAGGACTTTAGCCGAATCATGAATTGAACCAAATACTGGGGTAATATTTTTTCAAGTACCGTTCAGAGCCCTTCCAAACACTTCTCCATCCAATCCTTCCAACATATAGGCTCCCTTAGAGACATATTTGTGGATCTTGAAAGACCCTTCCCAGTTAGGTGACCACTTGCCGAACTTGCTATCTCTTGAATCGATCGGCAATATCAGCTTCCAAACGAGCTCGCCTTCCTCAAAAGACTTAGGCACAACCTTTTTGTTATAATGACGAGCCACCCGTTCTTTATCTCTAGTCACCTTTTCCAAGGCACGCATCCTTGTCAAAACTAGGTCTTTGGATTCATCCACTATCAGATTATAATAGTCATCGGCTGTTAACTCGTCCTGCAACTGAATCCTTCTTGAGCCGATGATATTCTCCCAAGGCAAAACTGCTTCATGTCCGTAGACCAACTTGTACGGAGGCACTTAGATTGATCCGTGACAGGCCATCCGATAAGCCCATAATGACTCGGCCAATCGGCTATGCCATTGTTTTGAGTATTCAACGATCTTCCTCTTTATCAGCTTGATTAAAATTTTATTCGAAGCTTCAGCTTGTCCATTAGCCTGAGCATAGTATGGTGAAGAATTTAACAACTTAATCCCCATGCTATCGGCAAATTGAACAAACTTGTCGGAGACAAAGATAGATTCCTGGTCCGTCGTGATAGTTTGAGGGATGCCAAATCTGTATATGATATGTTCCTTAACAAATTCTATCGCATCCCCGGAGTCGACCTTTTTCAAAGGAATTGCTTCCACCCACTTGGTAAAATAATCGATTGCCACCAATATAAACTTGTGTCCTTTACTTGAGGGTGGATCGATCTGGCCGATCATGTCTATTTCCCAACCTCTGAATGGCCAAGGCTTGATGATAGGGTTCATAGCCGATGCTGGTGCCCTTTGGATAGCTCCAAACTTCTGACAATCCTGACAACCTTTATAGTACTTGAAGCAATGCTCCAGCATAGTCGGCCTAAAGTAGCCCGCTTTCCGAAGTAACCACTTCATCTTGTGAGCCAATTGATGAGTGCCACAAATTCCTTCATGCACCTCTCCTATTGCAACTTTAGCTTGATCAGTACTTAGGCACTTAAGAAGCACGCCATCAATCGTTTGATAGTATAAGTCATCGTCGAGCAAAACATATCATAAGGCCTTGTAACGCAATTTCCTTGAAGCCGACCGAGAAGGGTTCTGTAGATAATTGTAGACGTCATACCTCCAGTCGTTGGCTAAAATGGCTGCAATCTCCACTTCAACTTCTTTTGTCATCGGCTTGTAGCCCGATGCCCCTTGAGCCAGATCATTTGCTTCTGAATTCTGCTCTCTAGGGATGTGCTTTAATGTTACTAGCCGAAAACTGTCCATCAACTCTCGACATTTTTGATAGTAGACCATCAGTGCGTCATTCTTGCATTCATATTCTCATGATAATTGGCTGATGACCATCAGTGAATCGCCCATTATTTCGATGGCGTCGGCTTCGACTTCCTTTAGTAGCTGTAAACCTTTGAGAACGGCTTCGTATTTGGCTTGATTGTTTGTGGCGTGAGGCGTAATGGAAAAATCAAACTCGAAGCTCGCCCTCCTAGGAGAAATTATCACCAGGCCGATGCCGCATCCGTTCGTGCAAACTGAGCCATCGAAAGTTAAAGTCCATGGCATGATATCAACTGAGCCGATTGAGTCATCTCTGTGTTCCACGATAAAATCGGCTATGGCTTGCCCTTTCACTGCCTTGGGTGCCTGGTACCTCAAATCAAACTCTATTAAAGCAAATATCTACTTCCCAACTCGCCCCTTCAGCACTAGAGCCGATAGCATATATTTTGCTACGTCAGCTTTGCAAACTATGGTGCACTCGTTGGATAGCAAGTAATGCCTTAACTTTGTACAGAAAAGTATAGGAACAAACACAACTTCTCCATGGGAAAGTACCTTGTTTCTGCATCCAGAAGCCTTCTGCTAAGATAGAAAATTGCCCTCTCCTTTTCTTTGAGCTCCTGAATCAAAATTGAGTCGATAGATTTCTCATCGACTGATAGATATAGCTTGAACGACACTCCCTTTTGTGGAGGAATCAACACTGGAGGGGAACTTAGATAGTCCTTGATGTTGTCCAAAGCCTTCTGCTGTTCTACCCCCCAAGTAAACGCTTGATCGGCTTTTAGCCGTAGTAAAGGTGTGAACGGCTCCATCTTTTCGATAAATTGGCTATGAAGCGCCTGATGAAGTTGATTTTGCCGATCAAAGATTGCAACTGTTTCTTGTCCTAAGGAGGTTGAATAGTTTTGAATAGTTTTGATCGCGTTGATGCTCCTTTGTGTCACTTCAATCCCCCTTTTGTGAACAAGAAAACCCAAAAACTGGCCAGCCGATACGCCAAATGCACACTTTGCGGGGTTCATCTTCAGACAATACTTTCTTGTTCTCTCGAGGACTTTTCTTAAATCGGCTATGTGGTCCTCTACTTCCTTGGATTTGACAACATCATCATCGATATAGATTTCCACCAAGAAGCCATTCAGGTCATGAAAAATGTAATTCATGGCCCTTTGATATGTAGCTCCAGCATTCTTCAACCCGAAAGTCATGACGACCCATTCGTATAAGCCGATTGCTCCTAGACACCTGAAAGCTGTTTTGTGAATATCCTCCTCGGCTATAAAGATCTAATTATAACCAGCATTGCCATCCATAAAACTTATGATTTTGTGGCCGGAGGCTGCATCTACCAACAAGTCGGCTATAGGCATAGGGTACTCATCCTTAGGGGTGGCCTTATTTAAATCTCTAGAATCAATACAAACCCTAAGTTTGCTGTTTTTTTATCACTGGAACTATATTTGAAACCCACTCTGCATATCGGCAAGGCCGAATGGAACCATCATCATATAGCCGAGTGATTTCAGCCTTAATCGCATCATACATATCGGCTTTAAACCTCCTGGGAGGTTGTTTGTATTGCCGATATCCAGGCTTAATAGGGAGCCGATGTTCAACAATCGATCGGCTAAGACTAGGAATCTCAAAATACTCCCAAGCAAAGCAATCTTTATATTCTTTTTATAAATCAATAAGCTTGAACCTAAAATGAGAAGACAAATGTCAACTTCCTCGAGTTCGTCGGCCGACATAAAACCTTGCCCAAGTTTGCCATCGATGTCGTCCATGGTGTCCTTGGCGTAGACGCTAAAGCCCTCCACGACGCCCTCAAAGTAATAGTTGAGGCTCTTCATCTCCAATTGGTTGTATATCAGAATCGAACACCTTTAGAAAATTGGCATGCCAAACTTTGCCAGACAGGCAGCCAATGCCGTCGACTTCCCATGAAGTTAAGTCGGTGTTAGCTGCGTTGACTGACCTGTCGGCTGGCACGATCTCTATCTTGTCGCCTTGCCACTGGATTAAGCTTTGATGCATAGTAGAAGGGATGCAGCAGTTGGCGTGGATCCAATCCCTTCCGAGCAGCAGGCTGTACGATCCCTTCCCGTCGATGACGAAAAAAGTTGTGGGCACGGTCTTGCTGCCGATGGTCAACTCGACGTTCAAAACTCCCTTGGCCTCCGATGGATTCCCGCCGAAGTCCTTGAGCACCATATTGGTCTTGATCAAGTCATCGGCTCCCTTGACCAGCTTTGTGAAGGTGGCACAGGGCATGAGATTGACAGCGGCTCCTCCATCGACTAGCATTTTTGACATCAGTTTACCATTTACAAACCCTTTGACATACAGGGGCTTCAAGTGTCGATTCTCAGTCCCTTCAGGTTTTTTGAATATGGCATGTTCTGGGGACAACACTAGCTTGGCCAAGGTTTCTTCGACAGTGTCTGCATCGGCCTCGACAGCCTCAAATTTGGCTGGTAATATGAACACCATGTTGACCGATGCAGAAGCTATTCCTTTGACTTTTGCCGCCCTTTTGGCCTAGTCGGCTGGACTCTCATCGGTTGAGGCATCATCTTTCTTCATGCACCATTGTTTCTTTGATTGATTTTGTTCTTTTTTCTTCCTCAGCTGGTAGTCGGTCTCGGCCTAGACTTCCTTTAGCCGACCCTCACTCTTTAGCTGTTGCACCTTCCACTTTTGTGTTTTGTGAAAACGTCGGAAGGGCACCATTGAGGGTTGGTGATCTGTTCTTCTTTGTCCTCTTCTTCATCCTCGCCCTGGAAGAAGTCCTGGTGAATCTGGTCGAGTCGTTCATGGACAGAGAGTTTTTGCTGGTTGAGCTGAACGACTCAGGGGATAAATAGGCTGGGGTTCGCAATCAGCTCTTTCCTGGGCTCATCTTCCCCAAATTCGCTGTAGGCTGGGCAATTTTCTAAGGTGGGCAGCCGCATCCCTTGCTCCTAGCAGAACCTAAAGAACTCGCACCGCCAATGAGGGTCGCAGCCGTCATGGCGACGGCTATAGGCCGTTCCCAGCCGATCAGTCGTCCTTTGATAAGGTTTGCCATGCCGGGCCTCTTCCTCCTCTTGAACCCTGAGTTGAAACCGGAGTCGGCTGTCCATGTGCCTGGGTCGACGATCGGCCAATCGACCATTGGTGTAGACCATATTGTCGGGTGCTGGATCGTCTCCAATCGGCCTCTTGGATTGTTCCTGGCAGTCCTTGTCGGCCATGCTTCCTTGTTGGGTTTCAACAAAGCTGTGCGCCATTTTGTGCTGCTGATCAGCTTGCCTTGGGCCGGCATGGACTACATTAACAGGGAAGGGGGTTGCCGTCGACTTTCATCGGCTTAGCCGATTCTTCAAACCTTATCTTCCCTGCCTCTATGGCCGACTGAATTTGCTGGCGGAAGACTTTGCAGTCGTTGGTGCTGTGGAAAGTGGTGTTGTGCCACTTGCAATATTTCTTTTTCTTGAGCTCCTTGGCTGATGGGATGACGTGGTTGGCAGGAAGCTATATTTGCTTTTCCCGCAGTAGCAGATCGAAGATCCTATTGACTTTAGTGATGTCGAAGTCATATCTTTCTTCCTTAGCCAATTTCTTAAACCACTGACACATTATTGCCTTCTTGTTCCTGGTCCACTCGGCTGCTGCCACTTCTGCATCGCTATCACTTGAGTCGGAGTCCGATGCATAAGCGACGTGGCTAACTTTCTTGAAGGCCTTCTTGGATTCTTGGAAACGTTGCTCGTGAGCCGTCACTTTCTGGGCCATGTGGGCCAAGCTTTCGAAGTCCTGAGCCGAAAACCTTTCCCTGATGAGGGCCAAGAGGCCATGGAAGGTTAAATCGGCTAGTTGGGAATCTGATAGCACCAGGCTATAACATCGGTTTCTCATATCCCTGAAGCGCTGGATGTAGTCCTGAACCGATTCTTCATGTCTCTGTCTGATACCGGTGAGGTCCGATAGCTTCATCTCATGCGTGTCGGAGTAAAAGTAGCTGTGAAACTGCTTCTCAAGATCGGCCTAGCTTTGTACCGAGTTGTAGGGCAGTGATGAAAACCATGTGAAGGCCGATCCCGAGAGAGAGAGAGAGAGAGTGGGAACAAACGCACTCTGAGCGCGTTCATAGCCGATGTTTCGCCGCATTGAGCCAGGAATTGGCTAACGTGTTCGTAGGTTGACACGTTATCCTGCCCAAAGAACTTTGAAAAATCCGACACTTTGTACCGGTTTAGCAGGGCAACTCTCTCAAAGTACTCCGGATACAGATAGCGGTACATGCTACCGGAGTCCTTTGGCTTGAGACCGAACTGATCATGCATGACATTTGCGATCAGATCGGCCCAAGGCCTGTTTTCTTGAGCTTGAATCTGCGGTATCGGCTCGTACTGCTCATATTGCATGGGAGCCTGCCGATACCACATCTGCGGTGAATGAGGTTGGTAGTACTGCTCGTGGTTGCCTCCTGGATACTGATGTTGGACTTGATTCACGAGAGGAGGCGGTTGTGGTACCATCGAAGGTTGATGCTCAGGGGGAGGCCGAACACCGCTGAAGTTGTGAGGTAGGTATGGCGTGTAATTGCGATCGACATTTTGTGCAAGAAAGGTTGCCGATTGGCGCTGAACATGCTTTCCACCTGTTCTTCAGGAAGTACTGGAGCCCCGTGGCCCTGATGCAAGGGTTGTTTTCTGCTTAGGAGTTTGGGCGTCGGTTTTACAGTCGATGCTTGCACACTTGGCCGAATAGGGGCTCCCCCTGGAGGAGTCGGCTGTCCCAACGGAGGAATTAGTAGCCCTTGCGTCGACAGAGTCCTATAAGGTGGGAATCGGCTATCAGGGAAATAGGTCAGCCCCCTTGGCAGTTGCTCGGCTACCTTTGAGTCAACCACTCCTCTGATCATGTTGTTCAATGTATTCACCAGTATCGCTGACTGGTTGACAAGCGCGTGGTGGACAGCCGAGTCGATCCGATCCTGGAGCGTGTGCAGCCAAGAGTCATCCTGCTCCTGCTTGATGTCTTCCATCTTCTGCTTCCCCTTGTCCTTGCTGGAGGCGGCTCTAGAGTCGAAGTCTTCAGGGATCTCAATTTGTACTTTTGAACGATTGCCCCAGATCTGGTCTGGGTAAAGGATTGCAAGTAATGGGATTACAATCGTTCAACTATCTGCTGAGAGTCGGCCTGTTGCTCAGCCGACAACTTGTCCATTGGGACAGGGATGATGTTCTCCTGGTCCAGCTCCGGGGTCTTGACGTTCACCATTGAACTGGACTTGGACATGGCAGTGGTCCCACTAGGCGTGCCAAAAGCGTGTTGATGAGAATTTTTCCCACACGCTAGCCTGGGAGATCTGCTTAAGTCTAGTGCAGGTCCAAAATTGGTCGCCTTTGGTGATTGTGCAGGCATGCCAGTTGGTTTGATCCTGTAACCAACAAGAAACGAAGAATAAGCGATTAAGTTAATATTAGATCCTACTCGATCGGCTATAGATATCCATAATACATAATTAACATTCCAAAGTTCATTAAGACTAAGTGATTGGGATAGATCAGTAGTATACCGAGACAGTATAAATCACTTATATCTAAGAACACACCAGAACACTAATTACATACATTTATAGCTTAGTCGATGTCGCAGATCTAATGTAAATCGGCTAGTACTTCGATATATTTTATACGAAGATATTATTCTGAGCTAAATATATTGAACCTAAGATCAATCGGCTGTCAATATGACTCAACAGATTGATATCGAGCTTAGCATATTTTAGCAGATTAAGATCTTAATATAAAAGGCAGTTCTAATACATCTAGCAGTGATAATACATAAAAGATGATTAAAACAGATAAGACCGGCTGAAACCTTGGCACTATCTCTAATAGTAATCATTGAGCCGAATAGATCTATATGATTCTAAAAGCGACTTAATAGGTCAATCTGATGCAACATTAAGTACAAAAAGAAGCACGAGATCTATTTAGACTAATGAGAACTCCTCGAGATGGTAGATATGGCATATAATCTAAATCAACCCCTAGATCTAGCTCTATCGGCTGATATTTCAGGAATATATTAGCCGATTGAGAGATAGATCTAGACATTGATCTAAATTATATGTCGTATATGGTAGCTTAAACAGTTTATAACATCAGGATCAGAGTGTCATGATGATGGAAGCACTAACCCCGATAACACAAACTGCTTGTAACAAGATATTACCTTGTCTGGAGATCGACGTCCGGTGCAGCCCGAGAACGAGGTAAGAACTCATCGAAAGAGTAAAAACGAAAAGGTTGGCGATGCGCCGAAGTTGTATTGATGTGTGTTGTTCTTTTTTTACAAGGTCTCGGGACATATTTATACCCGGATATACAATGAGTCCGTAAAGGACACGATTCTTATTACAGATTAGATTACAAATATCCCTAAATAAACTGACATTATCTATAAAGAAAACTATACAAAATATCATAATTTAAAGATACAATTTCCGTTGTAGGACATTATCCATAGATTGCAATATCTTTGAAGCACTTTGGAAACCGAATCCAATGATTATCCCTAAGCTTTCCTTCCGAGATTGGCTCAATCTTTTGTTTTCAATCGGAATCGACTATCGGCTATCCTGGTTCAACTCGGATTCAGCCGATTGGCTCCGTAGCCGATTCGGACTTAGCCGATGCGGCCTCTATTTCCAAGAATCGTGCGTTTCCTCCGATTCTGCTTCAATATCTACTTCAAACTCAGGGATTTGCTTACCAAATTTGGTCATTAACAGCGTTAAACTTTGAAAAACTTTATATTTGACTACCTAAGGAAATGGTCCATAGTCAAAGGAGAGATGAAAATTTTTGGAGAAGTGGATCATTTTAGAGAAAATGATCTAGTCAAGTGATGCCGTGCTGGAAAGTATTGGTTTCGCTGTACTTACTGGAACTTTAGGCCAGGTTCTAAAGGTTCAAAAATTTGAGAAAAAATCAGAGTGGCAGGTGAGTAGGATTGTGAGCTATCCTGAGGAAATCAAGATTTTATCACCTATGGTTTAGGCTACAGGAATTTGCGAAACAGACAACCTATAGCTTCCAGGACAGGACTATGCAGTGCTATATAAATTTTTATGCCATGATCCAATGACTCAAAAATTCAACTAAAATTTTTGGTGTCTACTGGTTAGGTATGCAACCTTTTGTAAAAATATGCATGTTTTATCAATTAAGGTTTGGGCTATATTAAAAGATAAAGGCAGCTGCTACAAATTTCCAGAACAGGATTATGTTAGTTAATTATATTGTTTTACCATGATGCAGGGGTCTAAAACTTTAGCAAAAATTCATGAAGATTTCTTAGTTATCCTACATGTTTCCTGTACACCGACTAGGGGTTTACCCCGTTAAGTTCAATCCTAGACGAATCAAATCATAAACCCGCATCACTCCAGGACTATTTCAATACCTGCAAGCAAAGTGGATATTCCAGTGGAAGAGTGAGTACATTATTAGAAATAATGTAGTGGCAAGCACCAAAACAAGCCTAACACTCTACATATCGGGCATATAATCAAGAAAGGCATAATATGGTTTATTTTAGCACAAAACAAGTTTTATTTGCATAAAACACTTTCGAATCAGTTTTGCTTTCAAATGTAATTTCAGCAAGCAAGATCTTAGCATATGGGCATCAAAGTAGTAATTAGTCATGTTTAAATATACACCTTATTGCCATCCATGGCAGCAAAGATATCCTCCACAAAGCACAATACAATTTGAAGGTAAATTTCAACATTTAGAAGAATAAACACAAGTCTATACTCAATACAGATCCACACGCCGCTCATGACCGTGAGCATGGCTAATCGATTAGTTTAGACTCTGTAGAGTTTGTACACTTTACCCACATGATGTGAATCGCTCACTTAAAATGAAGCGCTCTAGTGTTGCTCGGTACCCATCGGTACCACCATACTCTACACATTGAGTACAGACTAGAGGTCACAACGAAGCCTTAACACTATTTAATATCTAGCCTTGCACCAGCACGATACATGTTCTCCTCATCCTGGGTATACTAGAAAATATAACCCAGAACCGTCAAGTGGCGTGGCCCCGCCTTAAACTTAACGCCGTGGTGGCGGACATGACAGGAACCCACCCACATGGCACAATATTGTTGTATTGGACAGACTTAGTCGCTTAAACTGCCCATCGGGGTAAATAGAAAGTTCCTCTGGGTTATCCGAACCCATACACATCGGCATACCTTAGTGCAAGGCTAGGTGCTAAGCAGATTAGTTAGCTTAGGTCATCCCATACTAACAAATATATTGTACTGTATACGAAATGAACTGACAGTGAGTGAAGTCCTTAGGTCGGTTTGGACACACTCTCCCCCTATCGGCATACAAATACATCAATTGCATGCCACTTGAGGACCAAACCTAAAATCCATGTTTTCCACCATTTTATTTGTCAAAATCACTAGTATTCAAGTTCTGTCCAGATTATTTAGAAAAGAATTTTCATGTTTATGAGGAGAGTGAGGAGAGTGAGGAACGCTAAAGAGAGCGGATGACCGTGGCTCAACCAGCAGTGGCGACGGTCGTCAGCTTCCTGGCCGGCATTGAAGATAGAGGGAAAGGAAGACATTGGAGCTTTTCTCTCTTGGTTTGCTTGGCTCTGTGGTGGAGAGTGATGTTGGGTCATGCGTTCTGGGGAGGTTAGAAGACGAGCTCAGCGCCGGACACGTCCCGACCACACGTCGAGCACGCCGGCGACACGTCCTCCTCGCTCTCTCTTTCTCTCTTGCATTTTCTGAGTGGTGGAACAATTTGCACTTAGGTGGAGCAAGCTTGTGAGGTTGACAGTGGGTCTAGGTCGACAGTTGCTAGGTGTGGATATGAGGGATGGGTAGAAACATGGGTGTGAATGGTTTTTGGACGAATTTTCAGATTATTTCCCTCTCCCCAATCTTTGTAGCTCTATAACTTAATGTGTGGACCAGATAAATTGCAAAAAAGTTTACTCGAGGTAGATAAGTATTCCTAGATTCCATTTCTTTAGTTTCACACAAAAATCATTTGTAGATTTCTCCCAGAAATTAAACAAAAATGAGGTAAATAGGAACTAGTTTGAATTTTTAGGAGATCTAAACTGTGGAAACAAATTCTAGAAAAATTATATTTATTCATGATAATTAACCTAGTATTTGAATAAATCATTTCCTATATATAATTATATGAATTTTAATGATCTTTTAGGCAAGTTGTCATTTTAGGAGACTAAGAATATTAATTAGCCTAATATTTGACTGTTTTGTCTAATTTGTTTGGGGCATCAAATCTAGTTTTTAAATTTTACAAAAAAGTTGAGTTTTATATAATGTTTGGCATCTACATGAATTTTTCCATGATTTTTTCTGGTATGGATTATTTTATAAAATTAGGGTAACCTTTCTATGTTTATGTGTCCCCACTTTGTAAATGCATCTAATATTGTTCTAGGGGTTATATTAAATTTCTCTTGAGCTGAGGAAGTGATTCTTTGAATTAAATTTTTATGTTCACATTTTAACACCCAAGATTAGCTGTAGATTTGTTTGGAAAATTTTAATATTTCTAGGCCATGCTTATGAGTCCTATTATGAAAATGCGAGACCAAAATCGGAATGCACAAAGGACACATTTTCAAAACATTTCTTTTATGCATATGCACATGCACATGTATGTTGGTATCCACATTATAAGTTAGAAATAAAAGGGTTTTCTTTTGTTCTAAAATTTTTAATCAAGCATTGGGTTGAGGTACTTTCCTAAGTTAGAAAATAAAATTTTTGGTTCACAAAATTGAGAAACCTTATTCTCATTTGGTTTTGACAAAAATTTTCCTGACCTTGGATTTGGGTATGTGACACGGTCATGCTGGCACCGACTACCATTAAGTGGCTCACGGGCCTCCCCGAGAACTCCATTGATTCCTGGGATGATCTCTGCGATACTTTCGTTGCCAACTACCATGGCACTTGGCAGCGCCTAGCCACTCGCTACGACCTACGCCAAGTTCAACAGGGGGCTAGCGAGTCTATCCATGACTACATCTGACGTTTCTCGGAGCGTTGCAACATGGTCACGAGCATTACCGATGAAGACGTCATGCGCATCTTCTCCGAGGGCCTTCGAAAGCCATCCAAACTATTCCGCTTCCTTGTCCGGACGAAGCCGACCACCCCGGCTGAGGTGATCGCCATCGCTGAGAGCTTCGCCGACACCGAGGACACCGAACGACATGAGATGGTGTCTCTCGAGTCCCGCCTCCCAAGGGAGTCCCGGGGCAAGGAGCGGGTGAATCCCGAACGTCACTCGCCAAGAAGACCGGACCGCTGACCACTACGGCAAGCTCGGCAGGACGAGGTAAAGCGAAAGCTGACCCCGAAAGTCACGGCCATCGAGAGGCCAAGCTCAAGGGGAGAGCCATCGGGCGAATCATTCTAGGAGGCATTGGATTGGCCATGTTTCCTTCACCCAGAAGGCAATCACACCATCCGACAACGTTACACGCTCCAGGACCACATGGCTCGGGAGGCCCAGAACCCCCGACCTCTGAGGCCTCAGAAAGGGAGGAGTGTAGACCCGAAGCACCGGAAAGAAGATCACCAACAGGAAGAAGGCTTCCACGAGCCGACCCACACCGTCAGTATGATCCTCGGGGCGAGGCGACCTTGGAGAGTCGACGCCAACAGAAGCTCCTCTCCTGACATGTGAACGCCATATCCTCTGAGCCCTCTGAGCGCCTCCAATGGTCGAACGGCCCCAATCTCTTTCTCCCAGGCCGATCAGTGGGCCGACGTTCCGAAGCTGGGTCGGTTCCCACTGGTGGTGGACCCGGTGGTGCTCAAGGTGCGTCTCAAGCGTGTCCTCGTCGATGAGGGAAGCAGTATCAACGTCCTCTTTTGAGGAACCCTCCACGAGCTCGGGTCTTACCCTTCGCTCTCGAACCCACGGACTCGCCGTTCTACAGCATTGTCCCCGGCCTGGCGAGCTTGCCCCTTGGGGTCATTTCCCTCCCCGTTACGTTTGCGACGCGGGAAAACTTGCACACCGAGTTTGTTAGGTTCTACGTGGCAGACTTCGAGATGGCTTACCACGCGGTGCTTGGCTGACCGGCCCTTGCCAAACTCATGGCGGTCCCCCACTACACGTATCTGGTCCTCAGCATACCGGGGCCCCTTGGGGAATTCTCCGTGCGAGGAGATGTCGCGACCTCTCACGGCTGTGAATACGAGAGCCTCGCCCTAGGTGAAGCCGCCGACCCTTCGGCTCACGTCGAAGCATTTGCACCCCTGTGTGCTGATCCCAAAGGGAAGGCACCGATGAGGAAGGATGACCACGGCCTTGAGATGGCCATTTCGAGACCCTCTACGGGTTTCGCCGAGTCCAAGATCGTCGTCCTCTCATATACCGATCCCTCCAAGATGGCATTGATCGGCTCGCACCTTGGGAAGAAATAGGAAAGCGTGCTCGTCGACTTCCTGCGCGTGAACATCAATATGTTTTCTTGGAAACTGGCGGACATGCCGAGAGTACCCAGGGAGTTGGTCGAGCATGAGCTTCACGTCCTCCCTGACGCCAAGCCGGTCAGACAGAGGCTGCGCCGGTTTGCTCAAGAGCGCCAGGACGAGATCCGAAAGGTGTTGACTAGACTGTTAGATGCAGGTTTCATCTGTGAAGTGTATCATCCCGAGTGGTTAGCCAATCCGGTTCTTGTAAAAAGAAGAATGGGAAATGGAGAATGTGTGTTGACTATAACGATCTCAACAGGCATTGCCCTAAAGATCCATTTACTCTTCCTCGCATCGATCAAGTTGTTGACTCCACCGTGGGGTGTTCTCTCATGTGCTTCTTGGACTGTTACTCAGGCTATCATCAGATAGGCCTCAAAGCGTCCAACCAGGAGAAGACATCTTTCATTATGCTGTTCGGGGCCTTCTGTTACACCACAATGGCTTTCGGTCTAAAGAACGCTGGCTCAACCTATCAGCGGGTTGTCCAGCGTTGTTTGGCCAGCCAGATTGGTCGCAATTTCGAGGCCTACCTAGACGACGTCGTGATTAAGACGTGGATCCCCGACGACCTCCTATCCAACATAGCTGAAACCTTTGCGTACCTGCGCAAGTACTGATGGAAGCTTAATCCCGAGAAGTGCGTCTTTGGCGTTCCCTTAGGCAACCTCTTAGATTTTGTCGTCTCTAGCTGAGGGATTGAGCCAAACCCCGAGAAGATCTCGGTAATCCTGAATATGTCGAAGCCGACCTGCGTTAAGGATGTGCAGAAGCTCATGGGTTGCATGATGTCTCTCAGAAGATTCATTTCCGACTCGGTGAGCGCAGAGCGCCGCTCTTCAAGCTAGTCGAGAAAGGCAAAGATTTCCAATGGTCAGATGAGGCCGACAAGGACTTCACCGACTTCAAAACACCTCTTAACCACGCATGCCGGTTCTCATCGCTCCTAACCCTAAGGAACAACTACTTCTGTATGTCGCCGCAACCACATCTGTTATTAGTACAGTGTTGGTTGTCGAGCGCCCAGAGGAGGGTCACGCTTACCCAGTCCAAAGGTCTGTTTACTATATATCCGAGGTCCTAGGACCATCGAAGATGCACTACCCACAGGTGCAGAAGCTGTTGTATGCGGTCCTCATCACCACTAGAAAGCTAAGACACTACTTCCAGGCTCACAAGGTGGTGGTGGTGACCGGGTTCCCCCTCGGGGACATCACCCAGAACCACGAGCCACCAGGCGGATAGTCAAGTGGGCCTTGGAGATGGGCGAGTTTTCCATCGACTACAAGCCGCGAAACGCCATCAAGTCCCAAGTCCTTGCTGATTTCATGGCCGAATGGATGGAGATCCAGCTCCCACCGACTACCGAGACTCGGCTGACTTGGACCATGTATTTCGACGGCTCCCTCAGCATTGACGGCGTCGGAGCTGGCGTGCTTTTGATGTCCCCGAAGGGAGAGCATCTTAAGTATGCCCTCTAGTTGCTTTTCAAAGTATCAAACAATGCCACCGAGTACGAGGCTTTACTCCATGGTCTTCGAATCGCCAAGTCCATCGGCGTCGATCGCCTTATGGTATACGGTGATTCGAAGCTAGTAATTAGCCAAGTCAACAAGGACTGGACCTGTTCGAGCGAGAAGATGGACGTCTATTGCGCCGAGGTTCAGAAGCTTGAGGGAAAGTTTAGCGGCCTCGAGTTCCACCACGTTTTTCATGACGCCAATTCGGCAGCCGACCAGCTGGCTTAGTTTGGTCTTCCTGAGCTACCTTTCCGCAGGGGATCTTCATCCACCAGTCGATCAAGGACTCAGAGCTTCCCGAGCCTGCTCCCCCGCGTCCAGCTGAATCAGTGCTCGCCATCACAGATGCTCCAAGTGACTGGCGCCGAGAGCTCATTGACTACATCACCACCAAGGCACTCCCATCCGACAAGGCCATGGCTGAACCCGTCACCTGACGCAGCAAGCAGTACGTCGTGGTAGGCTCCGAGATGTTCAAGCACGCGTCCTCCACCCGAGTACTCTTGTCGTGTGTCCCCCGGGACCGTGGAATCCAGATCCTCGACGATATTCACTCGAGCATCTATGGCAACCACGCGGGCGCTAGGACATTGGTCGGCAAAGCCTTCCGTGCAGGCTACTATTCGCCGACCGCCAATGAGGACGCCAAGGAGCTAGTTCGGCGCTGCCAAGGGTGTCAGTTTTTTGCCAAACAGCACCATCTCCCGGCACAGGCTCTCCAGACGATCCCTCTTTGTCACAATTGACAAGTTTACGAAGTGGATTGAAGTGATGCTGTTGAAAGCTTGCACCGCCAAGAAGGCGGCTGAGTTCATCAAAGGCATTACCTTCCACTTCGGCATCCCAAGGGAGATCATCACCAACCTTGGCACGCAGTTTACCAGGAACAATTTCTGGGAGTTCTACAAAGAAAGATGCATCAAGGTCAAGTACGCCTCGGTGGCGCACCCCCGAGCTAATGGGCAATGCGAGCGTGCTAATGGCATCATCCTGCAAGGCCTAAAGGCCTGGGTCTTCGACCCGCTCCGGAAGCACGAAGGCCGCTGGTTGCGCGAGCTCCCTGCTGTGCTCTAGGGGCTCCGCACTCAGCTAAGCCGTGCCATGGGGCGATCCCTGTTCTTCTTGGTCTACGGCTCCATGGCGGTGTAGATATCATTGACATCACCCTCTTCGACGCTGGCAAGCCACCCTTCGGCAACCGCTTCAACGTCAGCCCGGGGGTACAGGTTCTGTACCACACCAAGGACGTGTGTCACTGCCATCTTAGCTACGCCCTGAGCGATGGTTCGAAGAAGATCCCGACCATTCAGCAAGTGCGCCTGCAGCACGCCGTCGTTCGGGATGGCTGACGATGTGTCCAGGTCGATCACGGCGAGGAGCCTTCGGGCCGCCTCCGAACAGATCTCCCACCGCCCGTCGACTATCCTAGGGCTGTCCCGAAGCCGGCCGGCCTTACGACGCATGCTTGGCAGCAGGCCTAGTCAGTACAAAGGTCGATCAAAGCTAAGTGCTTACGGATGGCCTCCGTCCGCTCGGCCTGGAGCTTGGCCAGTTTGGCCGAGGCTTCGTCACTAGCTGCCTCGGCAGCCACCAGCTTCCTCTCCACCTCAACCCTTGCCGCCTCCGACACTGAAACCTTGGCCTCAACGTCGTTGAGCACGGCGTTAGCTTCGGAAGAGGGCCTTGTTCGCCGAAGAGCGGCGGCCTCCTCGACGCCGGCAAGGGAGGATGACCTTCCGCGCGAGGGTCGACGGTCGAGGGTTCCCTATCAACGATACTAGTCAGCACTCGCAATGCTAATAAAACAAAAAAAACACAACAAGAATGGACTCACCGGGTGGAGGACATAAACCTCACATGACCCCGGTGTGGGATTTTAAGGGCGAGCTCTGACGCCCGTCCCCCCGCTTCCCCGTGAGCGCTTGGTCCCACCTTCACGGAAGCGGTTAACTTCCATTTCCCCTTCGGGTCGGCCGTCACCACGAGGATGCGTATCTTCGCAAAATCCAGTTGCAGCAGAGCACCAACATCCTGCCATGGCATCAATACCTGGCAGGTGAGGTCCTAACAAAGGAACAAAAAGGACAACAAAAGAAGAAATTTCTGTGTAAAAGATGAAGCCCAAAACTTACCCGTTGGCGACGTCTCTCAGGGCTTCCACTCCAGCTCCAACCTTCGGTGGAACTCAGCGACGAAGACATTAGTCCTAAAATGCTTTGAAGGAGCAGAGGGTTGTGGAGCAACGGCAGGAGCCTGTCTTCTTTCAAACTGAAGAAATAGGTGGTGTAGGACGAAAGGAACCTGGAATGATTGGGTTTAAATAGGGAACAATGATGGGCTGGGTGGCGCAAATCTTGGAAAACGCGCGTGGCACCGTTTATAACTGGCACGGAGTATTCAAAGCGCCCCCCCATCCATCCGTCTTCCGGGCGTGCCACGTTGCCCCTGAGGAAAATCCTGACCGTCGGATCTCCAAAATGGAAAACAACGCCCGCTTGGCTTCCGTTCCTTGTCCCATCCCATCACAGAACGTTACACCGGCTTCCGCGCCCTCAATGGGACGTGGCAGGACTATGTTCAGGATGTCAGAAGACCCCCACTACCTCAGGGTAGAGGTAATCACCAACTTGTGGACGGGCTTCCGGGCTAACCCCCGGTCGGATTCGGGACTGCTATAAGCCTCCGGGCAGTAGTCCTGACCACATTGCTGGTTTCCGTTGCTTCATGGCAAAGGATTTCGAGGACTCACACATGGGCTTCTGAGCTAGCCCATCACCGGGGGCGGGACTACTGCGAGCCTCCGAGCGGTAGTCCTACTGAATGAACCTATTACCCCGGCACAGTGGCTTCCGGGCCGCGACGGGGACAACACAAGGACTACTGTATGCTCCCTGGAAGTGAGCCTGTTGGGTCCAAAGAACCTTTGCTCGGTCACCGGGCTATACCCAAGTCAGAAGGCCAATGAAGGACACTTCAAACAACTTGACCCTAGGCTCGGATGTGCCATCCGACCCTAGGCTTGGGGGCTACACCTGCCAGGTGTACCTGGATGGTGCACCTGTAAAACCGAGAATTCCCAAGACCTTGATAACCTGCGAGAGACTAGTACTTTGAAAAGGAATTTGACCCCGAGGACGAATGTTCCATTCTCCCTTAGGCTCGGGGGCTACACGACAGTGCACTGAGCGAGTGCACCCGCCAAAACCTTGGCTTGATGCTTTGAGGATCCTTTGAAGACGGTAGCGAAGAAGAAGCTTTAATCCTAAGGATGGATGTTTCATTCCTCCTTAGGCTCAGGGGCTACTGTGGGGGTGTCACCCCGGGGTACCCTATGGACTGGAATCTATGTCCCACTGAAGTGAAAACCGAGAGTCCTCGGGACGTGGTCGAAGGCCCGACCCCTCCTACGGGTTCGAACGTCCCAACCTTACCCCGAGTCTGACCTTGGTTCTCCTCTCTCGACCCCATCAACTATAGCCCGACCTCGACCATCCTTGAGACAAGACTTGGCGCGCAAGAAGGAAGAGGGAGGAGACAGTCCCGGTAGAGACTTACGTCACCCGACAACACAGTACAAGTATCTCAGATGGAGGAGGGATCCCAAGGCAAGACAGAGATAGCACAAGATGCCCACGGTGTATAGGACCTAGCAGACCACTTTGTACATTTTCATATGTAGTTTTCTACTCACCTTTTAGCACATTAGACATAGCTTTCTTGGCCCCCAAGTTCGCTTGTAACTGCCCCTCTTTAGCCATAAAAGGAAGGGTAGGGTGAGGGGCTAGGGGGACGAAGGATCTCAGATTCCCAGTTCTTGGCTAGCTTGCTTCAAGCCCCAAGAATCCCTCCTTGTAACTCTGGTTCATCACACACGTCAACAAAGAACACTGGACAAAGGCTTATTATCCTTTGGGAGGGCCGAACCAATATAATTCCCTGTGTCTTACTCTTTGGCTCGTCTCCGGACTCGAGTCAACCATCTGATCCATCGGGGAACAACCTCTCTATCGTTCTCTTTTGCCTCTTTGGGCACCCCTCTTTGAGGACTGCCGACCCACCCGTCAACAAGCAGACTCTCATGAAGGCGGAGAAAGATGAACGCCTTGCTGAGAGGATCAGGGAGAAGGTCAGAGCCAAGGTGAGCTCTGAATTCGACGAGAAGCTGGTACAAGTGGAGGCACTGATCAGGCAACAGATCCGAGCCGAGTAACAGACCGCCGAGCCCGCCGCCGCTCCGCACCAAGGAAGTTACGCAAAGGTGCAGCAGTTGCGCATCAACTAAGGCGGCTGAAAATCCACCACCTGTCCTAGCCGTCGTCGACCAAATAACGATAAAACTCTCAGCCACAATGTGTAACAGTCTTAACAAATCCATATATTATATAATATTATGAAATTATGGATGAATCTATCACAGGAACCAACTAACTGTGTCCTAACCGTTAGGGTGATGCCCTCCTTCATGGTTCTGGCCGCCGAGGTACTAGATTTCAAGCCGACCCCCGATACAAGAGTGCATGGGGCACAACTGATGGCTGGCCAGGCAAAAGTGCAAGTGCACACGATGAAGACCAAATTGGCCCATTTGTCGCTGCAGCATCCACCGAACGACGAGATCCTAACCCTAGGAGCTACACGTGGAACTTTATCCAATGGCCCAAGGATCTCATTGAGATCAAGGTGATCTGAGGTCAGTTACTACACCGAGCACTCGTTCCAACTAGGCATGCCATTGGTTGTAGACGACGCGCTAGTAATGATGGGCGAGGCTAGCAAGGAGCTCCACCACTACTATATGGAGAGATCAAATGCCAGGAGGACAAATAGGGAGACTGACATAATAGGCCATCACGATCGACAACCAATTCTTGGGCCAAAAAATTATATTGTCATCGACTTCAAGGATCTATTCGACCTCTACAGGCTCCGAGCGGTGGACACAAGTCTACTTAAGTGCCACTCCTTGTAAGTATTGTTGTGTTTTTCAATTTGGTAACAACAATCCTTATAACACGCTTATAAGAGCATTTGTCTTGTGTGTTGGTATAGTTGGAAATAGGGGTGGATAGCGAGCCGGCTCGACTCAGCTTGGCTCGGCTCGGCTTGGCTTAGCTTGTTAGGATAACGAGTTGGCTCGGTCCATCTCGTTATCCTAACGAGCTAGAAACCAAGCTTGGCTCGGCTCGTTTGAAAGCTTGAGCCGGCTCGTTAGGCTCATGAGCCAGCTCTCCTAGTAAGCCATCAACTACCAGTACAGACATACAAACATACAGCATACACCATCCCTCTTCATACAACCCTCTCTCTCTCTAATGATTCCATCTTTGATTTTGTTTCTCTCTCTAGAAGAAGGAGGTCACCGGCAGCCTTGTGTTCCTGTCAGTGTGCCACTGCATGATCCTGCCGTAGCCGCTTTTATGGTGCTGCAGCTACTCGACTTGCTGCACCACGCATTCCTGCTCTGCCTCTCCACGGTCGGCCTCGCCGCGCCGCCACCGCCGGACGAGCACCCAGCCTACGCACCGCAGCCGAGCACGACGGCGACGATGGTAGTGCCGGCCGACCTTGTCAGGGCGTTCCAGGCCACGCTGGAGCCGGCCGCCATCAAGGCACGGCTCCCCGCCATCCGGTACGCTGACTTCGTCAGGTAATGCCACGCTGCGGGCGCCGGAGAGTCGTCGTGCACCGTGTGCCTCGGCGCGCTCAAGGCGCGTCACCGGGTGCGCGAGCTCGGCAAGCTCAGTGCGGGTACGACTGCTGGCCATGCGGTGCGGGAGTTGAGTTGGGACTCGGGAGGGACTTAGGGTTAGGGCAGGGGATGCGCATGCAGATTGAATGGATGGATGCGCCGATGGCCCGATGGTTGTTGCTTAGTTGGGCTGCACAGGCCCAGCCCACATGCTTTGGCTTGTTTAGGCTCACGAGCTAGCTCGAGCCAGCTCATTATCTCTAACGAGCTTTAAAGCCAGCTCAGCTCGTTAGGAAATAGAAACAAACCGAGCCGAGCCAAGCCGAGCATATCACGAGCCGAGCGAACTAACGAGCCACGAGCTTCCCGTCCACCACTAGTTGGAAGTGGTGTAAAAAAGATGCACCAAAAGTGGCCTTCCTCGATCCACAAATGGTCACAGTCACCAATCTCCAAGTCAACCGTCAGACTATGATAGACTACATATATCACACCTTGTGAGCCCGCCAAGACAAGGAGTACATTATGTGCGCCTACAATCAATAGTAAGTGTGTACTCTAAATATATGCAATATCATAACACGTATAGCTTTAGTATTTAACTTTCACTATATTAATGTCGCGGTGCCCATTGGATCCTTCTGGTCATAACGCCAAAGTGGAGTACATGCCACTACCTGAACTCCAAAGTCAATAAGGACTATGACTGAACCCTGATCCAAGAAGCAATAAATGAAGCATGGGACCCATATGTGGAGAAAGGAGGCCTGCATAAGAAAAGACAAAAATGCCTTATCCACAAAAAGGACTTCCCAATCAAACAACAAGTTGGAGACCAGTGCAGATTCCATGTGTGCCACAACATACGGATTATGTACAACAAAAAGGTGAGGACTTTGGTCGAATTTGAGGTTTGTGATCTTAATTGTGATATATAATAACTATTTCGAAGTGTATATATATAGATCGACTAATTTCGAAGAATATACATGTGGGAAAATATATCTAAGTCTATGCTTGCCAGTTTTGAGGAGATTAGAGAGGAGATAGCAGGCTTCATCGTCCGCGACATAGTGCACCCCAAAGGAATGTTTAAACTACGGGGTTAAAATTAAAGATGAACATTGTTGAACATTTCAAAATTAATGTCAAAGACATGTAATTATGTAACACTTATGTTTATATTGTAAATTACAATCTGTCAAATATGTTTATGTATATACTTGCAATGCTAAAAAAAATTTGTTCCAATTTATAACTTAGTTTTGCAGGTTTTGATGCTTAGCACTTGAAGATGTTATTGTAAAATATGTGAATAATAGATCTGTATGTGAATAGATGTGTGAAATATGTGAATGTCATATGTGATTTCTGAATTGGTTTTCCTGTGAATAATTGTATATATGAATGGGGATGTTGGGAAAAGGAATATATATCTCTGTTTCTCTCATTTTGTAGCGGGCATGGCTAGCAAAGGCCTAAGACTAGCCAGAAAATAGAATTTATTTTTTTGTTTGGGAGACACTCATCGGTGACGGGCTTTAACTTAAGCCAGATAGAAATGACACCATCCCTGATGGGCTTAAGTTAAAGCTCGATTGAGTTGTTAGTCATCCGTGACAGGCATTAATTGGGGCCCGTTTGAGACTATATCATCGGTGATAGGCCCTTGTTTGACTGGTCTTCTGGGTCAAACCTATCACTGACGGGCTTTATTTTAGGCCCGACAGAGATAATTGCATTGGCAACAGGCTTTTGCCCGATAGAGATGACTTTCTGACACATATGATGGTTGCCGCCCGATTGAGATGAGGGTGACCGTTGTAGTGAGTTTGGATGAATGTGAGTTTCCAAGAAAATATGTTACTGAGAAAAATAAGCATCTGTGTGGCTATTTCCTGCCCCCATGATGTGATCTCCAATGTAGTGATCTTCACTGAATGTGGCTTTACTTTAATGTGTAGCAGTACAAAGCTTTCCAGTGTATTTGAAGACAGTAACATGTAGGGAATTGTGCCTGCAGCTTTAATGAACTTGACTTGGCAAGTTGTGTGGTTCACATGCATCTGCAAAAATCAGAAGAAAAATGAATTTTACCCAAACATAAAGATATGCTTGTACTGACTCTTTGGCCTACTTTAATGGTTAAATTTACTTCGTGTGCTATTTGTTTAAATCTCATACAGCTAGCTGTTTGTTTGAATTTGGCTACTAGCACTTGTGCATAATCCCAATTCTTAATGGCTCAGCCACAAACTTAACCTCTCCATGATCAGTAGGTGATGACCATATTGAAGAATACAAGATCCCAGATGTTGTTGTGTGTTTGCCACACCGATTGAAATGAGAGCCAAGGCTCTATGGCCTCATAAGAAGAAGGGTATAATTTAGGTACAACAAAATAGCCTTGAGGGCACATATGGTTGCATGAGTCAAACAGAACGTTCTTTCTGATATCCTCGATCGACTCAAAACAGACATAGTAGTATAAATCGTCTTCTGTTTATGTGCAACAATCCTTCTTGAAATGTATTGGGAGGATACATTTCCTGATGATTCTCAGTCCTATCTGCTAAGACCTGATTCGGGTATCATATGGCTAGAGAGCAACAATCCCATCTTCCTTCTGCTAGGAATTCCATATGATTAAAAATTCCAGTGAAAGTTCTCAATGTATAATTTCTTGAAAGTGAATGAGAGTTCACTGTGGAAAGAAATGAGGGTCATTGGTGGTTATACACATAGTGTCTCTTCTCTGTTTTATATGGTGTGTCCATTGTTGTGACTTTCTTTTGATACATAATCTGGCCTCCTGAAGGTCTGATTTAAATGAAGACAGGAACACCACATGCTCTTTAAATTTTTAATAAATTTGAAGACGAGACTGGCAAAATGGGAGTACTGTGTGCGTTTTGATTGATCACATAAAATTTGGATCCTACACATATTTTGGGCTCCTAATTCTAATAATAAATAGCAAAAGAACCTGTTCTCTTGTACAGCAAAATTATCGCACGCTTGTACGTACAAAACAACCAATGCTCAACCCCTAAGATCTCTGGAGGTTCTATGCGAACTATTTCAGGGTCTGAGATTTAGCTTGAAGTTAAAAACCGTTAGTGATTTGTGCTAATCTCAAACGATTAATAAGAACACATCTTAGAGATTAATCAGTCATCTGATTGAACCATCGTGTATGCCCATGTTTGTGAAACTGGCATAAGACTTGTATTAAAATAATTGGTATTTGGTTTCTTCACGATGGAGTATTTCACCTAATCAATCTCCAGCTGCATAAATCTCAGTGGTGGATTATTGTCTAGCAGCATTTTTAGAGGACTTTCAGGATGAGTTCACTGCTGTTCACATGTTCAGTGGCTCATAGGCTAGGCTCGACATCGTCGACTGATCGATCTGCGAGAAGAGGAGACTGCCTTGTTAAAATGTTCTCGACACAATAACTCAACTGTAGCAGTCCCCCGCACTGTCATGTGGGATTTACCGACACTTTTCAATCCTAAGATCCACTTTTTCAGCTATGACTGAAGCAGCTGTTACTTCTAATGTATGGGCCAAGACCTATTTGGAGATTTTTTTTTTTGGAAAATCACATAAGCCCACCTCATGAAAAGACAAACATGAATGTTTAGTATCACCTTGTTTATTCTAGGAGATGAAGAGCTTGTTAAAAAAGAGAGTGCTTTTCTAGCCACTTAAGTCATGTGTGGTGAAGAGAACTAGAGTAACACGCATGCTCGCTCGCTTCGCTTGGTCTGGCGATGCGTGTACGCGACATATGCGTGAATGGTCGGCTTTCTTCTGTAGTTTTATTTTGTTGAAAAATTTGGTGTTTTGTTTTGAAAATCTAGTTTTTGGAAACACACTGAATAATGTGGTGCATGGAGTGGCATGAAATCTAGATAGGTTACATGTGACTTATCATAATAATAGCATTATAAGTATTACCATAGTATCATCCTTGTGTCCTCCATGGCAGCAAGTAAACATTTTATTCTCAGCCCACACCGGACAAAATCATCATCATTATTCACCGTACCCATTTCTTAAATTATTTAGTAAATCACAAACACTATACTTGTATCATTTCACCAAGTCACTTATGACAATGAGCATTACTAATCGATTAGTTTTAAACTCTACAGAGTTTGTGCACCGTACCCACATGACATGAGCTAGCAATCATGCAAACCATGCCATGCGATACCAAACCGGTATACATTTTGCTAGCCTAGGACGAAGTTACTACATTGCTCAAAGTCTAACCTCACATGAGCACGGCAAGTGTTTACCCACACTAGGAGCAACCCTAGTGTCGCTAGTCCAAGGGGCCCTTGCTGGTCCTAGCGTCGCGAAGCGAACTCTCCATTCCCTCGACGAGGCACTTAAACCGTTATATTGGATACGCTTAGATGCCTGGGGCAAAAACTGCACTAGTAACTCCTATAAACCATCATTCCAACTAGTCCATACTACTACATCCTCCCAATGCAAGGTTAGACAATAAGTAACTTCATAACTAAGGTTATCCCATAAATAACACATGTGGTTGCACGGTATATATCTTAGTTGGTGACACAAGTTCGGTTTTTAATCGACTCGGGTGAACACTCCGGCACGAGCTGGGGAGCTATGAATAAAATCAGGAGCTGGGGAGATGGGGAGCAAGGGGATGTCAGCGATGGTGATGCGACGGGAGCTGGAGACACTGGAGAATTTGTGTGCTGATGGAGCGGAACCCGGCGGTGGAGCTGATGGAGAGGACAAAGAAGCTGAGGCAGGCGTGCTTCAAGGAGAATTACAAGCGGAGGAGGATTATCTAAGAAAAAGCAAGACAGAAAGATTATGAAGCAAAGGGAGAAAAGCAAGAAAAAAGACCGTGATCCGGATCATGACATGTCGAAGAGACCAAGATCGGTGAAGAAGGCTACTACGATGGATCATGATATGTTGAAGAGACCAAGATCGGTGAAGAAGGTAGGAAGAAGGCGTCGGGGCCTCTCCACAGATCATCAGGAGCAGCTGGATGTGGATACGGATGAGACGACTAAGATAAGCTATTTCATTGATCCTAACTCATTGGAGTGTGAGATTTGCTTCATGTCTCTCGAAAGAATGGAGCCCAGCCAAGAACATAGGTAAATGCAGTTTTGTCTTGCACCATGCATATGGTTAACCATGCTCATCGCTAAACCCTATTTTATAGCAGTATCTTCTTTTGGCTGCAATACTGTCTTTGTTTATCTGTTATTGATCTAACCTTTTTTTCATGAACTAGCTGGTGGCCTTATTGCACTAGCCTTTGGCATGATAGTTACCTGCTTGAGGAGGAAGCTCTCTTCTCCAGTATCTCCTTCCCGAGCTTCCATCCCCAGCCATTCTGCTCTACTGTCATGCAAAGCAACGTTTTACAAGGTATGATTCTTTTCTTTCTACTCGGATCAATGCAAGAATGATGCTCTCATTTTTCTAATCAAAAAGGAATGGTGCTTCCTAATTTGTGTTGCTTAGACACTTGTTTCTTGCCATGCAGACGAGCTTGGTGTCATCTTTGAAGATGATGTGCTGAAGTATTGGGATGGGATGGAGCAATCGGAGAACAAGGTAGAACAAAGTGAGAAGGGATTGCCAGTGCTCTATTACAGTGATGAGAACAGAGCAGCCTCCAAGACCATGAGAGACGATGTTAGATCAAAGGAGAATGCATTGACGTTCCAGCTCGTGTCGCAGTACCTCTACATGCCAATCACGCAGGCCGCACGAGGGTTTAGGATTTAGGGTTTAGGTTAAGGGTTAATGGTAAAGGGTTTAGGGTTTAGGGTTTAAAATAGTTTTAAATACGACGAATGTTAATTATATGTTATTATTTCAATTTAAAATATTTTTCAAATAGGCCATATGTTAATTATATATTATTATTTAAATTTTAAATAGTTTGGAATATGACAAATGTTAATTATATGTTATTATTTCAATTTATAATATTTTTTAATTATATGAACATATGTTAATTATATATGAATATATGAACATATGTTAATTATATTATATATGAATATAACACAATATAATAGGGCATTGTAATAATTAGTCTCGGTTTTGAAACCAACCGGGACTAGAGGTTGTAAAATTAAAGTATGTTTGATTCTTTATTTGATGATGAACAATTGGCATCTGGGATTATTGCTTTGTGTGTTTTAATCTTTGGAGATTTATTGACAAAGTGGTTTTTGTTTTCGGACGATGAATAGTGTTCGGTCGGTTGCCACGGCCCGATCGACCGAGGCATCTTGTCGGTCGACCGGAGGTGTTTGGGCGGTCAGACCAGGCAGTTGCCTACGGTCAGATCGGCCGAGCCAGTCCGACTGGTCGCCGATTTCGTTTCGGTTTTGGTTTCGGTTTGTTTCCTTATACATACATGGAAGTTTCGTGTTCCTATGCACATGTCTGGTTGTTTATGCTAACAATGAGTCAAGTTTGGATAGCTTGTGCTCGGATATGGTATTCTTTGTTTAATTGTGTGCAGGTATTCTTTACGCCTCAGGAAAGTGTTGCCGGTGATCGAGTCAGAGTCAACTTGGAGATAAGGTGACGTCTGGAATTGGGATCATGCGGGATGCTGAAGGGTAGAAATTAGTACACATAATTGGTGAAGTTTCCATATGGCATACAATGGAGATATTGTTGCGTATGGAAAGCGGAATTTCGGTTTTAGGAAAACCGAGATTGTTACGGATGTTTTATGTAAAGTTTGTTTCTTGTACGGGAAGGTTTCCTACTGGATTAGGGCTTCTTGTATGAGTAGGATTCGTGGCTCTTGGCTGCGGATCTTGGGTATAAATAGTGCGGGAAGGCGTGAAATTTCAGTGGGTGGGAAAACATCTCTAGTCCCGGTTGGTGGCTTCAACCGGGACTAGAGATGGCCACCTACCTGGGCCACGTGGCGTCCCCGCCATCTCTAGTCCCAGTTGGTGGCTTCAACCGAGACTAAGATCATATCTTTTGTCCCGGTTGAAGCCACTAACCGGGACTATAGTATCTCTAGTCCCGGTTGATGGCTTCAACCGGGACAAGAGATGTCGTACCTATATATAGCAAGGGCCTCACGGGGATCCAAACACTTAGCCGTTTTCGCACAACTTCGCACACTGCATCGTCTTCTTCGTCGTCGCCGTCGCCGAGCACCAGGATTCCGCCGCAGCACGCCGTCTCCGCCGTCTTCGTCGCCGTCGTCGTCGCCGGAGGACCACCGTGCCGCCGTCTTCGTCGCCGTCGCCGCCGCCACCGCAGGTTAGCCGCCGCCGCCCCCTTTTTTCTCCATGATGCGCACTAGGGTTTAGGCCGCTGTCGATGCCGTTGCCATCGCCGTCATTGTCGTGGCCGCTGTCGCCGTCGCCGCTGTCGCCGTCGCCGTCGGCGCCGCCGTCGCCGTCGCCATCGCCGCCGCCCCTCCCCACTCCGCCCACTCCCCTTGCTGTCCCCTCCCTGATCCCCACGCCGGCCGGCCGTCCCCTAAACCCTTAAACCTTGCCTCCCCCTCCACGCCGTCGGTTGCATGCATCCTCGCCACCGCCGTCGCCTCCCCTCCATGCCGCCGCCGCCGCCGTCCCCGCCGTTGCCGCCGCCGTGCTATGTTTAAATTTGCAAATCATGTGAATGTGAATGAATGAGAAGAATTTGAATATGATTTCGATGTGTATGTGTAAATTTGTGAATATGATTTCGATGTGTATGTGTAAATTTGTATGGACTTTATATTTAAATGGACTGATTATTTAAATTTTAATGCATGAATATTGTGAATTGTGATTTTTGAATGTGTATTTAAATTTAAATGCATGAATAGATTTAAATTTGAAAGTGTATGTGACTTGTGAAGTTTGTATTTTTGAACGAACAAGAATGATAAAATCAACAAACGGATGTGAACGGACGGACGGACGAACGAACGAACGAGTCTTCGTTCGTTCGTTCGTTCGTGGACGAACGGACGGATGGACGGACGTACGGACGTGGACAAACGGACGGACGGACGAACGAACACTCGTTCGTTCGTTCGTTCGGTCGTTCGTTCGTTCGTTCATTCGTGGACGAACGGACGGACGGACGGACGTACGGACGTGGACGAACGGACGGACGGACGAACGAACACTCGTTCGTTCGTTCGTTCGTTCGTTCGGTCGTTCGTTCGTTCGGTCGGTCGTTCGTTCGGTCGTTACAACGTACCTAGGCATGCAATGTCCTCTCTCTCTCTCTCCTCTCCTCTCCTCCTTATCTCCATCACATTATTCTCCTCTCTTTCTCTCCTCTCCTCCAGATGATTGTACTCACGGACGTCAACGAACGTTAGAACGCATGGATGATAGTTTAGGATTTGTGTTTGGGTTAGCGTTAAGGGTCCGAACGAACGGACGTGAACGAAAGATAGTTTAGGGTTAGGGTTGGGGTTAAGGATCCGAACGAATGGAGACGTGAACGATAGATTGAACGAATGGTCGGTCGTTCGGTCGTTCGTTCGGTCGTTCGGTCGTTCGTTCGTTCGGTCGTTCGGTGTGGATGTAATCCGGAAGTGACTTCTGAAAAATATCACCATTGTGGATGTGCATAATTGGATCTAGTGTCTGTCGGATTTCATTTATTTTTTCCATCTTCTTCTTTTTGTCTATGTTTTTTTACGTAGACATACATGATATTCCTGAATAATTGATATATGTATTAACCGAATAATTTTTTTCAGAATTCTTTGATTAAGTTCTCAACCCACAACAATCAAATGGCGGATCGTGACGAGGAACAGTTTCTCCTTGATGAGATCGCACGAGGAACAGAGTTTTACAACGAGGAGGGACACGAAGATCCACATCAGTACCTCAACGAGGAGGGGAACGAGGGGGGAGACGAGCAGAGGAACGAGGAGGGGAATGAGGGCTCCGCCTCCGCCTCCGCCTCTGGACAGAAGAGGCCACGCGGCCTCAGCAAGAAAATAGAGGGTCGACATGTCATAACAGAGGTGGCACCTGACGGTCGACCAATTGCCCCAGAGGACGCCGCAAGGAAGTTTGTGGCGCACAGCGGATGGGTGGTGAGGGATCACGTGCCCGTAAGCGTTGCCAACTGGAGGCGGTCAACCAAAGGAGGAGAGGAGCAGAGCTATCTCCCAAACTTAGAGAAAGAGATGCTGTGGACGACAATGCTGCAGACGTTCACCATCTCAGACTCAGATCAAGCAAGGGTCAAGGAATGGACGTTGAAAAAAATGGCAGAGCTCTTCAGGAACTACAAGAAACAGTTACACAAGAAATATATCCTGAAGGGCCAGACACCAGACTTGGACAAGTTTCCAAAGCTCAGAGATCATTGGGATGCTTTTGTTGAGCACAAGACCGGTGAAGAAGCGCAAGCTACCATAGAAAAGAACAAGGACAATGCAGCCAAAAAGAAATACCATCACAGGCTTGGGTCAGGCGGCTATAAAAAAGCAATGGAGAAATGGGAAAAAATGGAAGCCGACCTAGAAGCACGGATATCGTTCCAGGCACAGCAAACTGGCCGGAACGATCAAAGAATTGGTTCTATGCTCACGGCGGCTCACTTAATCCCGTCGATGGCATAGTGATCTTTGGTGATGAAATTCAAGAAGCCGGACGGAGGTTAGAGGAGGCGGTGCAGGCCAGTTCCTCGGGCACGTTTAGGCCCGATAGAGAGAAGGACGAGCTAACGCTCGTCCTCCAAAATCCAGAGCAGCCGGGGCGTACGCGAGGAAAAGGCGTCGTCCCCTAGAAATACGGGTTCAAGATGACGTCGACACATACAAGAGCCGAATGAGGTCAAAGCGAGAAAATGATGCTACATTCGCTGAGATGGAAATAAAGCTCTCGCAGATCAATCAGATTGTCGACGAAAGGGTGGCCCTAAGGTTGGCTGAGGAGCGGAGTCAGTGGGTTAGCCAACAGCCAGATCCAACAACAACCGCAAAACTCCAACAGCAGCGCAGCAGCTGCGCGTCTACTGGAAATGAAGGCGAGATAGCCCCACAAGCTCAACCGGGTCTGCCATGCCCCGTGGAAGACATCACACAGCGGATCCCATGTGAGCTGCACATCCCGCTGAAAAACATAATAATAAAGGTATGTTCGTACTTTTATGTTGTACGAATATTTTCTTGAATAACTTATCAATCAACGTTCATTACTAACTAATAAGCAATCTTCTCGAACAGGTCACGTCGGGCATGGCTATTCCAGTAGCCCGAGATGGCACCTACTACTCCCAGCCCGTTCCACCTTCGTACTCGAAGGTTGAAATTGAACAGGTGGAACGCGGGTATGAAGATCTGGAGCTTGATATCCCCGGAGGAGACGGGGAGACGACGCTAGGAGAAACGGCTCATGGAATATTTCTCTGGAGGAAGATCTTCATAAAATTCCCCGGACGAACAGCGTCTCCTATCGTTCCACCGCCCTCGCCTCCACGTGGGCCGTCTCCTCCTCCTCCTTCGCCGCCTCCGCCTCCTCCACCTCCTGCGTCGCCTCCACGAGCACCGACTCCTAAACGACCGTCTCCAACTCCACCGCCTTCCAACCCTCCTTCGTCGCCACAATGAGCACTGACTCCTAAACGGTCATCATCAAAGAGGGCGCCATCAATATCAAGTGGTCGTCCAAGAAAGACTCAGAGAATTGAGAAGACGCTGCCACTCGCACCAAAGCTTTCCTATGAGAAGACCGATGACGAGCTGCGCGAGGCCTTCCAAGCTGAAGTCAGGGCCCAAGCTAAACCGCAAACTGAACCGTAGTCCAACTACGTCCGGACTATTCGAAAGGCTGCTGGCAGGGCAAAGAAAACGGGCAAAGATGTACCCCAGCTTGGCATGCAGCCACAGAAGCCTGTGGAGTTCAGCACGATTCCAAATATTAGAACTGATTTAAGACAATTCATGCAAGAAGCTGGAATTAATATGGACCAATTACACGGGCGTGCACCCCTAGCGAAGGCTTTGCTTAAATACAAGTTCAAACTTGGAAAGCCTCTCGTCAAGCCGGATCAAGTGAAATGGCTTCCAACTCAGATGTACCGCTTCCATCAGTGGTACATGCTACGATCCAGCAAGGGTGAAGACATGATAACATGCAAATAATCAATTGACTACTTCTTCGATGGAGGTGACTACCTCTATCTCCGATTCGAAGATATATTCGACCTGTACCAACTTGATGCCCTCGACGTCTCACTTCTAACCGCGCAGGTTTTGTAAGTATCGCCCTGTTATTTCGTTTCTTACTTCCTTGAATTTAGCTGACTAAAATTCTTTTTAACCGTTGTAGAGTGGCGATCCAATACTGCAACAAGCACGAATGCACCAAGCATGGACTCATGGTTCCATGCAAAATCAACGGCCCATTGGTTGATCAGTTTCCTAATGACACTGTGGACAACATATACAACGCCCTTGTGCAGCACCACTTCCGGTCCTTCATCCTTCTGCCCTACAATACTGCGTAAGTTTTTTCTTTCTTTCTGAACCAATTTCAATCCCGTGCATACATAAAGTTTCATATGTGTTATCTAAACCAATTTGCAGATTCCACTGGATTCTGTTAGTACTTGACATGGGTTAGTCGAAGATCCATGTCTTTGACTCAATGGATAAACCAGAGTCCACGTACTCCGACATATTTGAACTGTTTAACAGGTAATGTCATCTTACTTTCTATTTCATATATGCGGTTCTCGGATAATTACGTGCTAACTTTCAACTGCACGTAGGGCATGGGAACGATTTCGGGTCAATGTTCGCGAAAATTGGAAAGATAAGCTCTCTATGCGGATGAAGTTTCCAGTGAGTAACATGCCTGCTCCTAATTTGAGTTGAATCATTATTATGTCCTAAAATATGAAATGCATACTAAATATGTCGTTGTTTCTCTTTTAGTGTGCAAAACAGTCGCAGGCACCAACCTATGTGGATATTACGTCTGCAACAACATTCACCGCTTTGTGATCGAAGTCAAAACTATCGATGATCTAGATGTACGTATAACAGCAATTCATACATTACGTCTCGATTTCTTATTCACTTCATATATTTATTTCTCATTTATTCTAATTAATGACAACTTATGCGAGTAAGAGACGACCTCCCTCACGAGACTTTCATACAAGCCGCTCGGGAAGATTTGATGGGATTTATTAACGAGCAGGTCGTTGATCCTGCGGGGGAGTTCTTCATTAGTTTTAGTAGCTAAACCACTCCATCCACAGCAAAGTAGATTAGAGACAATTTTTTATAAGTTAGCTACGAAACATGTATGAATATTGTACATATTTTGGTAATATATGTATATTTCCTTTAAGTTCATTTAAATGTGTGTAAATTATATATTTATACGTATATATGCATGTTGCATATATATGTATATGTGTAATATAATATATGTGTGTAATATATATATATATATGTAGCAGTACTGCTGGAGAAAGGGCAAATTAAAAAAAATAAAAAATCGTTAGTCCCGGTTGGAGCCACCAACGGGGACTAAAGATGGCGGAGCCGGCCACGTGGCTCCGCCATCTTTGTCCCAGTTTGTGACTTCAACCGGGACTAAAGATGCATCGCTAGTCCCGGTTATTTAACCAAGACTAGAGGTCGCCTATCTCTAGTCCCGGATCCGTAGTCCCTATTTGACAACCGGGACTATTGAGGGTTACTAACCGGGACTAGTGTGGCTTTCTTTAGTAATGGGTGTTTGGAAGCCATATAGGACAATTCTACATACAATCATGCTTAGTCATGCTTTAGAATCTAAAACTTGGCAGTCATCAAGGAGATTATTGGTTTTACAATGATGAACTAGTTTGGATGGTTTGAAACAAAATATTTTTTTCATGTGGAACTTGGGTGTGCGTGGGGTCCCAGAGACCAATGTAGGGGAAGGTCCATCGTTGTACGGCCAAGTCAATTAAGGATCCATTCCATTTGCGACCGCTAACTATTTTATACATGTGTGGAATGGGACGAATATGGCTGACTAATCTTTTCTAGAGAACTCATTTGTATTGATAAAAAAAAGCACACCCCTTCCACACTACAGGACTACAGTCTGGTCGAGAGCAGTAGCAAAATCATCAAGCTGATCTTCGACAAGTGACGACCCTCTAAACATTTTTTTTTTATAAAAATTATAAACATATAAAAAATTAAACACGGAACCTCAGGTTAAAATCACATATCCCTTGTCACTGCAGTATACTGTCTATACTATCAAGTGCATCTCCTGATTGGTGATACAGTTATGAAACTAGATGAGGCACTCCTGGACGATTGGAACTCTCAGCAGCAGCCGGATTGCACCTCAGAAATGATGGGCAGACATATAACACATGCATATTCCTGACGCATCCCAATCCATCATGCATAAGTGGCTCACATTGAGGATGAATTCGAGTTCTTCGTGGTTGTGAAGTCTTGCAAAAACAATATGGACATGTTACTGACATAGATTGTTTCAACAGGGCAATATATACAGCAAATTCATGGCACGTGATAAAGACCAAACTTAACAAAAATGTCAATTAATGCATCTGAAAAAAATCAAGAAACTTTATAGTATATTTCAGAAAATAATTTCGGTATTAACAAGTAATTTACAGAATTCTAATTAATTTATTATAATGGCATTTCCCAAGCGTTGAGTTTTGTTTCTTGTGTTCCATCTCTTGAGTACTTCACAAGTGTGATTGTCTGTTGACTAAGTAATTTGGCACCTGTATTGCCCCCCCCTCCGGTGTGCTGCAGCTAATTTTGTGGTTCACAACCTGATATACATCCACAAAAGTTAGAAAAATAGATGTCACCTAAATAAAAGATATGTTTCTCTCACTCTCTGGCCTACTTGAGTGTTTTAATTTACTTTGAGTGCAATCTCTCAACCAACTATTATGTTGAATGTGGGTGCTACCACTTTGTGCATAATTTTTAATGGCTCATCTACAAGCTTAGTCTTTCCAGTTTTCATCAGTGGGTGATTTCCATCTTAAAGTATTCAAGATCCAAGATATTGTTAGCCTATTGTTGGCACCTTTTTTGGCAAAGGCACGAACATGATCGACGCACATAAACGCCTTGCGGTGATATGGAGTCGCCAACCACCTTGATCTAGCAAAGAAAGGAAGATGGTTTTATAGATTAAACCGGCTAGATAAACCGATTTAGATAAAACGATAGATAAACACCCATCTCGTGGGTGAACGGAAAGTTTTCAAGACAAACTTTTAAAGAGGTGTCGCACTCTCGCAGTGGCGGCGGACGATTTACAGCGCAAATCGACAAAGATGGACTAAACTAGGGTAAAGAAAAGTAAAAAAACGATTCAATTGGCTAAAAACTAGAAACTAGATTGATCTTGTGTTGTGTATATATTGTTGTCATCAATTGAACCGGCCTTGGCCCTTAAATAGGGGTTGGTCTTGCCCTCCCAGGCCCTCCTCCACGTCCAATTTAGGGTAGACACCTTTGGAAACCCGAGATATACCGTATGAAGCAAGGAAACCCGAGTACCAACGAATTCAACCTGGTTTCGGACTCTGCCGGTCAGACCGGCCACATGCCGCCGGTCTGACCGGCCCTTAGGCCTGGTCTGACCGGCCCTTAGGCCTGGTCTGACCGGCCCTTAGGCCTGGTCTGACCGGCCTATACATGGCGGTTAGACCGGCCTTCCCGAAGGAAAGCGGTAGACTTTTCAAACATTGGCAATTTTCCTATCTCGATTTCTAGGTGCCAATTTTGGGTGTAAACACATGCCCCCTGTCTTTTATGATGAACATCGTGAATCTAAAAGCATAGAACATGTTTATCTTAGGGCGATAATCTAATTACCGGCCGTAAGACTTCCTAAGCATCTTACCAAACACTCGGGAAGTATTTCTTTAGATATTTACCATTAATAGCTCGCTGAAACCGTTCTCCTTGAAGTGTTTTCAGAAAATATGCATTCCCTCAAACGATTCCGCCTATCCGATAAGGTTCCTCCCAACTCGGCGACCACTTACCGAATTCCTTAGATCGAGAACCCAAAGGCAAAATTGTCTTCCATACCAAATCTCCCACTTGGAATGTCTTTGCCTTCATCCTTTTGTTGTACGCTTTGGCCACGCTCTTCTTCTCTTTCTCTATTTCTTCCAAAGCCTTCAAGTGTTTGTCAACCACTTCATCAAGATTATCTCCCATCATGAAATTTTAGTCTTTAGCCGACAAATCGTCTTGCTTTATATACCGAAGAGAGCCAAGATTTACCTCAACCGGTAAAACGGCTTCTTGTCCATAGACTAGCTCAAAAGGGGTTACCTTGGTAGCACCATGCTTAGATATTCTATGTGCCCATAACGCTTCAGAAAGCACCTCATGCCACCTCTTGGGATGTTCTTCGATCTTCTTTTAACTAACTTTAGCAAAGTTTTATTACTAGACTCGGCTTGTCCATTAGCCTAAGCGTAGTAAGGAGAAGAACTCAACAATTTAATACCATAAGATTCGGCAAGATTTTTTACCTCTTTGGACATGAAAGAAGCTCCTTGATCCGTAGTCAATGTTTGAGGAATGTCGAATCTATGTATGATATGCTTCAAAATAAAGTCAATCACCTCCGCATGAGCCATATTCTTGAGCGGCACGGCTTCGGCCCACTTGGTGAAGTAATCCATTGCAACTAACATGAACCGATGCCCTTTCGATGACGAAGGATAAATTTGACAAATGAAATCCAAAGCCCAACCCCGGAATGGCCATGGTTTAATAATAGGGTTCAACACCGCAGCTGGTGCCAATTGAGCATTGCCGAACCGTTGACAGGCTTCGCATCCTCTATAATATCTGAAACAATCATCAATGTGTTCCACAAATACCCTCATGTACTTCTCCCATAGCCACTTTAGATTTATCACTATCTAGGCACTTCAATAATACCCCATCTATATTTCGGCGATACAAATCTCCATCAAGCAAAGTATATTTGAACGCTTGCCGCCGAATTTTTCGATCAACCTTAAGGCTAGGATCTTTTAAATATTGAATCGAAGGTATTCTCCAATCCTCTGCTATTTCCAGGGCACAAATGTCCGAATTCAAACTCAATTCGGCCTCTGTATCAGTGAAATCGTGCCCCCAGTCTCTTTTGTGAGCCTGGTCTGACCGGCCAAGCAACGCCGGTCAAACCACTGACAGTCTGCGGTCAGACCGACGGTAACGCGCTGGTCAGACCGACTGCCATCCATGGTCAGACCGACAGCAGTGCGCCAGTCAGACCGCCTACGGTCTGTATCCCTGCCAATTTTGCTCAAAGAACCATAATCAAGCACCGGTTTTTCTAATATGAAAATATCCCTCCTTGACACTATAACCAGATGCTTGTTGAGCCAAGTCATTCGCTCTAGAATTTTCACTCCTAGCAATATGCTTAATGGCAAAATCATCAAAATTGGCAATAATATCCAAGCATTGATCAAGATACCTGTTTAGCGACCCATCAAAGCACTTATAAACTCCGGCAACTTGTTGCACCACCAATTCTAAGTCACCAAATGCTTCTACATGTGTAGCTCCAACGATCTCCATCACTTGTAAACCGAATAACAAAGCATTGTATTCGGCTTGATTATTTGTACAATAATACTCCAAACGAATTGTTACTTCAAAACATTGACCAGTGGGCGAAATCAAAACTACACCTATACCCTTACCCTCCTTACACGAAGAGCCATCAAAATAAACCTTCCAAGGTGTAACACTAAGCAAGCAAACCTCATCTTCATAAGCAACATCTATATGATGGTCTATTGTAAAATCTACTACAATTTGGCCTTTCATAGATTTCAACGATTCATAAGCCAAATCATACTCAATCAATGTATACGCCCACTTGCCAATTCTCCTACTTAGAATTGGCCTTTGCAACATATGTTTAATGACATCGGTCTGACAAGCAACTATGCATGTACTAGACAACAAGTAGTGACGCAACTTGGTACAAGCATAGTATAAGCAAAGACAAAGCCTCTCCACGAAAACATACCTCGTTTTGGCATCTAAAAGACGACGACTCAAATATGTGATTATGTATTCTTTGCCATCTTCCTCCTGCGTCAAAATGGCTCCAATGACTTTGTCTTCAGCAGCAATATACAACCGAAACGGAATTCCGGCTTTAGACGCTCACACCACGGGTGGGGTAGATAAATATTTCTTCAATCCCTCAAACGCCTCTTGTTGAGCTGCCCCCAAGTAAAATCGGCTTCTTTTATCAAACGTAAGATAGGAACAAAAACATCGATTTTACCCGCTAGGTTAGATATAAATCTCCTCAAGTAATTTACTTTACCTAGCAATTTTTGAACTTCCCTTTTGCATGTCGGCGCTTTAAAATCTTGAATCTTCTCAACCTTCTTAGGATCAATCTCATTCCCTCTCTCATGTACCATGAATCCTAAGAACTTCCCCGCTGACACACCAAAAGCACACTTGAGTGGATTCATCTTCAAACCATACCGACACATCCTCTCAAAAGCTAATCTCAAATCAGCTATATGACCAGCCATGCCATCCAATTTGACAACAATATCGTCAATATAGATTTCTAGGATAAAACCTAGCAAATCATGGAAAATCAAGTACATTGTTCTTTGATATGTTGCGCCGGCATTTTTTTAATCCAAACGTCATAACGACCCACTCAAACAACACAACAAATCTCGGACACCTAAAAAGTCGTCTTGTACATATCATCTTCTGCCATAGATTTGATTGTAGCCGGCATTGCCATCTAAAAACTAATCACTCTATTGCCCGAAGCATCATGTATTAACATGTCGGCTATAGGCATAGGATATCTATCTTTAGGAGTGGCTTTATTTAAATCTCTAAAATCTATGCATACTCTAATCTTACCGCTCCCCTTTTTTCCACAGGAACATTGTTGGACACCCACTCCGCATACCGGCATGGCCTAATAAACCCCACCTTCAATAATCGGTCTATCTCTTCTTTGACACGATCATATATGAGAGGGTTAAAGCGACGAGGGGGTGTTTATATGGCCTAAATCCTTATTTTATCGGAAGCCGATGCTCAACAAGATCATGGCTAAGTCACGGCATCTCATGGTACTCCCATGCAAAGCAATCAACATACTCCCTAAGCAGCTCGATTACTTTAACTTTATAATAGGCTTTCATATTTTTGTTTACAAAAGTCGGACTTGGAACACTTCCATCTCCTATGTCCACTTCTTCCAATGGATCGACCGATGTAAACCCCTGACCGAGCTTTTCTACCTAATCAAAATCCTCTATGGTCTCTCCAATCGTTCTTTGTAGACCGATATTCTTGCACTGTCTTTTGTAACTACTCTAAATTGGTTGTTTTATTCATCATATAGAGTAATATCACCTAGCCATGCTAAACTAGCCGGCTTTACAGAGATAGGCACAAAACCATCCTTGGAAACACTAATAAAATCAAAGCTAGAAAGATCTAACCGCGATAAGCACTGCATATCCCCATGTTTCCACCCTACTAAAACATCGGCCATCGCAATCTCAGCCGATGTGTCCGCTCGAACAATTTCAACCTCATCACCGTCCCAATGAATTACGCCTTGATGCAAGGTAGAAGGAACACAACAGTTGGCATGAATCCAACAACGCCCCAAAATAACACTGTAGTTACCTTGCACGTCGATGATGAAGAAGGCGGTAGGCAACGTCTTGTTACCCACCGTGAGTTCCACAGCCAAGATCCCCTTAGCCTTTGTTGATTCACCATTGAAGCCATTAAGCAGCATGTTGGTCTTCTTCAACTCAGCTTCTTCACGCCCCAACTTCTTGAACAGGGAATATGGCATCAGGTTCACAGCAGCGCCTCCATCCACTAGCATCCTAGAGACCGGCTTCCCATCAATATGGCCCTTAAGATAAAGAGGCTTCATATGACAGTTGGACTCGTCGGGTTTCTCAAAAACCACATCTCTTAGACCTAATGAGAGTTGAGCCACTTCAGCCTCCTCCATGGCACAAAACTCCATGGGCAACATGCACACCATACTGATGTCCGTGCTTTCACTTGGTAATGACACTTCAGCCGATTGTTCATCTTCTTCCTTCTCTTCCTCTTCTTCCCGAACAACCACCGGCTCTTCACCCTTTGTCGATTTGGATTTCCATTCCTTCATTGGTGGTGGTCGCAACTCATCAAACCTTCTGTCTCTCCATTCTTCGGCCTTCTTTTCCCTCAACTCACTGGCCCGAAGACGTTGCAACCTCCTCCTTTGCGTAGTTGTCAAATCCAAATCCTTAGGCATCCACCTTGGCTTTGGCTCTATTCTAGACGGCATATAATGTCCTCTGTTGTTTTTCTGCGAAGAAGAAGCAAAATCGAACCACCTCGCGGGCATCGGTCGGCCACCGGCTACGGTAACCGGTCGGACTGGCCTTGTGTCTGTGGTCAGACCGATCAGAAGACATGGTCAGACCAGCTCTAGGTTGTCGGTCAGACCGACCATCAGGCCTGGTCAGACCGGAACGGCAGCAACGGTCAGACCGGCCAGAGGGCTAAATCAGACCGGCCGCAGCTCTTTGGTCAGACCGGCCAGAGAGTCTGGTCTAACTATTCTCCTGTATAGAACCCTTCCCGGCTTCGACTCGATTGCCAAAAACCATCCTAGCCTCTTCTCCAGATGGTATTAGCACATCATGAGATCCTATCTTTACAGTAATCACATCCGAAGCCCTCTCCTCAGCCTTAGCACGCTTATGTGCCCTCTTCTCTCCCCCAAACCGATTTCTTGGTGAAAACCGGCTTCCATTTGACGAGGACGCACCTCCATGAGATAAAATCCTCTCCCTTCCCCATCCCTGATGAAATTTTGTTGGAGGCATATGATTATACATTGGTGGTGGTGCCCACAAGGCATGAAGTAAGGAAAAGGATAACCTGACGGTGGCATCGGGCAAGGTCCCCATGGCATGACTTGAGGACAATGCAGGAACGGCAGCTCCAATGCCCTTGACGAATGACCAAATTGCTCCCTAGGAGGCGATCTTGGCCTCTTGCCCTTGTTACGCTCTTTCTCCATGCTCCTCTTCTCATACTTGTCCAAGAGCATATCGAAAGTCACCTTTGGCTTCCGGGGTTTTCTTGATGTTGAAGCTTTACCCTCATTTTCTTTCCAAACACCAACCTCCGAGTTCTTTGCTACAAGCATTTTGGGCCTAGACTCTCCAATGACAACTTCCTTCCCCTTAGTAGATTCGGCTTGCTCCGGCCGAATCAACACCTTCTTGCCGTCGAGATCAATGACATTGACAGGCAAAGGGTCACTGTCAAGCTTTATCTTGGAGTCCTCAGTGAACTTCAACCATCCTTCTTCTATGGCCGATTGAACCTGTCGACAAAAAATATTACACTCATTAGTAGAATGAGAATAAGAGTCATGCCACTTACAGTAAGAGCGACGCTTCAATTCTTCTGCTGAAGGTTTGACATGGCCTTTAGGCAATCTAATCTGCTTCTCTTGCAAGAGATAATCAAAAATTTATCACACTTGGCCACATCAAAACTATATTTAATCTCACTTTGCTGATCCTTGCGAGGAGTCGGCATCAAGCTAGAACAAACAAAAGGCTTGTTCTTGTTAGACCAAGACCACTCAGCAACATACATGACGTGATCGCCCTCATCAACATCAGAATCGCCATCAGGGCAATCAACCATGCTAACGTGAGGTTTCTTATCACTGGGCCTAACAAATCTTTTGCTATCTCTGACCTGGCTTTCCTAAGCGAGAGCCTTTTGCATAACCTGACTAACATCTAGAAATTGTTGGCCATCTAATCTTTCCTTAATGGGGGCAAGTAGGCCACTAAAAGCAAGATCAGCTAAATCTCTCTCAGTTATATTTAAACTAAAACACCAGTTTCTAGCATCTCTAAATCTCTTAATGTAAGCAGTGACAGATTCATTATATTTTTGTCTAACCGATGTTAAATCACATAATCTTAACTCAGTTTCACCAGTATAAAAATAATCATGGAATTTTTGTTCTAATTGAGCCCAAGTATGAATAGAATTAGCTGGTAATGAAGTAATCCATGTAAAAGCAGTACCGGACAATGATAAAGAAAATAAGCGCAATTTAAAAGTGTCAGAAGTACTAGCCTCTCCGCATTGCGCTAAGAATTGGCCTATGTGCTCCCATGTAGTCCTATTATCCTCACCACTGAACTTGGTGAATTCAGGGACCCTATAACCGCGAGGATATGGGATGTTATCGAAATAGTCAGGATACGCCTTTTGGTAAACCTTAGCGCGATTCCTGGGCTCAATTCCGAAAAAATCTCTAGTAATATTCCTAATTTGCTCCTCCATATTTCAGCCCTTGGCGGATTAGGTAAAATCGGCGGCCCAAAAAGCGGTTGTTGCGGCACAATATTGCCATATTGCCCATACCCAAAGTCGTGCGGGTATCCTCTATTATGATCATTGTACTGATTGGGAACGTGTGGAGGAACTTGCACATGAACAGTAGCTACAGGAGGGTCGTGCACAGGAACATGGTATAAAACTGAGTTACGAGTGATCGGATCTATTTCCTGTACCGGCACCAGAGCGCCGGTCTGATCGGCCCTAAGCCCGATCTCGACCGGCAAGATATGGTGTGGTCTCGACCGGCCATGTAGCCGCCGGTCGACCGGTGAAGGCGCGGACCGGCCCGTAGGTCGGTCCGACCGAGGTGGGAAAAGTCGACCGACCCATGGACCGGTCTAACCGATGTAGGATTCGTCGGTCAGATCGGCCATAGGGTCATTCGGACCGACAGAAAGCGCAGATCTCACCCCCTCGTGTTTCTGCGTGATTGCCACGTCGGTTTTGCTAAATATGTGATGTACAGGGGCTTGACTAGTGCTTGCAATAGAGGTAAACGACAAATCAGCCTTGGGAGGATCGGATTTGCACCCATATGAGCATTAAACATCCTATCAAAGCAAGTCTCCATAGCAAATTCGATCCTATTATTGACGGCGGCGGTGACGGACTCATCCACCGTACTTGCTATGAGCCTTTGAATAGGAAGAGCTAGGTCATCAGTACTTACCTCATCACGGATGAACTTGAGCGGGCTCTAGGGCTTGAGGACGATGCCTTGATGGGTCTTGGTACATGACTGGCCCAAGACCTCTTGCATGATCGCTTTGATCTGCTCTTCCAGTATCTTGCGTGCCTCTCCATCTAGATCATCCAGCGAGATGTGGACGACGTTAGATGGGTTCACCTCTTGCGCAACTTGCTTCGTCATGGCGGCGTCGAAATTGAGATGGCGTTGAGCGGACTTTCCCAGTGGGGTCGCCAAAAATCATGTTGGCACCTTTTTTGGCAAAGGCACGAACACGATCGACGCACCTAAACACCTTGCGGTGATATGGAGTCGCCAACCACCTTGATCTAGCAAATAACTAAAGCAAGATGGGTTTTATAGATTAAACCGGCTAGCAAAGCTGATTAGATAAAATGATAGATAAACACCCGTCTCGTGGACGAACGAAAAGTTCTCAAGACGAACTTACAAAGAGGTGTCACACTCTCGCAGCAGCGGCGGACGATTTACAGCGCAAATCGACAAAGATGGACTAAACTAGGGTAAAGAAAAGTAAAAGAATGATTCAATTGGCTAAAAACTAGAAACTAGATTGATCTTGTGTTGTGTATACGTTGTTGTCGTCAATTGAACCGGCCTTGGCCCTTAAATAGGGGTTGGTCTTGCCCTCCACAAGCCCTCCTCCACGTCCAATTCAGGGTAGACACCTTTGGAAACCCGCGATATACCGTATGGAGAAAGAAAACCCGAGTACCGACGAATTCGGCCTGGTTTCGGACTCTGCCGGTCAGACTGGCCACATGCCGCCGGTCTGACCGGCCCTAAGGCCCGATCTGACCGGCCTATACATGGCGGTTAGACCGGCCTTCCTGAAGGAAACCGGCAGACTTTCCAAACATTGGAAATTTTCCTATCTCGATTCCTAGGTGCCAATTTTGGGTGTAAACACATATAACTATTACAAGACAAACAATAATAAGAAGATTACTACAATCTCGATAGAACATAATTAATAGCCTAGGGTTAGAGATGGTTTCTTGAGGCCAACGAAAATTTCTTTCTAATATTCTCGATTCATCCCTAACGGATGGTTATGGATCATCTCCTACCTATAGACAACAACCATACTGGAAATGACAATTCGGTGAGGGTGTATTTCCCGGTGATTCTCAGGCCTAATTGCTCAGACCCAATTTGGGTATCAAACGTCTAGAGCAGCACTGCTATCTCTCTGCTGGAAGATGCATATGCTTGCCATTTCCTTTGAAAACTCTCACTGTGTGGCCATTGGTACATATATAATGGCTCTTCTCTATCTATGTGCACTAGCACAAATCCTCACATTTATAATGTCGCACTCCTACAGTCCTACCTCGAGAACTCCTTCTCCACATCACCGGGATGGTGGATCTGCCAATGGCAGACCAGCCTCGGGACTGCCATATCCGGCGATGGCGGGTGGCAGTGGCGTGCCTGGGCGGACGGAGGGCTCAGTGACAACGACGTCGACCACACCGCCACCAGGAACCAGCGGTGGTGAGCCTCCTCCCTCGAGCTCATGGTGCATCCCCCTCTACCCGACCACTATGTCGACTCGGACGTGGTGGCTTGGACGATGGTAGGGTGACGGCTCATCAGCTCATAGTGGTCCGGCAGTGAGGAGATGGTGGTCGGGCTGAAATGTTTGTGATTTTTTCAAGTGATTTTTGAGTTAGTAGGCAAGTCCATGTTCATCATTGTCTGTGTTCGTCTTGTTTATGTTGTATTGATGCTCAGTGATGAGTTCATGCTCTGCGATCTGGATCTGAATATTATTGAGAGTGGATCTGAATTTTTCTAAAACAATTGAGCCAACATCTGTAACGGCTTGAGACTAGTCGCTATTACATACTAGGGTGGGACACCCTGGGATGTTTCTTACCTGTAATGGTTGATAATCTTGAGCTATAGCTGGCTAGATGGGCAAGGCCTTCCCATGCTAGTTCGGGTACGCACAAACTGTAGCATGGCCCGGCACGGCACGGCACGGGAAGGGGTGGGCCGTGTCGACACGGCCCGGTCGAGCGTGTCATGCCTGGGCCGCTGCCCAAGCCCGTGGGCCGACACGGCACGGCACGGCCCATAGGCCGGCATGGCGGGGGCAAGGCCGGCGATGAGCCGCCCCCCATCCTACTCCCTGGGACCGGCCGGCGACGAGCAGCTCCCACCACGTCAAGACCGACGATGACGGCGGAAGCGGAGGCGAAGGCAGGAAGCGGCGCGATCGGGGGCGCGGTCAGCGCGGGCGACGCGATAGGGCGACGCGACGAGAGGAGGAGGAGAGAGGTGGCGTCTGCAGGAGGGCGAGTCTCGGTGAGATGTGGATGTGGATCAACGGGCGGACCTCGGCCCATGGGCCATTGATGGGCCCATGCCGGCACGACACGTGCTTGGGCCAGGGGGCCGGCATGTGGGCCGGCACAGCACATGGGCTTCCTACAGGAGTTGTGCCTAATGGGCCATGCCGTAGCAGGCCGTGCCGTGCCGGGCGGCCCGTTTGGCCTGCTATATCTTGAGCCGTTATAAATGAGTAGGGGTGGGCACTTTCATATCGAAAACCGAAAAAATGAACCGCACCGAGTCGAACCGAAGTTTATGGTTTTTCGGTTTTCGGTTTCGGGTTCGGTTTACAATGTTGTAGAAACCGCATAGTTCGGTGCGGGTTTGGTTTTATATGTCGAAAATCGAACTACCGAAAAAACTAAACCAACTTACTTCGGAAAAAATCGTTGTCTCTTCTTCTCTCTTCTTCTCTGCGCAGGGCATGCCTTCTCTCTTCTTCTCGCGCAGGCCATGGCATGTCGTCGGGGCTGGGGGAGCGGATGGGATAGGGGCGGCGGCGGCGGGCGCGGAGGGGGCTGATGGTGGCGGCAGGCACGGAAGGGGCCAGTGGCGACGACGCGGAGGGCCGACGGCGGCGGCGGGCGTGGAAGGGGCCGGCGGCGGTGGCGGGCGCGGCGGGGGCCGACGCTGACGACGGGCGCGGAGGGGGCCGACGGCGATGGCGGGCGCAGTGGGGGCCGATGGCGGTGCTCTGTGGAGGCTGCCGTCGGCGGCTCCTATGCTTGCTTTGGTTTTTTGGTAAAAACCAAAAACTGAACCCAAATTAGGCGGTTTTTAGTATTTACGCGAACCGATCGGTTTTTTACTTCATGCCAAATCAAACTTTGCGAAAAAACCGAACCGAAATTTCGGTTTAAACGGATTGCCCACCCCTATAAATGAGTGATAATTGGCTACATTGTAATTCTTTCTTTGTAACGACTAGATAAGCCGTTACAAATAACAAACTTGAGCTGTTACAAATTGCCTGGTCTATGCTAGTGGTTGTGTCCGTTGTTGTGACTTTCATATTAATCTGGCTCCAAATAGTACTGTTTTAAATAAAGACAGGACAGCACGTGCTCTTTGATTTCTGATGAATTTGATTGATCACAGCTATCAACGAGCTATACGTATCTGTAATATATGGGAGACATTGATATCAGGGCATATGCGGGATTGCGATAAAAGATACATGAGACAAATGTTTTTATATAAGTTCAGGCCTCATGTTGAAGGGTAATAGCTCTACTCCTATTGATCAAAACTGGTATTACCATATATAATTAATCTCTCACAAATACAATAGGGAAGAGAGGCTAATCTAGTCTCTGTTAGTTTAGAAGCATAAAGCATGAGCAGGTGGTTCACGGCTAGATATTGTCGGCTTTTTCGAATAGAAACTCGGTAAGATTGGATGTATCTTTTATGACCCTGTATCGGGCTTGTGTTGGTATGTCTTGACATTGTTCCCTCTTTTCCTCGGGATCTTGTATTTATATCCTTGGATGCTCTTTGTTCAAGTAGAAATAGAGAAACAAATATGATACGATTCGAGTAAACCTACTTTATTTCTCTTTTTTTATTAGGACTCTTTTTTTATCTACTCATGACTTTGGTCATACTTTCGAGTTTAATTTTGTATAAGACTTGCGTATTATGATGGACTCTACAGCGTATATAAGTATTCAGTATTCCATATTTATAGCACTGACAGCATCAAACATGGATCCTACACTGCCGAAATTGGAGTATTCTGTGTGTTTTGATTGATCACATCAAATTTGGACCCTACACATATGATACATGATTTATTTTTTGGGCTCCAAATTCTGGTAATAAATAGCAGAAGTATCTGGTCTCTTGCTAATAAACATAGAAATCAAGGTTGAACCTTCACGTTTTCTACTAGAGAATTCCTTGTCGGTCCACAGAAATTATGATCCATCTGAAATATGCACTGTTCAAACGAATTTCATATTGTTCACTTCATACATTCCTTAGGAAGTTCTGATAATATATAGCAGAATTATTGCACACTTCTTACAAAAGAGCCACTTACGAAGTTCTGATAATATATAGCAGAATTATTGCACGCTTCTTACAAAAGAGCCAATGCTCAACCCTTAATCTCTGAAGGTTCACAACAATTTCAGAGTCTGAGATTTAGCTCGAAGTCATAAACAGCTAGTGATAACGGTTAGAGTTTTTATTCAATATGTGTATAAAGTCGATTATAATTTAGGGTTTAAAATTAGGATAGCAGTAGAGTGAGACTCTGAACTAGGCTCTCTCTTAAATAGAGAGGCACATCTATTCTAACCGCATGACGACTTAGCATATACGAGAGAGGACGACTGTCAGCGGTGTCCAATCGAGGGTTGTTGTAACTCTGATATGCTGTAATTATACTGAATCAGATAAGAGCGCTTTTAATTAGTATCCCGAAGATGTAGGTTTCGACTAAATTCTGTTAATAAATATCGTGCCTCGGTTCTTCTATAGTATTCTTTCGTGTTTGGTCTCTGATGAAGTTTTTGGGACTAGTTTTATAACAATAATTGCTAAATTGATATGATTAACAAGAACATATGTTAGAGATTATCCGGTTATATGATCGAATTACCATGGTGTATGTCCATGTTTATGAAACTAGCATTAAGGTTTGCATTAAAAACATTGCCGAATAGACACCAGTAATTGGTTTCTTCACGATGGCGTATTTCACATGTTCAGTATCCAGTTGCATGAAACCTATGTGGATAATTATCTTTCAGCATTTTCTACTTGTTTCAGCAGCACTTCACCATTCAGTGGTTCGCAGGCTTCGTTCGACACCTTTGACAGATCTGCCTAAAGAGGAGAGATTGCCTGGTTGAATTGTTAGCTACACAAAAACTCAATTGTAGAAGCCACCTTTACTCTTGCGAGGGCTAATTTCCTGATGCTTCTTTAGTATACAATATTTGGTAGCTATACGGCTGGATTAGGGAAGCAGCAATGTTGCTATGCTGGTTGGAGATTCTGGATTGCTTGCACTTCAGATGAGAGTTCACAAACAAAAATGTTGCTGAAGACAGAGTAAGCATGAGTCCCTACTTCCACGGTGTGCTTTTAAATATTGTGATTTCATTGAACACAAGTTTTGCTATAAAATGTTGTACTACCAATCCCTCAGAGGCTATAACCAGGAAAAAGAAGGAAAAAGAAAAGAAACAAACGACACCATGTGCCAGCTACAGCCTCACACCCGACCGAGGAAGGTAGCTGGCTAGGAGAGCAAGGGCCACAAAAGCACTACCCATCACCCACCCCCTGGATAGCTTCTGATACAAAACAAGGCTCCCAGTCATCATCGTAGCCGTAGAGAAAGAGGGCGAGATAGAAGAAATATTCGCTCATCCAACGCACATGTTCACTGCCATGTAACTTCCAAGAGTGTTGTCCTAGATGAACAAATACCCTGAGGAAGGAACGGCAGAGCTGGGCATCCAAAGATGAAACCACCTGTGAGGCCCCGACACTGAAAGCAATGTCGTCGCCCGCAAGATAACTTGGGCAAGGTTTTCACTCAAAGTGCTCTACTAGGAAGGAAGAGAGACACCTCAACCACGCCCCCAAGAAGGATTGTGGTGCCCAAGATGTCATGATTGCCGCTCAGAGAAATCGAGCTAGGCTTTCGCGTGGAGTCTTCTCCGCCTATTGTCGTAGCTACCTTGCACCAAGTTAGCCACCACCCTCCGACACCGCCAGCACATTGTCACCATATCAACACCCCTCTATAGGCCCTTAGCAACCTCCTCACGGGCCACCTTCATATCAGGTGCCACCCCTCAAGCACACTGCTAGCACACCACCGTCTCCACCATGACCGCCTAAGCCGCCTGGTCGCCAACCTTGTCCTCGCTTGCCCACTAAGCACACCATCACCAGCCTTCCTCGTTCTAGACTTTCACCCCACACTGGATCTAGTCGATGGAGAGGGTGGGTCTAGGTGAGAAGTCGTCGCCTTTGCATGCTGGCCGCACACCACCGTCTCCGTCGGCCAACCCTCGCTGGCCTCTCCCACTCAAGCATGCAGCCACCATAGTCCACACATCTGATCACCCGTGCCACCCTGAAAGAGCATCTAGCCTCCTAAGTGGGTTTTGGTGGTTAATAACGATTTGGTTAAGGGACTAATGTATTTAATTGAGATGTGTACAGGAAAATTAGTCCCTAGATGCTTAGTTGTGCAGGTTTTGAGAAAGGGAACCCTCAACATCAATTGCAAAAAGGAGAAAAGATTTGACGATGGTTTATAGTTCTATTTTTCTTGAATCTTGAGTTTTAGAAAAAATCATACTATTAAGAGGGGTGAAACTCATACCATGAGATTATCTAAGTGCTCTTTGTCAGAATATCCTTGAGTGAGATTTTCTGGAGTGTTTTTTTTAAAAAACACTCCTTCCACGATAGAGCAAGCCGATCAAAAGTTTCGGGGTTCCAAGCCAGAACATCTGGTCTTCATCACCTCGTAGCCAAAACCTGTGTACCAAGTGCTGGCCGGAACTTCCGGTAATACCAGACCGGAACTAGATTTACATGAGTAAGAGTTAAGGATATTTGAGATGTTGTAGATCTTTAGCCATTTTTGTCAAGTCTCCTTAATGTGTAACACATCTGGTCGCCGCCTTCGAGTGGTTTGACGGGCACATCTAAGGCTGAAGTTGACTGGCAGGCTAAAGGCCTAGCAACGTCTCAAATATTCTTCTCCCGAGGCTCTGGACGTTCCATTATGTTTGCTAAAAGAATTGGAGCGTTCCACTTCATCTTGCAAATATAAGGGAGGACCGGGTGACTCCCGACACCGATCATACAGTCTCTGATGATTTCGACGAGGAGGTCTTTGAGGACCCGTTCGCAGCTTTTGAGGCCGCTCGTGATGTTGCTGCTGGTGAGGGCACCTCGGCCTCCGTCCCTCACGCCTTCGCGGAGGTGTCCTCGCACTCTGAGGAGGAGGACGAGGAGGAGGACACTCCTGCTATGGCTTCTCCAGCTGCTGCTGCTCCTGGTAGCCACACCGACGTCGTCGAGGACTCCTCAGCTGGTGGTGACGATGGTGTTCACAGTGGCGATACTGAGATCGTCGCCAACTCCGACGACTCCGAGTGATTTTCCTCCTCTCTTACTCCTTTTTGGTGTCTTGATGCCAAAGGGTAGTAGATTGAGTGTAGTCCAGCGTTCTTTGCATCCTTTCAGCTTGCTTTTGCTTCCTGTCAGCTGACCGGAAGTTTCGGACCTATTCATTGGAACTTCCGGCCGTGTAGTTATCCTCTAGGATATTTACTCCTTTTGCTATATTTTGGACATGTGAACCTTATGTGTGTTGGGGATGTAATGACTGATAGATGTTATCATATTAATCAGGTTTTTATGCATGTTCTGTTGTGTGTTTGTGAGTGGTGAAATGTTATGTTCAATTTTCTTGTGTGCTTGCCATGTCATATGCTTTTAAATTGTGTCATTTTACCCTTGTTGCATCCCACGGAGTGAGATGAGTTAGTAAGTTTTTCCCTAAACTCATCTTTTAATATATGCATTTGAGATTCAATCTTATTTCATTCTATGCATACATTTAGGGGGAGCTCTAACTAAACATTTTCACTCAAATATTCTATTATTTCCAATCTTTTGTAAGCTTTAACCATGTTGTCATCAACCACAAAAAGGGGAGATTGAAAGAGCATCTAGCCCCCTAAGTGGGTTTTGGTGGTTAATAACGATTTGGTTAAGGGACTAATACGTTTAATTGAGATGTGTGCAGGAAAATTAGTCCCTAGATGCTTAGTTGTGCAGATTTTGAGAAAGGAGAACCCTCAACATCAATTGCAAAAAGGAGAAAAGATTCGACGACGGTTTATAGTTCTATTTTTCTTGAATCTTGAGTTTTAGGAAAAACCGTACTATTAAGAGGGGTGAAACTCATACCATGAGATTATCTAAGTGCTCTTTGTCAGAATATCCTTGAGTGAGATTTTTTGGAGTGTTTTTTAAAAAATAACACTCCTTCCATGGTAGAGCAAGCCGATCGGAAGTTCCGGGGTTCCAAGCCGGAACTTCTGGTCTTCATCACCTCGCAGCCAAAACCTGTGTACCAAGTGTTGGCCGGAACATCCGGTAATCCTAGACCGAAACTTCTAAACAGTATTCTAGCTAAGTATGTGAGTAACAGCTAGGTGACGCAATCATGTACCTATATATATCCCACTGTGGGAGGTGTCACCCCAGGGTGCCTCAAAAACCCGGATTGAACCCCAACAAAAGTCAAACCGAGTGTCCTTGTATGTGACCGAGAGCCCGACCCCCCCGGGAGTCAGGCATTCCAGCCTTCCCCCGAGTCCGACCTCGGCCCCTTCTCTCGACCCCGACTCGTTGCCCGACCTCGAGCATCCTTGGGAAGAAACTTGGTAGGCACAGAGGAAGAGGGAGGAGACCAACCCGGCAGTATCTGACACCACCTGGCGGCACAGAAGCAGGGTGCCAGGGGGTGACAGGAGTACAAGATACCCATGGTGTACAGGACCTAGCAGACCAACATGTACTTTATCATATATTCTTTGTACCCCACTATTTGTCTCTCTTAGTCTTAGCTTTCTTGGCCCCCAAGTTCATCTGTTCCTGTCTCTCTTGAGATATAAAAGGGAGGGCAGGGAGGTCGAGAGAGGGGAGATCCAACTTCCAAACTCTAGCACACTCCTTTGTAACTCTTGTTCGTCATCCACCCCAAGGAAGAAGACCGCACACTGGACGTATGCCTATTATCCTTCGGGAGGGCTGAACCAGTATAACTCTCTATGTCTTGTTTCTTGGCTCATCGTTAGATTCGAGTTGACCTTCGGATCTGTCGAAGGGCAGCTTCTCCACCACCCTCTCTCTTTCACCTCCTCGGGGATCCCCCTTGGAGGACAGCCGACCCATTTCGTCGACAGTTGGCGCGCCAGGTAGGGGAACGATGTTCTTCGTCTAGATCGGTCCGATGGAGATCTGTCTTTTTTCATCGAAGTCTTCGAACAGATACGTTTTCTTTCCCTTCTCTTTCAATTTCCAAAAAGCATATTCCTTGCATGTTCTTGCATTCTCTATCTTAGTTCCACTCAGCCGTCGAGCTGGCAACACGCCCTCAATAGCTCCGACGCATTGCTTATGGCCATCCCTGAGTTACGCGGCCCTGACTGCCCTGATCGGGGTTCTCCGGTAGGTTGCTTGTCGAGCTTGCCTTTGCCACTCGGGGGCTTAGCGATGCTTCCCGATTGGCAAGTAACGACCAAACAATTCGATAACTTCTGCGCAAGTGCTCATGACCAGCTCTGAGTTTTGCGGCCCTGACCCATGTGCTCCGGGCTCTCAGGATAGAATGATATCGTTTGAGTCAGTGACTACTTGCCAATACGACTTCTTTCCCGAGTATCAGAAAAATATGACTTTGCCCAACGCGTTTGCTTCAATCCCATCCCCCTCCGGTCAGAGTTGGATTTTCACTCCCAGAGTTGAACTTGGGTTGAAGTTGAAACGCGAGAATGGCTTGACGTATGATCAAACTACTCGGGAAATTTGGTCTTCTGAGACCCTTCACTTCGCCTAGCTCGTAAAATGAACGACAGTTACACTAAAGGCCGATTCAGCTATTCCAGGCAAAAATCATTTTCAAAGGCCTAAACATCGAGAATGATACAAGTAGGAGAAGTTGAACCTATGCATGCCCCGGTCGAACACCCTTCAGCGCGGCAATGCAAAAGGATAGGGCGTGAGACCCTGGCATTAACATAAAAAAATATTCAGTCTTTCCTACTCAGGGCTATTACAGCAAAGAGTGATCAAAATTCTATGAGGTCAACAACCCGGTTGGCAGTCTCGTCGAATTTGACAACGATGACCTTGGGCTCGCTGGCTTCGAGGCCTTCCGGCCACCCCAGGCCGATGTCAGCAACCGGCACCTCCGGGAACCGACAACTAAGGATGTCGAGGGCCACTCCCATCGCAGCCTTCGCTGCGTCCTTTACAAAGATGTCGAGGCGACGAGGACCATCTCGCAGGCAGTTGAGGAACTCATCGCGGGTTTCCTGGGCAGGAGGAAGGTCGTTGTCGGCCCGGTTCATAATGGCCAGAGCGCCATCTTGAACCTCACCCAGCTGAGCTTCAGCCACTTCTAGGAGCCCCTTGATGTGACCAATCTGCTGCCGAGAAACCTCCATGTGCTCTATGTGGAGACGAGGCCGAGAGGTGAAAATCGAGGTGGGAAAGGAAAACCATGAGTTGGGGATGAAAGCAGGAATTGATGCTTACCTTCCGCGGAAGACTGGGCGTCCTTCAGCTCTTTGGCCTGCTTGCCCATTGCACTCTCCGTGGCGGAAAGCTCTTCCTCCACCTTGGCAAACAACGCCTCCACCTTAGCCTTGGCAGCCTTCGCCTCAGCTTTGGCCGACTCGGCCGAGGCTTTGGCCTGCTCGGCCAGGGCCCGAGCCGATTCAGCCTCAGCCTTTGCCATCTTGGCCTCAGCCTTAGCAGACTCAGCCTCGGCCCTGGCCTTCTCAGCCTCAGCCTTGGCTAGAGCCAACCCCTCCATCTCGGTCCAAACCTCCTCGAGCTGCGCCTCCAAGGTGCCTTGGGTGTCCTCGGTCGTCTTCCGGGCGTCCTCAAAAGCTTGAGGGCCTCCTGAGCATTGTTCCGCTCGGCTCGGAGGACCTCAGCCAACTCGAGGGCATCCCGAGCCCCTGCGAAGAATTTTCTTAACCGTTTCAGGGTGGGAGGAGGAAGAAGAAGGGTAAAGGTAAGCGAACTTACAGCGGCAAGCCTCCGCAAGCCTCTCCTCCTGCGCCAGCTCGGCCTCCGATGACCCGGACGGATGAGTGCACCTCTGAAACGACAGGAAGTCAGATGAGAGCCATGCAAAGAAGGCAAAAGATCTGATCCTTACCATGAACAGGCCCCGGATGCCGGTGAAATGGTGGTCGAGCTCCGACAAGTCATCGGCTTGGGACCCAGAGCCTTCCCCGACCTCCAGCTCACCCCCGGTGGCCCCGGCGTCGATGACCTCGATGGTGCTGGTCCTCTCAACCCTAGTGTCATGGAGCTCCTCAACGTCAGTCGTGGGTGGAGCGGCAGGACCCTCGATGGGCAGCTCAGTGACAATCTCATCGTTGACAATGTTGCCGAACCGGCCCCAACTAATGCCGGAGGAGTTCTCACCGCCCCCAGCTAATAGGCTAAAGCCTCGCGGACGACTTGGCGGCCGGCGCGGCTACTCCGACGGCAGCCTCCTCCACCCAGCTGTCAGCCTCGACGGGCGCCCCAGCCGCCCGCGCAGCCTCAGGGGCAATCTTGGTTTCCAATGCAGCCACATTCTCGGCTGCCTCCTCCTCAAACCCACCGGCGGTCTCTACCGGTGGGTGCTCCTCCTCCAGGTCGGTCGCCACCACCGCCACCCCCGAGCCCATGGCAGGCAGGGAAGGACCGGTTGCCCTTGTGACGACTGGCTCAACGACCCTGGTCGCCCCCAGAGCTGTCGCAGTGTTGGGCCCGACATCTCCAGCGGGCCTGGTCGAGAAGGAAACTCTCTACAAAAACAGGAAGGGGAGCAATTTCACTCGGGTTCAAGGATTACACTTACGCCTTGATCTTGAAGCTGATCCGTTTCGTCGTCTTCTTTGGCGGCAGCGTGGGCTTCACCCTTGACACGTCCGAGTCGGACGAGTTGTTGTACACCTCCTCAGAGGAGGACTCGAGCACCAGCTTATGCTTGGTGCCTCCTGGCGCCACGGCGCCGGATTCCTCCTGCCGATCTTGGAGCCTAAGCTCCTTTCCCCTCCCCCTCCCCTCCGGCCTTACGGAAGGCCTCCGGACACTCGGCATGTCAACCGAGTGGGCTCTGTGGATCAGGGCCAGGGACACATATGCCTCCCGACCCTATCAGTACTGACCCCTGGCAGGTGAGACATCGGGTAAAATAAAAACTTTCAAAAACAAAGAGAGGGTTCGATCTTACCGTCAGAGGAGGTTGTCCGTCGAGAAAGGCTTCGGGCCCCCTTCACCAGACCCTATCGTGCCATGGAAGAAGCCCGACAAGCGGTGGCGCACGCGCTCCTTAGGCACCGTCGTGCTGCCCGAGCACTGGTACACTGTGCGCTCCCTACGCATCCAGGGCTGGACGTCGCGGAGGGCAAAGTCGCGCACCACGTGGATGCCGCTCAAACCTCGCCTCCTCAGGTCCTTGATCAGCTCGACGAGCTCGTCGACCTGATCCTAGTCGTAGGGGCGACAAGTGCCCACCCAGTTGAGGTTGGGCATTGGCTCCTTGTGGATGTCCTCACTGAGGGTCGGCTCGTGGTTCGCAATGTTGAAGCACTCCGCGTGCCACCCCTTGTTGCTTTTCCCCATCCCTCTACGGAGCTGGATTTTGGCTCCACCGATGACACCGTCGCTCCCGGACCGTCGCAGGCAGAAGTAGTGGTGGAAGAGGTCGAAGTGTGGGTCTACCCCGAGGTAGGCCTTGCAGAGATGAATGAAGACGGAGATTTGGAGGATGAGATTGGGGTTGAGGTTGCAGAGCTCTATCCCGTAGTGCTCTAGCAGACCTCGAAAAAAGGGATGGGTCGGCACCCCGAAGCCACGCAGAAGGAAGGCAGAGAAAACAACCAACTCACCGGTGTTCGGGGTTGGGAACGCCTCTCCTTGTGTGGCATGCCATGAAGAGATGTCATGGCAGGGGAGAACGCCGAGCCATACCAGTTCCTCGATCATCTCCTTCCCCGCGTGGGAGGGAACGAAGGGCGAGCTCGTCTCGGTCTCGTCTCCGCTCATCGTCGGGACCTTTCTCGTCTTCTTTGTCAACTTCTTCGGTGCCATCGCCTTCATCCAAAACAGCCGCCGTCCCTTGCGAAAGCAAACTACGCAGTGGCAGTGAGGATGGTGACGTTGTGGATTGAAGCGAGGTGGGGCCAAAGGAAGGTTGTGGGTGCTTGACAGGTTTAGGGTTCCTAGGCGATTGGGAAGCGTAAGGAAGAGAAGTCAGGCAGTAGCAGAGTTTATAAGGGAGCATGATGAAAAAGCAAACAACGCCAATCTCGGAGACGCGCAACACCGTTAACGGTGTGCGCGGAACATCCGAGGTGCTCTCAATCCATCATCTCCCCGACGTCCACGTCGCCCAAGCATTAAATCTGGACCATTCGGCTTTCAAGGAGAGTAACGGCGTCTTTTGCGACTCCTAAAGAAATTGCCGGTGACGTTTCCTCTTCTCACCCCAACCGTCAGCCGTATCTGACACAACGGGAAAAGTGGGAAGTGGGAACAGGTCTGGTTGTTGTATCGCTCCAATTTTCGCGGTTTCTTGACGAGACGTAGCAGGACTCCGGTTCACGTTATCAAGTGGGACCCTGCTTGTGGAGAATACCTCGCGACTAAGTAACCAACTAGCGACAAGGTTCAGGTAACTTCTCCTCTGACTTTGCTAAACCGTCGCCGACCTCCGGGTCGGGACCCCGACTCCTCAGGAGAAGGGCTTCCCAGCTAGCGCTCAATCGAAGCCGAGACCACGGATGGCCTTTAGGTGGTGGTCTCGACTCTGTCCCCATTACTCAGGTGTAATGGATTCCTTTGACACGGAGTGGACTTCCGAGCTAGTCCTCAGTCGAGGTTGGGACTACCATGTGCCCTCGGGCAGTAGTCTCGACCATGACCTTGATTTCCATCCCTCTAGGGCGGTGGTCGTGATGACTTAAGTGTGGGCTTCCGAGCTAGTCCACAGATGAGGTTAGGACTACCAAACGCCCTCGGGCAGTAGTCTTGACCATAACCTCGATTCCCCTCACCTCCGGGCGATGGCTTTATCGACTCGGGGCGGGCTTCCGAGCTAGCCCCCGGCGAGGACGGGGCTACCATGTGCCCTCAGGCAGTAGTCTCGACCATAACCATGTTCTTCGCCGCTCCAGGGCGGTGACCTTGACGACTCGAATGTGGGCTTTCGAGCTAGTCCACAAGTGAGGTCAGGGCTACGTCCCGCCCTAGGGCCTGTAGCCCGGAACACCTCACCTATCCTCACTGCCCTTGGGCAGTGGACTCTCCGACTCAGGGGCTGAAGGCCAAATTGCCTACCCCACGATCGAAGCTGGGACTGCCAAATGCCTCCGGGCGGCAGACCTGTTCATCTCGGCTAACCCCTTTTTGGTGGACCTCGAGCATTGCTCGGATCATCGGGAGATTGACAAAACGTTCTTGTTGATTCGACCGTAGGCTCGGATGTGCCATCCGACCCTAGGCTCAGGGGCTATACCTGCCAGGTGCACCTAGGTGGTGCACCTGCAAAATCTTGATTCACAATAACTGCTGGGGATCGACACCTTGGAAGAAGGCTTGACCCAAAGGCCGAATGTTCCATTCGCCCTTAGGCTCGGGGGCAACACCTGGCAAGTGCACCTAGGCGGTGCACCTACCAAAACCTGGGCTCAAAGCTCTGAGGATCCATTGAGGACAACACTCTGAAAAAACTCTAACCCTAAGGATGGATGCTTCATCCCTTCTTAGGCTCAGGGGTTATTGTGGGAGGTGTCACCCCAAGGTGCCTCAAAAACCCGGATTGAACCCAAATAGAAGTCGAACCGAGTGTCCTCGGGATGTGACCGAGAGCCTGACCCCTCCTCCCCCGGGAGTCAGGCATTCTGGCCTTCCCCCGAGTCCGACCTCGGCCCCTTCTCTCGACCCCGACTCGTCGCTCGACCTCGAGCATCCTCGGGAAGAAACTTGGTAGGCACGAAGGAAGAGGGAGGAGACAACCTGGCAGTATCTGACACCACCTGGCGGCACAGAAGCAGGGTGCCAGGGCTGACAGGAGTACAAGATACCCACGGTGTACAGGACCTAGCAGACCAACATGTACTTTATCATATATTCTTTGTACCCCACTATTTGTCTCTCTTAGTCTCAGCTTTCTTGTCGCCCCAAGTTCATCTGTTCCTGTCCCTCTTGAGATATAAAAGGGAGGGCAGGGAGGTCAAGAGAGGAGAGATCCAACTTCCAAACTCTAGCACACTCCTTTGTAACTCTTGTTCGTCATCCACCCCAAGGAAGTACACCGCACACTGGACGTAGGCCTATTATCCTTTGGGAGGGCTGAACCAGTATAACTCTCTATGTCTTGTTTCTTGGCTCATAGTTAGATTCGAGTTAACCTTTGGATCCGTCGAAGGGCAGCTTCTCTACCACCCTCTCTCTTTCACCTCCTCGGGGATCCCCCTTGGAGGACTGCCGACCCATTCCATCGGAGTCAACGCCCACAGCCGGAGTCAACGCTGCCCACGCCGCCCACAGCCAGAGTCAACGCTGCCCACACCGCCGTACGCGCGCGCGTACCCGCACGCCCCCAGAGTCAACATTGCTGTCACATCTGCACCTGTGCACCACATCAACCGATCCTATCACGCACGTCGCACGCCCATGCTGTCGTACGCACGCACGTACCGTGTGCACGCCGGCATCAACACGCCGTACTGCCCCTTGCTGTGCCACGCCAAGTCGTCGCGTCGCCACCACTGTAGCCTCGCCACCCAGTGACAGCCGATTTCGCATGCCCGCATCAGATGATTCGACGCGCTGCACTGTGCCGACGTCGGCCATGCCGTGCTGTGCGCCCGCGTCAACGCTCTCCATCGCATCCGTGCCCTGTGCTCACCTCAGCCACGCCACGCAGCGCCGAGCCGTCTCGTCGCGTGCGCTGTAGCCATGTCGTTCCATCGTCAGTCGATTCCGCGCGCTGTAGCCGCCCGCGCCTATAAAAGAGGCCCCGGCCTCCCTCTTGCCACACAGCACCACCCCAATCCCCCTCAGCCCCGTTAAGCCCATTGCCGACGCCCCCCCTTGCGTTGCTGCGTCGCCAGTGAGCCGATTCCCCTTTTTCTCTTAGGTGATTCACCTTCAGTCCAGCTTCTAATGCTCTATTCATGTCCATGCTTTAGCCACAAGTTATTCTTCACGGTTTTGATTTCCAAAGCTATATTTATGTCGAAAACCTTAGATTAAACCATTTTAAATCTCATCTAACCTTCGGGTCATAGTATGCCTAAGACACAAAAGTATTTTTTTTGTATGCCTAAGAGGCAAAAGTATTTTCAATCTGGATATTGTCCTCCTATGTTTATATGTACTTTTGACTTGGTGTTATCCCAGATTTCAAAACACTATAACTCTTTCTCACTCACTTTCATTTCCAAATTCGGATTTATCAAACCTAACATTATCTAAAACCGCCTTAGAACATTAGGAAGTGCTTTATGATTTTTATTTGGCTTTTGTTGGATTTTATTGAATTCTGACAGAATTCAATCTTTTCTCTCACACATACGATTAGCGTCCGAGGAAGGTGTTGAGTACGCGGAAGACCCCAACAAACAAGTGTGCGAGCAAGGCAAGTCATCACACCTCTTTGAACATATTGATCCCAATTGCGAAAAGATGTTGTTTTAAACTTCAAATATGCATGCTATACACAAATAATTACCCATGCTTGATATGCCATGCCTTGATATTCTTTACCCTTAGAAATATTCTTTGTAACCCTCGATATGGAATGACCGAAGAAATCTTCGGTAAATGCTTAACCATGCTGTTCTTATATTCATGCATACTAATGATTTTATAAAGAGCTTTATGCTTGGGCAACTACCTTAGGGAAGGTAGTTGAGATATGGCATGTGGAGACATGAGCGCCACATTGCCCCGATCATGATGAACTGAGTTTTTATGAAAGCCAAAAAAAATGAAAAACCAATGTTTTAGACTGGGGCGGATGGATGGATTCGGGTGGATTCCGGTAAAGGCAAGTACCGTCCCTGGTCAATTAAGGACCGAGCCATGAGATAGGCGGAGAGCGAGCCAGTACAATCGTACTTCTCGAATGGGTATAGACCTAGCGGAGTAAATAACCGAGCGGAGGCAGTATCCCTGCATAGTGGTTCTTGTGTGGAGATGTGGTTCTGGTTGTTCAGATAAGGTTGCGGCCTACGTGTTGAGTAATGAATGAGAATTGGTGACTTTCCCCTTACCCCGGGAGCGCCAGAACTCCTCTCACTGCTAGGAAAGGACGGCTAGAGTGCAAGAGGGTTAAAGTTCATGGAACGGGTACTGCCAAAGTGAGGTTATCGAAAAGCTTTGCCGTGACCGTCCCATATAGAGGGATGTAGGCTCATTCAATGGGCAGTTGCGGAGTACGAGTAAATTGTATATCCACTACAGTGTGAGTAAATCAATCTATTCGAATAGCCGTGCTCGCGGTTAATGAACAACGTGACACGACTTTCGCCTTGCTAGACTCATAAGTTTAAAATGATGGGTTGGTATGCATAATGATTTTTGTGTGCTGGTGGACTCAACTTCTCGAACTGCGAGAAGGGGTAGACTCCCCAGAAAAACCATGACGATCCGGAGGCGAGAAGCCATCCTTAGTATCACGATAGATGGTAGACAGAACCGTCGCCGACTTAATATACTCTGGAACTAAAACTTGACTTGGCTAGATGTTAGGCTTGTGAAATTATTTACGAAAATTGGCTTTATGCAAATAAACCACAGCCATCCTTTGAATGACCCCCATCCTTTGAAAATTGGCTTGTTCATGTGCATCACTTCCGTGTTGGCTTGCTGAGTACGTTGAGTACTCACCCTTGCTATACGCACAAACCTTCAGATGATGGGAACGAAGAACTGGAGGACCCCTATGCCTACTGCCAGGAGGGCGAAGAAGAAGAAGGCGCCTACTAGGTCTTAGTCCCTGGTCGTTTCCTATGGCAATCAACGAGCCGCTGCCTTTCTTTCCGCTGCCTTACCTAATTTCTGCCTTTGGTTGTATCTGGACCAATAGGTCCTATGTATTGGATATTGCCTTCGGGCCTATTATTGTAATACTTTTGGTGTACGACTATTCGTGCACTTTGCACCTTATAATTCAGTACTGTATTTCGTGGGTACCAAACTACTCGATCCAGGGAAATGGTACTATGAACATGAATGATTCCCATCCTCAAAAACGGGGGTCCACAAAGACCTAGCAGACCAACATGTACTTTATCATATATTCTTTGTACCCCACTGTTTGTCTTTCTTAGTCTCAGCTTTCTTGGCCCCCAAGTTCATTTGTTCCTGCCCCCTTGAGATATAAAAGGGAGGGCAGGGAGGCCGAGAGAGGGAAGATCCAACTTCCAAAGTCTAGCACACTCCTTTGTAACTCTTGTTCATCATCCACCCCAAGGAAGAACACCACACACTGGACGTAGGCCTATTATCCTTCGGCAGGGCTAAACCAGTATAACTCTCTGTGTCTTGTTTCTTGGCTCATCGTTCGATTTGAGTCGACGATCGAATCCGTCAGAGGGTAGCTTCTCCACCACCCTCTCTCTTTCACCTCCTTGGGGATCCCCCTTGGAGGACTGCCGTCCCATTCCGTCGATACCCACCTTGTCCCCAGCTCACTTTTGGCCATCCAAATTTTGTTTTTTAGTCCCCTATCCTCTCCCATGGTGTTCTAGCCCATTCCAACTCAATTCTTGTGCCACATAACCAAATTTGTGAAGGAATTGAGTGATTGGAGGGATTGAGAGAGTGAGAGAGCTAGATGACTTGAGCACTTGGTGATTCTTGCAGGGCTTTGGAGTGGTGCCTATTACTCTTGGAGAGCAATCTCCTAGACGGTTAGGTGTCTCCCGCGATCCTTCAGAGGATTGTGGATTTGCCCAGGAAAGTTTGTGAAGGATCACCTCTCCTCCACAAGGAAACAAGGTATAGATAGTGTGAAACCAAGCTGATCATTAGGAGGTTGTCTAGGTAGAGCAATTCACGTTTGTGGTTCATACTAGAGGATCAAATTTGGATCTTGGTGGTCATTTGATCTCTAGGCACGAACCTAGGAACATTGGAATTGAGGACCGTAGACTACTTCCTAGGGATTTGCTTGGTGAGGCAAGGGGTTAATTGAGACCCAACTCCACGGAGTTCCTCAACAGAGAGTAGGATTCTTTGAATCTGAACTTCGGGTAAAAATCCTTGTGTCTCATGTGCTATCTCTTTACTTCCTACAGTTTATCTATACTGTCTATCTGTATCTTCCTATTGCTGGCTATAAATTTGTGTAGAAAGAGTTTAAATTTGTGTTCAGATTCATTTAAGTCATACAACACCGAAAGTTCCGGACAGGAACTCCGGATGATCCGGATAGCTTGTGCTGATCGGAAGTTTCAAGGTTCAAGTACCGGAATTTTTGGTGCCTGTGTGTTTTAAGCGCTGCATTTTCAAGAAAATTTTAGGATCGCCTATTCAACCCCCCTAGGCGACATCTACGGGCCTTCAATTGGTATCAGAGCCAAAGCTCTTTATAGGCTTCACCTCTTAGAGTCGATCCAAGATGTCGGGAGTGAATAATCAACATGAAGACGATGCAAATGGAGGAAAATCTCCAATCAAGGAGACAGGGGGAGCTTCTATACCTTTTGATTACAGCAAGCTTAACATTCCCTCAAACAACTTCATCTACGTGCCTTCTGGGCGTGCACCTCACTTTGATGGTATACAATATGTCGCTTGGAAGCTCAAGATGAAGTTGCATCTAATCTCTTTGCATCCTACCATTTGGAGGATTGTTCGGATATGGACCTCACTCCAGAGCAAGAGCTAAGCATCCACCTCAATGCTCAAGCCATCAATGTCATTCTCTCCACCTTGAGCTCGGAGGAATTCAACAAGGTTTATCGGCTTGAGGTGGCCAAGGAGATTTGGGACACATTGCCAGTAGCTCATGAAGGCACCCCCAGAGTTAGAGAGTCGAAGATTGAGCTCCTAGAAGAAAAGTTCAGAAGATTCATGATAGAAGACAATGAGACTCATCAAGAGATGTACGATCGCATGATAATCTTGGTCAACAAGATTGGAGGCCTTGGAAGTGAAGACATGACAGATCACGTCGTGGTCAAGAGACTTCTTCGAGCCTTTGGACCAAGGAACCCTACCTTGGTCACTCTCATCCGTGAGAGGAAGGACTTCAAGAGGCTTACACCAAGTGACATTCTTGGAAGAATTATTGCTCATGAGATGCTAGAAGAAGAAGCGAAGGAGGTCAAGGAAATGGCCAAGAATGTGGCAATGATCAAGAACAAGAAAGTTGCTTTAAAGGCCTCAAGTGATCAAGTCTCATGTGAAGATGAGAGTGAGGATGAAGATATGGCCCTCATGGTGTCAAAACTTGGTTTCAGTAATAGAAATTTGGGGGTGCAGTCAAGATCGCCAAGCTCGATGGGTTAAGTAGAAAACAAAGTTTAAAAAGGTTCAGGCCCTCTCGTGAGGTAATACCCTACTCCTATTTCGGGGATTCGATCCGCCGAGTGTTTATTGATCTCAAGATCTCGTGTGTCTAATAGCTCGTATATGCTTCGCATACATCTGATCTCTTGCTCCTAAAGCTCATATCCCTCAAGGGACGCCCCTTACCCCCCTTATATAGTCTCGGAGGGCGGGCTTACAAGTTGGAAACCCCATCATATTCTAAGTCGGTTTCCTCAATCTTACCAAGTTATGACTATGAGCCGTTGCCTTATCTAATCGGCAACGTAAACCCAAGTCATAGCCGGTTTACATAATTAGCAGGCGTAACCTATCCCTATTACCAGTCGGATAAGCTTGCCATGTGGGTATCTGATAGCCATAATCTCCACAGTAGCCTCCAAGTCCTTCGCAGTCGACGAGATAACTTTGCCTTGAACCAAGATAACTCACAGCCAAACAACTCTTTGGCCGAGTGCTTCTGGTGCTGAGTGGTTCCGTCATCTCTCCCTGAAACTCCCGAGTGACTCCAAAGACTGTGAAGGGCTAGAAAAATTCTCAAAAAATAAATATCTAGGTGCATCTCCTGATGCACCTAATTAGGTGTAGCCCCCGACTATATGGTTAGTCAAAAACAGACTAAGCATATAGTCAAGAACTATATATAAAAAATCATTCTCATATAAATGCTTAGCTTAAGCTAAAGCAAGCATAAAAAATCTCATCACTCGGCAAGCTCATGCTTATCCGAGTAAATTTGCCCGAGTCATCTCAGAACAAGTAGCTCAATCAACCCTCGTGGGTAAAAAGCACTCGGTAAGCTCATGTTTATCCGAATTAACCTGCCCGAGTCATCTCGGAACAAATAATTTAATCGACCCTCATGGGTAAACAAATTTTTCAGTCATCTAAAAAATACGACCAAAATATTAAATAGCTCTGCCATAATATTAGTCTTAATCTAAAAATATCTTCACCAAGGTGGAAAAATAGCATTGATATAATCATTTAATCAAATGCTTAAAAACCAAACAGTCCCTGTCATTAGGATAGCCATAAAAAAACTTAACTGTTTGTCACCTTTCAAATTGCATCGTGCCAACTTCTCATGAAGTTACGCAAACCGCAGTATGAAACGATTTTAAAGGTATTGGGCTATGTGACACGTGCATATTGTCAGGGCAAATCTGCTTAAGTCCATCCACTTAAGTCCCTAAGGACACATGTCAAGCCACACCTTAGCTGGGCCGCAAGTCTCTCATGGGCTCGGCCCAATCGCGAGATGTCTTAGCAAAACCCTCAATTCTTTATATGAAGCCTCGAGGTCATCCCCGCCACTTCGTCTTCCAAAAATTTCCTCTTTCTTCTACTGCGGCTTCGGCCTTCCCACCTCTGATGTGAACTTGTAGATATCTAGCTTATTTATGTTAATGCCTTGACCCGAGTCTTCTTAGAAAATTTCTTAAGTAATTTTCGTCCGACTGTCACCAAGCCTAAGCTTGATTAGGTCATCAAAAAATTCTCAGTCCTTATCTATTGAACTCGAATCAAAACATTAAACAATGATAAACCAAATGTGAACAAGTTTCCGAAGAAAACCATGCTTTATTGATACAGTGCAGCCCCCGACTGTCAACTCAAGAAGTCATCTTGCTTGAGGTTGGCAATTGAGAATAACATGAAACTTAAGGCAATTTAAGCATAGTATTGTCGAAGATGTTTGATGTTCCAAGAGTTCTCCACCATAGATCCATCTTCACGCTTTAGTTGATATGCTCCTGACCGAGTCACCTCAGCAATTATATATGGTCCTTCCCATAGTGGAAATAATTTGTGACGGTCCTTGGTGGTTTGAATCTTGCGTAGAACCAAATCGCTGACAATGAAAGCTCACGCCCAAACATTGCAACTATGGTATCGTCTAAGTCCTTGAAGATATCTTGCCGACTGGATCAGGGCTGCCTCTCGGGCCTCTTCCAGTCGGGTCAGGTTGTCCACTCGGTCTTGATCGTAGCACTTGTCGTTGAAGCTACGGACTCGAAGAGATTCGTACTCCATTTCATTCGGCAACATGGCTTCTGCCCCGTAAACCAGGAAGAAAGGAGTTTGGCCGGTGACCCGACTGGGCGTAGTTCGTAGAGACCATAGAACCGAGGGCAGCTCTTGAACCCATTTGCCGGCATAAGGGTTTAGCCGGTCAAACACTCGGGCCTTGATGCCTTGAAGAACCATGCCATTGGTGCGCTCAACTTGTCCATTGCTTTTGGGGTGCGCGACCGATGCGTAGTAGATTTTGATGCCGAAATCCTCACAGAATTCCTTGAAGATGCCTCCAGTGAATTGAGTTCCATGTCGGTTATAATTCTGTTTGGGACACCAAACCGGTGTACGATATTGAGGATGAAGTCTCGTGCCTTGTCAGCGGTGATCGTAGCAACCGGCTTAGCCTCGATCCACTTGGAAAACTTGTCAATTGCGACGAACAGATGCGTGAATCCTCCTGGAGCTTTCTTGAAAGGACTGACCATATCCAAGCCCCATATCGCAAACGGCCAAGATAATGGAATCGTTTGTAGCTCTTGGGCTGGAACATGGCTCTGCCGAGTGAAGAACTGGCAACCTTCACACGTTCGGACCACTTTGTCAGCGTCGAAGACTGCCGTAAGCCAGAAGAAGCCTTGTGTGTAGGCTTTGCCTACCAAGGTGCGTGCCACTGCGTGACTTCCGCATATACCCGAGTGGATATCTTGGAGTAGTTGTCGTCCTTCCTCAGGCGTGATACATCTCATTAGGACTCCAGAAGGGCTCCTCTTGTATAAATCAGAGTTGACCATGACATAAGCTTGACAACGGCGTCAGACTCGTTTCGCTTCATCCCAGTCTTCCGGCAGCTCTTGCTGAGTTAAAATTTTGATGAGCGGTGTCCTCCAGTCGACGTCGAGCATGGTGACTTGGTTTGCAGTTTGCTTGTTAGGAGTTAGTTTTGCTGTAATAGTCGGTTCATAGAGATGCTCTACAAAAACGTCTGTTGGAGCAGATTCTCGCTTGGACCCGAGCTGCGCCAACTCGTCAACTGCCTCATTGTTATGTCTCAAGACATGGGATAGCTCTAGTCCGTCAAACTTTTCTTCAAGTTTGTGAACTTCTTGCCAATAGGCTTCCATGGTGTCGTTTAAACAGGACCAGTCTTTCATCATTTGGTTGACAACCAGCTGGGAATCTCCTTTCACAACCAACCGTCGTATCCCGAGTGAAACAGCGAGTCGCAAGCCATGCAGCAGGGCTTTGTATTCGGCGACGTTGTGTGAGGCGGAGAAATGAATGTGGAGGACATATCATAGCCTTTCTCTAGTCGGGGAGATCAGCACGACTCCTGCTCCCAGGCCGGTGATCCTCTTGGATCCATCAAAGTGCATGGTCTAGTGTTGTAGATCTTCCCTAGGTACATCTTCTTGTTGTTCGGTCCACTCAGCCAGGAAATCCGCCAGGGCTTGTAACTTTCTAGACATCCTCGCCTTGAAAGTTAAGTCCAGCGGCATCAGTTCCAGGGCCCACTTCTCGATTCCTGTAGGCTTGAAACCACTTGGCCAATGCACTCGGCGCAGGTCCCGAGTAAATGCAAGTACTCCATCGTCGTTGCAGTCGGGAGATCTCCTTCGATCTTCATGGGAGCGCTACTCTTGTTCTTGATAGCGTCGGTCAAGGACTTCTCGCAGATCACTCGGCGGGGTCCTTTGTAGGCTGCTTCGGTAGTCAGAGTTGTTGCTGCGGCGGGCTTGGTCGTGTACGGGTGGCCGTCCATGTCGCTTTTCGCGAGAGTCAACCGATTGCTCTTGATGCTTCCGTGTGGCCTCGTGGCGGGGGTCTCTTGACCTAGTGGCCGTCCGAGCTTGTTCGGGCCTCCTGTAATCCTTCGACCGCAGTGGCGGAAGTCGGCTTCTGTCGGGCATTTCTGCCAGAGACTCAGTCGGCCTTCGTGCTGAGGTGAAGGGAGAGCAGTTGGCTGTAGCCGCGACGATGGTCTTGATCTTGTCTAGGATTGGTGTTACTGTGGCGGGTGCCGTCTCGATAACAGTGTCGAGGAGGGTGAGGGCGGCAACGGCGTTCTGTTGAGGCGTCTGGAAGATGTTGGTGTTGTCGACTCGCGTCTGAAGTATGGCCTCGCGAGTGGATCACCCAGTCGCCCTCAGGTCTTGCTTTCTTTTGTCGGCTTCCTCCTTGCGCCTATTCTCCTCTTCTGCCAGCTTGCGCTCCTGCTCAAGCCTGGCTTGTTCTTCCTCTGCGATCCTGCGGGCCATGGTTGAGTCGGTCTCGGCCACCTCAGCCATGAGAACGTCGAAGCACTTCGGCTCGTAATCCTTGTCGTAGTTGGAGTCGTTGGCCTCGTCCGTGGAGATGCCGTAGAGATCGTCGAAGCCTGAAGAGCTGAGGTACTCATCGAGCTCTGTGGATGAGCATGACCCGAACGGTTGGAGGATGACAGCGACTTCCCTTGAACTTGGATCGCTCGAATCTGGATCGTTCCAGTTCGGGTCGTAGCTTGATGGCGGTGGTTCTTCCGAGTGAATTGATTTTGACTCGGAAGAGAGGAGTTTGGAACAAATCTCAGCGGCATTTGGTAACCCAAACGGTGCCGAAATGGTTTCTCCTCCCGAGTGGATGGATTCCAACGGGGAGGTCAGAAGATGGCTGTAGATCTCAGCGGTGTTTGGTGATCCGAACGGCGCCGAGTGGATTCCTCCTTCCGAGTGGATGACTCCAACTTGGAAGTCAGAACTTTGTCACAGATCTCGGCATTGTTCGGTAGCCCGAACAGCGCCGAGCGGGTTCCCCCTCTCGACTGGTTCGAGTCCGAGTCAGGGAAGGAAATCTTGTCGAATCCTTTAGCGGCGAAGTCGTCGATGCCTGATAAAGATCACATTGCGCTTGTCAGCGAGATTGAAGAAGAAATCTTGACGCGCGGGCCCCTACCTGGCGCGCCAACTGTCGAAACTTGGTTTCGGCAATAGAAATTTGGGGGTGCAGTCATGATCGCCAAGCTCGATGGGTTAAGTAGAAAACAAGGTTTAGACAGGTTCAGACCCTCTCGTGAGGTAATACCCTACTCCTGTTTCGGGTATTTGATCCGCCGAGTGTTTATTGATCTCAAGATCTTGTGTGTCTAATAGCTCGTATATGCTTCGCATACATCTGATCTCTTGCTCCTAATGCTCATATCCCTCAAGGGATGCCCCTTACCCCCCCTTATATAGTCTCGGAGGGCGGCGTCGGTTTCCTCAATCTCACCAAGTTATGACTGAGCCGTTGCCTTATCTAATTGGCAACGTAACACCCAAGTCATAGCCGGTTTACATAATTAGCAGGCGTAACCTATCCCTATTACCAGTCGGATAAGCTTGCCATGTGGGTATCCGATTGCCATAATCTCCACACGTGGTGAGGAAGTTCAAGCAATACCTTCATCGAGGGGGATTTGGCAAGAACAAAAGAAGTGAAGACAAAGGAAAGGCATGTCAATCCAAGAGAGCTTGCTTCCAATGTGGTAAATATGGTCATTTCATCGCCGAGTGCCCAAAGAACAATGAAGTCAAGCCGAAGATGGTCAAGAAGAAGGTTGGGCGAGCTCACATTAGTGTGGTATTCCAGTGATGAGGCGGATCCTGGGGAGAAGGAAGAAGGCGATGGAGGAGTTGCCACCATTACCATCAAGTCTTCATCACCCACCGAAAAGCACCTCTTCTCCAACTTGAGTGACGACAACAAGGGCTACACCAGCCCTTCTTGCTTCATGGCCCAAGGCCGCAAGGTAATACCCTCAGCCAAGCTCTCCATTGATGATGATCTTGAGAGTTATGAGGGAAGTGCGAATGAATTGAATGATGTGATCAAAAACTTTAGCAAACCAGCAATGCAATCTTTGGCTAAGCTAATGAAGACATTGGACTACAAGAAGAAATCCCTCGAAAGACAAGAGGACTTGCTCATTCTTGAAAAGAAGAGAAACCTTGCCCTAGAGGAGGATTTGGCTAATGGATCAATGGCTAGCCTAAAGGATATCAATGACACACTCCAAGGGAAGCTTGTGACATTGGACCAAAGTCACAAAGCGCTTGAAGTGCAATTTGATACCGTTTGGAATAGCATCTCTCCCTCCAATGAAGCCGCTAAGTCGTCCAATGCCTCCACTAGCAATGGTTGTGCTAGGTGCTATAGCTATGATTTGGATTCCTATGCAACTAACCTTGAAGCTATAGCGGCACTCAAGAAGGAAAATGAGAGGTTGGGCACCTTGGTGAAATATGGGTGTTTGAGGAATTATCAGTCAAAATACGCCCTCTACAAGACCATAGCCACCCATGTCAACAAAGATGGGCATGGTCTTGGATTCTCCGAAGAAAGCAAGCCCTCAAGAAGGGTAATTATGAACGGGAAGCCATGCTTAAAGTTTGTCAAAGAAGGAGGCGCCTCACAAGCAAGCAAGGTGAGCTATCCCTTGGCTGGTCAGAGCTCCGGAAGTTTTGGACCTGTTGACCGGAAGTTCAAGGCAAGAATATCTTTCGGATAGAGAGAAATTCCCAGAAGTTCCGGTCGGACCGACCAGATGTTTTGGACCTCTACCAGACCCAGGGAGCTGGCAAGAAGTGTCGGGCCCAGGGCCAGGAAGTTCTGGCCAGAAGGTATATACTATGATTCATTTGTGATCAGCAAGAACCACAAATGGCAAGGTGGTTGCTCACTTTAATACAGGTCACAATGATGAGTATTGTCCTTGTGTGTGGGTGCCCAAGGCGCTAGTGGCTAACATTCGAGGACCCAAACTTCGACAAGTTTGGGTACCTAAAACCCTAGCGTGACTTTCTTTTGTAGGCATACTCCTCCGGTGGATCGAGTTGGGTGGTGGACAGCGGATGCACCAACCATATGACGAGGGAGAGGAGTATGTTCACAAGTCTTGATGAGGAGGGAGAAAATCATGAGAATATCATCTTTGGAGATGATGGTAAAGGAAAGGTAATTAGGTTAGGTAAAATTGCTATCTCAAATGATCAATCCATCTCCAATGTCCTGCTTGTCAAGTCATTGAGCTATAATCTTCTTTCCATTTCACAATTATGCAAAATGGGTTATAATTGCTTGTTTACCGACGAGGATGTGACCGTTTTTAGGAGAGATGACTCATCCTTGGCCTTTAAGGGAAAGTTGAAGGGTGATCTCTATCTTGTCGACTTCAGCATAGATAAAGTAAACCCCGAAGCTTGCTTAATGGCTAAATCCTCCTTGGGTTGGCTATGGCATCGAAGGCTAGCCCATGCAGGAATGAGGAATTTGTCAACTCTTTTAAAAGGGGAACACATCCTCGGTCTTACTAATGTGACCTTTGAGAAAGATCATGTGTGTAGCGCTTGTCAAGACGGGAAGCAAGTTGGAAAATCCACATCCTATCAAAAACATCATGACCACCTCAAGACCACTTGAGCTTCTTCACATGGATCTTTTTGGCCCCGTGGCTTATCTAAGCATAGGAGGTAACAAGTATGGTTTTGTGATTGTTGATGATTATTCCTATTTTACTTGGGTATTCTTTCTCCATGACAAAAGTAAAGCTCAAGAAGTCTTCAAGCACTTCGCTAGACAAGCCCAAAATCAATATGATCCCTCCATCAAGCGAGTGCGAAGCGACAATGGAGGAGAATTCAAGAATACACAAGTGGAGGAATTACTCTATGAGGAAGGCATCAAACACGAGTTCTCCGTCTCATATGATCCACCTCAAAATGGCATTGTCGAAAGGAAGAACCACACTCTCATTGAAGCAGCAAGGACGATGCTTGATGAGTACAAGATCTCCGATGTCTTTTGGGCGGAGGCCGTGAGCACCGCATGCCATGCCATCAACCGTCTCTACCTCCACAAGCTTTGAAGAAGACATCCTATGAACTCTTGAGTGGTAAAAAGCCTAACGTCTCTTATTTTCATGTCTTTGGGAGCAAGTGTTTTATTTTGAGTAAGAGACCGCGTTAATCTAAGTTTGCACCTAAGGTGGATGAGGGTTTCTTACTCGGTTATGAATCAAATGTGCATGCCTATCGGGTTTTCAACAAGACATCTGGTAGAGATCACTAGGGATGTGACATTTGATTAATCTAACAGCTCCCAAGGAGAGCAAATCGTGGTGCATGTTGTAAATGATGTTGTTCCAAACAAGGCAATTGCGATGAAGGCTATTGGCGACATACGACCAGTCGAGATGCAGGATGATCAAGTGAATGGTGATCAACCTCCGTTGTCGACAGCCAATAGCTCTTCATCAAGTCAAGGAGATGATGTCCCGGAGGTTTCGATGCCTGCAGCCCGGAACATCCAGACCGATGCTCCGAGACCATGGAGTCGGAACCTCCGGGCATCAGAACGACCGGATGTTCCGAGTCCAACAGACCGAAACCTTCGGAATGATGAAAATAAAGGCGTGCCTCTGGCACAAGTGGATGGACTCGACACTAAGGGCACTCAAGAGCTACTTGATCAGGCTGTAGTCCCCTCCGTGCACCATCCAAGGATACACCACACCGTTCATCGAGATCACCCCATCGACAACATTCTTGGAGATATTCAAAAGGGGGTAACCACTAGATCTCGTATTGCTAGTTTTTGTTAGAATTATTCTTTTGTCTCCTCTTTGGAATCAACTAAGGTGGAGGATATACTTGGTGATCCGGATTGGGTGATGGTCATGCAAGAAGAGTTTAACAACTTCACCGCAATCAAGTGTGGTCGTTGGTGGAGATACCTAACCAAGACATGATCGGCACCAAATGGATCTTTCGCAAAAGCAAGATGAGAATGGAGTAGTCACTCTCAACAAAGCCCGGTTAGTGGCACAAGGGTTCACTCAAGTCAAGGGCCTCAATTTTGGTGAAACCTTTGCGCCAGTTGCTCATCTTGAGTCAATTCCATTCTTTTAGCCTATGCCGCTAACCATGATTTCAGATTGTATCAAATGGACGTCAAAAGTGTTTTCTTGAATGGACCAATCTCTGAGTTGGTGTTTGTTGAGCAACCACCCAGCTTTGAGCAACCACCCAGCTTTGAAGATCCCAAATATCCAAATCATGTGTTCAAGCTTCACAAGGCTCTCTACGGGCTCAAGCAAGCCCCTAGAGCATGGTATGAATGCCTTCAGGATTTTATCCTCAAAAATGGCTTTGAGATAGGCCAAGTCGACACTACTCTCTTCACTAAGAAATTCAAGAATGATTTGTTTGTGTGCCAAATTTATGTCGATGACATAATATTTGGCTCCACTAATGTCTTATTTAGTGAAGAGTTTAGTAGGATAATGACCAAGAGATTCGAGATGTCAATGATGGGTGAGCTCACGTTCTTCCTTGGGCTTCAAGCCAAGCAACTCAAGGAAGGAACCTTCATCTCCCAAACAAAGTATTTGAAAGACGTACTCAAGAAGTTTGGGATGGAGGATGCCAAGCCCATCAAGATGTCGATGCCTACCAATGGTCATTTGGATCTCGACAAAAACAGCAAAAGCGTGGATCAAAAGGTATATCGCTCCATGATTGGATCCTTGCTTTATCTTTGTGCATCTAGGCCCGATATCATGCTTAGTGCGTGCATGTGTGCTCTCTTTCAAGCAGCACCCAAATAATGTCATTTGATTGCCATCAAGAGAATCCTTCGATATTTGGTGCACACTCCTAACCTTGGCTTGTGGTGTCCTAAGGGTTGTGCCTTTGAGCTAGTTGCTATTCTAATTCGGATTACATCGGGTGTAAGGTTGATCGTAAGAGCACTACCGGCACTTGCCAATTCCTTGGACGTTTACTTGTTTCTTGGTCCTCCAAGAAGCAAAATTCCATTGCCCGATCCACCGCCAAAGCTAAATATATAGCCGTCGGATCTTGTTGTGCTCAACTCCTTTGGATGAAACGAACTCTACAAGACTATGGATACAACTTTTCCAAGATTTCTCTCCTATGTGACAATGAGAGCACCATAAAACTAGCCAACAATCCCGTCTGACACTAAAGAACCAAACACATAGACATTCGCCATCATTTCTTGAGATCATGAGGCAAAGGGTGACATTGTCCTATCCCATGTGAGGACCGAGAGTCAACTAGCCAATATTTTCACTAAACCCTTGGATGAGAAGAGGTTTTTGCGAGCTTAGGAGTGAGCTCAATATCTTGGATTCTCGCAACATTTGTTGAGGATTGGTTGGCTAATCAATAGTCAAATCTGAATCAAATTGAGTGTAAATTGAAATTGAACCTTTGTATCTAAAGATTGCTTCTTGTGTAGAAGCTGATTTTGATATGAAGAATAAGGTTCAAACATTTCCATCATGACTAAAAACCATTTCCAAAACGTTTGCAAAAATTGTTGTGTGCTTGTTTTGATTGCACAAACTTGGTTTTTGATCCTTCTTGTGATGCAATTGTGACCATTGTTATGTACTGGTTGTTTGTGTGCTGGTCACGTGCATCACAATTGGTTTCTTGTCCATCCTTCCTTAGATTTATTCCTTTCAGCTTCTTTTCGGAAGTTTCGGACCCCAGCCCGGAACTTCCGATAATTTCTCTCTGTATAATTTTTGAGCACGATCGGAAGTTCCGATAGTCGGGGTGTTCAAATCCCAAGGGAAGGTCGGTGACCGAACCCTAACTTTCACTCTCCCCTCGCCGCCAACTCTCTCCTCTCACTCCACTCTCCCGGGCGATCTTGTGTGTTCCACCGTGTTTTCTCCTCGTTCTTGATCACCTTCTGGTTGATTTTGGTCGAGGATCGACTTCCCGCGATTGTTTTCAACTTCCGTACGCCCGAGGTACTTCTTTCGATCTCTCTCCCTAGTTTCACCTTTTTTTGCCCCGATCTCTAAATTCTTGGACCTAGGGAGCATTCCATTTGGTTAGAAACTCAATTAGCACCTTGTAGATGGCCAATCTATGCATTTTGATGCAATGCACATGATTTTTGGCCGAGGGGCAGTGCGGCTGCCATGCACACCGGAAGTTCCGGTGTTCAAGGACTGGAACTTCCGGTCCCTTTGCAGTTTGCCACCCCCTCCTTACCTTCAATTCTTTGACACTGCAATTCCCTTATCTTTGCTTATTCCTTATTGCAGTGATACTATGCCTAGTGAAAAGCACCAAAAGGCCAGCCAGGATGTCTTAGGGGATGACGGTGACAATAGTCCCCCTGTTCGTTACCCTCGAGGATGCCTCGGCAAGGAAAAGGTGGTGTTCGAGGGCAGTCATGGTGATCACTCTCCTCCTATTCCTAGGCCCTCTCGTGCTACTCGGAACCAGCCCTTGACCATTTGAGATGTCGAAACCGAGGCAGCTGGCAGTTCTTAGGCCGCTCATCCACCTCCCCGTTCTGCTCGGCGCTCCAATGCCACCCGTCCTCAGCCAGGCGAGTCGGGATCCTGCGGGAACCCTATTGCCCTGCACAAGGCTCAGGGGCATGATTACAATGTCTCTCACCACACTAGGCGCCAGCGGATCAACTATCTCAAGCAGATAGCCCGATGTGGTCATGATCGCCTGGTGGATCCTGACTCTATCCCTCAAGATTCCGAGGATCCCAGGTTCTGGACCTTCTTCCAGCTCGATTGGTACAACTCCGTCTTTCTTATCTGGACCAATCCTATTGTGGAGATTGTCGAAACTTGGTTTCGGTAATAGAAATTGGGGGTACAATCAAGATCACCAAACATAATGGGTTAAGTGGAAAAAAGGTGTTTAGACAGGTTCAGCCCTCTCGTGAGGTAATACCCTACTCTGTTTCGGGATTCGATCCGCCGAGTGTATTATTGATCTCTTGATCTCTATTGCTCATAAATCGCATATCCCACAAGGGATGCCTCAGCCCTCCTTATATAGTCTTGGAGAGCGGGCTTACAAGTCGGAAACCTTATCATATTCTAAGTCGGTTTCCTCAACCTTACCAAGTTATGACTATAAGCCGTTGCCTTATCTGATCGGCAACGTAACACCCAAGTCATAACCGGTTTACACAATCCATAAGCGTAACCTATCCCTATTAACAGTCAGACAAGCTTGCCATGAGGATATCCAATTGCCATAATCTCCACAGTAGCCCCCGAGACCTTCGTAGTCGACAAGATAACTTTGCCTTGAACCAAAGCAACACACAGCCGAATGATTCCCTAGCCGAGTGCTTCTGTTGCCGAGTGGTTCCGTCATCTTTGCCTGAATCTCTCGAGTGGTTCCAAAGACTATGAAGGGCTGAAAAATACCTCAAAAAATTCTCAAAAATAAATATCTAGGTGCATCTCCTGATGCACCTAATTAGGTGTAGCCCCCGACTATGTGGTTAGTCAAAAACAGACTAAGCATATAGTCAAGAACTATAAAAAATCATGCTCATATAAATGCTTAACTCAAGCTAAAGCAATCATAAAAAATCACATCACTCGGCAAGCTCATGCTTATCCGAGTAAGTTCGCCCGAGTCGTCTCGGAATAAATAATTTAATTAGCCCTCATGGGTAAGAAATCAATTCACTCGGCAAGCTCGTGCTTATCCGAGTTAACTTGCCCGAGTCATCTCGGAACAAATAATTTAATCAACCCTCGTGGGTAAACAAATTTTTCAGTCATCTGAAAAATATGACCAAAATATTAAATAGCTCCTGCCATAATATTAGTCTTAATCTAAAAAGATCTTCACCAAGATGGAAAAATAGCATTGATATAATCATTTAATCAAATGCTCAAAAACCAAACAGTCCTTATCATCAGGACAGCCATGAAAAGCTTAGCTGTTTGTCACCTTTCAAATTGCATCGTGCCAATTTCTCATGAAGTTGCGCAAACCGTGGTATAAAAGGATTTTAAAGGCATTGGGCAATTAGACACGTGCATATTGCCAGGGCAAATCTACTTAAGTCTATCCACTTAAGTCCCTAAGGACACGCATCAGGACACACCTTAGCTGGGCCGCAAGTCTCTCATGGGCTCAGCCCAATCGCGAGACGACTTAACAAAACCCTCAAGTCTTTTTATGAAGCCTCAAGGTCATCCCCGCCACTTCATCTTCCCCAAAAATTTCCTCTTTCGCAGCACTGTTCACCAGTTCTCCGTGGAGAACCGTAAACTCGCGTGCGCCCAAATCCATCGATCTAGGAGCTCTCATCTCACCACAAGCCATCTTCAGCATCCAGCCCCCAAGATTCCCTTGACAAATTCCTATCTCCCGTGTCAGATCTGTTCTCCCCCAAACCGCATCCATGGCGGGAGAGAAGGAAATCCCCTTCGAGCAATGGGCGACCTCAGACGTCAAGTAATCAACTCTCTGAGAGATGGTGAAGAACGGAGTTCTTCCTCCTAAGGAAATCATCGGCTGGCGTCCGGCGGCCGGTGAAGAGTTCCCCATTCCAAACACCGGTGAGATTGTCATTTTCACTTCTTTCTTCTACTGTGGCTTCGGCCTTCCTACCTCTGAGTTCTTTCGAGGTCTTCTTGAGTATTACAGTCTTCAACTCTATCACTTGAATCCCAACTCCATTCTTCATATCGCAATCTTTATTCATGTCTGTGAAGCCTTCCTCAGCATCCTTCCCCACTTCAACCTTTTCCACCGCATGTTCTATCTTAAGCCACATCCAAACAAGGATGACCCCTGCGTCGTGGGTGGGGCTGGCTTTCAACTCCGCGGAACTCTTCGCAGAGATTATTTCTCTCTCCCCTTGAAATCTTCCAACAAAGGCTGGCATGCGAACTGGTTCTACATCTCAAACCTTGAACCCAGTTTACCCAACTTTGTCGGCCTTCTGCCTGTTCCAAGGCCTAACTGGAGCACTGTGCCGATAGCCCAAGATTGGGATGAGGCCAACAAACTCTTAGCCAATATCCTTGAGATGAAGAAAAAGGGCCTTCGGGGAGAACAGATCACTCGACACTTCATCAAGAACCGACTAGCGCCTATTAAAGAAAGATCCAAGCCTGCCTTTGAGTATGAGGGTGAAAGGGACCCCAATCGGGAAGATCACGATTCCTTGAGCTACGAGACCCTGAAGACTCGCATGTACAAAATATTCTCTTCTGGGATCACGGTTGATCGCAGCCTCATGCTGCCGGTTCTCCCGTACAACTTGTACCGTCCTCCTCCTCCGACAAGCTGATTCAATTTCTTTAATGTCTTTCAATCTCAATATTGCATCTCTTAGTGTATAAAAAATCTCCATTGCAGGAAAATGCTTTCATTATCTCTAAGCCGTACAAGGTGCATCATGACGATGCGCCAGCTTGGCCTGCCAAGAAGCCAGCCGGCGGCGTCAAAATCAGGAGTGATCCAGTCGGCAAAAGGGTTGCTGCCGATGAAGATGTCAGCAAGCGGGCGAGCAAAAGGAGACTGGTGATCGATGACTCGGATGATGATGTTCCAGCTCCTCAAACTGAAGCAACCCCTCACAGGCCGTTCACCAGATCCAGACCTAAAATTCGCCGATCAGCCAGGTATGTCTCATAATTGAAATCATGTCCTTGTTGAAAATCTTTCTGCCTTTGTCCCGATTGTTCCCATCTTTTTTCTTGCAGGAAACCCTAGAACATAGATCCTACCGGGCAGAGTGAGGCCTCTAATGAAGGGTTACGCAGAGGCTACGCTTGCCAAAAAACAAAAACTTTTCTACCGTGCAAACCAGGAACACTTGCAAGTAAGGGCCGATAGATCGTTACCGATTGGAGTATGTAGCAGAAATAGCCAATCAGAGCTATCCGATCCAGAACTGTGCTGGCTGATGACAGCCGATTTGCCGACAGTTGATTCCTGGGAACAACCGATTCACCAATCAGTTCATTCGCGGAGTTTGCGTCGCTGATCTACCGCAGTCGCCTCGCTCCGATTGTAGCTGATTCGTAGCCAATCAACAGCGCCGCAACGTAGTAGCGCCTCTACCGGTATCCACACGTTCAGGGACAGAACGCCGAACACCCGTGTGCTAGCACAAGATGCAACGCTAGGGTTTGGCTCGAAAGTGGGGAGGGTTTCCGTGGAGGTTGATCTTGGCGCAATGCAATTCGATACAGCAACTCTCCACCCCTCGCCCCTTTATATAGAGTTGGCCGACTGGGACTAGTGGCTAATCAGGACTCTATTTTGAATCGGATCCCATCCGAATCTCATATAGTTGGCCGCCCATACGTCGTAAGCCCATAGGACTCTATCTGATCGGATCCCTATCCGATCGAGCCGTATTCGAGTCCAACTCGAATATCTATTCCATCCCCTTAAGCGTGCGACCCTGTAGGTCCAGGTATACTCGGTTTCGGATCGAGTCCAACTCAGCCGACTTGTCAACAACGGCGCCTAGCAGCACATATTGACACCATAGTATACAAGAATATAATATCGGCTCGAACCCGTAATGTGTACACAAATCATTTTGCCTCACGATACCAATTAAGCTATAGGCAAGATGTGTGCCATCCCTTCAATAGCTTAACCATTCACTCGAACCGTATTGGATTATCTGTCTGTTGATTGACTCCTCAATCAACTTAGCATGGCCATGAATTTCCATAATCCATTACCTCGAGGGGCCCAGAGATATCTCTCCAAAAGGAGGGGCAAATTCCATCTTGATCACTCACATCCCACTCCATGTTTCATAGCAAACTCGAAGACTACTTTTATAACTACCCAGTTACGGAATAGCGTTTGGTAGTCCCAAAGTAGGCTACTACACATGTTGGAATCCATGATGATCTCAGGTCTAAGGACTTTGCACCAACACTACTTGAGACCAACTAATGGCAAATTAATTCCTGTAGTGTCTCATGGTGGGTCTGTGGAGATTGTGGCAATCGGATATCCACATGGCAAGCTTATCCGACTGGAGATAGGGATAGGTTGTGCCTTTCAAATATGTAAACCAACTATGACTTGGGTATTACGTTGCCGATTAGATAAGGCAACGGTTCATAGTCACGGTTTGGTAAGATTGATGAAACCGACTTAGAGTAAGATAGGGTTTCCGATTTGTAAGCCCGCCTCCCAAGACTATATAAGGGGGGTGAGGGGCGTCCCTTGAGAGATATCATAAGTTAGATCAGCTTTCAGCTTTAGATATACAAGATCACGAGATCAATAAAGACACTCGGCGGATCGAATCCCCGAAACAAGAGTAGGGTATTACCTCACGAGAGGGCCTGAACCTGTCTAAATCCTTGTTTTCCACCTAACCCATCGAGCTTGGCGATCTTGACTGCACCCCCAAAATTCTATTGCCGAAACCGAGTTTCGACAGTTGGCGCGCCAGGTAGGGGCCCACGCGTCAAGACTTCTTCGACAATCTCGCCGACAACCGCAATGGGATCTTCTTCAAGCTTCGGCGACTTCGCCGCCAACGACTTCGACAAGTTCCCCTCCTTCGACTCGGATTCGGACCAGTCGGGAGGAGAAACACACTCTGCGTCGTTCGGGCTCCCGAACAACGCCAAGATCTACGACGAAATCTTGGATTCCAAGATGCAGTCCATCCACTCCGACGAAGGAACTCACTCAGCACCGATCGGGCTGTCGAACGCCGCCAAGATCTACAGCGGTCTTCTCATCTCTCCGTTGGAACCAATCTACTCGGGAGAAAACCTCTCGGCGCCGTTTGGATTACCAAACACCGCTGAGATCTACTACAAGCTCCTCTCCTCCGAATCAAGATTGATCCACTCGGGGGGATCCACGTCCTCAAGCTCCGATTCGGACTGGAACGATCCAGATTCGAACTACTCGGGCTCAAGGAAGATCGCCGTCATCCTCCAGCCATTCGGCTCATGCTCATCCTCGGAGCTCAACAAGTACCTCAGCTCTTCAGGTTTTGACGACCTTTATGGCATCCCCTCAGAAGAAGCCAACGACTCCGATTGCAATAAGGATTATGAGCCGAAGTGCTTTGACGTCCTCATGGCTGAGGTGGCCGAGACCGACTCAGCCATGGCCCGCAGGCTTGCAGAAGAAGAACAAGCCAGAATATAGCAAGAGCGCAAGCTGGCCGAAGAGGAGAAGAAGCGCAAAGAGGAAGCCGACAGAAGAAAGCAGGATCTAAGGGCAGCCGGACGATCCGCCCAAGAGGTGTCACGCCCAGAAATTCAGACCCGAATTTCCGAAGCTATATGTGTATTAAAATCCCTGTCCAGGACCAGCCAGGGTACACATACAACAATTGTTGATATTACAGTTCCACGTCTTAGAAACAATACAAAAAGATTACAAAAGAGCAGCGGAAAAAAGAATAAGGGCCTAAGCCTAAGCTCGACGCTGGTCACGTGGCTTCGACCACTCCACAGGCAGCTTCCAGAGTATAGGACAAAGCTTACTCCACTTCTTCTTCGTCTTCAACCTCTGGCTCAGGTTCTGGTGAAGAAGCAAGGATGAGTACTTCCACGTACTCAACAAGTCACGCCGGAAGAGGAGAAGAATGAATGCAGGAGAGACAAAGGTCTGGCTAAGGTTTGCTTTTGCGCAAACGGTAGGAGTTTTTCCAAACAGTACGAATTTTGAACACAGTCAAAATGACAAGTAAATTGAGTAATTAAAACATTTTGATTCCAACACTGTCCAACGTTATCCCCACGTTGCGACAGCCCAAAACATCCACCTAAACTAGTCATGTTCCAAAACTTAGGGTGTAAAAGTGTGAGACTAATCACGAGAGCTCGGTCGATCGCCCCATCACCGCGGGCACGGCTATTCGAATAGATTTACTCGATCGAGAGGTGTACAAGCTGTACCCACAAGACACAGCCCCACAACATGGTTTCCCGTGCGCCGAAATACCACCGCGGTACCCCGGAAAGGGAACTGTGATAGGACCTTTCGTATAACCCCCCTCTAACCAAGCGAACCCCACCAAGGTTTCGCCCCCACTCCCGGACCCTGGGAGTGGGCAGCCCCCCCAAGTGCCTCGGTAAATCCGGCAGCCCAACAACCCTTGTACTGGAGCCGACTGAGACTCCATCCCGCTCACCCTTGCCAATGGGTTCGTCAGCTAGGAGAGGCTACACTACGGGACCTACCTTACCCATTTCGGCTTGTGGTTTGCACGGTCATTCTCCCGAGGGGTCCCATGAACCGGTCCTTAATTGCTATGGACGCCGCTAACCAAAACCATAGCACCCACAGCCCACCATTTGTCATATTTTAGTTATTAGTCCGGTTCACCTGAATCTATAATCATTAATCCTCTGAACATAAGTCCGGGAGAGATATATTAAGTGAGAAAATGACCCATTTAGTGAGCTAGTGAGTCTAAGCCAGGCTAAGCATAACCTAGTCCTAAAATCTAATCACATTATTTTCCCAAGTTTGATCAAAGGGTTTGGGGTGTCAAACCTAAGGCATAAACTAAGTATAAGGTGTATTATTTCCCAAGAAATGACAATATAAAGTACATGCAATTTCATAGAGTAAAACAGGTGTTTTAGCAAAATGGGAGCAATATGATCAATAATATAGCATGACTTGCCTTGCTCTTCGGTTTGGGGGACTTCCGCGATGACTTCAAAGTAAACCGGGACGGAGGGACTACCGGGATCTACACGGCAAACAAGCACTTCAACGAAACAGGCTAAAAAGCTACTCAAGCAGGGAACAGAACCATTTTTAATGGATTCTTGGCATTTTTATGAATTTAATGAAATTTGAATGGGCTAAAACGGAGGTCGGATTGAAAAGATATGATTTTTAGAAGATTATCTGTGTTTTAACTAAAACAGAAAATCCTTATTAATTTATTGCGCAATAAATCCCGGAATTGCGTCAGCGCTAGGGCTGGCGTCAGCGATGGCGTCATCGGCCGCGGGAGCACCGGTCCACGGTGGACCGGGTCCACGGGCCGAGAGGGAGAGCGCGCACCACGTGGCGCACACGAGGCGCCGACTCGACGGCCACACGGTGTGCCATGCGGGCCAGCGGGGACGGACGGCCCCGATCTGCCGAGGCAGATCGGACGACCGGGGAGGGGTTCGGGTGGCGTGTTCGGCCGGCGATGGCGCACGGCGGCCGGAGACCGGCCGGCGCCATTCGGGCGGCGGAATATCGCGGCTCACGCGAGGGCGGAGCCGTGCACACTCGAGAACGGCGGCGCGCACTCGGCCAAGAGGGGAAATAAGGAGGGGGGCTCACCGCGGGTCGCCGGAGGTGAAGGGGACGACGACTCGGACGGTGAGGGAGACGGCGGAACCACTCGGGGAAGGGTGGCCGAAGTGGCGTGGGCACCGGCAACGAGGAGGGATGAGTCGGCGGAGCTCGGAGCGTCTCGGAGCAGCGGGAAAAACACGACCGAAACTCAGCGACGAAACCCAAAGCAGGGGCGCACGGTGCGGGAATGACGGGGAGAGAGAGAGGCTTGAGTGGAGGTGTGGGGAGCTCGGGGAGGACGAGGGGGTCCTTATATAGGGGTTGGGGAGGTCAGTGGTGACCGGATAAGGGTGGAATTTCTCGCCGGCGCGGTTTGTGGGAAGTAATGGCTGGGGATGGAATCCGGCCATTAGAGCGTGCGGGAGCGGCGGCCGGGGCTTTGAATGCCGGCGGGCACGGTGGGGAGTTAAGGCGGTGGGATCCCGGAGCGCGGGGAAAACGGGAGCGCGGGGAAAACGGGTGCGCGAGATCCAGGGGTAAGAGGGAGGCGAACTAGACTTGTGCTCGGTGCAAGAGTTAAACGAGCTGCAGCCTTCTGTCGGCCCACGAGGGAGAGAGAGAGAGAGGGACGCGCGGGCGGAAAAAGGACGAGCCACGCACGGAGAGGGATTGGGCGGCGGCCAGTGGAAAAAGAGCGGGAAAGGACGAAGGAGAGAGAAATTGATTTTCCGGGATTTATTAATTCGATTTTGATTTTAATTGGTTAAAAATTATTTCTTGTGCTCGAAAATTCCACTAAAAATCCTGTTAGTGTATTTTGACATGTAGAATTTAGGAAAAATCCTACCATGCCATTTCCATTTAACATTTGGGTTTTAAAATTATTTATTCTCTCTAGTTAATTCCAACGATTTTCTTTTACGATTTTCTTTTGGATTTTTAAAAAGGGAAAACACCTCAGGGTGTTACAAACCTACCCCTTAAACGGAATCTCGACCCGAGATTTGGAGGTACGCAAAAGAGATAGGGATGAGCGGCCTTTAGCTCATCTTCCCTTTCCCAGTTGCTTCTTCTTCGGAGTGATGAGTCTCGAACTCGGCGGAACCCGATGACCTTGTTCCGGTCCTCCGTTCACCGGTTTCGAGTACCCACGCTGGTTTCTCCACATAGGTCAGATCTTCTTGGATTTCAATCTGATCTGGACTAGCTTGTTCTTCTGAAACTCTCAGACACTTCTTGAGTTGGGAGACGTGGAAAACATTGTGGATTCCTGCCATGGTGGGTGGCAGTTCGAGTTGGTATGCCACTTCACCTCATCGCTCTTGAATCCGATATGGTCCCACATAGCGTGGTGCCAGCTTGCCTTTTGTTTGGAATCGGTGCACTCCCCGGAGTGGGGTGACACGAAGATATACATAGTCTCCAACTTTAAAAACTAGCTCTCTACGGCGGTTGTCTGCATAACTCTTCTGACGAGACTGTGCCACTTTCAGCCTTTCTCTTATGATTCTAACTTTCTCTTCGGCATCACTTATTACTTCGGTCCTGAACAACTGACGTTCGCCGGTCTGATCCCAGAAAAGCGGGGTTCGACACTTTCATCCATATAGTGCTTCAAAAGGTGCCATTTGTAAACTAGCATGATAACTGTTATTATAACAGAACTCTGCATAGGGCAGGCTCTTATCCCAAGCTCCTCCGAAATCCAGAGCACAAGCTCGCAACATATCTTCCAAAACCTGGTTTACACGTTCCGTCTGACCATCGGTTTGCGGGTGATAGGCTGTGCTAAAATTCAACCGGGTGCCAAGTTCCTCTTGTAGTTTCTGCCAAAACTTGGAGGTGAACTGGCTACCACGATCTGATACTATCTTCTTAGGTACACCATGAAGACATACAATCCTTGCAAGGTACAATTCTGCTAACCTTCTGCCCGTATAGGTGGTAAGCACTGGGATAAAATGAGCCACTTTAGTGAGGCGGTCGATTATAACCCAGATAGAATCGTGTCCTGATGATGTCCGGTAAACCGGTGATGAAATCCATCCGATTTCCTCCCACTTCCATTCCGAATTTGAAGTGGTGTAATAATCCAAACGAGCCTGCGGTGTTCCGCCTTTACTCAGCGACATACGTCGCATAGTGCCACGAACTCTGCTATTTCTCTTTTCATGCTAACCCACCAGAACTTCTCCTTAAGATCCTGGTACATTTTGGTACTTCCCGGATGGATAGAGTACTGACTCTGATGTGCTTCAGTAAGGATTAACTTTCTCAATTCCTTATCTTCTGGCACACATATCCTGTTACCCATCCATATGGTTCCATGCTCATCTTCCATGAAGTCACGAGCTTTTCCCACTTTCATATTCTTCTTAAGCTCAACTATGTTCGGATCCGAGGCTTGAGCTATGCGAATTTGATCTAAGAGTGTGGGTTGGGCCTCAAGAGCGGCCACAAATCCAAGTTCAACCATTTCTAGGTTGAGGTGCTCTAATTCTTGTAGTAGCTGTTCACATCTCCCTTCTATGTGAATAGAGTTGCAGTAACTCTTTCGGCTCAGGGCATCAGCTACCACGTTAGCTTTGCCGGGATGGTAGTGTATACTGAGATCATAATCCTTGATCAACTCCAACCATCGCCGCTGACGGAGGTTCAAATCCGGTTGGGTGAAGATGTATTTCAGGCTCTTATGATCCGTATATACTTCACAGCGATTACCGACGAGGTAATGTCGCCATATTTTTAGAGCATGGACGACTGCTGCTAGCTCTAGGTCATGTGTTGGGTAATTAGACTCATGAGGTCTCAATTGGCGGGAAGCATACGTGACCACCTTTCCATCTTGCATCAACACACAGCCTAACCCCTGGTGAGATGCGTCACAATAGACTTGGAAATCCTTGGTTTGATCGGCAAGATCAACACGGTGCCGACACCGTTTTCTCTTGAGTGTTTCAAAACTCGGTTGCGCTCGGCATCCATATAAATTTTTCATCCTTCTTTAACAACTGCGTCAAAGGCTTGGCAATTCTGGAGAAGTTTTCGATGAACCGACGATAATAACCCGCAAGTCCTAGAAAACTTCTGACTTGGGTGACGGTTTTAGGTGGAGTCCATTTGGTCACAGCTTCTACAGTGGAAGGGTCCACTGCGACTCCTTGGGCATTCACGATATGGCCGAGGAATTGCACTTCCTTCAACCAGAAAGCACATTTGCTAAACTTAGCATAGAGCTGGTGGTCTCTTAACTTTTCAAATACCAACCGGAGATGGTGCTCATGTTCCTCTTCCGACTGCAAATAGATCAAGATGTCCTCGATGAACACCACGACGAACTTGTCCAGAATTCCATGAACACTTTGTTCATCAAATTCATGAAAAGGCGGGGCATTTGTAAGTCCGAAGGACATGACCGTGCACTCGCATGCACTGCACCTGAGTGACGAAGGCGATCTTGGGAATATCTTCCTCTCGGATTCTTAGCGGATGATAGCTCGACCGCAGTCTATCTTGGAGAACACTTTTGCTCCCTTTAATTGATCGAACAGGTCATCAATCCTAGGAAGAGGGTATTTATTCTTAATAGTGACCTCGTTGAGTGCGCGATAGTCGACGCACATCCTTTTGGTCTTATCCTTTTTCTCCACAAAATGACTCGGCGCACCCTAGGGCGACGTGCTCGGCGGATATAAACTTTCAGAATCGTTCATCTACTTGCTTCTTGACCTCTCGCCAACTCATTCGCTCCCATTCTATAGGGTCTCTTGTGGATCGAAAGCGGTGCGGGACTAGGTCAATCCGAAACTCTATTTCTCTTTCAGGTGGCATTGTGGTTAGGTCTTCCGGGAAGACTTCCGGGTACTCACAAACCATAGGAATATCTTCTAACTTCGCCTGGTCCTTTCCTTTCTCTTCGGGCTTCTCCTTAGCCGAAATCCGATTCAGGCTTGCTACTATCCTCAGTGGTTTAGGGGAGCGGTAAATTACTTTCTTCCCCTCGTCATTGGTTAAAGAGATCGTGCGGCTTGCGCAATTGATCAGACCTTTATGACGGGTTAACCAGTCCATCCCAAGGATGACATCCAGGCCTTTTGATTCTAGAAGGATAAGATTGGCTAGAAAGGGGAATCCTTGGATTTGTATTGCCACTGAAGGGCAAAAGTGGGCGGTGTTCAAACGGTTCCCGGGTGTTTGGACCCGCATGGGTATCTTAAGTTTTAACACTGACAACCCATGTTTTCCCACAAATGCTTTTGTTATATGAAAGAATGTGTTGCACCCGAATCAAACAGGACTGATGCATTAAAGGAGTTCACAGGGAACATACCCAGTATGACATCCGGTGCATCCTGTGCCTCCTCTGCTGAAGCATGGTTCAATCTTCCTTGGATGAACCTGGGCACGCATTTTGGTCTTGGACACTTGTCTGCGAAATGTCCAGGTTCTCCACAGTTGAAACAATTACCCGGTTTGAATCCCGAGTCCTTCTTTGGTGGCATTGGCTTGGACTGCGGTGGCGGCTGTGCTGTTGGCGGACGCGGGGCCGGATTCCGCTGCGGCTGTCCAGGACGGCTTCCACTGGGTTGGAAATTCCCGGGATGGTACGGGCGATGCTGACAAACGATCATAGTGGTAGGTCCATTCTGACCACCCGGAGTGAAACGCGGCCACTGGGGATTCCCTTGCTGAGGATGTGGCCTAAACTGGGTAGCCTTCCGTTTTCTGAGCATTTTATTGTGTTGGTCTTCTTGACGGATGGCTTTGTCGACCAACTTCTCGAAGTCGGCATACTCACCGGAGATGAGTTTGTCCATCAACTCATCGTCCAGCCCGGCCAAGAACTTCTCTTGACGCTCGGCGTCAGTACGTACGTCCTCTGGAGCATATCGCGCTAAGCGATTAAATTCGTGCAGATACTCGGTGGCAGTTCGAGTGCCTTGCTCCAAGGATCTGAATTCCCTCTTTTTCTAGGCTACTATCCCTCCGGGGATGTGAGCCTTCCAGAAGTGGTGGCAAAACTCTGCCCAAGTAACTGCGGGTGCGTCCGCCCGACGGGTGACCAAGAAATTGTCCCACCAGGCTGAGGCGGGACCTTGGAGTTGGTGAGTGGCGAAAGACACCCTTTCTTGGTCTGTGCACTGGAGAAGGTCCAACTTCTTTTCTATGGCTATGATCCAGTCATTAGCCTCCATGGGGATTGGTGGTGCTGGAGAAAGTTGGGGGTCGGACTCGAAGAAATTCTGACAGCTTGTTTTGTGGGGGAGGTGGTGGTGCGAAATGGTCATGTTGATGCTGGTTCTGCTGTTGAAACTGTTGCATCATTTGCAACTGCATCTGCTGATGCTGCTGTTGCATTTGCTGCATCATTGCAGCCATCATTTGGGTCTGGTTGGCTAGGACTTGTGCCAGAGTGATGTGCTCAGGGGGAGGAGGTGGGTTGTTGGTATTAGCATAGGTGTTGTTCTCAGCTGACTCATTGCTGTTGCTGCCATTCCTGGTGTTCACCATCTGAAGAAGCGGAACAAACAAGGCGAGGAGAAGGAGTAAAACGGATTGAACAGAGAAGTTGATATTTTATTACTTGTTTTGATCTGTTCTTGACTTAAAACACTTAAAACACACCCAACATCCTTAATTGGGCAACCCATATCCACACTTGATACAGGTTGACCACTACCCACAAACAGCACTCCTAACACACAGCAACTAGGCAAACAGAAAAACTAGGAAAATGGTAAACTAAGGGTGGCGACGCTCTAAGGGTCGGAACGGCTTCCACGGTCGGAGGAGTCGAAACCACTTCCAAGGGAGTTCCCGTCTTCCTTTTCCTTCGAGTGGCTTCGAGAGCTGGCTAACTCGCCTTTCCGTCTGGGACTCTTGGAGCTGCCGCTACTACTGCCCTTGCTGCTACTGGACATCGAGATCCATCCTCCTCCTCCGCTTGGGGCAGGGACCAGAGCAAGAGCAGGATCTGGTATTGGGACGAGGACTGGGAAAGGCGGTGGTGCAGGAGGTGGAACCCTGGGCGCTAGCTGCATCCGCACCGGAGCCTTGGTGTTCTTCCACGGCGTGATCCTTATCCGAAGGATGTTGGGAGGTGGAAGCCCCTTCAGGCTGGCGATCTCTCTCTTGAGTCGATCCACCTCATCCTTCAAACTTTTGATCTTTAAGATCTTCTGGTCATTCAGAGCCTTTGCCGCTATGTGAAGCTCTGCATTCATCTTATCCAGCCCTTCAATCACCGTCCTCATGTGGGAGAAGGTGGTGTCGTTTTCCCCCCTCAGCGGATTGGAAGGTGTTGATGGCTGATGAAGTTCCCCGCGCGCGGATGGTATTGGTAGGTAGACTGGCGGAGATGGTAGTCATGCATTTCCCTCATCCGAGCCAAGATTAGATAAGCCGCCTCTTGGCAGTGCATGCTCATCTGTTCCTCCCGACGCCGTGACCACCATGTTTGGGATATTGGTGCCGATGAACCCGTGCACCTCCGGCGGACTTGGTGAGGCAACTCACCGCCGAACGGTGAGACAACAAGTGTACTCAGTGCATCCGGATAGCCCCACGCCAAGGCCATTCTTGCGCCTTCGCGACGAACCCTTTCGGACCACGACCGTTGTGGGTGACTGGACGGCCCGCCATCTAGAGGAGACAAGGTAGGGGATCAATGCATGCTCAAACCCAAATTAGACAAACGATAAAGGACTCAAGTAAAATAAACGAGAAAAAGAGGGTTTTTGAGAAACATTTTTATGAAACTAATTAAAACCTCCTAAGGACATCCCCTAGATGATGCTAAAAAATAGATGCTTAGTTATATAAAATTAGCGACCATTCCCTTCTATTCCGACTTAGGACTTTGATCCCTTAGAAAATCCCAACTTGGCAGCTGAATAAGAGATCAGATGATTTTTCCAAGTTTTAACTCTAGAATCCTATCACTTATACTTGACCAAGTTTTCAAAATGCCTTGAGAGAAACTTAAAATTTTTCCCCAATCCCGAGAAATCAAGACCCATTTTCCCGAAACCATTTTCAAAAGCCAGGGCTTATGCATATGAAAAGATTCAGAGGGCTCCTAAGGTTTTCTGTTTGGCTTTTCCTACGGTCTGGAAATTGGCTCTGATACCAAATTGTCATGCCCAGAAATTCAGACCCGAATTTCCGAAGCTATATGTGTATTAAAATCCCTGTCCAGGACCAGCGAGGGTATAGATACGACAATTGTTGATATTACGTTTCACGTCTTAGAAACAAGTACAAAAGAATTACAAAAGAGCAAAAAAAAGAATAAGGGCCTAAGCCTAAGCTCGACGCCGGTCACGTGGCTTCGACCACTCCACAGGCAGCTTCCAGAGTATAGAACAAAGCTTACTCCACTTCTTCTTCGTCTTCAACCTCTGGCTCAGGTTATGGTGAAGAAGCAGGGATGAGTACTTCCACGTACTCAACAAGTCACGCCGGAAGAGGAGAAGAATGAATGCAGGAGAGACAAAGGTCTGGCTAAGGTTTGCTTTTGCGCAAACGGCAGGAGTTTTTCCAAACAATACGAATTTTGAACACAGTCAAAATGATAGTAAATTGAGTAATTAAAACATTTTGATTCCAACACTGTCCAACGTTATCCCCACGTTGCGACAGGCCCAAAACATCCACCTAAACTAGTCATGTTCCAAAACTTAGGGTGTAAAAGTGTGAGACTAATCACGGAGAGCTCGGTCGATCGCCCCATCACCGCGGGCACGGCTATTCGAATAGATTTACTCTGATCAGAGGTGTACAACTGTACCCACAAGACACAGCCCCACAACATGGTTTCCCGTGCGCCGAAATACCACCGCGGTACCCCGGAAAGGGAACTGTGATAGGACCTTTCGTATAACCCCCCTCTAACCAAGCGAACCCCACCAAGGTTTCGCCCCCACTCCCGGACCCTGGGAGTGGGCAGCCCCCCCAAGTGCCTCGGTGAATCCGGTAGCCCAGCAACCCTTATACCGGAGCCGACTCAGACTCCATCCCGCTCACCCTTGCCAATGGGTTCGTCAGCAAGGAGAGGCTACACTACGGGACCTACCTTACCCATTTCGGCTTGTGGTTTGCACGGTCATTCTCCCGAGGTCCCATGAACCGGTCCTTAATTGCTATGGGCGCCGCTAACCAAAACCATAGCACCCACACCCACCATTTGTCATATTTTAGTTATTAGTCCGGTTCACTGAATCTATAATCATTAATCCTCCGAACATAAGTCCGGAGAGATATACTAAGTGAGAAAATGACTCATTTAGTGAGCTAGTGAGTCTAAGCCAGGCTAAGCATAACCTAGTCCTGAAATCTAATCACATTATTTTCCCAAGTTTGATCAAAGGGTTTGGGGTGTCAAACCTAAGGCATAAACTAAGTATAAGGTGTATTATTTCCCAAGAAATGACAATATAAAGTATATGCAATTTCATAGAGTAAAACAGGTGTTTTAGCAAAATGGGAGCAATATGATCAATAATATAGCATGACTTGCCTTGCTCTTCGGTTTGGGGGACTTCCGCGACGACTTCAAAGTAAACCGGGACGGAGGGACTACCAGGATCTACACGGTAAACAAGCACTTCAACAAAACAGGCTAAAAAGCTACTCAAACAGGGAACAGAACCATTTTTAATGGATTCTTGGCATTTTTTATGAATTTAATGAAATTTGAATGGGCTAAAATGGAGGTCGGATTGAAAAGATATGATTTTTAGAAGATTATCTGTGTTTTAACTAAAACAAAAAAATCCTTATTAATTTATTGCGTAATAAATCCCGGAATTGCGTCAGCGCTAGGGTTAACGTCAGCGATGGCGTCATCGGCCGCGGGAGCACCGGTCCACGGTGGACCGGTCCACGGGCCGAGAGGGAGAGCGGCGTCCCACGTGGCGCACACGGGGCGCCGACACGGCGGCCACGCGGTGTGCCACGTCGGCCAGCGGGGATGGACGGCCCCGATCTGCCGAGGCAGATCGGACGGCCGAGGAGGGCTTCGGGTGGCGTGTTCGACCGGCGATGGCGCACGACGTCCGAAGACCGGCCGGCGCCATTCGGGCGGCAGAATATCGCGGCTCATGCGAGGGCGGAGCCGTGCGCACTCGGGAACGGCGGCGCGCACTCGGCCGAGAGGGGAAATAAGGAGGGGCGCTCACCGCGGGTCGCTGGAGGTGAAGGGGACGACGACTCGGACGATGAGGGAGACGGCGGAACCACTCGGGGAAGGGTGGCCGAAGTGGCGCGGGCACCGGCGACGAGGAGGGATGAGTCGGCGGAGCTCGGAGCGTCTCGGAGCAGCGGGAAAAACACGGCCGAAACTCGGCGACAAAACCCGAAGCACGGGCGCACGGTGCCGGAACGACGGGGAGAGAGGGAGGCTTGAGTGGAGGTGTGGGGAGCTCGGGGAGGACAAGGGGTGCTTATATAGGGGTTGGGGAGGTCGGTGACGACCGGATAAGGACGGAATTTCTCGCCGGCGCGGTTTGGGGGAAGTAATGGCCGGGGATGGAATCCGGCCATTAGGGCGCGCAGGAGCGGCGACCGGGGCTTTGAATGATGGCGGGCACGGTGGGGAGTTAAGGTGGTGGGATCCGAGCGCGGGAAAACGGGTGCGCGAGATCCAAGCGGAGGGAGGCGCGAAATGGCGTCGAGGCGGCGGGTTCGGGGATGACGGCCCGACAGTGGGCCCCACCGTCGGCGTCCAAGGGTAAGAGGGAGGCGAACTGGACTTGTTCGCGGCGCAAGAGTTAAACGGGCTGCAGCCTTCTGTCGGCCCGTGAGGGAGAGAGAGAGGGACGAGCGGGCGGAAAAAGGACGGGCCGCGCGCGGAGAGGGATTGGGCCGTCGGCTCGGGCCCGCGGCCCACAGCCGGAAAAGAGCGGGAAAGGACAAAGGAGAGAGAAATTGATTTTCCCGGGATTTATTAATTCTGATTTTGATTTTAATTGGTTAAAAATTATTTCTTGTGCTCTGAAAATTCCACTAAAAATCCTGTTAGTGTATTTTGACATGTAGAATTTAGGAAAAATCCTACCATGTCATTTCCATTTTAAAATTATTTATTCTCTCTAGTTAATTCCAACGATTTTCTTTTATGATTTTCTTTTGGACTTTTAAAAAGGGAAAACACCTCGGGGTGTTACAAGGCTATACTTCAAACGCGGGTCCGCAACACCAATATCTTCTAGACGCCACAGCAGAACGCTGTCGCTGCCCTCACTCTCCTGGACACCGTCATCGAGACGACGCCCCCCGACGTAACCCCAATCTTGGACAAGATCAAGACCATCGTTGCGGCTACGGCCAACGGTCATCCCTCCACCTCAGCCCGAAGACCGACTGAGTCTGTGGCAGAAACGTCCGACAGAAGCCGACTCCCGCTGCTGAGGTCAAGGGATTACAAGAGGCCCAAGCCAGACCGGTCGGCGACCAGGCCAAGAGGCCCACACCACGAGACCACGCACAAGCATCAGGAGCAAATGGCCGACTCCCGAGAGAAGCAACATGGACGTCCACCCGTCCACCACCGCGTCCGTCGCAACAACAGCCTCCAGCTATCGAAGCAGCCGCGAGGACCCCGCCGAGTGATTCGGGAAGTCCTCGATCGTCGCTACAAAGAACGAGATCAACGCACCGGGAAGATCGAAGGGGATCACCCGACGAATGACGATGGAGTACCGCTTTCACTCGGGAGCTTCGTCGAGTGCATTGGCCGAATGGATTCAAGCCAACGGAATCGAGAAGTACGACAGGAAGACCGACCCCAAGTCGTGGCTGACCATGTACACCCTCGCCATCCGTGCGGCAGGTGGCGACAACAAGGCAATGGCCAATTACCTGCTTGTGGCCCTCGCCAACTCAGCCAGGAACTGGCTCACGAGCTTGCCAAGAGGCTCGATCGGCTCGTGGAGTGAGCTAAGGGACCACTTCATCGCCAACATCCAGGGCACCTTCGAGAGGCCTGGGACCCACTTCGATCTCTACAACGTCATCCAGAAGCCGGACGAACCTCTGAAGGACTACATCCGACGCTTCTCCGAAAAGTGCAACAAGATCCCCAACATCACCGACGACATCATCATCGCCGCCTTCCAGAAGGGAGTCCGTGATGAGCTGTTGATCGGGAAGTTTGGGCGCAAGCCACCGAAGACGGTGAAGCAGATGTTTGAGACGGAAAATTCCTACGCCAAATCCAACGATGCCATCAAAGCGGCGTGCCAAGACCGGCCCGACAGGAGGGACGACAAGCAGGCGGGAGAAAGCCGAAATCCTAAGAAGGATAACGGCAACAACAACCAGGGCCAAAAGGACCGCAAGCGCCGACCCGAAGATTTAGTTGCCGCAACCTCCAACTCCCAACGCCGCCCCCAAGTCGCGGCCCACGACGCCATCATGAACGCTCAGTGCACGCATCATCCCAATCACAAGCACGCGGCTAAGGACTGCTTTATTTATAAATAGTTTGCCGAGCAATATGTGGCACAGCTCAACAAGAAGCTGACTGATGAAGCCGGTCCATCGGGCGCCAATAAGAACAACGCGGCTGGAGACGCCGAACCTTTTCAAGACCCCGTGGGTGAGCTGAATCACATCTTCGGGGGGCCGCAAGCCTATGAATCCAAGAGGAAACAGAAGCTAACTGACCGCGAGGTCAACGCGGCGCAACCCGAGGTCCCACAATACCTACGATGGTCGGAGGTGGCCATCACTTTTGACCGCTCGGATCATCCCGACCGAGTGGTTCACCCGGGGCGCTATCCACTAGTCTTGGACCTGGTGGTCCGCAACATCAAGCTCAAGCGTGTCCTCATCGATGGGGGCAGCGCCCTCAACATTCTGTTCGCCAAGACCTTGGACGAGATGCAAATCCCGAGGGTCGAGCTGAAGGCAAGCTCAGCCCCCTTCCATGGAGTTATCCCGGGGCTGTCATCTACGCCACTCGGGCACATCGCCCTTCCGGTCACCTTCGGAGTTCGAGAGAATTTCCGAACGGAGAACATCACTTTCGAGGTGGCCGACTTCGAGACGGCTTACCACGCAATCATCGGAAGGCCCGCTCTCGCCAAGTTCATGGCGATACCCCATTACACCTACCTCTGCATGAAGATGTCGGGTCCGAACGGCGCGATCACTCTTCACAGTGACGTGAAGCAAGCCTTCACCTGTGACAAGGAGAGCTGCGACATGGCCCAATCTCGCGAGAAATCACGTGGCCAGCAAGAAATCTGACTGGCCACGTCGACTTCGGCAGAGGGTGAAATCCCCACGAAGAAGATAGCCAAATCAGGAACCGTCGACGCCAACACCAAGAAGATCTCCCTTGATCCATCGGATCCCTCAAAAACTACTGTAATCGGCGCTGAACTATATCCTAAATAGCAAAGCGCGCTCGTCACCTTCCTCCAAAGTAATAAATATGTAACCATCTGATATGCCTGGAATTCCTAGGGAGGTGATCGAGCACTCTTTACACGTCAAAGATGACGCAAAGCCAATCAAACAACGATTACGCAAGTTCACGCAGGATCAAAAAGTCGCCATCAAAGAAGAGCTCACAAAGCTCTTAGCCACCGGTTTTATTAAAGAAGTTCGCATCCCGACCGGTTGGCCAACCCGGTTCGTCCGTAAAAAGACGAGGCAATGGCGCATGTGCGTTGACTACACCGACCTCAACAAAGCCTGCCCCAAAGATCCATTCGGGCTGCCTCGCATCGACCAAGTCGTAGATTCAACAGCCGGCTGCCAACTCTTAAGCTTTTTGGACTGTTACTCGGGCTATCACCAAATCAGCTTGAAGGAATCCGACTGCCTGAAGACATTGTTCATCACGCCGTTTAGAGCCTACTGCTACATCACAATGCCTTTCGGCCTGAAGAACGCTGGAGCCACATACCAACGCATGATCCAGAGGTGTTTTCAGACGCAGATTAGGAAGAACGTGGAAGCTTATGTCGATGATGTCGTCATCAAGACCAAGCAGAAAGAAGACCTGATTGTCGACCTTGAAGAAACCTTCTCAAATATTCGGGCCTTCAGAATGAAGCTATACCCAGAGAAGTACACTTTCGGCGTTTCATCAGGCAAACTGCTTGGCTTCATGGTGTCACATCGCGGCATTGAAGCCAATCCAGAAAAAATCAATGCTATCTTGAACATGAAGTCCCCGAGTAACCAGAAGGATGTCCAGAAGCTCACTGGCTGCATGGCGGCGCTAAGCCAATTCATCTCTCGACTCGGTGAACGAGGCATGCCCTTCTTCAGGTTGCTGAAGAAAACGGACGACTTTCAATGGACCACGGAAGCCCACAAGGCCTTTGAAGATTTTGAAGAATTCCTCACGACGCCACCCGTCCTAGCCTCACCTCAGCGCCAGGAGCCCCTGCTACTGTACGTTTCAGCCATTCACCAAGTGGTTAGTACAGTCCTCGTGGTCGAGCGCGAAGAAGAAGGGCGGGTCCAGAAGATTCAGAGGCTGATCTACTTCGTTAGCGAAGTGCTGGCAGGAGCCAAAATTCGCTACCCTCGGGTACAAAAATTGCTATATGGTGTTCGATAACCGCGAGGAAATTGGCGCACTATTTTCGGGGTCACTCGGTCACCGTCGTCACTTCCTTTCCACTCGGCGATGTCATCCACAACCGGAGGCAACCGGGCGCATCGCAAAGTGGGCCCTGAGCCGATGCCGCTGGACTTAACTTTTAAGGCGAGGACATCGTAAAGTCACAAGCCCTGGCGGACTTCTTGGCCGAGTGGACCGAACAGCAAGAAGATGTACCTCGGGAAGACCTTCAATATTGAACCATGCACTTCGACGGATCCAAGAGGATCACCGGCTTGGGAGCAGGAGTTGTGCTGATCTCCCGACCGGGAAAGGCTAAGATACATCCTCCACCTCCACTTCTCCGCCTCACATAACGTCGCGAGTACGAAGCCTGCTACATGGATCGCGGCTCGCGTTTCACTCGGGATACGTCGGCTCGTCGTGAAAGGGGATTCCCACTGGTCGTGAACCAAGTAATGAAGGATCGGTCCTGTCTAAACGACACCATGGAGGCCTACCGACGGGAGGTCCACAAACTTGAAGACAAGTTTGACGGACTCGAGCTACCACACGTCCTAAGACACAACAACAAAGCAGCTGACGAGTTGGCGCAGTTCGGGACCAAACGTGAAGCCGCCCCAACAGATGTTTTTGTCGAGCACCTCTATGAGCCAACTGTTGCGGCAAAACCAACTCCCAACGAACAAGCTGCAAACGAAATTGCCATGATCGACGCGGATTGGAGGACACCACTCATCAAATTTTAACACAGCAAGAGCTGCCGGAAGACCGGGATGAGGCAGAACGCATCCGACGTCGTTGCCAAGTTTACATCATGGTCAACTTCGATTTATAGAAGAGAACTCCCTCCGGAGTCCTGATGAGATGCATCACACCCGAGGAAGGACGACAGCTACTCCAAGACATCCACTCGGGCATATGCGGAAGCTATGCGGCAGCACGCACCTTGGTGGGCAAAGCCTATAGACAAGGTTTTTTCTGGCTTACCGTGGTCTCCGACGCGGACAAAGTGGTACGAACCTGTGAAGGTTGCCAATTCTTCGCCCGACAGAGCAATGTCCCAGCCCAAGAGCTACAAACAATTCCATTATCCTGGTCGTTTGCGGTATGGGGCTTAGACATAGTCGACCCTTTCAAGAAGGCTCCAGGAGGATTCGCACACCTATTCGTCGCAATCGACAAGTTCTCCAAGTGGATCGAAGCTAAGCCGGTTGCCAAATTACTGCTGACAAGGCACGGGACTTCATCCTCAACATCGTGCACCGGTTCAGCGTCCCAAATAGAATTATAACCGACAATGGGACCCAATTCACAGGAGGCATCTTCAAGGAATTCTGCGAAGACTTCGGGATCAAAATCTGCTATGCATCGGTTGCACACCCCAAAAGCAATGGTCAAGTTGAGCGTGCCAACGGCATGGTCCTTCAAGGCATTAAGGCCCGCGTGTTCGATCGCTTAAGTCCTTATGCCGGCAAGTGGGTGCAAGAGCTCCCCTCGGTTTTATGGTCTCTGCGGACCACGCCCAGTCGGGCTACTGGCCAAACTCCCTTCTTTTTGGTCTATGGCGTAGAAGCCATGTTGCCAAACGAAATAGAGTATGAATCCCTCCGAATCCACAGCTTCAACGATGAACGCTACGACCCAGACCGAGTGGATGACCTCACCCGACTGGAAGAGGCCCGTGAGGCAGCCCTCATCCAGTCGGCAAAATATCTTCAAGGGCTTAGACGATACCACAGTCGCAATGTTCGAGCATGAGCTTTTATCGTTGGCGATCTGGTTCTACGCAAGATTCAAACCACCAAGGACCGTCACAAGTTATCCCCCTTATGGGAAGGACCATATATAATTGCCAAGGTCACTCGGCAAGGCGCATACCGATTAAAGCGTGAAGACGGATCTATGGTGGAGAACTCCTGAAACATCGAGCATCTTCGACGATACTATGCTTAAATTGCCCTAAGTCTCATGTTCTTCTTGACTGCCAACCTCAAGCAAGATGACTTCTTGAGTTAGCAGTCGGGGGCTGCACATATGTCAATAAAGCATGTTTTTTTGGCAATCTGTGCATATTTGGTTTATCATTGTTTAATGTTCCTTGATTCGAGTTCATTGTTTAAGGACTGAGAATTTTTGATGACCTAATCAAGCTTAGGCTTGGTGATAGTCGGACGAAAATTACTTAAGAAATTTTACATAAAAACTCGGATCAAGGCATTAACATAAATAAGTTGAATATTTACAGGATGCATCAAAACGTCACAATCATACAATGTTACAAGACAATTAGGGCCGGAAGTTGTTTACTACATCAATAGCAATCTTCTTGGCCGATTCTGCGCATCGCCGATCAAGTCCAGGGCTTTCTCATCCGAGGTGCCGTCGGTGAAGCCTTCCCCGACTGAGTTGACATCTACCCGGGGGTAGTGACTTGGTCTGTGCAAGGGCAAGGCCAGCCCCCATGGTAGCAGCTTCAGAGCTGTTGGCCAAGTACTGGTCGGGGGCTCTCCGTAGCTTATCGAAGACCTCGACTGGGTCCAATGAGCTGGCCCCGACCCCCTGATGAAACAGGGATAGCAGGATCAGCGTTGCCACGTTAGCAACATCTTCCCTGACCTTTTCGGCTTGTTTGACCCTCTCAAGAAAAACGTCGTATTGAGCCCGGGTCTTGACTTTGTAAGCTGCCAAAGGAACATGATCATGCAAAGCACTCGAAGACAGAGCAGTACAACGAACATTGTTTTGAAGAAGCTCACCTTCAAACTCGCTCTCCAGCTCAGCCTTGCTGAAGCTGACTGCCTCTAGCTGGACTTGGAGCAAGTAGACCTTCGATGAATTTTCTACAGCAAGAAAGGTTATCAGCAACAAAAATCAACACAGAAGCCATAAAGAGACTGAGAGGGTCTAGCTTACTCCCGACTGAACCCCGGAGGTCGAGGTTCTCTTCCCGGAGTTCGGCTATTTCTCTCCTCAGGGCTGCCTCCCTCGATGCGGCCTCTTCTCGAGTGGTCTTCAATTTTTGCTGGACGTCCTCCAGGGAGTTTAGATGCGGGACCAACTTCTCGAGCGCGTCGGACTTGGCCATTGATCGGCAGTACTCCTTCCGCACGCAAGATCTGAAGTTGGCCGACTGAAAAGAAATGATGATGCAACAACAGAAAAGGATCAAGACTTAAGTTGAGTAGCCGAGTCGCTTCATTCAAGCTGTTCACAAGCGCATCTCTTTCTTCGCTTTTCGTTTGCTTATCCAAGATGATGCCTTGCCTCTGGCCTTCCGAATCCCGCCACTCGATCTTGATCGGGGGAACCCAGGTTTCAGAAGACTGTAACCTAGGAATCTCTTCCACTGTGGCTGGGTAGATCAGGAGGAACAGATGAAGATACGAGAGAGTTAAACTGAAGATTAAAGATGAAATGTTAATTCAAGACTTACCGGTTTCGGTGGCCGAATCCTTAACTGGTGCCGCCCGGCTGCTCTTTCCTTCTGACTTTTGACCTGGTCTCTAGTCGGGGCCTTCTGAGCCGCCGCCGGGGGTTTTTCTGTAGCTGACTGATTTCCAATCGGGGGATCCCGACTGGCGATCGGGGGCTCCCTCCTTGGGATATCTTTGTTGGGAGGTGAGGGCCTTCCACCCGGAGCGCTCTCGCTCGGGAGAGGGCTCCGGGGTTTTGGCTCGCAGGTTTTTTGCCTCGGTTCTTTGTAGCGGCATTGGCCCTTCACTTTTCCCAGCAGGGTCTATATCTTGGGGTCTCTTGCAAAGAGAACAATAGGAGCAATCGGAATGAAGACAAAGAAATTTTCAACAAAGAGTTTAACTTCAGTTGTAAGGCGTACCTGGACGACCGGCGAATTTTAGGTGCTGCTTTCGATGACGGCCTTGGAGGGGTCGCTTCGGCTTGAGGGGCTGGGACGTCGTCGTCCGAGTCATCGATGATCAACCTCCTTTTGCTTGCCCGTTTGCTGATATCTTCACTCGGGGCCGCCCTCTTCCCGGCTGGATCACTCTGGATCTTCACACCACCGATCGGCTTCTTGGCAGGCCGAATCGGCACGTCGTCATGAGGAATTTTGTGGAGCTTTGAAATGATGGAGGCATTTTCCTGCAAGAAAGATTCTTATAACACTGAGAAGTGTGACGTCAAGATTGCAAGGTAATGAAAGAGTTAAGTCGACTTACCGGAGGAGGAGGTCGATACAGACTAAAGGGGAGGACTGGCAGCATGAGGCTGCGTTCAATTGCAATTCCAGTCGAGAAGACCTTGTACATTCGGATCTTCAAGATCTCGAAGCTAAGGGAGTCGTGGTCTTCCCGATTGGGGTCCTTCTCGCCCTCGTACTCGAAGGCTAGCTTCGATCGCTCCTTAATTGGTGCCAGTCGGCTCCTGATGAAGTGCCGAGTGATTTGCTCGCCACGAAGACCTTTTTGCTTCATCTCCAGGATCTTCGCTAGCAACTTGTTGGCTTCATCCTAGTCTTGGGCTACTGGCACAGTGCTCCATGTAGGCCTGGGCACGGGGGGAAGGCCAACGAAGTTTGGCAGGCTGGGCTCAAGATTGGAAATATAGAACCAGTTTGCGTGCCAACCCTTGTTAGAGGATTTCAGAGGGAGAGAGAAATACTCCTTGCGGAGGGATCCGCGGAGTTGGAAACCTGCCCAACCGACGACGCAGGGCTGGTCCTTATTCGGATGTAGATTGAGGTAAAACATGCGCCGGAAGAGCTGGAAGTGGGGGAGAATGCCAAGGAAGGCTTCACACACATGGATGAAGAGAGCGATGTGGAGCATAGAGTTGGGGTTTAAATGATAAAGACGAAGACCATAATAGTCAAGAAGTCCCCTAAAGAACTCGGAGGTGGGGAGGCTGAAGCCGCTGTAAAAGAAAGAGGTGAAGACGACGAGCTCACCGATGTTCGGAGTGGGGAATTCCTCACCCGCCGCTGGGCGCCAGCCCACGATCTCCTTAGGAGGAAGCACTCCGTGCTTCACCATCTCTTTGAGGGTGGATTCCCTCACATCCGAAGTGGCCCACTGCTCGAAAGGGATTTTCCTCTCATCCGCCATGAGTGTGGTTTGTGTGGGGAGCAAATCTGGCTTGAAGGATGGGGGTCTGAGAAGATGGATGCGGAGGCTAGCTGTGAGCAAACCGCAGGCTTCTGGATCGGTGGATTGGATGCGCGCAAGAGCTTAGGGTTCTCCGCTGCAAGCTGATGTACAGTGTTGCGGTTGGGGAATTTTTTCTGGGAAGACGAAGTGGCGGGGATGACCTCGAGGCTTTGTATAAAGATTTGATGGTTGCGCTAGGTTTTCTCACGATTGGACCAAGCCCATGAGAGACGTGTGTCCCAGTTAAGGTGTGGCCCGATGCGTGTCCTTAAGGACTTAAGTGGATGAACTTGAGCAGATTTGACTTGGCAATATGCACGTGTCTAAATGCCATGTACCTTTGAAAATCCTTTCATACCGCGGTTTGCTTGACTTCATGAGAAGCTAGCACGATGCAATTTGAAAGGTGACAAACAGCTAAGCTTTTTATGGTTGCCTTGATGACAGGGGCTGTTTGGTTCTTTATCACTTGAATTAAATGATTATTCAATGCTGTTTTTCCACCTTGGTGAAGATCTTTTTAGTTTGAGACCAATATTATGGCAGGAGCTATTTAATATTTGGGTCGTATTTTTTAGATGACTAAAAAACTTGTTTACCCATGAGGGATGATTAAAATATTTGTTCTGAGAAAACTCGAACGGATCCACTCGGATAAGCATGAGCTTGCCGAATGCTTTCCACCCATGAGGGTTGATTGAGTTATTTGTTCTGAGATGACTCGGGCAAATTCACTCGGACGAGCACGAGCTTGCTGAGTGATGAGATTTTTTATGATTATTACTTTAGCATGAGCTAAGCATTTATATAAGAAAGACTTTTTATAGTTCTTGACTGTGTGTTTGGTCTGTTTCTGGCTGACCACACAGTCGGGGGCTACACCTAATTAGGTGTATTGAGAGATGCATCTAGATATTTATTTTTGAGAACTTTTTGGATATTTTCCAGCCCTTCACAGTCTTTGGAGCCACTCGGGAGATTCAGGCAGAGGTGATGGAATCACTCGGAGCCAGAAGCACTCGGCCAAAGAGTTGTTTGGCTGCGTGCTATTTTGGTTCGAGGCTGAGTTATCTCGTCGACTGCAAAGGACTCGGGGGCTACTGTGGAGATTGTGGCAATCAGATATCCACATGGCAAGCTTATCCGACTGGAGATAGGGATAGGTTGCGCCTTCCAAATATGTAAACCAACTATGACTTGGGTATTACGTTGCCGATTAGATAAGGCAACGGCTCATAGCCACGGTTTGGTAAGATTGATGAAACCGACTTAGAGTAAGATAGGGTTTCCGATTTGTAAGCCCGCCTCCCAAGACTATATAAGGGGGGTGAGGGGCGTCCCTTGAGAGATATCAGAAGTTAGATCAGCTTTCAGCTTTAGATATACAAGATCATGAGATCAATAAAGACACTCGGCGGATCGAATCCCCGAAACATGAGTAGGGTATTACCTCACGAGAGGGTCTGAACCTATCTAAATCCTTGTTTTCCACCTAACCCATCGAGCTTGGCGATCTTGACTACATCCCCAAAATTCTATTGCTGAAACTGAGTTTCGACAGGGTCTATCCAACAATGTGTTCTCTAACACATGTGTCCACGTTTATTGATTTGGTATCTCCATACCCATGATCTATGAGACATGATCATCAATCAATAAACATGCCGATCTTAGAGTCATATTTGTTCCAATAATATGACATGTGATCAGGGATCATTTAGAAATAGATACATGCATAAAGATACTCATAAATAAGTCACGTACTTATTGATCAATACAAGATGTCTATTTCATGGAACTGAATAACACTTTATTCATTTATACATAAACATTGACCATGATATCCAACATCTCCATGTTGCCTCTAGGGCATATCACTAACATCGAAGCCATCTGCAGCGGCTGAAGAGACAAAGCCCGCAGAACAAGGGTTTCAGGGCCCTCTCCCGAGTGAGAGCGCTCCGAATGAGAAGCCCCCACCTCCTGCTGAAGATATCCCGATGGAGGAGCCCCCGACTACCACCAGAGACTTCGCCGGAAACCGCTGGCGTAAGAAGAGATCCCGATCGCCACTCAAGGCGCCCCGACTGAGGGCCAGTCGGGTGCGAACCAAGAAGAAAAAGGCAGCCAGGAAGTACCAGTCAAGGATTCGGCCACTGATACTGGTAAGCTCTAAAGCAGTCTTCTGACTTTAGTCTTCAATTTGTCTTTTCTTTGTCTTCATATGTCTTCTTTAAATCGATCAGCAAAAGAAGAGGAGATCCCCAGGCTGCGATCTTCAGAGACCTGGATCCCTCCGATCAAAATAGAGTGGTGCGACTCCGAGGGCTTGAAGCAAGGCATCATCCTGAACAGGCAAAAGGAAAATGAGGAATGGGATATGCTTGTGGACAGCCTTAATGAAGCTACCCGGCTGCTAAATGTAAGTGTCGCTCTTCTTCGTCATAACCCTATAGTTTCCTTTAGTCAACTAACTCTGAACTTGCGTGCAGAGAGTATATTGCCGATCAATGGCCAAGTCTGATGTCCTCGAGAAACTGGTCCCCCACTTGAATTCCCTGGAGGACATCTAGCAGGAGCTCAAGGCCACTCGGGAAGAGGCTGCATCAAGAGAGGCTGCCTTGCGGAGAGAGATTGCCGCGCTCCGAGAAGAGAACCATGACCTCCGGGGTTCAGTCGGGAGTAAGTTTAATCATCTTGGTCTCTTTATGCCTCTATTTGTAATCTGTCTCGATCTTGACGTCAGCAAATTTTCTTGTTGTAGAGAACTCGTCTAAAGTCCACGTACTCCAGACCCAGTTGGAAGAAGCTCATGCTAACAAAGCTGAGTTGGAATCTGAGTTTGAAGGTAAATTCTCTTAAGGTAGCATTCTTCATTTTGTTTCATCTTCAAGTATCTGTGTATTCATGTGTCTCTTGCAGCTTATAAAGTCAAGACCCGAGCGCAATTCGATGTCTTCGTCGAAAGGGTTCGAAGAGCCAAAAGCGTAAGGGACGATATTGCCAATGCGGCCACACCGATCCTCTTGTCGCTGTTCCAGCACGGGCTTGGGACTAGCTCACTAGATGCCGTCGAAATCTTTGACAAGCTCGGGAGGGCCCGGAGAAGTACGCAACCAATATCTCGAGGCGGCCACCATGGGAGCGAGGCCTTGCTCTTGCGCAGGCCAAGTCACTTTATCCTCGGATAGATGTTGACTCAGTCGGTGAAGGCTTCGCTGACGGCACTTCAGACGAGCGAGCCTTAGAGTTGATCAGCGAAGCACAGGAGTCGGCCAAGAAAGTAGCTGTTGATGTAGTTGATAACTTTCGATCCTGATTATTTTGCAGACTTTGTATGTAACTTTTGGTGTGAACTTGTAAATATTTAGCTTATTTATGTTAATGCCTTGATCCGAGTCTTTATGTCAAATTTCTTAAGTAATTTTCGTCCGACTGTCACCAAGCCTAAGCTTGATTAGGTCATCAAAAAATTCTCAGTCCTTATCTATTGAACTCGAATCAAAACACTGAACAATGATAAACCAAATATAAACAAGTTGTCAAAGAAAATCATGCTTCATTGACACATGTATAGCCCCCAACTGTCAACTCAAGAAGTCATCTTGCTTGAGGTTGGCAGTCGAGAATAACATGAAACTTAAAGTAATTTAAGCATAGTATCATCGAAGATGTTCGATGTTCCAAGAGTTCTCCACCATGGATCCATCTTCACGCTTTAGTCAATATGCTCCTGGCCGAGTCACCTCAGCGATTATGTATGGTCCTTCCCATAGTGGAGATAATTTGTGACGGTCTTTGGTGGTTTGGATCTTGCGTAGAACCAAATCGCCGACAATGAAGGCTCGCGCCTGAACATTGTGACTATGGTATCGTCTAAGTCCTTGAAGATATCTTGCCGACTGGATCAAGGCTGCCTCACGGGCCTCTTCCAGTCGGGTCAGGTCATCCACTCGGTCTTGATCGTAGCGTTTGTCATTGAAACTGCAGACTCGAAGAGATTCGTACTCCATTTCATTCGGCAACATGGCTTCTGCCCTGTAAAACAGGAAGAAAGGAGTTTGGCCGGTGGCCCGACTGGGCGTAGTCCGCAGTAACCACAGAACCGAAGGTAATTCTTGAACCCATCTGTCGGCGTAAGGTTTGAGGCCTTGATGCCTTGAAGAACCATGCCATTGGTGCGCTCAACCTGTCCATTGCTTTTGGGATGCGCGACTGATGCGTAGCATATTTTGATGCCAAAATCTTCATAGAATTCCTTGAAAACGCCTCCAGTGAATTGAGTCCCATTGTCGGTTATAATTCTGTTTGGGACACCAAACCAGTGCACGATGTTGAGGATAAAGTCTCGCGCTTTGTCGGCGGTAATCGTAGCAACCGGCTTAACCTCAATCCACTTGGAGAACTTGTCGATCGCGACGAACAGATGTGTGAATCCTCCTGGAGCCTTCTTGAAAGGGCCGACCATATCCAAGCCCCATACCGCAAACGGCCAAGATAATGGAATCATTTGTAGCTCTTGGGCTGGAACATGGCTCTTCCGAGCAAAGAACTGGCAACCTTCACACGTGCGAACTACTTTGTCAGCGTCGGAGACCGCCGTGAGTCAGAAGAAGCCTTGTCTATAAGCTTTGCCCACTAGGGTGCGTGCAGCAGCGTGACTGCCGCATACACCCAAGTGGATGTCTTGTAATAACTGTCGTCCTTCTTCGGGCGTGACGCATCTCATTAGGACTCCAGAGGGGCTTCTTTTGTATAGTGCAGAATCAACCATGACATAGCCCTGACAGCGACGCTGGATGCGTTCGGCCTCATCCCGGTCTTCCGGCAGCTCTTGCTGAGTTAGAAACTTGATGAGCAGAGTTCTCCAGTCGGCGTCGAGCATGGCAACCTGGTTTGTAGCTTCCTCGTTGGGGGTTGGCTTTGCTACAACAGTCGGCTCATAGAGATGCTCTACGAAAACGTCTGTTGGGGCGGTTTCTCGCTTGGACCCGAACAGCGCCAACTCGTCGGCTGCCTCATTGTTATGTCTCAAGACATGGGATAGATCCAGTCCATCAAACCTGTCTTCAAGTTTGCGAACTTCTTGTCGGTAGGCTTCCATGGTGTCGTTTAAACAGGACCAGTCTTTCATCACTTGGTTGACAACCAGCTGGGAATCTCCTTTCACGACCAAGCTGAAGGGTTACGCGGAGGCTACGCTAGCCGAAAACAAAAACTTTTTACCGCGCAAACCAGGAACACTTGCAAGTAAGGGCCGATAGATCGTTACCGATTGGAGTAGAGTGCAGCGGAATAGCCAATCAGGGCAATCCAATACGGAACAGTGTAGCCGATTCCCGGAGACAGCCGATACGTCAATCAGCCGATTCGAGTCGTCCGGCCGCGTTCTCACGCCTCGCTCCGATGCGCCCGACCGCAGCCGATTCCACCACAGCCGATCGCTCCAATTGCAGCCGATCCGAAGCCGATCAACAGCGTGCAACGTAGCAGCGCCTCTACCGGTATCCACACGTCCGGGGACAGAACGCCGTACACCCGTGTGCTAGCACGCGATGCAAGGCTAGGGTTTGGCTCGAAGGTGGGGAGGGTTTCCGTGGAGATTGATCTCGGCGACTTCTGTTGCATGCGATGCAATTGACGTGTGGCAGCTCTCCACCCCTCCCTCCTTTATATAGAGTTGGCCGACTGGGACTAGTGGCCGATTAGGACTCTATTTTGAATCGGATCTCATCCGTATCTCATAGAGTTGGCCGCCCATACGTCGTAAGCCCTTAGGACTCTATCCGATCGGATCCCTATCCGATCGTGCCGTATCCGAGTCCAACTCGAATATCTATTCTATCCCCTTAAGCGTGCGACCCTGTAGGTTCAGGTATACTCGGTTTCGGCTATAGTCTAACTTGGCCGATCGTCGGCTCGAGTCCAACTCAGCCGACCCGTCAACAGCGGCGCCTAGCAGCACATATTGACACCATAGTATACAAGAATAATATCGGCTCTGAACCTGTAATGTGTACACAAATCCCTTTGCCTCACGATACCAGTTAAGCTATAGGCAATATGTGTGCCATCCCTTCAATAGCTTAACCATTCACTCGAACCGTATTGGATTATCTGTCTGTTGATTGACTCCTCAATCAACTTAGCATGGCCATGCATTTCCATAATCCATTACCTCGAGGGGCCCAGAGATATCTCTCCAAAGGAGGGGCAAATTCCATCTTGATCACTCACATCCCACTCCATGTTTCATAGCAAACCCAAAAACTACCTTTATAACTACCCGATACGGAATAGCGTTTGGTAGTCCCAAAGTAGGCTACTACACATGTTGGAATCCATGGTGATCTCAGGTCTAAGGACTTTGTACCAACACTACCCGAGACCAACTAATGGCACATTAATTCCCGTAGTGTCTCATGGCGGGTCTATCCAACAATGTGTTCTCTAACACATATGTCCATGTTTATTGATTTGGTATCTCCATACCCATGATCTATGAGACATGATCATCAATCAATAAACATGCCGATCTTAGAATCATATTTGTTCCAACAATATGACATATGATCAGGATCGTTTAGAAATAGATTCATACATAAAGAGTCTCATAAATAAGTCACGTACTTATTGATCAATACAAGATGTCTATTTCATGGAACCGAATAACACTTTATTCATAAATACATAAACATTGACGTGATATCCAACATCTCCATGTTGCCTCTAGGGCATATCACTAACACAAGCGTCGTATCCCGAGTGAAATAGCAAGTCGTAGTCCATGTAGCAGGGCTTCGTACTCGGCGACGTTGTGTGAGGCAGGGAAATGAATATGAAGAACATATTGCAGCCTTTCTCCAGTCGGGGAGATCAGCATGACTCCCGCTCCCAAGCCAGTGATCCTCTTGGATCCGTCAAAGTGCATGGTCCAGTATTATAGGTCTTCCCTAGGTACATCTTCTTGTTGTTCGGTCCACTCGGCCAGGAAATCCGCCAGGGCTTGTGACTTTATAGATGTCCTCGCCTTGAAAGCTAAGTCCAGCGGCATCAGTTCCAGTGCGCACTTTGCGATGCACCCAGTCGCCTCCCGGTTATGGATGACATCGTCGAGTGGAAAGGAAGTGACGACGGTGACCGAGTGACCCTGAAAATAGTGCGCCAATTTCCTCGTGGTTATCAGAACACCATATAATAATTTTTGTACCTGGAGGTAGCGAATCTTGGCTCCTGCTAGCACTTCGCTAACAAAGTAGATTGGCCTTTGAATCTTCTGGACTCGTCCTTCTTCCTCACGCTCAACGACGAGAACTGTGCTGACCACCTGTTGAGTTGCTGAGACATATAACAACAAGGGTTCTTGAGGCTGAGGTGAGGCTAGGACGGGCGACGTTGTGAGAAATTCTTTGAAATCTTCAAAGGCTTTGTGGGCTTCTGTGGTCCATTGGAAGTGATCAATTTTCTTCAGTAACCTGAATAAAGCCATGCCTCGCTCACCGAGTCGGGAGATGAATCGGCTGAGTGCCGCCATGCAGCCGGTGAGCTTCTGGACATCTTTCTGGTTACTCGGGGGCTTCATATTCAAAATAGCGTTGATTTTCTCTGGGTTGGCTTCGATGCCACGATTGGACACCATGAAGTCGAGCAGTTTGCCTGATGGCATGCCGAAAGTGCACTTCTCCAGTTCAACTTCATTCGAAGGCCCGAATGTTTGCGAATGTTTCTTCTAAGTCGGCAATCGGTTTTCCTTCGCTTGGTCTTGATGACGACATCGTCGACATAAGCTTCCACGTTTTTTCTGATCTGCATCTGCAAGCATCTCTGGATCATGCGCTGGTACGTGGCTTCGGCGTTCTTCAGTCCGAAGGGTATTGTGATGTAGCAGTAAGCTCCAAACGGTGTGATGAATGATGTTTTCAGGCAGTCGGATTCCTTCAAGCTGATCTGGTGGTAGCCTGAGTAATAGTCCAGAAAACTTAGGAGCTGGCAGCCAGCTGTTGAATCAACGACTTGGTCGATGTGAGGCAATCCGAATGGATCTTTAGGGCAGGCTTTGTTGAGATCGGTATAGTCAACGCACATGCGCCATTGCCCTGTCTTCTTCCGAACCAAGTCCAGTTAGCCAACCGTCGGGATGGTAAACCTCTTTGATGAACCCGACGGCTAAGAGTTTCGTAAGTTCTTCCTTGATGGCATCTTTCCGATCTTGAGCAAAATGGCGTAGTCGCTGTTTAATCGGTTTCGCGTCATCTTTGACGTGTAAAGAGTGCTCGATCACCTCCCTAGGAATTCCTGCCATATCAGATGGTTTCCAAGCAAAAACATCTTTATTATTTTGGAGGAAGGTGACGAGCGTGCTTTCCTATTTAGGATTTAGCTCGGCGCCTATTACAGCGGTTTTGGAAGGATCCAATGGATCAAGGGAGATTTTCTTCGTTTTGGCGTCGCCTTGTCCCGACTTGGTTATCTTCTTTGCAGGGATCTCACCCTTTTCGGATGTCGATGCAGCCAGTCGGATTTCTTCTTGGTCACGTGATCTCTCACGAGATTGGGCCATGTCGCAGCTTTCTTTGTCATAGGTGAAGGCTTGTTTGACGTCACTGCGTAGGGTGATAACGCCGTTGGGGCCGGGCATCTTCATGCAGAGGTAGGTATAGTGTGGTATTTGAAGGGTTACGCGGAAGCTACGCTAGCCGAAAACAAAAATTTTCTACCGCGCAAACCAGGAACACCTGCAAGTAAGGGCCGATAGATCGTTACCGATTGGAGTGTGCGCGAAACACCAATCGTGGCTATCCGATCCGGAACGTGTAGCCGATTCCCGGAGACGTCGATTCGCCAATCGCCGATTCGAGTCATCCGGCCACGTTCTCACGCCTCGCTCCGATGCGCCCGACCGCCGATTCCACCACGCCCGATCGCTCCGATTGCCCGATCCGAAGCCGATCAACGCGCGCAACGTAGCGCGCCTCTCACGGTATCCACACGTCCGGGGACAGAACGCCGAACACCCGTGTGCTAGCACGCGATGCAAGGCTAGGGTTTGGCACGAAAGTAGGGAGGGTTTCCGTGGAGATTGATCTCGACGACTTCTGTTGCACATGATGCAATTGACGTACCACAGCTCTCCACCCCTCCCTCCTTTATATAGAGTTGGCCGACTGGGACTAGTGGCCGATTAGGACTCTATTTTGAATTGGATCTCATCCGTATCTCATAGAGTTGGCTGCCCACACGTCGTAAGCCCATAGGACTCTATCCGATCGGATCCCTATCCGATCGAGCCATATCCGAGTCCAACTCGAATGCCTGTTCTTATCCCCTTAAGCGTGCGACCCTATAGGTTCAGGTATACTCGGTTTCGGCTATAGTCTAACTTAGCCACTCGTCGGCTCGAGTCCAACTCAGCCGACCTGTCCACAGCGGCGCCTAGCAGCACATATTGACACCATAGTATACAAGAATATAATATCGGCTCTGAACCTGTAATGTGTACACAAATCCCTTTGCCTCACGATACCAGTTAAGCTATAGGCAAGATGTGTGCCATCCCTTCAATAGCTTAACCATTCACTCGAACCGTATTGGATTATCTGTCTGTTGATTGACTCCTCAATCAACTTAGCATGGCCATGCATTTCCATAATCCATCACCTCGAGGGGCCCAGAGATATCTCTCCAAAGGAGGGGCAAATTCCATCTTGATCACTCACATCCCACTCCATGTTTCATAGCAAACCCGAAAACTACCTTTATAACTACCCAGTTACGGAATAGTGTTTGGTAGTCCCAAAGTAGGCTACTACACATGTTGGAATCCATGGTGATCTCAGGTCTAAGGACTTTGTACCAACACTACCTGAGACCAACTAATGGCACATTAATTCCTGTAGTGTCTCATGATGGGTCTATCCAACAATGTGTTCTCCAACCCATGTTTATTGATTTGGTATCTCCATACCCATTATCTATGAGACATGATCATCAATCAATAAACATGTCGATCTTAGAATCATATTTGTTTCAACAATATGACATATGATCAGGGATCGTTTAGAAATAGATTCATACATAAAGAGTCTCATAAATAAGTCACGTACTTATTGATCAATACAAGATGTCTATTTCATGGAACTGAATAACACTTTATTCATAAATACATAAACATTGACGTGATATCCAACATCTCCATGTTGCCTCTAGGGCATATCACTAACAGTATTGCCATAAACTTGGCGAGTGCAGGTCTCCCGATGATTGCGTGGTAGGGCGTTTCGAAGTCAGCCACCTCAAAGGTGATGTTCTCTGTTCGGAAGTTCTCCCGAACTCCAAAGGTGACTGGAAGGGCGATGTGCCCGAGTGGCGTAGATGACAACCCCGGGATAACTCCGTGGAAGGGGCTGAACTCGGCTTCAACTCGGATCTTGGGATCTGCATCTCGTCCAGGGTCTTGGCGAAAAGAATGTTGAGGGCGCTGCCCCCATCAATGAGGACGCGCTTGAGCTTTATGTTTTGAACCACTGGGTCTAGTACTAGGGGATACCGCCCGGGTGAACCACTCGGTCAGGATGATCCGAGCGGTTAAACGTGATGGCTACCTCCGACCACCGTAGATATTGCGGGACTTCAGGTTGTGCCATGTTGACCTCGCGGTCAGTCAGCTTTTGCTTCCTCTTGGACTCATAAGTCTGCGGCCCTCCGAAGATATGATTCAGCTCGCCTACGGGGTCTTGAAAAGGCTCTGAGTTGCCAGCCAGATTGTTCTTCTTGGTTCCCGATGGGCCGGCTTCGTCAGTCAGCTTCTTGTTTAGTTGTGCTACGTATTGTTCGGCGAATTGCTTGTAGATAAAACAATCCTTGGCCGCATGCTTGTGATTTGGGTGATGCGTGCATTGGGCATTCATGATGGTGTCGTAGGCTGCGACCCGGGGACAGCGTTGGGAGTTGGACGTTGTAGCAACCAGGTCCTTGGGCTGGCGCTTGCGATCTTTCTAGCCATGATTATTGTTGTCGTTATCCTTCTTAGGATGTTGGCTTCCTCCCGACTGCTTGTCGTCCCTTTTGTCGTGCCGATCTTGTCGTGCCGCCTTGATTGCGTCGTTTGATTTCACGTAAGAATTTGTTGTCTCGAATATTTGTTTCACCGTCTTCGGTGGCTTGCGCCCAAACTTCCCGATCAACAACTCATCGCGGACTCCCTTTTGGAAGGCGGCAATTATGATGTCATCGGTGATGTTGGGGATCTTGTTGTGCTTCTCCGAGAAGCTCATGATGTAGTCCTTCAGCGGCTCGTCTGGTTTCTGGATGACGTTGTAGAGATCAAAGTGGGTCCCAGGTCTTTCAAAAGTGCCCTGGAAATTGGCGATGAAGTGGTCCTGGAGCTCACTCCACGAGCTAATTGAGCCTCTTGACAAACTCGTGAGCCAGTTCCTGGCTGAGTTGGCAAGGGCGACAGGTAAGTAATTGGTCATAGCCTTGTTGTCTCCTCCTGCTGCGTGGATGGCGAGGGTGTACACGGTCAGCCACGACTGGGTCGGTCTTTCCGTCGTACTTCTCGATTCCCGTGGGCTTGAAACCACTCGGCCAATCCACTCGGCGTAGGTCCCGAGTGAACGCAGCACTCCGTCGTTGTTGCGTCGGGCGATCTCCTTCGGTCTTCATAGGAGCACCGCTCGCGCTCACGATGGCACCGGTCATGGACTTCCCACGGATCACTCGGTGGGGTTCTTTGTAGGTGCTACGGTAGTCGGAGTTGTAGCTGCGGCGGATCCGGCCGTGGACGGGTGGTCGTCCATGTCCTTTTCGCGAGAGTCGGCCGATTGTTCTTGATGCCTCCGTGTTGTCTCGTGGCGGGGGTCTCTTGACCTAGTGGCTGTCTTGGTTTGCTCGGGCCTCCTGTAGTCCTTCGACCGTAGCGGCGGAAGTTGGCTTCCGTCAGGTGTTTCAGCAATGGACTCAGTCGGCCTTCGTGCTGAGGTGGAGGGAGAGCAATTGGCTGTAGCCGTGATGATGGTCTTGATTTTGTCCAGGATTGATGTTACCTTAGCGGGTGTCGCTTCGATAACAGTGTCGAGGAGGGTGAGGGTGGCAACGGCGTTCTGTTGAGGCGTCTGGAAGATGTTGGTGTTGTCGACTCGTGTCTGAAGTATGGCCTCTCGACCGGATCGCCCAGTCGCCCTCAAGTCTCGCTTCCTCCTGTCGGCTTCTTCCTTGCGCCTATTTTCCTCCTCCGCCAGCTTGCGCTCCTGCTCAAGCATGGCTTGTTCTTCTTCCGCTATTCTGCGGGCCATGGCCGAGTCGGTCTCGGCCACCTCAGCCATGAGAATGTTGAAGCACTTTGGCTCGTAATCCTTGTCGAAGTCGGAGTCGTGGGCCTCGTCCGTGGAGATGCCGTAGAGATCGTCGAAATCTGAAGAGCTGAGGTACTCATCGAGCTCCGTGGATGAGCATGATCCGAATGGTTGGAGGATGACGGCGACTTCCCTTGAGCCCGGATCGCTCGAATCTGGATCGTTCCAGTCCGGGTCGTAGCTGGATGACGATGATTCTCCCGAGTGAGTCGATTTCGACTCGGAAGAAAGGAGATTGCAATAGACCGCAGCGGTGTTTGGTAACCCAAACGGCGCCGAGAGGGTTTCTTCTCCCAAGTGGATGGATTCCAACTCAAAAGTTAGAAAGTTGCGGTAGATCTCAGCGTTGTTTGGTAGCCCGAACGCCACCGAGCGGATTCCTTCTTCCAGGTCGATGGATTTCAACTCGGAAGTCAGAACTTTGTAGTAGACCTCAGCGTCATTTGGTAACCCGAACGGTGCCGAGCGGGTTCCCCTCCCGACTGGTTAGAATTCGAGTCGGGGAAGGAGAGCTTGTCGAATCTTTTGGCGGTGAAGTCATCGATGCCTGATGAAGATCCCATCGCGCTTGCCAGCGAGATTACGAAGGAGTCTTGACACGAGACCCCTACCTCGGCGCGCCAACCTGCCGAAACTTGGTTTCGGCAATAGAAATTGGGGGTGCGAGTCAAGATCGCCAAACACGATGGGTTAAGTGGAAAAAGGGGTCTAGACAGGTTCAGGCCCTCTCGTGAGGTAATACCCAACTCCTGTTTCAGGGATTCGATCCGCCGAGTGTATTATTGATCTCTTGATCTCTATTGCTCATAAATCGCATATCCCTCAAGGGACGCCTCTGCCCTCCTTATATAGTCTTGGAGGGCAGGCTTACAAGTCGAAAACCCTATCATATTCTAAGTCGATTTCCTCAACCTTACCAAGTTATGACTATAAGCCGTTGCCTTATCTGATCAGCAACATAACATCCAAGTCATAACCGGTTTACACAATCCATAAGCGTAACCTATCCCTATTACCAGTCGGACAAGCTTGTCATGAGGATATCCGATTGCCATAATCTCCACAGAGATGAAGTGGCTGGACTGGGCGTATCTCGTGTCCAAGAACAATGCACACTTCAACGACCTTATGTAGGTCTGCGAAGCCAAGAACATCAAGGAGATCCTCTGCCTTGATTACTCCTGGAACACTGAGGTGATTGGCCAGTTCTACGCCACTGTGTTCTTTGGCTCCACCAAGAATGGAGTCCTCTTCATGAAGTGGCGGATTGAGGGGCATTCATACGAGGTCTCCTTGCCTCAGTTCACGGAGATTTTGGGGCTTGATTCGGTTGGTCTGAGCCGCCCCAACATCCACTCAGAGGAGCCAATCTCTATGGTGCGCATCAAATTCCTTTACACGCCAGATGCTCCTCGCGACTGTCTCGGGACCACCAAGGGGCTTCTTCCTGAGTACAAGCTCCTGTACTCCATCTTCAGGTTTGGAGCTTCCTTGTTTCCTTTTCTTTGTTGTTTTGGTTCCCTGTGTCAAGTTTCTATGTTTGTCTCCTTCTTTAGGTGCACCTTGCTCCCAAAGGCCGGGGATGCGACTGCTCTTCCTGCGCGCCATGCGCATCTTCTGAGTCGCATGTGGTACAATCAGCCGTCGTTCAGTGTGTCAAAGCTTATCTGGTTCGAGATATACAACACTGCATGCGATCCCAAGCGGGGGTGTGTCTATGCTCCCTACATCATGAAGGTGATCAATGATGTGACTGGATACTACTACATCTGCGATGCCTCGCACAAGCTGTTTCATCCTCATGTGCCTTCTGCACTGAGGAGGCCTCCTTCAGGTCCTTATGGTTCAACTTTCGGTGCCAGACCTTCCTCTGCTCCTCCACGGCCTTCAGGCTCGAGCTCCAGCTCGCCCGTCAAGAAGGCGCTCCATTCTATCTTTTGTCTCTGCGCCAAGACCGCCTCCAAGGTCAAGAAGATAGAGCGGCGTCAGAAGTTGCTTCTACGGGAGGCCGGTTGTCACACACCCAAATCCTAGGGTCAAGAAAATTTTGTCAAAACTAAATGAAAGTAAAGTTTCTTAATTTTTGTGAACCAAAACTTTTCATTTCTAACATAGGTTGAGAACTTTAACCTATTTGCATGATTAAAACTTGAGAACAAAATAAAACTTTTTCCTTCCTAACCATGAGCATAGATGCAACTCTACAAATGTGCATGCACATGCATAAAACATGTTTTGACAATGGATCCTTTGTGCATTTGGAATTTTCAACTCGCATTTCATAATAGGTCTCATGAGCTATAACCAAAATATTAAACTCACTGAACAAGCCCATAGATAACCTTGGGTGCTAACAGGTGGACATAAAGTTTAAGTCAAAAGAATCATCTCCTCTGCCCAAGAAAAATTTAATGCAACCACTATAACCATATTAGATGCATTTACAAAGTGAAAACAACTATACCTAGGAAGGTCACCCCAGTCCTCTAAAAATAAATCAAGCAAGATAAAATCATGAAAGAATTCATGTAGGTGCCAAACATTATATTCAACTCAATATAATGTCGGTAAAATTTAATAACTAAGTTTGATGCCTCAAAACAAAATAGTCAAAACAGTCATAGGAAACTAAATTATATCCTTTATCGCCTAAAATGACATCTTATTTAAAAGTGCATTAAAATGCACACAAGTGTACATGTGAAATAATTTATTCAAATAGTAGTTTAATTATCATAAATAAATATAATTTTTATGGAATTTTTCTTCTCTGTTTAAGTCTCCTAAAAATTCAAACTAGTTTCAAATAGCCCATCTTTGTCTATTTTCTGTGAGCAAATTACAAACGATTTTTGTGTACAACCAAATAAAATGGAATCTAGGTACACTCATCTACCTCTAGTAAAATTCGCACGAATTTATCTAGCACACACATTAAGTTATGAAGCTACAAAGTTAGGGGGAGATAATAATCCGAGAAATTCAACTAAAAATCAAAGTGTACATGTTCCTACCCTTACCACTCTTCCCTTGCCTAGCCTACCACGGCCTGGACCCACATGGCAGTTCCCTTGGCTCATTTTCCCTCTGTCCCTCATCCACATCCAACCAGGAACACGAGAGAGAGCGGGGGACAGCGCTCTCGACGCCGACGACGTGTGGCCACGACGTGTCGACGGTGCAATCTCCACCTCTTGACCTCTAACTTTCCCAGCCGCATCGCCCAACCTCACTCTCCATCCCATAGCCAATCAAATCAAGAGAGAGAGCTCCAGTGTCTCCATTTTCCTTCAACTCCATCGCCGCCCAGGAAGACGACGGTTGTCGCCATTGTTGATTGAGCCACGGTCGTTCCCTTTCTTTAGTGTTCCATCACCTCCTCTTGATGCCGAGCAATCTCTCTTTTGACACTATCTCATTTCATCCACTGCAGCGGCCGGAACATTGACGTGCCCTTGTCGGTTTGGAGCGTGCTCCGGGCAATCAGTAGTACAACTTTATGACAGATGTCAATGAAGATGCAATCAGCGGTGCTACATGGTGGACATGGCACTAGGTGACAAAAAGAGAGTTGGCTGCAATAAAAAGAGAGTTGGCTGCAATCGGCAAAAAAACAAAGAGAAGAGTCCAAGAAATAAAAATATCATTAAAGCCTAGACAAACAAGGCTTGATTGTACAAAGTACTAGGTTGATTGTACAAAGTACTAGGCACCGCATAGCAGAATTGCTCCATGCAGTTTTGCCTATATGTGGCTGTATGTCTATCTGTACACTAAATAAAGCGGTGGAGAACTCCTCAGCGCAGCTATAAAAGGACACTGTCTCTGCATACGGGAGACACAGGAGGAAGCACTCTAGCAAGAGTTCCCAGAGCCCTCTCCCACTCTTTTAGTACTACTAGCAAAAACCACCTGTAATATAGCATCTGTAAATAAATCCGCCTCTATTCTCGCTTGAAGGTAATACTTCAGCACTCTTTGTAAATCTCGGGGTTCCCGAAAGGGAAAATCATATGTAAACTTGTTTCAGTTTTATGAAGTAATTTCTTTATACACCTTAGATTATTTGTTCAGCTGAGTGTTTATGCAAGGGACCCTATAGGAGAAAACTCTGCGGTAGTTCTCATCTTTAGCCTACATCTTGCTTAGGCATCTGGAGAACCGTTGTCCGTAGAAAAGTGTTCCCTTCGGGTGGAACTGTCTGGGAGACGATAAGCGTTCAGCTAGAACGAATATTCTAGGTGATATCAAGAGAAGTTGCTTCCAAAACGCGAATAAGTTATGCATATGGTGAGTACCGAGTAGGATTTTACAAACAATTGTCTACAACAAGCCGGCTGATCCCTTAGGTCTTGCCAACCAGAACGATCCTGTAAAATTAACACAACAATCAATCCATAAGTACGTGCAAATATAGATTAATTTAATTTATTCGTACGAGTGTTAAAGTACGAGTGTGTGTGTGTGCTTGAATATTTTCGTTTGAATATTTTTGAATATTTTCGTTTGAATAATTTTTGGTATCGAGCCCGGACAAAATTGAATGGTTAAAATATTTAGATTTAGAAGTAAACACCGAAAAGCTAATTAGTACTAAAGATAATATCAATATAAGGTGTCGGTTAAATTCCTCTGAATCACACAATTGGCATACGTCTCATAGCCAGCTCAATACACTAGTAGACCTTATATACAATTTCTATATAACTTGGGGAAAAAGACAGGACGATTTAGAAAAAAAATTTGAAAAATTAAATAAAGTTCACCAGAATCTAGTAGAACAATACTTGGTCATAAACAATAAAATTAAACTAACCCTACAATTTATTGACGAAATTAAGACCTTCTATTGTAGAATCTCTAAAAACAACGATTATATTAAAGAAGAAATTTTTCTATCAAGTAAAAGGTTAGATCGTATTTTTAACAAAATAGCTTCAGGTGGATCAGAAGGGTTCATAACATCCGAAAAAGAATTAGGTACTACTAAAAGTTTGTTAGAGGAAGTAAAAACTTTGGTTCGTTCTTAAGGTATATGTCTGAATATAATCAGACCCTAAAAGAAACTGAAAAGTATTTGCAGCAACCTGTTGGGTTTTCTAATTACGACTCACCTAAAGAAGATTCTAAAATATTAATCAGGCAAAATAATACAATTTTGCAGTTGTTAGTACAAATATTAGACAAGATTAATAGTGCGAAAGGGAACAAGGACATAATATTAGCTTCATCGGGAATTGTGTCATCGCTAGAACTATAAATTCGAAAAATGGATTTATTTAAAAGCTCCAGAGAAGAGACAAATCTATCCAATTAGTACGACAAGATTCAAAGCCATTATCTTTGATGAATAAGATAAAGTGTAAGCAAGACGATATAGATAATTTAGAAGAAGTTATAGATGTCGACAGAGATCTTGAAAGATATCAGAAACATACCTTAAGGAAAGTAAAACCACAACAAATATACCACATGGGTTTCTTTGACAATAGACATGGGCTATATAGAATATCAAGGGAGGTAGAATTAAGTGTTTTAACTCATCCAGTGGAATTAAGGATTGTAAGTAAGCAAATTGAGGATGGGCTGAAATATTCAGGTTATAAATACATACATCAAGGAATGTATATTATAGGAATTAAAGGGATGACACAAAAGAAATTAGGAACAAAGGTTTTAATAACATTATTAGATAAAAGATGGGATAGTATAAATAAAGCAGCACTAGGTTTTATAGAAGGAGATATGAATGGAAATAGGTTAATAACATATATTGCTCCTGATTTAATGATGCCCATAAAAGAATTTATAAATAAAATGAGTTTTGGGTTTCAAACAAAAGGATATGAAGATTTTATAGGAACAAATCTTTTTGTAAGCATAGAATTCCTAGGAAGATTAACTAATAATAGCAGTTCAAAATATAGGGTAAATGTAAATAATGTGATTGAAAGTATGCAATCAAAAGGTATCCAATTCATGAGACCTCTAAATATAAGCTCTGAAGAACGGGCAGGAGAAGAATGGAATATAAGTAATTTAATAGAAAGTAAAGAATTAACGCAACCTAACGATTATATAAGCTACCAAAATCATGAAGGTAGTACCAGCATTAGATTTACAAATTACAAGTCGTCAGGAATAGATGATGCTGAATCAGTAATTTCAGAACCTGAATGTAGTAGGCGTCATAGTGTTTCTGAGCTAATGGAAGGACCTAATCTAGATAAAGAAATCTTATATTATGAAGAAAAATTAAAGGGAATAGAACATGAATATAATAATAACATGACAGATAAATGACCAATAATAAGAGAGAGGGAACTCTTTTTTATTAGAGAGTTAGCTAGGTTAAAAAGGATAAAAAAGGAAAAATTGGCACATAAAGGATCATCTAAAAATATAGTAATAAAGGAAGAGAATAAAATCAAGACATTACAAGTTGAAAGGGAAAGTGATATAGATATCAGCGAAGAACAACAATGGGATATAAATAATATATTTTTATTAGAAAGCTATGAAGAAGAAGAAGAAGAAGAAGAAGAACTAGTTAATAAAGAAAAGGTTGATATTGATGGTTCGAACAATATTATGATTTTATTCAAACCTTAGATGAAGAAAGCTTGAATAATTTAGAGAATTCAATGGAAGCCATGAAAGTAGACATAGGAAAAGGAAAAAGAAAAAATATGGAGAAAGCTCCGTTAAAAATGAAGGAGAAAATAAAAGAACATAGGACAGCCGGAAGTTGGCCTCCTGAGAAAGACGATAACCCATATGTATACATCCCAGGACAATATAAATATATATATGGGAAATAAAAGAAGGGATTTTGAAAAACCAATGAAATTTCAAAACTACAAGGGAGACGGAGCTATATTAAATTTAGCTGCACATGACCCGATTGACTGGCCAAACATTATAAGCGTATGGAAAGGGTTGGTAATGCAAAAATACATACAAAATCAGCATAATATAGGAAACAAAGTAGAAGATATAATAACATATTTAGAAACTTTTCTTGATGAATCTATAAAGGTACTTTGGGAGCAATGGGTAGAAGCTTATCCTAATCAATATGAAGAATTAAAAAGGGTCGGAAATAATCCTAATAATTTTATTAATGTAATATCCAATATAGTTATTGCAGAAGATCCAGAATTAGGATATACAAATCTGCAAAATGAAAGGCTAAGGGAAATTGAGAAGCTAACTCTGTCTAGCTGGAAAGGAATAAAAGAATTTTCTCAATATTTTCTATACAATTCTACTACGGCTAAGCAAGGATATAATAAAGGGGTAATAGAAAGGTATTTTAATAAATTACCCGATCCTTTAGGATCGATAATATTTGAAGAATATAAAAAGGAAACTGAAGGAGCAGTCGTTAATATCTCTCAAGCCATAACATTTGTTTTTAAACAATTAAAAAAGATTTGTACAAATATACAAGCCCAAAGGTCCATGAAACAAGTCAGACTATAATTTTTGTAATAACATTATTCAAATACCTTTGTCATATGGAAAAGATAGATATAGAAACAATAAGTACCGTAGACCTCATAAGAAGAGTAACAATAATTTTAGGACAAGAAGAAGATATTTTCTTAGGAGATCGATAATAAAGCTCCATATTTACATAAGAAAAATGTAAGAAGATATAACCCTAGAAAAATTATGATAAAACATGTAGATGCTTTATATGCAATTCACCTGATCATTTAAGCAAAACTTGTCCAAATAAAAACCAAAAAAGGTACTCTAGTAAATACGAGGAACAAGAAAGAGTTTTAATTGTAGATAGCGTAAATGAAAATATATTAGTTTGTGATGATGAAATTAAAGATGATGAATCAATATATTCAATCATAGAGACGGATGAAATAGAAAACGAGTATGAAGAATATGACTCAAACATAGAAGAAATTGATTTAATAGATGAATTGTCAGGTTTAAAAATTGAAATGATGAACCAACTTGTTTGTGAACATGATTGGGTAAAAGGAAAAGGTGATTATAATATAAAGTGTACTTTTTGTATATATTATCCAAGTCAAGACAATAGAGCCACTTGTAGTATATGCTTAAGACAAGCATGTACGGAATGCTTAAAAACAAAAAACCAAAGTTGAAGAAGAGAAATAGAATTAGAACCAGATGATATAATTTTATCTAGTAGAGTTAGGATTCTCGAAAATAGGATAAACAAATTAGAGGTAGAGATTGAAGAATTAAAAATTAAGTTAGACTGAATATCTAACACTAAGCAAGAAGATAAGGCCATAAGAAATATTGAATGCCAAGAGCAAAGCTTTATAGTAAAAAATAAAAAAGGTAGCAAAATAATTCAATTAAAAGATGCTATAACAAGCTTTGAAAATAAGTATATAGTTAAGTTACCATTTAAAGTGATATCTGGTATAAGGATTCCCATAAAGCTAAAGTTAAAACAAAATATTACATACAAAGTTTTAGCATTAGTAGACACTGGGTGCATAAAAAATATTATTCATGATATGTATTTTGTGAGATGCCCAGACTTAGTGCATACGTAAGATAACGACAAAGCAGAAATATCTATAGACATGTCCGGGATCAAGAAAATTCACAATCAGTTAGCATATAACATTGAGACATATATAAATGGTACCAAATATGTTATAGATGAGATCACAATTAGAGACTTATTAGTAATCAATGATGACATGATAATTGGATTAAGGTTTTTTCAGTTCTCTTTACAAGCTGCAATTATACATGAACAAGGAGTTACATTAATCCCAACTTAAGGTAATATTCCATATATCTCAGAAGTTCTAAAACAAGGACACACGTAAAAACTTTCCAAGACCTCTAATCTTGAACCTGAAGATAGCCAGGTAAGTGAGCTTCTTGAAATAAACGAAAATCAAGATTTTAGTACAAATATAGAAGTATATTATGCAGAAAATACTAACGTAGATTGTATAGGATTACAATCTTTCTCACCTCATTGGTATAGAGATATAAAGTCCAAAAAGGATATTGAAAGGTTTGTACAAAGGTTAGAAGACATTCAAATTATAGGAGAAATACCTATGAAACATTGGGATAAAAATTCTATTGTATGCAAATTAAACCTAATAAACCCCAATTATATTATAAAAACTTGTCCTATAGAAGCTACACCAAAAGATATAGAAGAATTCAAATTGCATATTGAAGAATTATTAAAGTTAAAAGCCATAAGAGAAAGCAGAAGTCCTCATAGATCTACAGCGTTCATAGTAAGCAACCACGCTGAAATAGTTAGAGGGAAATCTAGAATGGTTATCAACTACAAAAGGCTTAATGATAATACTATAGATGATGCATATAATATACCAAACAAACAAGAATGGATTAATAGAATACAAGGTAGTATATATTTTTCAAAATTCAATTTAAAAGCAGGATTTTGGCAAGTAAAAATGGCAGAAGAATCTATTCCTTGGACTGCATTCACATGTCCCCAAGGACATTTTGAATGGTTAGTTATGCCCCTAGGATTAAAAATGCACCTGCACTATTCTAGAGAAAAATGCAAAATATATTTAATGAAAATCAAGAGGTCATCCTAGTATATATTGATGATTTATTAATATTTTCAAAAACATATAAAGAGCATATAGCTCATCTTGAGCTGTTCTTCAGAAAGTTGAACAAAATGGTTTAATTTTATCCAAAAAGAAAATGGAAATATGCAAAGAAAAGGTTAATTTATTAGGTCATGAAATAGGAGATGAGAAAATATATTTACAAGACCACATAGCAAAGAAAATACTAAATTTTCCTGATAATATGAAGGATAAAAAGATTTTGCAACAATTTTTAGGAATAGTAAATTATGCTAGAAACTATATAGATAATCTAGGAAAGCTTGCTGGTCCTTTATATGCTAAACTAAGAAAAATGGTCAAAAATATTATAATTCTGAAGATATAAAATTAGTAAGAAACATAAAAGAAAAAGTAAAAAATTTAAAACCTCTAGAATTGCCTGTGGATTATAATTATTTCATCATTGAAACATACGCATCTATGTTAGGATGGGGAAGTATATTAAAGCAAAAACCCAATAAATACTCTGCAAAATCAGAAGAAAAAATATGCAGATATACCTCTGGGAGTTATAAATTAAAAGCTGCAAATAATACGAGATAGAGAAATTTTGGTAATAGTATATGCAATAAATGCTTTTAGGTTGTATTTAGGATTTAAAGAATTTACAGTTAGAACAGACTATGAAGCTATTGTTAGATATCATAATCAATTTAATAGCAAAAAGAGCTCAACTAGAAGATAGGTTTTATTCGAAGATATTATCACTGGGAATGAAAATAAAGTAATTTTCGAACATATAAAGGGTAAAGAAAATAATATTCCTGATCTACTTTCTCGTTTTGTTATTTTGCAGAAATGAAGAGATCAATGGGCTTCAGTGGTGTGGAATCATTCAGCTTTGGAACTGAAAATAAACTCAGAATATTTCCACCCAACACATATAAATTCAAGCCAAAAGATCATATAGTAATAGATAAAGTTCAAGAATGTCTTTTAGATAATTTTTGGTATCAATATAACAATAAAAAGGAAGATAGAGGTTATGTGCTATCAATTTTGAATAGTTTGGCTGAATATTTTAATATGATAAATCAATTAATGCCTACTTCAGAATATGCAGAAGAAATAGAACAGAAGCCAATTTATGTAGTATATGAAGGGAAAGCTCGGAATATACATATCACTTGAAGAAGTAATATGCCGAAGAAAGAAGCCTCTATCGGGAGGAATATCCTGGAAAAAATATACCAAGATTGAAGATGCATTGGGCCAAGCCGAAAAATTTTAGGTTTAAATTATTACATTGAGCCAGCTGTAAAAGAATATATTACAAAGCATAAAAGAATGCGAACAAGAAAAATCCAATGGAACCAATAAATCCAGTTGAAATACTGTCTATGAATCCAGTAGGGATATCATCTACAAATATAAAAGAACAGGAGTTAGGCCAGAAACAAACATATAAAGAATTTCTACTAAAAGGAGTAGATCCTTTAGATGGATCCTATATTGAATGGGCTGTAGAAAGAAAAATTGCTGAAATAACACCAAAATTAAAAACAGAAATAAAAGAAGAAGTTCTTATCGATATCAAAAAAGAAATAGAGGATAAATTCGAAGAATTCAAAAAGTTATATGATGAGAAATTAGACATACCACTGTCAGATATGGATGGTTTGGATTTTGGTGGTCAAAACCAAAATTCAATCTCAGAATAAAAACACAAACCTGCAACAAAAATATATTGAAATTGGTATACTTTGATAGAATACTATTAAAATCTAGGGCGTGGAAGACCCCTAATCAGAAGAAAAAATATGCAGATATGCCTCTGGCAGTTATAAATTAAAAGCTGCAAATAATACAGATAGAGAAATTTTGGCAATAGTATATGCGATAAATGCTTTTAGGTTGCATTAGGGGTCTATTAGGGGTCTTCCACGCCCTAAATTTTGATAGTATTCTATTAAAGTATACCAATTTCAATATATTTTTGTTATAGGTTTGTGTTTTTATTCTGAGATTGAATTTTGGTTTTGACCACCAAGATCCAAACCATCCATATCCGATGTGGTATGTCTAATTTCTCATCATATAACTTTTGAATTCTTCGAATTTATCATCTATTTCTTTTGATATCGATAAGAACTTCTTCTTTTATTTCTGTTTTTAATTTTGGTGTTATTTCAGCAATTTTTCTTTCTACAGCCCATTCAATATAGGATCCATCTAAAGGATCTACTCCTTTTAGTAGACATTCTTTATATGTTTGTTTCTGGCCTAACTCCTGTTCTTTTATATTTGTAGATGACATCCCTACTGGATTCATAGATGGTATTTCAACTGGATTTTGGTTTCATTGGATTTTTCTTGTTTCGCATTCTTTTATGCTTTGTAATATATTCTTTGCAGCTGGCTCAATGTAATAATTTAAACCTAAAATTTTTCTCGGCTTGGCCCAATGCATCTTCAATCTTGGTATATTTTTTCCGGATATTCCTCCCGATAGAGCGCTTCTTTCTTCGGCATATTACTTCTTCAAATGATATGTATATTCCTGAGCTTTCCTTCATATACTACATAAATTGGCTTCGTTCTATTTCTTCCGTATATTCTGAAGTAGGCATTAATTAATTTATCATATTAAAATATTCAGCCAAACTATTCAAAATTGATAGCACATAACCTCTATCTTCCCTTTTATTGTTATATTGATACCAAAAATTATCTAAAAGATATTCTTGAACTTCATCTATTACTATATAATCTTTTGGGTTCAATTTATATGTGTGGGGTGAAAATATTCGAGTCTATTTTCGGTTCCAAAGCTGAATGATTCCACACCACCGAAGCCCATTGATCTCTTCATTTCTGCAAAATAATGAACGAGAAAATAGATCAGGAATATTATTTTCTTTACCCTTTATATGTTCAAAAATTACTTTATATCCATTGCCGTGATAATATCTTCGAATAGAACTCATCTTCTAGTTGAGCTCTTTTGCTATTAAATTGATTATGATATCTAACAATAGCTTCACATTGTTCAAACTGTAAATTCTTTAAATCCTAAATACAACCTAAAAGCATTTATTGCATATACTATTACCAAAATTTCTCTATCTGTATTATTTGCAGCTTTTAATTTATAACTCCCAGAGGCATATCTGCATATATTTTTTCTGATTTTGCAGAGTATTTATTGGGTTTTTGCTTTAATATACTTCCCCATCCTAACATAGATGCCGTCTGTTTCAATGATGAAATAATTATTATCCGAGGCAATTCTAGAGGTTTTAAATTTTTCACTTTTTCTTTTATGCTTCGTACTAATTTTATATCTTCGAATTAAAATATTTTTACCATTTTTTCTTAGCTTAGCATATAAAAGGACCAGCAAGCTTTGCTAGATTATCTATATAGTTTTTAGCATAATTTACTATTCCTAAAAATTGTTGCAAAATCTTTTTACCCTTCATGTTATCAGGAAAATTTTAGTATTTTCTTTGCTATGTGGTCTTGTAAATATATTTTCCCATCTCCTATTTCATGACCTAAGAAATTAACCTTTTGTTTACATATTTTCATTTTCTTTTTGATAAAATTAAACCATTTTGTTCAACTTTTCTGAAAAACAGCTCAAGATGAGCTATATGCTCTTTATTTGTTTTTGAAAATATTAATAAATCATCGATATATACTAGGATGAACTCTTGATTTTTATTAAATATATTTTGGATTTTTCTCCTGAATAGTGCAGTGCATTTTTAATCCTAGTGGCATAACTAACCATTCAAAATGTCCTTGGGAACATGTGAATGCAGTCCAAAGAATAGATTTTTCTGCCATTTTTACTTGCCAAAATCCTGCTTTTAAATCGAATTTTGAAAAATATCTACTACCTTGTATTCTATTAATCCATTCTTGTTTGTTTGGTATATTATATGCATCATCTATAGTATTATCATTAAGCCTTTTATAGTTGATAACCTTTTAGATTTCCCTCTATTTCAGCATGGTTGCTTACTATGAACGCTATAGCTGTAGATCTATGAGGACTTCTGCTTTCTCTTATGGCTTTTAACTTTAACAATTCTTCAATATGCAATTTGAATTCCTCTATATCTTTTAGTGTAGCTTCTATAGGACAAGTTTTTATAATATAATTGGGATTTATTATGTTTAATTTGCATACAATAGAATTACATAGACCGACCGGCCATATATATATATATATATATATGGCCGATCGGTCTATGTAATAAATTGAGTAGATGAAAGTATATATATATCAGAGAATAGCGGAAGCTTGACTATCCATACACAAATACACCGACTAGGAGTTTACCCCATTAAGTTCATTCCCAGAAGAAGCAGTCGATTAACAGCATCACTCAAAAGACTATGTCTAAGACCTACAAGCAAAATGGATATTCCAGTGACAAGAGTCAGTACATTAAACAAGTTAATGTACTGACAAGCACAAGTCAAGCCTAACCTACTACATGTCAGACATATATTCAATTGAGGGCTCTATAAGTGGTTCATTTTCAGCACAAAGCAAGCTTTATTTCTGTCAACCCCCGTTTTTGAGGACGGGAATCATTCGTGTTCATAGTACCATATCTCTGGATCGAGTAGTTTGGTACCCACGAATACAGTTCTGAATTACCAGATGCAAAGTGTATGAATAGTCTTACATCGAAATTATTATAATAATAGACCCGAAGACAATACCCAATACATATAGGACCTACTGGTCCGGATACAACCAAAAGCAGAATTTAGATAAGATAGCAGTCGGAAGGCAACGGCATGTCGATTGCCACAGGCAACGACCGAGGACTAAGACCTAGTAAATGCCTTCTCCTCCTTCGCCCATCTGGCAGTAAGCATAGGGGTCCTCCAGTTCTTCGCTTCCTCCATCTGAAGGTTTGTGCGTATAGCAAGGTGAGTACCCAATGTACTCAGCAAGCCGACACGAAATGATGCACATGATAGGGTCATTCAAAGGATGGCTATGGTTCATTTGCACAAAGCCAATTTTCACAAGTCATTTCACAAACCTAATATCTAGCCAAGTCAAGGTTTAGTTCCATAGTATATTAAAACAGCGACAGTTCTGTCTACCATCCATCGTGATTTCCAAGGATGGCTTCCCGTCTCCGGTTCATCATGGTTTTCTGGGGAGTCCACCCCTTCTCGCAGTTTGAGAAGTTGAGTCCACCAACACACAAAATCATTATGCATTCCCATCCCATAATTTTAAAATTTACGAGTCTAGCCACGGGAGAAACTTGTCACGTCGCTCATTAACCACGAGCACGGCTATTCGAATAGATTGATTTACTTACACTGCAGTGGATGTACACTTTACCTGTACTCCACAACCGCTCATTGAATGAGCTTTCATCCCTTCAAATGGAATGGTCACGTCAAAGCCTTTCGATAACTTCGCTTCGGCAGTACCCGCTCTATGAACTTAAATCCTCTTGCACTCTAGTCATCCTTTCCTAACAGTGAGAGGAGTTCTGACGCTCCCGGGGTAAGGGAAAACTTCACAACATTCTCATCCATTACTCAACACTTAGGCCACAGCCTTATCTCAATAACCAGAACCACCTCTAACCAGAACCACCTCTTCACTCAAGAACCAGTATGTAGGGATACTGCCTCCGCTCGGCTATCTACTCCGCTAGGTCTATACTCATTCGAGAAGTACGGTTGTACTGGCTCATTCCAGGTTATAAGTCTCATGGCTCGGTCCTTAATTGACCAGTGACGGTTCTTGCCTTTACCGAAATCCACCCAAATCCATCCATCCGCCCCAGTCCAAAAATATTGGTTTTGTACTTTTTATTTTTCCACCAAAACTATTTTAATCATGATCAAGGCAATGTGGCACTCATGTCTCCACATGCCGTATTCCAACTACCTTCCCAAAGATATTTGTCCAAGCACGACGCTTCTTTGTAAAAGCATGAGTATGCACGAATCTAATATAAGGGGTAAGCATTTTACTGAAGTTATCCTCCTTTTATATCACATCGAAGGTTACAAAGATTATATCTAAGGGTAATCAATATCAAGGCATGGTATATCAAGCATAGGTATTCATTTCTGTATAGCATGCATATTTGAAGTGTAAATCACATTATTTCACAAAGTAGGATCAATATGTTCAAAGGAAAGTGTTAACTTGCCTTGCTCGCACGCTTGTTGGACGGGGCCTTCGACGTAGTCAATGCCGCTTCCTCGGTTGCTATCCGTACATGCAAAAATCAATTGAATTCGATCAGAATTCAATAAAATACCAAGAGATTGAAAAGAACCATAAAAACGACTCCGAATATTTAGCCTAAAATTCTACTCGAGTTTGGGCGAGAGTTTTGAGATAAAATTCAATTTAAAAAGCGAGTTTGGGATTTTAGGGTTTTCACAAAATGTCGATCCAATTTGATTAAAAGAATAAACTTAAAAAGCGTTGATCAAAAGAATTGGTACTCGATGTTTTAGAGGTCCGAGTACCAAAAGAATATATTTTTAATGACGAAAAGAAAATACATAAACTCTGAATTAAAAAACGACGCGAGAACGAAATCTTCGAAAATCCGATTTTTGAATTCGGAGATTACTCAGAGAAAATACATGAGAAAACATTATATATTTTCCCAAATATTTTCCAAATATTTTTTCTAATTTTTCCAGATTTTTCCTAATTTTCCCATTTTTTTCTTTTTCCTTTTTTTTTCTTTTTCTTTCTTTTTTCTTTTCTCTCTTTTTTTCCTTCCTTCTCTCTTTTGCCGCGCGCCCTCCCTTCCTCTCTGTTTCGGCGCGCTAGCACAAGGGGCGACGGCCCGGACTTACCGGCGGACGCGACGGAGCTCCGGCGCACGGAGCACGACGGCGGCGGCGGCGCACGCGGCGGGCGACATGCGGCGGCTTCAGCGCACGGCAGCGACGGCTTGCAGCGGGGAGAACCAACGAGGGAGAGGGGAAAAAGAGGCGGCGAGGTGGGGGAAGAACGGGGAGGGCTTGGTCCCTTTTATAGGCGACCGAGGGAGGGAAGAAGAGGAGGGTCCGGCGCGGCGAGCGGCGACGCAGCATGCGGCGAGGCGCAGACGGGGCCGGCACGGGCGCGCGACGCGGCGGCGTGGCGGGCGCGCGGGTGGGGTCCGGGCGCGGGGCGCGCGCACGCGGCGGGGACCGGCGCGACGTGGTGCGTGGCGCGCGTGGGGTGGGGTCCGGCGCGCGGCACAAGGGCAGGGCCGGGCGCGGCGCGGCGTGGCACGGCGCGTGGTGCACGCGGGAGTAGGGGCCGGCGCGGCGAGCGCGAGCGCGTGACGCGAGGGCGGGGCCGGGCGCGGCGTGGTGCGGCGCGTATCGCGCACGCGGGCGGGTTGTGGTACGGCTGATACGGCATCGAGCACGTGGCGCATAATGAACAGTGCAATTTCCGAATTTCCTCGATTTAATTCCTAATTTCCAAATTCTATTTCCTTTCACCCCTAAAATTTTAAATAAAAAATAGCACACCCAACATTAAGTTATAAAATATATTTTCAACCTTTTCACCCACTTTTATTAATTAAAATTTTTTTACCTATTTAATTTAATTCTTTTTCCTAAATTTCAGAAAATGCAATTTTGATTCAAAATAATTTCTAGACTTCATATATATCCTTTAAAATATTTTATCACTCATTTTATTCACTAATTAATATTATTGAACCACCAAAATAATGTTTTGATCCTAAATATATATATTTTTATAAATTCACAACCCTTTTCCTATTTTACATTAAAATTTCCAACTCTAAACTCCGAAATTTTTGTCCCCAATGGAAATTCAAATCGTTTGGTTTTTCTCAAACATCGAGATGAATCGCTCACATATAAATTCATGCAATAAAGCTGACAAATAAGAAGCAATAAACACGATGAGAAGCAACGAACCAAAAGGTTTTGTGAGTTTCGATTTTTAATTTCCAATTTTAAGTTCTCCAATTTTTAGGGCGTTACAAACCTACCCCCTAACAATAAATCTCGTCCCCGAGATTTCTTACCGTTCGCGGAATTTCTTACCGAGATTTCTTCAAAGTCTTCTTTTTCCCAGGTGGCTTCGTCTTCAGTGTGGTTGCTCCAGTGCACCTTGTATATTCGCCACGTCTTGGTCCTAGTCTTTTTCTCGGCTTCGTCCAAAATCTTCACGGGATGTTCGGGGTATGTGAGGTCTTCGCTGATAAGGACGTCTTTCGAGAGGAGTTGTTCTTCCGGTACTCGCAAACATTTCTTCAGTTGTGACACGTGAAAGACAGGGTGTACATCGGAAAGATTTTCTGACAGGTCCAGTTGATAGGCCACTCCGCCTCTTCTGGCGCTTATCGGGAAAGGTCCAACATATCTTGGCGCCAGTTTTCCTTTGACCTTGAACCTCTTGGTTCCTCTTAGCGGTGAAACTTTTAGGTACACAAAGTCGCCTATTTTGAATTCCAACTCCCTTCGACGAGTGTCCGCATAGCTCTTTTGCCGAGACTTGGCTACCTTAAGCCGATCTCTTATCAGACGAACTTTCTCTTCGGCTTCCTTAATGATGTCTGGTCCAAATACGGCTCGCTCACTGGTCTCCGACCATATTAACGGGGTTCGACATCTTTGTCCAAACAAAGCCTCGTTCGGCGACATCTTCAGACTAGTCTAGTAGCTGTTGTTATAGGAGAACTCTGCATAGGGCAGGCATTTCTCCCAGTCCTTAGTGAAATCCAATGCACAGGCTCTTAGCATGTCCTCAAGGACTTGGTTTGTCCTCTCGGTTTGTCCATCCGTCTGAGGGTGATAAGCAGTACTGAAGGCGAGGTGAGTTCCCAACGCCTCGTGAAACTTATCCGAGAAGTGAGATGTAAATTGAGTACCACGATCCGACACAATCCTCTTGGGTACTCCATGTAGGCACACAATTTTGAACATGTACAGCTCCGCCAACATAGCGCTGCTATACCGAGTCTTGACCGGGATAAATCGGGCAGTCTTGGTCAGTCTATCCACGATCACCCAAATGGAATCGTATCCTGTAGCAGTTTTGGGTAGTCCCACTATAAAGTCCATGCCTATTTCATCCCATTTCCACTCAGGGATCTTGAGTGGTTGTAGCAATCCTGCTGGTCGCTAATGCTCAGCCTTGACTCGTTGGCATACATCACATATGGCCACATATTCCGCTACGTCTCTTTTCATGTTGGGCCACCAGTATTCCGTTTTTAAATCCTGGTACATTTTGGTGCTGCCCGGGTGTAGTGAGTATGCTTACTCATGGGATTCTTTTAAGATTAGCCTTCTCAATCCGCCTTTCTCCGGTACGTAAATCCTTTTACGATACCACAGGATTCCATCGTTGTCGGCTGCGAATTCTTTGGCTAGTCCTTCGGCCATGCGCTCCTTGATTAGCTGGATTTCCTCACAATCCTTCTGGGCTTCCTTAATCTGACTTCGTAGGAGAGGTTGTATCTCCAACGAACTCAGTTGTCCATGAGGAATCAAATGTAGGTTAAGCCAAACCATTTCTTCGTGAAGCTCGTTGGCCATATATTCCATCCTCAGTTGGTTGCACTAGGCTTTGCGGCTCAAAGCGTCAGCTACAACATTGGCCTTACCAGGGTAGTAATGGATTCCTAGGTCATAATCCTTGATTAGCTCTAGCCATCTTCTCTGGCGCAGGTTAAGATCTGTCTGGGTAAAGAAATATTTTAAACTCTTGTGGTCCGTGTATATATCACAGTGGTTTCCGATCAGGTAGTGCCTCCAAATTTTAAAGGCATGCACCACTGCGACCAATTCTAAGTCATGGGTGGGATAATTCTCCTCATGCGGTCGCAGTTGTCTTGAGGCATAAGCCACAACCTTTCCATCTTGCATCAACACGCCTCCTAATCCTTGTCTGGATGCATCACAGTATATGACGAAGTCTTTCCGGTTGTCCGGTAGGACTAAGATCGGGGCGGTGGTTAACTTTTCTTTGAGCTGGTCAAATGCCTGTTGACACTGCTCAGTCCATGCATACTTATTTTCCTTCTTCAATAGTTGGGTCAAGGGTCGAGCTATCTTAGAAAATCTTTCAATAAACCTCCGATAATATCCAGCCAATCCCAAGAAACTTCTAATCTCTGTTACTTACTCGGGTGCTTTCCACTTGGTAACAGCTTCGACCTTGGCAGGGTCTATTGCTACGCCTCCAGCTGAGATTACATGTCCGAGGAAAGCTACTTCCTTAAGCCAGAATTCACACTTGCTGAATTTGGCATACAGCTCATGCTCTCGCAACTACTCTAGTACTAGGCGCAAATGTTATGCGTGTTCTTCATCATCCTTGGAATAGATGAGGATATCATCAATGAACATTACCACGACTTATCCAGATATTCCATAAATACTTTGTTCATGAGGTTCATGAAGTAGGCTGGGGCATTGGTGTTAGTGATATGCCCTAGAGGCAACATGGAGATGTTGGATATCACGTCAATGTTTATGTATAAATGAATAAAGTGTTATTCAGTTCCATGAAATAGACATCTTGTATTGATCAATAAGTACGTGACTTATTTATGAGACTCGATATGTATGAATCTATTTCTAAACGATCCCCGATCATATGTCATATTGTTGGAACAAATATGATTCTAAGATCGGCATGTTTATTGATTGATGATCATGTCTCATAGATCATGGGTATGGAGATACCAAATCAATAAACATGGACATATGTGTTAGAGAACACATTGTTGGATAGACCCGCCATGAGACACTACAGAATTAATGTGCCATTAGTTGGTCTCGGGTAGTGTTGGTACAAAGTCCTTAGACCGAGATCACCATGGATTCCAACATGTGTAGTAGCCTACTTTGGGACTACCAAACGCTATTCCGTAATCGGATAGTTATAAAGGTAGTTTTCGGGTTTGCTATGAAACATGGAGTGGGATGTGAGTGATCAAGATGGAATTTGCCCCTCCTTTGGAGAGATATCTCTGGGCCCCTCGAGGTAATGGATTATGGAAATGCATGGCCATGCTAAGTTGATTGAGGAGTCAATCAACGGACGGATAATCCAATACGGTTCGAGTGAATGGTTAAGCTATTGAAGGGATGGCACACATCTTGCCTATAGCTTAACCGGTATCGTGAGGCAAAGGGATTTGTGTACACATTACAGGTTCGAGCCGATATTATATTCTTGTATACTATGGTGTCAATATGTGCCGCTAGGCGCCGCTATGTGGTCGGTGAGTTGGACTCGAGCCGACGATCGGCTAAGCTAGACTATAGCCGAAACCGAGTATACCTGAACCTACGTGGTCGCACGCTTAAGGGGATAGAATAGATATTCGAGTTGGACTCGGATACGGCTCGATCGGATAGGGATCCGATCGGATAGAGTCCTATGGGCTTACGACGTATGGGCGGCCAACTCTATGAGATACGGATGAGATCCGATTCAAAATAGAGTCCTAATCGGCCACTAGTCCCAGTCGACCAACTCTATATAAAAGAGGGAGGGGTGGAGAGCTGAATACACATCAATTGCATCGCGTGCAACGAAGTCGCCGAGATCAATCTCCACGGAAACCCTCCCCACTTTCGAGCCAAACCCTAGCCTTGCATCGCGTGCTAGCACACGGGTGTACGGCGTTCGTCCCCGGACGTGTGGATACCGGTAGAGGCGCTGCTACGTTGCGCGCGTTGATTGGCTTCGGATCGGCTACGGCATCCGTGAATCGGTTGATTGGCGAATCGGCTGTCCCCGGGTATCGGCTGTCGGCTTGCGAGAATCGGCTACACTGTCCGGATCGGATAGCCCCGATTGGTGTTTCCGCACACTCCAATCGGTAACGATCTATCGGCCCTTACTTGCAAGTTTTCTGGTTTGCGCGGTATAAGTTTTTGTTTTTGGCTAGCGTAGCCTCCGCGTAACCCTTCAAGTGGTATCGAGCCAGTTGCTTAGTTCGGGTTTTAGATTGGATCGGAACAAGTTTTGCGCACGGGTTGATTAGATCAATCGGTTTTACGGGATCTCGTTGAGGAGAGTAGATGGTAATTGCATTCCTTGATAGTGTATCGGAACGACGTAATGTGATTACGTCGAAGCAATTTCCAAATAACTCGGTTTGAGTTGGGTTCGAGATAGCGTTCCTTGATAGTGTATCGGAACGGTATAATGTGATTATACCGAAGCTATCTCGTAGTCCGACTTTGTTGTCGCCTCGCGCCTACGCAAACCATCTCCCTTGATAGTGTATCGGGACGGCATAATATGATTATGCGAGATATGGTTTCCATAAGCGATTTCATAGATTGGATCTATGAATTTCGTGTGGCGCGCGCCGCGGAAGCCCCGGGGCGGCTTCCCCTCGACCCCCGCCCGCTAACCGGCTAGCGGGACCGCCGTGTGCGTACCCCCTTATAGGTCGTCTCGATGTCGTAGCTCGCGATAGGTAGAAAACGTTTCTACGCCTAACTTGTTTTTGCGAGAGAATGCTTTGAGATGGTATGGCCCCATTGTATGTATGAGATGTATGAGATGCATGTGATGCATGTAATATTCTTTCATATGTGCAATCCCTGTAATATTCTTTCATACGTGCAATGCTTGTAATATTCTTTCACGACTGCGAGTCGATGTAATCTTCAATTAGAGCTTCTATAGTAGTAGCTTAGTTTGAAGATATCAAGCATTCGACACTTGGAAGATGGTGCCGAAGATGGAGATCCTCTGCCGACATGGAGATGGAGATCACCATGTGAAGGGGGCCATACTATTTCATTATATGCTATTCTTCTTGCTTTCATATGTGATATGTTTGTTTGATAGGATAGCATCCCTCTCAAAATTAAGTAGTAATGATGCCCTTCCAAATGTTGCACCGTCACCGTTATGCTCGTCAATGGTGGGTCCAAAGCGAGTGCCATTCTCTATCATAACACGAGGGGTATATGTCGACATATACATGCGGGAGCATTTGGTTTACTTAACAAGGCTATCAAAACAGTTTTGGGCCTTGGGGCATAGGTTGGCGCCGGGGCATGGAGATGCCACACCAACAACAAGAGTCACATAGAGATGTGATTAGCAAGGTGTTGCTTATCGATGTTACTAATTTTCTAGCAAGTGATGCCAAAGCTCACTAGAAAATTAATTAACATGTGGATCTTGACCCAATACGTAACCTAGAGGGAAGGTGGAAAATACGTAATGGGAGTCTAATGTTAAATTGTTTAACAATAGACATAGCATAAACATTGTGCTAAACTTTGCTTTTTCGTTGTAGAATAAATGGCGGCTAATACTACACCCAGTACCTTTAATTTGCGATCTATTCTCGAAAAGGAAAAATTAAATGGAACAAACTTTATGGATTGGTATCGCAACTTGAGAATTGTTCTCAAGCAAGAGCGTAAGGAGTACGTTCTTGAAGTACCCTATCCCGAGGATTTGCCAACTAATGCCACCGCAACCGCACGGAGGGCTTATGAGAAGCACACTAATGATGCCCTAGATATAAGCGTCTCATGCTTGCTACAATGTCCCCCGAGCTTGAAGCAATATGAGAGCAAGCGATGCTCACACTATTATTCGGGACTGCGTGGCATGTTTGAGAACCAAGCTCGGGCCGAGAGGTTCAACACCTCAAAGTCCTTGTTTGCGTGCGAGCTTGTTGAGGGGAATCCCGTCGATCCGCATGTGATAAAGATGATTGGCTATATCGAGAGTCTTGAGAAACTAGGTTTCCCTCTTAGCCAAGAGTTGGCTACGGACGTGATTCTCCGTCGCTCCCTCCGAGCTTCGAGCCATTCATATTGAATTATCACATGAACAATATGGATAGAACCTTGGCTGAATTGCATGGGATGCTAAAGACAGTGAGGAGAGTATCCGAAAACGGTCATCATGTGATGATGATGCGAAGGCAAAGCGCAAACCACTGTCAAGAAACTTTGCACCAAGAGGAAGTTAACTCCCGATGAGATCGCGAGTGCCTCTAATGCAAAGAAGGGCAAGAAGGGTCGGCGGCATCGATGCCGTTTGCTTCTACCGCAAGGAGACAGAGCCACTGGAAAAGGCGCAAGAAGTACATGGAGGATCTCAAGAAGAAGCAAAGTACGACTTCGCCGGTATTAATGTTATAGACATTAATCTCGCTACTTCACCTACGACTCTTGGGTATTTGATACCGGATCGTAGCTCATATTTGCAAGTCGTTGCGGGGAATGAGAAGAAGTAGAGGATTGAGAAGGGGCGAGGTGAACTGCGCGTCGGCAATGGAGCAAGCGTTGCTACGTTCTTGTCGACACGATACCACTTCATCTACCTTCGGGATTAGTTTTGGAATTGAATAATTGTTATTGTGTTCCAACACTATGTCAAAACGTTATTTCCGCTTCATGTTTGCAAGCGGAAGGATATGATTTTAGATCAATGAACAATGGTTGTTCAATATATCTCGAGAGATATGTTCTATTTTCATGCTCCATTGGTGAATGGATTATACGTTTTGAATCTTGAAGCGTCTCCCATCTATAACATTAATACGAAAGGCAACTCTCTAATGATATAAACCCCACGTTTATCCGGCATTGTCGCTTAGGCCATATAAATAAGAAACGCATGGAGAAGCTCCATAAAGATGGATTGCTTCACTCTTTTGATTTTGAATCATTTGAGACATGTGAGTCTTGTTTACTTGGTAAGATGACAAAGGCACCTTTCACGGGACACGGTGAAAGAGCAAGTGACTTGTTGGCACTCGTACATACCGATGTATGTGGACCAATGAGCTCAACGGCCAGAGGTGGTTATCGTACTTCATTACCTTTACCGATGACTTTAGTAGATATGGTTATATCTACTTAATGAGGCATAAGTCCGAATCCTTTGAAAAGTTCAAAGAATTCCGAATGAAGTAGAATCATTTAGGGAAAACAATCAAGTTTCTACGATCGGATCGTGGAGGGAATACTTGAGCCAAGAGTTTGGTAATCATCGAAAGATTGTGGAATTGTTCCGCGATTAACTCCGCCGGGAACTCCACAATGGAACGGAGTGTCCGAACGAAGAAATCGCACCTTGTTGGACATGGTGCGGTCGATGATGAGCCAAAGTGATCTTCCGTTATCCTTCGGGGATATGCTCTTGAAACATGCGCTCACACTAAATAGAGTTTCATCTAAGTCAGTTGAAAAGACACCATATGAGATATGGACAGGGCAACCCCTAGTTTGTCTTTTCTCAAAATTTGGGGATGCGAAGCTTATGTAAAACGTTTACGTCGACAAGCTCACACCCAAATCGACAAGTGCTTCTTTGTGGGATATCCTAAGGAAACTAAGGGATATTACTTTTATAATCGGGAACAAGGCAAAGTGTTTGTCGCCCGACACGGTGTCTTCTTGGAGAAAGAGTTTCTTTCAAGAAGGGTTAGTGGGAGCAGGGTGCATCTTGAAGAAGTTCAAGAAACACCGAAAATGTTTCGGCGACCACGTAACCACAACAGAGGTGCAAAGTGTTGCGCCACCGGTTGTAGATACACCCCCACGGAGGTCCGAAAGATCACGTCGTGCACCGATGTACACAGTGCGGCACAATGTGATATATTGTTGTTGGACAACGATGAACCTAAGACCTATGAGAAAGCGATGGTGGGACCCGATTCCAACAAGTGGCTTGGAGCCATGAAATCCGAAATAGAATCCATGTACGACAATCAAGTTTGGAACTTGGTTGATCCACCCGATGGTGTCAAAACCATTGAGTGTAAATGGGTTTTTAAGAAAAAGGCCGATATGGATGGAAATGTTCACATCTATAAGGCGCGATTGGTGGCGAAAGGTTTTAAACAGATTCAAGGAGTTGATTATGATGAAACCTTCTCGCCCGTCGCAATGCTTAAATCTATTCGGATTATCCTAGCGATTGCTGCATATTTCGATTATGAGATATGGCGAGATGGATGTCAAAACGGCTTTCCTAAATGGAAACCTAAGCGAGGATGTATACATGATACAACCTCGGGGTTTTGTCGATCCGAATCGCTCGGAAAGATATGCAAGCTACGAAATCCATTTATGGATTGAAGCAAGCATCTCGGAGTTGGAATATTCGTTTTGATGAAGTAATCAAAGGGTTTGGTTTCATCAAAAATGAAGAAGAGGCCTGTGTTTACAAAAAGGTCGTGGGAGCGCAATTGTATTTCTAATCTTATATGTGGATGACATATTCGATTGGAAATGATATCCCTATGCTAGAATCCGTCAAGTCTTCATTGAAAAATAGTTTTTCCATGAAAGACTTAGGGGAGGCAGCATATATATTAGCATTCGGATCTATAGAGATAGATCCAAGAGGCTAATTGGATTAAGCCAAAGTACATACATTGACAAGGTGTTGAAAAGGTTCAACATGCATGATTCCAAGAAAGGTTTCTTGCCCATGTCACATGGCATTAATCTTAGCAAGAATCGGTGTCCTCGGACACATGATGAGCGGAATAAGATGGGTATGGTTCCATATGCTTCGGCAATTGGATCCATCATGTATGTCATGCTTTGTACACGCCCCGATGTCTCGTACGCTTTGAGTGCTACGAGCAGATATCGCCGATCCAGTGAAGGTCACCGGATCTGCCAGTAAAGAATATCCTTAAGTACTTGAGAAGAACTAAGGATATGTTCCTAGTCTATGGAGGTGAAGAAGAGCTCGTTGTAAGTGGTTACACCGATGCTAGCTTCCAAACAGACAAGGATGATTATAGATCGCAATCTGGGTTCGTGTTCTGCCTGAACGGAGGCGCAGTCAGCTGGAAGAGTTCCAAGCAAGATACTGTTGCTGATTCTACAACGGAGGCCGAGTACATTGCTGCTTCGGAAGCTGCAAAGGAGGCTGTTTGGATCAAGAAATTCGTTTCTGAGCTTGGTGTGATGACTAGTACGACTGGTCCAATGTCTCTCTATTGTGATAATAGTGGAGCCATTGCGCAAGCCAAGGAGCCGAGGACACATCGAAGTCCAAACACATACTTCGGCGATATCATCTCATCCGCGAGATAGTGGACAGAGGTGATGTCAAGATATGCAAAGTGCACACGGATCTCAACATAGCCGATCCGCCGACAAAACCTCTCCCTCGGCAAGCATGAGGCGCACACAAGAGCAATGGGTATTAGATACTTACATGATTGACTCTAGTGCAAGTGGGAGATTGTTAGTGATATGCCCTAGAGGCAACATGGAGATGTTGGATATCACGTCAATGTTTATGTATAAATGAATAAAGTGTTATTCGGTTCCATGAAATAGACATCTTGTATTGATCAATAAGTACGTGACTTATTTATGAGACTCGATATGTATGAATCTATTTCTAAACGATCCCCGATCATATGTCATATTGTTGGAACAAATATGATTCTAAGATCGGCATGTTTATTGATTGATGATCATGTCTCATAGATCATGGGTATGGAGATACCAAATCAATAAACATGGACATATGTGTTAGAGAACACATTGTTGGATAGACCCGCCATGAGACACTACAGAATTAATGTGCCATTAGTTGGTCTCGGTAGTGTTGGTACAAAGTCCTTAGACCCGAGATCACCATGGATTCCAACATGTGTAGTAGCCTACTTTGGGACTACCAAACGCTATTCCGTAATCGGATAGTTATAAAGGTAGTTTTCGGGTTTGCTATGAAACATGGAGTGGGATGTGAGTGATCAAGATGGAATTTGCCCCTCCTTTGGAGAGATATCTCTGGGCCCCTCGAGGTAATGGATTATGGAAATGCATGGCCATGCTAAGTTGATTGAGGAGTCAATCAACGGACGGATAATCCAATACGGTTCGAGTGAATGGTTAAGCTATTGAAGGGATGGCACACATCTTGCCTATAGCTTAAGCGGTATCGTGAGGCAAAGGGATTTGTGTACACATTACAGGTTGAGCCGATATTATATTCTTGTATACTATGGTGTCAATATGTGCTGCTAGGCGCCGCTATTGACAGTCGGCTGAGTTGGACTCGAGCCGACGATCGGCTAAGCTAGACTATAGCCGAAACCGAGTATACCTGAACCTACGTGGTCGCACGCTTAAGGGGATAGAATAGATATTCGAGTTGGACTCGGATACGGCTCGATCGGATAGGGATCCGATCGGATAGAGTCCTATGGGCTTACGACGTATGGGCGGCCAACTCTATGAGATACGGATGAGATCCGATTCAAAATAGAGTCCTAATCGGCCACTAGTCCCAATCGACCAACTCTATATAAAAGAGGGAGGGGTGGAGAGCTGAATACACATCAATTGCATCGCGTGCAACGAAGTCGCCGAGATCAATCTCCACGGAAACCCTCCCCACTTTCGAGCCAAACCCTAGCCTTGCATCGCGTGCTAGCACACGGGTGTACGGCGTTCTGTCCCCGGACGTGTGGATACCGGTAGAGGCGCTGCTACGTTGCGCGCGTTGATTGGCTTCGGATCGGCTACGGCATCGTGAATCGGTTGATTGGCGAATCGGCTGTCCCCGGGTATCGGTGTCGGCTTGCGAGAATCGGCTACACTGTTCCGGATCGGATAGCCACGATTGGTCATTTCATTGCACACTCCAATCGGTAACGATCTATCGGCCCTTACTTGCAAGTTTTCCTGGTTTGCGCGGTATAAGTTTTTGTTTTTGGCTAGCGTAGCCTCCGCGTAACCCTTCAATTGGTCAGTCCAAAAGACATTACTGTGAACTCATACAAGCCGTAGCTTGTAGAGAACGCAGTCTTGGGTATATCCTCAGTCCTAATTTTCAGCTGATGGTATCAAGATCGAAGATCGATCTTTCAGAACACTCGGGCTCCCTTGAGCTGATCGAACAGGTCGTCGATTCGAGGTAACGGGTACTTGTTCTTAATGGTAACCTCATTCAATGATTGATAGTCTATGCACATTCTCATACTTTCGTCCTTTTTCTTAACAAACAGCACTATGGCTCCCCACGGTGAAGAACTAGGGCATACTAAGCCTTTCTCTTGCAGTTTCCTAATCTGCTTCTTAAGTTCTTCCAATTCGTTTACCGGCATCCGGTAGGGTCTCTTAGCTATGGGGGCGGTGCCAGGCATGAGGTCAATGATGAACTCTATGTCCCGATCTGGGGGCATTCCTGATAGTTCCTTAGAAAATACATCCGGGTAATCCTGGATTACTGGCATTCCAACTATGGGTAACATGGTGAGTATTCCCTAGCTCGGTCACAGAGCATAGGATCTTGATCCATGGCTACTGTCATCGGTGATCCCCATGGGGTAGATAAGGTAACTTCTCTTCGTCCATAGTCTAATACCCCTTGGTTCTTGGTTAACCAATCCATTCCTAACATGATGTCCAGGGTTTGGGATGGCAAAACCATAAGGTTATACAGGAGTACCACGTCCTTGATCCGAATGGGCACACTAATGCACGCATGGGATATAGTTACATCTCCTCCGGGTGAATGTACTACCATTGGTCTCTTAAGGTCTACTCAGTGCAAGTTGTGCTCTTTGCTTATTCTTGACGATATAAATGAATGCGAAGCTCCAGAATCAAACAAAACTTTAACTGGTGTAGAATGGATAGAAAACATATTCATTAGCACGCTTTGGTCCTCCTAAGCTTCCTCAGCATGCACATGGTTAACCTGACCACGGCGGAATCCAGTTGCAGCTTCCTTTGTTTAGGGCGTTTTTAACAAACTGCGTCCAGGTGCCGGAGCAGGGGTTCCTCATACTGCGATGGCGTTGGCTCCGATGCGGTTGGGGGTGTTGCGCGGCTTAGAGCAGCTGTTGGCGTAATGCCCAAACTCTCCGCAGTTGAAGCAGTTGACATTCCTGGTTCCTAGGGTTGCCAAAGTAGGCGTCGGAGTGCAAGACGGTGTTGCAGGTGGCCTGTTGACATGGCCGGACGATTGGTTGTCACTATGGCTGGCTTCCAACCTGACGGGGTTGCTCCTTGGGTTGCTGAGATGTCCCTTGAATTGGACGGGCCATTGCAAGCCTTCTCTTTCGGTTGTTTTCAATCGTCTGTTGATCATGCTCAAGCCTCACGACCTTGTTGATGAGGCTCTGAAAGCTGGCGTGGTCCTGACCGATCATCGGTCCTCTCATCTCGTCGTTCATTCCTTCGATAAACATCCATTTTCTCTTCTTCGTCTGCCAGGTCGCTTGTAGCGTAACGTGCAAGCTGCATGAACCTATTAAGGTACTCTTGTACCGTGGTGTTGCCTTGGCGTAGCCTACGGAACTCGTTCTTCTTCATCCTCATGACTGCAACAGGGACGAAGTTTTCACGAAAGGCAGTCGTGAATTCTTCACAAGTTGGTTCACAGGCATCTTCAGCCCGGGTTTCCTTGTAGGTGTCCCACCAGTCACTTGCGGGTCCTTCCAGCTGATTGGGGCAAAGACGACTCTGTCGGCTTCCCGTACTCGAACAAGAGTCAACTTCTTCTCTATTACTCTCAACCAATCTTCAGCATCCATGGGTTCATCTGCCGAGGAGAATGTCGGCGGCTTTGCTCTCATAAATTCGCCGAGGTTTGATCCTCCGCGTTGTCCTTGGTTGTTGGCGATAGCTAGAAACAGTTGGGTCTGTAAAGTCATGACTTCCGCTAGGGTGGAGGGGTTAGGGCCTGGCGGGTTCTCAGTGGCTGCTGGGGCTCTATGACGATACGCCATCTGAACAACGTGGATAAGGTAAGAGACTTGATTTGCTAACGCCACGATACTAAGGAATTTTTCTTTGAGTTGTTTAAGGTGATGTTTCAAAGTAAGCTTGGTGGAATAAACTCATTTATGACATAACATGGAACTTCATATCAGTTCATAGATGTTACATCAGGGGATACATTGGACATGTGTAGTCCATACAACACAATACAACAACACTAACATCGATCTAGGGTCTCATACATAAAGGGGTAGGGGCATGGTCATTGTTGTCTTAACTCCATCCAAAGCAAGACCAGAGCTGCTGCTGGTATCCAAACTAGTCATCCAGCCATCCGCATGATCCAGGTGCTGTTTTGGCTCTTGTGGACTACCGGTGTTACGGGTCATGCGATCGTCTTGAGACTGAGGGTTTGGGCAGTGGGCAATTTCTGGCTTCATGCCCTACCCCGCCACAATTGAAGCAACGTCGGTCTTCTTTTGCCGGTCTCGAAAGAGGGCATTTATTGAAGAAGTGTCCCAACTTACGGCAGTTGAAACAGATCATACCCGATTTGTCACGAGGTGTACTCTTTTGAGTATGCAACACACCTTTGTTACCACTATTGGCCTTCACCGGAGTTGGGGCTGTCTCAGGATCCGGAACATTTCCTTTATTAGTGGTACCATCCAAGAGTTGATTTGCGAATTGTCGGAATACCTTTTGATCCCTCTTCTGCTTGTCTAAGATTATCATTAGTTGACAGTCCTTAGGTACATGATATGTCCCTTCACACATGAAACACGTAACGACTCTCATGGGGCATTCTTCTGGCATGTGGGTGTCTTCACCGCAGCTACAAAGGTAGTTGCACATACTTGCATAGTGTCCAACTTCTCCATAACGAGTACACGCCTTGGGGTTTCAACTCTCCTTCACTATCACTTTCCATGTTTTCTTCTTCTTCGTCCTCGGAGGACGTCTCTTCTGATGTGTCGTCTTCTGGTTTGGGCGGTCCATAAAGCTGGAGATGTTGGGTTAACTGGCACACACCACGGAAGGTGTTGCTCCTTAGGTGTCAGGAAATTTTCGTAGCATCCTTGGGCGTAAACACCGTGCCTATGACGATCATTTTGCGATCACAACTTATATTCCAGTCTAGTGACTTTCTCTTATTGTGCACTGCTTTTTCTTAGGTTAGGATCCGGGTATACCCATCCATTGTTCCAATCCTGATCATAGCCCGCCATCTGCTTTTGAAGGTAACTTAGGGTCAGAGAGGGGTAATATCAAACAATTTTAAAATGATGGAATGGGGATAAGAGTACGAGGGAAAACATATTTGTTTTGTGAAAATAGTTTGTATTTTCAAAATAGTCCTATGTAGTGATATCTCCCTTTAACCAGCTATTCAGGGGTAGGGCACCAGTTGGTCTTATCCTACAGTCGCACCGCTCTGATACCAGCTCTATCGACCCCCATTTTTGAAGACGGGAATCATTCGTGTTCATAGTACCACATCCCTGGATCGAGTAGTTTGGTACCCACGAATACAATTCTGAATTACCAGGTGCAAAGTGCACGAATAGTCTTACATCGAAATTATTATAATAATAGACCCGAAGGCAATATCCAATACATATAGAACCTACTGGTCCGGATACAATACATATAGGATCATAATAAGACAATGTGGCGCTCATGTCTCCACGTGTCGTATTCCAACTACCTTTCCAAAGATAGTTGCCCAAGCACGAAGCTTCTTTGTAAAATCATGAGTATGCACGAATCTAATATAAGCAGGGTTAAGCATTTTACCGAAGTTATCCTCCGATTATATCACATCGAAGGTTACAAAGATTATATCTGAGGGTAATCAATATCAAGGCATGGTATATCAAGCATAGGTATTCATTTGTGTATAGCATGCATATTTGAAGTGTAAATCAACATTATTTCGCAAAGTAGGATTAATATGTTCAAATGGAAGTGTTAACTTGCCTTGCTCACACGCTTGTTAGACGGGGCCTTCGACGTAGTCAATGCCCGCTTCCTGCTATCCGTACGTGCGAAAAATCAATTGAATTCGATCAGAATTCAATAAAATACCAAGAGATCGAAAAGAACCATAAAAATGACTCCGAATATTTAGCCTAAAATTCTACTCGAGTTTGGGCGAGAGTTTTAGGATAAAATACGATTTAAAAAGCGAGTTTGGGATTTTAAGGTTTTTGCAAAATGCCGATCCAATTTGATTAAGAGAATAAACTCAAAAAGCGTTGACCAAAAGAATTGGTACTCGAAGTTTTGAAGGTCCGAATACCAAAAAAAATATATTTTTAATGACGGAAAGAAAATAGATAAACTCCAAATTAAAAACAACTCCGAAAATCCGATTTTCGAATTCCGAGATTACTCTCGAGAAAATACACAAGAAAACATTATATTTTGCCCAAATATTTTCCCAAATATTTTCTAAATATTTTTTTCATATTTTTCCTAATTTTCCCTTTTTTTCTTTTTCCTTTTTCTTTTCTTTTTCTTTCTTTTTCTTTTCTCTTTTTTCCTTCCTTCTCTATTTTACCCACGCGCCCTCCCTTCCTCTCTGTTTTCGGCCGGCGGCCAACGCTAGCACAAAGGGCGGCGGCCCGAGACTTACCGACGGGCGACGACGACGGCGAGAGACGCGGCGGAGCTCCGACGCACGGCGCACGGCGGCGACGGCTTGCGGCGGCTTCGGCGCACGGCGGCGACGGCTTGCGGCGACTTGCGGCGGGGAGAACCGACGAGGGAGAGAGGGAGAACCGTCGGTACCACCATACTCTACACATTGAGTAGAGTTTAGAGGTCACAACAAAGCCTTTACACTACTTGACCCCTAGCCTTGCACCAGCATGACTTGTATTCCTCCATCCTAGGCATACTGGAATATAACCTAGAACCGTCAAGTGGCGTGACCCCACCTTAAACTTGACGCCGTGGTGGCACAATATCATTGTATTGGACAGATTTAGTCGCCTAAACTACCACTTCTGGGGTAAATAGGAAGTTCCTCTTGGTTATCCGAACCCATACACTCCGGCCTACCTTAGTGCAAGGCTATGTGCTAAGTAGATTATTCAGCATAGGTCATCCCATACTAACACATGTGGATGTACATGTGGATGTACAGATAACTTTAAGTTGGTGACATAAGTTCGGTCCTTATAGACTCGGACAAACATCTTTCCCCATATCGGCATACAAATACATCAATTGCATGCCACATTTACCGCCCAAGTCAAAATAACATTTTTACCCATTTTGGTTCGCAAATACTCATCATATTAATTCTATCCCAGCTAGGGTTCATATAAAAACACATTTTAGTTATCGATGGAATGAGCATTTGCATAATTCTAAGCAAGACTAAGCAAGTATTAACAATAAACATATATAAACCCATTGAAGCACAAACAAATATACTCTAATTATTTCTAGGGTACAAACAGCAAGAAATACAATTATTCAAGATAGTAAATGTAGCAATTAGGACATAACTACCATAACCAAATTTTAAATATCGATATAGTCTAGGTTCATATGTAACTTTGCAAACAAATATTTTCATCCCTCAAAACATGAGATTAAATGTGTTCACAGAAAAAAAGGAAAGAACTTACCTGTAAACAAATATTTTCATCCCTCAAAACATGAGATTAAATGTGTTAAATGTGTTCAAAGGAAAGAAGGGGAAGAACTTGCCTTGTAACTGGAAAATATCAGCACCTAAATCACTTCTTCACCGTTTAAGCAATTATCTATAAAAGTATATAAAAAGTACGTGTTATGCAATTAAACACCGAAATATGAAAAAGAAACTCCAAAATGCTCTAAAATGCATTATTTATGCACATTAAGTAGGTACTGGTCTAAATGAATTTAGATGAAAGAATTTCTATTTTATCTTATTCCATCTGAGAGTTATGATTTTTAAAAGTTTTACCGGACGTAACGGTATATAATTAAATGATGTTTGGACAATGTTTCTACAATTTGATTTTTATTAATTTGACTGAGTTATGTTTACTTAGTATTAACACACTTGGTTTCATAATTTTTAAAGTTATTATGAATTTTATATGTATTAAACAAGTTATTATGTGTTCTAGGTCTATAACGTTCTATATGCACATAACTTAATAATAATATGCACATGAATTATGGATTCAGAACATTGTTACAACATTGTTAGGTGAATAAAGGATTAATTTTAGTTAGCTAAACCATTTTTTAGTGATCCTTACTTACTTTATAAGTAAGGGTGCTCTAATTTAGACTAACAATACCTTATATTACCTTATATTGTTTCTAAAACTTATTTTATAAATTAAGTGTATCAAGTTTCTAGTGAGTGAGGTTGAACCTAAAGTTTCTCTCGTCTAATAGGTTTTAATTTGATTTTTTGAGCTAAAGTGCTTATATGTGTCAAATACATATGTAGTACTTAATTACTATTAATAGTATAATAGCATCTAGATTATATTTGGCATTTAAATGACCATATTTTATTTTACCTAATGAAAGTTAATTAGTTGCTAATGAAGTTAATTAGTTGTTGATCCTATAAAAACTTGGTTCACTAAAAAGAATTAAAATTGAAAGTTAACTGGTTCACTCAAAAAAATGTAAAATTGAAAGTTAAGGTGTGCACCTGGTTATTTATTTTTTATATACATATTTAAAGGGTTTTTTATGCCATAAGCATTAAGAGGTTTATATATTTAAGGGGTTTTTCTATGCAATAAGAATATACTTTTATTTTATATTTTGAAAGTATATGTTTTGGTGGTTCTACAGAACTGAGTTTACTTAAAAAAGAGTTAAGATGAGTTTTATATAAATCTCTAAATTTTAATTCATCTAAATCACATCATTTTAATATTAATAGTCTTAATAGTCTTAGAGGCATTTGGAACAAATTAACTATATGTTTTAATTTTTTCTAAATAGAGAACTTTTCCTAAATAGAGTGTAAGTTGGTTCATCTATTAAATTTTAGTTTGTCCAAAAATAAGTGAAATTAAATTTCCTATATATTTTATAAGTTTGTGCTTGTTGTATATGTAATTTTCCTTACTTAAAATTTGTACAATGAGGTCAAGTTTTATATCTCTAAAATAAATTTCATCATTTTTGAGTCTACAGAAATTCATCATTTTTGAGTCTACAGAAATTTGTTTCATCCTAAAAGGAGTTAAATTAAATTTTATATAAATTTTACAAGTTTAATTATTTTCAGATTCTTATACACCTAGGATCCACCTGTCATTCTATGAAACTTTGCAAAAAAGCCCTCGGAGTCTATAAAAATCAACCCGCAGCCTATGAGCACATGTCTAATAACCTTTTCATTAAGAGTCCCTGGTATTTTGCATTATATACACTTAAGTCCTAGACCCACATATCATTGAGTGATATGTTTACACAATGGACCCTAGGTTTGTTCAAATTTTCAAAGTGTAGTCCTTAGCTTCTAACTGATACAGAACAGATCGGTTTTGGCTGGGAGTTCAACCGTGGGTTTGGCGAGTTCACCGGCGACGATTGGTGGCTCGGTTGGGGTCGAGATCAAAAGAGAAAATGAAGAGCACGTTCTCGCGATTCCATTTTTCTACTTACCTCGACTAGTGGAGGTCGGTGTAGCGTAGGCGCGCACCCACGGGTTGGAGTATTGGTTCATGTCGTCGGCGGCTTCATCTTCCCCTTGCTGCGTCGTGGAGAGATCGTGGTAGGAGCAGAACCGGGAGAAGATCTCGGCGAGGGTGGCGCACTTCCTCTCTGCGCCAGCGCCGGCATTGGAAGGGACGACAACGGCATAGAAGAAGCCGGATATCTCGAAGACGAAGACGCGGGCGTCGAGGCGCACCATGAGGGTATCCCTGGATAGCATCCAATGGTGGTCACCGACGGCGCAGGAGGACATGGAGACCGGGTGGTGAGAATGAGGAGGACGTAGGCGTCGCCGATGAAGTCGTGGATGTGGGTCTTGCCATGTTTGGAGTCCAGCTCCAGGTTGGGGACGGTGTCGCCGATGGTGAGCCCTGGCATGGCGGCGGCGAAGAACTACTACTACTGCCGTGATGGAGCGCGCGGCCTGAGCAGCTCGACGAAGGCCCAGGAAATGACGAGGAAGGCGAGGCAGCACAGCGCGACGTAGTAGAGCGAGGTGATGGGGTTGAGCGAGACGGTGTGGCAGGAAGAAGAGGATGACGAAGCGGCGGAGACGAGGAGGAGGTGCAGCGTATAGAAGAAATATAGGGCGGTGAGCTGGAGGGTGAGCTGGAGCTTGCCGTCGCCACTCCTCAACACGCGTCGTGCGCAGCCGACTTCGTTTTTTTCTCGTTCTCGGTCAGTTGAAGCGTCCTCAACACGCGTCGTGCGCAGCCTGACTTTGTTTTTTTCTCGTTCTCGGTCAGTTGAAGCGAGGGACAGAGGGAGAGCAAGCCATGGTGACTTCTAGGTGGGTCCAGGACGTGTTGGGCTAGAAAAATAAGAGTGGCTTGGGTAGAAACTGAGGGCAACTGATTTTAGTTAAATTTTTGAAATTGTTTCTCTTCCTCTATTTTTTAAGCTTTATATTTTAATATGTAAACTATATAAATTAGTAAAATTTTTATTAGGGGTAGATGAGTATACCTAGTTTTTATTTTTTGTTGCACATAAAAATTATTTGTGGTTTGTTCACGAAATTAAACAAAGACTATTAAACAAAGACTATTTAAAAACTAGTTTGAGTTTTTAGGAGACCTAAATTAAGGAGAAAAATTCTAGAAAAATTATATTTATTCATGTTATTTAACCTAGTATTTGAATAAATTATTTTTATATACACTTATGTGCATTTTAATTAACTTTTAGATAGGATGCTATTTTAGCCGATAAGAATATTAATTAGCCTAATATCCGACTGTTTTGTCTAATTTATATGGGGCTTCAAATCCAGTTATTAAATTGCACTAAAATTATGTTGAGTTTTACATAATTTTTGGCACCTACATAAATTTTTTTCATGATTTTATCTAGAATGGATTATTCTAGAAAATTATGATAACATTCTTAGGTTTAGGTGTTTACTCTATGTGCATACATCTATTATAGTCATTGGGTTCATATTAAATCTTCTCTTAGGCTGAGGAGGTGAACTTTGAATTATATTCTTATGTTCACATGCCAACACCCAAAATTAGCCATAGGTTTGTTTAGTAAATTTTTAATCTTCTGGGCTATGCTTATGAGTCCTATTATGAAATGCGAGACCAAAATCCAATAGCACAAAGGACTCATTTGTCAAAACATATTTTATGCATATGCCTGCTCACATGTATGAATGTACCAATGCTCAAGATTAGAAATGAAAAAGTTTTATTTTGTTCTCAAATTTTAATCAAGCATTAGGTTGAAATACTTTATCTAGGTTAGAAATGGAAAATTTTGGTTCACAAAATTAAAAAACTTTACTTTCGTTTTGTTTTTGACAAAATTTTCTTGACCCTAGATTTTGGGTATGTGACAACTGACTCTTGCCATTGGAATATCCTTGCTTGCAGGTTTAGACTTAGTCCTTGAGTGATGCGGGTTTTCGATTCGTTTCTTCTAGGATTTGAACTTAATGGAATAAACCCCTAGTCGATGTGCTTGTGATTTGGGTAGTCAAGCTTTCATTATTCTCTGATATATATATATATATATGTGGTCGGTCGGCCTTTGTAATTATTAAGTTGATGTAAGTCTTTAAGTTCCTTTCATTTATATGTCCATGCTTAAGATAAAAGTGTGAATCTAGTGCATATCCTGGGAACTAGATTTACATGAGTAAGAGTTAAGGATATTTGAGATGTTGTAGATCTTTAGCCATTTTTGTCAAGTCTCCTGAATGTGTAACACATCTGGTCGCCGACTTTGAGTGGTTTGACGGGCACATCTCAGGCTGAAGTTGACTGGCAGGCTAAAGGCCCAGCAACGTCTCCAATATTCTTCTCTCGAGGATCTGGACGTTCCGTTATGTTTGCTAAAAGAATTGGAGTGTTCCACTTCATCTTGCAAATATAATGGAGGACCGGGTGACTCCCGACACCGGTCATACGGTCTCTGATGATTCCGATGAGGAGGTCTTTGAGGACCCGTTCACAGCTTTTGAGGCCGCTCGTGATGTTGCTGCTGGTGAGGGCACCTCGGCCTCCATCCCTCACGCCTTCGTGGAGGTGTCCTCGCACTCTGAGGAGGAGGACACTCCTGCTGTGGCTTCTCCAGCTGCTGCTGCTGCTCCTGGTAGTGACACCGACGTCGTCGAGGACTCCTCAGCTGGTGGCAACGATGGTGTTCACAGTGGTGACACCGAGATCGTCGCCAACTCCGACGACTCCGAGTGATTTTCCTCCTCTCTTACTCCTTTTTGGTGTCTTGATGCCAAAAGGGTAGAAGATTGAGTGTAGTCCAGCGTTCTTTGCGTCCTTTCAACTTGCTTTTGCTTCCTGTCAGCTGACCGAAAGTTTCAGACCTATTCACCGGAACTTCCGGCCGTGTAGTTATCCTCTAGGATATTTACTCCTTCTGCTATCTTTTGGACATGTGAACCTTATGTGTGTTGGGGATGTAATGACTGATAGATGTTATTCTATTAATCAGGTTTTTATGCATGTTCTCTTGTGTGTTTGTGAGTGGTGAAATGTTATGTTCAATTTTCTTGTGTGCTTGCCATGTCATATGCTTTTAAATTGTGTCATTTTACCCTTGTTGCATCCCACGGAGTGAGATGAGTTAGTAAGTTTTTCCCAAAACTCATCTTTTAATATATGCATATGAGATTCAATCTTATTTCATTCTATGCATACATTTAGGGGGAGCTCTAACTAAACTTTTTCACTCAAATATTCTATTATTTCCAATCTTTTGTAAGCTTTAACCATGTTGTTATCAACCACCAAAAAGGGAAGATTGAAAGTGCATCTAGCCTCCTAAGTGGGTTTTGGTGGTTAATAACGATTTGGTTAAGGGACTAATGTGTTTAATTAAGATGTGTCTAGGAAAATTAGTCCCTAGATGCTTAGTTGTGTAGGTTTTGAGGAAGGAGAACCCTCAATATCAATTGCAAAAAGGAGAAAAGATTCGACGATGGTTTATAGTTCTATTTTTTGAATCTTAAGTTTTAGGAAAAACCGTACAATTAAGAAGGGTGAAACTCATGCCATGAGATGATCTAAGTGCTCTTAGTCAGAATATCCTTGAGTGGGATTTTTTGGAGTGTTTTTGAAAAACACTCCTTCCATGGCAGAGCAAGCCGATCGGAAGTTCCAAGGTTCCAAGCCGGAACTTTCGGTCTTCATTACCTCGCAACCAAAACCTGTGTACCAAGTGTTGGCCGGAACTTCTGGTTCCTAGACTGGAACTTCCGGACAGTATTCCAGCTGAGTTTGTGAGTAACGTCTAGGTGACACAATCATGTACATATACACACACACACACATATATATATATATATATATCACCTTGTCCCCAGCTCACTTTTGGTCATCTAAATTTCGTTTTTCAGTCCCCTAGCCTCTCCCATGGTGTTCTAGCCCATTCCAACTCAATTCTTGCACCACATAACCAAACTTGTGAGGAAATTGAGTGATTGGAGGGATTGAGAGAGTGAATGAGCTAGATGACTTGAGCACTTGATGATTCTTGCAGGGCTTTGGAGTGGTACCCATTACTCTTGGAGAGCAATCTCCTTAACGGTTAGGTGTCTCCCGCGAGCCTTCGAAGAATTGTGGATTGGCGCGGGAAAGTTTGTGAAGGATCACCTCTCCTCTACAAGGAAACGAGGTATGGATAGTGTGAAACCAAGCTGATCATTAGGAGGTTGTCTAGGTAGAGCAATTCATGTTTGTGGTTCATACTAGAGGATCAAATTTGGATTTTGGTGGTCATTTGATCTCTAGGCAAGAACCTAGGAACGTTGGAAATGAAGACCGTAGACTATTTCCTAGTGATTTGCTTAGTGAGGCAAGGGGTTAATTGAGACCCAACTCCACGGAGTTCCTCAATGGAGAGTAGAATGGAGAGTAGGATTCTTTGAATCCGAATTTCGGGTAAAAATCCTTGTGTCTTGTGTGCTATCTCTTTACTTCCTGCAGTTTATCTATATTGCTTGTCTGTATCTTCCTGTTACTAGCTATAAATTTGTGTAGAAAGAGTTTAAATTTGTGTTCATATCCATTTAAGTCACAGAACACTGAAAGTTCCGGACAGAAACTCTGAAAGTTTCGGACAGCTTGTGCTGACCGGAAGTCCCCAGGTTCAAGTACCGAAAGTTCTGGTGCCTATGTGTTTTAACCGCTGCATTTTCAAAAAAAATTTAGGATCGCCTATTCAACCCCCCTCTAGGCAACATTTACGGGCCTTCACACCCAACCATCGATGTCACCACATTTGCTCACCGAGTTCGCCCCACCAGCTCGCCTCTTCCCAAACCTCCACCACGCATGTATTCGATGGGGGACCCGAGATCTAGGCCAGATCTATCCGGAGAGATATTGTATCTGGCTAAGGAGGCTCTGGATCTGGCTATCCTTGCCGCCCGCCATTGTCATCATAGGGGTTGTCGCCTCATGGAGCTCGGGATGGGAAGGAATGAAAAATGAGAGATTAGAGACCCGCAGTCATCGTCCTTGCAGCTGCACATACGTTCGCTGCCCTGCTCTGGCGGTAGAGCGAGCTTGGTCATTGCCCATGTCCCCCCTACCAAAGTGATGTTGGGTTCCAAGTTGTGCTACGTCATACAATGATTACTTGTTTCCAGAGAAAACGATCCTAGGCTCAAGCCATTTGGTTAGGAAGAAGGTATTCTCTAGAAATATGTTGATGTTTCAAACGTTGCAACTATCTGTAGCGTGTGCGAGGCCAATATGTTGTAATGTGGATTTAATAGTGTGTTAACTTATTTATTTTACATCCCAGTTCTCAAAAGTTTAATTTTGTATCCCATATGTTGCAAATGTTTTTTTCCTCATATACCACTATTTTTCACTTATTACCTTTTTACAAATGTTCCATGACCTGTTTTTTAATACGCTAGGGATTGCGTATAAGACTATAAAACAGAAATAAAAATAGATAAGGCTTAGTAAAGATAAGACTAAGTATAGAAAAATAGGATTAATTGTTCCTTTTGACTATTCGATTTTAAATTCCTTATTCTCTTTGCTATATCTATGTGGAACTTCGTCTCCTCCGAGTAGTTTAAAAAAATCGAAAATTCTTCCCGGCATACTCTTAAGGGCCTCTGTCGATGTCGGAGATCGACACGCAGGAATCCGAGGGACCCCTTTTTGGTTCGGCACAGGGGAGCGGTGAATCTGGGCCTAAACTCACTGTAAGGATGGGGAGGAACCGGTAAAACCGAAGAAAGATCGCAACCGCAACGAACACAGGGGTTTATACAGGTTCGGGCCGCCTATAAGGCGTAATACCCTACTCCTGTTCTTTGTGTAATATGAGGAATGAATTACACGGACGGGTGAGGGAGTTCTTTCTTAGGGATGCTGGAGCTGGTGATTGAGGTGGGATGCTTGAAGCCCAAGGTCTCCAACAAAGGCAGAGCCTTTGACTTGTTTCTCGGGTTGTTGGGAGCAGTTGGGAGATGGAACAGTTATCTCGAGCTAGGATCTGAGCGTACCAACCTTTTTTACAATGGACTTGGGCCTCCTTTTATAGTGCAAGGGGACACCACAATAGTCCTGATTTTCTCTACTCTGCTCCACGTGATGGGGCGGTTTTTGCCTTGTCTTGTCGGAGAAGCTACCCCCATCTTTGTCCTTGTTGTCGTGTCATGGAGTTGGCGGAGAAAAGCGGGCGTCGTGGCAGCCATGTTGCTGACGCGAGGATGGGCCGGCCTACCTACTCCACTGGGGCCTATTGGTCAGTGGCCCATCTCCTGGGTAGGCGCTGACACAACGCCTCCTGCGCTCACTCTCTCTCCCACGCGGCTGCCCAATGCATTTAACGCGACTAGATGGGGCATGAGGGAGGCGTGCGTGGAGTGGACGTGCTGCCATACCACGGTCGCAGTCAAAGACTTTATGCCCTCTTTGCCATGTGACGGGCAAAAAGGGTGATGATGAGAGCGGCTGACGGGCGCGCCTCACACCGCATTAAATGCGACGGGGCAGGCGCTTAGCCTCTCTCTCTTTAGGCATTAAATGAGGGGGTTGGCAGTTGGACTCGCCCCTCTCTCGGAGAGGTGCGGGGTGAGGGATGGGGGGTCCGGGTGATCCCGGACCTTGCCGCCCGGGAATACGGTGGCCTCCGGGCAGCCTCCGGGCCAGGCCCTTCTTGGGGTGGCCACGTGGCCGGGACTCACTTGAGCCATCCAGGACATATCTTTGGCGCGCCTTCCTTTTTCAGATATCGTCTCTCCAACATACCCCCGGGCCCATATCACCGACAGTAGCCCCCGGTGTTGACCGGGACCGAGTCGGGTTCGGGCGCGGTTAACGCCATTTCCTTGAGTGTGTGGGCCCAGGCGCTGGATGTGCCTCGCCTTAGTACGAGGCCGGTACGCGACAACGGATGCCACTCTAGGCCAAGCTTTCTCTAGACGGGGGGCGAGTTTATTCGGGCTGTGCACGTGGGGGCCCATCAAACTGCCTAGCTCTCTCCATCCCGCGCAGTGCGCCTGGTGGGCACGAAACCCTAGGCGACGCAAAACCCCAGTGGCGCTGGAACCAAAGGGGATGCGAAAAAACGAAGGGGCGCGGAGCCGAGGAGGCGCGCCGTGTGGTAGTGGGGCGAAATTAATGCCGTAGAATCCGAGGGGGAAGTGGTCGCTTATAAAAACGGATCTGCGTGGAGGATCAGTTTCTACACTTTCCACAGCCATCGCCTCTCACAGCCATTCGTCTCTCATCTTCCCAGCGCCCTTGCTCTTTTCGCCTCCTTTCTCTCGCCATCGGCTTCCCTTTTTGCACTTCGGCGCCCGTCTTGGAGATGGCTCGCGATTCGCCTCTGGAGCCGGGGAGCGTGCTCCCCAAATCCCTGGTTCGCACCGCGGAAGCCCGAAGCCTCTTCAACAAATACCTGCCACGCGGCACGCGCAGCGGCGGCCATGTTCCAGAGGAGCGGCCCCCCACGAGGATGGTCTTCTTCGCCTCCTTCGCCATGGTCGGGCTGGTGCCGCCCTTCTCTCGCTTCTTCCTCGACGTGCTGGAGTTCTACGACCTCCGGCTGCACCACCTCACCCCCAACGCCATCTTCTACCTCGCCGTCTTCGCCTAGACCTGCGAGATGTTCGTGGGGGTAATGCCCTCACTGCATCTTTTTCAGCAGTTCTTCCGGGTGTGCCGGGCAGGCTCCCCCGGCGCGGTCGGGTACATGGCGATCTAGCCGCGGAACGACAGGACCGTCGGCACCCCCTTCATCGACATCCACCCTCGCTCCAGGTGGGAGAACTGGAGGGCCTTCTGGTTCTACACCAGCCTAGGCGACAACCCCCGCCTATCCCTCCCGACGGAGATCCCAGTGAATCAGAGGAGCTGGGGGGTGCGTCCGTGAGCCAGGAGGGAGCTGGACGGGGTGCTGCAGCGGATCAGCTACCTCCAGAGGGGGCCTGTCCAGTCACGCGGTCTTCCGTGACTTCCAGATGAGACGCATCGCGCCGCTGCAGGAGAGGTCGCGCCCCGCCTATATGTACACGGGCTTCAACGACGATATGCGGACCCATGTGAGTGCCGCCTTCGACTGGGACGAGAAGGAACTCGCAATCCCGGGTCCGCCGCACCCTCGCGCCACGGCGATGGACTCCGACGCAGCCCCGCCCGGTTGGTGCCGCCGTGCTGTGACTCGGCGTACTCGGAGATCCTGCATGCGCTGCAGGTGGTGGGCGACAACGTGGGCTCATCATCTGCAGCGCCGGACGTTACCCCGAGCGGTGGGGGCGACGACTATGACGACGCCGACGACCAGGTGCCTATCGAGCAGCTGGGCCGCCGGGGACCGAGCCGAAGCGAGCCGAGGGCCCCGGACCCGAAGGGGAAGAGGAAGAGGCCAGAGGAGGACCCCGCACCTCCGCCATCTCCGCCACGTGGCGACGACGCGGAGCGCGCCGCTCCTCCCCGCAGATCTGGAGGCTCGTGGACGGCGGGCCCGTCCCCAGGGGCCACTTCGTCGGGGGCCAGGACGGCCACAGCGACGGCGACAACGACGACGGCGGAGGCCGAGAGCACGCTCACGGCGAGCGCGCCGCCGATGGAGGCCGGCCGCAGTGCTCCAGCGTCGGCGGCGGCGGCGAGCGACAGCTCGGTAAGCCCTCCAGGTGGCCCCGTGAAGAAGTAGCGGGCCATCTCCCGGGTTTCCTGGGACTTCAACCCTGCCCACAGGTAACGCCTTGCAGATACGTACATGCCCAGTGGGCCTTGTGTTTTTGTCTTGTGTTTGATCCCTTACTATGTTTGTTTTTGCTCCCAGCCGCGAGCACCGGCATTTTCACCCCAAGGTTACACCCAAGGGCGGTTCTGCTTCTGGCTCGGGGGAGGCGCAGGAGAGGCCTGGGGCGCTTGATCCCTTCGGATCCGGGTCGCCCTTTACGTGTTCGGGCCCGGAGCCGATACGATCCGAGGAGGGGGCCTACCCAGATGCCGGGCACCGGTCGCCCATGAGGAGCGAGCTGGGGGCGTCCCCGACGCAGAGGAGGCAGCGGCGGGTGGCGGAGAGCAGCCCCAGGGGTCCCCTCCGCGGCAACCATCGCCGCCACCACGACAGCCGTCACCCGTGCCGCACCATACGGCGCCGTCACCCCGCCGGCCAACATTAGTTCTGCCGGCGTAGGCCCACCGCGAGCCCCCGACCCAGGGAGCGGCTTCACCGGAGGACGGGGCAACGCCGACGGGCGAAGTAGCGGCGAGTGGCTCTGGCCATGGGGCGCATTCGGCTTTCCGCTTCGTGTAGGTGGCCGACCCCGGCCCGAGCTCCGACTTCGAATCCGGGGGCGCTCGGTCCGGGTTCGTGGCCGCCCTGGACACCGAGCCCCTCGTCCGGTCGCAAGAGCGGGTGAGGGAGATTGTGTCCAGGGCATTGGAGGAAGCCAACGCGGTCTCCTTGGAGGGGCTCCGGGCCCAGTACAGGCCTTGGCCGCCAGGGAGGTTGCGGTGGCGCGGCGGGAGGCCGACGTTGACGAAGGCCGTCGGGAGCTAGCAGCCACGGCGAGGTTGGAGGGCTTTGTCTGCAAGCGGGAGCTGGCGGAGATCGAGCGGCGCCAGGGGGAACTCAACCAGGTGTTCGAGGACACCGTCGTTGAGTGGCACGCCGCCGACTTCCGCGAGCAGGTCGCTGCCGCCGTAGAAGAGAGGGTCCGCACCACCGCTGGGAGGTTCATCCGTAACCTCAACGAGCGTGCCCAGGAGCTCGACCAGCGCGAGCGCACCCTGCACGATGCTGAGGCCGCCGCCGCCAGTACCGACGTCGAGCTCCAGGCCCTCGAGGCCGGCCTAGCAGAGCGGGAGAAGGCTCTAGAGGCGGCATGGCGGGCGGTCGAGGATCGGGAGGCCGCCGTTGCCGGGGCCGAGGAGGACTCCGCCGCGCGGGAGGCGAATGTGGTGGCCCAGGAGAAGAACATCGCTGAGCACGAGGCCGCCGTGGAGGGGCGCGAGGTGATGGTGCTGGAGGCCCAGGAGGAGGTCTCCCGGTGCCTGAAGGCCGTCTGGGAGCATGAGCAGCTGCTCGCCGCCGCCCTTTACGTGGCAAAATGAGCTGGAACGGTGGGAGCAGGACTTGGCCATGCGGGAGCAGGCGGTTAGCGACGCTGAGGCGCGGGTACGGAAGCCCCCGCCGGCCACTCGCTCCAGCGACGCGGCACGAGAATTGGAGGAGGCACGCCGCCGGATCGCGGAGCTGGAGCACACCTTGAGCTTGGGGCTCCGGGTCGTGGCCTCGTCCGTCGAGCGCCTTCGGGAGATGGCCCGCGATGTGGGGGTTATCCGTCCTCTCACCGGCGTCCCTACATTAGGGGGGTTAGCCACGCACATAGATGAGTTGGCTGAGGGGATAAAGAGGGTGCCGGAGGAGGTCGACGAGGTGGCGAAGGAGTCGTCATACGACTTGTCCCGCCAGGTCGCGACGCTCATCCTGGCAAGCTACCAAGCCCGCGACCCCGGATTTGACCCCTACATCCCCACTGAGGACTTCCCCGAGGGCACCGAGGAGGCCGCTCGTCTTCGCATCCGAGATGCCGTCGACTCCATTATGGTGGGCTTTGACGGGACTCCGGCGGCCCTCCGCGAAGACTCGCCGGATGAAGACCACCCGGAGAACGCCCCCAGCGACCCGCCGGCCACCTAGGACTCCCCCGCCCCTTTTTGCTTTTATCTGTATTTGTGAATAAAGACATTGCAATATTGTTTATAATACTAGTACACTTGCCTTTATCATGTTGGACTTGTATTGTAATAGCCCGTCGTGGCTGTTTCTGATGACTCATATGCGTGTGCATATATATTGGGAGCCCCTGGCCAACTTAGCGCACACGCAGTGGCGGTTAGTTGGCCCAAGCCCCTGCTTGTTTGCTTCCCTGCAACGGTAGTTCAACTTTTAGTTAGCTTAGCCATTGCAAGAGTGCGGTAGCATGGTCTCCCGCCATGATTCGTCCCATGTAGCTAGGGGCTGGTCCGGGTTCGGGCGACGTGCATCGGCCGGCGGCTGGTGCCTTCCTCGGGGTTTCGGGTAGGAGCGAAGGCATAAAAAGGCTAGCGGGGGCAGCGGCAACGGGGGGTTCGGATAGGCGTGTTAGTACGCACCCGAGCCCCCAGGTGTTGACTACCCCCAGGCGTGATAGTATGCAGCATCGCTCTACCTTCGACGCCCTTAGTGCTCTTAGGCTAAGGCGGGCAAGGCCAGAAAACCACTGGAAACCAGCATCCGCAGCTCATGTTCCAGCACACGAGGAAAAACCCACTACAAGTATGTATTTTGCAATAAAATCATGGGGAATGTAACAACGAACTCATTGTTCATGCCACTTGAAGCAGTGGATGAACTTCCATGTATGTTTCAGCACACCATGTGGCTTATGGGTAGAACTTGCACAGGTGGGAAATGTTCCACGGGTTCGGCAGCGGGGTGCCGTCCTCTGTGGCTAGGCGAACTGCTCCTGGACGCGGAGTGCCGATAACTTTGTATGGCCCCTCCCACATCGGAGATAATTTGCTCAGCCCCGCACGCGTTTGTACACGACACAGGACGAGGTCATTGATCTGCAGCGCTCGGAGGCTGACTTTGCGTTGATGGTAGCGGCGGAGGCTCTGCTGGTAGCGGGCTGCGCGAAGCGCTGCCCGACGCCGTCTTTCTTCCAGGTAGTCCAGGTCGTCGCGACGCAGCTGCTCTTGATCTGCTTCGGTGTATAACGTGGTTCGGGGCGATCCCAGGGCGAGCTCGGAAGGCAAGACCGCCTCGGCTCCATACACCAAGAGGAAAGGTGTTTCCCCGGTGGCGCGGCTCGGTGTTGTCCGATTGGCCCAAAGGACCGCAGGCAGCTTGTCAGTCCATGAGTCCCCATGCTTCTTGAGCACGTTGTAGGTCTTCGTCTTGAGACCTTTCAATATTTCTGTGTTTGCACGCTCGGCCTGACCGTTGCTTTGGGGGTGGGCGGGCGAGGCAAAGCAGAGCTTGATGCCCATATCATCGCAATATTCGCCAAACAGCTCACTCGTGAACTGAGTGCCGTTGTCGGTGATGAGCCTGTTGGGGAACCCGAACCTTGCCATCATGCCTCTCATGAACCGCACAGCCGAATGCTTGTCGATGACGCTGACTGGATAGGCCTCAGGCCACTTGGTAAAGAAATTTGCAGCCGCCCCTTGCTTGCTTGAATGGGCACAGGATGTCCAGCCCCCAGACCACGAACGGCCACGAGAGCGGGATGGTCTGAAGGGCCTGAGCCGGCAGGTGCGTCTACTTAGCATGGAATTGGCACGCTCGGCATCGCCGCACGAGGTCTGCCGCATCCTCTAGCGCGGTGGGCCAGTAAAATCCTTAGCGGAATGCCTTTCCCACCAAGGTTCGGGAGGCTGAGTGCGCCCCACATTCACATTCATGGATCTCGGCTAGGAGCTCGAGACCCTATTCCCGAGCGATGCATTTCATGAGCACTCCGTTGGTGCCGCGTCGGTAGAGCGTCCCTTCCACCAACACGTACCTTTTGGAGGTGCGGGCAATGCGTTCGCTTTCCTCGCGTTGCTCGGGCAATGACGCGTCTTGCAGATACGCTTGGATTTCCGAAATCCAAGCCACCTGGGCGCATGGTGTCGGCCCGGCAGGCCAGCCGTGGCTGGCTCGCTGTGTCCGGCATTGGGACCACCGATTCCCGCCCTTGGGGTGGTTCGGGGCACGCCGATGTCTCTATGAGCCTTTCTTCGAATGCGCCTGGCAGGGCTGGGGCTCGCGCGGACGCGATCCTGGACAGCTCGTCTGCCTGGGTATTATCTCTTCTGGGAACGTGGCGCAGCTTGAGGCCATCGAAATGGCGCTCCATACGCCGCACTTCCTTGACATAAGCCTCCATCTGGGGGTCAGTGCATTGGTACTCCTTGAAAACCTGGTTTACGACTAGTTGGGAGTCCCCGAGGACTAGCAGGCAGCGGATGCCCATGCCTGCTGCCGCTCGCAACCCTGCTAGAAGCCCTTCGTATTCGGCCATGTTGTTGGTTTCTCAGAAGTCAAGCCGGACGATGTACCGGAGTACGTCGCCCGTGGGGGACGTTAACACCACGCCTGCCCCGGCCCCGTGCAAGGTGAGTGAGCCGTCGAAGTTCATCATCCAATGCACGATCCGTTGGCCGCGACCCTCCGCACTCTCGGGTTCACCCGAGGGTGGATCGTTATCGGTCGCTGGCGTCCATTCCGCCACGAAATCAGCCAAGGTCTGGCTCTTGATTGCGCGAAGGGATTCAAAATGTAGGTTGAATTCTAACAATTCGATAGCCCACTTGACTACCCGTCCCGTGGCCTCCCGGTTGTGCAGGATTTGCCCGAGAGGGTAGGATGTGACCGCCGTTACCCGATGCGCTTGGAAATAGTGGCGCAGTTTCCTGGAAGACACGAGCACGGCGTAGAGCATCTTCTGGGCTTGCGGGTAACATGTCTTTGCGTCCCGTAGCGCCTCGCTGACAAAGTAGATCGGCCGCTGCACCTTGGTGCGGGCCTTAGCTACTTCGTTAGGGGCGACAGGTTCGGGTGCATTGGGGCGGGTTACCTTGGTGTCCGGGGCTGCCGGGCCACCACCTTCCCCGGGGCCCTCAGGGCCGCTCTGAGTGGAAGGGGCCTCGGGAGCCCCCGGACTAGGGGCCCGGGTGGCTCCCCGATGCTCGGGGGGCCAAAGGCCGCCTCCGAGTTCGGGTGCTTCCTCAGCCAACACCGTTCCGCGGTTTCCTGCCTCCGGGTGTGATAGGGCTGGGCGCGTCTGAGGGTCCGGCTCGTCATCGTGCTCCACAACCAACGCCGCATTGATCACTTGGGGGGTTGCCGCCAAATATAAAAGGAGGGGTTCTCCTTCTTGAGGCGCTACCAACACGGGCAGCGAGGAGAGATAGCACTTGAGCTCGCCCAAGGCTTTCTCTGCTTCGTCCGTCCAAGTGAAGGGGCCAGTTCGTTTTAGTAGCTTAAATAGAGGGAGCGCCCGCTCTCCTAGCCTTGATATAAAACGACTCAGGGCAGCTATGGAACCAGTAATTCTCTGCACATCCCTGAGCTTCCTAGGGGGGCACATCTCCTCTATCGCTTTTATTTTTGCGGGGTTGGCCTCGATGCCTTGGGCAGAGACCAAAAACCCTAATAGTTTGCCTGCCGGTACTTCGAACATGCATTTTTCTGGGTTCAGCTTCATGCGGGAGGACCGGAGGTTATCAAATGTCTCGGCCAGGTCCAGAAGCAAGGTTCTTTGGTCCCGGGACTTGACTATGAGATCATCGACATACGCCTCGACATTGCGCCCTATTTGGTCTTTCAATGTGATGCGGACACCACGTTGAAAACTGGACATGGAAGGCATAGACATGTAGCAAAAGGTACCCATAGGGGTGATAAATGAAGTTTTCTCCTCATCCTCTATAGCCATGCGGAACTGATGATAACCAGAGTATGCATCTAGGAAACATAAAAGGTCGCACCCTGCAGTGGAGTCGACTATCTGGTCTATTCGAGGTAGAGGATAAGGGTCTTTAGGACATGCCTTATTGAGGTCGGTGTAGTCGATGCACATGCGCAGCTTGTGGTTGGCCTTCGGGGCGACCACCGGGTTAGTCAACCATTCCGGATGCAGCAACTCCCGGATGAAGCCGGCCTCCTGGAGCCGTGCCACCTCTTCACGGATGAACGTCTGCCGCTCCGAGGCCTGTCGCCTCACCTTCTGTCGGACCGACCGTGCATCCGGCCGCACTGCAAGTCGGTGCTCAATCACCTCCCTGGGGACTCTGGGCATATCCGACGGTTTCCAAGCAAACACGTCGGCGTTCGCCCGCAGGAAGGGGACGAGCGCGTCTTCCTATTTGGGGTCCAAGTTGCCGCCAATCTTGGCGGTCTTACACGGGTCGTCACCCAACTGGATAGACTTGATTACCACCTCATCGGCCGAGGTGATATGCTGCTTTGGGGCCCGGGAACCCGAGGCCTCCCCTTGAGGGCCTTCGGGTTCAATGCGGTCGGCCGCCGTAATGTCATCCATGCGTGCCTCCGCGCAATCTAGCGCGGTTTTGACGTCGGAATGGACGGTGATGGGACCTCCGGGGCCCGGCATCTTAAGCTGGCGGTAAGCATAATGGGTGGCCGCCATGAACTTCACCAACGCCGGCCTCCCGAGCACGGTGTTGTAGGGCAGGTTGAGGTCCGCCACATCAAAGTCGATCCGCTCGGTGCGGAAATTGGCGGGATTCCCAAAGGTGACCGACAGCGCGATCTGCCCGAGGGGCCACACCTTCCCGGGCGTTACCCCAATGATGGGGTAGGACGGCCCGAGCACCATTCCTAGGGCCTTGATTGCATCAAAGGCCTTCGGGGATAGTATATTGAGGGCCGCACCTCCGTCAATTAAGACTCGGGCGACCTTGACGTTGCAAATGGTGGGGGAGGTCACGAGGGCCAAGTGGCCGCTACGTGCGATGCTCCCCGGGTGATCGGTCTAGTCGAAGGTGATCGGCACCCCCGCCCAGCGCGACTTTTGGGCCGTCTCGTGGGATGGCACAGCCGCGAGGAGCTCACGCCTCATGGACTTGAGGCTACGGCGGGACACCTGGGCGCCCGCCCCTCCGTCGATGGTGGCGACGACGTGCTGGGGATCTTGGTAGCCCAGATCATCTTCTTCATCTCCGACGGGGGCCGCACCCTTGGCCTCCTCTCGTCAGTCGTCCGAATGCTCCCCCGGGGCCTTGCCCTTGCGGCGTACTTCCCTCTCCTTCTCCCTCCGCTCCTGCTCGTATTTTTGTACCCGCTCAGCCAAGTTCTTGACCGAGCGGCACTCGGAGAGGTCATGGTGGGATGTTTGGTGCACCATGCACCACTTGTCCCCGACCCAGCCCTGGGGGCGAGGGTCCGGGGAGCGCCTGCGGTTGCCCGCGGGCTTGCCCTTCCGCGGGGGCTTCTCGGCACCGTTGGCGGCGAGGACGTGGCCCTCCTCGCCACCGCGCGATGGCTTGCGCTTCCGCCGCCGCTCGCGTTGCTCCTCCCGGGACGCGGAGGGGGTAGCGCCGGTGGAGGCTGGGGCAGGATTCCTAGGATTCCAAACCCGAGCCTCTTCCTTGCAGGCCACTCGGTCAGCGAGCTCGAAGAGCTTCGTGGTGGTTCGGGGGGCCTTGGATACGATCTTTTCCAACATAACGTTGTGGCATACACCACTCCGAAAGGCAAAGATCACTACATGGTCAGCGATGGATGGTATGGTGTTGCGTACCTGGCAAAAACGCTGGATGTATTTGCGCAGGGACTCGCCCTCTCCTCGCCGGACCATGTGGAGGTCTGCCTCCACCCCTGGGCGCGGGTACGTGCCTCGGAAGTTAGAGGTGAACTACCGGCACAAGTCATCCCACGAAGTGACCGACTGAGCCGGCAGATTCATGAGCCAGGAGTGGGCCTGGCCCTTGAGCGCCATGGGGAAGAAGTTGGCCATGACGAGCTCGTCACCTCCAACAGCCTCGATGGCTGTGGTGTAAATCTGGAGGAACTCGGTGGGATTCATCGAGCGCACATGGCGGAGGCCGGCGACGAAGGCCTGACAGCCATTGTCGGCTGGAGAGGGCGACGAGGGCTGAGGGGTCTCCTTGGGCGCCGCGGAACCTCCTACTCGCAGCGGGGCCGCCATAGCCGCCCACCGTCCCCTGAGGGGCTCTCCCTACGGCAGGGCCGCTGCGGCCTCTCGCCGAGCGCTTGCACCTCCTGACGAGGAGGCACAGTCCTGAGCCCGCCCCATACGACGCTCATCGTGGCACTGCTCGATGCGAAGGCGGGCGTCCCGCTCTGCGTATAGCAGATCTTGGGACGCCTCTGGCTGGGCTGCAGCCGAGAGGTTCTCTTTCGCCCTAGCGGCAGCTGCTGCCCTTCGAGCTCGTCGTCGAGAGGATGAGCTGACCGCGGAGTGTGAACCGCGCGGTTGGTGGTCGGAGGAAGCGAGGCCGGGCGCACCGACGCCGGGCCGTGCCTACCACTTCGCCACATCATTGAACCAACGCTTGGCATTGGATCTCTCGCCGAGTGACCGGGGTGGCGCGAAGAGCCTCCGCCGCTCAAGGACGCCCTCCGGCGTGCAAAACTCCAGCGACGATGGACGCCCCCGCGAGGCTCGCCGCACGCCGCTGGGCGTGGCCCGGATCCTACAGAGCGTTGGCGCCCCGCGGATGCCCGGCCCTCCGCCCACGCCCGCCGCTTCGCACGGGGACGCAGAAAGCGGCGCGCCTGGCCGCTACCGCTACCGTCGAGGCGGTGAGGGGGACAAGGGCCCTCCTTCCCCTGAGCGGAGGTGGCGAAAATTAGGGCTATGCCCACCCGCGTCAACCTCCTCGGCCGCCTTGTTTGCCAAGTCGCACTCGCGGGTAGCGCGTGAGCCAGATGTGGACCGCAGGATGTGGCCGTGTACCATGGTGAGGACGGGGAGAGGGAGTTTTTTCGGCGGGAGGTGGAAGAAACACGGGAGTTTAAACCCAAATGCAGTGCACTCCCCCTACCTGGCACGCCAGCTGTCGACGTCGGAGATCGACACGCGGGAATCCGAGGGACCCCTTTTTGGTTCGGCACAGGGGAGCGGTGAATCTGGGCCTAAACTCACTGTAAGGATGGGGAGGAACCGGTAAAACCGAAGAAAGATCGCAACCGCAACGGACACCAGGGTTTTATACAGGTTTGGGCCGCCTATAAGGCGTTATACCCTACTCCTCTTCTTTGTGTAATATGGGGAATGAATTACAGGGACGGGTGAGGCAGTTCTTCCTTAGGGATGCTGGAGCTGGTGATTGAGGTGGGGTGCTTGAAGCCCAAGGTCTCCAACAATGGCAGAGCCTTTGACTTGTTTCTGTGGTTGTTGGGAGCAGTTGGGAGATGGAACCGTTGTCTCGAGCTAGGATCTGAGCGTACCAACCTTTTTTATAATGGACTTGGGCCTCCTTTTATAGTGCAAGGGGACACCACAGTAGTCCTGATTTTCTCTACTCTGCTCCACGTGATGGGGCGGTTTTTGCCTTGACTTGTCGAAGAAGCTACCCCCATCTTTGTCCCTGTTACCGTGTCATGGAGTTGGCGGAGAAAAGCGGGCGTCGTGGCAGCCATGTTGCTGACGCGAGGATGGGCCGGCCTACCTACTCCAGTGGGGCCTACTGGTTAGTGGCCCATCTCCTAGGTAGGCGCTGACACAACGCCTCCTGCGCTCACTCTCTCTCTCCCACGCGGCCGCCCAATGCATTTAACGCGACTAGACGGGGCGTGAGGGAGGCGTGCGTGGAGTGGGCGTGCTGCCATACCACGGTCGCAGTCAAAGACTTTATGCCCTCTTTGCCTTGTGACGGGCAAAAAGGATGATGAGAGCGGCTGACGGGCGCGCCTCACACCGCATTAAATGCGGTGGGGCATACGCTTAGCCTCTCTCTCTTTAGGCATTAAATGAGGGGGTTGGCAGTTGGACTCGCCCCTCTCTCGGAGAGGTGCGGGGTGAGGGATGGGGAACCGGGTGATCCTGGACCCTGCCGCCCGGGAATACGGTGGCCTCCAGGCAGCCTCCGGGCCAGGCCCCTCTTGGGGTGGCCACGTGGCCGGGACTCACTTGAGCCATTCAGGACATATCTTTGGTGTGCCTTTCTTTTTCAGATATTGTCTCTCCAACATACCCCGGGCCTATATCACCGACAGCTTCTTTGTTTAGGCTTAGACTTATTGATTTAGGCTTTTAAGCCAATTTTTTTCTTATATGATTTATAAGCCAATAGATTTAGTCCTAAGTTTAATGACAAAATTATACTTATACATCACATAAGTAAAAAATACTTTTCTCACCTAGCTTTTGATTTAATAGTATAAGAATGACTTATGGTTACAAGAAAGCCAAACAAAAATGCTGCTCGTTTGTTTATACTTATATTTTTGGTTTATAAGTTGCCTTACAATTCTAAACAAAGCCCTTGTTTGGAGGAGCTTAAAGATTCCGAAAATATATTAGTTGGTAGTCAACATCTAAGAATATAGAGAAGCTGGGTTCTCTAGCTTTAAGTTTATTTTTTGATTTTAGAACTACATATTCTTAAAATCTAGCTGACAATCTGAACTATTTAAGAAAGCTAAAGATTATATGAGAAACTACAGCTATTATAGCTAGAAGTTCCTCAAACAAACCCAAAGAGAAACAAACCAAAAGAGGGGGGAACATGTGGCAAATTGTAACAGTTTTGCTATACATTTGTCCACAATTTTTTTAAAACTTTCACAGATTTAACTATGGTGCAATTGTAATATATTTATATTGTAACTTGTATGCATACAATGTAGCTTATGTAGAACCGTTAGATTTGCTTCAAGATTCATGCAAACGAGAAAAAAATCACAGCGTGCGAATGTGTGAGGGGATTTGCTCTCACAAACTATATTTCATGAAAACAACATGTAACGAAGTGATTTTTAAAAAAATATTTATAATGTAATTACACCATCATTCTATTATATTTATATTTCTTAAATTCTTTTTTAAAAATTCGTCGACAAAGGTACCGGTAGTACCAACCGTAAAATTCCCCCCTCCTTCATTTCTCCACGGACCGCGGCGGCCCATCATCCCGAAGAGGTCCAAAACCCATAAACCCTCTCCTCTTCTCTTCTCCCCCACAAACTAGGGTTTCACTCCGCCCCCACCTCGCCGCCGCCCACGCCGCTCCCACCATGGCCGCCGACACCTCCAAGCCCTTCTTCCCGGCGGCGCCGCACCCCGCCCTCGTCCCCTCCGGCCGCAAGCCTTCGCGCCTCTCCCCGGAGGCCTCCTACTGGCGCTCCTTCCGCGCCTCCGAGCTCACCCCCGCCAACGAGTTCAACGTCACCCACCTCGCCTTCTCGCCGGCGCGGTCGTCGGCCGCCCCCACCCTCGCCGCCTCCTGGTCCACCTCTGTGCTCCTCTTCTCCGGTGACCCCCTCTCCCCGCTCCCCCGGATCTCCGCCTCCGATGACGTCACCTACTCCCCGTCGTTCCGCTCCGACGGCGCCCTCCTCGCCGTCGGCGACAAGAAGGGCGTCGTCCGCGTCTTCCGCGCCGACAAGAAGTCGTCGTCGGGCCCGCTCCGCACGCTCAGGGCCCACTCCGCCGAGACCCGCATCGTCCGGTACCCCGTCGCCGGCGGCGACAAGGTCCACCTCTTCACCGCCGGCAACGACGCGCTCCTCGCCTACTGGGACGTGCCGTCCGAGACGCCCGTGTTCACCGTCCCCGCCGCCCACCGCGACTACATCCGTGCCGGCGCAGCGTCCTCTGCCGACCACAACATCTTCGCCACGGGCTCCTACGACCACATCGTCAAATTGTGGGACGCCCGCATTGGGAAAACATCGACGCTGTCCTTCTCTCATGGCGAATTGGTGGAGAGCGTGCTGTTCCTGCCGTCCGGTGGGCTACTTGCAACGGCCGGTGGGAACGTCGTCAAGATTTGGGATGTCATTGGTGGTGGGCGGCTCGTTCACTCGGTGGAGAGCCACGTCAAGACGGTGATGGCCCTTGCGCTCGCGAAGATGACCAACACTGGGGAGATGCGGTTGCTTAGCGCGGGGAGTGATGGTTATGTCAAGAGCTTTGATTATGGTGAGCTTAAGCTCATGCACTCGATGCGATATCCTAAGGAGCTGCTTTCTTTGGCGTGCTCGCCCTGCGGCACAGTGCTGGTTGCTGGGTCTTCAAAGGGTGTGATTTTTATGGGTAAGAGGAAAAAGAAGTCGACAGAGGAGGACGAGGAAGAGGGTAAAGGTGTTGGTGGTGAGTTTGATTGGGCACCACCCAAGCCGGAGAAGCCACGGTTGGCACCGTCTAACTATAGGTATTTCCTCCGTGGACAAAATGCGAAGGCTAAGGAAGGTGACCTTGTGATTGAGAAGCCTAAGAAGGTCAAGGTCGCTGAACACGATAAGTTGCTGAGAAAGTTCAGGCACAAGGATGCTCTAGTTTCAGCCTTAGCTCAAAACAATCCAAGGAGCATAGTGGCGGTGATGGAGGAGCTAGTTTCAAGGAGAAAGCTGGTCAGATGCATTGAGAATTTTGATATGGAAGAGCTTGGACTTCTCCTGCAGTTCCTGCACCGAAATGCAACCTTGCCAAGGTATGCAAGGTTGTTGATGGGGGTGGCAAACAAGGTGTTGGAGATGCGCGCGGGTGATATCCGATCAGATGAGAACCTAAGGGGTTGTATTAGAAATCTTAAGAGAATGGCTGCAGAGGAGATTCAGATACAGCACACATTGCAGGGCATCCAAGGGATGATTACACCCATGCTTGCGCTTGCCAGTAGATGAACAGGTGCTTTTTCTTGTATCGGATTTTTTTTGTCTGTTAGATTACAGTGAGGCATGCCATATATGATGATGTATGCTAGTTTACAAACTATTATTGCCACTGAAATTTTGGCTGTCATCCGATCGATATACTCTGTTGTGCTGCGAAAAGTTTTGATCAGTTCATTTCCATCTATGGTCATTTTTGCACTATGTGGTTTTGCCTTTTGAGTGTTGCAAATGGATTGTTCATTGCGCTTGTTAACATTTTTTCTGGTTACTTTGCATGATTTCATTATTCGTTCAGTATTTATCTGTCTTTGCAGTGTAGCGGCAACGCATGTGATGTTTTTGGTCAGTAGTTCTGTTTGCGGCGAATTGGCGGCTTGATTTACCAAGTAGGATTTTTGTCACGAGTTGTGATGCAGACTACACTATTTGGTTGTGTATCTCATGTGTAGAATTTCAGTATGGCTCTTTTTCACTGTTACCGTTGTCTTTTATGTTATTGTAAACAACATATTTCTTATTATTGTGAAACAGAGTGGTAGTACTGGGGTCACACATGCTTAAAGCGACATGGATAAACAAAGCTATTTTCTTCTTTTTTTTTTGTTGGGGGGGGGGGGGGTCTTTTGGCTGGATTTATGGATTTCTTCTTGTAAAATTGCTGACACAGATCCTGATTTCTCATCTTACGCTTTGCATATCATTTTCGCGGAAATCTTTGCAAAGCAGAGCGAAATGGCCCTGGTAGAGGCACCTGGGCAGCGAACACCGAGTCCTCACCAAAATGTAGAACTGCAATTTGGACAATAGAAAGCGATGACGGTTTGCATGAATGTATGACTCATTCAGATGGCATGGCTAATGAGATATCACAATGTCTATGCAAGCCAAATGATCAATTGTGTACCGTTTTAACTGAATTTTGTACGAATTAGTTCATTTTATTTTGGGATGGGAGAAAAAAAAACATACTCCTATCCAAAATTCATCAACCCTGAAGAGTACCCATGCAACTTAGTAGTTTTTTTACTATTTGGCCTTGTTTACTTCATGTAAAGTTTTGTAAAAATTTGGGATTTTAATCATTTTTTGGCATTTTGAAAGTAAACATGTAGGTGTAAAGTTAGTTAGGTTGTAAAAATTTTGGATTTGGGAGGTTTGGGAGCCAAAAAATACAAAAAATTTTTGAGGAACGTGTTGGACTCCCCTATCCCGCGCACATGCCTCTTTGGTCGCACCGCCCACGCATTTATCTCCCCGTGCCGCGCGTTCTTCAGATCATGTTCTCTTTCTTCTCCAGAGAAAGACGTGCGCCGACACCGCCAGCTCAGCAGATCCAGGCGGCGGCAAGACGGCTCAGCTCGGCGGATCCACCGCCGAGGCCGCCGCCGCCGCATCCGCCGCATCTGGCCATCGTACGAGGCCGCCGCCGCCACCGTGGATGTCGCCGCCGCTGATGAGGCCGTCGCCGAAGCCGAGGGGAAGAGAGGAAGGAGACCGGAGGCGCGGGGAAGAAGGGGAGAGAGAGGGGTAAATCTGTATTTTTATAGCATCTAAAAATTTTAGAAGGAAGTAAACGCTCCTCATGGGTGTAAACTTTACATTCATAAAATTTTGGGTATAAAGGTTACACCCAAAATCTGAAAGTAAACAGGGCCTCAATCGATCGTTCCTAAGGCCAGTCTCAATGAAGATGTCATAAGGCCAGTCTCAATGGTTAGTTTCACTACACAGTTTCCAACATCGCCACATCATTTTGAGTAGGATGAAACAATGAATGAAACAACCTTCATAATGCAGTGTTTCAGTGTACTAATTCCAAAGCTAAGTAAAACATTTATTTGCTGCACACGGATAGGATCATATGCACCATATATATTGTGTAGCCATTTCTGTTTGTTATTTCAATGAACCAGTTGCACACACAAGCACCAGGTGACCAAATTTAAACAGTCGATTGAGAAATAACAGGTCATCAGCGCACACAAGCATCAGGTCTCAAGTGCATCAGGTTGCTACATTGCTAAAAACCAAAATTCAGATTTGACATCCAAAAATTCAGAGGTAAAATTTTGACAGGAATTATCAAAGCCAATCTGATAACATTCACATAGAAAATGTCAAAGCCAATATGCTTTGAACAGAGTACTAAGATAAATGGACCAGTACACTGCAAAATTCAGGCTTATCACAGATAAACACAAATTCAGAACTTAGCTAGATAGATGACGAAAAGCACATATGTTCAGGTCATCAGCAGCAACCATCACTAAAATGCACTCTGCAACATTCAGGTCAGCAGCAGCAACCATCACTAAAATAGAAGTACACTGCAACATTCAGGTCAGCAGAGTGCATCTGCAGCATTCAGGTCAGCAGCATTCAGATCAGCAGCATTCAGATCACAGATAAACACAGATTCACCAATCTAAAATGCACTCTGCATCATTCAGGTCAGCAGCAGCAGATATATCCTGAAAGTTTCACACAAATTAGCAAATACCCAATGTTGTATTGATTCCCATTTACCATGTACTGGACTCTAGGAGTTTGTCCTTTTAGCTCATTGATAAATATAGTGGACTGCTTCAAAACATTAATATCATTGTTAGAACCTGCTACTCCTAAGAACGCATGCCAAATCCAAAGATCATGTGATGCCACAGCTTCAAGAATCAGCGTTGGCACTTTTTGATCACCCCGAGTGAACTGACCCTTCCATGCATATGGGCATCTTTCCCATTGCCAATGCATGCAGTCAATGCTGCCAAACATACCAGGAAAGCCTCGTCTCTCACCAAGTTTGAGTAGACGTTCAGTATCTTCCATAGTGGGGCGCCTCATATATCTCTCCCAAAATACTTCTCTAACACCTTTGACAAAATTCTTCAAGGACTCCATTGCAGTAGTCTCTCCTATCTTCAAGTATTCATCTAGTTCATCTGCACAACTACCAGTAGCCAATTGGCGAATAGCTGCAGTGCACTTCTGTAGTGGACTGAGCCCTTGTCGATTAACAGCATCGACCCTCTGAGTAAAATAAGCAGACCATTGGCCCAAGGCATCAACGATTCGTTGAAAAAGTGGCCTAGACATACGAAATTTTCGGCGAAAAATATTCGAAGGGTAAAGAGAATTTTCTGAGAAATAATCATTCACTAGTTTTTGATGTGCTTCCTCCCGTGGCCTCTTGATGTGCTTCCTTGGGTTGAATCGATGGTCAGATGCCTTTTTCTGAAGACCGTCGATGGTGGACTGTATGACCACCGTGGCTTCATTGAGAACATCATCTATGATCTGACCCTGAGCAAGGAAGTCATCCAACGAGTACAGAGGATTTTCACTTCCATCAATGTTGTCAATTTCCTCAGACATCTTTGCACAAGAGAAAAATAGTGAATGGAAGAGGTGAGAAAAAGAGCCATCGCAGAAAGTTCAAAGATGAAATGTTACCTCAAATCTTAGAGCTCAATGGCAGAAGAAGAGAAAGAGAGACAACGCATTCATGAGAGAAAAGGAGAGAAGGCCTTCCTGTCTATATATAAGTGAAACTGCCATGCGTCCACAAGATGTGAAACTGCCATGCGTCCACTAGAGATATGAAACTGTCGTGCAAGTTCAGCATTCACACATAAATATGGTTGCATTTACACATATATAGTGATGTATTGCCACTACATGTGAAACTGCCATGCGTCCACTAGAGATATGAAACTTCCTTGCAAGTTCAGCATTCACACATAAATATGGCTGCATTTATACATATATAGTGCTGTATTGCCATGCATATGAAACTGCCTTGCAAGTTCAGCATTCACACATAAATATGGCTGCATTTACACATATATAGTGTTGTATTGCCACTACATATGAAACAGCCATGCGTCCACTAGAGATATGAAACTGCCTTGCAAGTTCAGCATTCACACATAAATATGGTTGCATTTATACATATATAGTGCTGTATTGCCACTACATATATAGTGTTGTATTGCCATGCATATGAAACTGCCATGCGGCCACTAGATTTTGATAAATAAAGTGTTGTATTCACACAAGTGTATTGCAGCATTTAGACTTAAAATAAAGTGCTTCCTTCACACAAGTATAGTGCAGCATGTACACAAATATATTCTGCGGCAATAAGACTGAGAACTAACCTTAGTCAGCAAATAACTTTTCCTCAAGCTTGTGTAATGCCTTCTCTCGGTTAGCCTTTTGAGCTTCGGACATGTGACTTGTATCTTGACTGAGCAGGGAATTGTAGACCTCAAACATCTTTGCTTCCTTTTGCTCCGTTGCTGCCTTCAAATTTGTGTTTGATATATGAATCTGTGCTTTAGTAACCTTTTCACACTCCACCTTCCGATCTTGCTGTACCTTGATAATTTTCTCAATACTATCCCCAAGCATGACAATTCCTTCCATAACATTATCCTTCTTGCGCTTTCCACTGCGCTCAGCCTTTGCTGATTCTCTACCAATGGGACGTGACTGTCTATTTTAAGTTACACAAACAAGTTAAGTCCTCAAAGCAGTAAGACATATTGCAAATAAAGAGAAAATACATGCTTTACTGTCTATTTTTTTATTACTGAATCAGTAATAAACAAAACTAAAGCACTGGCCTACACAAGTAAAAAACTGAATCTACATGATATACATGCTTTACATATTGAATCTGTAATTTGTATGATATTTAACACTATATATAGCATGTAGTTCCTGTCTAGTAAGGAATTGATGCTACTTGAATGTAAAAATTCAGTCACTTTCAAGATGTCTGAGAGATTCAGTTTAACTCCAATCCAAGTCCTAAACATTTGAATCCAAATAAATCATATCTACACATGCTCGAGTTGCGTTGCAGAATGAAACCCCATAAAGCGTTGCAGATTATATCATACAAATTACGATTGAATTGTAGAGATCAAACAAATCAACTAATTGCAGTTCAAGCACTATCAGTTCAAGCACTTGCAGGCACCAAAATCAACTACTTCTAGGCATGAAAATCAACTAATTGCAGACATCAAAATCAATACATACCATAGATTTGTGGCTTGCTGGTTTCCTTGTTCATATGGAAAATTTGGGGGCATGGCACCCAATCCTACTCCTTGCGCTGGCCTCGGCGGCACTGCTGCTCCTTGCGGTGGGGATGAAGACGGCTCAGCAGGCGCAGGGGAAGAAGATGGAGGGGCCGGCGGTGTAGGGGAAGAAGATGGAGGGGCCGGCGGCGCAGGGGAAGAAGATGGAAGGGCCGGCGACGCAGGGGAAGAAGATGGAGGGGCCGGCGACGCAGAGAGGAAACTGGTTGACGGCGGAGAAAATGAAGAAGCCGGCGGCGCAGGAGAGAACACCGTCTTCAATCCAAGACGGCTGCCTCCGCCCCCTTTCCCTCCTCTGCCTCGACGCCTGGAGCTACGACTAGGATCCATGGCGCTGGATATAGTGGCCAGGGTAGGATGGGGAACGAGAACAAGGCACACGCAGGGAAGGAGGAACAAGAAATTGAGCGCGAGGAGAGAGGAATCGCGCGGGAGGCGAGAGGAATTGCGCGCGTGGCCGGGGAATCGGGCGGGAAGAACTGCATCGTCGCGCCTGGAGCACGGGATCGGTGGATGAAACTCTCCTCCCTCAGTGCGGGTTTCGTGGGAGTAACGAGAGGTTGGAAACAGCGTTCGGGAGTGTCATGGCCATGAAACGAACTTGTTCTCTCTGCTCTCTAATTCATGCAAAATTTTTTCTATTGATGACGTGTCACCCTAATTAATGTGCATGACACTCCTATAACCTTTCCATTGAGACTGACCTAAAAATGAATATTAAATGAGATGATATAAAAAAAATACTGTTTTGCATGTATCGAGGAAGAAAGAGTCCTGGAGATTCATGGCCATGAAACGAGTCAGCGTTGTTTCCAACGCGTTGGAAATGGGATGAAACCTGCACCGAGGGCGTTCCTATCGTTTCATCCCATCCCGTGCGGCCAGCTGCGGCATGCGGCTTCGTCCCAGTGGCCGGCGCGCTTGCGCGCTTGCGGCCAAGTCTTTCCCAGCGGCGGCGACGACGATCCTTCGCGTCAACAGCCCCTGCGACGACAGCCAGGCGACCTTGGCCTGGCGTCTGTGGCCTCCATGCCCGTAGGTGGTGGCCAACATGTAGATGGATGCAGCTTCGATGGAAATCCCATCGCTGCCTATTGGTTCCTCGCCAGGGAAGCCGCACAAATCCATGGTAATCATAGAAACCAACGTATCTTGATTAATGTTTGTCCCCAATTTATGTCACCTAACCTTAATTTTCTACCGTTGATGGAAGTTGAGTAGAAATAGGCTATTTGAATATTAGATTAAAGTAGAAATAGGCTATCTAAAAGTGGCTGATGCTAAAATTTTGTTTCTTTTGAGCTTTTGCCCTGTCAAATAAAATTTTGCATCTTTCAGAATGTAGTTCAGTTGATTTTCTTTCAGAGTTTAGAGGATGTTATGTACCTTTACAGTTCATAATATAGTTAAGTTATTTTTCGATCAACTGTTGCTGAGAAGAAGGACGTGTTCGACTGGTCTATAAGCCGACTGATAAGACAAGTCGGCTGATTTATTGTGAGAGAAAAATACTATTTGAACGGTTGATAAGCCTGGCTGATACGAACAAACGAACAGGGCCGAAGACTGATATTCATATCTGATGTAGTCAAACAACTTGCTGAAACGTTGCTAGATTCTGTGTGTACAGTTTTGTGTTGAAAGGTTCTGATGCCTGTATTTGATTTGGTGCTTAGGATCTCCAACTATAGCTACATAGTTCACATGGCATATTTGATCATACACCGTGCACTAATTAAATGCTACAATTTACATATGAAACAGTGAATTGAAATTCACAATCCAAAAGAAGGCCTTGGAAATTCATACGTTCAAAAAAACTGGGCCCCGCTTGGTAAAAAACGCCCAGAATCACCGCCTCCTTTCACCCTGCGAAAATTTACCGTTGACCGGCCATGTTTCTCGGCAGCCGCCTCCACCTCAACCTCGCCACCCCCTCCTCGCCGTCGCCGCCGACCTGGCCCCCTCCGCCTCGCCGCCGCCTCCCGGAGCCACGATTCCATCTCCCTCGGCCCCTAGCGTCAAAGAACCCCGCGGCGCCGCACCCTTTGCAGTTGTCATGGCCGTCGCCGAGGCGGCAATGGCGGTGGCGGGCCGCCGCCCAAGAGCCACCACTTCCGCTCGTCGAGCACGGAGTATCCGGTGAAGGCGAGAAGAAGAGCTTCTGGGCGGCGGTGAGCCTCATCGTCGGCACGGCGGTCGGGCCGGGGATGCTGGGGCTCCCGTCCGCCACCATCCGCTCCGGCCCGGTCCCGTCCACGGCGGCGATCGTCCTCTCCTGGGTCTACGTGGTGTCCTCGATCGTCCTCGTCGCGGAGCTCAGCTTCGCCGCCATGGAGGACGGCGGCGTCGACGAGGTCAGCTTCACGGGACTTGCGTCGAGCACCTTGGGGGCGACGCTCGGGGCGGTCGTTGCGGTGGTCTACGCCGCCCTCAGCTTCTCCCTGCTCATCGCCTGCGTCGCCGGCATCGGATCGCTGGTGTCCCAGCTCTTTCCAGCGGTGAATCCGGTCTTGGCCAACGCCCTCTTCCCGTGCTTCGCTGGGACACTCATCGCGTTCTTCCCCTTCAAGGCCGTCGATGGCGCCAACCGCGCGCTCTGCGGCCTGATGCTCGCCTCCATCACCGCGCTTGTGGTGACCGGTGTTTCCGTCGGCCGGAGCAGCATGCTGAGATCGCTCGGCTACGCCTGCTGGCGCCCTGCCGCCATCCTGCCTGCAATTCCGGTGACTGTGCTGACGCTTGGGTTCCATGTCATCACGCCATTCATCTGCAAGATTGTGGGGGATTCCGTGTATGATGCGCGGCGGGCAATACTAATCGGTGGTGCTGTTCCGTTGGCCATGGTGTTGTCGTGGAATGCCGTCATTCTCGGGTTGGCTAGTTCCAGTGGCTGTGCGGGATTCGATGATCCAATTAAGCTTCTGCTCTCAGTGAATCCAGCAGCATTGCCTGCCGTTCGAGGTTTCGCGTTTGCTGCATTGGCGACAAGCTTGATAGGATATGCGGTGAGCTTTCCGAAGCAGCTGGCGGATACAGTGGAGTTGATTGTGCAGAGGTTTTCTCCCAAGCGAGGAATTGGGCAGCTCTCTGTGTCTAGCGGTGGGCATGGAAGATATGGGACTATTTTGACATGGATTGTGCTGATCATTCCTATCGTTATTGCGTCATTCTTCTCAGCAGCCTTCTCCAAGGCACTGGATTTTGCTGGGGTTTATGCAAACTGCTTCCTTTTTGGGATCCTCCCTCCTGTCATGGCCTGGATTCACCGGTCGCAGAAGAGAAAGGGGTAACATCAATTATGCTTTATGCCATGTCTCTTCTAGAAGATGAACTTTTCAGTTTTCGATATACCTTATAGTATGAAATTCAGAAAACAATTAAGGAGGATAGAGAGATGCTCAAACAATGTGTAATGATCTGTAGAATGATTATATACAAATCCTCCAGGTAGCAACCTCTCTTTATCTTAGATAATGATTAGCAGAACTGCAACATGGGAACTATGCAGAACTTATGAAAGAGGTAACTTTATTAGATCATGTCTCTCCTAGAAGATACTTTTTGCAGTTAGTCAATAACTCAATATATCTGGTATAAAATTACAAAACCATCAAGGAGGATAGAGAGAGCTCAGATCAAATAATGTATGATGATCAGTAGAACAATTTTTATGAAATCTTGGTATAAATTCTCCTTATCTTGGCTAATGTGTAAAGAACTGGACCGTGTAACTATGTGGAACTGGTGCATGGTAACTAAGAAAAGTTCATGACAAACCATAAGAAAGATTTGGTAGAAAATTACAAAAAGTCAGAAAAGCAACAATTATGAATTGAAAGCAATTAAAGAGGATAGAGAAATGCTCAAATAATGTGTAATGATTTATCGAATGATTATATACAAAATCTTTGATAATGTCTAGCAGAACTGCAGTATGGTGCATGGTAACTGAAAATTTATGACAGATTATAAATCTGAACTTTCATATTGGTATTGGGTCAGGTAGGAAATTGAAAAAGAGGTCGTAAAAGCAACACTTATGAATTGAAAGCAAGATTGATGTGTACTGAATACGAAAACCATTGGAAGACACTAAACCATGCATTTTATTCAAGGATCAGAGCACCTGGGCATGTCCACACCCTCCAGCTCAAAAGATCATTCTTAACATCACTATTGTTGTACTTTGTTTGTGTATCATGTGCCTCATTCTTTTCACATCTGCAACAAACCATTATTACTACTCAAGTTAGCCTCAAGATAGGACATTTCACCTCTTTTTGTCAATACAATCACATGGTTTTCGAGACATTAGTTGTACCTCTTTTCTAGATTTGAACCTGTCACTCTTCAAGAACTATGATAGTCGCGGGTGTGATTGAGTAACAACCAAGCCAGCTTTATCATTCTAAAATTAAGTAGCTATCCATCCCCTTCATAATGTTGGCAGACCAGAAATATGTTTTACTTGGTTTCACATCAAATTTGGCCTATTTTATCTTATGCATGTGTGAGTAGCATGATGCAATATATGTGACATAGGATCATTGGTTCCAGATGCAAGACATGCTTTTGTGTAAATGATTAAATGGTGTTATGATTTATAATAATAATATGAAAGTACTATCAAACTACAGTAACAGAAAAAAACCTCGAGTTTGTAAACTGTTGGTGCTCTATGAATTTATTGTGTTTGGCATATTATAATTTTAATGTTCAATGACCAAATTGTGTGTATGATTCTTCATACAGATCGTCTGGTTCATGTGAAGATATTTTGCCTGGTGGGAATGTTGCTCTGTTGATACTTTTCAGTGTTGCTGTGGTCCTAGCATTCTGGCACTAGATGGTATGCACATCAGTAACATATTTTGTTTTAGTATCAAACATTTCATGAGAATCACAAGTGTTAAGCTTGATAGAACTTTCAGATTTTCTGTCATGCTTTTAATCTCCCCAATTTTATGATCTTTTACATCCTTGTGAGTTGCTTAGTTTCTCATCATTTACCAATGAAGTTTTTCTTTAATAATTTGTTTGGCGCTTGTATGGTATCTCAAAAACTAAATGGCACAAGCTAATAGTATTGCTGGAAGTGGAGTAGTCAGTGCGTGCAATTCACACCTTTCCAAAAAAATTTTCCAAATCTGTGTTTTTTTTGGCTTTTGGAGAGGACATGGACGAAATCCATTTGTAGTGAAACTAGTCTTTACAAGTTACTAATGTTACACTGCGGAACCAACCAAAATTATGTAGAGCCTTTTAACATTAGAAAACCCTCACCTATAGTATTTTTTTTGAATGAACACCTCACCTACAATTTACAAATTTTTATTTTTTGTAAGTACCTACAAATTACTCGCATGATCGAGACCTTTGATGTAAACAAAATAAACTTACTGAACTGCAAGTGGGAGATTATAAAGGCCTTAACATCCCGGTTAGTTCAATGCTACTGATAGGTTTCTTGCATTTCTAGATTAAGGCTGAGTTCTTTTGTTGTAGTTCCCAACTCAACTCACTCGTTTTCTGCGTGCATGCTTTTCAAACTATTAAAAGGTGTTTGTTTGCAAAAAAAATTCTATACGAAAGTTGTTTTAAGAAAATTATATTAATCATTTTTTTAAAAAAATAGATAATACTTAATTAATCATGCGCTAATAAGTCGCTCCGCTTTGCGTGCGCGAGGGATGAGTTCCCACCACCAAGTAACGAACTCAGCCTAAGGCGGCTGAGCACCTGGAAATTGGATAGGTAGATGACTGGACACTGTATTTGGTTTCAAGGCAGGTGTTAGTTTGAACTTTTGTAGGTTTCATGGAGTTATTCTAGAACCAACCATTGTATTGCTCCATAATACCTTCACGAAACCCATTCTCTCTTCCAGAAAGGAGTCCACCTTTTACATATGGCGGAATGTCTTTTTGTGTGTTCAGTGGGTCATATATGTTGATTGATATGGTGCAGGCAATACTACCAAAGAGTAAGTCAATTAAAACAAAAGTTGGTCAGGTCATTCTCACTAGTAACTTGTCCACCTTAGGCTCCTGTAGAATCAGTAACAAATCGTCAAATCCTACAACATTTGAATTAATGGTGCTGCTGTGCTCAAGCTTATCTCCATTGTCGCATTGTCGTTGTCACTAAGCATGAATTGCATGTGTAGTCCTTTGATGTGATTGTACACTAACCCAAAATCTCATGTACTCTTACATATATCTCAGACGTCTGGAAGACAAAGTTACATATCCCAGTGCCCAACTCTTCTGGAAGACAAGATGCCATGTACTTTGTAGGTAAGATAAATGTGCCAGATCTGAGAGGTGTGGGGCTCCCTCTCCATCTCTATCTCCAAACAAGATCACCTTTTGCTTTTGACACTCAGTTACTGTTTCAGTGCCTATACCAAGAAAATCAGAAGATTCTGCGTTGTTTACATGTAACACGTTCTGAACCTGAGAAAAGTGAAAAGCAGTAGGTTGTGTGAAATTTTTGGTGCTGGTTCTTTCAAGGTGAAAGGAGCCTGGATAGTGGAGGCATCTGCAAGCTGCAGCTTCCATATCTGGTAACTTGATGCTGCCTGCTTGCGTAAGTTGCTGTGTTAATCTTACTATTATGTATGGTAAAATATGTGTTAAGGTCGACGCTACTTTCTTTTCTGAGTTCTGATTTACATGTGGACCAACCATGTGGTAATTGGAGATTTGGAGGCAGCATCTGAAACTTGTTTAGAGTAATAAGTTGACTATGTTTTTACTGTGGTCTCTACTGGTGTACAAAAGTTTGACAGTCATTCGACCTAACCAGAAGGAATTTTCAGTTTTGGCCTAAGAATCTATCTTAATTAGGGAAGATATAAGTGTAAAATTCCACATGTAGTCGTGTATGGTCTGAGATCCAAAGCGTCCATTTGCCCTTTTTGGTGATTCATGTACTCAAGTGTCTAGAATCCCACCAGGCCAAAGGCCTTTTTTGCCATGTTTTTACATTGAACAAAAAGCTTTTTCAGACCTTTAGGTGTAAAGATGTTGAATCTGCAGTAGTTAGAGACTTTTATGCGCTGATTTTGTTAAAAGTGAAAGGAATCCGAATATATATTGGGAAGGCATATGCAATATACAGCTTGGCGTACATGCCGTCCTGTAAACGGTGAAGGCATAAAGAGAGGTTAAGTTGGCATGCTCGTGTGAAGAAAGTTACCTTTGTGATAAACATGTAAACTTTTCTTTTCAAAACACAATATAGACATGGACGCTCATATAAATGCACGTACTCTCATCTAATCACTTCTATGAATATTTTCGAAGATTAGATTGTAATTGTTTGAGATAAATAAATATGTTGATAAATTAAAGAAGAAATTTTTATAATCGTTCAAGATAAAGAAGTATGTGAAAAAAATACTGTTTTTTAAAAAAATTTTAAATATTAGAAGTTGCTGGTAGTGGAATATTAGAAGTAGTACGAGCAATACCATCGCAGTGACCGAAGCAGGGATGTGCCGTGCATACATTTCTCTCTCGTTCCACGATGTAAAATATTTTAGTTTACTAGTGGTTATACCAATCAACTCCAATTAAAATTTCTTTTCATATTATCCATCAACTATCACATCATCATACAATAAAAAAATATTTAATAGAGGTATTTTAGTATTCCTCTCTATCATTAACTGCTGTTTAACAGGGGTATTTACCATCCCACGAATATCAATATAAAATTAAAAAATACCTCTATTTTATCAAATTATAATGTAAACATTTATTTTTTATTTTTATAAATTATGATACACTGATAATTTAAAATAAACTTATTTTATGACAAATAAAAAAGAGCAAAATATATTTGTTTTAAAACAGAGAAGTTAATAATGTCTTACATTATGCGACGCATCGAAGTAGTACGCAGCAGCCAGATTTTTATTGAGCACGTGGGTGTCAACAAACGATGCGAGTCGTTGAACACGATGATGGATGGAAGGAGCTACTTGGGCGCCACTCTAGCTATCGTCATCCATTAAGGCATCATCAATTGATGGAACCAACAGGGACCCGACAAGGGCGACGATGAAAAAAAAAGATCATAATGTTCTCCCTCCACGCCCAGGATCTTCTGCTCCACTCTTCTCTTCTCCATTGTAGCTAGCTGCTCACTAGGATGTACTCACTTCTGTTGATCCTAGAAATTGACAATAAAAGAATAACGCATGAGATCAAAAAGTGGATGAGTAAAGAAACAATATTTAGACAGGTTTAAGCTTTCTCGATGAAAAATAATACTCTACTCTTGTTTCAGAGATTGGATTTGTTGAGTGGTGTATTGATCTAACGATCAAGTTGTGGCTTGTTGCTTTTATCTGTCTTATGCTCTCGGAGGATTCTCTGCTCATCTTATATAGGTTTTGAGACAGGGTTACAAGGAGAAAAACCCAGCCAGACACGACATAAATTTCCTTATCTATTTATATAATCATACTCAACTAGGACTATAGAAACAAGGCAATACAATTCCTAAATCCTAGTCTATTACATAACAAGCGGATTCGGTCCAACTCTTATTATCATCGGATAAGCTAGCAGTGTGGGTGTACTCATAATCTTCACAGTAGCCTCTGAGACCTTCACAGTTGAAAATAATCTTCTCTCAAACTTCTATGACAGAAAACCAAGTGCTTCGATATCGCTATTGAGGTTCTCCAATAAGAGGTTGTGAAGGGCAGAAATTTTTTTAAAAAGGATTATAATAATAAAGAATAATATTATGGTGATCGACTGGATGTACCTAATTAGTTGTAGCCCTCGATTATGTGATTAGTTTGAATAAAACTAAACATATAGTCGAAGAGCAAAAAAAAATTTAATGAGTCGAGTGGTTTTATATATCAAAAATTATGGCATACATGGTGCCAAATCCAAGTGAATAATCAACCGCCAATTAAATGACTAAAATATCATACATAGCTCTAAACCAATGATGTAGGTCTAAAATATAAATAGACACATATGTGATTCTATAAATGCAATATTATAGCCCTAAGCCAATTGCATTTTAATAAACCAAACAATACATCACTTTTACCTAAAAGCCAGGTTATAAGCAATTAAAGCACACATTGTTTGCCACCTCCTATTAAATCACATTGCATTAACCATAAAAAAGTCAAATAGCAGCGGAATAGAGGATTTTATAGGTATTGGATTTCTTCTATGGGCATATTATAAAAACAAATATGCTTAAGTCCCTAAAAGACAAGTAGCAAACCACACCTGTAGAAAATGGGCTACTATCGGTTAATGGGATTCGGCCCAAAATCGCTTACCGATACCCTTAAAACAATGCACTACAGTGTATCATCTTCTCCGCCTCTTCGTATTCTCCAAAATTCGCCTTCGCACTCCTGTTCAAAAACCGCCGCCGCAAAACTAGGGTTCACCCTCCTCGCTCAATCCTCCACCGAAATCAATCCCAAACCTCGCCACGTGCTAGCCCCCTTTTTCCAAACTCACATTTCGCATTCAATCCTCCAGGAGAAACCCTAATCCAGGCCTTTCCCATCCCTCCTATGGCGGAAGAGAGAAATCCCCTTTGACTAGTGGGCAACCTCAAATGTGGAGGAGAAGCATCTGCGTGAGATTGTGTAGGATGGCGTGCTTCCGGCAAAAGGAAATTATTGAGTGGTGTCCAGCTATTGGCGAAGATTTCCCTACTCCCAACACGGGAGAAATTATGGTATTTACCTATTTCTTTTATAGCGGTTTTAGCCTTCTGTTGATGAGAAAATTTCCCACGCACTGGCCTGAGAGATTTGCTTTACTCTAGTGCAGGTCCAAATTATTGCTTCGAGGTTTGTAGGTGTGCCAGTTGATTTGATCCTGCAATCAACAAGAAACAATAGAAAGTATTAGCTTGCAAACGATAGCCGATCGGCTGGTGGCCGATGACGTATCATCTAGGATTAAGCCGATGCAATGCATATTGAATCGGCAACCATTAGACTTATCCGATCGGCTGCAGATGTTAACAGAATACAATCCAAGTCTTAAAGCATATTTAAAACAAGTGACTGGGATAGATCGGTAGCATACCGAGACAGTATAAGTCACTTAGATCTAAAGATACTATAAAGCAAGGATTATACTTGTTCACAACATAGCTGAAGAGATTAATCTAATATATATTGGCTAGTACTCCGATACTGCTTTATACTAAGATATCGTTATTAACCAAATATATTAAACAAGGACCGATCATATGCTAAGATAACTTAACAAATCGATTACAAACTTAATATATTTAATTATAAAGACATCTTAAAATAAAGGAAAGCTTTAACATATCAAGTAAATATAAAACATACAAGACAGTTAAAACAGATAAGATCGGCTGAAACTCTGATACTATCTCTAATAATATTCATAAAACAAGATAAATCTGTTATGATTCTAAAAGCGACTTAATAGATCGAACCTGACCGATGCAGCATTAAGTACCAAAAGAAGCATAGGATCTATACAAGCCTATGAACATCATTCAAGATTGTCGATATGCTATATAATCTAGATTAACATTGAAACCTAAACCTATCGGCTATCATCTAGCGACTGAGGCTAGCCGATTAGGGTTTAGATCACGATATCGATCTACATGATATAGCATATATGATAACTATGCAGATTACAAAGACAGAATTAGAGTATCATGATGATGGAAGCACTAACCCCGACAACACAAACCGCTGTGACAAGAATTACCTTTTCGCTAGAGATCAAATGATGCAGCCCAACTAGAAGCAAGAACTCGTCGAAACTATCAAAGGAGAAAGGTGACGATGCGCCGAGATTGTATTGATTGTGTGTTCCTTTGTTTACATGGTCTCGGGTCATATTTATACCCAGATATACGACGAGTCCGTAACGGACACGATTCCTATCTCTATTACAGATTGAATTACAGATATGCCTAACACAAACCAGCATTATCTATAAGAAAACTATACAAAATATTCTAATCTAAAGATACAATTGTCTTTTCAGGACTTTATCCGTAGATGGCAATATCTTTGAAGCACTTAGAAACCGAATCTGATGATAATCTTCATATCTTCCTTCCGAGATCGGTCATATCTGTTATCCCAATCTGAATCAGCTACGTCAGATGTCCTTATCCGATTCGGCCTCAACCGATTAACTCCTTAGCCGATTCATACTCAGGCGATGCACACTCTGTTTCCAAGAATCACACACTCCAATTTCGCTTCAATTGTAGCTTCAAACCCGGGGATTTGGCTTACCAAATTTGGTCGTTAACACCTTCCTACCTCTAAATTCTTTCGCGGTCTCTTAGATTTCTATGGAATTAGGATTTACCATCTTAACCCAAATTCAATTCTTCATATCACCATTTTTATTCATCTTTGTGAAGCTTTCCTTGGAATTCTCCCTGATTCAACCTCTTCTGTCGCCTCTTTTACCTAAAAGCCCAACCATCCAAAGAAAATCCCTATGTAGTCGGGGCTCAGGTTTCCAAAGAAAGTTCTATTTTTCTTCCATTGAAATATTCAAACAAGGGTTAGCATTCAAATTGGTTTTATATTTCCAATCCCTCTTCTTGCCTCCCCGACTTCGTCGGCTATCCACCCGTCCATCAGCTCCATTGGAAATTCATGTCTGAAGGGCAAAATAAAATTGAAGTCGATGCTCTTCTTGCTCAAATTGTCGAGATAAAGGAAAAAATAGATTAAAAGGAGAGCAAATAACTCGGCACTTCATCAAATGCCGACTAGCCCCTATAAAAGAGAGGAGGTCCAAGCCAGCCTTTGAATATGAAGGCCAGTCAGATCCCAATCATGAAGACCCTTAGTCCATCGACTTCAAAGTCATGTGTCAGAGGATGTATAAAGTCTTTTTCGTGAAGAATAGTTGTGGCTTACTCCCACAAGCTTCCTGTCACTCCATTCAGCCTAGCTCGGGCTCCTTCTTCGATATGTAAGCTGAGTCCTTCACTAGTAAATAGTGACAAAATATTCTGACTGATGTAATCTTGGTCATCTTTATTCGTACAGGAAAACAAATTTCTAGTCTCAAATCATCTGGCTCTTGTTCGTCGCTCTCCATGGAGAAATCCGAGTAGTATCAGCCAAACCCATGGAGCCCCGACGATCAAACCTCGACAAGGTAGCAAATGGCCGGCTGCCGAACAAAAAACCAAGAAGGCCGAGAAGAAAAAACTAAGAAAGATGATTTTTGAGTCATCTGATGAAGATCAAGGCCTAGCTCTAAGCGCAGGCGAGATCCTGGCATTGCCACCTACGAAGAAGACTGGTTTTAAGATAAGAATGTCTTCGAGGTATGCCTAAGTTCTTCTACTCGTCTTTGCAATGTCGAATCAGAAATCAGATATTATGTGTGTGTGATGCAAAATCCTCCATCTTGAGTGCATATTGTTTCTTGTGTTGCACTTGTAGGACACCTTTGAATATGATCCAACCAGTTGCTTCAATACTCAGAATAACACTGAATCTGTTAGCCAAGATGCCGGTGAGGTTCCCAATCAACCCGCGACTAGTCCCTAGTGACGCAGAAAATATGGATTCAAACTAGGAGCTCTCGACTAGAAACTAGTCGGGTAACAATGAAGAAACCACCAGAAGCCAGGAGCAGTTGACTGGAGATCAATCGGCGAATACTTCCTCAGAGCCGTCATGGACAAATAAAGACCAAGGGACAAAATCCCATGCTACTCCTGGTGATGATCAAGACTGCGGACAGAAGAAGGTTCAAGCTCCACCCCACCAGCAGCCAAAAATGATTAAAGGTAAAATTTTATGATAAATCATTTCATGGAAAATTCTTGCATGTGACATCATTGCATTATATTAAACTGGGGCCCATAGTAAGTGAAGACGAAGAAATCCCTCATATCAAGTCGTTCAAAGACTCTGGCCACCAGTAAAGATCCAATGGCGAGATGCGGATGGCTTGGCACATGGAATAATCTTGAACAAGCAAAAAGAAACCGAAGAAAGGGACTTGCTGGTCAAGGGTCTCAACGAATCCACCAAGCTTCTAAAGGTAACAAAATATCCTCCACTCAGAATATCCAGATTCGATCATTCATTAACAATTTTCTCATACTTTGGCCAAAGAGAGAATATATCTTCAATGTCAAGCAAAATCAGAGACATTGGAAAAGCTTATGCCACATCTGGAGACCCTTGAAGCAGTCAAACAAGAGTTGACTGGCACCAAGAGGCAACGAAGTCTCAAGATCGCCTTAGAAGAGAAGAAATACGTGAGCTTCATGATGCCAACTTGGAGTACCAAGGAACAGTTGAGGGTAAGTAATATTCTGTCGTCATTGATTTGATAATCCTTTGTTGTTTAAATCTTCCTTACATGTGTCCATTGTCACAGCTCAAAAAGTTCAGATCGAATCTTTGAAAGCCCAACTGAAGAAAGTCAAAAAAACTAACTCCAAGCTCGAAGAAGATAAAGTCAAAGTTGCGGCTGAACTAGAAGGCAAAACTTACAAACTGTTCTTCTCGTCTTGAATTTGAAGAATCTCACTTTTTCTAACGTGCGCCCCTTTAGCTCATAAAGTGAAAACCAAAGCCCAATTCGAAGTCTTCACTGAGAGAATCTAAAGGGCAGAATCCATGCGGGATGACATCGCCAATGCTGCAGCTCCAGTACTAGATGCAATCTTCCAGAATGGTCTTGGTTCCAGCTTAGAGGACGCCACTAAGATCTTCGACAAGCTAAGGAGCGCTCCCTACAAATACTTCAAGAATATTGCCGAGACGACCACCATGGGAGCAAGCCAAGCCCTTGCAATGAACAAAGTTATTGTATCCTCGAGTGGATATGGCTACAATTGAGGATGGCTTTGCATACGACACTTCTAAAAGCAAGCACTAGAACTAATTTGCGAAGCCGAAGAACCTGCTTGGAAGATAGCTAGAGATGTGATAGAAAGCTTCCAGAGTTAGGCTTTCATTGTAATATAATTGATAATTGTAAATGTCTGACTTGTTTATGATATTGTTCTAACTATAATTTGCATGTATAGGAAGAAAACTTTTGTCCGACTATGCTAAGCCTAAAACATAGTTAAGTCTTCAAAAAATTTTGCAGTACTTGTCAACATCTCATTAGCCAAAACAAGCTAGTGATAAGCCAAATTAAACACTCAAATAAGTTTTAAAGACAAAATAATATTCCATTATTATTACGAGTAGCTCACGACTGGCTACTCAAGAAGGCAAATTACTTGATATAGGCAGTCGGGAGAAATAAGATACATGGTATAACACAAAAAATAGAAACGACGTAAATATTCAATGTTCCAAGAATTATTAATTGGCAAACTGTCTTCTTGCTTCAAACGATAGGTGTCACGCCAAGAAATTTAGCCAAATTTTTAGACTATTTTGTGTATAAATCCTTGTTCAGGAATCAACTAAGGTACACAAAATGACAAATCAATAAACAATTTCAAACATAAATAAAGCGTAAATACTTACAGCAGAAGCACTTAGTCCTCACACCGAAAAAGAAACAACAGCGGAAAAATGACGATTCTAGTGGGGCTTCAGCTCCACTCCATAGGCAAAACTCAACTGGGATATAAGCCTTGGTCTTCTAACTCCGTTTTCGACTCAGAAGCACTACACTTCTGGAAAAGGGGGAAATAGCAAGACTGAGTATAACCACCATACTCAACAAGTTATACCAACGATGCAGACGTGCAAGGGAAGAGAAAGAGGGGATTTGTGGCTATTTGCATAAAGGCATGTATAAACATTTTTAGTTTAAAACAGGAAAACTGTTGATTAATTAAGTTCACCACTGATCAAATACACCACGTTGAATAGACCCAACCATCCCACCTGAACTAATCCAGTTTATTAAGCCAATTTAATTTGAAGGTGTGGGACTAATCACGGTGAAGCTGGTCGATCGCACATAACCGTGGGCACGACTATTCAAATAGTTCTACTCTGACCAGAGATGTACAATTGTACCCACAAGACACAATCCAACGTACATCACCGTGCTACGCTTGACACATTACCATGCGAGTGATTGTGACAAGACTCTTCGCATAACTCCCCCCTAACCAAGCGATACCACACTGCAGGTTTCACCCCTACCCCTAAGCCAGGTAGGCAGCCCCCTTGTGCCTAGGTGAATCCGGAAGCCACATAGGCCTTGCCCAACTCCATCACGTCCACCCTTGCCTGGGTGTGTCGGAAAGGAGAGAGCTATACTACAAGTCCAGCAGTTGCCCATTCTTTTTTGTGGTAAGTACGGTAAGTCTTTCAGGGTTTCCCACGAACCGGTCCTTAATTGCCATGGGTGCGACAAGCAAAACCATGCACCCAGAGCCCAAAGGTCATATTTTTAGTTGGGTAATTATGACCAATAGAACATGGTCGGGTTTATCGAGCTCGTAGCTCATCAGATACTAAAATAATTAATGTGATTCTTCCATTAAGTGAGCTAGTGGCAATTAAGCATGGCTAAGAGTATATAATTTTAACAAGGTCACATGAGTGACACAAGCCAATCAAATTATCACCCAGGTTTGACAATGAATGGATATCATTTAAACATGACACAAGCAAGCAGCTAGGTAGTCCCAATTCCCATGTAATTAGCAAAACATGCAGTTTTATTTGCAAACGGTAAAATATTTTATAAAGTAGGCTCAATATACTTCAAGAGGAATGTGTGATTTGCCTTGCTTCTTCAAACAATCTTCCGAACTCTCTTCCTCGCGAGTGCGAACTTCTAAAATGGCGAAATCTACATGCTGGCAAGCAAAATGAGGAAAAACCCTAATAAAACCAAATAAATAGTAAATGGAAAGTAAAAAAACATGTAGAGCTCAATTTTAGATGAATTTTGCAAGTTAAATGGCCCAATTTTGAGTTCGTATGAATTTTAGAAATTTTGGGCCATTTAAATGAATTTCTAGAAAATAAATTGATTTATTGCATAATTATTAATTATTCTAACAAAGGAAAAGGCTAGGGCTGACGTCAGACTGACGTCAACGAAGGGACGATAGCGCTATCCACGGTGGACCGAGTCCACGCGGGGCGCGGGTGGGGTGCACATCGTGGCGCACACGTGGCGCCGATGAGGCGTCGACGTGGAGGCCACATGTGTGGCCACACGGACAGCCCTGATCTACCCAACGGCAGATCGAACGACACGGGAAGGATGGGGCGACGCCGTCGCCGACCGGCCGGAGGCGACGCACCGACCCGATGGTCGCCGGCGGCGGCACGCACGGAGGGCAGCGGAGGAGAGCGCAGAGGAGGGGAGAGCTCACCAGGCATGCACGGGAGGGAGAGGAGGCACGAGCGAGCAACGATGAGGGGAGTACGGAGGCCGACGCTCGGGCGGGCGGCGCCGACGGCGGGCTCCAGTTGTTCCCGGCGATGACAGAGGAGTGGCCGAGGCTCGGCTCAGCACCGTGGAGCCGGAGGAGGCGATGGCGCGACCCGGCGATGTGCGAGGCGGTGGAAAGAAGCGGTCAGAGAGGGGCAATGGCGGCGGTGGCTCGGGCGCACGGTGAACACGGTGTTCCAATGGCGGTGGTCGGGGTGCGGGTTGATACGGCGAAGCTAGAGGCGGTCTTGGCACGGTGCGATGGCGGCTAGAGTGGTGGTGGTGCACGACCAGAGGACGCTGGCAACGACGGAGAGAGAGGCCGGCGCGGGAGCGCGATAGGGAGCACTGCGGGCTCAGGCGAATGGGGAAAATTGGAGAGGGGCATCCAGGGGATAGCTTTATGGTGCGGGAGGCGGTGAAGGGGCCAGGGAGTGTGGGTATCGACAGCGGAGTCGGGTGGCCGACGTGGGGGTGGTGGCAGCGACGACACCAATTTTCGTGGGGAGTGGGGGAGAAGTGGGGCGTGGGGAAACGACGCGGGAAGGACGGCCGAGGCACGCACATTCGGGCGTCGGCGCGGGCGTGGAAGTGGGGCGTGCGTGGGAAGGGCAACGACGTGGGCGGCGGCGGCGCCGGGCTATTCGTAGGAGCGAGACGAAGCTGCCATGTAGGGCCGCTAGTCCCACTTGTCAGACAGAGAAAGAGAAGACCAGAGGAAGGCAAAATGGACTTGCACGGAGGAGGGGTGAGGTCGCGGGCCAGCGAGCTGTGCTTAGCCAAGGGAGGAGAGAGAGAAGGGCGGGCACGACGGCCGGGCGCGAGGGAGGCAAAGTGGACTTTTTAAGGAACGGGTCGAAAATGGCCCAAGTGCAAGAATAGAATTTTTAATTTATTTTTCATTTTATTTAATTGTATAAATGAACTTTGTATTATTAAGATTGGATCTCCTAAATTTCACGAAAAATTTCGAGAATACTTTAGGGCATGGAGAATATTGTAAAAATATTTTCAGCCATGATTTTTAAAGGAAATTTCAATTTTCTTATTAATTTCACTTGATTATTTAATTTTAATTTATAATATAATTTATATAAATATATTATTAAATCATTTTTAATCCCGAACGAAAGTCCGGGCATGACAATAGGCCCTCGGACAAGTCACTTCGGAGATAATATATGACCCTTCCCATAAAGGTGATAGCTTGTGTCTATCCTTGGTTGTGTGGATTTTCTGTAGAACCAAATCACCAACTGCAAAAGCTCTGGAACGAACATTATGATTGTGGTAGTGTTGAAGTCCTTGAAAATACTTTGTCGATTGGATTGTAGCAATATCATGAGCTTCTTCTTGCTGAGTAAATTTTTCAACATGATCTTGATCACTTTGATCTTTATCGAAATATTGCACCCTAAGAGATTCATACTCCATCTCACTCGGCAACATAGCCTCTACCTCGTAAACCAGGAAGAAAGGAGATTGGCGAGTAGCCTGACTGGGTGTGGTCCTCAGAGACCAAAGAATTGATGGTAACTTTGGCACCGATCGGCCCGCATAAGGACGCAGTCAATCGAAGACTCGAGCTTTGACCCCTTGAAGAATCATCCTATTGGCGTGCTCAACCTGCCCATTGCTCTTTCAGTGTGCAGAAGTGTAGCAAATCTTGATGCCAAAATCCTCGCAAAAATCCTCGAAAACTCCACCCATGAATTGAGTGCCATTATCGTGATAATCCTATTTGGCACACCAAACCAATGAATGATGTTAAGGAAGAAATCCCAAGCCTTATCACTATAATCGTCGCAACTGGCCTGGCCTCAATCCACTTGGAAAATTTATCAATATCCACAAATAGATATGTGAATCCTCCTATAGCCGTCTTAAAAGGACTTACCATATCAAGCCCCCATACGGCAAAAGGCCATGAAAGGGTTATTGTTTGCAACTCTTGAGTAGGAACATGAATTTGCCTGGCAAAAAAATGGCAACCTTCACAGGTCCGAACGACTCTCTCCGCATTAGTAACTGTTGTAAGCCAAAAATATCCCTGTTGGTATGCCTTGCCAACCAATGTGTGTGCTGTAGCATGACTGCCACATATCACCCGAGTGGATGTCTAGCAAATAATTGCTGTCCTTCTTCGGGTGATACGCATCGGAGCAAAATACCAGAGGAGCTTCACTTGTAAAGCTCTCCTTGTGAAAACACATAGAACTGGCTTCTACGACGAATATGGTCGGCCTCATTCTAGTCTTGAGGATTTTCTTACGTAGACAAAAATTTGATGAAAGGCGTCCTCCAATCGGTATCCAACATAGAAACCTGTCTTGGGGCACCATCTTCAGAAATCTCTTTTTTTGGGAATGTTGGATCATGTAGGTGTTCAACAAAAACATCCGTGGGAGCAGGTTCCTGCTTTGACCTGAGATCAACCAACTCGTCTGCGACTATGTTGCGATGCCTCAAGATATGAGACAACTCCAAGCCACAAAATCGATCCTCTAACTTGCGCACTTCCTGATGGTATGCAGCCATATTGTCATTAAGATAGGACCAATCTTTTGTGACATGGTTGACGACTAACTAAGAAAATCCATGAACTATCATCTGATGGATCCTAGGGACACAACAAGATGTAAACCATGAAGGAGTGCTTCGTATCAGCCACGTTATGTGACACAGGGAAATGAATTTGAAGGACATATCTCAACCGCTCTCTGATCAGCGAGATGAGGATGACCCCTGCTCCATCTCCTGAAATTCGAAGAGATCCATAAAAGTACATAGTCTAATATTCCAGCTTTGCCGTATGAGCTTCTAACTGAGCTTCTATCCACTCGGCCATAAAATTTGCTAAAACCTAAGACTTGACTGATGTGCGAGCTTTTAAGGATATATCAAAGCTGTCAACTCCATTGCCCACTTTGCAATTCGCCCTATAGCCTCACGGTTGTGAAGAATGTCATCGAGTGGGAAAGAGGTGACCACAGTAACCGAGTGACTTTGAAAGTAGTGAGCTAACTTCTTGACTGTGATCAGTACTCCATACAGTAGCTTCTGAATTTTAGGATATTGTGATTTGGAATCTGCCAATACCTCGCTGACAAAGTATATTGGTCTCTGGACTTTTTGTACATGTCCCTCATCGCATTCAACCACCAAGACAGTGCTAACCACCTGGGAAGTTGCCGATACATACAATAGTAATGGTTCTTGTGGCATTGGTGAAGCCAATACGGGGGGTGTTGTCAAAAAGCTCTTGAAATCTTTGAAGACTTGCTAGGCTTCAGGCGTCCATTTGAAGTCATCAGGCTTTTTCAATAGTTTGAAAAAAGGATGTCTCGCTCTCCAAGCCTAAAGACAAAATGGTTGAGCGCCGCCATGCACCCGGTCAGTTTCTGGACTCCTTCTAGGTACTCGACAGTTTCATGTTGCATATAGCATTAATCTTCTCCGGGTTGGCTTCGACGCCACAGTGCGACACCATGAAACCAAGCAACTTCCCTGACGGTAATCCAAAGGTGCATTTTTTCGGGTTCAACTTCATCCTGAAGGCCCAAATGTTACTGATGGTTTCATCTAGGTTAGCAATCAGGTTGTCCTTGCGCTTTGTCTTGATGACAACATCATCGACATATGTCTCCACGTTGCATTCGAGCTATGACTGCAAACATATCTGAATCATGCGTGATAGGTAGCACCGGCATTCTTTAGGCCAAAAGCCGTTGTGATGTAGCAGTATGCGCTGAACGGTGTGATAAACAAGGTCTTTAAGCAGTCAGACTCCTTTAAGATGATTTGATGATATCCCAAATAGCAATCGAGAAAATTGAGAAGTTTGTAGCCAACCGTTGAATCGATGACTTGGTCAATGTGTGGTAATCGAAGGGATCTTTAGGACAGACTTTGTTGAGATCCGTATAGTCCACACACATACGCCATTGCCCTAACTTTTTTTCAGACTAACACTAGATTAGCTAGCCAATCCGGGTGTTAAACTTTTTTGATAAATCCTACTGCTAGAAGTTTTCTTAACTCTTCCTTGATGGCCTCGCGACGATCTTGAGCGAACTAGCGAAGTCATTTTTGTTAGTGATATGCACTAGAGGCAACATGGAGATGTTGGATATCACGTCAATGTTTATGTATAAATGAATAAAGTGTTATTCAGTTCCATGAAATAGACATCTTGTATTGATCAATAAGTACGTGACTTATTTATGAGACTCGATATGTATGAATCTATTTCTAAACGATCCCTGATCATATGTCATATTGTTGGAACAAATATGATTCTAAGATCGGCATGTTTATTGATTGATGATCATGTCTCATAGATCATGGGTATGGAGATACCAAATCAATAAACATGGACATATGTGTTAGAGAACACATTGTTGGATAGACCCACCATGAGACACTACAGAATTAATGTGCCATTAGTTGGTCTCGGGTAGTGTTGGTACAAAGTCCTTAGACCCGAGATCACCATGGATTCCAACATGTGTAGTAGCCTACTTTGGGACTACCAAACGCTATTCCGTAATGGATAGTTATAAAGGTAGTTTTCGGGTTTGCTATGAAACATGGAGTGGGATGTGAGTGATCAAGATGGAATTTGCCCCTCCTTTGGAGAGATATCTCTGGGCCCCTCGAGGTAATGGATTATGGAAATGCATGGCCATGCTAAGTTGATTGAGGAGTCAATCAATGCATGATAATCCAATACGGTTCGAGTGAATGGTTAAGCTATTGAAGGGATGGCACACATCTTGCCTATAGCTTAACCGGTATCGTGAGGCAAAGGGATTTGTGTACACATTACAGGTTCGAGCCGATATTATATTCTTGTATACTATGGTGTCAATATGTGCTGCTAGGCGCCGCTATTGACAGTCGGCTGAGTTGGACTCGAGCCGACGATCGGCTAAGTTAGACTATAGCCGAAACCGAGTATACCGAACCTACTGTGGTCGCACGCTTAAGGGGATAGAATAGATATTCGAGTTGGACTCGGATACGGCTCGATCGGATAGGGATCCGATCGGATAGAGTCCTATGGGCTTACGACGTGTGGGCGGCCAACTCTATGAGATACGGATGAGATCCGATTCAAACTAGAGTCCTAATCGGCCACTAGTCCCGTCGGCCAACTCTATATAAAGGAGGGAGGGGTGGAGAGCGTGAGACGTCAATTGCATCGCGTGCAACGAAGTCGCCGAGATCAATCTCCACGGAAACCCTCCCCACTTTCGAGCCAAACCCTAGCCTTGCATCGCGTGCTAGTACACGGGTGTACGGCGTTCTGTCCCCGGACGTGTGGATACCGGTAGAGGCGCTGCTACGTTGCGCGCTCTTGATCGGCCGCGGTCGGGCGCATCGGAGCGAGGAGTGAGAACGCGGCCGGACGACTCGAATCGGGCGATTGGCGAATCGGCCGTCTCCGGGAATAGGCTACACTGTTCCGGATCGGATTGCCCCGATTGGCTATTCCGCCGCACTCTACTCTAATCGGTAACGATCTATCGGCCCTTACTTGCAAGTGTTCCTGGTTTGCGCGGTAGAAATTTTTGTTTTCGGCTAGCATAGCTTCCGCGTAACCCTTCAATTTTTTCATAGGTTTAGCGTCAGTTTTCACATTTAAGGTTGCTCGATCACCTCTCTAGGAATATCGGGCATGTGAGAAGGTTTCCAAGCAAATATATCTTTATTAGCTTGAAGAAAGGTGACGAGTGTGTTTTCCTATTTACAATCTAACTCACTACCAATTATGGCAGTCTTAGAAGGGTCAGTTGGATCCAACGGAATCTTCTTGGTCTTGGTGTCGCCTTCTTCGGACTTTGGTATCTTCTTGGGAGGGACTTCTCCTTCCTATGATGTTGATGCAGCCAGTCAGATTTCCTATCGGACGAGTGCTTTTTCGCGGAGTTGGGCCAGATCGCAACTTTCCTTGTCACAGGGGAAAGCCTGCTGACATCATTGCGTAATGAGATGACTTCTTGTGGTCCCGACATCTTCGTCATCAGGTAGGTGTAATGTGGAATAGCCATGAATGTTGCAAGGGCTGGTCTTCCTAGTATGGCATGATAAGCCACCTAAAAGTCAACAACTTCGAAGTAGATGTTTTTCGTTCGAAAATTATCCCGGGTGCCAAAGGTGACTAGGAGAGTGATCTGTCCGAGTGGTGTTGAACATAACCCGGGGATAACCTCGTGAAACAGAGCGGAGCTCAGTCTCAACTCGGATATAGAAATCTTCTTCTTGTCTAGCGTCTTGGCGTAGAGGATGTTTAGTGCGTTGCTGCCATCAATGAGTATGCACTTCAATTTGACGTTACGAACCACTAGGTCCAACACCAGGGGGTACCACCCCGGGTGAGCCACTCGGTCAGGGTGGTCTAAGCGGTCGAACATGATTGCCACTTCCGACCATCGTATGTATTGGGGGACCTCTGGTTGGACGAAGTTTATTTCCCGATCGGTCAGCTTTTGCTTCCTCTTGGACTCGTAAGCAAGGGGGCCTCCAAATATGTGATTCAACTCAATCCTGGGATCCTGGAAGGTTCCGAAGCCGGCTCATTGTTGTTGTCCTTGTTGTGCCCTGAAGTCCCTTCGCCAGCCGCGAGCTTTAGCTGCGCCACATTCTCCTCCACGAATCTCTTGTAGATGAAACAATCATTGTCCGCGTGCTTTGAGGTGGGATGATGTGGGCAAGGCCTGTTGATGATCTTCTTGTAGTTGCTCATGCGAGGATGTTGAGATTGGAAGTTTGATGTAGTGGCCATCAGGTCTTTAGGTGTTCTCTTTTGGTCTTTCTGGTTGTTGTTGCCACTATTTTTTTGGGGTGTCAGCTGCTTCCTGACTGCTTTTCTTCTCGTTAGGCATTGATGGCCTCGGCTGACTTGGTGTAAGCATTTGCCGTCTCGAATAACTTGATGACAATCCATGGAGGTTTGTAGAAAAATTTGCTAATGAGTGATTTGTCTTGGATTCTCTTCTAAAAGGCAGTGATGATAATATCACCGGTAACCTTTGGTATCTTATTGCGGGCCTCAAAAGAACGCTGGATGTAATCCTTGAGAGATTCATTGTTACGTTGTATGACGTGATACAAGTCAAAATGATTATTGGGTCTTTCATAGGTACCTTGAAAGTGGGCAAGAAAATGGCTTCGAAACTCGTTCCAGGAATCTATGGACTCCCTCAGAAGCACCAAAAGCCAGCTCCTTGCAGAGTCTGCGAGTGCCACGGGCAAATAGTTAGCCATGGCTTTGCTATTTCCTCCTTCTACGTGGATAGATAGAATGTATACGGTGAGCCTCGAGGTTGGTTTTATTGTCATATTTCTCTATCCCGGTTGGTTTAAAACCAGTCGACTAATCCACTCGATGTAGTTCCCGAGTAAAGGCTAAAACTCCATCGTCCCCATCTCTAGGTGATCGGCGCAGTGAACGATTGTCCCAACATCCATGGTTTCCCGGTCGTGGTGACGTTGGTTCAGCTTGTCTCTAAGGTCTTCGTGTCCCCTATGTTCGCGTCCATCTCCATGAGCACGATCGTTGTGGGCGCCATGATGACGTGGTTCACGATGTCGATTGTTGCTATGGTCTCGAGTCCCGACTGACTGCTGGCTGTCTACCTCTATCATCATGTTGTTGTAGACTTGAAGCCATTTGTCCTTTGCTGCTCGGGTACTCAGGGATCCCGTGAGCCATGAACGGATTGTGGACGACTGCCTGCAGGTGTATTTGGTGTTTCAACAAAAGATTCCTTTGGTCGATGACTGGGCCTGACTCCTTTATCCTGGTGAGCAACCATTGCGACAATCATGGTCTTGATCTTTTTCAGCATTGGAGTCATATTCTTAGGGGCAGCATCGATAAGAGTGTCCAGCAAGGTGACAATTGCGATGACATTTTGCTGGGCGTGACGAAGATGTTGGTATCATTGACATGAGTCTGGATGTTGTTGTTGTGTGCAACCCGGCCGCTCCGAGCTAGATCATGTTGCCATCACGCTTGATCCTCCTCATCCTTTTGTCTTCTTTCTTCCTCTAGTCGGACACGTTGTTCCTCAGCTTTCCTCGCAAGATGAGCTTGTTCTTCTTCAGTTGGAATGCTAGCCATAACGACTTCCAAAGAAAGTAGTGTAATCATTGGTGAACTCAGAGCTACTGATGCTTTCAGTGTCGAAATTGCTATGGCTATCAATGTAGTCAAAACTACTGAGAATCTCCGTGGTGGTGTAGGAATCAAGTGGTTGAATCATCACACCCATCTCCCTAAGCCCTGGTTTGAACATGGTCGAAACATGCCCAGATCGAACTCTAGGGGCTAAGACCGATCTAGATCTGAATGTTGCATCGAGAAGTGTGGGAAGTCGCATGGCGATCTGAGGATAAGTTGTCACGGAGTTGGAAACGTCGCGCGGTTGAATTGGTGTTGGTAACTCTTCCGAGTGGTTTGAAGCCACATAAGAAGAGAAAGCTTCTGAATAAATCTTGGTGGCGTTCGGGAGGCCGAACGGTACAGAAGTGATGTGATCCCTCTTCGACTAGTATGAATTCGAGTCGAGGAGTAAGATCTTGCTAAAGTTGTCGGTGATAAAGTCAAAGTCGTGAGCCAGTAGGTCTTGCCTGGTAGGCTCCCCGTCTCCATTTTGAAACGATGTCTTATTTTAAAGCATGATAGCTAGCTATGTCTATAAACCCGAGCAGCCGTACAATCCATCGAAGACAGATGAATTGGCTTATAGTCATAGCACAAAAGAGCGTACCTAGATGACACCACAAAGATGGAGTCAACCACAAAACTAGCGCTGAGTGCAAAACAAATATAAAAAAAGCTATTATACCATAGCATCCTTTATTTCGCTAGAGGTCTAATAGGGTTTTTAGCAAAAAAAAAAAGAAACCCACGCACATGCACGGGCATGTGAGTGAAGTTTTATTATAAATATTTATGTACAGGTGACTTTTTATTAAAATAATTTTTATTGTATTCTAAACTAAAATTAAACTTATTTAGTGTGCTTTGATGCTGGTTATTTTCTTATAATTACCCTTTCAACATATAATCTAAAATAAAATTACTTTGAGATCGTGCAGTTTTGAATTTATGATAAAATATAGGGTATTTTGAATCCCCAGTTGGATATCTTACAACCCCAAAACAAATCCATTAATATCATTTGTTTTTGTTTTATTCTACCTTTATTTTTTACATATTTTCATTCTAACAGTCCTCGTAAAATGTTTGAATTTTTCTATTTAGAATAGGTTTTAAATCCAGCAAATTTGTTCAATTTTCAATTTATTTCATGTATATTTTTATTTTTTTTTGAGATTTTCATTCTATGAATCATCATCGAAATGCTTTGATCTTTGCAATTTGGGACAAAACATATATAACCTGACATGGCATAGGGTAAAGGCATACGTTCTAAAATTTTCTCTCATGCAATATGTAAAACAGATAGGGGCAAAAGAGAAACAATTCACATAAAGAGGTGCAATTTCTAGGATTGCAATGTGTCGAGATTCAATCGGAATATGTTAATTATATATGACTATTAAAATTTAAAACAATTTAAATCGGGTATATATTAATTATATATGATTATTATATTTAATAATAATTTTAAACTATTTTAAATGTGTTCTCATTAATTTTGTGATTTGATTAAATTTTAATGTATTACTTATTATTGTTTTAAAATGTAATTGTTACATACCCAAATCTAGGGTCAGAAGAAATTTTTGTCAAAACCAAAAGAAAGTGAAAGTGAAGATTCTCAATTTTGTAAACCAAAAATTTTCTTTTCAAACTTAGGTGAAGTATTTCAACCAAGTGGCATGATTAAAATTTGTGGACAAAAGTAAACCTTTTCATTTAATTTCTTTTCAAACTTAGGTGAAGTATTTCAACCAAGTGGCATGATTCAAATTTGTGGACAAAAGAAAACCTTTTCATTTATAACTTAGAAGGTGGATACAAGCATACATATGCACGTGCATATGCATAAAACCTATTTTGATGATAAGTCTCTTTGTGCATCTGAATTTTGAACTCTCATATCATTGTAAGGTCAACTCCTCAGCTCAAGAAAATTTATTATGAACCCTATAGCCAAATTAGATGCATATACATGGAGGGAACACTTAAACAAAGAAGGGTTATCCTAATTTTCTAAAATAATCCATACTAGGCAAAATCATGGAAAAATTAATGTAGATGCCAAACACTATACAAAACTCAACATAATTTTTGTGAAATTTAAAAACTAGGTTTGACGCCCCAAACAAATTAGACAAAACAGTCATGAAGATTAATAATTAAAATCCTTATCGGCTAAAACCATACCTCACCAAAAAGTGAATCAAAATGCATATAGGTGTACATGTTAAATAATTTATTCAAATAATATATTAATTATCATGAATAAATATAAATTTTATAGAATTTTTCTTCTCTGTTTAGGCCTTCTAAAAATTCAAACAAGATTCAAATTACCCCATATATGTTGAATTTTTGAGAGCAAACCACAGATGATTTTTGAGTGAAACCAAGGAAAATGGACTGTATGTTTGCTCCCCTACTCCCAGAAAAATTTTCATCAATTTATCAAACATACACATCAAGTTATGGGGCTGCAAATTTAGAGGGGAGATTAATTCGAAAATACCTCAAAAAAAACCGGATGCACTCAGTCATCTCCCATACCCCTCTCCTTACCCTAGCTTACCACGAAGTGGACCCACATGGCAGCTTCCACATCTTGCTTATCCTCTGTCTTTTTCTCCTAACCGACCGAGAGCGCTGGAGCCGAGTTGACCGCGCATAGGAGGCCGGCGACGCGTGGCCGTGAGCTGTCGATGTCGCAGCCTCCCTCTCAACGTCTCAAAACCATCCCAGCTCAGTCGCCCAACACCATGCTTCACCACTGTGCCGACCAAATCGAGAAAGGAAGCCTCCACTCTCCCATTTCCCTTGCTTCGTCGCCATCGGTTGTGGGGAAGGCGACCGCCGCCGCCGCCAAGGAGCCCCGGTCATTCCCCTATCTTTTGTGTTCTAATCATAGCGCACGGTGCCAAACTTTTCTCTAATTGACTCCATTGCATGTGGTGCATTGCAGTAGCGGGAACGCCGTCGCGCCCACAGGAGCTCCGGAGCGCGCCCCCAAGCACCGCCGCCACGGCAACCTCGGCGTCCCAATCGCTTTGGACCACCCCAAGCCGAACCATTACGCCGTCAACATCGCCTCGCCCAGCAACCCTTATACCGGGGCCGACTGAAACTCCATCCCGCTCACCCTTGCCGATGGGTTCGTCAGCTAGGAGAGGCTACACTACGGGACCTACCTTACCCATTTCGGCTTGTGGTTTGCATGGTCATTCTCCCGAGGGGTCCCGTGAACCGGTCCTTAATTGCCATGGGCGCCGCTAACCAAAACCATAGCGCCCACAGCCCACCATTTGTCATATTTTAGTTATTAGTCTGGTTCACCTGAATTTCTAACCATTAATCCTCCGAACAGAAGTCCAGGAGAGACATATTAAGTGAGAATGACCCATTTAATGAGCTAGTGAATCTAAGCCAGGCTAAGCATAACTTAGTCCTGAATCTAATCATATTATTTTTCCAAGTTTAATCAAAGGGTTTGGAGTGTCAAGCCAAAGGCATAAACTAAGCATAAGGTGTACTATTTCCCATGAAATGACAATATAAAATGCATGCAGTTTCATAGAATAAAACAGGTGTTTTAGCAAAATGGGAGAAATATGATCAATAATATAGTATGACTTGCCTTGCTCTTCGGCTTGGGGAACTTCAGCGACGATTTCAAAGTAAACCGGGACGGCGGAACTATCGGGATCTACACGGTAAACAATCATTTCAACAAAACAGGCTAAGAAACTACTGAAACAGGGAACAAAACCATTTTAAATGGATTCTTGGCATTTTTATGAATTTAATGAAATTTTAATGGGCTAAAACGGAGGTCGGATTGAAAAGATATGATTTTTAGAAGTTTTTTGGGGTTTTTTTACTAAAAGAGAAAAATTCTTAATTGATTTATTGCGCAATAAAGCCCGGGGAAGACGTCAGTGGCCGAGGGCTGACGTCAGCGGTCCGCGGGAGCGCCGGTCCACAGTGGACTGGGTCCACAGCCAGACCGGGCTATGCACCATGTGGCGCACACGTGGTGCTGAGGTGGCGACCACGTGGCTTGCCACGTGGGCGGGCGGGGACGGACGGCCCGATCGGACTGCCGAGAGGATGGGACGCGGGCATGGTCGGCCGGCGGCGGCGGCCGGTGGCCGGAGGCCGTCCGGTGCCATTCGGGCGACGGCGCGGGGTGGCGGGGAAACGCGGATTACGCGCGGGCGGAGCCGCGCGCACCCGTGCCCGTGCGCTGCGGGTTCGGACCGAGGGGAAAAAGAATAGCGGCTCACCACGGGGTCGTCGGAGTTGAGGGAGACGACGGCGACGGCAGTGAAGGAGACGGTGGAAGCTTGCGGGGAAGGGTGGCTGAGGTGGCGCGGGCACCGACGATGAGGAAGGAGGCATCGGTGGAGCTCGGGATGCCTCGGAACAACAAGGAAGTGCGGCCGAAGACCGGCAGCGAGGTCCAAAACGAAGGCGCACAATGTGGGGGCGACGGAGAGGAGGATTAGCTTGGGTGAAGGTGTGGGGAGGACGGCGAGGGTGCGGGGGTGCTTTTAAAGGGGATGGGGAGGTTGGCGGCGATCGGATAAGAGCGCAATTGCTCGCCGGCGATATTTTTGGGAAAATAATGGCCGACGGTTAATTCCGGCCATTAGGGCGTGCAGGAGCGGTGGTCGGGGGTTTTAAGGCCGACGGAAGAGGCGGGGAGTTAAGGCGGCGGGATCCGAAGTGCGGGAAGGCGGGCGCACGAGATCCGAGCGGAGAGGGCGACGGAAATGGCGCCGGCGACGGGGTCGGGGACGACGGCTTGACAGCGGGCCCCACCGTTGGCGTCCCCGGGTAAAGGGGAGGCGGATTAGACTTATTTGCGGGCACGAGAGATTAACGGGCCACGGCCTTCGGCCGACCCGCGATGGAGAGAGAGGAGAGAGGCACGCGGGCGGGAAGCGGTGGCCGCGCGGGGAGGGTTGGGCGTCGGCTCGGGCGGCGGCCACGGCTGATTTTGGGCGGGAAAGGACGGAGAGAAAGCCGATTTTTCCCGGGATTTATTTATTTCGATTTTGATTTTAATTGGTTAAAAATTATTTCTTGTGGTCTGAAAATTCCACTAAAAATCCTGTTAATGTATTTTGACATGTAGAATTTAAGAAAAATCCTACCATGCCTTACCATTTAGCATTTGGCTTTTAAAATTATTTGTTCTCTCCAGTTAATTCCAACGATTCTCTTTTACGATTTTCTTTTGGATTTTTAAAAGGGAAAAACACCTATGGTGTTTCAAACCTACCCCCCTTAAACGGAATCTCGACCCCGAGATTCGGAGGTACTGGCGAACAGATAGGGATGAGCGGCCTTTAGCTCATCTTCCCTCTCCCAGTTGCTTCTTCTTCTGAGTGATGAGTCCATTGAACTCGGCGAACTCGATAACCTTGTTCCGGGTCCTCCGTTCACCGGTTTCGAGGATCCGTCTGGTTTCTCCACATAAGTCAGATCTTCCTGGATTTCGATCTGATCTGGACTAGCCTATTCTTCTGGAACTCTCAGACACTTCTTGAGTTGGGAGACATGGAAAATGTCATGGATTCCTGCCATGGTGGGTGGCAGTTCGAGTTGGTATGCCACTTCACCTCGTCGCTCTTGAATCCGATATGGTCCCACATAGCGTGGTGCCAACTTGCCCTTGGTTTGGAATCAGTGCACTCCTCGAAGTGGGGTGACACGAAGATATACATAGTCTCCAACTTTGAAAGCTAGCTCTCTGCGGTAGTTGTCTGCATAACTCTTTTGACGAGACTGTGCAACTTTCAGCCTTTCTCTTATGATTCTGACTTTCTCTTCGGCATCACTTAACACTTCAGTCCCAAACAACTGACGTTCGTCGGTCTGATCCCAGAAAAGCGGGGTACGACACTTTCGTCCATAAAGTGCTTTGAAAGGTGCCATCGTAAACTGTCCTGATAACTGTTGTTATAGGAGAACTCTGCATAGGGCAGGATCTTATCACAAGCTCCTCCAAAATCCAGAGCACACGCTCGCAGCATATCTTCCAAAACCTGGTTTACACGTTCCGTCTGACCATCGGTTTGTGGGTGATAGGCCGTGCTAAAATTCAACCGGGTGCCAAGCTCCTCTTGTAGTTTCTGCCAAAACTTGGAGGTGAACTGACTGCCACGATCACACACTATCTTCTTGGGTACCCCATGAAGACACACAATCCTTGCAAGGTACAATTCCGCTAACCTTCTGCCCGTATAGGTGGTAAGCACTAGGATAAAATGAGCTACTTTAGTGAGGCGGTCGATGATAACCCAGATAGAATCGTGTCCTGACGATGTCCGAGGTAAACGGTGATGAAATCCATCCCGATTTCCTCCCACTTCTATTCCGGGATTTGAAGTGGCTATAATAATCCAGCAGGCCTCTGGTGTTCTGCCTTTACTCGCTGGCATACATCGCATAGTGCCACGAACTCTGCTATTTCTCTTTTCATGCTAACCCACCAAAATTTCTCCTTAAGGTCCTGGTACATCTTGGTACTTCCCGGATGGATAGAGTACTGACTCTGATGTGCTTCAGTAAGGATTAACTTCTTCAATTCCTTATCTTCTGGCACACATATCCTGTTGCCCATCCATATGGTTCCGTGCTCATCTTCCATGAAGTCACGAGCTTTTCCCACTCTCATATTCTTCTTAAGCTTAGTTATGTCAGGATCCAAGGCTTGAGCTATGCGAATTTGATCTAAGAGTGTAGGTTGGGCTTCAAGAGCGGCCACAAATTCGGGTTCAACAATTCCCATGTTTAGGTGCTCTAGATCTTGTAGTAACTGTTCACATTTCCCTTCTATGTGAATAGAGTTACAGTAACTCTTTCGGCTTAAAGCATCAGCTACCACGTTAGCTTTGCCAGGGTGATAGTGTATACTTAGATCATAATCCTTGATCAACTCCAACCACCTACGCTGACGAAGGTTCAAATCCGGTTGGGTGAAAATGTATTTTAGGCTCTTATGATCCGTATATATTTCACATCGATTACCGACGAGGTAATCTCGCATATTTTCAGAGCATGGACGACTGCTGCTAGTTCCAAGTCATGTGTTGGATAGTTAGACTCATGAGGTCTCAACTGGCGGGAAGCATAAGCGACCACTTTTCCATCTTGCATCAACACACGGCCTAACCCTTGGTGAGATGCGTCGCAATAGACTTGGAAATCCTTGGTTTGATTTGGCAAGATCAATATGGGTGTGGACACCAGTTTTCTCTTGAGAGTTTCAAAACTCTGGTTGCGCTCGGCAGTCCATATAAACTTTTCATCCTTCTTTAACAACTGTGTCAATGGCTTGGCAATCTTTGGGAAGTTCTCGATGAACCGACGGTAATAACCCGCAAGCCCTAGAAAACTTCTGATCTGGGTGACAGTTTTGGATGGAGTCCATTTGGTTACTGCTTCCACATTGGAAGGGTCCACTGCGACTCCTTGGGCATTCACGATATGGCCGAGGAATTGCACTTCCTTCAACCAGAAAGCACATTTGCTAAACTTAGCATAGAGCTGGTGGTCTCTTAACTTTTCGAGTATCAACCGGAGATGGTGCTCGTGTTCCTCTTCCAACTGTGAGTAGATCAAGATGTCGTCGATGAACACTACGACGAACTTGTCTAGGAATTCCATGAAAACATTGTTCATCAAATTCATGAAAAAGGCTAGGGCATTTGTAAGTCCGAAGGACATGACCGTGCACTCGTACAGACCGTACCGAGTGATGAAGGCGGTCTTGGGAATGTCCTCCTCTCGAATTCTTAGCTGGTGATAGCCTGACCGCAGGTCTATCTTTGAGAACACCTTTGCTCCCTTTAATTGATCGAACAGGTCGTCAATCCTAGGGAGAGGGTACTTGTTCTTGATAGTGACCTTGTTGAGTGCGCGATAGTCGACGCACATCCTTTTGGTCTTATCCTTTTTCTTCACAAATATTACTGGAGCACCCCAGGGCGATGTGCTCGGGCGGATATAGCTTTTCTGTAACTGTTCATCTACTTGTTTCTTGACCTCTACCAACTCATTGGTTCCCATTCTATAAGGCCTCTTGTGGATCAGAGCAGTGCCAAGGACTAGGTCAATCTGAAACTCTATTTCTCTTTCAGGTGGCATTGTGGTTAGGTCTTCCGGGAAGACTTCCGGGTACTCACAAACCATAGGAATATTTTCTAACTTTGCCTGGTCCTTTCCTTTCTCTTTGGGCTTCTCCTTAGCCGAGATCCGATTCAGACTTGCCACTACCCTCAATGGTTTAAGGGAGCGGTAAATCACTTTGTTCCCTTCGTCATTGGTCAAGGAGATCGTGCGGCTTGCGCAATCGATCAGACCTTTGTGACGGGTCAACCAGTCCATCCCAAGGATGATATCCAGGCCTCTTGATTCTAGAAGGATAAGATTGGCTAGAAAGGGGGATCCTTGGATTTCTATTGCCACTGAAGGACAAAAGTGGGTAGTGTTTAAATGGTTCCCGGGAGTTTGAACACACATGGGCATCTTAAGTTTTAACACCGACAACCCATGTGTTCCCACGAATGCTTTTGATATAAAAGAGTGGGTTGCACTCGAATCAAACAGGACTGATGCATTAAAGGAGTGCACATGGAACATACCCAGTATGACATCTGGTGCGTCATGTGCCTCCTCTGCTGAAGCATGATTCACTCTTGCTTGGATGAACCTGGGTGCGCGTTTTGGTCTTGGACACTTGTCTGCGAAATGTCCAGGTTCTCCACAGTTGAAACAGTTACCCGGTTTGAATCCCGAGTCCTTCTTTGGTGGCATTGGCTTGGACTGCGGTGGTGGCTGCACCGTTGGCAAACGCAAAGCCGGATTCCGCTGCAGCTATCCGGGACGGCTTCCACTGGGTTGGAAATTCCCGGGATGATATGGGCGATGTTGACGGACGATCATAGTGGTAGGTCCACTTTGACCACCCGAAGTGAAACGCGGCCGCTGGGGATTCCCTTGCTGAGGTTGTAGCCTAAACTGAGTAGCCTTCCATTTTCTAAGCATTTTATTGCGTTGATCTTCTTGACAGATGGCTTTGTCGACTAACTTCTTGAAGTCGATGTATTCACCGGAGATGAGTTTGTCTGTTAACTCATCGTCCAGCCCGACCAAGAACTTCTCTTGACGCTCGCGTCAGTGCGTACGTCCTCTGGAGCATATCGCGCTAAGTGATTAAACTCGTGCAGATACTCGGTGACTGTCCGAGTGCCTTGTTCCAAGGATCTGAACTCCCTCTTTTTCTGGGCTACTATCCCTCCGAGGATGTGTGCTTTCCAGAATTGGTGGCAAAACTCTGCCCAAGTAACTGCAGGTGCGTCTGCCCGACGGGTAACCAAGAAGTTGTCCCACCAGGCTGAGGCGGGGCCTTGGAGTTGGTGGGTGGCGAAAGACACCCTCTCCTGGTCCGTGCACTGGAGAAGGTCCAACTTCTTTTTTATGGCGATGATCCAATCATTAGTCTCCATGGGGTTGGTGGTGCTGGAGAAAGTTGGGGTCGGACCCGAAGAAATTCTGACAGTTTGTTTTGTGGGGGAGGTGGTGGTGCGAAATGGTCGTGCTGATGCTGGTTCTGTTGCTGAAACTGTTACATCATTTGCAACTGCATCTGCTGATGCTGTTGTTGCATCTCCTGCATCATTGCAGTCATCATCTGGGTCTGGTTGGCTAGGACTTGTGCCAAAGTGATGTTCTCAGGTGGAGGAGGTGGGTTGTTGGCATTAGCATGGGGTGTTGTTCTCAACTGACTCAGTGCTGGTGTTGACGCTGCCATTCCTGGTGTTCACCATCTGAAGAAGCGAGACAAACAAGGCGGGGAGAAGGAGTAAAACAGATTGGACAGAGAAGCTGATCTTTATTACTTGTTTTGATCTGTTCTTTAATTAAAACACTTAAAACACACTCAACATCCTTATTTGGACAGCCCATACCCAACTTGATACAGGTTGATCACTACCCACGCATAGCACTCCTAACACACAACAACTAAGCACACAGGAAAACTAGGAAAAAGGGTAAACTAAAGGTGACGACACTCTAGGGGTCGGAGCGGCTTCCGCAGTCGGAGGAGTCAAAACCACTCCCTAGGGAGTACCCGTCTTCCTTTTCCTTCGAGCGGCTTCGAGAGCTTGCTAACTATTCTTTTCTTTCGGGGCTCTTGGAGCTATCGCTGCTACTACCCTTGCTGCTGCTGGACACGGAGATCCATCCTCCTCCTCTGCTTGGGGCAGGGACCAGACCAAGAGTAGGATCTGGCACTAGGGCAGGGTCTGGGGAAGGTGGCGGTGCAGGAGGTGGAACCTTGAGAGCCAGCTACATCCGCACCGGGGCCTTGGTGTTCTTTCGCGGCGTGATCCTGATCCGAAGGATGTTTGGAGGTGGAAGTCCCTTCAGACTGGCGATCTCTCTCTTGAGACGATCCACCTCATCCTTCGAACTCTTGATCCTTAGGATCTTCTGGTCATTCAGGGCCTTTGCCGCCAGGTGGAGATCTGCGTGCATCTTATCCAGCCCTTCAATCACAGTCCTCATGTGAGAGAAGGTGGTGTCATTCTCCCCTTCAGCAGATTGGAAGGTGTTGACTGCTGACGAACTTCCACGCCGGGGATGGTACCGGTAGGCAGAGTGGTGGAGATGGTAGTCATGCATCTCCCTCATCCGAGCCAGCATCAGATAAGCAGCCTCTTGGCAGGCATGCTCATCTGTTCCTCCCGACGCAGTGACCACCATGTTCGGGATGTTGGTGCCGACGAACCCGTGCATCTCCAGGCGGACTTGGTGAGGCAACTCACTGCCGAACGGTGAGACGATAGTGTACTCAGGTGCATTCGGATAGCCCACTGCCAATGCCATCCTTGCCAGCTCCGCGACGAAACCCTTCCAGCCTTGACCGTTGTGGGTGACTGGACGGCCTGCCATCTAGAGAAGACAAGGTAGGGGATCAATGCATGCTCAAACCCAAGTTAGTAAACAGTAAAGGACTCAAGTAAAGTAAACGAGAAAAAGAGGGTTTTTAAGAAACATTTTTATGAGGCTATGTAAAGCTTCTAACGACATCCCCTAGATGATGCGATAAAATAGATGCTTAGTTATAATATAAAATCGGCGACCATTCCCTCCTACCTCGACTTAGGACTTTAATCCCTTAGAAAATCCTGACTTGACGGCCGAATAAGAGATCAAAATGATTTTTTTCAAATTTTAGCTTTAAAACCCTATCACTTAGACTAACCTGATTTTTCAAAATTCTTTGTTTTGAGAGAGACTTAAAATTTTTCCCAATCCCGAGGAAGCAAGACCCATTTTCCCGAAACGACTTCAAAAGCCAGGGCTTATGCATATGAAAAGGTTCAGAGGGCTCCTAAGGTTTTTTCGTTTGGCTTTTCCTACGGTCTGTAAATTGGCTCTGATACCAACTTGTCACGCCCAGAAATTTAGACCCGAATTTCCGAAGATATATGTGTATTAAAATCCTTGTCTAGGGCCAGCTAGGGTACACATACGACAATTGTTGATATTACAGTTCCACGTCTTAGAAACATTACAACAGATTACAAAAGAGCAGCGGAAAAAGGAAAAGGGCCTAAGCCTAAGCTTGACGCTGGCCACGAGGCTTCGACCACTCCACAGGCAGCTTCCAAAGTGTAGGACAAGCCTACTCCACTTCGTCTTCTTCTTCACCTTCTGGCTCAGGTTCTGGTGAAGAGGCAAGGATGAGTACTTCCACGTACTCAACAAGTCACACCGGAAGGGGAGAGGAATGAATGCAGGGAAGACAAGGGTTTGGCTAAGGTTTGCTTTTGCGCAAACAGCAAGGGTTTTTCCAAGCAATACAAGTTTTGAACACAGTCAAAACGACGATAAGTTAAGCAAGTAAAGCATTTTGAAACCAACACTGTCCAACGTTATCCCCACGTCATGACAGGCCCAACACATCTACCTATACTAGTCATGTTCCATTAATCAGGGTGTAATAATGTGAGACTAATCACGGAGAGCTCGGTTGATTGCCCCATTACCGTGGGCACGGCTATTCGAATAGCTTTACTCTGATCAGAGGTGTACAACTGTACCCACAAGACATAGCCCCATGACACGGTCTCCCTTGTGCCGGAATACCACTATGGTACCCTGGAAAGGAAACTGTGATAGGACCTTTCGTATAACCCCCCACTAACCAAGAGAACCCCACCAAGGTTTCGCCTCCACTCCCGGACCCTGGGATGTGGGCAGCCCCCTCGAGTGCCTTGGTGAATCCGGCAGCCCAGCAACCCTTATACCGGGGCTGACTGAAACTCCATCCCGCTCACCCTTGCCGATGGGTCCGTCAGCTAGGAGAGGCTACACTACAGGACCTACCTTACCCATTTCGGCTTGTGGTTTGCACAGTCATTCTCCCGAGGGGTCCCGTGAACCGGTCCTTAATTGCCATGGGCGCCGCTAACCAAAACCATAGCGCCCACAGCCCACCATTTGTCATATTTTAGCTATTAGTCCGGTTCACCTGAATTTCTAACCATTAATCCTCCGAACAGAAGTCCAGGAGAGACATATTAAGTGAGAACGACTCATTTAATGTGCTAGTGAATCTAAGCCAGGCTAAGCATAACTTAGTCCTGAATCTAATCATATTATTTTCCCAAGTTTAATCAAAGGGTTTGGAGTGTCAAGCCTAAGGCATAAACTAAGCATAAGGTGTACTATTTTCCATGAAATGACAATATAAAATACATGCAGTTTCATAGAATAAAACAGGTGTTTTAGCAAAATGGGAGAAATATGATCAATAATATAATATGACTTGCCTTGCTCTTCGGCTCGGGAGACTTCACCAACGACTTCAAAGTAAACCGGGACGGCGGAACTATCGGGATCTACATGACAAACAAGCATTTCAACAAAACAGGCTAAGAAGCTTGGCATTTGTATGAATTTAATGAAATTTGAATGGGCTAAAACGGAGGTCGGATTGAAAAGATATGATTTTTAGAAGTTTTCTGGGTTTTTTTACTAAAAGAGAAAAATCCTTAATTGATTTATTGTGCAATAAAGCCCGGGGAAGGCGTCAGCGGCTAGGGCTGACGTCAGCAGCCGAGGGCTGACGTCAGCGGTCCGTGGGAGCACCGGTCCACGGTGGACCGGGTCCACGGCCGGGACCGGGCGGTGCACCACATGGCGCACACGTGGTGCCGAGGTGGCGACCACGTGGCTTGCCACGTGGGCGGGCGGCGGACGGACGGCGCCGATCGGGCGAAGCCGATCGGATGGCCGAGAGGATGGGATGCGGGCGCGGTCGGCGGCGCGGCGCGGTGGCGGAGGCGGTCGGCGCCATTGGGCGGCGCGGGCGCGGGAACGCAGATAACGCGCGGGCGGAGCGCGTGCGGGTTCGGACCGAGGAAAAAGAAAATTGGCTCTCCGCGGGGTTGCGGGAGTTGAGGAGATGACGGTGACGGCGGTGAGGGAGACGGCGAAAGCTTGCGGGGAAGGGTGGCCGAGGTGACGTGGGCACCGACGACGAGGAAGGAGGCGTCGGCGGAGCTTGGGATGCCTCGGAACAACGAGGAAGTGCGGCCGAAGACCGGCGGCGAGGTTCGAAACAAAGGCGCATGATGCGGGGGCGACGGAGAGGAGGATTAGCTCGGGTGAAAGTGTGGGAGGACGGAGAGGGTGTGGGGGTGCTTTTAAAGGGGATGGGGAGGTCGGCGGTGACCGGATAAGAGCGCAATTGCTCGTCGACGCAATTTTTGGGGAAATAATGGCCGGCGGTTAATTCTGGCCATTAGGGCGTGCGGGAGCGGCGGCGGAAATGGCGCCGGGGCGGCCGGGGTCGGGGACGACGGCTTGACAGGCGGGCCCCACCTGTCGGCATCCCGGGGTAAAGGGGGAGGCGGATTAGACTTATTTGCGGGCACGAGGGATTAACGGGCCGCCGCCTTCGGACGGGCCGCGAGGGAGAGAGGAGAGAGGCGCGTGGGCGGGAAACGGCTGGGCCGTGCGCGGGAAGGGGTTGGGCGGCCCACAGCCAATTTTTGGCGGGAAAGGACGGAGAGAGAAAGCCAATTTTTCCCAAGATTTATTTATTCCGATTTTGATTTTAATTGGTTAAAAATTATTTCTTGTGCTTTGAAAATTCCACTAAAAATCATTTTAATGTATTTTGACATGTAGAATTTAAGAAAAATCCTACCATGCCATTTCCATTTAGTATTTGGCTTTTAAAATTATTTGTTCTCTCTAGTTAATTCCAATGATTTTCTTTTGGATTTTTAAAAGGGGAAAACACCTCTGGGTGTTACACTCCGGTAAGCGGCGTCCAATTCCTTGCATGTGTAGCATCCTGATGGCGTCACTAAGCCCTTCCACCCTTTTTCTTGGCAGCTTGTTGACCGGGTGGGACTGTCACCGTCATCTTGCCATTTCCGCCACCGCCCGAGTAAATCCTCGCGTCACCATGATCACCCGAGCCCCGCCAAGCCTCTTGCACCTTCGGGTAAGCACCCAGGACACTTAAGAATACTCATGCGTGCACTGCCTCGACACAAATATAGCCATAATCTAGTTTGGCACATCACCTGAACCCGATTGCCACCCGTGCTCGCCGCCGGCACGATTCGGGCCACCACCGTCCAAAAAACCACCACCAACAGGTTCACAATAAGCCACTTCATCTTTTCTCTTTTAGTCGTCCCCTCTGAAACGCCGCCTTTCATCGCCGGGGAGGGCGGGAAGGAGCTCCGGCCACTGGTGCTCTGCCTCGTTTCCTCGCTGACTCGCTGACAAGTGGGCCCAGCGTCATTAGGCGCTAGAAAAACTGATTAAGAGGAAGTTCAAAACTTGTAGGGTTTAATTTGTAAAGTTTCTCTGAATGACATGTGGACCCAAGGATTCATATGTAATTATAACAAAACATAGGGACTCTTAACAAACTTGGTTTTAAATGAGTTTTGGACTGTGGGTTTTATTCATGAGAACCCCAAGGGCTTTTTTGCAAAACAGCCAACAAGGGACCCAACTATTTTAAAATTCTGGAAAATACTGAATAAAATGACCAAATCATTTCCTATTTAGCTGAAAAATATGCAAAGCTTGTAAAATCTATATAAAATTAAATATAATTCATTTTGGGATGAAACAAATTCCTATGAACTCACAAAATGATGAACTTTCATTTAGAATGATAAAACTTGGTACTCACGGTGTAAATTTTGTCTCTAAAATTAAAATAAATAAAATCACACATAGGGATTGCACAAACTTATAAAATACATAGAAAAATCTAATTTAACATATTTATGGACAAACTTAAAATTCTAGATGCACCAACTTACACACTCTATTTAGGAAAAATAAAAACACCTAGTTACTTTGTACCAAATGCCTCTAAGACTATTAATATTAAAATAATGTGATTTTGATGACCTGAAATTTAGATATTTATACAAAATTCATCTTAACTCCTTTTTGAGTAAACTCAAGTTCTGTATAGCCACCAGAACATATGTTTTCAAAGTATAAAATAAAAATATGTGCTTACTATGTAATAAAACCTCTTGAATATGTAAATAAGGAATAAATAACTTAATGCACACTACAACTTGTAAAATTTGTAAAGTATTCATTTTTGATCCATTTGAAGTGAACCAAGTTTCTATAGAACCAGCAACTAATGAAATTCCATTAGGAAAAATAATACATGGTCACTTATATGCCAAATATATCAGTAAACCTTACAAAGATAATCTAGATGCTATTAATAGTAATTAAGTACTACATATATGTATACATAAACACACACACACACATATATATATATATATCTATATAAGCACTTTAGCCCCAAACAAATAAACTAAAAATTATTAGACCAGAGAAGCCCTAGGATCATCCTCATTCACCAAGAACTTGATGCACTTAGTTCTGAAAATAAGCTCTAGGTTAATAAAAGTACATTTTTAATCCAGATTAGAGCACCCCTAGTTTATAAATTAAGGACCATGAGCTTATGAACTTAAAAATGGTTTAGCCAACCTAAATTTATCATTTCATTCACCTAAATATAAAAGTACCAATGCTCTGAACCTATAATTTTTAATTTTTAACTTATGCGCATATAAAACGTTATAGACCTAGAACACGTAATAACTTGTTTAATACATGGGAAATTCATGTTAAATCTAAAAATTATGAAACCAAATGTGTTAGTCTTAGACAACATGTCTTTTCACCCCTGTGAAGTCAAGGTTAACAAAAATCAAATTATGGGAACATCTTAGAGCAACACCTAAGTAAATGCTACCCTATACCGATAAAAATTAAAAAAATTCATAACTCCCAAATGGAACAAGATAAATTAGTAATTCTTTCACCTAAATTCATTTTAGATCAGTACACTACTACGGAAACAGTTTTCGTGACGGCCATTTTGGGTCTTCGTCGGCGGCAATCGTGGCCGCCACAAAGCAAAGGCCGTGAATATCAAGATCTTCACTAGCGATTATACACCACCAGTAAAGAAATATCTTCGATAGTGGTTGCTTTATGTCGGCCGCCGAGAGAAGAACAATTTTCTATGGGCGGCGTTCACGTCGTGTCGGCGAAGCCATATCTTCGGCCGCCGGCTTAAGGCGCCGCCGAAAATATTCTTCTCTGGCGGCTTACACTCTTTTTATGACACATGGCCCACTAGGAAAAAAGCCCATCAGTTTCTGGAAAAGACACATGGCCTGCTAGTAAAAATAGGACATCGTCCTTTTTTGACACGTGGCCCGCCTGCGAAGATGCAATATTTATAAAAAATTGAAACAATATTATATATTATTTTTTCTTACCTTAGTTCATGTATTTTAGAGTCACATGTGGATGATATAACTAATCAAGCTATCGATAAAGTATGTTCTCTTTCGTGCAGCCGCCATTGATGATTAACATACATGCACGCGGAAATAATATATGAAGATTAATATATACATATATATATATATACAATTTCTAAGCACCACATATATTGGAACGACACCACATATACAAGTAGTTGAATGTCTTACAACCCGACCGATATACATACGGGTGAAACCTGTCTATATTATACTCCTGCTCCAGTTAGACAGACATTCGTTCTCCGGCAGGGCCAAAACTCCATCGTGGTCGAAAAACCTCCCAAGCTAATGTGCGCACTCACGGTGGATGAAGTAGCACATGTCCCTTTGTATGTTCTCAATGGATTTATCATCGAGCTCCCTTTCAGACTTGGGAATTTTTGGAAGCTGCATCGAGATCATGACAAATTACAAAATTGTTCACAGTAATGCAAGTTAGCGATTAATTTAACAAGAGTATTGACGGTTTGTACTTACATCGTCGTAATTCGCGCAATATCTCCCATTGACCCTAAGGTATTCGCAGGTGTAATATCCGCATAGTACGGTTCCCACCGGTTGCTTATGACACTTTCAACATCAATAAGTATAGTAGTTAATTAAATAGAAAACACATGCATTTATAAAAATTAAGTAGTATTGTTTGGCATCCAAATTTACTTACCGGCCACTTATTGCGGATGACTATGCGTTGAAAAACACATTCTAACAGTGCACTTTCACAAGATTCAAGATCAGTTGAAAAAAAGAACATTGCTGGCCCAAATGGTGCTGCTACTGCTGTTGTGGTAACAGGCATAATAAGAAGACAACAAAATCTAAGCCGGAGAAAAAGAAAAGATTGTTTTTCAAGAAAGCAGAAAATCAGTCTCCTGCATATGCTCTTGGTGAAACTGAGGAAGGTGCTCCAGGTATTGTCAGCTTATCTAACAATTGTCAAATAACATAATGCAACATAAGGGAAACATCACAATAAAACTCAAATGTTTCTTTACTGTCACTGTGAGTAACATTTTGTATTTTTCCTGCAGGAGCTGAGACAGACAAAGCTAGAATTGTGAATCAACAGAAGCTAGAAAAGAAATTTGGGCAGTCTTCTGTTTTTGTTGCTTCAACACTGCTTGAAAATGGTGGAACCCTGACGAGTGCAAGTCTAGCATCTCTACTGAAGGAAGCTATACATGTTATTAGCTGTGGTTATGAGACTAGCTGGAATTGTAATGGCCTTAACAATGGTGATACGGGGAGTGCATTTCTCCATCACTGGTAAGACTATCTGGACAAGGATTTTTGGTAATCCGACAAGACACAGTTGTGAGTAATTTCAAATGTTCGTTTCTCATCCATGCTTGCTCTGTCTTTCCTTTATTCTTTTAACAGAACAACCAGACAACAAACCAGCATGGATACACAACCACAATTTTCAATCTCCAAGGTAGTTCACGTCATCAAAAGACTTAAAACATGCGTGCGAGAGGGGTACCCGGAGGACGTGGCGAGCAGAAGAAGAGGAGACGGCGGCCGTGAGGAGGCTGCCGGTGGCGGCGACGGTGACGAGGCTGCCGGTGGCGGCGGCTGTGGAGGAGGCGGCCGCCGGCGGCTGTGAGGAGGCGGCTATCAGCGGTGAGGACGCGGCCGGGGGCGATGAGGACGCTGGCGGCGACGGTGAGGAGGAGGGCGGCGGTGGCAGTGAGGTGGCGGCCGGGGACGGTGAGGAGAAGGCGGCGGTGGTGAGGGGTGAGGAGAAGGCAGCGGCGGTGAGGGGCAGCAGTGAGGAGAAGGTGGCGGCGGTGAGGGGCTGGTGAGGAGCGGCAGAAAATTTTGGCAGCCTGGCGGCTGAAAATCAAGGGTTTTCGCACCTTCGGGACTTAGGAAAATTGATACTCCCACACGCCCATTTCATATAGCGAAAACCATTTTCTCTGGCGGCCGGCTTACCTGGCCGCTAGCAAAAACATTTTTCGCTGGCGGCTGGCTTGCCTGGCCGCTAGCAAAACCTTTTCGCCGGCGGCGAACTTTTCTCGGCGGCAGCTTACCTGGCCGCTAGCAAAACCTTTTCGCGGCGGCGGACTTTTCCGGCGGCGGCTTACCGGCCGCTAGAGAAAAACTTTTGGCCCATTTCAATATTTAGTTCTTTCCACAACTAAATGTAAAAATATCCATAGAACTAATTACAAAAAGAGTCAGTAATCATCCGTACAAAAATTCATCATCCATCATAAGGTGCTGAAATTACATATATAGATTAGCCTTTCACATTCTTCCCTACTCCCTTATTCCTCATGTATGGCTTCGGGGAATCACCAATCATGGCCTCCGCGACCTTAATGTTGTTTGTAAAGTCCGTGAAGAGTGTCATGTTCTCGTACTGATTATATGCCTCAACATCTTCGACATCGTCAACTCCCAAAATCTTTTGTTTTCCCGAGACAACTATATCTTTCTTCAACTGAGATGGATGATCAACAAAATATACTTCCTTTTCTGACACAACCACATAGGGAGGTTGTACATGGTTAGGAGTACTGGCCACGTGCTGTGTGAGCTGCTCAAGTCACCAAATGGATTCATTCCATCGGTGCTCAATGCAAACCTTACATTTCTTGGGTCCTCTGCAAACTCATGGTACTTTCTGTCAAATTCCTTCCACTGTCGAGCATCGGCCGGATGTCGAATCATCCCATCCTTTTTCCGCTTTTCATGATGCCGCGCATCGTTTGGCATCCTCGGGTTTGAGAACAAACGCTTCAATCAATCTTTCACCGGAAGGTACCACATGACCAACCGGGGATCTTCATCTTGTTGTTGACTTCTACCTCGTCTTGGGAACCATCCCGACCCTGGACGGCTACGGCTTGTTTTGTATCGACTAGTGTTGCACGTTGGGCATCCGTCCAAATCCTCGTACTCTTTACGAAACAGCACGCAGTGGTTAACACACGCGTGTATCTTTCGCACACCCAGAGATGAAGGGCAAATAAGCTTCTTCGCTTCATAGGTGCTGATTGGCAGGGAGTTGGGTTGCGGAAACAGTTTCTTCAACAGAACCAACAAATCGTTGAAATTACTGTCCGATCAAGCATTTCTGGCCTTCAATCTCATAAGTTCAAGCACCGTCCGCAACAATGTAAAATCCTTCATGCAACCATTTGCCTCATCGTACAAAAGAACCTTCGTTGCCTTTTGTAATGATTCGAAGTTCTCCAACCCACGAGCGGACCCAGCTACAACCTCAGGTTTAGCATGACGCAACATCTCTTCCAAATCAAAATTACCATCATCTACGCAAACATTACCATCATCGACATCATCAACTATACTGTGCTGACAATCATCGCCACCAACACCATCATCAACATTAATGGGCTCTACTTTCTCTTCTCCTTCTTCTGCTACTACCATCAAATCCTCGTCCCAGTTGAACACTTCATCCTATACTATCGCCCGGTTGGGAACTTGTTTGCTTGGGATCACTCCATGATGTGACCAATTTGTGTAGCCTGCAACAAATCCATGCATCACCAAGTGTTGCTCGATTATAGATGGGTCGATCCAAATTTTCCGATTCTTGCAATGTAAGCATGGACATCTAATTTCCTTCGTCTTCTTAGATGCAGCATTCTTCTTAGCAGCTTTCATGAATATGTCAACTCCTTCAATGTATGAGGACCGCTATCTTTCTCTATACATCCATGCTCTGTCCGCCATCTATGCACTATTTGCGAAAAAATATGTACAACTTCATCACTTTATATATTTTTGATAATATGTCACATTAAAATTATACTAATTAATATTTATAACCACTATAATCTAGACAAGCTAATTAAAGCTAGCCAAAAATCTACAAACTACAAACAACTAGAAAAAATAAAAAAACTAGCTCTTTTTCTCTTCTTCTCAGCGTTCTCTGCAGTTAACTAATATATATAGATCTGCTATAAATAAACATATCAAAACTAGATATATATATATATATATGGAACATCGACCATGCATAATATTTCTTACAAAGTTTGACCATTTTAAGCTCCAAATAACAAATAAAAAATACTTTTCTTTCCCCGTGTCACATACTTTTTGCTATGCAAAATCTCAATGAACAACCAATAAAAATGAAAAAAAACTTTACAAATAGAGTAGGAGAAAGTATATGTAACCTCTGGTGCAGTAGATCTTTCAAAAGATTGAAGATCAAAACCTTCCCCCCTATGTATTTATTCACAAGAGGGAGAAAATCGTGCTCAAATGCCATGGCTGCTAGCTGGACTGGTGGTATAGGTGATGGTATTTTCCCTAGCGGTCAACATATGTCTGTTGCATAGAACCGCCATAGAAAATATTTAGGGGTGGCGGCGGCTTAAGTGGGCCGCCAGCAAAGATGTAGGAATCTTCGCTAGCGGGCCACCTCACCTTACTGCCAGAGAAGATGTGATATTTTCTCTGGCGGGGTCTTAAGATGGCCGCCAGAGAAAATACCACATTTTCTCTGGCAGCCAGCTTTAGGGGGCCGCCAGCGAAGATGTGTTTTCGTTGGCGGCCCAAGACCCTCCACCCCCCTATCTTTTGAGCTGGCGGTTTCACCTCGTAGCCGCTAGAGAAAAGTTTTTCCAAACACCATGAAAGATTGTTTTCGTAGTAGTGGTACCAACTCAATGTGCACAAATCATGCATTTTAGAGCATTTTAGATTTTCGTCTATTTTCGGTGTTTAATTGCATATCCTATATTTTGTTTAGATAGTTGCATAAACGGTGAACGGGTGAATTAGGTGCTAACATCCCTCCAGATCAAGGCAAGTTCTTCCCCTCTTTTCTTTGAACACATTGAATCTCATGTTTTGAGGGATGAAAATATTTGTTTGAGTGATGAATCCATACATCCACATGTATTAGTATGGGATGACCTAAGCTGAATAATCTATTTAGCACCTAGCCTTGCATTATGGTAGATGCGGTGTGTATGGGTTTGGATAACCCAGAGGAACTTTCTATTTACCCCGATGGATAGTTTAGGTGACTAAGTGTGTCCAATACAACGATATTGTGTCACATGGGTGGGTTCCTATAGTGTCCGCCACCATGGCATCAAGTTTAAGGCGGGGCCACGCTACTTGACGGTTCTAGGTTATATTCCAGTATGCCTAGGATGGAGGAACACAAATCGTGCTGGTGCAAGGCTAGGGATGAAGTAGTGTAAAAGTTTCGTTATGACCTCTAGATCACACTCATCATGAAGAGTGTGGTGGAGTCTTGCAAACTCAAAATAAACTAGAGTGTTCATATCATGTGGGTATAGTTGTACAAACTCTACAGAGTTCTCTGAAACTAATCGATTAGCTGTGCTCACAGTCAAGAGCGCTTTGGTGAAATGTCATGAGTATAGACTCTATATTTACAAAAATATGGACATGTGACTTGTTTTGAAAATGACAAATTTTGTTGAGTTGTGTGAAAGTGATGATATAATGTGACTTGTTCTCATGGAGGGCAACAAGATATTGATTATTATAGAATAATGATAAAATAAATGATGAAACTTAACATTTGTTTTGTTAATTGAATTGTCAACTCTTTTATAAATGGTTTGTGACATAAAGCTTGCTTTATGCTGAAAATGAACCACATAAAGACCCTCTTTGAATATATGCCTATCATGTAGTATGTTAGGTTTGACTTGTGCTTGCCAGTACATTAACTTGTTTAATGTACTGACTCTTGCCACTGGAATATCCACTTTGCTTGCAGGTATTGAATTAATCCTTGAGTGATACAGGTTTACGATTTGCTACTCCTAGGATTTGAACTTAATGGGGTAAACCCCTAGTCGGTGTGCTTGTGGTTGGGTAGACAAGCTTCCGCTGTTCTCTGATTCAGTTATATCTATTTGGTCGGTCGACCTATGTAATAATTAAGTAGAGGTAAATATTTAAGTTCCTTTCATCTTAATTGTGTTTTCTATGAATGCCCATGCTTGAGATGAAAGTGTGAATCTAGTGCACATCCTGGGAACTAGATTCACATGAGTAAGAGTTAAGGATATTTGAGATGTTGTAGATCTTTAGCCATTTTGTCAAGTCTCCTGAATGTGTAACACATCTGGTCGCCGCTTTCAAGTGGTTTGACGGGCACATCTCAGGCTGAAGTTGACTGGCATGCTAAAGGCTCAGCAACGTCTCAGATATCCTTCTCTCGGAGCATCGAACGTCTCATTGTTTTTGAAGGGAAAATATGGGCTATGCTATACATTCCTCCAAATATAATAAGATGTTCGAGTGCGTCCCGACAATAATGAAATTAATTTGGCCCAATTTAATTTGTTAACCCTAGCTGGGAAAAAAAATTAAAAAACGAAAGATTATCTTTAGTCCCGATTGATGGCTACAACCGAGACTAAAGATGAATTAAAAATAGTGAAAAATTATCTTTAGTCCCGGTTGGTGGCTATAACCGGGACTAAAGATGAATTAAAAATAACAGAAAATTATCTTTAGTCCCGGTTGGTGGCTACAACCGGGACTAAAAATTGGTTGATGCCACAGGACTAATATATCTATAGTCCCGGTTGTTGCCACCAACCGGGACTAAATATCCAGGGGTATATATATATCCTGGCACGCATCGTCTTCTCCACTAATCCAACACTTAGCTGTCTCTCCCTCTCTCAGCTCTCTCTCCCTTAGCTCTCTCTTTCTCTCACTCCGAAGACGGCGGGAGGAGATGGTGGCAGCTTCGAGGTAGCGGCCGTGCCCTCCCCTCTGCAAGATCCGGTGGGAGGAGAGGTGGTAACGACTCGAAGATGGCGGTGGCCCAACGGCTCGGAGGTGGATGCGGTGCAGCGACTCAGAGATGGTGGTGGCCTGGTGGCTTAGAGGTGGCAGCGGTGCCTCCTCCCTTTCCTCCTCCTCTTCCTCGTCCTCTCCAGGAGTGGCGGGCAGCGGCCACGGCGTCCCCTCCGGATCCGGCGCTGTGAATTTTATTTTGAGATGTGAATTTGTGATATGTACTCGATTTGTGATGTGAATTTATGATATATATGATATGATATATGTGAATGTGAATTTGTAATGTGGAGGAGATTTGAGGATGTTAATTTGATATGTAAATTTGATTTTGGCAGAAAAAACAACGAAAAACAACAAAAAACAAAAAAACATTTGGAGATGTCGGGAGGATAATATATAAACAAGCAACAGGAGAAAAATTATAAAAAAGAAAAATAAACTTTTACCAAAAATAACAAAGCCAGCCACGTGCCGCTGCCATCTTTAGTCCCGCTTTCGTTGTCCCGGTTTGAAACCCGAGATTAAAGGGGTTAAAAATCGGAACTAATGTGGGTTTCCCAGCAGTGCCACTTAATGACTTGAGATAGTTTATAGAATGCCATTTAACGACTTAAAAATGTTTATAGAAAGTTTAATGTATTTTTAATATATAATAGACAATAGACAATAGATATGTTATACTACGATATTCATAAAGATACACATCAAAACAATATATTGATATGGTATCATATATATATAATCTATAATTATCTATAAAGCAAGTAGTGTTTACATAAAATCCCTTGAGTTTTTTCGAAATTAACCCGCAGTCCACCTGGCTATTTTGCAGAAAACCCCTTGAGTGTTTATAATATTAACCCGTAGGCCCAATGCTGAAATAGACCACAGGTAAAACATAAAGAAAAATATAAATTGGAATTACATGAGACTTTAACTTTAAAATAATTATGATAAAATAAAATGACGTCCGTTGCAACGTACGGGCATATTTACTAGTGTGTGTATATATATACTATCAAATGTGCCCGTGCGTTGCAACGGGTGAACTCGGGGCGCGGCGTGGATGGGGACGGGAGGGAGGGGCGTAGGCACGACGCTTTTATAAACACTCAAGGGGTTTTTTGCAAAATAGCCAGGTGGACTGCGGGTTAATTTTATAAATACTCAAGGGGTTTTCTGCAAATAGCCAAGTGGACTGTGGGTTAATTTTATAAACACTCAAGGGTTTTCTGCAAAATAGCCAGGCAGAACAAAATTTTGGGTAGAAACTTTATAGATAGTTATATATATATACTAGCAATTGTGCCCGTGCGTTGCAACGGGTAAAGTCCAGGCGCGACGCGGATGGGGACGGCACGGAGGGGCGCGGGAGCTCCGAGCAACAATGGGAGGGAGGAGCGCAGGCGCGACGCGGGCCACAGTGCAAATGGGGACGGGAGAGAGGGGCACAGGGAGGGAGGGGCGAAGGAGGTCTTTTTTTCATCCAAGCCCTCCCTTTCTTTTCAGCATTGGGACGGTGGGTAGGGCTGGACGAAATACTCGTGGCTCGCTAGCTCGTTCGGCTCGTGGTTGGCTCAGCTCGTTGAGAAATGCTAATGAGCTGCGCCAAGGGTTTAGCTCGTTAGCTATAATGAGCCAGCTCGTGTCAGCTCGCGAGCTGCTCGTGAGCTCAACGAGCTAGATGAAATGTACAAAGCAGGGCCTAATGTTTTGCTTGTTTTGTTATTCTTTTGCTTGTTTTGTTGTTGATGTGACAATAAATTAATAATTTTTATGATTTTATGATGGTCAATATGGATCTAATGCTTTAGATTATAATAGTAGTAATATATAATCTAGTTGCATCATTACATTTGCATGGATAATTGTCGATGGACAAGTGTTATTACGTTAATTATGGACTTAATATATCACTTTTTACTTTTTTTAATTGTATATTTGCATGTTTAATAGACTCAGAAAAAATGGAATGTAATTTGTACATAAATTACATTGTATCAAAGTGGCTCCCGAGCTAAACGAGTTGGCTCGAGCCGGCTCACGAGCCGAGCCGAGCCGGCCTCCCGGCTCGGCTCTCTACGAGCCGAGCCGAGCCGAGCCGCTCGGTATCCACCCCTAACTACGGGTTAATTTTGAAAAAACTCAAGAGGTTTTCTTCAAAAGCAAAGGCGGAACAAATTTTTGGTAGAAACACTACTTGCTTTATATATATATATATAACTATCTATAAAACAAGTAGTGTTTCCATCCAAAATTTTGTTTTGCCTGACTATTTTGCAGAAAACACCTTGAGTTTTTTCGAAATAGAGGGCCACGGCCCAAGCAGTGATCCACCTCGGATTTGATTCAATTCCGAGGCCATCTCGCGCCCAACACGAACCAGGCCTAAAATCCCTAATGGATGACCAGATGCACGGTCCACTATTCGTGCGACCATTTCTGTTTTCGGCTCATTGGTTGTTTTGGGAATTTTCTTTTTCGACGCAGCACGTGCGATCAATTCGGCCCGTTACCAAATTTGGTTGCATATTTTCAGACTTTCTCTTTTGTAATTTTTATGGGCTTCATTATTTAGTAGGCCGGTCCAATTCGTTCGTACACACCAAATCAGGCTTTTTTAGCAGGCCTACTATTCAACCTATGTGTATACACTTTGTATAGGTACGTACGCATACAAATTATATATATATTTATATCTCTATATATATATATATCTATATCTACAAAGCAAGTAGTGTTTCTACCCAAAATTTTCGTCCGCTTGACTACTTTGCAGAAAACCCCTTGAGTGTTTATAAAATTAACCCGTAGTCCCAATGCTGAAAAGAAAGGGAGGGCTTGGATGAAAAAAAGAACTTCTGCGCCCCTCCCGCCCATCCCCATCCGCGCCGCGCTGCGCCCCTTCCTCCCATCCCTGCTTGGAGCTCACGCGCTGCGCCCCTCCCTTCCGTCCCCATCGCGCCGCGCCCCGACTTCATCCGTTGCAACGCACGGCCACAGTTGCTAGTATATATATATATCTATGACTATCTATATAGCAAGTAGTGTTTCCACCCAAATTTTGTTTTGCCTAGCTATTTTGCAGAAAACCCCTTGAGTTTTTTCAAAATTAACCCGCAGTCCGTCTGGCTATTTTTAAAAAACCCAGTTAAAGAAAAAAAGGGGTTATTTTGTAGAAAACCCCTTGACTGTTTATAAAATTAACCTGCACTCCCAATGTTGAAAAGAAAGAAAAGGCTTGGATGAAAAAAGACCTCCTGCGTCCCTCTCTTCTGTCCCCATCCACGCCGCGCCTGCGCCCCTCCCTCCCGTCGCCGCTCGAAGCTCCCGTGCCGCCGCCTGGACCTTCGTCCTCTGCCTGCTTCCCTCCCCTCATCGTCGTCCCGTTGCAACGAACGGGCATTTTGCTAGTGCATATATATATATATATATACTAGTAAATATGCTCGTGTATCGCAATTATTGTATCATAATTATTAATATTAACTTTTCTATTTGAAAGAGCATTATAGTCAATTGTTCCATTATATATCATGCCTTTTTTATTAGTGTAATTACAAAAGTGTTTTGTCTTATGGTATGCATTGCTATTGGTTTACATCAACTACGCCATAGCTATGATTTGGTTCTAGAACCGCCACTGCACACAGCGCAATAAAATCATTTGCTTGGTTCTTATTCTCATATGTAAACCTAGAACCTATACTATATATACAGCATAGACTATAGTAAACCTAAGCAAACAATTTATAAAAGAGGTTTAGAGTGTAGATCACACCTGATGAGTTGCTGATCAGTGATAGGGGCAGTTCCCAAGCAAAGGGCAGCAAGGGGGGTCACATGCAAAAATACCCTTTCCTCGACGGGCGGTCGTTGTGCGGGAGCCAACGGCCGTATGCCATATCACAAAAACTGTCCTATTAAAAAATCGTTCTTCTAGAGGGCGTCGGACATTTATTTTGTAAAATTCTGAAAAAATCATTTTTGTAAATATTTTAATACATAAAATAAAAATAAAAAATTGGTTGCTATAGTGTTGTGCATTACTGTGCTAGGCTGTTGCTCCTTTGCTCGGTGGGCTGGCTGCTGGGCTACGATGCTTTTTTATGGGTCGGCCTGCTGCTGCTTTGGCTGGTCTACTAGCTAGCTTTCTTTTTTTTCGTTTCTCTGATTCCGCTTAGCGTCGTGGCATGGGTGGGAACAAGCTCAAGCGAGCGGGACTACGGGTTAATTTCGAAAAAAACTCAAGGAGTTTTCTGTAAAATAGCTAGACAGAACAAAATTTTGGGTGGAAACACTACTTGCTTTATAGATACTAGCAAAATGCCCGTGCGTTGCAACGAACGACGACGCAGGGAGGGAAGCTGCGGAGGGCGAAGGTCCAGCGGTGGCGCAGAGCTCCGAGCGACGACGAGGGAGGCGCAGCGCGACGCGGGCGCGGCGCGGATGAGGACGAAAGAGAGATACGTAGGAGGTCTTTTTTCATCCAAGCCCTCCTTTCTTTTCAAACATTGGGATTGCGGGTTAATTTTATAAATACTCAAGGGATTTTATGCAAAATAATCAGACAGACGAAAATTTTGGATAAAAACACTACTTACTTTATAGATAGTTATATATATATACATATATATATATAACTTTGAAAGTAAGAGTATCTTTAACTTTATGTACCATTCGACCTTGATTAAGAAATAGTATCGATAGACATTTAGTCTAAGTTAATTTAATTTCACCAAATTAAGTAAAAAATATAATGAAAATAGATATTGACTTACGATACTTTAAACCAATTAGAAATTTGGTAAAAGTTTGAAATATTTACGACTCGGATATTATTAGTTAGAAAAGTATATTGATGAATAGGATAAGTTGCATGTATATCGATGGCGGCGCGCTAGCTCACGCGTGGAGCGTGTGCTCGGCCGCCGCTCAGGGCAATGCACGGCGACGTAGGAGGCGCGTGAGTTGGGCTCGCCTGTTGGAGGTGAGGAAAGTGAGGCAACAATGGAGCAAGAGGTTATACGAATCAGAAATTTTATAGATTTGGAAAAAAAACAATTTGATGATCGAAAAGTTATAGATTTTTTAAGTAGTTAAGATAAGCTATATCATACGTATAACTGGTTTTTTTTAAAATAGCCAGGTAGATTACGGGTTAATTTCGGAAAAACTTGAGGGGTTTTCTGTAAAATAGCCAGGGCAAAACAAAATTTGGGTGAAAATACTACTTGCTTTATAGATAGTTATAGATTATACATTATAGATTATAGACTAGCACTGTACCCATGCGTTGCGATGGGTGAAGTCGGAGCGCGACGTGAATGGGGACGAGAGGGAGGGACGCATGCGCGGCGTTTTTATAAATACTCAAGGGGTTTTCTGCAAAATAGTCAGGTGGACTGCGGGTTAATTTTATAGACACTCAAGAGGTTTTATGCAAAATAGCCATGTGAACTACAGGTTAATTTTATAAACACTCAAAGGGGTTTTTTAAAAAATAGTTAGGCAAAATAAAATTTTAGGTGGAAACGCTGATAGTTATAGATTATATATATATATATATAAATAAGTGCTGCCGACATATGTGACCTATAACAATATTTACATTAGATGACGTACGGTAGACGATAGGCTTCTACTGATTACGTATGCATGCATGGACAGCTATCCGTAATCGAGTAAGTTTTGCGACGGCATTCGGCAAAGAATGCACACAAGTGGCCACACGTTTCCATGGCTGTAGAAGAACCACGTATTAGTGTAATCATCTCCCGTCAGGGCAGTAATTAATCTAATTTAATTATCCGCCAGAGTGGATGAAGTCGGCACTGACGTCATCGCTGACAATAGTGCCATGTCGCCGTATCGGTTCGATAGCAAAAGCGTCCGGTTCGATGAACCACACGCTCGCGACCCCGTCTACGTCTCGGTCGCCTTTCTTTCCCTTTTTTTTCCCTTTTCCTTCAATTATTTTTGTGCTGAAATTAGGCGATGGCCGCACGTGCCGTAGCCGCCAGCTGCTAGCTTAATTACCATCGCCTTTCTCGGGTGTGTGTTCATTACTCCACCTAAACAAGTACGGTAGTAAACTCCATCCCTCAAAAAATGCTACCAAATCCATTCAAAAAACAGAGCACAATCGTTTTTTTATGTCTTGTAATATAAATCGTGTATACATGTATATATTAATGTACTTTTTTTCTTTAAATTTGTTGTGTTTTAAATCCTCTACTATCGAACCTCCAATCACATATTACTTGTATGCATTACGATGATTTAACCAAAAAATGATTAAATTTTTTTTCTTTGGTCTTTGTTAGTGATGGTTGTCTTTTACGACGGAGGAAGTAGACATGTTACTTTTGTCATGAAAATCAAAGAGAAATTAAGTAATCCTACATATTACTGTATACATGTAGAGAGAATATATTCTATATCACCTAAAAAACTTAATACTTATATACAACTTTTATGTTGCATGTTGTGTAAAAAGGTCCCATAAAAATTTCTATATTTTTTGAAATCTTCTAATGAGATAAATTAATTGTTAATTTTGTATGTATTTAAGGGTATTTCAGATATTGTTTTAAAAAAGCCCAACCCAATAACGTATTGTATAACAATTGATAAAGTCATCGATATATTACATAAGAGACAATATCAGAATCATTGAACTGTGACATACTTAATGGCATAGAGTAGATATGTATATGCAGTAAGTATTAAGATGATTGTTCGAGTTTCAATTAATCATTTGATTTATTTTTATTTAAGTATACATGTATGAAGACATAAAAATATGACTATTTTATTTAGAAAATCAAAAAATTAAAATAATTGTAACACTTTTCAATAGAGAAAGTACTAATACTACAGTAGTACAAAGCCAATCAAGTATATCAATCATCACCTGTTGTAATGTTTGAGAGGCTATTTTATTTCAATGAATTGATGCTTGTTTGGTAAGGATAAGATTTGAGGGTGGTGATATATAGTACTTAACATTGATCAAAGCCACACGTTTGATAACATATGCATCTCTAATTTTACAACTTAGTATTATATTAATTTTACAACTTAGTATTATATTGAAATAGAGCACTACTGGAGAAACGATCTTTGGTTGATGCGCCAAAATCCACAATAGTCCTAGTTGAAGTTGTATTCGGGACTAAAAAAATATTTTAAGTCCCGGTTAAAAAAGACAACGGCTCTCTAGGACCTTTAGTCCCGGTTCGTAACAAGAATCAGGACTAAAGATGATCTTTAGTCCCGGTTCAAATCCTGTCAGAACCTGTCAGGACGCAGGGGGTCTTTAGTCCCGGTTGATAACACAAATCGGGAGTAAAGATCCCATAGATTAGTCTCGGTTGGTGTTACCAACCGGGACTAAATATAATTTTGATCTTTAGTCTCGGTTGGTAACACCAACCGAAACTAAATATGGAGTTGTTTTTTACATTTCTTCTTCCTCCTCCCAGAGCCAGTGCACTTGTCTTCAAACTTTTGCTCTAGCTAGAGGGAGGTGTTGCCAACATTTTTTGTGATTTTGTTTTGGTGATAATAAACAAATCTTTGCTATCTACAAGGTTAGCAACTTCATCCTCTTATGATCTATGCTTAGCATGTTATATTTTACGGTTGTTTTCTATATATTTTTATCTCTAGATATGTTATGAAAAATAAGGAGAGAGAAAATTTGTTTGGGACTAATTATTTTACTAAGCACATTACATTATGTTGAGAAGATTGTTTTGGAAAATGAAGATGAAGTAAAGTATGCTTAGCATGTTACATTTGTACAAATTTATTACGTATAATTTTACCTTAAAAATGTTTATGGAAAATGATGAGAGAGAAACTTTTGGACAAAAAATTTATAAAATAGATGATAAAGGAAAAAAATATAGAAAATTTGTTAGTAGATTAGAAAAATAAGGTAATTTAAAGATCGTTAAAATAGTTAAAAATATGTACACTACGTACATTAAAAAGAACTTTTAAAAATAATTAATTAATTTTATGTTTACAACTTTAAAAGAACTTTTAAAAATAATTCTAATTTTTTAGTACAACATATTATGTATATTGGATTAATATATAATTATTGTCTAATTACATATATATAATTATTGTAATAATATTTAAATGGTTTGACTTTCGTGGATTTTTCTTACGATTTTTATGCATTCCATGTAAATGAATCGGCAATGGATATAAACGTGGATCGACGGTCGACAGAGTTTATTAAAGGCGTATATTATTTTTTGAGTGTGGCCGATGCCAACAAGCAGAAGGGTTTCATACGTTGTCCATGCTAAAAGTGCAAAAACGAGAAGGAGTATTTCACATCAAGAATTATTTATGCCCACTTGTTTCAGTCGGGATTTATGCCTCACTACAATTACTGGACATCGCACGGAGAGGTAGGGGTTGCAATGGAAGAAGATGAAGAAGACGACGACAACATTTCGGACTGTGGTCAATACGGTGGGTTTAAAAAGAATACAGCAGACGAGGCGGGCGGGGATGCTGAAGAAAACGACGGTGCCGATGACCTTGGTCAGATGTTGTGTGACGCACAAGGGGACTACGAAGGTGAAAAGGAAGTGCAAAAATTGGAGCGTATATTGGCGGACCACAAAACGTCCTTGTACCCAGGCTATGCACATGGGCACAAAAAGTTGGGTACCACGCTGGAATTCTTACAATAGAAGGCCAAAAATGGTGTCAATGACAAGGCATTTGGCGAGTTACTAAAACTCGTGAAGAACATTCTTTCAGAGGGAAATGAATTGCCGGAATCTATGTACGAGGCTAAGAAGTTAGTCTGCCCTCTAGGACTAGAGGTACAGAAGATACACGCATGTCCTAACGATTGTATCTTCTACCGTGGTGAGGAGTACGAGAACCTAGAAGCATGTCCGGTTTGTAAAACACTTCGATACAAGATCAGACGAGATGATCCAGGCAAAGTTGACGGACGACCTTCGAAGAAAAGGGTTCCTGCTAAGGTGATGTGGTATTTTCCTATAATACCACAGCTGAAGCGTCTGTTCAGGAACAAACAGCATGCAAGGATGATGCGCTGGCACGCGGAAGAACGCCTACAAGACAGCATGCTGAGACATCCCATCGATGGGTCACAGTGGTAAAACATCGATAGAACATTTAAAGACTCCGGTGAGGATGCAAGAAACCTAAGGTTCGGCTTAAGTACGGATGGCATGAATCCTTTTGGAGAGATGAGCAGCGGGCATAGCACTTGGCCTGTAACGATGTGTATCTACAACCTTTTGCCTTGGCTATGCATAGCCATGGTGAAAGACCTCAAAGTAGTATTTGGCAAGGGACCTGGCAGCCAACCTATAGCAAGTGAAGGTGGTCATGCGGCGATGTGGAAGAAGAAGTCAATTTTTTGGGAGTTGCCCTATTGGGAAGTCTTGGACGTCCGCCACGCAATCGACATGATGCACCTCACTAAGATCCTTTCCGTAAACCTGCTGGGCTTCCTAGGTGTATATGAAAAATCAAAAGATACACTTGAAACACGTAATGATCTGAAACATATGGCACAACACGACGGCCTTCACCCGCAACCAAAGGAGAAAGGAGCCCACTACCTAAGTCCAACCAGCTACACTCTGAGCAAGGCAGATAAGGAAATTATGTTTGAATGCCTTGAGAGCATCAAGGTACCGTCTGGATACTCCTCGAATATAAAAGGAATAATAATTACGAAAGATAATAAGTTCACAAATCTAAAGTCCCATGACTGCCACGTGCTTATGACACAGTTGCTTCCCGTTATAATTCGGGGTATCCTTCCCGATAATGTCTGGTCAACAATAACAAAGCTATGTGCTTTTCTCAACACAATTTCAGAGAAGATCATCAATCCAGACAGACTAGAAGACTTCCAAAATGATGTGGTCCAATGTCTTGTTAGCTTTGAGATGATCTTTTTGCCTTCCTTCTTCAATATCATGACGCATCTCCTATGCCACCTTGTCAAAGAGATTCGTATCCTCGGTCCGGTATTCCTACACAACATGTTCTCTTTTGAGAGGTATATGGACGTTCTAAAGAAGTACGTCTGTAACTGTTCTCGTCCGAAGGCCAACATCACCAAGGGATATGGAACAGAAGAGGTGATTGAGTTTTGTGTCGACTTTATTGAAGACCTTCGTCCCATCAGGGTGCCTGAATCAAGCCATGAAGCTAGACTACGGGGGAAAGGAACTCTTGGAAGGAAGGCAATAATGATCATAGACAATGACTTGTTCAGGAAAGCACATTGGACTGTGTTGCAACAATCTTCCTTTGTGGCTCCTTACATCGAGGAGCACTTGACGATTGTTCGCTCGGAAAACATCGGTAAGACGGATGCCTGGATTACACGCCATCACATTGACGCATTTCCTGCTTGGCTGCGACAACGTCTCATGGGCAACGCTAGCATTGACCAACAACTAGCCTTCTTAGCGAGGGGACCATCTTGCTCGACCACCACATTCTAGGCATATGAAATCAATGGGTACACATTTTACACATGGGCCCAAGACTTAAAGAGCACGAATCAGAACAACGTTGTCCGTATCGATGCCGTGGGATACGATGGTACGGCTAGCACATATTACGGCAACATCGATGACATATGGGAGCTGGACTATGGACCTTTAAAGGTCCCTCTGTTTCGGTGCCAGTGGGTTAGGCTCAGTGGTGGAGGCATAACCATTGATGCAAGTGGGATGACAACGGTCGACCTGAGTAAGGTTAGATACTCAGATGAACCCTTCGTCCTTGCGAATAATGTATGACAAGTTTTCTATGTCAAGGACATGGCTAGCAAAGCAAAGAAGGGAAAAGGGTCCGACGAGCCAAAGTGCCACGTGGTTCTCCCAGGTAAAAGAAAAATCGTGGGAGTCGAGGATAGAACTGACGAAGATTATGATCAGTTTGACGGGCAACCTCCGTTCACGGTGGCAGTTGACCCGAACATTCTCCTATCAAATGAGGACACCCCTTACTCACGTAATGATCATAACGAAGGAACAATTATGTGGAGAAAGTACGTGAGGACAATCATCACTTACCTAAATTTTTGTATGGACGATGTAAATTAGATTGAATTATTGAATTTATTGTACTTTGAATTTATTGAATTTATTATAAATTATTATAAATTATTGTAAATTCTAGATGATTGTTATAATTTAAAATACTTTTGAATATGACAAATGTTAATTACATATGATTGTTAGAATTTAAAATAGTTTTGAATAGGGCAAATGTTAATAACATATTATTATGTAAATTTAAAATATTTTCAAATAGGCCATATATTAATTATCTATGAATTTAAAATATTTTTGAATAAGGCAAATGTTAATTCTATGTGCTTATTAGAATTTAAAAAAGTTTTTAATATGGCAAAAGTTAATAACATATTATTATTTAAATTTAAAATATTTTTAAAAACTGTCATATGTTAATTATATACGAATTTAAAATATTTTTGAATAAGATAAATGTTATTTCTTTATGCTTATTAGAATTTAAAATAGTTTTAAAGTAGGCAAATGTTAATAACATATTATTATTAAAATTTAAATATTTTTCAACACGCCATATGTTCATTATATATGATTGTTAGAATTTAAAATAGTTTTGAAATAGGGCAAAGTAAATTATATATGAATTTGACATATATTTCCAAATTTTAATTCTATGTGATTATTAGAATTTAAAATACATTTGATTAGGACTTGTTTAAATATTTAATCCCGGTTTTTAAGAATAACTGGGACAAAAAAATTGTTGGAAAGAGCAGAAAAATATCTTTAGTCTCGGTTGGTGGCTTCAACGATACTCACCTACTAGGGACACGTGGCTGCTCCGCCATCTTTAATCCCGGTTGTTGGCTCCAACCGAGACTCCACCATTAGTCTCGGTTGGTGGCTCCAACCGGGACTAAATAGTTATCTTTTGTCCCGGTTGGAGCCACGAACCGGGACTAATATATCTTTAGTCCCGGTTGGTGGCTTCAACCAGGACAAAAGAGCCTGATGACTATATATAGCAGGGGCCGCGGGGGGATCCAACACTTAGCCTTTTTCGCATCCGCGCTCTTCGTCTTCGTCGCTGTCGCCGAGCCCTAAAGCCATCGTGTCGCCATCACCATCTTCACCAGCGCCGTCATCGTCGCCGCCGGGGAGCCACCGTTGTCGTCGTCCTCGCCTCCTTCTCCGCCGCCGTCGCAGGAGGTTAGTCAATCCGACCGATCTCCCATTTATTTTCCTCTGTGCATGTGTTCGCCGCTTAGGGCTTAGGCTCCGGCCGTTGCCATCGCCGCCATCTTGCCGTCACCACCGTCGTTGCCGCCACCGTCGATGTCGTAGTCGCCGCTGCCCCATGCCGCCGCCCGCTAAACCCTAAACCCTAAGCCACCCGCGCGACGCCGCCGTCCCCTCTACCTCCCTCCTCCTAGCCACCCCCTGCCTCCAACCAGCCGACGCCACCGCAGCCGTCCTCCGCCTCCGCCACCACCGCTGCAGCCGCCGTCGCCCCCTACCCCCTGCATTAATAGATGAATGGATGAATGTATTGTTAGAATTTGAATGTATGAATTTTAGAATTTTGTGCAGATGAATTATATATATGCACGAAAATTGTGAATGTGTAAATAGATGAATTTTGAATATTTATGAGTATGGATTTTGAATGTTTATGTATATGTATTTTCAATGTACATGTAAATGGACTTTTTGTATAAATGGACCTTTTATTTAAATTTGAATGCATGAATTTGTATGTGTAAATGTGAATGTGAATTTGAATGCAAACGTGAATTCAAATTTAAATGGAGATAATGTGACTTTTGAATGTGTAAATGTGAATGTGAATTTGAATGCAAACGTGAAAATTTTGTATTTACAAACGAACGAGAACGATAAAATGATAGAACGGATGTGAACGAACGAACGACCGAACGAACGAGTTTAACCGTTTGTTTGGTCGTTCATTCGTTTGGCCGTTTGTTCGGTCGTTACAACGTACCTCCACCTTATCTCTTCTCCTCTCCACTTCCTCTCCTCTGCACCTTATCTCCCTCACGACATCCTCCTCTCTTTCTCTCCTCTCCTCTCCACTTCCTCTCCTCTGCACCTTATCTCCCTCACGACATCCTCCTCTCTTTCTCTCCTCTCCTCTCCACTTCCTCTCCTCTACACCTTATCTCTCTCATGTCATCCTACTCTCTTTCTCTCTCGGTGATAGACTAAACGGTTAAAATATAGTCAACATAGAAAAACAAAAGAAGAAGAAGGAAAATAGAGATGAAATCCGACACATACTCAAGCGAATTGTGCATATCTATAATTGTGACATTCTTCTGAAGAATGTCACCATTATGGATGTGCACAATTGGATCGAGTGTCTGCCAGATTTCATCTATTTTTTCCATCTTCTTCTCTTTGTTCTTTCTCTATGTTTTTTCTAGGTACAATTTTTTCCTTCTTCTTCTCTTTTGTTCTTTCTCTATGTATAATAGGAAAATATAGATGAAATCCGGCAGATACTCGATCAATTGTGCATATTTATAAAACAATTCTTGTGAAGAATGTCACCATTATGGATGTGCACAATTGGATCGAATATCTGCCGGATTTCATCTACTTTTTCCATCTTCTCCTCTTAGTTCTTTCTCTATGTTTTTTCTATGTAGACATACATGAATTTAACTGAATAATTGATACATGTATAATGTGATTAATTTTTTTCTTGTTAGAATTCCTTGATTAAGTCCTCGAACTCAAAACAATCAAATGTTTGATCGTGAGGACGAACAGTTTCCCCTTGACGAGATCACACAGGTAGCAACCAATATTACATTGAGGAGGGGAACGAGGATCCAAATCAGTACCTCAACGAGGAGGGGGAATGAGGACACCCCAACCGTTAGAGAAAAGAGGGCACGCGGGCAACACGGTGTCAGCAAGCGAATTGAGGGTCGACATGTCATAACAGAAGTAGCACGGGACGGTCGACCAAGTGCCCCAGCCGACGCCGCAAGGAAGTTTGTGGCACACAGCGGATGGGTGGTGAGGGATCACGTGCCCATCAGCGTTGTGAACTGGAGACGATCAAGGACAGGAGGAGAGTCACAGAGCTATCTCCCGGACATAGAGAAAGAGACGCTGTGGACGACAATGCTGCAGACGTTCACCGTTCCAGAGTCAGAACAGGCAAGGGTCAAGGAATGGACGTTAAAGAAAATGGTCGAGCTCTTCAGGAACTATAAGAAGGAGTTACACAAGAAATACATACTGAAGGGCCAGAATCCAGCTTTGACAAGTTCTCAAAGCTCAGAGATCACTGGGAGGCCTTTGTGCAATACAAGAGTGGGGAGCAAGCGCAAGCCCTCATTGAAAAGAACAAGGTCAACGCAGCCAAGAAGAAATACCATCACAAGCTAGGGTCGGGTGGCTATCAAAAGACACTGCAGAAATGGAAAAAGATGGAAGCCGACCTGGAAGCGCGAGATATCGTTCCGGGCATAGCCAACTGGCTAGAACGATCCAAGATCCAAACATTGGTTCTATGCCGATGGATTAGTAATCTTCGGCACTGAAATCCAAGAAGCGGCCAGGAGGTTGGAAGAAGCACTGGATTCCTCTGCCTCGGGCTCGTTCAAGCCCGACAGAGAGAAGGACGAGCTAACTCTCGCGCTCCAAAACCCCGAGCATCGGAGATCCACTTGTGGAAAAGGCGTCGTCCCTAGGAAATACGGGTTTCAAGCGAACGTCGATACATACAAGAGCCGCATGAGGACAAAGCAAGAGACGGATGCAAGGTTCACAGAAATGGAGATCTGTCTCTCGCAGTTAGATCAGATAGTGGACCAAAAGGTGGCCGAAAGGATGGCAGAGGAGAGGAGCCATTGGGTTAGCCAACAGCCAGATTCAGCAACAACAACTCAACTACAGCAGCAGCGCAGTAGCTACACTTCAACAGGAAATGAAGGCGAATTGGCCCCACAAGCTCTAGTGTGTCCACCATGCCCTGTTGATGATATCACGCAGCGGACACCGTATGAGTTGCACATTTCACTCAAGAACATAACAATCAAGGTATGTTCGTAATTTTATATTATTTATTTCCTTGAATAACTTGAGAATCGAGGTTGATTACTAATTAATAAGCTATCTTCTCGAACAGGTGGCGTCGGGCATGGCGATTCCAGTAGATCGAGACGACACCTACCACTGCAGGGTCGTTACCTGGGTTCTCAAAAGTCAAAATTAAACAGGTGGAACGTGGATACGAAAATCTCGAGCTGGATATCCCCGGAGGAGACGGGGAGACGACCCTAGGAGAAACAACTCACGGGATATTTATTTGGAGGAAGACCTTCATCATATTTCCCGGGTGAGAAGCGATGCCTTTCGTTCCTTCGCTGTCGCCACCATGTGGACCGTCTCCTCCGCCTCCTTTGCCTCCTCCGCTTCCTGTGTCGCCTCCACGAGCACCGACTCCTAAACGGTTGTCTCCCACTCCCCAACCTTCTCTGCCTCCTCCGTCGCCACAACGAGCACCAACTCCTAAATGGACTGCCTCTCAGCCTCCTCCGCCTCCTCCGTCGCCTCCTAAGCGCAGAGCTCGAGCCACGTGGTCAATGTCAACCAGTGGACAAGGAAGCAAGATGCCTAAACTTGACCCGCTCCCACCAGCCCCAAAGAAAACGACGTACGACAAGACTCAAGAGGAGTTGGACGAGGCCGTCCGAGCCGAGGTCAATGCACTTTTCAAGAAGAAGTCTTCTGAGAAGCCTCTTGAAATCACCCAGGAGACCAAGGACTTTTTTAGGAAGATGTACCGAACGCCACAGTCTAAACCGCAACTGCAGTCCGACTATGACAGGACTATCCTGAAGGCTGCTGGCAAGGCGCAAAGAAAGGGCAAAGATGTACCGCAGCTCGACATGCAGCCTCAAAAACCCCTTAGTTCAGCACGATTCCAACTATTCGAACCGAGTTAAGACAATTTATGGAATCTGCTGGAATATCAATGGACCAATTATCCGAGCGTGCACCCTTCACGAAGGCTCCGCTGAAGTACAAGTTCAAACTTGGAAAGCCTCTTGTAAAGCCGGATCAAGTTAAACATCTACTACACAAATGCACCGCTTTCATAAGTGGTACATGAAAGAATCCAGCAGAGGTACAGATATGGTCGTGGGCAAATACTCACTCGACTATTTCTTCGATAGAGGTGACCAATTCTTTATCCGATTCAAAGACATATTCTACCTATACCAGCTGGATGCCCTCGACGTATCTCTTCTAGCCACGTAGGTTTTGTAAGTATCGTTTAGTTACATTTATTTCATTCCTTAGCTCCTTTTATTTAGCTGACTAAAATTCATTTAACCGTTGTATAATGGCGATCCAATATTGCAACAAGCAAGAATCTCCCAAACATGGATTCATGGACCCACGAAAAATCAACACCGTGATGGTTGATCAATATCTGGAGCAAACAGAGGATAACATATACAATGGGCTGGTGCAGCACCACTACAAGACGTTTATCTTTCTGCCCTACAACACAGCGTGAGTTTTTTCTACCTTCCGTACCAATTTTAATCCCGTGCATACATAAAGTTTTATATGTGTCATCTCACACAATTTGTAGATTCCACTAGGCTCTGTTCGTAATTGACATGGATCATTCGCGGATCCATGTCTTTGACTCAATGGATAAACCAGAGTCCACGTACACAAAGATCTTTGAATTGTTAAACAGGTAATGTCATCTTACTTGCTATTGCATATATGTGGTTCTCGGATAATTACTAGCTAACTTTCAACTGCACGTAGGGCATGGGCACGACTCTGGGTGAATGTTCGCGGAAATTGGAAAGATAAGCTCACTGTGAGGATGAACTTTTCAGTGAGTAACATGCTCCAAAGTTGTCTTGAATCATTAATTTATTCTAAAATATGAAATGTATATTCAATATGTCATCGTTTCTCCTTTAGTATGCAAAACAGACGTAGGGAACCAACTTATGCGGCTACTACATCTGGATTGTATTCACCACTTTGTTACCGAAGTGACAAGTCTCGACGATATAGATGTACGTATAACAACCATTCATACATTACGTCTCAATTTCTTATTCATTTCATATATTTATTTCTCGTTTATTCGAATTAATGACAGCTTATGCAAGTAAGAGACAACCTCCCCCATACGACTTTCATACAAGCTGCTCAAGAAGAATTGATGAGATTTATAAACGAGCAGATCATTGATCCCACGGGAGAGTTCTACTTTAGTTTGAGTAACTTTACCACTGGATCCACAAAGTAGACAATTTTTTTAACATACGAAATATATGTGGATATTGTATGTGTGTACATATTTTGGTAATATATGTATATATGTCCTTTATTAAGTTTATTTATATATGTGTAAAATATATATTTATACATATATATGCATGTTGCATATATATGTATAAATATATATATGTGTGTAAAATATGTATGCATAATATATAATTAAGAAGCGACAAGCTAGCGGCTAAGCGAGAAAAAATTTAAAAATAATAAAAAACCTTTAGTCTAGGTTGGTAACACTAACGAGACTAAAGATGGCGGAGCCGACCATGTGGCGCTGTCATCTTTAGTCCCAGTTGGTGTTACCAACCAAGACTAAAAATGTATCTTTAGTCCCAGTTATTTCACCCGAGACTAAAGATCACCGAGACTAAAGATTTTGATCTTTAGTCTCGCTTTCGTAGTCCCGATTCGAAAACTGAAACTATAGGGGTTATGAACTGGGACTATTATGGGGTTCTCCAACAATAGAACGAACTGTTCTTAACTTCGTAAAGATGTTTTTCGTTGCATCTGTTGTGGGCTTTTGGCTTATAAAACAGTTTTGAGTCTTCTCGTAATTAATGGCGGAATCCCAAGCCACTACTACAAAAAGGCTTATTGGTGTCACCCCAAAAGGTGCCGGTCAAACCAAATCCGGCACCTATAATGTATATAGGTGGCGGCAAAAGAATAGGTGGTGGTTCGTGTTACGAACCGCCACCTATAGTATAGGTGGCGGTTTTACTGTTCACCCGGCACCTATTTGAGACTATAGGTGGCGGTTTTACTGTTCACCTGGCACCTATTCTTCGTGAATAGGTGGCGGTTCTTATTACGAACCACCACCTATACTATAGGTGGCGGTTCGTAATAAGAACTACCACCTATTCTCAGAAAAACACTATTACCTCGATTAGTACCATACCGCTCGTCGAACCAGAGCAACACCAGCTTAAATAGGTCCGTGCCTCGCTCACTCGTCGTGTAGAACCGCTCGCCAAACCGCTCGCTCGTGCCTGTAGCTCTATCTCGCGGGCCCACACCCGCGTGGAAAAATATGGTGGGTCCAGTAAATATGGTGGGTCCGGCTAAAAGAGTGGGCCCATAAGAAAATATTAGGAGCACCTCATTGAATGGTGTTTAGTCCGTATAGGTGTTAGATAAATAGGTATCGGTTCTACACGAACCGACACTTATTTGCCCGAATAGATGCCGGTCGTAGAACCGACACCAATGACCAAAATCATTTGTGCCGACCAATAGATGTCGGTTGGGAAAACCGGCATCTAAGGGGGTTTCCCAACCGGCATATGAGGCATTCTGTACTAATGAACATTGCTCTAAAAACCTTATAAAATTACTAACATTATTAAATTACCAGCACTTCTTACCCAACCCAACCCGAAAGAAAGGTTCATCTTGGGGTCGAAATGCAAACTCTTGAAAGACATTGAATTTCTATAAATTTCAATAGAAAAGATAAAAGGTTTAGAATACCCAAAATTTCGACCATGAAATTTGAACGGAAGTGCAAACTCTATTTTTTTAGCAAGTGATTTTTTCTTTTTTTACGGAATTGCTAAAAATCTCGCGACAGTTTTTGGAAGAAATCTGTCGATGTTATAACCATTGAATTTGCTCTGTAGGTGTTGACGAAAAAAAAGGCAGGCGGATGTAGGTAAAAAAATCTGTCAAATTTTTAACCGTTGGATTTACGCCAAATTCGTGTTCTCAACATCCCTTCGCCAGTCGCCACCAAGCTAGCGCTGCTTTTATGATTCGAAAGCAGTTCACACACTACTTACATAATATAACTACATATAACATATAACTAGGAGTGTAATAGTGTAATTATGATGTTATACTGACGTTTTCTTTTAATCTGTCTACAACAGACCCTTCCTTTTTAACCAAGCGAGGCTGAGTGATCAACTTCCATGATTTCCATCTCATCCTATCCAATCAACTATCCAAGTATCCAAGTTAGAGCAACTCTAATAGAGTTGTCATCTTCAAGTTAAAATTTAGCAACTTTTCAAAAAAATTACACTCACACTTCAACAAAATTGTCATCTCTTTCTTTAAACTATTTGGCTGACCAAATAAACCCTCTCACTTAGAGAGTCATTTTGCCTTATGAACCATGAGCCCCACCACTCCACCCCACCATCTCTCTCTTGCAGGCTCTGTATGGAGGGAGGGAGTGGCAAGGAAAGGGTGACGACGGTAGGGGAAGGGGATTGGCGACATCGTGTCGCCACCGTTGTCATTCTTGTCACCGCCACCATGGGCGAGAGATGCGCTAGAGCAAAGGCACCATCGCAGCCGCCTCGCCCCTCCGTCTACCTCCCATCCAGCACAAGGAGAAGAAGGCCACTGGTCGTGCCACCGTGAGCTTTGAGCCGTCCCTCCAAGCGCCGCCATCGATTGCCTCCCTCTCTTCGGCTCCGGTCGCCTTGCCTCTTGTCATCGTCAGGTTGAAATGTTAGGGCCGCCAACGCCGCTACCCCGATTTGGTGCATCGTCGCCTCAATTCGCTCGTCATCATCCGTTGTCCCCTCTACCTGGCGCTGCCATTGTCGTCAACACCTTTGCCTGGGCTAGGCCATCGCCGTTGTCGTCAACACTTGAGGCTGCCCTGCGAAGGAGCGCCCTAGCCTCCACCTTCGTTTCCCAGCTATCGCTGCCTCCCACCCATGTCGTTGTTGCCTGGATCTGAGGGCGAGAGAGGGTGTGGGCGTGTGGCATCGTTGGCTAGCTAGAGTTAGCCACACCGCCGGAGTGTGAGCGTGAAAAAAATCTAAAGAGAGAGGAAGGAATAAGTTAAGAGAAGCTGATACATGCAAGGCGAATGTATGGTTTCTAGTCTGTAAACGAGGGTTAAACTTTGGACCACAAGCATTCATAAGGTTGTTCGGAACTAAGATAACTAAGATAGCTTCAGAACTAAGATAGATAACTAAGATAGCTTCAGAACTATCTGGCAGTAGACAAGCACACCCTGCAGCCTTTTGCTCAAACATCTTTGCTTCCTTTTGCTCCTTTGCAGCCTTCAAATTTGTATCTGACATCTTAATCTGTGCTTCAATCACCTTTTCGCACTCCAACTTACGATCTTCCTGCACCTTAACAATTTTGTCAATGTTGTCTCCAAGGATGACAATTCCTTCCATAACATTTTCCTTCTTGCGCTTTTCATTGCGCTCGCCCTTTGCTGCTTTCCTACCAATGGAACATGATTGTTCATGTGGAACATCAACTTTTCACTCTTGTTTTCTCTCTGTCTCCTCAAACTATGCGTACCATTTCAGCTCATCTTTTAGTATCTTCTACCAATGCACCAACGAGAAACACTTTCCAAACTTGTTTGCATACAACTTATGTGTCTCCTCCTCCAGCATGTTGTCGGACTATCCGCTTGTATTAACTTGACTCACCTTAGTCCAGTAGCCATTGAAATCACTGGTCGACGACTTCAGCCGTGACTGGTGAATCTTCAATTGGTTTATTTCCCTTTTACGTTTTCCATTCCCTTTCTTGTTAAACTTATCAGTTACTTTCTTCCAGAATGTATCACCTTTCTTGTCATTTCCCTTAACTGGGTCTTTAGAAGCATTCAACCAAGCACTGGCCTACGAAATATAGAAAAAGAAAATATGAACAAATCAAGTGTTGTACCAACCATTGACCTACAAATCAAGTGATTACCAATCTCTCTTCCTCTTCATGAGTCCAATATCTTTTCTTTGCTGGCCTATTTTGCATCATTGTTGTCATCTTCGTCGACTTCAATGTTCACTGTCTTCTTAGTTGAAGTGCCTTGTTTCGTAGTTGGGGGGTGTTGCTGTTCCATAGGCACTTGGTGGTGGTGAAGATATCGGGTTGAAGGTCGTAGTCTGACCAACCAAATGAAAATTTTCACATTGTAGTTGTGCCTGTGGCGGATAGTGTGGTCGTTGAATAAAATTTTGAAAACCGCCTTGTGGATAGAGCCTGAAATTTTCACACAATCAAGATGCATCAAAATCAAGCTACCATCATTGAATAAAATTTAGAAAACAGCGGTATGAACATCATCAGGATTAGATTTCTATCATCGTAATTAGACAATATAGGATGACAAACATGGCAGACTTAAAAAAGGATCTATCATTGCAACGGACAATAAGGTGGAAAGAATGGCATGCTTCAAAACTGGAACAGTACAGGTCTCAAATTACCAGACTACGAAAAATGTTCAATCATTTTCTGCATAAGTAGGCATAAGTCCTAAAGCCCCTATTGATCATGGCCACCACAACAACAATGATACGAGCAAACAAAGTACACACATTGGAACCCAAAAGCACAATGGAAGAACTTGACTACACTAGCCACAACACCAGAAGAACAACAAATCTAAAAATTGCCCCAGCTTCGCTTAACTATGGTCTATATATAAGGTTGTAGTGTGTGACTTGGCAATGTGTGCATGTCAACTACTTGTCAAACAACACTAAACATAGATTTTATTATTTTCAGTAATGGGAACTTTGGATCAAAACCTATGATAGACACAGATTCATTTAAATAAACATAGATTTTGGACAGGCATGAAGGGTTTCTCATGTGATCTTCTCTTTTCTTGAATCCATGAACAGATGACCCTCTATATGACATTGGTGGGCAGCCAAAATTTGATGAACCAGAATATACTTGTACAACCGATTCTTTTGCATATGATGGGTAAATCCTTCAGCCTCCATTTTTGCTTAAAGCAGTACATCTGATGCCTTTGTTTAAGATTTGCATATGAATTTATACCTCTGCATTTAGTTTAACTCACTTTCTTGCTTTTGTTAGAGGTTATGAGAGACCTTCGCAACCTGTCCCGAGTGTGGGTACCACCTACACGCACATTAGATGGTTCTTTGTCATCCAACTACAAATGAGATACTGTAAAATAAATCATATTGAATTTGGGTGCTATTCTCTACCTGATTCGTATAGTAGCTTTCAATCCTAGGAACTGCGCAAGTTTTTTTATATTTTGATATTTTCTATTGTATGGTCAAAATCAATAATTGATCTCAGCAAGTAATATTTTGGCTAAAAAAACATTGCACATTGTTTTCTTTTACCCATCTCCAAGAATGTAAAATCAACTATCCAACCAACTTGAGTTTTTTTCTTTTCGAAGTCCTAAATAGGCTGATATTTTTAGTAGCTTCAGTCCTAAAACATGGGCTATATCAATTCAAATTTTATCCCTTGCAACCAGAATAAATTACTAAAAAATGAACTATAAGATCTGTGAGGATGACTGGTTGACATTTGTATAAATCCTTAGCTAGACATTGCATTCTTTGTTTATAGAATAATTGTACAGATCAAAATCAACTAATTGCATAGATCAAAATCAACATCTACCATGGATTTGGGGCTTGCTGGTTTCCAGGTTGTGATGAAAAATTTGGGGTACGGCCCCCATCCTGCTCCTTGCGGTGGCCATGGCGGCACAGTCGGTGTAGCAGGGGATGAACTGCACACACCAGGGGAAGAACTTGGCGGCGACGGAACCAGTGGTGGCGTTGGGCGGAAGTCGACACCGGTGACGAAGATGGAAGCTTCGAGAGCGTAGGAGAGGACACCATCTTCATGCCCAACCAACTGCCCCCGCGTCCTTTTCCTCCATTGCCGGATGTGCGCCACCCGGATCTCTCTTGAGACGTTGCATCCATCGTCGCATGGGAGGAGGCGGCGGAGTCGCGCGCGACCTAAGTGGGATGACACGGGAAGAGGCAACGATGTCACGTGGGACAGCACGGGAGAATACGGTGGAGTCGCGCATGACCTCGGCAGGACTACGGGGGAAGAGGCGGCAGTGTTGCGCGAGACAGCGCAGAAGAAGGCGGGGGAATCGTGGGGGCAGAGGCAGGACACGGGAAGAGGCGGCGGAGTCGTGTGAGACGACATAGGAGAAGGTTGCGCAGAGTCACGCGGGACGGCGTGGGAGAAGTCGGGAGAATCATGCGGGAAGAGGCACGATGACGCAGGAAGAAGCGATGGAGTCGTGCGAGATGGCACGAGAGAAGACGGGAGAATCACGGTGCCTGCCGCAGCAGATCAGAGGATGAAACGATACGATCTCAGTGCGAGTTTCACGCTCTTTCCAAAACCTGAGAAACGTCGTCCAAACGTTCCGTGAGGATAAAATGTTTTCCTTCTCTTTCCTCCCAATTTAATATAAAAAGTTAATATGACATCATATTATATATATATGAAACCTTTAAAATTTCATTAAAACTGATCTGAATAAACATGCTTATCACCCACAGAGGGAGGACCGAATAAGCCGCTGCTGCTTCTACCTCTAGCCGCCGACCCTCCCCATATCCACCTCGACCTCCCCTTTTTTCACCCTTTTCACCCCTCCTTCCCACGAACCTTCTCCATTCCCACCTCCCCCTATATATCCCCCCTCCCCCGTCCGCCGCCACACCACATCCAAGAACACAACCGCCCAAGAAACCACCACCCCAAGATCGAACACCTGATGGCTATGGCGGCGGCGGCGCGGCGCGTGCGCGACGCGGAGGCGGACCTGAACCTCCCGCCGGGCTTCCGCTTCCACCCGACGGACGAGGAGCTGGTGGCGCACTACCTCTGCCCGCGCGCCGCCGGCCGCCCGGCGCCGGTGCCCATCATCGCCGAGCTCGACCTCTACCGCTACGACCCATGGGAGCTCCCCGCCCGCGCCCTGTTCGGCCGCCGTGAATGGTACTTCTTCACCCCGCGCGACCGCAAGTACCCCAACGGCTCACGCCCCAACCGTGCCGCCGGCTCGGGCTACTGGAAGGCCACCGGCGCCGACAAGCCCGTTGTTCATGGGGGAAAGACGGCCGGGATCAAGAAGGCGCTCGTGTTCTACCATGGCAAGCCGCCCCGCGGGGTCAAGACGGAGTGGATCATGCACGAGTACCGCCTCGCCGGCGCCGGAGCGAAGAAGGGCGGAGCGGCCGCGGCCACGGGCCCGCTCAGGCTGGATGACTGGGTGCTGTGCCGGTTGTACAACAAGAAGAATGAGTGGGAGAAGATGCAGAGCAAGAAGGAGGAGGAGGATGCGGCTGCCATGGCGGCGCCGGCGCAGTCGTGGGGGGAGACGCGGACGCCGGAGTCGGAGATCGTCGACAACGACCCGTTCCCGGAGCTGGACTCGCTGCCGGCGTTTAACGGCGGCGGCGGCGACGATATCCTCGTCCTGCCCAAGGAGGAGGCGCAGGACGACGACTGGCTCATGGGGATGAGCCTCGACGACCTCCAGGGACTCGGCTCGCTGCTCCAGGGCGACGACCTCTCCATGTTGGCGCCGCCGCCGCCGGCTGCCGCGGCGGCGAAGACGGAACCGCTTGGCGCGCCATTCTTCTGAGCTCTATGTGAGAATGTGACTGCACCACTGTATATAAATTCAGAGTTTTCAGACATGTTCAGAATTCAGAGATGGTTAAAGATTAGGGGCTTATGATCAGTATGATATGCAGGTCAGTTTGTAGATTAGCAATTAGCAGTGGTACTCCAGATTGGGGATTGATTAATGATTTGAAACTGATGTACTATACTGAGTGTTACTCATCATCAGAGATTCAGAGCTGTGTCAGGAGACAATTCTTTTCTTCTTCTTTTTTTCTGGTTCACCATGTTCTCAAGATTTGTTTGTCAGATAACTGAGGATATAAACACATCCTTCCTTAATTTGCCATTGCTTATGTTATTTCCATTTGATGATTTGACAAGGATTTGATACAAGTTGAGACGAGTAGTGACATAGTTTTCAGTCAATGAGCTGAATTTGGTGATTTGGGCAGTTTCTTTTGACCACCTTGTCAGTTGTCACTATCAGATAGGTAGGGCAAGGCGATACTCTGAAGAAATTTTTTATTGGACTCTGAAAATATCAGGTATGACGATTTGAGAAATAAATTCTACGCTACAAGGATGACGTCAACACATCGAGTTTCGTCCATGACGACGCAATGTCTGACGAACTGAGTTGTGTTCATCTGAAAAGCTTCAGACACTAGTAAATGTAAATGGTTATGATGTACTGTATTTATTTATATACGGTCTTGTCCTCAACATTTTGGTAAAGAAAAATATTGGCTGCCCAAAGATGGCTGCCTCACCCTTCGTGCACTTCACTCAGCAGCTGGGCTCCCGGGCTCCGGGCCACGCACCGGAGCTGCCTTATATAAGCGCCTTCAATGAGGACGTATCCCCTCAACGCTATCGAAGGCGGTGCTGATCTGCCATGATGGACTATCCGGCTATGTTGCGATGACCGTCACCTCAGGAATGGCCACGGAGGCATGTAGTCGTATATGCTGTGAGGACATCGGCGTTGGCGTCTGCGATTCTTACGCGCGCGGGACACTCCAGCGACCGTTATGCCGTGGAAGTGTGTCTCGGCCTTCCGAAAGGCGATGAGGTACCTAGCGAGCTTTGGGTTCCACGCCTGGTACGTTTTGTCTGGGAGTCCGTGTGGATGATTATCCGGGAGACTCCCATGGCCTGGGCCTTGCGGAGCGCCAGCAGAATGGCCTCATATGTAGGCATGTTTCTTTTTTTAGGCCTTTGAATTAATTTGAGAGCTAAAAAATTTTTTAGTCTTTAAATTAGTTTTTTAAAAATTAGTCTAGTTTGGATTCATGAATTGTAATGCATATTCCTTAATCATTGGTTTCAACTCTCTTATTTAATGCATGTAATAACAAAAATTAATCATTTGCATATATAATTGAAACACAAACAAAATATGTTCATACAATCAAAATCTTATACAAACATATAAGTCCTTTATGAACATATATATTTTACAATATGTTTAGAATAGTGGTCTCACAAAAAAACAAAAGTTGGGAGCACTGAGATTATAGAAACATATAAGAGTATTCCCTTTGAAAGTGAACATACATGTAAAATAAAATAGGAGAGTCTACAAATATTGCTCCATTTTCAACATACCGCAAGCTGCCATTAATCCAACAAGAACTACCAATTACATCTAGTACTTGCACCAACCCATGCGCTTGAGAAATAGAAACCGAAATGAGCAACAAAAAGAGGGATATTGAGATTTCAGGCTTACTAAGTCAATGTCGATGACGAACAAACGAAGTCCTGCAGCTGCCAGGCTGCACGCTAAGGTCTTCATCCCCATCAAAAGTTCTACTATTTCACTGCAGGAGATGATCCACGACAACTGAAGCATAACACACAAGAGCAGGAGCTAGCTAGTATTACGAGATAGCAGAATCACAAACCACGTACGGCAGAAATCCCCGTGTGCCAATCCGAGCCTACTCGAACTTGTAGTGCTTACTTGGGCCACTGGAGAACGCCGAGCTCGGAGAGGGGGACTCGGGCAGGTCGCGCTCCACCTGAACGCCAAGCTTCTCCGTCGCCATCGCCTCCGACACGGAGGCCCGCACAGCTGCCGCGAACTGCCGCCTTGTTCCCCTCGTCGGTGCGCACGAGGTGGGCGGTGGTGGTGTGGAGATGCGCCGGGGTTGCCACTCCTACCACCGACGACAGGAGGGGATCGATTGGGTGGACGTGCGTCGTGCGAGGATGGGGTGGTCGTGCCATGCGTGGATGGGATGGTTTGGTGCGCGGATGGCGGCGGTTGGGCAGCGGCCGTGGCAGTGGCGGCGGCAGCGAGGGGGAGGAGGGGAGGGGCGGCGGCAGATGGGCGCCGGCCGTGGCTGTGGTGGTGGCGGCGAGGTGGAGGAGGAGAGGAGCGGCGGCGGTCGCAAGGATACAGATGGGGCGACAGCTATCCACGGTGCTTTTTGGTGGGGCTCACGTAAATTAGGCCAAATTAGTACCTCTTGGAGGAGCTAATTGTTTGGAGGGGCTAATTCACATTAGCCCAAAATTAGCCCACCCTGTTTGGATTCTCAAGGGCTAACTGGGGCTAAAGGTGAGGGGTTAATAATTAGCCCCTGGATCCAAACAGGGCCTTAGTTGTGTTGGTGGTGGTTTGGAACTCGAGCCTTGCCGCGAACACGACCGTTCGCCCGGTAGGTGAGGTGGCGCCAGCGCCAGCCTCGTTGCATGCACCATTCGTGTGTGTCATCCATACCACCTCAACTGGCGAGGGGGGTTGTTGTGTCGCGGCTTCATCCATTCCGCAATAAAATCCGCGAGCACTTGGGACTTTACTGCTCTATGGGCCACAAAGCAAAGGGCGACCTCCATGGCCCACTTGTCGATGTGGCCCGTGGCTTCGCGGTTTCAGAACATGTCCCTAACGGGTAGGACGTGGGCACGGTGATGTCGTGGCAAGGAAGTAGTGTAGGAGCTTGCGGGAAGCCATGACGATGGCGTAGGCCATCTTCTCTAGCTTACTATAGCATGTCTTTGGGCCAACAAAAGCTTTTGACACATAGTACACCGGATGCTGGACCAAGCGCTCGCTATCATCCTCATCCTCTAAGTAGAGAACGGCCGAGATGGTCATCACGGAGGCCAATAAGTATAGCAACAACCCCTTGCCGAGAGGGAGGGTTGCCAACGTGGTTAGCCTGGAGAGGTGACCCTTAAGGGCGTGTCTAAAAAATTGGAGCAAAAATATTTCCAATCTCAGGCTCCTCATCAACAACTGTAACTCAGAAATCGGTTTCCTGGATTCTCTGGAGGCAGAAGAGGGCTGTTTTGCACGGAGTCCAACTTGAGAAAGGCAGTCAAAAAACAACTCCAATTCTGGCTACATTGCAAAAATATTTACAGGAGGAATAGATTCACAGTCAACAGGGTAAAGCTAGGAGATGAGTGTACCAAATTCTTCCATAGTATGGTGTTAACACCAGAATTTGGTAAGCCCCAGAATCCTCATCGGCCCAAGGTTCATATCGGCTCAAAGCTAGTATCGGCTTAGAGTTCTGCATCAGCCGATGGGGGTTTTCTTTTATCAACATCTCCAGCAGTCGAATTCTTGTTAGATTTGGTTTGTGAAGGTCTTATCCAGAAGAAACCAAGTTCAGGGAGGATGTGGCTTGTATCTATTAATTAGGAAGAGTTTGTTAGCTTTTTATTCTATCTTTAGGAAAGTGTATTAGTGTCCAATAATGACTCGGTTTGTTTCCTTTTATCTTTATGAAAGTTTGGATTGTAATCTGTTAGGATCTTTGTTAGCCTATGGCTATAAATATGTAAGCCCAATGTTCACGTAATTTTTATCTCACGATCAATACAATTCGGCGCATCGCCACCTTTTACCTTTTTCACTTTATTTATCATCCGGTGGAACTTGGCACCTGACGCGGGGCTGCATCGGCTTCGATCTCCAGTGTAGGGGTAAGTCCAATGTCCCGCTAGCCCAGGCAATTGTATTGGCTACGTCGACATCATCCAAGGCTGCATCAGTACATTCAATCTCTTGGATCGCTCCAGTTTGGTTAACATATTTGCCTGCTTATTTATCATATGTCTCTGTTGATCTAGTCCTAGTATCTCAATTTAGCTCTATCGGTTGTCTCTTGCTTTAAGGTTTCTGCCGGTACCGGCTAAATTGTTTACTAGATTAGATTAGCTTAGGCATCTACCACCCTGAAAATCAGTCAAGAGCTTGATTGTCTAGATATTATGTTTCTTTTCATACTTAGTGCTGCATTAGTTCAGTTTGACCTACGCTTGATTGTCTAGATATTATGTTTCTTTTCATACTTAGTGCTGCATCAGTTCAGTTTGACCTACTAATTCATGATTAGAACAGTAATCTCTAGCCTGCCTGTTGGCTACCATTAAGGGTTTTATTGGGGTTTCAGTCGATGAGTTATCTGGACGTTGCATCGGTTTGTAAGGATTGCATATGAGTTGGTTTTTAGTCGATGACAACAAAGTATTCATCGTTCATTACTTATCTTTTGGATGTTATGCCATCGGACTTCCAGCCGATGCGTGCTTTAATCTTCAAATCAATGTCTATTTTATCATGTGATCGGTTTATGCTATATTACATTACTATATCATCGTGTTATCGTCAGCCGATCGCCTTTATATAGATGTTTTCTCAGCACACGGCCGATGGATTAAAATCCTAATTGCATCGGCCGACATCGGCATCGGTTGGAATCGCGCCATCAGCTTATCAGCCGATGGACTATTTTGGCTATCGGCCTATCGGCTGATATGCTTTACATTTTGCTGCTTTGTGTATCTTGTCAGTGACAGGATCAAACTGACTGGCACGCCCGCGCTTCATCGATTTTAGGACCTGCACTAGCGCTAAGTAGATCTCCCAGGCTACGTGTGTCACATGCGAGATCCTCGTCGGCGTGTGTGTTTTTCGCGTCAACATATGGCCACAATCTCGTACAGGAAAAACACTATAGCACAGATCAAGAATGAAAGTGGAGTTTGAGTCCAAGATCATGCAGGAAAAGCATGACTTCTTTGGTCTACCTTCAAGAATCGTATGGGAACCACCTTGGACCCGTCCATGGTCTTCGACCTCCAAAGTTGGATCTCGCAAGTGCCATACTTAGACTCACTCTCCATGCCTCTCACGCATTATGAAGTGGATCTGGTTATCAAGAAAATGCCACGGGATAAGGCGCCAGGGCCGGATGGCTTCAATGGCCTTTTCATGAAAAAGTGTTGGCACCATATCAAGGATGATTTCTACTCTCTATGCAATGCTTTTCAGGATGGAAGCATTGTTCTAGAGCCAATCAACACATGCTACATCACGCTTATTCCGAAAAAGGATAGTCCAAAGACAATGAGCGATTACCAGCCGATCTCTCTCATGAACACCTCTCTCAAGGTCTTAACCAAAATTTTGGCTGATAGGCTTCATGCTGTGATTTGAAGGTTATTCATCACAACCAATATGGGTTCATCCGAACAAGAACAATTCAGGACTGCTTGGCCTGGAGCTATGAGTACATCCATCAATGCCAACAATCTAGAAGTGAAATCATAATCCTCAAACTTGATTTTAAGAAAGCCTTTGATACGATTGAACACTCACCAATCATTCATATGATGTCTTGCATGGGCTTCCCGGTGAAATGGATCAGTTGGGTCCAAGCCATCCTATCCTCAGGTTCTTCAATGATTTTACTCAACGGTGTACCAGGCAAAACCTTCAAATGTAAAAGAGGGGTTCAACAGGGCGACCCACTCTCCCCTCTTCTCTTTGTTCTGGCAGCTGAACTTCTCCAAGTCTTAGTAAACAAAGCAAGACAGATTGGGCTATTGCATCTGCCCATCCCCCAATTGACAAAAGCTTTCCCCATTGTCCAATATGCAGACGATACAATTCTGCTTCTTCAAGCAGATCAAAGACAACTCTTCTTTCTCTAGGCTATGCTTCATAGTTTTCAATCTCCACTGGTCTGCAGGTCAACTACAAAAAGTCGCACATGTATCCAATCAATGTTGACCAACAAAAGTTGAGTCTCTTAGCTAACATGTTCGGTTGTGACGTGGGGTCCATGCCCTTCACTTATCTAGGGTTGCTTATGGGTACAACAAAACCATGAATGGAGGACCTAACCTCGATGATGGACAGAGTAGAAAGAAGGTTGTCGGGATGTGCCACATGGCTTTCCTACTCTAGTCGGCTGAAAATGGTTAATTCGGTTATTACGCCAATAACCACTTATGCAATGTGCACAATAAGATTACCAATGGGAGTGATTGAAGTCATTGATAGAGCTCGCAAGCAGTGCCTCTGGAGAGGGAATGACGCAGATAAGAAAGGGGAAACTTGGTTGTCTGGCCAGCAGTCACCCAACCGAAGCTGAAAGAGGGTTTAAGAGTGGTGAATTTAAAGCTCCAAAACGATGCCCTTCTCCTAAAGCAACTATCTAAATTCTACAATCAAGAAGAAGTCCCTGGGTCAAATTAGTTTGGTTCAAATACTATCGAGACAAAGTCCCACATGCAGTACGAGAAGCGGATCCTTTTGGTGGAAAGATATCCTTAGATTAAATGGCATCTTTAGATCGATAGCAGGTTGCCAGATAGGAGGAGGACAAACAGTCTGCTTCTAGGAGGACACTTGGAATAATATTGTCAGTGCTTACTCTCACCCTCATCTATGTTCATATGCTAAGAAAAAGTTGGCCTCGATGGAAGAAATTATGCAAGCTCAGGATCTGGATAGTGTTCTTCGCCTCCCTCTGTCGCAACAAGCCTTCCAGGAACTGGAGGACCTGCAAGAGCAACTTCAAAATATCCTGTTTGATGAGCATGCCAAGGACCAGTGGTCTCCGGTCTGAGGAGAAAAGTATACCTCAAGGCGGTTTTACCATCACATCTTCAACTCGCTTGTCTCTCATCCTTGCTTTCAAATCCTTTGGCGTGTCAAATATACATCATGCATAAAGTTCTTTGTTTGGCTTCTATTGGTGGACAGGTTAAATACAAAGTCAATATTGCAAAGAAGACATATGAATATCCAGGAAACTATTTATTGTGTTATGTGTGACAATGAAGACGAAGAAACAATCGATCATCTGTTCTTTCGATGCCCTTTCGCCTTTCGCTGCTAGGCATCGCTGCAGGTATAGTGTGATAACACTTTGGGGCATATGGACAAAAATCACAAAGGAACTTTCCACAAATGCATTGCCCTTTTCCACACAGAGATATTGATAGCAGCGTGGAAATTATGAAACTAAGGAATGACAAAGTGTTTCACAGAAGAACACCAACCCGTGAGACGTGAAAGAACAACTTCATATACCAATGTCACCTTCAGGCAATTCGCTTCAAAGAGGACCTAAAATCTTCATTCTGCGCTTGTTTGACGCCTTTAGTTGACTTTGTTTTGTTTTGTTTCTCTCTTGCCTAACGAGAGAACCAGTTTAGTCTTCGCTTTTTTAACTCTGATAGTACGTATTTTAGGTTATATCCCTAACTCTCTCTCTTATTTTTATAATATTGATCGGCACTGTGAGGATCTCTTCAGTCTCTCTTCCGTCAAAAAAAAAAAATGACTGGGTGCTGTGCCGTCTTACAACAAGAACGAGTGGGAGAAGATGTTGAGCAAGAAGGCGGAGGAGGATGCGGCGGTCATGGCGGCGCCGGCACTGTCGTGAGGGGAGACGCGGACGCCGGAGTCGGAGATCGTCGACAACGCCCCGTTCCCGGAGCTGGACTCGCTGCCGGCGTTCAACGGCGGACGACGACGACATCCTCGTCCTGCTCAAGGACTGGCTCATGGGGATGAGCCTCGACAACCTCCAGGGCCTCGGCTCACTGCTGATGCAGGGTGACGACCTCTCCATGTTCGCGCCGCCGCCGGCCGCCACGGCGGCGAAGACGGAGCCGCTCGGCGCACCATTCTTCTGAGCGCTCTCTCTGTGACTGCACCACTGTATATAAATTCAGAGTTTTCAGACATGTTCAGAATTCCGAGTTTCAGACAAGTTCAGAATTCAGAGATGATTCAAGATTAGTTTCTAGTTTAGCAGTGTTACTCCAGATTGGAGGTTGATTAATGATTTGATTCTAATGTAGTACTGAGTGTTACTCATCATCACCGATTCAGAGCTGTGTGAAGTGACAATTTTTTTTCTGGTTTACCATGTTGTGCTCAAGATTTTGTTTTGCAGATGGTTAACTGAGGATAAACACATATCCATCCTTGATTTGGCATTGGTTGTGTTCCTTCCGTTTGATGAATTGACAATGATTTGGCTGAATTTGAGTGAATTGCATCAGAGTACGAGACTAGCACTGATGTTGTTCTTCAGTCAATGAGCTGAATTTGGTGATTTGGGCAGCTTCTTTTGACCACCTTGTCACCTTCAGATAGGTAGGGCGAGTCATACCCTAAAGAAATTTAATATTGGACTTCGAAAATATCTGGTGTGATGATTCGAGAAATAAAATTCTACGCGGCAAAGATGACGTGAACACAGCTGAATTCATCCATGACGAACATAAGACGCTATCCCGTTCGTTTCGTTTCTGCTTAACGCATTGGATAAAATTTTTCATTTTTGTGATATGTTTTTTAAACTGTTAAACGGTGTGTTTCGTGTGAAAATTTTTTACATAGAAGTTACTCTAAAATATCAAGATAAATCAATTTTCAAGTTTGTAATAATTAAAACTCAATTAACATACGTTAATGTCACTCCGTTTTGCGTGAAACACCTAATCTTCATCTTCATCTACACCATAAAAGAACGTCACCATAGGTTTTGTGTCTGACGAACACCGTTTTGTGTTCATCTGAAAAGCTTGGTGACACTCGTAAATGGTTATGATATGTTTATTTTCTATTATATGGTTGTCCCTCAGAATAAATTTTTATCAAAATCTTTGGGCTGCCCAGGATGGCTGCTTAATGATTGTAGATTTTATAGCTTAAACAAACCTTGATATAGAATCAAGGTCAGGCAGGGCCTTCGCGCTTTAGTAGGATTCAGGAAGGGCAAATGGAAGCAATGCCAGGCAGCATCTGTCAGGTACTCAGGTTTATATGTCCCTTGAAGAAGCAAGATACAGTGGAACGCCTGGTTCAGAATTCAGAGCTATCGTGTTTTGAGTCACTGTACACTGTATGTAGTTCTTACTTCAGACTGTCTTGTTCAGAATTCAGACAAGAAACTCCAGTTAGTATTACAATGCAATCGTCATCCTTAGAGCGTTCTTCAGACAAGTGATAGCATCCTTCTCCTTCTGGTTGTTTTTTCTTGATGCTTCTGGTTGATCGTGGTTAGTCTATTGAAGTCAGAAAGAGAGGTTCAGCGAGTAGCAGGAGATTCAGTAAGATGGTTTAATCAATGACTTGGGTATAGGAATTGAGTTGAGCTCATCTGTGGGACAAGAATGATGCTGCAAATTTAATAAACAGAACGTGTAGTGAGCACATGTTTCAACCTTGATGATCATCAAAGAGTGAGCACTTCAGATACTACTACATTCTGATTACTAATTATTACATATTTATTTGCATTGTCTTTGTTTCTCAAAGGAGAATTCATTTTTTCTGGTTTACCATGCTGTATGATTTGTAAGTGAGACGATTAACTGAGGTCTAAAGACATCCCTCCATAATTTTCCATTCCTTGTGTTCCTTCCTTTTGATGATTTGACACGGATTGTTGTGACAAACAGTTGTTGTGCATTTTCTTGTTGCGCTGTAGAGAAGCAGGGCCGCCGGCTTGATCATGAACATGTTGCCGGTGCTCTCCTTGGCAAAAAGAAAACTTTCTAGAGATACCTCACGAACCCCTTCCACTATCTAATCGATTAGATGATTAGGGTTTAGAATTTGGCATAGAGAAATCGGGTGTCCCTCTGTCTCTCCTCCTATTTCTTTTATAGCGACGCTGGTAGGGATGGGGGTTTATCTCCAATTAGAATTTAAACCCTTGTTATATCGATCACACAAAAAATAAATTTTATCTCTTAGTTTTTTTCTTCTTACGAAAGGAAACTAGTGGGATTTTATCCCTTCCTAATCCTTATCGATAGTTAGTGGATAGAATCAACCAACAACTATCAGTGAAACTGTTTTCAGTCAATGAGCTGAGTTTTGTGATTTGAGCAGCTTCCTTTGACCACCTTGTCACCATCAGATCGGTAGGGCGAGCGATACCCTGAAGAAATATTTTTGTTGGAATTTGAAAGTAGGCATGGCGATTTGAGAAATAAAATTTTACGCGACAAAGATGACGTTACACAGCTTTCATCCATGGCGAACATAATACACGCTATCTGACGAACAGAGTTCTTTGTTCATCTAAAAAATGAATCACAAACTACTATGTTACATAAATATTATATGGTCTTGTCCTCACAATAATTTTGAGAACTGCTGCTAAGCCAAGATGGCTGCCTAATGAGCACGATTTGATGGCTTAAACAAACCTTGATATATGGTAAAAAAATCGATGCAGAATTGAGGTCAAGAGCAGCCTTCGCCCTTCAGGATGGGCAAAGCATGTATAAATATCATGCTTAAACATGTATCAGGCAATAGATTGCTGGCTGTATAATTTGGTCAGCCTTGTTCGGAAACTAAGGGAAGAAATTTTAGTTAGTTACATGTATTAAAGGATTGGATTCCAATGGAATCATCATCATTAGTGCTGTGAGAACATTACTTTCTTTCAAGTTTACTATTCTTTTTGATTGACTGTGGCTACTCTACAAGTGAGAAAAAGAACTTCAATTTGTCAAGTGAGTTCAGTTCAGTGGGATGGTTTGATCAATGACTTGGACATAAAGATTGAGTTAAGCTCATCTGTGGGACAACCGGACAAGAATGATGCTCTGCAAATTTTATAAACAGAAAACATGAAGTGAGCACAAATGTTTTACAGGACGTGCGAAAGATGTGCGCATCATTCTATTAAGAAGGAGAACTGGAGAGTCAGGTTTTACAACCGAACGAACAAAATACTAAACAAAAGAGCGCAACCATAGAGAACAAAAAGAGACGGTCCCCTGATAATTTCATCAAATGTGATCAATATTTCTCTGTGACTTGATCACAGAAGACGCAGTTCCCCTAAGATGAGAATCCTCTCGTCTCTAGGCGATTCGCATTCGAATGTCCGTGGCACCTTCAGCAATCCTAACAAGTGTTTGCAACCAATTAGGGCCAAAGGTTTTTGTATCATTGCAAGAACAAAAACGGGACATGACCAAGGAAGAGGGAACCGTAGGCTGATCTTGCACTGGAACGACCCGATGTCTCTCATTTCCAAATAAATTAGCATGTCCGGCACGTCTTCAACTAGATGAACATGAATATAGGAAGCACATGTTTCACTTGTGAAATATTGAAAGAAGAGATAATTAGGGATTGAACTTATCGTATTGAGTTACACCAAAGAAGGGAGAAGACTATAATGCCCTCGACTACTTTCACCTTGATAAACATAATATATGAAGTCCAAGCCCAATGTTTCCTAGGAGAACATGGATGCTTCAGAATAAGAGTTGGCTTTTTTGGGACATACGGAGTAACCGATTACTATATGTGTTTCTATATGTTTTTTCCCAAGGTCAATGTGTGTCAAGTCTCTGTGCAGGTGAATTTGGTTGCTCGAATATTGCAGATTACTATATGACTTAGAGTGAATAGCTTGAGAATATGAGACTAGCAGTGGTATTGTTCTTCAGTCAATGAGCTGAATTTGGTGATTTGTGCTGTTTCTTTTGACCACCTTGTTACCATCACATAGGTAGGATGAGCGATGCCCTGATGAAATTTTTTATTGGACTTCTAAAATATCTGGTATGACAACTTAAGAAATAACATTGTACGCGATAAAGATGACGTGAACACAGCTGAATTCATCCATGACGAACATGAAGCGCTGTGTCTGACGTACAGAGTTCTGCGTTCATCTGAAAAGTTTCAAACACAAGTAAATGGTTATGATATGCTTATTTCCCTCAGAATAAATTTTGCTCAAACACTTTTGCCAGGTCAAGATGGCTGCTTAATGATTACAGATTTCGTTGTAAAATCGATGCAGAATGGAGGTCAGTGCAGCCTTCGCCCTAGAGGCTTCAGGAAGGCCGAATGGCAACAATGCCAGGTAACATCTACATCATCAAGCCTGAACATGTAGAAGGAAAGAGATTACTGGCTACATAATGTGGTCAGGTCCGTTTGTAAGAAGCAAGTTACAGTGGAGCAACTTGTTCAGAATTCAGAGCTTTCAGTGTTTCTTGTTCAGAATTCAGAGAAGCCATTGCATCTGTCACGAAATTTAGAATACTTTACCGTGATTCAATAAGAGTAAAATATAAAATGGAGATTAAAAAAAGAATTACATTATCTATAAATATAGAATATAGATAAATAAACATACACATCTTGATATATTCTAGATCTTATTTCTTGACTATATATTTTAGATTTGCTTATGAAAAGGATTCTATCTATAATCGATCAAAGTAAAGGGTCTTCCTTTATGATGATAAATTGCCTACTTAATTTCTATCTTAATACAAAGGTGCACGTCTTTTGCGTGTTCCCTAAAAAGGAAGAATTCAGAGAAGAAACTTTAGTGAGCTAGTGTAAGAGGCTGATTAAAGGATTCGGTTACAATGCAACAGCATCATCATTAGACCTGTGACAAGTGACACCGTTCTTTTCTTGCTGGTTTACCATGTTTGCTTCTTGTTTCTGTGTTCTGCCTGACCATGTTCACTCCATAGAAGTGAGAAAAGAGAAGTTCAGTTAGTTGCAAGAGACGAAATGTGATGCATTGAGCACATATGTGACAAGAATGGTGCTGAAAAATTTTAGAAACACAAAACATGAAGCGAGCACAAAAGTTTTAGCCTTTTAGGGAGTGTGCGAAAGATGTGTGCATCATTGCATTAAGAAGAAGAACTGCAGAGTCAGGCTACAACCGAACAAAAAAAACACGCAAAACACACAGTTCTTTCAGAATCTTATGAAATGTTATCAATGTTTCTCTGTGACTTGATCACAAACGACACAGTTCACAGTTCTTTGAGAATCTTATGAAATGTTATCAATGTTTCTCTGTGACTTGATCACAAAAGACACAGTTCCCTGGGGTGACAGTCCTCTCTTCTCTAAGCGATCCGAAGTCCAGCATCAGCCATATCGATTGCAAGCGTAAATACAAGTGTTTGCAACGAAATGGGGCCAAGGAGGGCCCAGTTCCGTCTCAGGCCATGGCAGATTTCGACGCTCTGTTCGCCAAGCCCCTCTCACAGGACCACATCCTTGCCCTATTTGCGCTCTTTCTCCAACTCTCTGCCTCTCATGCAGGCGGCTGAGATGTTGTCGGCCTGTGGTTGATTCCTCCTCCGGTCTTGCCTCCCTCAGGGTGTGGTCTCGTCCCCCATGGGGTCTTGTAATAAAAACATTTTGGTGTGGAATGTGCGTGGTCTAAACTCGCACGCTCGTCGGGACACGGTTCGTGATGTAGTCCGTGACGAGCGGGTCTCTCTTCTCAGTCTTGTGGAGACCAAGCTGGATGTTTTTCCTTTGGATACCATTCTCGAAATGCTTGGCCTTGACTTTGATTATTCCTTCGGATACCATTCTCGAAATCCGTCGGGGGGTGTGTTGCTTGCCTGGCGTTCAGCCATTTGGTTTGTCATCGATGTTCACCTTGCAGATTTCTCTCTTACCGCATTGGTTCAGCACTGCTCGGGTGACGCTCCCTGGTGGCTTTCTATCGTTTATGGACCACAGGAGGAACCAACAAAACTTCAGTTCATGGCTGAGCTCCGGATGTTGTGTTCCTCTCGAGCAGGGCCTTGGGCTGTCGCAGGTGATTTCAACCTTATCCTGGATGCCCAGGACAAAAACAATATGAACCTCAATCAACATGTGATGGGTTGTTTTCGTCGCTTGGTTGATGAATTGGACCTTCGGGAGTTGCCCCTTCATGGACGTTGCTTCACGTGGAGCAACGAATGTGTCTCTCCCACGCTCATCAAGCTCGATCGTGTTTTCTTCTCTTTGGATTGGGAGGATCTTTTTCCATCCAGCCTTCTGCGAGCGGCCTCCTCTATCGCCTCTGACCACTGTGCCCTCCTCCTTCAGTCCTGCGTCGTTTCGCGGAGAGCCTGCTGCTTTCGGTTTGAGGCCATTTGGCCCAAGTTTGATGGCTTTCTTCAAGTCGTTCAGGATGCTTGGCAACCTCCGGCCAACCTCCCCCCTCGCCTCGCTAGCTTGGTGTTTCTCCACCACGGCTAAGCGGTTACAGAGCTAGAGTGATCGTCACGTCGGTAGTGTTCGCCTTCAGCTGCAGTTGGCAAAGGAACTAATTTTTCGGTTTGACATTGCCTAGGAAAGTTGACCTCTGTCTCCAAAATTGGTTGCGACGGGATCTGAAGTTGAAGTGCCTAGGACACCATCGCACGACAACATTCCCGTCTGCTTTGGCTCAAGGAGGGTGATGCCAACACTAAATTCTTCCACCTTCACGCTAGAGCTCGAAGGAGAAAGAATTTCATCTCGTGCCTTTGTGACGGTGACCAGCTCTCTGCCTCCCATGATGAGCTGCAAGACCTCACCTCTTCTCACTTTGCCACCATCTTGGGGATGTCTGTCGAGCGTGAGCTTGCGCTTGATCTCTCCTCTCTTGGTCTCTCTTCCATGCAGCTTGAGGGACTGGATGCCCCGTTCTCGGAGGAGGAGGTGTGGGCGGTGATTAAGTCCTTGCCTTCGGATAAGGCTCTGGGCTCGGATGGTTTTTCGGGTCGTTTCTACAATACTTGATGGTCGGTGATCAAGTCAGAGGTCTTGGTGGCGCTCAACTCTCTCTTCCTGGCTAACGGCCGGGGCTTCGCCTCCCTCAATGTGGCTTCATCTCCCTTCTGCCTAAGAAGGATGATGCCGTGGGTGTCAAAGACTTCAGACCGATTAGCCTCATCCACAACTTTGGGAAGTTGTTCTCCAAGATCGTCGCTTCCCGTCTCTCTCCTCACTTGATGGGTTGGTAGCGGCAAACCAAAGTGCTTTCGTCAAAGGTCGATCTCTTCACGACAATTTTCGCTATGTCCAGCTCGCGAAAAGGGCCCTCCATGCCAGGCGTGTTCCCTGTCTCCTTCTTAAGGTGGACATTTGCGAAGGATTTTGATACGGTCAGCTGGTTGTTCCTTCTTGAGGTGCTTGCCCATTTGGGCTTCAGCCAGCGCTGGCGGGATTGGATCTCTCTCATTCTCAGTGCCTCTTCTTCATGAATATTGATTAATGGGGTGCCGGGTCCACACTTCTATCACCGGAGAGGCCTTCGGCAAGGCGACCTCTATCGCCTATGCTTTTCATTTTGGTGATGGACGTGCTTAATGCGATGCTCCGCAAGGCCTCTGTCGTGGACGGGTTCCTACCACTCCTTGTTTGCACCTTGCGGCACCATGCATCTCTCTATGCGGATGATCTGGTTCTCTTCCTCTCCCCGTTGCATCAAGATCTTCAGTTCATCCAGGGCATCCTCTCTATCTTCGGTGCAGCTTTTGGGCTACGCACCAACTTTACCAAATGCTCGATTACCTCAACCACCCGCTCGGCATAGGACTTGGATCTAGTTCAGTCTTGTTTTCCTTGCTTGATCTCTGATTTTCCTTACACCTACCTCGACATTCCGCTGTCCGTTCGCAAATTGCCGAAGGTAGCCGTGTAGCCGCTTGTGGATAAAGTTTCCCGTCGGCTCCCCCTAGAAAGGACGCCTCACCACACTGGTTGGCCGCTCTGTTCTGGTCCAGTCTATCCTCTCCTCCATCCCGGTCCATGTGTCCATGGCGATTGGCTCCCAGCTTGGGCTGTTAAGGCCATCGACAAGAGGCGTCACGCTTTCTTGTGGACGGGTATGGAATCAGCTCTTGAGGGGCAATGTAGAGTGGCTTGGATGAACGTCTGTCGTCCCAAAGCGCTTGGGGGTTTGGGGATTCCTGACCTCAGACTGGCAGGGTTTGCCCTGCATGTTTGCTAGCTCTGGCTCCAACGCTCAGGGCATCCCTACTGGGATGGCCTGAAAGCCCCAGTTGAACGGCCAATCTCCGACTTGTTCTCGGCGTCCTCCTACTTCGAGCCGGGAGATGGCGAGTCCTTACTCTTCTGGTCTGACCATTGGATTGATGGCAGCTCGGTGGCCTCATTGGTGCCTGATCTTCTCTTCGTTGTGCCCCAGTGGCTCAGGGGGTCGCACACGGTGGCTTCTGGTCTTGTGGCCTCTTCTTGGGTTTCAGACATCTGGGGCTCCCTCACTGTCCCGGTTGTTTCCCAGTTCCTTCTTCTATGGGATGCGGTGCTTCACATCCAACTCTCTCCAGGAGTTTGGGACAACCTTGTCTAGTGTTGGTCGGGTGACCAGTGCTACTCGGCGCGGTCGGCCTACCAGGCGCTCTTTCTCGGCCAACACTCTTTCGCTTGTGTTGATCTTCTTTGGTGCGCGAAGAGTCCTGCAAAATGCAAATTCTTTCTTTGGTTTGCATTTCGGCGACGGTGTTGGACAGCCAATCTCCTTCAGAAGCGTGGTATGGCTAGTCACTCGGCCTGCCCCTTTTGCGCCTAGGACACCGAGACGGCCAACCACATTTTGCTTGACTGCATGTTCACATGTCAGGTCTGGTTCCATGTTTTGTCGCCTTCTTGTTTTACTGCTCTCTCTCCCCCTCACGGCAGTTGCCTCCAGGATTGGTGGCCGTCATCTAGGGCTTACCTTCTCGAGCACCTTCGCTCCAGTTTCGACTCTGGTTCTTCTAGTCTTCTGGCAGCTGTGGAAGGAATGGAACTCCAGGGTGTTTGACTATGTGCTTTCTTCAGTCTTGGTGGTTCTAGAGTCTATCCTCTCGGAGGGCCGCCTCTGGTCCATGGCTGGCATTGCTATTTTTGGAGTCTGCTGGGGAGTGTAATGGGTGTGTAACTTTGTGTAGCCTTTTGTGTTGTTTCTGTCCTGTCTTTCTTTTTTGTTTTCTTTCCCTAGGCTCCGCCTGTTATGTACTCTGTTTGCTGGTTTGCCTTCTAATATATTGACGCACAATCCTTTTTGCTCGTTCGTGAAAAAAATTTCTATATCGTGGCAAGAACAGCAAACTGGAGGTGCCAAGGAATTATCTTGCATCATAATGTAGACCCCCGTTTTTGAGGACGGGAATCATTTGTGTTCATACTACCATATCCCTGGATCGAGTAGTTTGGTACCCACGAATACAGTTCTGAATTACCAGGTGCAAAGTGCACGAATAGACTTACACCAAAAGTATTACAATGATAGGCCCAAAGGCAATATCCAATACATATAGGACCTACTGGTTCGGATACAACCAAAAGCAGAAATTAGATAAGATAGCAGACGGAAGGTAGCGGCATGTCGATGGCCTACAGGCAACGACTGGGGACTAAGACCTATTGCGCTCCATTGTCTTCATTCATCCTGGTAGTAAGCATAGGGGTCTTCCAGTTCTTCGTTTCCACCATCTGAAGGTTTGTGCGTATAGTAAGGGTGAGTACCCAACGTACTCAGCAAGCCAACACGGAATGATGCACATGATAGGGTCATTCAAAGGGAGGCTGAGGTTTATTTGCACAAAGCCAATTTTCGCAAATCATATCACAAACCTAACATCTAGCCAGTCAAGTTTTAGTTTCAGAGTATATTAAATCGGTGACGGTTCTGTCTGCCATCCATCGTGATACCAAGGATGGTTTCCCGTCTCCGGATCGTCATGGTTTTATGGGGAGTCTTCCCCCTTCTCTCAAATAGAGAAGTTGGTTTCCCAGCACATGAAATCATTATGCAATCCCATTCCCATCATTTTAAAATTTATGAGTCTAGCCACGGGAGAAACTTGTCACGTCGCTCATTAACCACGAGCACAGCTATTCGAATAGATTGATTTACTCACACTGCAGTGGATGTACACTTTACCCGTACTCCGCAACTGCTCATTGAATGAGCTTTCATCCCTCTATATGGGACGGTCACGACAAAGCCTTTCGATAACCTCACTTTGGCAGTACCCGCTCCATTAACTTAAGTCCTCATGCACTCTAGCCATCATTTCCTAGTAGTGAGAGGAGTTCTGGCGTTTCCGGGGTAAGAGGGAAAATTCACTTAATCTTTAAGTCATCGTTAGGTTCAGTTTATTATTCACATAAAGGCCTTTTGTATCATCACAATCACGGGCACTCTACCATTGGCAGGCCCAGGACACTCTACCCATTGGTAGGTCCTTAACTCAACCCCTACACCTGAACCACTATGCAGGGATACTGCCTCCGCTCGGCTACCTACTCTGCTAGGTCTATACCTATTCGAGAAGTACGATTGTACTGGTTCTCTCTAAGTTATAGTCTCATGGCTCGGTCCTTAATTGACCAGGAACGACGGTGGCGAACCCGGGGCGGGTGGTGGTGTCTTGTGGCGGAGGTGGCGAAATGGCAGCGGCCGGCGACGAGAGAGAGAGGGAAAATGAGAGAGAAGCGAGCGGTGGAGGTGGGGAGAACGGGAGAGACTCGTGCCCCCCTTTTTATAGTGCCCCGGCGAGAGAGAGAGGGAAGGGGGCCCGGGAGGCTGGCGGCGCGGCGGGCGGCGGCGCGGCACGCGCGCGCGCGGAATGGGGCCGGGCGAGTGCGGGCGTGGCGCGGCGCGGCGGCGCGGCGCGCGGGCGGGGCTGGTACGGCGCAAGACGCGGGCGCGAGGGGCGCGGGCCGGGCGCGACGAGCGGCGCGTGGCGCATGCGCAGGGGGAGGGACCGTCGCGGGCACGGCGCGCGGGATGCGCGGGCGCAGGGCCGGGCGCTGGCGCGCGCGAGCACGACACGCGCGCGCGCGAGTGGGGCCGGGCTCGGCGCAGTGCGCGGGCACGGGGCCGGGGCGCGGGCGCGCGCGCGCGAGCGCGACGCGCATCGCGCGCGGCCGGGAGGGCCGGGACTCGGTCGAACACGTGGCGCAATATGAACAGTGACATTTCCGAATTTCCCGATTTTAATTATTCTATTTCCTATTTGTTTTTCCTCTCACCACCAAAATTTAAAATAAAATATAGCACACCCAAACTTAAGTCAATATATATATTTTCCACCTTTTCACCCACTTTTATTATTTTACAAAATACATTTTACATATTTAATTTAATTCTTTTTCCTCAATTTCAGAAAATGCAATTTTGATTCAAATTAATTTCTAGACTTCATATATATATATGCTCTAAAATATTTTATCACTCATTTTGCTCACTAATTAATATTACTCAATCACCTAAATAATGTTTTGATCCCAAATATATATTTTTATAAATCCATAACCTTTTTCCTATTTTATATTAAAATTCCCAACTCTAAACTCCGAAATTTTTCTCCCAGCGGAAATTCAAATTGTTTGGTTTTTCCCAAACATCGAGATGAATCGCTCACATACAAATTTATGCAACCAAGCTGGCAAATAAGAAGTAATAAATACGATCAAGAAGCAACAAGCAAAAAGTTTTTGTAAGTTCCGATTTTTAATTCCCGGTTTTAGGTTTTTCGATTTTCATGGCGTTACACATAAGGACCTGATGCCTCCCATTTCCAAATTACTATGTCTTTGGCGCATATTCAGGGAGATGAACATGAATGTAGTGAGAACATGTTTCACCCTTGAATCCTTGATTATATAGTAGTAGTCCACAAACTCACAAACCACACTCTGTCTCGGGAAGAGTTCAATGTTTCTTAGGGAGGACATCGATCCTTCTTCGGAGTTCAGATACTACTAACTGATATTTATATACTTATTTGTATGTTTTTCCTAGGGTAAGTGTCTACCAAATATCCTAATTTACAGGTGACTAGGGTTGCTCGACAGTTGCAGATTACATATAATCGAATCTGTGTACTGTGGTAATATTTAAAGAATTATACTTAAGAAATAAATCAAGTTGGGGCTAGTTCGGCAACATGGAGAGAAAGAATCAGGAAGAGAAAGGAGACAACCCGGCAGCATCTGACACCACCTGGCAACACAGAAGCAGGATCCCAAGGCTGACAGGAGTACAAGATACCCACGGTGTACAGGACCTAGCAGACCAACATGTACTTTATCAGATATTCCTTGTATCCCACCTTTTGTCTCTCTTAGTCTTAGCTTTCTTGGCCCCCAAGCTCATCTGTACCTACCCCCTTGAACTATAAAAGGGAGGGCAGGGCGACGGGGCCAGGAGAGAGGATTCCAGATCCAACTTCCACACTCTCTCACGCTTGTAACCCTGTTCATCATACACCCCAACAAAGAACACTAGATGTAGGCCTAGTATACTTCGGGAGGGCTGAACCAGTATAATTCCTGGTGTCTTGTTCATGGCTCGTCTTAGGACTCGAGTCGACCATCGGATCCGTCGGAGGGCAGCTTCTCTACCATTCTCTCTTCTACCTCCTTGGGGACCCCCCCTTGGTGGACTGCCGGCCCACTCGTCGACAGTTGGCGCACTAGGTAGGGTGCACTGTTCTTTGTCTGGAGTGGTCTGTTGGAGATCTGCCTTTTTCTTCGAAATCTTCGAACAAATACATTTTCTTTCCCTTCTCTTTCAATTTCCAAAAAGTGTATTCCTTGCATGTTCCTGCATTCTCTATCTTAATTCTGCTCGGCCGCCGAGTCGGCAACATGCCCTCGACAGCTCCCGCACAATGCTTATGGCCAGCCCTGAGCTACGCGGCCCTGACCTGCCCTGGTTGGGGTTCTCCGATAGGTTGCTTGTCGAGCATGCCTTTGTTGCTCGGGGACTTAGCAATGCTTCCCGATTGACAAGTAACGACCAAACGATTCGATAACTTCTACGCAAGTGCTCATGACCAGCTCTGAGTTTTGCGGCCCCGACCCATGTGTTCCGGGCTCTCAGGACAGAATATTATCGATAGTCAGTGACTACTTACCAATACGGCTTCTTTCTCGAGTATTGGAGAAATACGACTTTGCCTAATGCGTTTGCTTCAATCCCATCCCCCTTCGATCAGAGTTGGATTTTCCCTCCCGGAGTCGAACTTGGGTTGAAGTTGAAACGCGAGAATGGCCCGACATATGATCAAACTACTCAGGAAATTTGGTCTTCCGAGACCCATCACTTCACCTAGCTCGTAAAATGAATGACACTTATGCTAAAGGCCAATTCGAAACCTGTCAAAGTCTGGTTAGAGGATCCTCCCGGCTATTCCAGGCAAAGATCATTTTCTAAGGCCTAAACGTCGAGAATAATACGAGTAGGCAAAGTTGAGCCTTTGCATGCCCCAGTCGAACACCCTTCGATGCAGCAATGCAAAAGGATAGGGCATGAGACCCTCGCATTAACATAAAAAATATTTTGTGTTTCCTACTCAGGGCTATTACAGCAAGGGGTAATCAAAATTCTATGAGGTCAATGACCCGGTTGGCAGTCTTGTCGAATTCGGCGATGATGGCCTCGGGCTCGCCGGCTTTGAGGCCTTCCGGCCACCCCAGGCCGATATCGATGATCGGCACCTCTGGGAACCGATGACTGAGGATGCCGAGGGCCACACCCATCGTGTCCTTTGCAGTGTCCTTTACGAAGACGTCGAGGCGACGAGGATCATCCCGTGGGCGGTTGAGGAACTCATCGCGGGTTTCCTGGGCGGGATGGAGGTCGTTGTCGGCCCGGTTCAGAATGGCGAGAGCGCCGTCTTGAACCTTGGCCAGTCGAGCTTTAGCCACTTCCAGGAGCCCCTTGATGTGACCAATCTGCTGGTGGGAAATCTCCACGCGCTCTATGTGGAGACGAGGCCAAGAGGTGAAAATCGAGGTGAGAAAGGAAAACCATGAGTTGGGGATGAATGCAGGAATTGACGCTTACCTTCCGCGGAAGACTTGGCGTCCTTCAGCTCTTTTGTCCTGCTTGGCCATTGCGCTCTCCGTGGCGGAAAGCTCTTCCCCTACCTTGGCAAATGATGCCTCCACCTCAGCCTTGGCACCCTCCACCTCAGCTTTGGCCGACTCAGCCGAGGCTTTGGCCTGCTCGGCCACGGCCTGAGCCGATTCGGCCTCGGCCTTGGCCATCTCGCCTCGGCCTTAGCAGACTCAGCCTCGGCCCTAGCCTTCTTGACCTCAGCCTTGGCTAGAGCCAACCACTCCATCTCGACCCGAGCCTTCCCGAGCTGCTCCTCCAAGGTGCCTTGGGCATCCTTGGCCACCTTTCGGGCGTCCTTGGAAAGCTTGAGGACCTCCCGAGTGTTGTTCTGCTCGGCTCAGAGGACCTCGGCTAGCTGGAGGGTGTCCCGAGCCCCTATGAATATTTTCATAGCCATTTCATGATGGGAGGAGGAAGAAGAAGGGCAAATGTAAGCGAACTTATGGCGAACAAGCCTTCGCAAGCCTCTCCTCCTGCGCTCGCTCGGCCTCCGATGACCCGGACAAACGAGTGCGCCTTTGGAACGACGGGAAGTCAGATATGAGCCATGCAAAAGGCAAAAGATCCGAACCTTACCATGAACAGGCCCCGGATGCTTGCGAAATGGTGGTCGAGCTCCGACAAGTCATCGGCTTGGGACCCGTAGCCTTCCCCAACCTCCAGCTTGCCCCCGATGGCCTTGGCATCGACGACCTCGATGGTGCCGGTCCTCTCGACCCCGGCGTCATGGAGCTCCTCAACGTCAGTCGTGGGTGGAGCGGCAGGACCCTCGATGGGCAGCTCGGTGACGATCTTGTCGTCGACCATGTTGCCGAACTGGCCCCAACTGATGCCGGAGGAGTTCACACCGCCCCCAGCTGACCGGCTAAAGCCTCAGTGACCGACTTGGTGGCCAGCGCGGTTACTCCGACGGCAGCCTCCTCCACCCGGCTATCAGCCTCGACGGGCACCCCAGTCACCCGCACTGCCTCAGCGGCAGTGTTGGCTGCCAGTACGGCCACATTCTCGGCCGCCTCCTCCTCGAACCTGCCGGCGGTCTCTACCGACAGGTGCTCCTCCTCCAAGTCGGTCACCGCCGCCGCCACCCCCGAGCCCACGGCATGCGGGGAAGGACCGGTTGCCCTTGCGGCGACTGGCTTAATGACCCTGGTCGCCCCTAGAGCCGCCTCGGTGTGGGGCCCGACATCTCCAGTGGGCCTGGTCAAGAAGGAAACTCTCAACAAAAAAAGGAAGGAGAGCCATTTCACTCGAGTTAAAGGATTACACTTACGCTTTGAACTTGAAGCTAATCCGTTTTGTCGTCTTCTTCGACGGTGGCGTGGGCTTCGCCCTCGACACCTTCGAGTCGGACGAGTCGTTATACACCTCCTCGGAGGAGGACTCGAGCACCAGCTTTCGCTTGGTGCCTCCCGATGCCACGACGCCGGATTCTTGCTGCCATTTGGAGCCTAAGCTTCTTTTTCCTCCTCCTCCCTTTGGCCTTGCAGAAGGCCTCTGGACCCTTGGCATGTCGACCGAGTGGGCTCCAGGGATCGGGGCCAGGGACACGTATACCTCCTGACCCTGTCAGTTCGACCCCTGGCAGGTGAGACATCGGGCAAAACAAAAACTTTCAAAAACAAAGAGAGGGGTCGATTTTACCGCCAGAGGAGGGTTGTCCGTTGAGAAAGGCTCCGGGCCCCCTTCACCAGAACCTATCATGCCCTGGAAGAAGCCCGACAGACGGGGCACACACGCTCCTCAGGCACCGTCGCACTACCCGAGCACAGGTGTGTTGCACGCTCCCTGCGCATGCAAGGCTGGACACCGCTCAGACCTCGCTTCCTTAGGTCCTTGATCAGCTCAACGAGCTCGTCGACATGATCCTGGTCGCATGGGAGACAGGTGCCCACCCAGTTGAGATTGGGCATCGGCTCCTTGTGGATGTCTTCACTGAGGGTCGGCTTGTGGTTCGCAATATAGAACCACTCCGCGTGCAACCCCTTGTTGGAGGAAGTCACGCCGATTGGGATGTAGCTTTCGCCCATCCCTCCGTGGTGCTGGATTTTGGCTCCGCCGATGACGCCGCCACTCCCCGACCGCTGCAGGCAGAAGTAGTGGCGAAAGAGGTCGAAGTGCGGGTCTACCCCGAGGTAGGCCTCGCAAAGATGAATGAAGACGAAGATTTGGAGGACGGAATTGGGATTGAGGTTGCAGAGCTCTATCCCGTAGTGCTCTAGCAGACCTCGGAAAAAGGGATGGGCCGGCACCCCGAAGCCGCGTAGGAGGAAGGCAGAGAAAACAATCAACTCACCGGTGTTTGGGGTTGGGAACGCCTCTACCTGTGCGGCGCGCCATGAAGAGATGTCGTGGCAGGGGAGAATGCCGAGCCACAACAGTTCCTCGATCATTGCCTTCCCCGCGCGTGAGTGAACGAAGGGCGAGCTCGTCTCAACCTCGTCTTCGCTCGTCGCCGGGGCCTTTCCCGTTGTTGACGAGAAAAATCAACACGCCGACCTGGGAGATCTGCTTAGCTCCAGTGCAGGTCCTAGAATCGATGAAGCGTAGGCGTGCCAGTCAGTTTGATCCTGCCACTGGCAAGATATGCAAAATAGCAGAGCATAAATCATATCGGCCGATGGGACAATAATCAAAATAGCCGATCTGTTGACAGCCGATTGTGTGATTCCAGTCGATGCCGAAGTCCAGATAACTCGTCAGCTGAAACCCTGACGAACCCCTTATTGGTAGCCATCAGGCAGGCTAGAGACTACGGTTCTAATCACGACTTAGTGGGTCAAACTGAATTGATGCAACACTAAGTATGAAAAGAAATGTAATATCTATACAATCAAGCCTTTGACTAATTTTCAAGATGGTAGATGTCTAAGCTAACCTAATCTAATATAACAATTTGGCCGATATCAGCAGAAACCCTAAAGCAAGAGACAGCCGATAAAGCCAAATCGAGATACTAGGACTAGATTAACATAGACATATGATAAGACCGGCTAACCCTCCGATGAAACATTAGCATTAACCTATCGACTTAACAAGACTTAGATTATCGATAACAATCTAGTAGGTCAGACCTAACCGATGCAGTACGAGATTGTATACTCGAGGAGCCGATAGATCTGTCTAATATGATGGATATAATAAATCTATCTAAAGCAACATTACGTTTACAGAAACATCGACTTGATCAGAATATCAAACCTAACCGAGAAAGTCCTAACTAAGCCGATGTATCTATGAATAGTAATGAAACTAAAGATAGATACGATATACCTGGGCCGGCGGGACCTTGGACTTACCCCTTCGCTGGAGATCGAAGCCGATGCAGCCCCGCGTCGGGTGCCAAGTCTCGCCGGATGATGAACAAAGTGGAAAAGGTAAAAGGTGGCGATGCGCCGAGTTGTATTGATCGAGAGATATGAGTTACATGAACCCTGGGCTTATATATTTATACCCATGGGCTAATAGAGATCCTAACAGATTACAAATCTAAACTTACCAAAAGATAAAAGGAAACAAACCAAATCCTTACCAGATACTAACACACTTTCCTAAAGATAAAATAGGAAACTAACAAATTCTTCCTAATTAATAGATACAATTGCCTTTTTAGGACTCTATCCTTATATGGCAATCCTCATGAAGCACATCATCTTGATCCGACGGTGTCTCCAATGTTGTCACACCGGAATCGGCTACATCGGCTTGCCTTGTCCGATTCGATATCAGCCGATGGACACCTTAGCCGATTCGGGCTCCAGGGCTTACCAAATTCTGGCGTTAACACCCGTCTTCTTTGTTATCTTCTTCGGTGCCATCGCCTTCAGCCAAAACAGCCGCTGCCCCTTGCGACAGCAAACTACGCAACGGCAGTGAGGATGGTGACGCTGTGGTTTGAAGCGAGATGGAGCCAGAGGAAGGTTGTGAGTTCTTGAGAGGTTTAGGGTTCTTTGGCGATTAGGAAGCGTAAGGAAGAGGAGAGGTCGGGCGGCGGCAAAGTTTATAAGGGGGCATGATTAAAAGGCTGACAGTGCCAATCTCGGAGGACGCGCAACGCTGTTAATGGTGTGTGTAGAGAGTCTGAGGCACTCTCAACCCCTCATCTCCCTGACGTCCACGTCGCTCAGGCGTTCAATCTAGACTATTCGTCTTTCAAGAAGAGTAACGACGTCTTTTGCGTGCATGTCGTGACTCCCAAAGAAATCGCCGGTGATGTTTCCTCTTCTCGCCCCAACCGTCAGCCCCGTCTGACACAACGGGGAAAGTGGGAAGTGGGAACAGGACTAGCCGTGCATCGCTCTGATTTTTATTGTTTTTTCGACGTGATGTAGCAAGACTCCTATTCACGTGGTCAGGTGGAACCCCGCTTGCGGAGAATGCCTCGCGACTAAGTAACCGACTGGCGACAAGGTTCTGGTAACTTCTCTGACTTCGCTAAACCTTCGCCGACCTGCGGGTCGGGACTCCGACTCCTTAAGATAAGGGCTTTCCAACTAGCCCTCAATCGAGGTCGAGGCCACGAATGGCCTTCGAGCGGTGGTCTTGACCTTGTCCCGATTACTTAAGGTAATGGATTCCTTCGTCACGGAATGGACTTCCGAGCTACTCCCCAGTCGAGGTTGGGACTACCATGCGCCCTCGAACAGTAGTCTCAACCATAACCTTGATTTTCATCGCTCCAGGGCGGTGGTCGCGATGACTCAAGTCTGGGGTTCCGAGCTAGTCCACAGATGAGGTCGGGGCTACCATACACCCTCGGGCAGTAGTCTTGACCATAACCTCGATTCCCATCGCCACCGGGCGATGGCTTTATCGACTCGGGGAAGGCTTCCGAGCTAACCCCCGGTCGAGGTCGGGACTACCATGTGCCCTCGGGCAGTAGTCTTGACCATAACCATGTTCTTCGCCGCCCCAGGGCAGTGACCTTGATGACTTGAATGTGGGCTTCCGAGCTAGTCCACAAGTGAGGTTGAGGCTACCTCGAGCCCTAGGGCCTATAGCCCCAAACACTTCACACATCCTCACTGCCCTTGGGCAGTGGACTCTCCGACTCGGGGGCTGAAGGCCAAACTGCCTACCCCTCGATCGAAGCAGGGACTGCCAAACGCCTCTGGGCGATGGACCCGATCGTCTCGACTAACCTCTTTGGGTGGACCTCGAGCATGGTTCAGATCGTCGGGAGAGTGACAAAACACTCTTGATAATCTGACCCTAGGCCCGGATATGCCATCCGACCCTAGGCTCGGGGCTACACGCCAAGTGCACCTAGGCGGTTCACCTGGCAAGTCTTGAATCATAATAACTGCTAGGGACTGACACCTTGCAAGAAGGCTTGACCCTAAGGCCGAATGTTCCATTCGCCCTTAGGCTCAGGGGCTACACCTGGCAGGTGCACCTAGGAGGTGCACCTGCCAAAACCTTGGCTCAAAGCTCTGAGGATCCAATGAAGACAACGCTCCGAAAGAACTCTGACCCTAAGGATGGATGCTTCATTCCTCCTTAGGATCGGGGGCTGCTGTGGGAGGTGTCACCCTGGGGTGTCTCAAAAACCCGAGTTGAACCCCAACAAAAGTCAAACCGAGTGTCCTCGGGATGTGACCGAGAGCCCGACCCCCCAGGGGGTTGGGCATTCCGGCCTTCCCCCAAGTCCGACCTCGGCCCCTTCTCTCGACCCCGACTCATTGCTCGACCTCGAGCATCCTCTTGAAGAAATTTGGCAGGCACAGAGGAAGAGGGAGGAGATAGCCCGGCAGCATATGACACCACCTAGCGGCATAGAAGCAGGATCCCAAGGCTGACAGGAGTACAAGATACCCACGGTGTACAGGACCTAGCAGACCAACATGTACTTTATCAGATATTCCTTATATCCCACTTTTGTCTCTCTTAGTCTTAGCTTTCTTGGCCTCTAAGCTCATCTGTACCTGCCCCCCTTGAACTATAAAAGGGAGGGTAGGGTGACGGGGCCAGGAGAGAGGATTCCAGATCCAACTTCCACACTCTCTCACGCTTATCATACACCCCAACAATGAACACTAGACGTAGGCCTATTATCCTTCGGAAGGGCTAAACCAGTTTAATTCCTACTGTCTTGTTCTTGGCTCGTCTTAGGACTCGAGTCAACCATCGGATCCATCGGAGGGTAGCTTCTCTACCATTCTCTCTTCTACCTCCTCGGGGACCCCTCTTGGTGGACTATCGACCCACTCGTCGACAGCGGGCGTGTCAGTCAGTTTGATCCTGCCACTGACAAGATATACAAAGCAAGAAAGCATAAAGCATATCACCGACAGGCCGATAACCAAAATAGCCGATTGGCTCGATTCCAGTCGATGCTGATGTCAGCCGATAACCAATACAGCTAATCGGCCGATAGGCCGATGGCACGATTCCAGCCGATACCAATGGTTAAAGCATATATTAGCTAGTAATCTGATGTCATTAAATCCAAATAATTAGAAACCTTTGGTGCAGTCGGCTAAAACCAACTTTGTATATAATCCTTGTAAGCCGATGCAACGTCTAGATAACTCATCGGCTGAAACCCCGATGAAACAATGATTGATGCCCACTGACTTAAATAAATCTAACTTGCAACTATAACCTCATAGGTCAGACCTAACCGATGCAGCATAAGGTTGATAATTGCTTGATAGATTTAAACCAGCCGGTATGACATCAATGAAAGTGGTCATGTGTTAAATTTAACCAAAACAGCAAAACTATCAGAGAGAAAAATTTAACACATCAGATAAGATCGGCTAACCTTCCAACGAAACATTAGCATAAACCTATCGGCTTAACAAGACTTAGATTATCAATAACAATCTAGTAGGTCGGACCTAACCGATGCAACACAAGATTGTATATGATAATCTAATACTCAACGAGCCGATAGATCTGTCTAATGTGATGAATACAATAAATCTATCTAAAGCCACATTACGTTTAAAGAAACATCAACTTGATCAGAATATCAGACCTAACCGAGAAAGTCCTAACTAAGCTGATGTGACTATAAACAGTAATGAAACTAAAGACAGAGATGACATACCAGATAGGCAACAGTTGCGTTGGCCTGATCAGAATATCAGACTCAACCAAGGAATTCCTAGCCACGCCAGCGCAAGCGAAGATGGAGGAACTCGCTTCTTGCCGGAGGTCAGACTCAATCGATGCAGCCCATGCTCGAAAACAAGAACCCGTCGTAACAAATGAAAGTAAAAAGGTGGTGATGCACCAAATTGTATTGATCATGAGATTATTTACATGAACCTTGGGCTTACATATTTATACCCACAGGCTAACAAAGATCCTAACATATTACAATCCAAACTTTTCTAAAGATAAAAGGAAACAAACCAAATCCTTATTGGACACTAACACACTTTCCTAGATATAGAATAGAAAGCTAACAAATTCTTCCTAATTAATAGATACAAGCCGCATCCTTCCTGAACTCGGTTTCTTCTGGATGAGACCTTCACAAATCGAATCTAACAAGAATTTGACTAAATCCCATCGGCCGATGCTGGCTTTAAGCCAATACTAGCTTTGAGCCGATATGAACATTGAGCCGATAGGGCCTTCGGGGCTTACCAAATTCTGGCGTTAATAGTACGGCTAGGAGAACTTCAAACTACGCGTTCTATTGTTCTGCACCATTAATGACTATCTTGCACTTGGTAATCTTTCTGAACAAACTGTGAAAGGAAAGAAGGCGTGCTCCGACTATATGGAACATACACTTAGTAGGTGGCTAAAGAAATCAAGAAAAATGGTTTACATGGATCATAGGAGATGGCTCCCGCTCCATCACACATTTAGAAGAAAAAACTTTTCAATGGTAAGAAGGAACTTCATCCTGCACCCAAGGATTTGTCCGGAGATGAGGTCCACAACATGGTCAAGGACATAATTAATGAGTTTGGGAAGAAAAGAAAATGTAGTAAGGAATTGGACAAGGGTATGTGGAAGAAAAAATCCATATTTTGGAGACTACCTTACTGGAAAGATATCGAGGTCCGTCATTGCATTGATTTGATGCACGAAGAAAAGAATGTGTGTGAGAGTTTGGTTGGGCTGTTGCTGAATATTCCCAGAAAGACAAAGGATGGGTTAAATGTGCGCCTTGATCTACAGAAGATGAATATTCGCAGTGAACTCCTGCCTGTAACAGATGCAAAGACAGGGAGAGTTTACCAGCTTGCCACACCTTGTTGAAGGATGAGAAGATCACGATGTTATCATGCCTGAGAGATATCAAAGTTTCGTCGGGCTATTCAGTGAGGATAAATAAGTATGTCAAATTGGACAACCTAAAACATGTTGGAGTGAAGTCTCATGATTGCCACGTGCTCATCACACAGATCTTGCCAATTGCTATCAGAGGCATTCTACCACCCAAAGTCCATCACACTATCCAACGTCTGTGTGCCTTCTTCAATGCAATCAGTCAGAAGGTTATAGATCCCGAAGATCTAGATGGATTGCAAACCGATATTGTCAATACCCTCTGTCACATGGAGATGTTTCTTCCTCTTTCTTTCTTTGACATCATGATTCATCTCCCTATTTATCTTGCAAAGCAAACAAAACTATGTGGCCCAACTTTTCTAAGAGAAACATATCCGTTCGAGAGGTACATGGGAGTTCTAAAGTCTTACGTGAGAAACAAAGCAAAACCGGAGGGAAGCACCATTGAAGGTTACACGACCGAGTAGGTTATAGAGTTTTGCGTTGATTATATGTCTGAAGTTGATCCTATCGGAGTACCAGCGTCTCGTCACGAAGGAAGGTTGTCAGGCGTTGGCACAATAGGCAGGAAAAGAATTGTGCCCGATCGAGCCTCCTATTCGAAGGCTCATTTCACTATGCTCCAACATATGACAGAAGTTGCCCCATACTTTGAGGAGCATTTAGCAAAAATCTGACAGGAGAACTTGGGGCGATCGGAATGTGGATTAATAGAGAACATTACAATGTCGACGAATGTTTCAAATGAGAGTACGGTTGTTGGGGATGGGACCGTGTTGGGAGATAGACACATGGCAAGGATACGATATTAACGGATACACGTTTTACACTGTAAAACAAGATGATAAAAGCACAGTGCAAAACAGCGGTCCGTATAGATGCATTCCAGGATCAAGTTGGGTCGAACATATACTACGACTGCATTGAACAAATCTGGGAGCTAAACTACGTGAGATTCAAAGTCCCTTTGTTTCGATGCCGTTGGGTGAATATACGCACTGGTTTCAAAGTTGTCAAGGAAGGTTTCACTTTAATAGATCTATCCAAGGTTGGATACGCCGATGAACTATTCGTGCTTGTGAAACAGGTCGAGCATATCTTCTACATAAAAGACCCTGCAAACAAGAAGATGCACATCGTCAGAGATGGCAAGCACCGAATTATTGGGGTTGACAGCGTCGTCGACGAAGAAGAATACAACTAGACTCTTCATGTAAGACCTCAGATCGACCTTGACGATGATCCCCAAGAGGATGTGGCATATGCTCGATCAGATCATACGGAAGGCATAACCTTGTGACTGGTGTCTTTGTACTTATTTGTTTTGTTATTTCTTGTAATGAATGAACTATTTTGTATTAACAAGCCTTTTATGTAAATTATTTAGTTAATTTGAAAAATTATTTAGTAAGTTAAATAAATTATTGAACTTTACTGAATTATTCAGTGAATTAAATAAATTTAGTGAATTATTGAACTTTACTGAATTATTTAGTGATTTATTGTATTGTACTAAATGGAAAAATGGAAAAATTAATTTGTTTATATGTAACAATGGAAAAATTATATCGGTGACGGGTCTCAATTCAAGCACATAACGGATAAGATCATCAGTGATGGGCCTTAATTACACACCGTTAGAGATGATGTCAGTACCAATCGGGCTTAAACTTTAAGCCTGTCACGGATGAACTCATCGGGCCTTAATTACATCCAGAAAGAGATGATGTCAACACAAATTGGGCTTAAACTTAAGCCCGTCATGGATGATCTCATCAATGACGAGCCTTGATTACATCTCGATAGAGATGAAGTCAGTACCAATCGGGCTTGAACTTTAAGCCCGTCATCGATGACCTCATCTCTATCGGGCTTGAACTTAAGCCTGTCACGGATAGGATTTTTCCACCGGGCTTAGAATATTTCCTAGGGCGCCGATTCAGATCTCATCTGTGACGGGCGTTAGGTTAAGCCTGATTGAGATGGTGTCATCTTTATCGGGCTTAAACTTAAGCCTGTCACGGATGTGCTTCGAAATATTTTAACAAAGCGCGCCGCTTCAAAATTTTTCTAAGTCCTCACTCACTAGTCTCTTAGAACATAGCCCTAGCGCCGTCGTCTCTCAGAGCCCTAGCGCCGCCACCGTCTCTCGGAGCTCATCGCCGCTGTCCCTCCCGTCCTCCCATGCCCGGCACCGTCGTCCTTCCTCGCCACCACCGAGCGCCACCGTACCTGAGCCTGGCACCGTTTTCTTCCCTCGCCGCCATCGAGTGCCGCTGTCCTTGAGCCCGTCGTCGTCTTTTGCCCTCGCTGCCGTCGAGCTCGATGTCGTCTTCCTCTCTCGCTGCTCCAGGTTAGTCTCCATCTCCCTCATGTGCCAAGTATTGAATGGTGTTAATCTGAGATGCAATCTCTTGAATGCCATGCCATGTACATGAATCGGGTTGAATCTGAGATGGTGTGTATAATGCTGTGTGTATAATGTTGCCACCAATATAATGTTTTATAATGGGACTGTTATGTGCTGTATAATGTGTGTATAAGGGACTGTTATAATACTGTATTGGGACTGCTATAATGGGACTTCTTTGTGTATAATTTTTGTTATAATGGTACTGTTATGACTTTTGTGTTTAATAGGACTCGGACTAGTGGCACCAAGAATCTAGCTTTGTTTTTATATATTTTTGTTGTTATAAAGTGTAATGCTTATTAATTTTTGTGTATAAAAAAGCTGGTGTGTTCAAAGATTCAAGAATTCAAAGTTTCAAAGATTCAAAAATAAATTTGAAAGATTCATTCTATATTTCTCTTCCCTTTCAAAAATAAATTCAACCTCTCTTTCTCTTCCCTTTCTCCTCCATTTCAAAAATAAATTCAAACATTCAAATAACTTTTTCTCTAACATCTAGTGTTACAAGTTATTGAATTTCTCCCCTAGAAGCGGAAATAAAATCCATCTTTTCTTGATTTAATTATTTTTTTATTTTGTGAGGTTGTAAGCTATTTAGACAATGTCTTAGCACGACGAACCAATGTCAACGACAACTAGTGGGTCCACAAGGACACGTGCTCCTAGAAGAGGAAATAAAATCCCAAAGGAACAGTACACCATAACAGAGGTGGACCTCCTACGAGTGTCGTCTGCTCCCAAGAATGTGTGCAAGAAGTTCAGGTCCATTTGTGGGGTAATAGGAAGGCAAACCTTCAGTATCTTGAATGATCACATCAAGGACGTGCCCAACATCGAGAAGGAAACTCCTTGGCTGAAGTTCAAGGAGAGCTTCGAATATCCTGCAGCCGATGAGGACAGACTAAAGCAGATGGCTTTCAAGACGATGGGACACGCTTGGAAGAACTTTAAGTCCAAGCTGGTCACTGAGTACGTCCTCAACCCTAGCACCCCGAAGCCTTTTGGGAACTACCCCTACATCATGCAAGCCGTGTAGGAGGAGTTCTTCGAAAAGAAATCAACTGCCGAATCCCGAGCCAGAAGTGAGGCTTATCAGGCACTCCAGGCTCAAAACTTGCACTTGCACCGGCTGGGCACCGGAGGATATGCCGGGAAGATCGAGAAATGGCAGAAAGAGGATGAAGCAGCAGAGGCATCAAATGTGTCGCCGCCATTTGCCGATATCCCGCACCCAAGGGCAAGGAGCTGGGGCAAGGGCAAGGGTTGTGAAAAACAGCGATGGAACAATCCCCTTGCCAAATGTCCAAGATCAACAAGTTTATGAAAATATTGTAAGTGTCTCACTTTAATATGTTTATTTTCTTTACATCTATCGTTCTCTTGATTTATACCGAACTCACTTGTACTGCAGAAAGAGTTGGTTGTCGTGAGACAGTCCTCCCAAGAGGCCTGCTCTTCTAGACGCGAGGATGACATCCTCACTCAAGCGTTGGGCAACAACGAACATTGTGGATGGACTAGGGGTGTTGGCGCTACCGTCCCTTGAAAATATGGATTTCCAGAATACGCGGGGCAGTACAAGAAACAGAGCCTCACAAAGGCGGAGAAAGATGTATGCCTGGCGGAGAGGATATGGGAGCAGGTCAGAGCTGAATTGAGCTTTGAGTTTGATGATAAGCTGGGCCAGGTGGAGGCATGGATCAGGGAACAGATCCGAGCTGAGCAGCAAACTGCCATGGCCGCCGCCGTGGCCGCCGCCGCTCTGCACTGAGACAGTCCAACACAAAGGCGGAGCATTTGCGCGTCAACTGAGGCAATAGAAATTCCACCACCAGTCCTAGCCGCCGTTGACTATATAACGGTAAAACTCTCGGCCACAATGCGTAACATTCTTAACAAATCCTTATATTATATAATATTCTAAAATTATGGATGAATCTATCGCATGAACCTACTAACTGTGTGCTAACAATTAGGTTGATGCCGACCTTCATAGTTCTGGCGGTCGAGGGACTTGCCTTTAAGCCGACCCCAGATACAAGAGTGCATGGGGTGCAACTGATGGCCGGCCAGACGAAAGTGCAAGTGGACATAGTGAAGAACGAATACACAAAGTTGCCACTGCAGCATCCACCAAACGACAATATCCTAACCCTAGGTGCTACATGTGGAAGTTTTATCCAATGGCCCAAGGGGCTCATTGAAATCAAGTTGACTCCGAGGTCAGTCACTGCACCGAGCACTCGGCCACCGCCCCAACCGGCACCTGCTCCTTCAGCCCATCCAGCTCCTGCTCATGTTCCACAAGTTGACATGGAGGCCGACAGCATGGCGATCATTAATCCCCCACCACTGAAGAAATCAAGGAAGACGCGTTCCTCTCCTCCGCAGATAACTATCGAAAAACCTGTGACAAGGGGGAGAGGAAGAGTGAAAGAGAAGGCGCAGCCCTCGCATCTAGCTCTGAAGAAGCTAGAGATGGGCAAGAGCGTTGCGCCGACGTCATTACAACTAGGCATGCCGTTGGTTGGAGACGATGCCCTAGAAATGATGGGCAACGCTGCAAGGAGCTCCACCACTACTACATGGAGAAATCAAATGCCAGGAGGACGAAAAGGGAGAGTGATATCATATGCCATCACGATCGACATGAAGGGTTACGCGGAAGCTACGCTAGCCGAAAACAAAAAATTTCTACCGCGCAAACCAGGAACACTTGCAAGTAAGGGCCGATAGATCGTTACCGATTGGAGTGTGCAGCGGAAACAACCAATCAGGGCTATCCGATCCGGAACAGTGTAGCCGATTCTCGCAAGCCGACAGCCGATATCCAGGGACAGCCGATTCGCCAATCAGCCGATTCGAGTCGTCCGGCCGCGTTCTCACGCCTCGCTCCGATGCGCCCGACCGCAGCCGATTCCACCACAACCGATCGCTCCGATTGTAGCCGATCCGAAGCCGATCAACAGCGCGCAACGTAGCAGCGCCTCTACCGGTATCCACACGTCCGGGGATAGAACGCCGTACACCCGTGTGCTAGCACGCGATGCAAGGCTAGGGTTTGGCTCGAAAGTAGGGAGGGTTTCCGTGGAGATTGATCTCGGCGACTTCTGTTGCACGCGATGCAATTGACATGTGGTAGCTCTCCACCTCCCTCCTTTATATAGAGTTGGCCCACTGGGACTAGTGGCCGATTAGGACTCTATTTTGAATCGGATCTCATCCGTATCTCATAGAGTTGGCCGCCCATACGTCGTAAGCCCATAGGACTCTATCCGATCGGATCCCTATCCGATCGAGCCGTATCCGAGTCCAACTCGAATATCTATTCTATCCCCTTAAGCGTGCGACCACGTAGGTTCGGGTATACTCGGTTTCGGCTATAGTCTAACTTAGCCGATCGTCGGCTCGAGTCCAACTCGCCGACCGTCAACGCGCCTAGCAGCACATATTGACACCATAGTATACAAGAATAATATCGGCTCGAACCTGTAATGTGTACACAAATCCCTTTGCCTCACGATACCGTTAAGCTATAGGCAAGATGTGTGCCATCCCTTCAATAGCTTAACCATTCACTCGAACCGTATTGGATTATCTCGTCCGTTGATTGACTCCTCAATCAACTTAGCATGGCCATGCATTTCCATAATCCATTACCTCGAGGGGCCAGAGATATCTCTCCAAAGGAGGGGCAAATTCCATCTTGACCACTCACATCCCACTCCATGTTTCATAGCAAACCCGAAAACTACCTTTATAACTACCCAGTTACGGAATAGCGTTTGGTAGTCCCAAAGTAGGCTACTACACATGTTGGAATCCATGGTGATCTTAGGTCTAAGGACTTTGTACCAACACTACCGAGACCAACTAATGGCACATTGATTCCTGTAGTGTCTCATGGTGGGTCTATCCAACAATGTGTTCTCCAACACATGTGTCCATGTTTATTGATTTGGTATCTCCATACCCATGATCTATGAGACATGATCATCAATTAATAAACATGCCGATCTTAGAATCATATTTGTTCCAACAATATAACATATGATCAGGGATCGTTTAGAAATAGATTCATACATAAAGAGTCTCATAAATAAGTCACGTACTTATTGATCAATACAAGATGTCTATTTCATGGAACTGAATAACACTTTATTCATTTATACATAAACATTGACGTGATATCCAACATCTCCATGTTGCCTCTAGGGCATATCACTAACAATCTCCCACTTGCACTAGAGTCAATCATGTAAGTATCTAATACCCATTGCTCTTGTGTGCGCCTCATGCTTCGGTGAGGAGAGGTTTTGTCGCGGATCGGCTATGTTGAGATCCGTGTGCACTTTGCATATTTTGACATCACCTCTGTCCACTATCTCGCGGATGAGATGATATCGCCGAAGTATGTTTTTGGACTTCTGATGTGACCTCGGCTCCTTGGCTTGCGCAATGGCTCCACTATTATCACAATAGAGAGACATTGGACCGTCGTACTAGTCATCACACCAAGCTCGAAACGAATTTCTTGATCCAAACGGCCTCCTTTGTAGCTTCCAGCAGCAATGTACTCGGCCTCCGTTGTAGAATCGCAACGTATCCCGCTTGGAACTCTTCCACGACGCGCCTCCGTTTAGGCAAAACACGAACCCAGATTGCGATCTATAATCATCCTTGTCTGTTTGGAAGCTAGCATCGGTGTAACCACTTACAACGAGCTCTTCTTCACCTCCATAGACTAGAAACATATCCTTAGTTCTTCTCAAGTACTTAAGGATATTCTTTACGCATCCAGTGACATTCACACGGATCGACTGGTATCTGCTCGTAGCACTCAAAGCGTACGAGACATCCGGGCGTGTACAAAGCATGGCATACATGATGGATCCAATTGCCGAAGCATATGGAACCATACCCATCTTATTCCGCTCATCATGTGTCCGAGGACACCGATTCTTGCTAAGATTAGTGCCATGTGACATGGGCAAGAAACCTTTCTTGGAATCATGCATGTTGAACCTTTTCAACACCTTGTCAATGTATGTACTTTGGCTTAATCCAATTAGCCTCTTGGATCTATCTCTATAGATCCGAATGCCCAATATATATGCTGCCTCCCTAAGTCTTTCATGGAAAAACTATTTTTCAATGAAGACTTGACGGATTCAAGCATAGGGATATCATTTCCAATCAGTAATATGTCATCCACATATAAGATTAGAAATACAATTGCGCTCCCACTCGACCTTTTTGTAAACACAGGCCTCTTCTTCATTTTTGATGAAACCAAACCCTTTGATTACTTCATCAAAACGAATATTCCAACTCGAGATGCTTGCTTCAATCCATAAATGGATTTCGTAGCTTGCATATCTTTCGAGCGATTCGGATCGACAAAACCCCGAGGTTGTATCATGTATACATCCTCGCTTAGGTTTCCATTTAGGAAAGCCGTTTTGACATCCATCTCGCCATATCTCATAATCGAAATATGCAGCAATCGCTAGGATAATCCGAATAGATTTAAGCATTGCGACGGCGAGAAGGTTTCATCATAATCAACTCCTTGAATCTGTTTAAAACCTTTCGCCACCAATCGCGCCTTATAGATGTGAACATTTCCATCCATATCGGCCTTTTCTTAAAAACCCATTTACACTCAATGGTTCGACACCATCGGTGGATCAACCAAGTTCCAAACTTGATTGTCGTACATGGATTCTATTTCGAATTTCATGGCTCCAAGCCACTTGTTGGAATTGGGTCCCACTATTGCTTCCTCATAGGTCTTAGGTTCATCGTTGTCCAACAACAATATATCACGTTGTTCCGCACTGTACTGTCGGGCGCACGACGTGATCTTTCGACCTCCGTGGGGTGGTGTATCTACAACCGGTGGCGCAACATTTTGCTCCTCTGTTGTGGTTCGTGGTTCTTGAAACGTTTTCGGTGTTTCTTGAACTTCTTCAAGATGCACCCTGCTCCCACTAACCCTTCTTGAAAGAAACTCTTTCTCCAAGAAGACACCATGTCGGGCGACAAACACTTTGCCTTGTTCCCGATTATAAAAGTAATATCCCTTAGTTTCCTTAGGATATCCCACAAAGAAGCACTTGTCGATTTGGGTGTGAGCTTGTCGGATTGTAAACGTTTTACATAAGCCTCACATCCCCAAATTTTGAGAAAAGACAAAGTAGGGGGTCGCCCTGTCCATATCTCATATGGTGTCTTTTCAGCTGACTTAGATGGAACTCTATTTAGTGTGAGCGCTTGTTTCAAGAGCATATCCCCGAAGGATAACGGAAGATCACTTTGGCTCATCATCGACCGCACCATGTCCAACAAGGTGCGATTTCTCCGTTCGGACACTCCGTTCCATTGCGGAGTTCTGGCGGAGTCAACCGTGGAACAATTCCACAATCTTTCGAGATGATTACCAAACTCTTGGCTCAAGTATTCTCCTCCACGATCGATCGTAGAAACTTGATTGTTTTCCCTAAATGATTTTGTACTTTATTTTGGAATTCTTTGAACTTTTCAAAGGATTCGGACTTATGCCTCATTAAGTAGATATAACCATATCTACTATAGTCATCGGTAAAGGTAATGAATCGATAACCACCTCGGCCGTTGAGCTCATTGGTCCACATACATCGGTATGTATGAGTGCCAACAAGTCATTTGCTCTTTCACTGTGTCCCGTGAAAGGTGCCTTTGTCATCTTACCAAGTAAACAAGACTCACATGTCTCAAATGATTCAAAATCAAAAGAGTGAAGCAATCCATCCTTATGGAGCTTCTCCATGCGTTTCTTATTTATATGGCCTAAGCGACAATGCCGGATAAACGTGGGGTTTATATCATTAGAGAGTTGCCTTTCGTATTAATGTTATAGATGGGAGACGCTTCAAGATTCAAAACGTATAATCCATTCACCAATGGAGCATGAAAATAGAACATATCTCTGAGATATATTGAACAACCATTGTTCATTGATCTAAAATCATATCCTTCCGCTTGCAAACATGAAGCGGAAATAACGTTTTGACATAGTGTTGGAACACAATAACAATTATTCAATTCCAAAACTAATCCCGAAGGTAGATGAAGTGGTACTCGTGCCGACAAAGAATCGTAGCAACGCTTGCTCCATTGCCGACGCGCAGTTCACCTCGCCCCTTCTCAATCCTCTACTTCTTCTCATTCCCGCAACGATTTGCAAATATGAGCTACGATCCGGTATCAAATACCCAAGAGTCAGTAGGTGAAGTAGCAAGATTAATGTCTATAACATTAATACCTGAAGCAGAAGTCGTACTTTGCTTCTTTTTGAGATCCTCCATGTACTTCTTGCAGTTCCTCTTCCAATGGCTGTCTCCTTGCAATAGAAGCAAACGGCATCGATGCCGCCGACCCCTTCTTGCCCTTCTTTGCATTGGAGGCACTCGCGATCTCATCGGGAGTTAACTTCCTCTTGGTGCAAAGTTTCTTGACAGGTGGTTTGCGCTTTGCCTTCGCATCATCATCACATGATGACCGTTTTTGGATACTCTCCTCACTGTCTTTAGCATCCCATGCAATTCAGCCAAGGTTCTATCCATATTGTTCATGTGATAGTTTAATATGAATGGCTCGAAGCTCGGAGGGAGCGACCGGAGAATCACATCAATAGTCAACTCTTGGCTAAGGGGAAAACCTAGTTTTTCCGGACTCGATATAGCCAATCATCTTTATCACATGCGGATCGACGGGATTCCCTCAACAAGCTCGCACGCAAACAAGGACTTTGAGGTGTTGAACCTCTTGGCCCGAGCTTGGTTCTCAAACATGCCACGCAGTCCCCGAATAATAGTGAGCATCGCTGCTCTCATATTGCTTCGAAGCTCGGGGACATTGTAGCAAGCATGAGACAGCTTATATCTAGGGCATCATTAGTGTGCTTCTCATAAGCCCTCCGTGCAGTTGCAGTGGCGTTATTAGGCAAATCCTCCGGATAAGGTACTTCAAGAACGTACTCCTTACGCTCTTGCTTGAGAACAATTCTCAAGTTGCGATACCAATCCATAAAGTTTGTTCCATTTAATTTTTCCTTTTCGAGAATAGATCGCAAATTAAAGGTTGGGTGTAGTATTAGCCGCCATTTATTCTACAACGAAAAAGCAAAGTTTAGCACAATGTTTATGCTATGTCTATTGTTAAACAATTTAACATTAGACTCCCATTACGTATTTTCCACCTTCCCTCTAGGTTACGTATTGGGTCAAGATCCACATGTTAATTAATTTTCTAGTGAGCTTTGGCATCACTGCTAGAAAATTAGTAACATCGGTAAGCAACACCTTGCTAATCACATCTCTATGTGACTCTTGTTGTTGGTGTGGCATCTCCATGCCCCGGCGCCAACCTATGCCCCAAGGCCCAAAACTGTTTTGATAGCCTTGTTAAGTAAACCAAATGCTCCTGCATGTATATGTCTGACATATACCCCCTCGTGTTATGATAGAGAATGACACTCTGCTTTGGCAGACCCACCATTGACGAGCATAACGGTGACGGGTGCAACATTTGGAAGGGCATCATTACTACTTAATTTTGCGAGGGATGCTATCCTATCAAACAAACATATCACATATGAAAGCAATAAGAATAGCATATAGTGAAATAGTATATAATGAAATAGTATGGCCCCCTTTACATGGTGATCTCCATCTCCATGTCGGCGCTGAGGATCTCCATCTTCGGCACCATCTTTCAATGTGCATGATGCTTGATTTCTTCAAACTAAGCTACTACTATAGAAGCTCTAATTGAAGATTACATCGACTCGCAGGTCGTGAAAGAATATTACAAGCATTGCACGTATGAAAGAATATTACAAGGATTGCACATATGAAAGAATATTACATGCATCACATGCATCTCATACATCTCATACATACAATAGGGCCATACCATCTCAAAGCATTCTCTACAAAAACGAGTTAGGCGTAGAAACGTTTTCTACCTATCGCAGAGAAACGGCATCTAGACGACCTATAAGGGGGTGCACACGGCGGTCGGGCGGGGTCGAGGGGAAGCCGCCCCTCACGGGCTTCCGGGCAGCGCCCGAACACCACACGAAATTCATAGATCCAATCTATGAAATCGCTTACGGAAACCATATCGGCATAATCATATTATGCCGTCCCGATACACTATCAAGGGAGATGGTTTGCGTAGGCGCGAGGCGGCTAACAAGATCGGACTACGAGATAGCTTCGGCATAATCACATTATACCGTTCCGATACACTATCAAGGAACGCTATCTCGAACCCAACTCAAACCGAGTTACATGGAAATTGCTTCGACGTAATCACATTACGCCGTTTCGATACACTATCAAGGAACGCAATTACCATGAACTCTCCTCAAATCCCGTAAAACCGATTGATCTAATCAACCCGTGCACAAAACTTGTTCCAGATACAATCTAAAACCCGAACTAAGCAAAACCTGGCTCTGATACCACTGAAGGGTTACGTGGAAGCTACGCTAGCCGAAAACAAAAAATTTCTACCGCGCAAACCAGGAACACTTGCAAGTAAGGGCCGATATTTCGTTACCGATTGGAGTGTGCAGCGGAAACAGCCAATCAGGGCTATCCGATCCGAAACAGTGTAGCCGATTCTAACAAGCCGACAGCCGATACCCGGGGACAACCGATTCGCCAATCAGCCGATTCGAGTCGTCCGGCCGCGTTCTCACGCCTCGCTCCGATGCGCCCGACCGCAGCCGATTCCACCACGGCCGATCGCTCCGCGTAGCCGATCCGAAGCCGATCAACGCGCGCAACGTAGCAGCGCCTCTACCCGTATCCACACGTCCGGGGACGAACGCCGTACACCCGTGTGCTAGCACGCGATGCAAGGCTAGGGTTTGGCTCGAAAGTGGGGAGGGTTTCCGTGGAGATTGATCTCGGCGACTTGTTGCACGCGATGCAATTGACATGTGGTAGCTCTCCACCCCTCCCTCCTTTATATAGAGTTGGCCGACTGGGACTAGTGGCCGATTAGGACTCTATTTTGAATCGGATCTCATCCGTATCTCATAGAGTTGGCCGCCCATACGTCGTAAGCCCATAGGACTCTATCCGATCGGATCCCTATCCGATCGAGCCGTATCCGAGTCCAACTCGAATATCTATTCTATCCCCTTAAGCGTGCGACCCAGTAGGTTCAGGTATACTCGGTTTCGGCTATAGTCTAACTTAGCCGATCGTCGGCTCGAGTCCAACTCCCACCCGTCACACACGGCGCCTAGCAGCACATATTGACACCATAGTATACAAGAATAATATCGGCTCGAACCTGTAATGTGTACACAAATCCCTTTGCCTCACGATACCGGTTAAGCTATAGGCAAGATGTGTGCCATCCCTTCAATAGCTTAACCATTCACTCGAACCGTATTGGATTATCCGTCCGTTGATTGACTCCTCAATCAACTTAGCATGGCCATGCATTTCCATAATCCATTACCTCGAGGGGCCCAGAGATATCTCTCCAAAGGAGGGGCAAATTCCATCTTGACCACTCACATCCCACTCCATGTTTCATAGCAAACCCGAAAACTACCTTTATAACTACCCAGTTACGGAATAGCGTTTGGTAGTCCCAAAGTAGGCTACTACACATGTTGGAATCCATGGTGATCTCGGGTCTAAGGACTTTGTACCAACACTACCGAGACCAACTAATGGCACATTGATTCTGTAGTGTCTCATGGTGGGTCTATCCAACAATGTGTTCTCCAACACATGTGTCCATGTTTATTGATTTGGTATCTCCATACCCATGATCTATGAGACATGATCATCAATTAATAAACATGGCGATCTTAGAATCATATTTGTTCCAACAATATGACATATGATCAGGGATCGTTTAGAAATAGATTCATACATAAGGAGTCTCATAAATAAGTCACGTACTTATTGATCAATACAAGATATCTATTTCATGGAACTGAATAACACTTTATTCATTTATACATAAACATTGACGTGATATCCAACATCTCCATGTTGCCTCTAGGGCATATCACTAACACGACAACCATTTGATGGGCCAAAAAATTATATTGTCATAAACTTCAAGGATCTGTTCGACCTCTTTAGACTACAAGCGATGGACAAAAGTGTACTTAAGTGCTACTCCTTACAAGTATTTTGCGTTTTCACTTTTCGTAACAACAATCCTTATAACACGCTTATAAGACCGTTTCTCTTGTGTGTAGGTATTATTGGAAGTGGTGCTAGAGAAATGCACCGGAAGTGGCCTTCCTGGATCCACAAATAGTCACGGTCGCCAATCTTCAAACCGACCGAAAGACACCTTGTGGGCCCGCCAAGACAAGGAGTACATTATGTGCGCCTATAATCAATAGTAAGTGTGTACCATAAATATATGCAATTGCATGACACGTATTGCTTTAGTATTTAACTTTTACTATATTAATGCCACAGTGCCCATTGGATCCTTTTTGTCATTACGCCAAAGTGGAGTACATGTCACTACATGAACTCCAAAGTCACTAAGTCCTATGACTGGACCCCGATCCAAGAAGCAACCAATGAAGCGTGGCGGTCATATGTGGAGAAAGGAGGCCTGCATAACAAAGGATAAAAAGCCTCATCTACACAATTGACTTCCCCGTCAAAAAACAAATTGGTGACCAATACGGATTCCATGTGTGCCACAATATGCGAATTCTGTACAACAAAAAGTTCAAGGTTTTGGTCGAATTTGAGGTTTGTGATCTCAATTGTGATATATACTAACTACTTCGAATTATATATATATAGATAGACTAATTTTGAACTATGTATATGTTAATGAGAAATCTCTCTCATGCGTTGGCCTGAGAGATCCGCTTGACTCCAGTGCAGGTCCTTCTCAGCTGCCTACAACGTGCAGGGCGTGCCAATTGATTTGATCTGTTAATCAACGAGAAAAACGAGAGAATACGCGTTAAGTGTTAGGTTAGATCCCCATGGGATCGGCTAAGGAAATCCATGAATGTATATATGCTATTCTAAGTTATATTTAGGCCAAGTGATTGGAATGGATCGGCTACACCGAGACAGCATCAGCCACTCGATCCAAATACAGTGAAGAATAATAAATATACGGATTGATAACCTAGCCGATACTGAAAAGCTAACAAAGAATCGGCTAGTACTCCGATGAATCTTATGGAAAGATAATATTCCTGAACCAAACGTACAACCCAGAAATCGACCATCGGCTACCAGGAAAAGGCCGATTTCGGTCGGTAGCGTCCGACAGAAACACGATCTTAACATAAGAGGCAGTCCTAATACAAATCTAATAATAAGTACATTAAAAGAAACATATTAGGGCGGGCAAGGCCGGCTGAAACCCCGGCACTGTCTCTAAACAACATAAATCTATCCGAACAAATCACCAGCAGCTCTAAGAACGACTTAATAGTTCAAACATGGTACAACATTAAGTATAAAAAAAACAACCCGATCTGTTACAACCGGTTTACACCTCTCAAGATGATAGATATCACATATAAACCAGCCAACCTTCAGATCTACCCTTATTGGCCGCAAGTTCTCGCTAGAACCAGCCAATGACAGGATAGATCTAAACATTGATCTAATTTATACGCGCTATATGATAAATAACGCAGTATAAACCCCTGATTCTAATGTATCATTGCGATGGAAGCACCAGAAACAGCAAATCATACCACCAATGACAAACATTTACCTGGATCTGGGGATCGAGACGATGTAGCCCGAAGCCAACCAAAGTACTCGTCTAAAGAAAAGGTTGGCGATGTGCCGAAGGTTTGATTGATTGAATGATTATTTTTACAAGGGGTCTCGGGTCCTATTTGTACCCAAGATACAACTATCTGCAATGACCCTGGACTCTATCTAAACTACTATTAAAAACACCATATTATCCCTAGCGGGACCCATACCATGTTACAACTAACAGTTTAACAAATCTCTAAATTACAGATACAATTGCCGTTATAGGACTCTATCCATAAGTGGCAATATCTTTAACGCACAATTAGCAACCGAATCTTCTAATTATCTTCAAGTTTCTGCACTAGAAATGGTTTCATCTCTTCCGGATCGAGAATCGCGTGTTGCTCCCGTTCGATCCATCCTCGGCCGATTAGCCCCACGCCGATCACTCTTTTAGCCGATGCGATTTTCTGTCTTCAGCCGATCCGATTTTGCTTTGCTTTTGTGGACTTAGGAACTCAATTACCAAATTTCAGTGTTAACACATGCCCCCAAGTCCGTAATACGAAGTGTTGCGGATTTTCTTGCCTATCCAAACTCTTGCTTCCTTCTTGACCTAAACCGCCTCGGCTTCTCCCCAAATGCTCTTTAAATATCCACTCCCCTCGGCCGAACCGCTTACGCCTTCAAAGCGCACTCAGCCTCCTTCACAAACAAGCCTCTTGCCTTCTCTCTATCCTCCGGCGATTCCACCGGTGCCCGTCGAACTCCCTCACGTTCTTCAGACCCATCTTCATCTCCGAGCATCCCGATGGCCTCCACCGCTGCTGCACCGAGCACCTCCGTCTCGCCGGCCATCGCCACCACACGAGCCGCAGCCGCGCGCCGTCCGCCGCCGTTTTGACCGCCGCCGCAACCGAGTTCTCGGAGGTACTCTCTTCCGATCTATAATTTTACTTTGAAATTTGCCTCTCCAAACGTTTTGCATCAACATTACATTCGGCCATCCTTCAAGTAGCATTTTACTTCACATCCTTATCAATTAGTACATTTCCTTTTCCCGAACCGTAATACGCAACCATTCTTAATTAGCGCCTCTCTCCTCTTTTTTGAACTGTAGCACCTGTCACACCAAGTACTCATCCCAAATTCGATACAAGCAGAGAGGTACTTCCTCGAACCTATCGGCAACACAGATCCAGCCGATACCATCATAGCTGAAACCAACCGCATCCCTTTTAACACCACCAAACCATCCCTCTCCCACTGGAACGGAACACTCAAAGCATGGACGTCCACCGATGCAGCCTGGATTGAATGGTACAAAAGGGTACGATCGGCTAAGTATGCTCAGTGGGAAGAGAAAAAAACTTGCCCAATGTCTGGAATTGTCCATCGTTGGCATGGAGAAAGACGAGCCGCTCCTATCGGCTGCAACCTACTTTTGGAATGACAGTTTCAATGCCTTCATCTTCCGGCAAGGGCCGATGACTATCACCTTGGCCGACATATTCATGACAACTAGACTGGGCATCGAATCGTCGGCTGACCCCAGCATCTTGAACCAAAAAGGCCAACATCAGTTCAAAACCAAGGCCATTGGCGGGTGGAGCGGCTTCATCGCCCAAAACATGAAGGAAGGGACAGTCGGCCACAGGGAGCACACTGCCTTCCTGATGATGTGGCTTGAGATTTGTATTCTGCGGATCAAGCTGCAGGCCGACTGCCAATTGGCAGATCATGGCTGAGATTCTGGCCGATGGAACGACATTTGCGCTGGGGAAATACCTCCTCGGCTACTTGTATCAAATGCTGCATCATGCCGCCGCGAAGATAGCCGCCGATGCTCCAGTCAACACCGGTGGCCCCTGGTGGTTCCTCCAAATCTGGCTGGTGCTAGCGACCCAGAAGATAGCCGGTCGGCCCCGTCTGATAGAAGCCGGATTCCCAAGGCTGGAGCCGATTGAAGATGATGAAGGCAACCAGATTACCACCAGGAGATGCATGAGCTACGGAGAAGCAGCCGCCACCCATGAAGGCTCAAAGCAATCGGCCGAGCTGATGACCGAATGGTTCATAGCCCTTTACGATGGGCTGTCCTGCGATAACCGTACCTGGTACTTTTACCCGGACCGGGGAATGTTTGAGTTGCCGGTTGATTTCAATTGGGACGACCTCAACTCAGCCGACAACCCAAGGTGCAGGGAGCTGTTCATCGCCACCTTGTCCCCCTGCATCTTGCCGACTGGGGTTCACCAAGGCCGATCAGTGGTCCGGAGCTACGAATTCTACTACCCAGTATCAGCGGCGAGGCAGCTTGGTCTTGGGCAGCTGCCCATCGGCTTTTTCTACGCCGATAAGATTGAAACGAGGGGGCGGTCGGCTAGGACTAAATAATGAATCGGCTGCTGAACATAGTCAGCCCTCCCCTCGGCGACGTCGGCGTGATAACATTGTCGATGAGGAGAAGCGCCGCTTACGACCGATGATGGTCCGAACTTAAGCGCCATATCTTCCACCAACGGTCGTCTTGCTACGTCGACCCGTCGCCCAACGAGATCCCCTCGGTACATTTTCGCTTCGAGACTCAAACAATTTTCTTCTTCCAACTCATCACCGACACAACCGATTAACATTCATCTTTTGATTTTGCGGGAGACAGAGACGGAGCGGCCGACGGTAGCGACTCCGGACGCCCCATCGAATACAACCCAGGCGTTCTGGATGAGGACGGTCTTGCTCCGTCGGCCATCGGCTGGGGGGCGCCCAAACTGGCATCGCTGCTGCGAGGGCAGGTGCGTCAGCCGATTGCGCAGAAGAGAAAATCGGCACCACCACCGCGGTCGTCGGCCGCGCCTGCTCCCAAGAGGGTGAAAAAGACAAAGCCAGCAGCGCCAGCCGACAGCCTCCCCCCTTGGATCCGGTCGTCGCGCAATTCCTTGACACCATCGCCAGCGAGGAAGCGCCGGCGGCTGTCGGGACGGCGGCCGAACCCGGGATTTTGAGTCCTAAGTCGGTCAATGCCCCAGCCGACGTCCCGCCAGCCCCAAGTCCGCCAACAAAACGTCAGCCGGTAAGCTTTTACTCCACCGGGCTTGGCTTCATGATGATCACTTGCATCTGATCGAACCATTGCTCGCAAGTCAAGAGATTGGCCGGTCGCACTCCTCGCCCCGCGCCATCGGTAATCATATTCTGCCACCTTATTTGTAGTAGTCGATCGGCTTGTCTGTTAATTCTTCCTTCCGTAGCCCCCGCGGTCTCCATCGGCTGCCCCCCAAGCGTCTGGCGAGCATACTACGCCTATTGGGGACAGTGGCGACAACGCCGACGAAGAGGCCCCGATGGCCACGGGCAACGATTCGACCGAACCAACAGCCCCGACCCGACGCCGATGGTAAGCCAACTAATTTCGACGATCGGCTTTGTCGGCTTAGCATGTCCTTGATCATCTCTCTCTTTTTCTGCAGAACATAGCCGACCTCCTCAACTTTGATTTGTCGGAGTTCGAGGAGCCCGGTGACACCGGCGAGGAGGCACTTGCGATGCCGGCTGAGGACCTGAGGGCCACTTTAGCCGACATCGACAATCGGCTGGGAGCCTCGCTGGACGCGCTGGTGGTCGACAGCGGCTCGATACGCGTGCGATTCAGAGATATCCAAGACCAGCTGCCGGAAGACGTAGCCGAAGCCATCGTGCCGGCGACCTTCATGGAAGCCTATCAATTCAAGTACGAACGGGCTCGGTAGTAGATAATTGATCGCCGCGAGAGTCAAGCGCGATCGGCCACCATCCAATCGACCAAGGATGCCATCGAGAGCCGGAAGGCCGCCTTTGACCGCGTGAAGACTGAGCCGACGACCAAGCTTGAGCAACTCCGCGCCCGCCGGGATAAGGCGATAGCCGATCTCGTTCAAGTCACGAACGAGATCGATGTCCATGAGGAGTACATGGCTAGCTGCGACCAAGATTGAAGCGAGCGCCAAGGCATCGGGCGGTTGTGGCACACCTGCGCAACTTGGTGAGGAGCGTCCGATCGGTTGCGGGGTCTGAGGCCGACGACGTCAGGGCCATCGGAGAAATCGACGAAATTAGGCGGACGGCGTTGTCGGCCATAGTCGATTTTCTGAAACAATGAGATTGTAATGTCCCGCCCTTTTAAAATCGGCTAACGCTTCTGTACCATATTTGACATGTTTCTGTGATGTGATTGGATAACCATCTTACTCGTGCTTGTCTTTGGCTTTGAATCGTGTGTCATGATTCATCGGTCTCCTGCCACTGCGTCCGTAACTAAAACCGGCTGTATTCGTAGATAAGACTGGTCTTTGGTCGTGCGTGACGTCTTGACTTGCTTACATTGAAATCGGCTCCAGCCGCTCGCATCGTTCCGTGTTGCCGACTCCAAAACCACACCACAACCGTTAGCGCTATCGTTCGAACATCGGTCTTATTGGCTACCGGCCGATGCTTCCAGGTGCATTGCCAATTTGGTTTCTTGGTCCGATTCATCTAAATCTGTATTTCAAGCACCTGTGAGTTCTGGACGATAGGTATCGAGCCTTGCGCAGTCACCAACCATTCAACGATTCCTGACGCCTTTAATGATGGCCTCTTTGACTCTCGCATTGGCAGCGACCTTTCACATCTGAAACCGCATCTTTCCTTTCTACAAATGGACTCCTTCGGTCCTTCCTGAATAACTCATGGCCGAAGGAGACACTCAATCTCCAGGAGTACAACGTCCAGGTCTCCAAGCTTTCGGCAGGGCTTCCTATGGCTTCCTCGAGCTCGTCGGTGAACCAGGTGATTCCCCAACTCATCCACTCACACCGTTCCTTCTCTCTAAGTACTCAGGATTGATCCTTCTCACAGCCGCTTCATCCCCTTCGGGTGATCCTAGAGATCATGGACACGCCGTACAAACTGACGGTCAGCCAAGCACGACAAGTGAGGGCCAACTTGAAGCGCTTCAGGGAACAGGAGGATCGTCATCCGGCGGCCAGGCCTCCCATCAACCTCGGTAACATTCCGGCCGCTGCCCCTATGGCGTCTTCGACACTCACGTGCCTCGACCGGCTGGAAGGAAGGCAAACACGACTTGCCACTGAACTGTTGACTACGACCACCGACGTAAGGGTCACTCGGCTAGAGTATCTGATCTTGGATGCTTTAGAGTTGGAGACTACGGAGACTATCGACCGAGCCTTGGTGGCCATCAGGGATTATCTAGGGAATATGTAATCAAAGATGGCTTTATGCCGATTAGGAATAAAAATCGGCAAGCGTTGTAGCCTGACTTTGCGTTGCAATCGGCCCAATGTTGTGATCCGATTTTTGCGATCGTCTTCTGATTGTGTGATCGGCTTGTGTGCGTATATGCCTCCAAGTTTTGTTGATAGCTTTGGTGTCGACAAAATTGTGAGTTCGAGCCACTCGCGCATCCCGGCCGTTCTTATCAGTTGATCAGGAGCCAGTGGTAGGGCGCTTGGTAAAAAATGTTGTGAAAATGCCTAAAGGTGATGCCTCGTAAGACATCGGTTGTCGTAGATCGGCTGAAGTAACTATAACTGAATCACGAATTGATCCACACACTTGGGTAATATTTCTTTAAATATTTTCCAATAAGGGCCCTTCCGAATATCTCTCCGTCTAGTCCTTTTAGCATGTAGGCTCCTTTAGAGACGCATTTGTGGATCTTGAAAGGTCCTTCCCAATTTGGTAACCACTTGCCGAACTTGTTGTCTCTAGATCCGACCGGCAGTATAAGTTTCCAAACGAGCTCGCCTTCTTCAAAAGATTTAGGCACCACCTTTTTATTGTAATGTCTGGCTACTCGTTCTTTTTCTTTTGTGACTTTTTCCAAGGCCTTCATTCTGGATAAAACCAGATCTTCCGACTCGTCCACCATTAGGTGATAATAATCGTCGGCTGTGAGTTGGTCCTGTAGCTGAATGCGCCTTGAGCCGACACACTTTCCCATGGCAGCATTGCTTCGTGTCCATAGACCGGTTTGTACGGGGAACTTGGATTGACCCGTGGCATGCCATTCGATACGCCCACGGTGACTCGGCTAATCGGCTGTGCCATTGTTTAGGATGCTCAGAGATCTTTCTTTTAATCAACTTGATCAAACTTTTGTTTGAGGCCTCGGCTTGCCCGTTGGCTTGTGCATAGTACGGCGAAGAATTAAGTAGCTTGATCCCCATGCCATCGGCAAACTGAACAAATTCGTCCGATACAAAGATAGATCCCTGATCTGTTGTTATCGTTTGTGGAACTCCAAAGTGGTAGATGATGTGTTCTTTGACGAACTCAATTGCATCCCTAGAATCCACTTTTCTGAGGGGGATCGCCTCCACCCATTTTGTGAAATAATCCGTGGCCACCAGGATAAATTTATGCCCTTTGCATGAGGGTGGATTGATCTGGCCGATCATATCAATGCCCCATCCTCTGAACGGCCATGGCTTGATGATCAGGTTCATAGCCGATGCTGGTGCTCATTGTATGGCGCCAAATTTTTGGCAGTCCTGGCACCCCTTGTAATATTGGAAACAATCCTCCAGCATCATCGGCCAGAAATACCCCGCTTGGCGAAGTAGCCACTTCATTTTGTGGGTCGATTGGTGCGTGCCACAGATTCCTTCGTGTACTTCTCCGATGGCCACTGTAGCCTGATCGGCTCCCAAACACTTGAGTAGCACGCCGTCAATCGTACGATAGTATAGGTCTTCATCGAGCAACACGTATCGTAATGCCTTGTATCGTAATTTCCTTGTGGCCGATTGAGAGGGGTTTTTGAGATAGTTGTAAACTTCAAACCTCCAATCATCGGCCGTGATGGCGGCCACGTCTATGTCTACTTCCTTCAACATCGGCCGATAGCCTGACGCCCCTTGAGCCAAGTCATTGGCCTCTGTGTTCTGCTCTCTGGGGATATGCTTCAAGGTGACTAGCCGAAAACCATTCATTAACTCCCGGCATTGCTGATAATAGACCATAAGCACATTGTTTTTGCACTCATATTCTCCTGATAATTGGCTGATGACGAGCAATGAGTCTACCATTATCTCGACTGCATCAGCTTCTACTTCCTTGAGCAGAGTCAACCCTTTGAGAACGGCTTCGTACTCCGTTTGGTTATTTGTGGCATGGGGGTTAATGGCAAAAGCAAACTCGAAGCTTGCCCCCCTGGGCGAAATAAGGACCAAGCCGATGCCGCAGCCGTTGGTGCATACCGAGCCATCGAACGTCAAAGTCCAAGGCATAATTTCCACTGAGCCGATTGAGTCGTTTCTGTGTTTCACAATGAAATCGGCTATGGCCTGCCCCTTGATCGCCCTTGGTGCCTGATACCTTAGATCGAACTCTGTTAGCACGAAGATCCACTTTTCGATTCTTCCTTTAAGCACTGGAGCCGATAGCATATACTTAACTACGTTGGCTTTACAAATTACCGTGCACTCATTGGACAGCAGATAGTGCCTTAACTTTGTACATGAAAAATAGAGGCATAGGCACAACTTCTCCACAGGTGAATACCTTGTTTCTGCGTCTAGCAGTCGTCGGCTGAGATAGAAAATGGTTTTTTCTTTGCCGTCGACCTCTTGGATTAGGACGGAGCCGATTGATTTGTAGTCGGCCAACAGGTACAGCTTGAACGGTATTCCCTTTTGTGGAGGCATTAGAACTGGAGGAGAGCTTAGATAACCTTTTATGTTGTCTAATGCTTTCTGCTGCTCTGCCCCCGATGTGAAGGTCTGATCGGCTTCCAGCTGAAGCAATGGTGTGAATGGCTCCATCTTTTCTGAGAGATTAGCTATGAACCGTTTGATGAAGTTTATCTTTCTGATCAACGACTGGAGCTGCTTTTTATTTTTCGGAGGTTAAATTGTCTTGATAGCATTAATGCTCCTTGGTGTGACTTCAATCCCTCTCTCATGGACGAGGAATCCCAAGAATTGCCCGGCCGACACGCCAAACGCACACTTAAGTGGATTCATCTTTAAACCGTATTTCCTCGTCCGTTCCAACACTTGTCTCAGATCGGCAATGTGGCCTTCTATCTCTCTTGACTTGACAACCACGTCGTCAATGTATATCTCCACTAGTGAGCCGATCATATCGTGAAAGATGTAATTCATGGCCCGTTGATATGTTGCTCCAGCATTCTTCAAGCCGAACGTCATTACTACCCACTCATAAAGGCCGATTGCGCTAGGACACCGAAAAGCGGTCTTGTGGATGTCCTCGTCGGCCATGAATATCTGGTTGTACCCTGCATTGCCATCCATGAAACTGATAATCTTATGGCCTGAGGCAGCGTCGACGAGTAGATTGGCATTGGCATCGGGTATTCGTCCTTAGGGGTTGCTTTGTTTAGATCTCTGAAATCGATACACACCCTAAGTTTACCATTTTTCTTCAATACCAGGACGATGTTTGAGACCCACTCGGCGTATCGACAAGGCCGAATGAATCCCGCGTCGTATAGCCGAGTGATTTCGGCTTTAATTGCATCATACATATCGGCCTTAAACCTCCTAGGAGGCTACTTGAACGTCCGATAGCCTGCCTTAATCGGCAATTGATGGACCACTATCGATCGACTGAGACCGGGCATCTCGAAATACTCCCAAGCAAAACAATTTTTATATTCTTTTAATAATTCAATAAGTTAGGATCTACAATGAGGAGACAGATTTTTGCTAATGTACGTCGGCCTCGGCTTATCACCAGAGCCGATGTCAATTTCTTCTAATTCGTCGGTCGACGTGAAACCTTGCCCTAACTTGCCATCGTCTTCGTCCGCGGTGGCTACGCCAAGAACGCTTGAGCCCTCCACCATTTCTTGTTCAAAGCAGCAGTTACGGCTCGTTGTTTCTGATGGGCTGTATTGTTGAATTGGACACATTTAGAAAATCGGCTTGCCAGATTTTCCGAGATAAACAATCGATGCCTTCGATTTCCCAAAGTGGCAAATCGGCACTGATGACACTAACTGACCTGTCGGCTGGTATTATCTCAATCTTATCGCCATCCCATTGGATCAGACTCTGATGCATTGTAGAAGGGATGCAGCAATTAGCGTGTATCCAGTCCTTCCGAGCAGCAGGCTATAAGACCCCTTCCCGTCGATGACGAAGAACATTGTTGTCATGGTCTTGTTGCCAATGGTCAGTTCAATGTTGAGGACACCTTTGGTCTCCGATGGGTTGCCGCCGAAGTCCTTGAGTACCATGTTGGTTTTTATCATGTCTTCGGCCCCTTTTCCCAATTTTCTGAATGTTGCGTAGGGCATGAGGTTGACTGCAGCTCCCCCATCGACTAGCATTTTGGAGATCGGCTTGCCGTTGATGAATCCTTTAACATACAACGGCTTCAAGTGCCGATTTTTGGTTCCTTCAGGCTTGTCGAAGATAGCCTGGTCTGGTAAGACTGCTAGCTTTGCCAGGTCATCTTCAATGGTGTCCGCATCGGCTTCGGGGGCACCGAACTCGGCTGGAAACACGAAGACCATGTTAACCGATGCAGACACTTTGCCTTTCCCTTTGGCTGCCCTCCTGGCTTGATCAGCTGGGCTTTCCTCGGCTTGTTCTTCGTCAGTTATGGCAGCTTTCCTTTTGGGTACCCACTGCCTTTTGATTTTGCCTAGCCGACGGTGTTGCTCGTGGATCATTTGTTGCACCTCGTCTTCTCTCCCTTCACGCTTGAGCCGTTGAACCCTCCTTTTCTGCGTCTTTGTGAAGAGATCGGACGGGCACCATTGGGGGTTGGCCAATTCCTCATCATCGGCCTCTTCGTCATCGTGGTTGTCCCCATCACGGTTTTCGTCGACGAAGAAATCCTGATGGATCGGACCAAGCCGATCATGGACAGGTCGTCGCCTTTGGTTTAGCTGGACGGCTCTGTGAACGAACCGAGCTGGACTTGCAGGTGACAAGCTTCCGCGTCCGTCGTCGCGGTGATCGTTACATGCTGGGCAATCATCCAATGTTGGTAGCCTCATGCCGGATTCCCAGCAGTACCTAAAAAAATTGCAATGCCACTGTGGATCGGCATTGTCGTGGTTTACCTCGTATCGTCGGCTCTGAGTATTTGGCTCGCGCCGACGAGGTGCTTCATCGTAAATTTCTTCATGCCGAGACCGGTATTGATGACGCTATCGGCTTCGTTCATGGATCGGCTGTCGGCCAGCCGATCTGATGACTTGGCGCACCATATTAATTTGCGCGGCGTGGCATCCAGCCTGGTCGCCCTCTGCCTTGGCCCCGATCGATGTATTGGCTAAGCCGTGCGTCATTCTGTTCTATCGATCAGCTTGCCTGGAGCTGGCCTGGACCGTGTTGACTGGGAAGGGATTGCCATCTACCTTCATCGACCGATTTGAGTCGGCGAACTTCGCTTCCGGCCTCGATTGCCAACTGGATTTCTTGTCGAAGACTTTGTAGTCATTGGTGGCGTGAGATGTGGAGTTGTGCCACTTGCAATACTTCTTCTTCTTCAACTCTTCGGCCGACGGGATCACATGATTTTCGGGTAATTGAATCTGTTTCTCCTTGAGTAGCAAATCAAAAATCTTGTCGGCCTTAGTGATATCAAAGTCGTACCTTTCTTCCTTAGCCGTCTTCAACGGCCATTGCGGACGATGGCCTTTTTGTTCTTGGCCCATTCGGCTGCTGCAACTTCAGTTTCATTGTCGTCAGATCCGTAGTCTGAATCGACGATGACCTGGGTTATATTCTTGACAGCCTTCCTGGTGTCTTGGAAATGCTGTTCGTGGGCCGTCACCTTCTGTGCCAAGTAAGCTAGGCTGTCAAAGTCCTGCGCAGAGAATCGTTCTCTGATCGGCGCGACCAAGCCGTGAAAGGCCAGATCGGCCAATTGGGCATCCGATAGCACCAGGCTGTAACATCGGTTTCTCATCTCCCTAAAGCGTTGGATGTAGTCTTGGACCGATTCATTGTGTTTCTGCCTGACGCTGGTGAGGTCCGATAACTTCATCTCGTGGTTGCCGGAGTAGAAATAGCTATGAAACTGTTTTTCAAGATCGGCCCAACTCTGAATCGAATTGTAGGGCAATGAGGAGAACCAGGTAAAGGCCGATCCTGAAAGAGAAAGGGGGAACAGTCGAACTCTCAAGGGGTCTGTAGCCGATGCATCACCGCATTGCGCCAAAAATCGGCTAACGTGCTCATAGGTGGAAACGTTGTCTTGCCCTGAGAATTTTGAGAAGTTTGGGATCTTGTATCGGTTGGGCAGCGGTATCCGTTCGAAATGTTCTGGGTAGGGATACCGATACATATTCCCTGAATCTTTTGGTTTGAGGCCGAACTGATCGAGCATGACATCTGCAATTAGATCGGCCCACGCTCGGTTGTCTTGTTGTATCGGCTCATATGGGTCATACGGCACGGGTGCTTGCCGATACAGTGTGGTGGTGTCGAGGCCTATAATGGTGATCTTGACGGCCCCTTGGTGCGGTAGCGATGGTCAGCGGGAGGTGGCCGAGGCACCGGTTGTGGCGTTGGTGGTTCTGGAAACAACTGTCGGCCACCGACGTTGTGCCGCCTGTCTAGATCAATCGGCTCTGGCTGCCGATTGTCGTTGAACATGCTGTCGAGTTGACCCTGAGGCAACAGCTGTTGTCGGTTTAGTATAGTAATCACTGGGCTTATAGCCGTTTCACCTGGATTCAGCTGACCGACTCCTCCTGGCGGGCTTGGTTGTGCTATCAGTGGAAGCGGCCGATTCTACGTGACTAGCGTCCTGTAGCCGAGAAATTTGCCATCTGCGAAATACGTGGGCCCCCGTTGCAGCTGTTCGGCTACTTTGGCGTCGACCACAGTAGAGATCATATTGTTGAGAGTATTGACCAAGATGCTACTTTGGTTGACCAGTGTGTGGTGAACGGCCGAGTCGATCCGATCTTGTAGAGAGTACACGGCCGAATCATCTTGCACCTGGGTCGGCTCTTCCACCTTCTGTTTGCCTTTTGTGTCACCTGAGGAAGATGCCTTGGTATCGTTCAGGCTGAACTTGTACTTTTGGTGCACAGCTCCAGATCTTGTTTGGGTGAAAGATTGCAAATAATTAGTCTGGAGTTCTTCCACCATCTTCTTATATTCGGCTTGCTGTTCAGCCGATAATTGTTCCATCTTCACGGGGATGATGTTGTCCTGCGTGATGCCAGGGCCCTTGGAGTCGACCATCTTGCCGGCTGAGTCTATGCGTTCGAGCCGAGCCGACAAAGAAAGTCCCACCGGGCGTGCAAAGAAGCGTGTTGACGAGAAATCTCTCTCACGCGCTAGCCTAGGAGATCTGCTTGACTCCATTGTAGGTCCTTCTCAGCTGCCTACAACGTGCAGGGCGTGCCAGTTGATTTGATCTGTTAATCAACAAGAAAAACGAGAGAATACGTGTTAAGTGTTAGGTTAGATCCCCATGGGATCGGCTAAGGAAATCCATGAATGTATATATGCTATTCTAAGCTATATTTAGGCCAAGTGATTGGAATGGATCGGCTACACCAAGACATCATCAGCCACTCAATCCAAATACAGTGAAGAATAATAAATATACGGATTGATAACCTAGCCGATACTGGAAAGCTAACAAAGAATCGGCTAGTACTCCGATGAATCTTATGGAAAGATAATATTCCTGAACCAAACGTACAACCCGGAAATCGACCATCGGCTACCGGGAAAAGGCCGATTTTGGTCGGTAGCGTCCGACAGAAACATGATCTTAACATAAGAGGCAGTCCTAATACAAATCTAATAATAAGTACATTAAAAGAAACATATTAGGGCGGGCAAGGCCGGCTGAAACCCCGGCACTGTCTCTAAACAACATAAATCTATCCGAACAGATAACCAGCAGCTCTAAGAACGACTTAATAGTTCAAACATGATACAACATTAAGTATAAAAAGAACAATCCGATCTGTTACAGCCGATTTACACCTCTCAAGACGGTAGATATCGCATATAAACTAGCCAACCTTCAGATCTACCCTTATTGGCCGCAAGTTCTCGCTAGAACCAGCCAATGACAGGATAGATCTAAACATTGATCTAATTTATACGCGCTATATGATAAATAACGCAGTATAAACCCCTGATTCTAATGTATCATTGCGATGGAAGCACTAGAAACAGCAAATCATACCACCAATGACAAACATTTACCTGGATCTGTGGATCGAGACGATGCAGCCCGAAGCCAAACAAAGTGCTCGTCTAAAGAAAAGGTTGGCGATGCACCGAAGGTTTGATTGATTGAATGATATTTTACAAGGGGTCTCGGGTCCTATTTATACCCAAGATACAACTATCTGCAGCGACCCTGGACTCTATCTAAACTACTATTTAAAACACCATATTATCCCTAGCGGGACCCATACCGTGTTACAACTAACAGTTTAACAAATCTCTAAATTACAGATACAATTGCCGTTATAGGACTCTATCCATAAGTAGCAATATCTTTTAACGCGCAATTAGCAACCGAATCTTCTAATTATCTTCAAGTTTCTGCACTAGAAACGGTTTCATCTCTTTCGAACCCAGAATCAGCTGTCGGCTGCTCCCGTTCGATCCATCCTCAGCCGATTAGCCCCATAGCCGATCACTCTTTTAGCCGATGCGATTTCCTGTCTTCAGCCGATCCGATTCCGCTTTGCTTTTGCGGACTTAGGAACTCAATTACCAAATTTCAGTGTTAACAGTATATGTAAGAAAATATATCCAAGTCTGCGCCTACCTGCTTTGAGGGGATTATGGAAGAGATAGCGGACTTTATTGTGTGTGACATAGTACACCCCAAAGGAATGTTTAGAATATAGGGTTAAAGTTCGCGACATGTTGAACTTTTTTGAACATTTCAAAATTAATGTCAAAGACATGTAAATATTTACACTTATGATATTATTAAATTACAATTTTATCAAATGTGTTTATGTATATACTTACGGTGCTAAATAATATTTTGTTCCAATTTATAACTCGGTTTTGCAGGTTTCGATGCTTAGCACTTGAAAATATTAATGTGAAATATGTGAAAAATAGATGTTTATGTGAATAGATGTATGTGAATGTCAGATATATGTGAATCTTTGTTTCTCTCATTTTTGCAGCGAGCATGGCTAGCAAAGACCTGAGGCTAGCCAAAATATAGAATAATTTTTTAAAAAAAAACTCATCGATGACGGGCTTTACCTTAAGCCCGATAGAGATGTAAGTCATTGGTGGCGGGCTTAAGTTAAAGCTCGATTGAGATGTTAGTCATCCGTGATGAGCATTAATTAGGACCCATTTAAGATTGTTTTATCGGTGACGGGCCCTTGTTTGACTAGCCTTCTGGGTCAAAACTATCGATAACGGGCTATAGTTTAGGCCTGACAAAGATAAGTGCATCGGTGACGGGCGTTTCTCCGATAGAGATGACTTCTCACATCATTGACTTTTGCGTCGTGATGGACGCTATACCCGACACAGATGAGGGTTACCGTCCGATCTAGATGAGGATGATCATTGTAGTAATTGCATGTGTTGGCCCACATAAACTAACTAAGCATGACTTTCACTAGTATAGAACCTTCCATCCGTAACGGGCCCAAATATGCCTGGAGCACTTGGGCCGTCAGAACGAAGTCATCTCAATCGGGCCGTCATTTGCACCGTGTAGGTGTACTCGTACAGCCCCAATTGCAAATAGCCCGTCAGCGATGAAACACATCTGTGACGGGCTCAAATGTAAGCCCGATTGAGATAACCTAGGATATCTCAATCGGGCCATAATACCGAGCCCGTCAGAGATGAGGCCATCGGTGATGGGCTCAAAAATAAGGTCCGATTGAGATGACTTTATAGCCCGTCACCGATGACTCATATCGGTGTCGGGCTTTCATTTAAGCCCGTTAGAGATGTCTGTGCCCCGTTACAGATGTCGTTTAACTGGCCCGATTGAGATATAATTCGGACACACTATAAATGCACCAAGCAACCGCTATCTGAATTCATCCCATTGTTCACTTTTTTGGTGGGAGGTTGAAGGGGCGAATTTTTTTATTTTTTAAAAAGGAATATATTAGAAGTAAGTATAAAGTTTGATTTTTTTTACAATTTAGTAGTATGATAACTAATGTTTTGTTAAATTTTATAGTGATGGATCGAAGTTGGATGAATGCGACAACTTTAAAGCGTCATTGCAAGGAGTATAGAGATGGCGTTTTAAGTTTTATGAACGTCGCGGAGGAGGATAGAAGAAGAAGAAATAGTAAATACATGTGTTGTCCATGTAGAGATTGTAAGAATGAGGTTTTATTTAGCGGAGAGGAGGTACACTCTTACTTGATACAACGGGGATTCAAGAAGGACTACACAAATTTGCTCGTCTATACTGCCAATACTTACTACTGAGGTCATCTTGTTGGTCTTGCTAGAAGCCTATGAGCATGTCTGTTCCACCCATCTGAGCCTAGAGCATATACAACTTAGTAGGCTTAATTAATTAGGAGGCAACAGGAACTTAGGATTCACCCTAAAGAAGAACTGAAGAACCAGATTCAGTGCAAAGAGTGATGGAGTAGTGTTTAGAGGTGCAGCGTTGTGACGTGATGCGGATCGAAGAAAGATGTTATTTTTTTCTACAAATGAGCCATTGAGGTATATATAGCTATAGTCATAAAACTTGTAAGTTAACCTAAAATAAATTGATGATGTGATTACTCATCTTCTCCATGCGGATGGTCAAGGATAAAAGACAGACGTCTCTAGCTCCCTTTTTTTTTCTCACACGTGCAATTCAGCATATAACCACTGACCTAATATACATAGTCTCTGCCAACAACATATGGGCACAAACCTAACTTATATGTTCAACTGAAATTTTGTTAGACAACATTAGGCAGAAGCCCCCGGGCAGGGCAGTGTGACTAAGGCTGGGAGTTTTCTTTTGTAATCTGATGTAATTTTACATTTCATCATTCATGAGGCAAAGTGAACTACAACTGATCGAGTTTAAAATTTGGCTCAACTAGGAGTGAGGTAAATAAGAATCACCATTCATTTATTTTCTCTACTACACAACACACCTACCAAAAAAGATATATTGATTAGGTTAGGAATTCACTTCAGTATTCATTTCTGCCATTACTTTTTCTAGAGCTATATACACATGTTGGATGACACTACCAACAGTCTAATTTGACATTCTCTTGACATATGTGTATAAAATGAGTCCAGTTGATATTACCAGGCCTAGATATTTTGAGCACTTTTACGTTCATATTTTGTATGCCAAACATTTGCATAAATTAGTCTTAGGAGGCGTCGGGAATATAAGGATGTCCAAACTCATAAGTCGGTTGACAATTTGGATCTTCTAGATGTAGATGCACAGCCACACTTTAGGTTGAGATTCCCGACTCACACCGGCCTATAGGTAGATTAGTATCGAGAATGCAGGATCAGTGACTCATCATGCCGTTGATGACCCAAGGCTTTTGTCAAGACGAGTTGACCTATTTCTAGTTTCAGTCATCTAACTAAATTATTAGCTATGGATATTGCTCGAGATATAATATTTATGGCCTAACGTTTTTTGTTAAGATCGTGTTGATCGATATATCTTTTCTATCTACTTTCAGTCATCCAGTAATTAGGATTAGAAACCAGCTGGTGCAGGTAGCGGAGTGGTATGCCTTGCTAACCGATCGAGCAAGTGCTTATTAGCTTGAAATAACCACAAGTATCTGTTTTAAGCCATTTCAGGTTACTCACCACATAGATCTGGAAGAAAATGCTCTGGCATTAGTCCAGCCTACCACATGCATGTTTGCTCACTGTATATATTGATATTAGAATTTTTATGGTTCAGTGCATCCCATTTTCTGATCTTAATATACACCTACTCTAGGACAGTAAAGAAATTAACCTCATATTTAGTTAATTTGAGGCACACATGGTTTTAAATAGCATTGTCGATCATGTCAAGACTCCTTCAGGTGATATCTGTCATACCAGTAGGCATAATCATCAATCTCACTGGTGAACTCCCCTATTTCTACCAGGGTTTCATATTTCGTTTTGGCCTACCGTGCCGCTACCCGACGATATCACGAAAGCCGCGGAGAAATGAACAGTAAACGGATTTGAATTGAATCGATTTGCCGTGCCACGGTTTTTGTCCAAACCGCGCCAAAACCGTGTTTTTCGTCCAAACCGCGCGAAAACCGCGACTAAAAAGTGAGGTATAAATATAAGGGCAGTTCGTCATCTCGAGCGCATCGATTGGGACTTAGCCATTTTTCTCTCTCGTCATCGTCGTAGTCGCCGAGCTCCATCGTCATCGTCATCGTCGCCTCCTAAACAACTCCTCATCAACCGCCACCGCTGTCGCCTCTGCTGGAACCTTAATTCCCTGCGTCGCCTAGGTTCGTCTCCTGCCGCCGCCTCCGTTGGTCTTCCTCCGTCGTTGCTGCTGATGCCCCCGCCGCCGCGAATGTTGCCACTGCCAAGGACGAACGGCCCAATGTCGTCACCGCTCCTGCCGCCGCCAGCCGGTCCACGAACGAGCCGACGCACACCGTGTGGAGGGCTGAGAGGCCGGACCCACCTGTGAGTCTCTCCCAGATTTTTAAAAAAATAAATAGAAAAAAATATAAATTAAAAAATACATTACAAAGTAAAAAATTATAAATTGAAACTAATACATTACAAAATAAAGATAATACATTAAAAATTAAAAGAATATATGAAAATAAGAATAACATATTAAAAATATGTTTAGAATTTTAAACAACTTCTAAAAATAATTAAAATATAGATAATACGTAAAAATATATTTAAAAATTTTAGAATCTTATAGAATTTATATATAATTAACCATGGCTCCGATTAAGTCTATTTAAAAATCATTAAAATAGTTAGAAAATAAGAAGAACACAAAAATATATTTAGAATTTAAAGAAACTTCTACAAATAATTAAAATATAGATAATGCATGAAAAATATATTTACAATTTGCGCTATGTTTTTAGTTGTTCAATGTACATGTTTTAATTAACTAACGATTGTTTTCTTTGTTAAGATTGGACGAGGGAACTCTCAAGCTTAATTACGTGCTCTGAAGGTCGTCAAGCAACGGTTATGTTATATGAACTGTACAATTACATATGACGTGTCAATTCTAATTATATGCAAGTTCAATTAACTATTGCTTACATAATTGCTTACATAATGCATATTTGTTCGTGTGTACATAACTAAATTATAAATTAGTAAATTAATTATTGTTTATATATTAATTATGATTATTATATACATATAGGTTGCATATTTCTTAAGTAAGTAAAATTTAGTTCTTCATAGTCAAGGAGACAAAAATTTGACTTAAGTCTTGTCCAAAGTGACAAGTATTATAAACCCAGGGGTGTATGCATACTATGTTAACTTTATTCACATCATAACACATAACATTAACACTGATAAGGATATGGAAGTATGAAAACATCATTCATATATTAATTACACTTTCTTATTGATTTAATATATTTATATCTATTTTTTTCAAAATGACATTATTTGGATGAAGGACTAACTCCCCTAATGGATTACATAAAGCTGATGGGATTTATTATGGATGAGATTGTTAATCCGACGAGAGAATTCCATGACAATGGACAACCTATTCCTCGATCTGAACCTTTCTCTTAGCTTTTGTAATATATAATAAAACATTAGAAATTAACGATGATCGTACATGTCGGAGGTACCCTGACTTCCCATTATATTTGCGAGATGAAGTGAAACACTTCAACACATCTAACAAACATAATGGGACATCTGGAGCCTCGAGAGAAGAATATTGGAGTTATTGCTGGGCCTTTAGCCTGCCAGTCAACTTCAGCCTGAGATGTGCCCGTCAAACCACTTGAATGCAGTGACCAAATGTGTTACACATTTAGGAGACTTGATAAAAATGGCTAAAGATCTACATCATCTCAAATTGTGATTTTAGGATACATGGATTATTTTGGAGGAAGTGCTTTAGACGAAAGATACAGTGCTGGTTTCGCTGTACTTACTGGAACTTTAGGCCAGGTTCCAAAGGTGCAAAAATTTTGGAAAAAATCATAGAGGCAGGTGATTAGGATTGTGATCTACCCTAAAGAAATCAAGATTTTATCACCTATGGTTTAGGCTACACAAATTTGTGAAACAGACGACCTATGGATTCCAGGACAGGACTATGCAGTGTTATATGAACTTTTATGCCATGGTGCATTGACTCAAAAAATTCAACCAAAATTTTTGGGGTCTACTGGTTATGTAGGCAAGCTCCTGTAAAAAGATGCACATTTTATCAATTAAGGTTTGGGCTACATGATGAGATGAATGTAACTGCTACAAATTTCCAGAACATGTTTAGGTTAATTAATTAGATTGTTTTCACCATGATGCAGGGGTCTAAAAATTATGCCAAAATTCATGAAGCTTACTGAGTTAGTCTAAATGCTGTCTGTAAAAATTATCAGGTTTATGACCTACGGTTTAGCCTATGCAAATTTAACAAGCCGACTGACTCAAAATTTCAGAACGCATACGACCGGCACAAAATCAATTTTTTTCCAAGTTTTAAGTTAGCTAAATTTATCATATTTTAGTCTTGTTATGTTAGGATGTTCCATAGCCTAGATGAAATTTGGGTGGTCCATCTAAGAAAACAATCTAGAGTTTTAAGCATAACAAATTCTATTTTATACCAAACTACCCGTTGTAGGCCATATCATAAAAATTTTGAAGAGTCAAGAACGAGGAGCTCAAAATCAACCCAATTCATTATTTTGGTGCAGAAATAACATGAGGAGATGGAATCCTTATCATGTCTATCAAGTTTTAAGTTTTATCAACCCATTTCAAAACTCATTCACTGGAGGCTATTTCTAACCCGATATTTTGCAAATCCGTTCTAGCACATAGGAATAGTTTGCAAAGGTATTCCAAAACCTTTCGAAGGTTATTTGGAGCTGATTAGTTGCGATTACTAAGTATTTTTCAACCTCCTTTTCATAAAAATACGAACTTTCAAAAGGTTTTGGTCCTATAGAGCAATATAAGAGCTTTTAAAACTTGAAATAGAGACATAGAGTAGAATAATCTCTAGAGAGGGATGAGATTTAAGATTGAATATGCTTTTCACAAATAGTTTGTAGCTGACAGCGAAACCCTCAAAATAATTTTGAGAATCCATTCTAATCGACCAACTTAAGGGGCTCCTATAGTCGGCATTTGCTCTGATACCATGCCTGTCGGAGGCACCCCGACTTCCTATTATATTTGCGAGATGAAGTGAAACACTTCAACACATATAACAAACATAATAGAACATCCGGAGCCTCGAGAGAAGAATATTGGAGACATTGCTGGGCCTTTAGCTGCCAGTCAACTTCAGCCTGAGATGTGCCCGTCAAACCACTCGAAGGCGGCAAACAGATGTGTTACACATTCAAGAGGCTTGACAAAAATGGCTAAAGATCTACATCATCTCAAATATCCTTAACTCGTACTCATATGAATCTAGTTCCTAGGATGTGCACTAGATTCACACTTTCATCTTAAGCATGGACATACATAGCAAACACATTTAAGATGAAAGAAATTTAAAGACTTACATCAATTTAATAGTTACATAGGCCGACCGGCTAAATAAATATATAAATCAGAGAACAGTAGAAGCTTAACTACCCAATCACAAGCATACTGACTAGGGGTTTACCTCGTTAAGTTCAAGTCCTAGAAGAAGCGAATCGAAAATCCGCATCACTCAAGGAGTAAGTCTAAACCTGCAAGCAAGGATAATCCAGTGGCAAGAGTCAGTACATTAACAAGTTAATGTACTGGCAAACACAAGTCAAACCTGACATTCTACATGGAAAACATATACTCAAAGGGAGGCCAAGTCAAACCTGACATTCTACATGGAAGGCATATATTCAAAGGGAGGCTATATGTGTAGCTCAATTTCAGCATAAAGCAAGTTTTATTTCACAATTTCTTTTCACAAAGGAGTTGACAATTCAATTACCAAAAATAAGTTTTAAGTTTCATCATTAATTTCATTGAGATTCCATCATTAACAACATTTTGTTGTCATCCATGACAACAAGTTATAATATATCAACAGACTCACCCACAACCCAACACATTTTATTAGTTTCAACACAAGCCACATATTCACATCCTTAAAACATTAGAGATTCTATACTCATGACATTTTACCAAAGCGCTCTTGATCGTGAGCATGGCTAATCGATTAGTTTTAGAGAACTCTGCAGAGTTTGTACAGCTTTACCCACATGATATGAGCACTCTAGTTTGTTTTGAGTTTGCAAGACTCTACCACACTCTTCATGTTGAGTGTGGTTTAGAGGTCATAACGAAGCCTTTACACTACTTAATATCTAGCCTTGCACCAGCACGATACGTGTTCCTCCATCCTAGGCATACTGGAATATAACCTAGAACTGTTAAGTGGCAGGCCCACGCCTTAAACTTAACGTCGTGGTGGCGGACGTGATAGGAACCCACCCACGTGGCACAATACCGTTGTATTAGACAGACTTAGTCTCCTAAACTACCACATCGAGGTAAATAGGAAGTTCCTCTGAGTTATACGAACCCATACACATCGGCCTACCATAGTGCAAGGCTAGGTGCTAAGTAGATTATTCAGCTTAGGCCATCCCATACTAGCACATGTGGATGTATGGATAACTTTAAGTTGGTGACACAAGTTCGGTCCTTACGGACTTGGGTAAACATCTCTCCCCCTATCGGCATACAACTAACACCATATGCATGTCATTTGCCACCCAAGTCAAAATCACATTTTTACACATTTTTGTTCGTAAATACTCATCATATTCAACCCATTTTAGTAAGGGTTCACTTAAAAAAATCACATCTTAATTATCGATGGAACAAGCATTTGCGTAATTCTAAGCAAGGCTAAGCAAGTAATTGCATAAGGCATATACATATATATATATATATAGAGAGAGAGAGATGGGCTACTGTGTGGCGCGCCGCACAGCCCCATCCCGTGTGGCATGGCTGAATCTCTAATTTGAAAACTCAAGTTGAAAATCCGAACCGTTCAAATTGTTCTACATATTAATATCGCCTTGTATACCAAATTTTACATTTTTTGAATTTTTTACTATTTTATCGGATAGGTCAAAGATGCAATAAAATAGATACTCCAGAAATCGTTGGATTAATGCATCTTTGACTTATGTGATAAAATAGTAAAAAATTCAAAAAAATTTGGTATACAAGGCGATATTAATATGTAGAACAATTTGAACGTTCAATTTTCAATTTGAGTTTTCAAATTAGAGATATGGCCATGCCACACGGATGGGCTGTGCGCGCGCCACACAGAGCTCATATATATATATATATATATATATATATATATATATATATATATATATATATATATATATATATATATATATATATATATCCATTTGAATACAAGGAATGTACTCTAACCATTCCTAGTGGTACAATCAGCAAGGAATACAATTATTCAAGGTGGGGAAATGCAGCAAGAAGATCATAACTACCATAACCAAGATTTAAATACCGATATAGTCTACGTTCATATGCCACTTTGCAAACAAACAATTTCATCCCTCAAATCATGGGATTCAATGTGCTCAAAGGATGGGAGGGAAAGAACTTGCCTTGAACTTGAGAAATGTCAGCACCTAACCCACTCCTTCTCCGTCTATGCAATTATCTAAATAAAATGCACGATATGCAATTAAACACTGAAAATAGGCAAAAATCTAAAATGTTCTAAAATGCATGATTTGTGCACATTGAGTAGGTTCTGATCTAAAATGAATTTATGTGAAAGAATTACTAATCTATCTTATTCCATTTGGAAGTTATTGATTTTAGAAGTTTACTCGGTATAGGATAGTATTTAATTAGGTAGTGTTCTAAAATGTTTCTATAAATCGATTTTTATTAACTTTGTCTTCACAGGGGTGAAGAGTTATATTTTCTAAGACTAACACATTTGGTTTCACAATCTTTGGAGTTGCTAAGAATTTCTTATGCATTTTATAAGTTATAACGTGTTCTAGGTATATAGTGTTCTATATGTGCACGACTCTAGAGTTGTATGTTCAGAACATGTTACCATCCTGGTTTAGTTTAGTACACTAAATATATTTGCTATTCATCCCACTTTAAGTCTATAAGTTTGGATCTTTTATTATTTTACCTCATACTTTGCTACTAGAGGGGTTCGATGTCATTATTTTATCTTATTAACTTAGATATTTGTTATATGAGCTAAGTTCTCTAAATCTTAGTGGATAGGTATGGAACTATGGCCCCACTGGTTTAACAATTTTTATTTTGACTTACTTAGAACTAGTTTATATTTATACATTTATACATATATATTCATATAGTGCTTAACTTATTATGGTGATTAGCACTTAAGTTAGCTATTTAAGGTTTTTTGACATATTTAGTCTATGAGTTGCCATATTTTATTTTACCTAATTGAAGTTCATTACTTACTGGTTCTATAGGAATTTGGTTCGCTCAAAATGGAGTAAAGATGAATTTTCTACAAATTTTACAAGTTGAAGTGTGCACTAAGTGGTTTATTAATTATATAAATATTTAAGAGATTTTACTATACAGAAAGCATATATTTTTATTCTATACTCTGAAATTACATGTTTTGGTGATTCTACAGAAATTAAGTTTACTCAAAAGGAGTTAAAATGAATTTTATATAATTCCCTAAATTTCAGCTTATACGAAACTCATTATTTAAAAGACATTAATTTTTCATGCATTTGGCACAAAGTAATTATATGCTTTTATTTTTTCCTAATCAGAAGGTGTAAGTTGAGGAATCTGTTGCATTTGAGTTTGTGCAAAAATAAGTTTAATTTGAATTTCCTATGCATTTTACAAAGTTTGTGCATGCTTTAGGTGTGATTTTCCTTATTTACATTTTAGAGAAAAAATTTGCACTGTGAGTACCAAGTTTTATACTTCTATATTAATGTTCATTATTTTATGAGTTCACAAAAATTTGTTTCATCCCAAAATGAGTTATATTGGATTTTATATGGATTTTACAAGTTTATCAAATTTTAGTTGGAAAGATATTTGATTTAGCTATTTTTCCTTCATATGTTCAGATTATAAGTACATGGGGTCCACTGGTCAGTGATTGGTCAATGTGCAAAAAGGCCCTTGGGTTTTCCAGAAATCAACCCTCCATCCTCTAGCTCTTGTTAATTGAAAATCCATTAAGAACGCCTCAATTATTACCTATTTACATTTAAGTCCTTGGGTCCACATGTCATTCAGAGCTTCCTTACAAAATAAACCTTACAAGAGTTAAGCTTCTACTAATCAGTCTCTGGCGCCTAATGACATGGGGCCCGCTTGTCATACACACAGGGGAGAAGAGAGAGGCAACCGAGGCAGAGCAGGGCGCGACGGCGAGGTTTGAGGCGGCGTCGGCGACGAACGAGTTTGATGATGCGGCCAAAAAGAAAAATGTGCGCAAGGGTATTGCGCACACGATGGTGGTGATCTCGTCGATGGCGATGGCCGGAATCAAGGGTGGCGACGACGCGAGCGGCGCTGAGTCTCAGGGCATCGGTGCTTGTGGGCGCGGGGGTCGAACCCGAGCGAGTGAGATGCATGCATGTACATTAGCACCCTTAAGAATGCTCACCGTAAGTCTAGCGAGGGTTGTCGAAGTCTTGGCGGTAGCAGCGGCCTGCGGAACGGCTTGGCGATGGCGTTCTACTCCAGTTGTACGGCGACGGCTTGATTCATTCAACAAACTACCATGCATGTATGTCTCTCGTGTTAGGGAGATTCTAGGGATGGTCCATGCGCAAGGAATTGGACAATGGCTCACCGGAGAGAAAGAAATCGACGATGGCAACGGCGGCGGGTTCAGATCGAAGCCGAGGAAGAAAGGGGTGTGCTCTCCGCGCCTTGGACGTCTTTGGCTAGGGTACTTGAGGCGTCTTGAGGAGGAGATCGAGGCGTAGAAGATGGCGTAGAAGCTTTTTCCGGAGTGGGCGTAGATGGCCGGACGACGAGGTTGTCAAAACTGCGGCTATGCCCAGAGCGTGCTCCAAATCGGCGAGGGCACGATGGCGTTCCTGCCGCTACAGTGGATGGAATGAGATGGTGTCAAAAGAGAAAATGCTCGGCATTGTGTGGTGAGTATGGAACGCTAAAGATAGAGAATGACTGTGCCTCCTTGGCGACGGCAGCCTTTGTCTTCCTCACAGCCGGCAATGAGGAAGAGAGGGAAATGGGGACTCTGGTGCTCTCTCTCTCTCTCGACTTGGTCTCCACAGGAGTGAAGTAGATGAGGAGGCGATGCGGGTGATATGGGTGAGCTCAGCGCCGGACACGTCCCAGCCACGCGTCGAGCACGCCGACAACACGTCGCCCTCGCTCTCTCTCTCTCTCTGTTTTCTCTCGTTCCAGGCTAATGAAAAATGGGGGACAGAGGAAAAGCGAGCCGAGGGGAGCTGCCAAGTGGGTCCAGGTCGTGGTAGTCTAGGAAAATGAGAGTGGTATGGATAGGAACATGGGTGGCTTTGATTTTGGACGAATTTTAATTTTCAAGTTATTTTCCTCTCCCTAAATTTGTTAGTCTATAGTTTAATATGTGGACCAGATAAATTAGTGTAAATTTTACTGAAGATAGATCATTATACCTAGATTCTATTTTCTTTGGTTGCACTCATAAATCATTTGTAGATTGCCCACATAAATTAAACAAAGATGGGTGAATTGGAAACTAGTTTGAATTTTTAGGAGACTTAAACAGAGAAGAAAAATTCTAAAAAAATTATATTTATTCATGATAATTAACATAGTATTTAAATAAATTATTTTTTATATACACTTATGTGCATTTTAATTCACCTTTAAACAAGATGTCATTTTAGCCGATAAAGGATATTAATTAGTCTATTATTTGACTATTTTGTCTAATTGGTTTGAGGCATCAAAGCTAGTTATTAAATTGTACTAGAATTATATTGGGTTGTATATATTTGGCATTTAGATGAAATTTTTCCATGATTTTACCTAGTATGGATTATTTTAGAAAATTAGGTAACCTTTCTATGTATAGGTGTTTCCACTTTGTAAATGCATCTAATTTGATTATAATGTTATACTGAATTTTATCTTGAGTTGAGGAGATGATCCATATGACTTAAACTTTATGTCCACCTGTTAACATCCAAGATTAGCTGTGGCCTTGATTAGTGAGTTAAATATTTTAGGTTATTGCTCATGAGACCTATTATGAAATGCGAGGTAAAATCCAAATCCACAAAGGACCCATTGTCAACACATGTTGTATGCATGAACATGCACATTTGTAGAATTGCATCTATGTTCAATGTTAGGAAGAAAAAAGTTTTATTTTATTCTCAAGTTTGAATCCTGCAATGGGTTGAAGTACTTCTCCTAAGTTAGAAATAAAAAATGTTGGTTCACAAATTTAAGGAACCTCACTTCCATCTGATTTTGACAAAAATTTCTTGACCCTAGAATTTGAATATGTGACAGAAATATATTTAATTCCCATTATACATAAGTAATATATATTCCAACAATTATATATACATGATGCTATATACAAATATATATTAATCATATTTGTATGTATTTTCTTATATTTTTATATATAAAAAGACTACTTATATATATGATATATGTTTATGTGTATGTGTATATATATGTGTATATATATGTTTATACATAGATATGCATATATATATATAAGTAGCAAGTAAAAAATAATATTTAGTATTGGATGGTGTTAGCCACGTGGCACTATATCAACCGGTAAACCGGGACTAAAAATACTCATTTTTAGTCTTGGACTATGCGTCCCGGTTACACCACCGGGACTACAATGTTGCCAAGCAGTAATCTTGCTGAAGATTACTTTCTTAAGCATTACAAATAAACATAATAATGACTCCTTCAATTGCATCATTATAATACATTACAAACTACATCTTGAGAGGTATGCCTCAGAGCGTATTATAATGCAGACTTCTGTGCACTTGAGATGGGGATGGTTTCAAAGACCAGGTTGATCGATCACCCAATAATGAATCCTTCAATTGCATCATGTTGCCTTAAGCATTTTCTGGTACAATGTTCACATATTGATATTCCCGGATGAGTCTTGTGTCTCGGTTCGATCAATTCTCTCGAGGTCATTCGTTCACCTAGCTTGGCCTACAAGATTTTGCACATCCATTTCTTCTCATGCCTGGAAGACCCAAAGTTGCCTTGAATTAGATTATTCCACGCATATGTGCCCCAACTCCATAGATAGCTGTTGACTGTGAGTATATATTGCTTGCCTCTACATGTAACTCAGTAACTACCAATCATTTGATCAGTTCAAACCAAAAATTCTTCAACTACATCCGGGCATAAATGTAGAAACTCACCATCTTTTTCTCCATTTATTATTGCAATGCATACATTTAGGCTTTTAGAGCATCACTACTGTGTTTCTCTGCCAAATTTTGTCATTAGGTGTTTACTAGCATAGAGGGCTTAGGAGTTAGGAGGTATTGGGAACTTGGGATTGCAAAAGTGAGCATTCTTTTAACCAAAAACAGTACAGACGCAGACGTTCTGGAGTCAATTGTTGAGCAGATTGCGGGCGTTCTGGAGTCAATTGCTGAGCAGATTTGTGCATATTGTTACAAAAGTTAGTCGATATAGCAGACAACGACTAACCTTCTTAATCGTTTTAATCATTGATCATTTAAGACACGTCACATGACGATACAAAATACACGATACTTGTTAACAAAGTTCAGCCGAAGCCTATATCTTTGGAGCTCTGATTATAGGCGTTTCTCTCCAATCAATATAGCACCTCTTCGCTACGAGTCTATAGCCATGCAACCATCATCTTTCTACGTGTCTATCCTACATTGTAGCCGTTATAGTTACATTATGGTGTCATCCTCTCTATTTAAGAGAGAACATATGACAGAGTCTGACTTTAACTCTATCCTACACCTATTCTAACTACAAGTCAAACTTCTAATAGAACTAGTATATTCGACGCCTATTCTAACAAATTGCACCTTAACGAATATACGTCACCTAGAAATAGTAGAATCATCATGCCAATCCACTCATCCTCTAGGTTTGGATTGTTTTCTTTTGCATCAAGAGACTCTGCTATCCCTGTAACTTTTTCCACTAGACTTCACCTACATCAATACTCTACCCTCTCAACTATCATCACAATCGTCTTGCCAAACGAAATTGAACTCCTCCGATCCTTAGCTGAAACTCCTAGACTTCTCGAAGATGATGTTCACCTTCATCTTTTATTCTAAATTTGATTTTATCTACTTCATAGCCAGACAATCTGTGTTATTATCAAAGAGATAAATCAAACTCACCTTGTTATCCTATGAACCGAGCTAACAAACCCAACATCCATGCTTTACGCTTCCTTAGACTAAGCTCCATGATAACTTGAGAAAAGTCACTGCTGCCTTGAATCATGCGAAGATTTTACCACAATAACCTTTTGCTCCTCTTCAGTGATGCAAATTTCCATATATCCTCATCATGTCGACCCACCTATCATGGATATCTTATATATGTGGCATGATCTACATATCTTAGATATATTCAATACTCTCAAACAAACAGTATCGTTGACCCTATCAACAACATTTGACCTATTGTTGCCCTGATCTTTTCTTCAGTCTAGACAAACTCCATATGTCTCTTACTCCTCATCAACTCCCAGATATATCATGTTTCGCCAGATAATTTCATACGTGACCTGACCGACCTGTCGCCACCAATTTACTCGTCCTTCTCATCTGCAAACTATCCATCTGTAAAGCCTTCTTGCCCTTCTTTTGGAGCCATTCACAAGTTCCTGTAGCAAACCACCGTCCGCTACAACCTGGTCTTACCGTCCAAGCTCTGTGGTCTAACCAGTTCGTCTATCTGATCACCCTGCTAGCCCGGCCCAACCGACATACACGCATCTCTGTTGCACGATTCAACCAAGCCTTCTGTCTCAATGACCAACACCATGATTACTAGCCTGCGTAGCAAAAATTGTGGACGTTGAGTGCCCTTGCTGTTGTGCGCCATCTCGTTTCCTTGATCCTTCAACGTCCAAAGTCCGAGTTGGATATGCAACTGATCAACTTCTCCCTTGTCACCTCGGATTGTGTACTACTATGAAGAGTCTGTCATGGACTCTCTCGAAACAGCATCCAACCCAAGTCCGATCATGAACAACTTTTGCCAGGTCTTTAATCTCTGTGTTGCCACCTTGTTGCAAAGTCTCGCCCATCTACGGCTTGTTGCGTTGCTACCTGCAGGGCCGGCCCTGATGCAGGTCATTCAAGTCGTCCGTCCTGGGCCCCCAGCCAATGTATCCCTGTATATAATATATCAAACCCAATTTGATATGGCCCAATAGACATGTTGGCCCAATCAAATCCATACCCAACATGGTGGGTCGCTCCAGCAGTCTAGCCGTACGCACGCGCTCCTTCGCCCTCAATCCCTCGTTCACTTCGTAGTTCCTTCCCGAGACGAACACCTCTTCGCTTCAAGCGCCATCATTAATGGAGGGAAAGAGTCTTATTTTTATCCATCTCCAACCGTCTCGTCTTCAATTTGCAACAGCTCTACTAGAAATCATCGCATATTCCCATCCTCCCGTTGCATCCATGTTATGCTCTCTAAGTTCTTTCTTCGATTTGCTGTTAAATACCAGTACTCCAACCAACCATCAAACTGTACCAAGAGTTTGAGACTTGCTGACTGGCTTGTGATTAGTTTTTCCCTCTTCTAAAGATCTGATTCGGAGGAGCTAGGAAAGAGTTAGACAGAAGGGGTTCAGATTGGCAATTCCAGCAGTCTGCAGACAACAGTTGCTCAATTGCTCATGGTATGATTTCTTGGCTATGATTTTTTTTGCAAAGGTTCTAAATACTCAATATTTTTTTCAGGTGTCTTTTTGATATCAGAGTTTGAGGTTTTCATGCTTCATTAGTATTGTTTCAGGTTCTAACCAATTCGAACATCAAAAGGTACTCCTGTTGCTTGGTAGTTGGTACTATGTCATTTAGGACTAGGAAGGATTTTATCTGGATGTGAAAAAGGAATAAGAAAGAGAACATTGTTAGCTACCTAACTCGGAACTCTCAAATAACGCACGTAATAGATAGAATCGACGAGGATTTCCAACGAAACTCCACCATCGCCGCAGCCGGCCACCACCGCCGAGTTATTCCTTCAGTTCGATAACAAAACAGAGTTTACCCCTCAGGCTTAACTACTCACTCACCCACCCAGCTTGAACAGAATAGTTTGGGCCATACACACGCATAAATGCTTACAAGGCCCATTCCGGCCCACTTACCCTTACATTAGCTTTTGTAAGTCTCCTTGCCCTCCCGCCAATCCCAGGTACATCAGAACCATCAACTCCATCGCCATTCCCAGGTTCAGCAGAACCGCTAATCCTTGAAAAATGGCTTGCCCCCAAGCCATTGCATGAGGAAAACGAGAACGGAGATCCTCCCAAGTAGTAGCATTCGCAAAATCATTAGACCATTGCACCAAAACTTGCGGGACAACACACATACCTGATTTGTGCACCTGATGATCCAGTACAGCTACTGGAACTGTTTTTGTTCCAGGTGAGCAGGCAGTGTAGCGGAAGCACTGCCCTTGAACCCCCCAGCCAATTTGAGTTGGGACAAATGGAAGACTGGATGGATGGAGCTATGTGCAGGCAATGCCAATCTGTAAGCAACTTCTCCCACCTTGTGCAAGACTTCATAAGGGCCACAATACTTAAAACTGAGTTTGTGATTGGCTCTGGCAGCTACAGAAGTCTGAACATACGGTTGTAATTTAAGGTAAACCCAATCCCCTGCCTCCAATGGCCTAAAACTGCATTTCTTATCAGCTTGCTGCTTTATGTACTGCTGTGCCCGATTCAAATGCTGTAGCAAAAGTTGCATCATCAATCCTCTTTCAGAAAGCCATTGCTGCACATTAGGGAGCTCACAAGAATTGACATTAATTCCCAGTTGGTTTGGAGTGTGACTATACAATACCTCAAAAGGAGATTTACCCAAGGTAGAATAGAAACTTGTGTTGTACCAATACTCTGCCAAATAAAGCCATGTGAACCACTTGGAGGGACAAGAATGAGTAAAACAACGCAAGTAGGTCTCCAAACACTGATTCACCCTCTCAGTTTGGCCATCTGTCTGGGGATGGTAGGCTGTGCTCATGTGGAGTTTGGTTCCTACACTCTAAAAGAGCTGCTCCCAAAACTGGCTGGTAAAGATTTTGTCTCTATCAGAGACAATGGCTAGAGGTAGGCCATGTAACTTGAATACACCTTCCATGTACAAATGAGCCACATCTGGTGCAGAGAAAGGATGGGCTAGTGGCAAGAAGTGTGCATACCTAGATAACTTGTCAACCACCACCATGATACAATTGAATCTCCTAGAAGAGGGAAGCCCTTCAATGAAATTCATTGACACTGTTTGCCAAGATCCAGTGGGGATAGGTAAGGGCTACATTAACCCAGGATATCTGGATCTTTCAGGTTTTGCTTGCTGGCAGGTTGAACATTCCTTAACCTTCAGGTGCACTTGCTTCTTCATGCCTAGCCAAGCAAAGAGAGCCTTGATCCTTCTGTAAGTCACAGGAAACCCAGGATGCCGTCCAACAGAACTATCATGAAGGGCAACAAATATCTTGTTTTGCAGCTCCTCATTCTGCCCCACCCAAATCCTTCCCTTGTATCGAATAAGTCCATCTCTCAATTGATAAGGTGAGTCAGGTTGGTTATGAACAGACAGCTCAGCTAGCAGCTTAGCTGTTTTTTCATCCTGGAAGCTGTTTTCCGCCCATGTCTGATTGGCTAGAAAAGGAAGGATTCGTTGACTTTTCCGTGGCCAAGCTCGATTCAACGCTCTAGAATGGAGGTGATTTGGATGGGTATCTAGGAGCTGCAAATTGCTGCTATTGGGCTCCTTGACTGCTTCTTTCACATTTGTTGTATCAAATAGTTTCCTGCGTGAATTACGAAGTCCATGTGTGGAGTGATCTAAAAAGTTCACACGGCCTTTAGGGTTTCAGGAAATATTTCTGCTTGTGCGCCCATGAATGGAACGATGCTCCATCCTCTCTACCACGTGGCAGATTTTCAGACGACGTACACTTGATTTCCAGGATGACACATGGGCCAATCAGGTGTCGAGGATGGTACCCTGAAATCGATAGTATTAGAGATTTATCTTATTTCAAAAAAATAACTAAGAAATTATAAGGCACGCATGTGTTTTCAGAGGTGGGCCCAAGGCCCGGTAGCCTAGGCCACTGCCCGGACTCATCCATCCCTAGTAGCCGGGCCAGACCATATATGGACTGCAACTTCAGGACAATCATGGGCTTGAAACAAGGCAGTCACAGGCTAAAAGCCGAATCGTCGCACATGTAGCCAAACCGTCATGCGCGTCCATCGCGGAATGAATCACCGAGCGATGCGGGCAGGGCGGCGGACGACAGCAGGCGTGCGGGGTGGCGGCAGCAGGCGGGCGGGTCGAGGCGTCGGCGGTAGTAGTCCGACGGCGCGGCGGGCGGTAACAGGCAGGCGAGGTGGCGGTAGTCCGATAGGGGCGGCGGCAACAGTCCGGTCGGGGCAGCTACAGCAGGCGGGCGGGTCGGCGCGCCGGTGGCAGCAGTCCGGCGGGGCGCGGGCAGCAGCAGGCAAGCGGGTCGGTGGCAGTCCGGTCGGAGCGGCGGCAGCAAGTGGACGGGTCGGTGTGCTAGCGGCAGTAGGCGGGCGGGGCGGCGCTTGCGGCTTCCGGTGGTCGGGGCAGCGCCACGGCGGCAGCAGGCGGGCAGGGCGACGACAGCAGGCGGCAGTCCAGCCCTTCAACCTTGCATTAGTAGATTAGCTACCTGCTTTGCTGGTGCTAGTATTAATCAACGTATGTGACGCGCCAAGTTGAAATTGAATAGATTATAGTTGATACTAGATAGGCCCCTAACAGTAACAATTTGATACTACTTGATAGATACTAGTTCATTTGTTAATGCATGGCCTAGCAGGTTCTTGGTGCGGGAGAGCGGTGAATTCTTGGCGTGTCGCCGAATCTTTGGCCGTTCTAGGAGAGACGTACATCCGGTAGAGGACGGGCTCGAGATCACCGGTACTTGAGGTATGACTATTGAATAATGATTTTGAGCCTAAAACTTTATTTATATTAGTGATTGATATGTTTGCATGATTATTATTATCGATTACTTGGTCTGTCTAAGCTATTAAAAATTCCTGGGTCCGTTATTGTGTGTTGGTTTTTATGTATCCGTGTATCATGTATGTTATATGCCTCCCTTCTAATTAAAATAGAAGTTGACTTTTGGTCTGAGCAATGGGTAGTTACAAACTTACAACCCATTTATCTGTGCTATGGTGTTGGGATAGTGAATTTCTCAGGTACTATTATTATACACCAACCATGCATGCAAATAACTTCTTTGCACACGATTTATATGAAGCTCAAGTGAACATTTCAGTTTCCATCGCACACTCACTAGTCTGGTGCTAATAAATTTCTTATGTATCCTGAATTCGTGAATTTGCACATGTTCATGTTTACAACTTTTTGCGTTAATTATATAGTAGGCTTATGAGGTATCTGGAATACAACAGAAGCAGGAGGCCGGCATGATTGATAGGCCAGGCGGTGAAGAAGTTCTTAGGAGATGAACCAGCACTTACAAGGAAATCCTAGCCCTATAACACCCCGCTAATAAATATTACCAATGGTGCAAGCGAGGGGCCGTTTGGTAGAGAGATGCATCTAGAGTTCTCTAGAGGTGTTCATATCACCACCTAATGCCCTGTTTTCCACCCAAATTCAGCTGATTAACATCAGGTCCATGTTTCATCTGTTCTTCACGGAGCAACGACAACTTGGTTGTGTGGCTGTCCAGAATGTTTTCATGCTGCCTCAAGAGGCTTTCTGCTTCACTGCTATTGCTCGTACTTATTATGTGTAATCTTAGTGCATATGTGAGTAGTATAATATTTTAGTTTGCAAGTTTGCTCCTTAGCTGTCAGGCTTTGACAGTGTTCTATCGTCGATGTAACTTGTATCCTCTTATTAGCTTCAATCTTAATGAAATTGTTTGGTCTCCTTCGACCGGGCGGGCAATAATCGTAATGCATATAATATACTTCTCGCTTCACAAATACGGATTGAATTTTATGTTATTCTGTCATCTGTGCTGCAAGACTGGAGCTTCTACCAACTAGATGCACTAATCTTTATGTAATTGGGTAAATTAAGCTAACGTTACATTTATTGCTCTCATGAATGCCAATTTAATTAGTCAATTTAGTCAACTCCAATGGGGATAAAATACTATCAATAACTCTTAACAGAGTTCTGCAAAATTGCAGTATAAGTCGACGATCAAGCGCGTTTGTGGTGTTCTGTACTAGTAATCGAGGAACATTCAGTATGAATATGTAGCTAGTAATAAAAAATCTTATTAGATCGAATGTTTTCGATCACCATCTCTATTGTACGTATCCCAAACTTTTTTCTACATTCATGTATTTCACAGTTGTGTATTCCATAACAAAGGAAGCAGTTAGGATTGAAGCACACATCCAGTTGAGGAATTCCCTCTGGTCTCTTTTGGCAGCCAACCTTTTCAAAACGAGCCGATGCTATTTACTGGTATTATTATACTATCATTAGAAATGATCTAAATCATTCGTTAATAAGGATAAATTAGTAATTTATTAATGTAATGATTAGGGATAATTTTATTATTTATATTTTTTAATTGATATGTGGTCATCCATTACGTTGGCATCGATCATATTTCATCGAAAAGCAAAAAAAAAGGTTTAATCACTCCTAAATAATGATTATACCTCTTCACATCTATATTTTTGACAATAATGTTCATTCATGTTTCTACTACCATTAACTAAGATGATGATAAAATAGATCTGAACCTTTGGATCAAATGAGATCAGTGGTTTATATTGTTTTCTACCAATAGAGAACATCGTAGCAGTGCTCTTTCAAAGCTACTAGCTACAGTCTTTTTCATATTTATACTGAAGTAAATTTGAAATAGTACTAATGATCAATGCATCGACTGGAGATTGTGTCGATGTCTAAAATGACAACAGATGTAATTCTCAATTTGTTGTCCCATGGATTCTACTTTCAGCGGTTTCTTCGCCCGTGCTCAATTTTGCTGCAGTCTGTCAGGAACCTGCGTAGATGCATCTTGTATAGTGTTGAGAAGTTCATAAATGCAATGAATTTTGCATAATGTTATCTGCAAGACTGCAAGTTCCTGACATATTTTTTATGTGTCATATTTGGATCAAACGAATGTTTCGGGTTGAGAACTCTCTTGTTGATTCCATCTACTTGTAAAGTTGACCAAACGCATCATGTTTGCATGACCCATCTCATTTCAAAATTAATTATGGATAATTGTCAACTATATATATTCATACATAAACATTGTACCGCACACTTGAGTACACCGAAAATTCATGTAGTTCTCATTAATTTAAAAGATCATTGACTTTGATCACAATTCCTCCTTGCTAAGTACTTTCAAACAAGAATGAGGTTGGGGTCCGTTTGGCTCCAGTGAGACTGTTCTCAGCGTGGTAGCAAGGAGAACAAATTAATTCCTTCAGGTGCAACAAAAGTGGCGGATGATTCATCTACATCAATTTTTGACATGATAACACAGCCCTAGGATGATGGAGTGGACTGTCTCTTCAACAAGCCGACATAGGGGATAGCTGTCCTTAGTGACATTCATTTTGATGATGTTGTGATGAGGGCTGGGGTGGCAGCTGATGGGAGTTCTTCTAGTCAGTTGAGGAGTATAACAACTAGCTATGTTATCTAAGAGAGATCTTACACCAGTGAGGCGTAGCAAATGCAATGCGGCAAAGGCTCATGTAAATTCTCTCGGGAAGGCACAAAAGAGAGTTTCTATCAACAATCTCGAAGTCAATCAAGGTACTCATGAGTTAAATTCAGTTTTATCTTTTTCTAATTGTTTACACCCAAATTTGACACCTAGAGTTAAAATAGGGAAAATTATCAAGATTTGGGAAGTTTGCCGGTTTCCTTCAGAGGGCCGGTCTGACTGCCAGGTATGGGCCAATCAGACCGGGCCCATGGGCCAGTCAGACCGGCGGCATGTGGCTGGTCTGACCGGCAGAGTCCGATTCCAAGTAGGTTTCGTCGGTGCTCGGGGTTTTCTTGTTTCAAAAGGCATTTCTCGGGTTTTCTAAGATGTCTATTTCGAATTGGACGTGGAGTAGGACTTATAGAAGGCAAGACCAACCCCTATTTAAGGGACAAGGCCGGTTCAATTGTAAGAAGCAATAATACACAATACACAAATCTACTTGAATCGTTTTTCCTATATTCTTCTATCTTTTAGCCATGTTTTCTATTTTACCCTAGTTTAGTCTATCTTTGTCGGTTTGCGCCGTAAACCGTCCGCCGCCGCTGCGAGAGTGCGACATCTCTTTGTAGGTTTGTCCCGAAAACCTTCCGTTTGCCCACGAGACGGGTATTTATCAATCTATCTATCTAAATCGGTTCCGCTAGCCGGTTTGATCTACAAAACCCACTTTGTTCTAGTTTTTGCTAGATTGAAGTGGTTGGCGACTCCATACCAATTTCACCGCAAGGCGTTTAGGTGTCCCGATCGTGATTGTCTTCTTGCCAAAAAAGTTGCCAACACGATTTTTGACGACTCCGCTGGGGAATCGATCTATTCAGCGCTCTTACAGCTGAATTTGGTTTAATCTAATCATCTATTGTTTCGTCGAATCAAAAGTTTCGGACAAACGACCGAAATTAATCTATACCATCGCCATTGCCACACTCAGTCCGGTCAGCACTTTCCAATTATCATAGGAATCAAGTCATCATTGCTGCTGATATATTGTGGCCGAGTTGATTTGGTATTCAGCTGGGTCGGCCATCATTAAATTCCTTGACATCTACAGGATTGCAGCCGCGTACTACAAACAGAGGATCGCTCCATCCAGGCTGCAAGCAAGACGATCAGCAGCAAGCGATCTGTACTGCCTTGCGCCGAGGCAAACAGCGACGCCTTCGTTTTTTCTCTACACATCTACACCACCAAGCAGAATTCCAATCGTGTTCGGTCCAAACACCAGAAACCCAGTCCAATTAAGTTTGCTATCCATACGTGTTCTAGAAAGAAAAGATCAGGCTATTGATCAGGCTATTAATCAAAGCCGATCTGCCAAAAGCGACCAACAGCAGCAACATCGACGCGTCATCGTGTACGCAAGCGCACAAACCAGGCCGGATATAGTACAGCTTGGCCCCATCCAGCCTTGGTGTTTGCCTAAAAGAAAAGAAAATCAATCAGAGTCGTTTGCATTGCATCGGCTAATCAATATTTTGGAAATTTTGCTACCTGCACGTGAGAAGACAGAAGCAGGTCCATAGGGTTTACTTAAAAAAACATATATCATTGCCAGTGTACTTGCTAGTCATAACAGGAAATATTAATCTATTCGGTCAAAATATTTCGGCTATGATTAGTATGGCCGAAATTAATCGAGGAATTTCTTCATCAAGCATGACGAGCGGGAACGAGGTCAACGAAATCACATTGGAGACGTTGGCAAGATCGCTAATCAGGGCCCATCAAGGAGCAGTTCTCAAGCCTGGACCTCCTCCTAAATTCGAGGTAATCTCCAATCCGCTCGATCCATCTATTGCTATTCGGAGACATATTGATCAATGTGTAGATGCATCTTTGAGTGCTTATATTGATAAAAATTATGATATGATAGAAAATGCTTTCAGAACTAATTTTGATAAGGCTATTGAGAAAGTTGGCTCTAAAATAGCCAGTTATCAACAGTACAATGCTACTTCTAGTTTTGCATCTATACAACATACCTATAATGCTATAGATAGATCCACGGGCATTTACACAGCCGACTTCCCAGGAATCGGTTATACAAAAGATTTAGCCAACGGTCAGACCACGCATGATGTTGGTCGGACCACACTCTATGTCGGTCAGACCGTGCCTACCATAGCCGGTCAGACCGTGCCTACCATAGCCGGTCAGACCGTGCCCTATTTCGGCAAGATCGTGCCTCTGTGGCCGGTCGACCGCACCCGACCACCGGTCGAGGCCGGGTCATGGGCGGTCGGGCCAAGTGCTTGCCGATCGAGACCATGCCTACCATAACCGGTCGACCGTGCCCTATATCGGCCAGATCGTGCCTCCTGCAGCCGATCTGACCGCACCACTGACCACCGGTCAAACCGATCCATGGGCCGGTCAAACCGGGTGCTTGGCCGGTCAGACTGAGTGGTTGGCCGGTCACACCGGGCTATCTATAGCTAGTCAGACTGGTTCCCTAGAAATTTCGTTAGGTTTCTATACCACGACTGGTGGTACTGATTTTAATTATTATTCATCACCTATTGATACTGTTAGTCATGTTATCCCATATACTCATACTATTTGTGCCAACAGTTGCCATGAGCCAGTGCAAAATCATCAAATAAATGGATTGGCACAAAACACGCATTATGGCCAGTATAATCATATTGTGCCGCACAGCCATCTATTCCTAGGCCGCCAAATCCACAACCAAGGCCTGAGAATATGGAAGATCAATTTAGGAACATCATTAGAGAATCATTTGGAATTGAGCCAAGGAATCGTGTTGAGGTTTACCAAAAGCCGTATCCTAAATATTTTGATAATATCCCATATCCTCGGGGTTATAGAGTTCCTGAGTTCACTAAATTTAGTGGTGAGGATGATAGGATACATGGGAACACATAGGCCAATTTCTTGCACAATGTGGTGAAGCTAGTACTAATGATGTTCTCGAATTGCGTTTGTTTTTTTGTCTTTGTTTGGTACTGCTTTTACATGGTTTACTTCTTTACCGGCAAATTCTATTTGTACTTGGGCTCAATTAGAACAACAATTTAATGATTACTTTTATATCTGTGAAACTGAGCTTAAGTTGTCTGATTTAACATAGGTTAGGCAAAAATATGATGAGTTGGTCATTGATTATATCAAAAGGTTTAGGGATGCTAGAAACCGATGTTTGAATTTGAACATAACTTAGAAAGATTTGACCAACATTGCATATGATAGATTGATTGATTCTATTAAAGAGAGATTGAAAGGCCAAATATTTCTTGATATTGATCATGTGTTGCATGAAGCTTTGGTTCAGGAAAGCCGAGTGGATGATAATAGTTTAAATGCTAGTTTGGATGATAATGTAATAACCAATATAGCCGAACCAACCGTTGGTTCGGATTGTGTTTCTATTTTGATCGATGATGGAATAACATGCATAACCGAACCAAGTGATGGTTCGGATTGTGTCACTAGTTTGGATAACGATGCATGTATAGCTAAATCAAGTATTGGTTCAGATTGTTTTGCTAGCTTAGATAATAGCATCATTGAAAATATAGCCGAACTAAATGACGGTTTGGATTGTATCATAGGCGATAGTGAGATAGTATTGTCACCTAAGACCAAGTCACAGATCGGTCATGTGAATGTTGAAAAGGATAGTGGCAGTGTCTTGCAGGATGGTGATGGAATAGAGTTTAAAGCAACATTGTATACGTGTGAAGGGCCGTATCCTGAACATATAGATTCGGTTCCATACCCACAAGGATTTGAGGTGCCCAACTTCACAAAATTCACAGGTGAGAATGCTAGGACAACAAAGGAGCATATCGGCCATTTTATTGATCAATGTGGTAAGGCCGGTAATGATGATTTGCTTAAGTTAAAATTGTTCCCTCTTTCTTTGTCAAACTATGCATCTATATGGTTTAGTTTACTTGCCCCTAATTCAATTTCTACACGATCACAAATGGAGCATGAGTTTCATGACTATTTTAAAGATGCAAGCTCGATGGAGCGAAGACCGATTGATAATTCATCGGTCAATTGTGATAATATTTTGGTTACATCTATTGCTAAGACCGGAATTATTCATGATTCTTCACCTACTGTTCCTATCGATTTTGACGACAAAAAAGTGTTGATTCGGTCTAGCCAAGCCGAATCTACAAAAGGGAAAAGTGTTATTATTGGGGATCCTCGGCCTGGGATAATTAGGATCAATAATGCTAAGGCCGAAGATCGTAAAGTTACAAAGGACGAGTCATCTAGTTCTATAAAGACTAAGAAGTCAAAGCTCACTTTTGAGATGCTTATAGCTAAATACAAGAAGGGATTAGCTGGTCAATGACTTTATAATCGTACTAGTGATGTAAAAAGACCAAGATCGCTTCCTAGAAAGAGATTTGGTCAAACGCCGAAGAAATCGGAACCATCATCAATGTCAACTCCATACAAACCTTCGGTTGCGACGCCATGGTATCCATATCCAATATCACTATATAGTTATCTTGTTATGTATTATATGCCATGGATGCTTCAATCACCTATGCCGTTTCATCAAGAATGGAAAGAATCACCTAGGTCAGTACTAAAACATTCACACAACTCAAGACAAGACCGTTTCTCACAAAAGAATCGGTTCGGTGGATCAAAGGCGAACAAGGTGAAGAAGGTGTGGGTGAGAAAAGAAGTCAAAGCTCCGAAGGTTGATACTATCAAGGAGGAGTCTCAAGTTGTTCAAGTACCTACAGGAGATGCAACAAAGGAGCTACAAGCAGAGAAGACCAAAGCCGAGATCGTGACTGCCAACAATGGTAGTCTGACTGGGACAGTTGAGCGGTCTAACCGCCAGCCTAGGACCGGTCTGACCGACGACTCACAGCCGGTCTGACCGGGCCTAGAGGCTGGTCTAACTGGGGGGCATCTGAGATGAGTAAGAAAATTGAGGGCAACACAGGAGCTTCCACTTCAACCATAAATATCAAAAATCATTGCTTGGCTCCTAGAAAACAACCACAGCCGAAATGGATGCCTTTTGGCTTATCTCGCTCTCAAAAGAGGAGGCTACAACGTCTTCGAGCCATTGGTCAAAAGGAAAAGAAGGCCGAAGATGTGGAGAACAAAACATATGATAATTTGAAGCCTCGAACGATATACAAGCAAGTGTGGAGACCTAAGGGAGAAAAACTTAAGAGACCGGTGATTTCCCAAAATAGTGATAAATCAAATTCGATGAGAGAAGAATTATCGGTCATTGGAGGTAAGTCTCCTACACATATTGCTATGGATGCTACTACGGTGTTTATCTTGCCTTCGAAATCGTGCGATCAAGAAAGCCGATTTTACTCGGGGGGCAAGACATTAATATGATCATGGAGAAATCGAGGAAGATGAATGGCGATGGATATGACATCATATCTTTGGGCCGCCATTTGTTGAATGCTAAGGCAAGGAAGAGTGAATTTTGGTCCAATAATTTGATGTAACAAGCATTTGGCTATGATATTAAAAAGGGAGTATTTTTAATACTGGAAAAGCCGGTGCTTGATTTTAATTCTTTGAGCAAAATTGGTGAAGTCACAGACTGCGGGCGGTCTGATCGGCGCATCACTGTCGGTCTGACCGCAGGTGGCCGGCGGTCTGACCGGCTTTGTATGGCTGGTTTGACCGATGAGAGGTGGTAGTCTGACCGGCATTGTGTGGCCGGTCAGATCGGGTTTGAACAAGGAGTTGGGGGGCACGATACACTTGATTCAGAGGCCGAATTAATTGTAAATTCGGACATTTGTGCCAAGAGACAGAAGAAGACTAGAGATTTTCTTTGATTCAATATGTGAAAGATCCTAGTCTTAAGTTTGATCGAAAAATTCGGCGACAAGTATTCAAATACACTTTGCTTGATGGAGACTTATATCACCGAAATATGGATGGAGTGTTATTAAAGTGTTTAGATAATGATCAATTTAAAGTTGCTATGACATAAGGCGCTTTCTAAAGCGTTATGGGTTCACAGGATATCTAAACATAGTGCTACCAAGGTTACTCCTTTTGAGTAGGTCTATGCACAATAAGCCGTTTTGCAGATAGAGGTGAGTCATGGCTCTCTTCGATATATAAAGCGAGATGATTTGTCGACTGAAGACTACAACATCTTCATGAGGTGATCGACAAGTGTTTGAAGGCTTTGGAAGAAAGAGAAGAAGAGGGTGGATAAGGCTTACAATAAAAGGGTGAAAGCAAGATACTTGAAGAGATACTTCCTGAGTGTTTGGCAAAATGCTTAGGAGGTACTATGGCCGGTAATGTTGGTTATCGTCCTAAGGCAACATGTTCTATGCCTTTAGATTCACAATGTTCATCATAAAAGGCAGGGGGGCATGTGTTTTTACACCCAAATTTGGCACCTAGAGTTAAAATAGAGAAAATTGCCAAGATTTGGGAAGTTTGCCAGTTTCCTCCAGAGGGCTGGTCTGACTGCCATGTATGGGCCAGTCAAACCGGGCCCATGGGCCGCTCAGACCGGCGGCATGTGGCCGGTCTGACCGGCAGAGTCCGATTCCAAGTAGGTTTCGTCGGTGCTCGGGTTTTCTTGTTTCAAAAGGCATTTCTCGGGTTTCCTAAGATGTCTATTCCGAATTGGACGTGGAGGAGGACTTATAGAAGGCAAGACCTAAAGGGTTACGCGGAAGCTACGCTAGCCGAAAACAAAAACTTTTCTACCGCGCAAACCAGGAACACTTGCAAGTAAGGGCCGATAGATCGTTACCGATTGGAGTATGCAGCGGAAATAGCCAATCAGGACTATCTGATTCGGAACAGTGTAGCCGATTCCCGCAAGCCGACAGCCGATTCTCGGGGACAGCCGATTCGCCGACGCCGCAGCCGATCCGAATCGCCGACCACGTTCTCGTTGCCGATCTGCCGCAGTCGCCTCGCTCGGATTGCAGCCGATTCTTAGCCGATCAATAGCGCGCAACGTAGCAGCGCCTCTACCGGTATCCACACGTTCGGGAAGAGAACGCCGAACACCCGTGTGCTAGCACGCGATGCAAGGGTTTCCGTGGAGATTGATCTCGGCGCAATGCAATTCAACTGATGTGTCGTAGCTCTCCAACCCTCGCCCCTTTATATAGAGTTGGCCTACTGGGACTAGTGGCCGATCAGAACTCTATTTTCAATCGGATCTCATCTGAATCTCATAGAGTTGGCCGCCATACGTCGTAAGACCATAGGACTATATCCAATCGGATCCCTATCCGATCGAGCCGTATTCGAGTCTAACTCGAATGCTTGTTCTTATCCTTAAGCGTGCGACCCGTAGGTTCGGTATACTTGGTTTCGGCTATAGTCTAACTTAGCCGATCGTCGGCTCGAGTCCAACTCGGCCGACCGTCAACGCGGCGCCTAGCGGCACATATTGACACCATAGTATACAAGAATAATATCGGCTCGAACCTGTAATGTGTACACAAATCCCTTTGCCTCACGATACCGGTTAAGCTATAGGCAAGATGTGTGCCATCCCTTCAATAGCTTAACCATTCACTCAAACCGTATTGGATTATCGTCGTTGATTGACTCCTCAATCAACTTAGCATGGCCATGCATTTCCATAATCCATTACCTCGAGGGGCCCAGAGATATCTCTCCAAAGGAGGGGCAAATTCCATCTTGATCACTCACATCCCACTCCATGTTTCATAGCAAACCCAAAAATACCTTTATAACTACCCGATTTAATAGCGTTTGGTAGTCCCAAAGTAGGCTACTACACATGTTGGAATCCATGGTGATCTCAGGTCTAAGGACTTTGTACCAACACTACCTGAGACCAACTAATGGCACATTAATTCCTGTAGTGTCTCACGGTGGGTCTATCGAACAATGTGTTCTCTAACACATATGTCCATGTTTATTGATTTGGTATCTCCATACCTATGATCTATGAGACATGATCATCAATCAATAAACATGTCGATCTTAGAATCATATTAGTTCCAATAATATGATATATGATCAGGGATCATTTAGAAATAGATTCATACATATAGAGTCTCATAAATAAGTCACGTACTTATTGATCAATACAAGATGTCTATTTCATGAAACTGAATAACACTTTATTCATAAATACATAAACATTGACCATGATATCCAACATCTCCATGTTGCTTCTAGGGCATATCACTAACAAGACCAACCCCTATTTAAGGGACAAGGCCGGTTCAATTGTAAGAAGCAATAATACACAATACACAAATCTACATGAATCGTTTTTCCTATATTCTTCTATCTTTTAGCCATGTTTTCTATTTTACCCTAGTTTAGTCCATCTTTATCGGTTTGCGCCGTAAACCGTCCGCCGCCGCTGCGAGAGTGCGACATCTCTTTGTAGGTTTGTCCCGAAAACCTTCCGTTTGCCCACGAGACGGGTATTTATCAATCTATCTATCTAAATCGGTTTCGCTAGCCGGTTTGATCTACAAAACTCACTTTGTTCTAGTTTTTGCTAGATTGAAGTGGTTGGCGACTTCATACCAAGAACCACCGTAAATCTTTAGGTGAATTGATCGTGTTCATGCCTTTTTGCCGAAAAAGGTGCCAACACTAATAATCATATTGTTAAAAATTTAGAGGGAGTTGGTATTTTTTGGGGCTTGATAAAGAAAGGGTGTCTAATTAGGTAGCCTTGATAAGGGAGGTTGAGAATGGGAGAGTTAATGTTTCTGCTTCTCTTAACATTGGGGTAGGAGGTAAACACGTGGAAGAAAAGATAGATCTTGAGGAGGATGAGATTGAGCCTGACATTACCGCTATTAATCGACTCTGTGGAGATTTAATAGAGGAGGTACATGACAATAGTCCCGTGGGCCTTGATAGGAGACTAGCTGATGTGCTAATCAAGATAGCAAAGAATTCAAAGAAGTACAAGAAGAAGTTTTTCAGTACAAACTTAGCTGCAAAGAAAAAATTAAATCTCTGATGAAAGGAATTTTCTGGAATTGCAGAGGCCTGCATGAGTTAGCCAAACACAATTTCTTAAATAATATTGCTGAATCAAATAGGCTTGATTTTATAGCTCTATCAGAAACCAATAAAAATAGTTTCTCGACTCAGTGTCTGGAAATTTTTTGTGCGGGAGCTGATTTTGTTTTGGCATTGGTGAAGCCCCAGAGGAATGTCTGGGGGTATGCTAATGGGTTTAAATTAGTCTTTCTTTGAAATTCAAAGTGTTGAGGACGATGATTACTACATTAAATTTATTATTAAAAGTAAAGTCGATGGCTTTAGATGGGCTTTGTCTGTTTATGGGGCAGCACAAGAGGAGCACAAAGAAAGCTTTCTTGAAGAGCTAGTACGTGCTTGTACTAGTTGTGGAGATTTACCGTTCATCTAGGATGAGACTTTAACATTATTAGAAGCCCTTCGAGAAAAGTAATGATAGATATAATAATAAGTGGTCACTTTTATTCAATTCGATTATCGAAACCTTGAACCTTCGAGAGTTGGAGTTAACGTGAAGGAAATACACTTGGGCCAATTATGCGGAGATACATACTTATGAAAAGCTGGATCGCATTTTAGTTACAACAGATTAGGAATAGAAGTTCCCTTTGGCATCTGTTCAGGCTCTATCCCAAGAATTATCCGACCACACACCATTATTGCTAGATGCAGGGCAACCTTCTCATAGAGGCAACTCCATGACTTTTAAAGTTGAGTTGGGTGGCTGATAAGAGATAGTTTCTTTGATATGGTGAAAAATGTGTGGATTGCTGAAAATAGGGAACAGACACCAATGAAAAAGTGGCAGAATAAAATAAGGAGGGTTAGAAGTTTCCTTAGAGGGTGGGCCAGGAATTCAGTTTCACAAAAAAGGAATCTTAGGTCCACTTTACTTGACCAAATAGATGTGTTTGATAGAAAAGGGGAAACTTGTTTACTATCGCCTTTTGAGGAGGAAAATAGGTGTCATCTCAAAGCACACCTGCTTAAGTTGCTCAGAGAAGAGATCTACTGGCTTCAACACTCAAAAGCAACAAAGTTGTTGTTAGGGGATGATAACACCAAATATTTTCATCTGTTAGCAAATGGGAGACAAGAAAAACAAAAATAACGCAACTAGAGCAAGATGAAGGAATTGTTGTTGGGGATGATAACCTAAAGACTTATATAATAGAGTACTATAAAGGATTGTTTGGACCTCATGTGTCAAATTCTTTCTCAATGGACGAGACTATGAGGCATGACATCCCTCAGGTATCGGAGGAGGAGAATGAAGCATTGATGGCTCCATTCAGCAAAGAAGAAGTTAGAATGACTATTTTCGACATGGAACATAACAAGGCACCAGGGTCAGATGGTTTCTCAGCAGAATTCTATCAGTTCTTTTGGGAGGTCATAAAGGCAGATTTAATGAGCCTTTTAATGAGTTTCATGTAGGGCGGCTGCCCATTCATAGCCTAAACTTCAGAATTATTACTCTCCTGCCAAAAACTACGGAGGCTATGAAGATTCAGCAATATAGGCCTATTTGTCTCCTTAATGTGAGATTTAAGATTGTGACGGAAGTGTTGAACAATAGAATTCTAAAAGTGTTGATAAACTCATAGGTCCATCTCAATCAGCCTTTGTGCCAGGACGTTATATCCTGGATGGGGGTAGTAGTTCTACATGAAACGATTCATGAATTACATCGAAGAAAACAAGATGGAGTAATTTTGAAATTAGATTTTGAAAAGGCATATGACAAGCTAAATTGGTCTTTTATTCAACAAGTGTTGAGAATGAAAGGATTCTCGCCAAGGTGGTGTGATTGGATTTCAAAAGTCATGTCTTGTGGGAGTGTTGCTGTCAAAGTTAATGACAGCATAGGCCACTATTTCCAAACAAAGAAGGGAGTTCGCCGGGGGGACCCATTATCTCTAATTTTGTTTAATATAGTGGTGGATATGTTGGCCATACTAATTGTTAGGGCCAAAGATGCTGGACACATTAATGGGGTTGTGCCACATCTGATTGATAAATAACTGTTAGTCCTTCAATATGCAGATGATACAATTATTTTTATGGATAATGATCTTGAGAGGGCAAAGAACATGAAGCTCCTGCTTTGTTCCTTTGAACAGCTTTTAGTGCTTAAGATCAACTTCTGTAAAAGCAAATTGTTCTGCTATGGATCATCTAGAGATAACCAGATTGCATACACACAAATCTTTGGCTGTGATGTGGGCTCTTTCCCATTTAGATATTTGGGCATTCTGATGATCCATAGTAAGCTTTTAAATAAGGATTGGAAACATGTTAAGGAAAGATTTCAAAAGAAACTTACTCGCTGGAAAAGTTAAATATTGTCAGTTGGCGGAAGGTTGGTCTTAGTCAACTCCGTGTTAAGCAGCCTCCCAATGTACATGCTTTCCTTTTTTGAACTACCTAAAGGGGTACTGAAGAAACTTGATTACTTTCGGTCTCGTTTTTTTTGGCAATGTGATCAACACAAAAAAATACATGTTAACAAGATGGGATATAGTCTGCACCCCCAAAGACATAGGAGGCTTAGGGGTGCTTAATTTAGCCGCCCAAAATAGGTGTCTCATGAGTAAATGGTTGGTAAGGCTGTTCAATAGTGATGGGATGTAACAACAGATGATTAAGAACAAATACTTACGGAATAAATCTTTGACTCAGGTTCAATACATGCCTGGGGACTCTTATTTTTGGGCTGGCCTCATGAAGGTCAAGGATGAGTTCCTATCATGGGCAAGTTTGATATAGCTGATGGGTCTCAAGTTCGATTTTGGGAGGACGTTTGGATTGCGGCACGTCCTCTAAAAATTATCTTCCCAACATTGTATAGTATTGTGAGGAAAAAAGTGATTTAGTAAGTATGGTTTTGTCTACAGTTCCGTTAAATGTAGCTTTTATAAGATCTTTGGTGGGTGATAATCTGCAAGCATGGCTAAAGATAGTACCTATAGTTGCTGACGTTCAGCTAACGAACCAAAGGGATCATTTCAGGTGGGAGTTACATCAAAATGGGTTGTTCTCAACAAAATCTATGTACATAAGAATAGTGACATCACAATCTTTGCCCTAGAATTTGCTGATATGAAAACTTAAGTTACCTCTTAAAATAAAAGTCTTTTTGTGGTACTTGGACAAGGGGTTATATTAACGAAGGACAACTTAGCAAGACGACATTGGCAAAGAGATAAGAAATGTTGTTTTTGTTTTGAGAATGAAACGATTCAACATTTGCTCTTTGACTGTCACATTGCTAGTTTCCTATGGCGGATTATTCATGTCTCTTTCAATATACAACCTCCTTCTAATATGCATAATTTGTTATAAAAAGCTGAAATCTTATATTCTTGTGGATGCAAGTGTAATTTGTTGAGCGATATGGTTATCCAGAAATGACGTTGTGTTGAATAGAACATTAGTACCGTCTTATTTGCGGACTTATTGGACCAAATATTGGTCAGCACTATAGAAGAAGGAAGTTCGCCAATTCATGAGGACGAGATGTGTTACTATTGAGGGAGTTGCTATGAAGATACATGGATGACATTTTATCAATAGAATTGCTATGTAATAATGATAGTTGCACCTTTTTTATTTTGCTATGGATCAAAAACTTTGTTAGAACTTTATGTCTTAAGTTTATAATAATGAACAACTATATGCATTCGTCCATACAGCGGCTGAAATATTAATTATTCTCTCTTTAAAAAAAGTACTTACAAATAGCAGAGAAGTGGTTGAGATATGAATTTATACAAAATCATACAACTTCCGCATGTGATTTGATTGTGCAACAATTGTCAATGATCAAATCCACATCGCATGCTTTAGGCTCCATGTTGTCAACTTGTTTGGTGGCACCGGTTTACTGTTTTACCGGATGAACGAAATTGGTGGCTGATACTCACTCATTTTAATGTGCTTAAGGTTGATCAGTGTTGTGGTTGCGCTTCTCTGCTAGAATCTCTTGTGGCAATTGAAGATGTCGAACCCTTTTGTTTTCACTTATATAACAATAGGGATCTAGTTTTTTTATTTTTAAGTAAATTTCACAAAATTACATATACTTTGATCAAATTAAATTTAAGGTGTTGTATCACAAACTACAGATTTAAGGTGATGTATTACAAAACTATATATTTAACAACAAATTTAACACAAAACTAGGTTTAAGGCTAAGCATTCTAAAACTACAGATTTAATAATAAAATTATTACAAAACTACAGATTTTGGGTTCAAATGTTTAACACTAATGTTATGTTTAAGTTATCAACGTTTAAGTTTTGTGATTAAATTGACATTAAACTTGTACTTTTGTGATAATTTTATTATTAGATTTTTAGTTTTATGATAGTTAGTCTTAAACATATAATTTTATGATAATTTGATCAAAAGTATACTTAGTTTTTACTTGTGTTTTCACCTGTGTGTATAAGTTCCGTAATTGAAACAAAAATTCACTATGGGTCACAACTCACAACAAGGGGCAGTGAGCCAATTTATCTCATACAATGGGGTTGGCATAATGAATTCCTCTCAGGTACTGTTATTGTAAACCAACCATGCATGCAAAATAGCTTCTATACAAGTACGATATAAAAAAGAGTGCTGGTGCGCTCAGCCACATTTGTGGAGATAAAATCAGGGTTTGAACAACTCCCTCAAGTGAACACCTCGATCTGCAGCTCTGCTCCCAATGCAAACTCACCAGATTTGTGCTAATTTTATTTGAAGTGGCTATGAATTTATACCTCGTCGTGCACCTTTTTGGGTGTATGAGATATGATAGGTTTAGGAGGCATCAGGATTAATACATCAGGAGGCATAGGGACTAATACATCAGAAGATTATATTCAACGTAGTTGATAAATTGAGGGATATGGACACAATTTGACAGGTTATGTTAGGATTTGGGTGGGCAACAAATGGGTCAGTTCAGCTAGTCATCCAAGCCAGGGCCCAAATCAACCCAAGGAGGAGGATCAGTACTTCTAGAGGGGTGACGAAGAACTGAACGGACGAACGGTGGCTCGGCTACAGCAGCGACCTGGTTCGGGCTAAACTTTGTTGATCTCTCCCTATAGTTACTCTCTTGTTGTCTCTTCTAGAACCTTCCAGTACTTTCTACATTCTTGTATCCCCTAGCTTCTCCTTTTGTTTCCAACAAATATTTTATGAGTCCTATTTACGGGCGAACCTATTGGATGGTCCGGGTGGGCTATGGTCTACCCAAAAGGAGGCCCACCTGGACCCCTGCTGCAATTTCCAGCGATCGAGGCCCATGGCTCCGCCCTATCGATCCACCGTCACGAAGACACGCGATGCGCGATCCCTGGTTCGACGGTTCGTCTCCTGCGCGTGATTGGTGATTCCGTCGGCCATCATCCCAATCCCTAGTCGCGAGTCTCGTGACTCCTGGCGATCCCGGCTCGGCGGCGCCCGACAGCTCCTAGTGAGTAGCGATACCGGCTCTTGGCAGTTAAGCTTGTTGAAACCAAGAGGGATAAAGTTTATGATCTTGTATATCTACTTCTCAAATTGGTATTGATTCTATTAGTGACAACAGCAAGTGTTGAGAGAGCATTTTCTGATATGAATTTTATCAATAATAAGCTGAGAAATAAAATGTGAGATAGCATTTTGGATGATTGTCTAGTCACATTTGTCGAACGTGATATTTTCTTCAAAGTGAATAAAGAGGATATAATAGATACTTTTATGGCCATGAGAAAGCGCAGAACTAACAAGAAGCCATAGTCTGCAGCCAAGATCAGGTTAGTTTCTTTGTATCAAATTTAGTTTTAAATACTCCTTGTTGATGTCTTTTAGTAAATTCTATACATATACTAGTAAATATACCAGTGCGTTGCAACGGACGTCATTTTATTTTATCATAATTATTCTAAAGTTAAAGTCTCATGTAATTCTAATTTATATTTTTTCTTTATGTCTTCACCTGAAGCCTATTGTCTGACATACTTAGAATACTAAACATGCTTGCATGAGTGATTTGGATTTAATTTAATTTAATTTGGATATCAAAGGTGAGTTTATTTTTTGTTCTATTACAAAATACAAACTAAAGCTAGTATATAAACACATAGGGAGGGAATCAGAGAGAGGGCGAAGGTCCAGGCGGCGGCGCGGGAGCTCCGAGCGGCGACGGGAGGGAGGAGCGTGGCGTGGCGTGGATGTGGCATGTTAATTTTTTTTACTCGAACCACCCCGCTAACCCTCGTCTCGTTATCGTCGTCCTCGGTCCACTAAACCTAAAATCTAATTGTATTAGAAATTGTTGTTGTTTGAACTTGTTGAAGAGGGTTGTCAACAGGGTGATCTCCTGCTAGCCACCGGTTCCGTGGCGTCTTTGCGCAACCCATGGCGCTCAGACGTACAAGGAACATGTGGGATGTAGACATCTGGGTGGAGGTGGCCATGGGTGGTGCCACTAATGCCTACTTCGTCTACTGCATCATCGCCCCCTTCCCTGCAAATGGATCTGTGCTAGGGTTTTCATGGTCCCTTCTTGATTTCATCTGTTTGTCAGTTCTGGACCAAATTAATCATGTTGGTATGACTCATCTCATTTCAAAATTAATTATCATTAATAAGATGGGTCCACCCAATAGAGGCAAACTTTAAATTAAAGATGAAAAAAAACTATAACACTAAATTAGTCAGTGAGATGTTGGGTATAAGCTTCATCGTCCGGAGTGAAAATGATGTCAACTATAAATTCATATATAAACATGGGCACCATAATATATAACCGTATGAGTACACCTAAAGTTCAGGTAGTTTTCATTAATAAAAAAGAGCACTAACTTTGATCTCAAGTTGTGGAGATTGTGGCAATCGGGTATCCACATGGCAAGCTTATCCGACTGAAGGTAGGGATAGATTGCGCCTGCTATATCTGTAAGCCGAACTTGACTTAGGTGTTACGGTTGCCGATAGAGATAAGGCAATCGGCCTATAGTCACGGTTTGGTAAGATTGAGGAAACCAACTTAGAATAAGATAGGGTTTCCGACTTGTAAACCCTTCCTCCCAAGACTATATAAGGGGGGTAAGGGGCGTCCCTTGAGGGATATTCCGAGAGGAGATCAGATATCCTAGACTTGATCAGAGATTAGATTCTAGATACGACTTCATAAGCAAGAGCTTTAGATCACGAGATCAATAAAGACACTCGGCGGATCGAATCCACCGAAACAGGAGTAGGGTATTACCTCACGAGAGGGCCCGAACCTGTCTAAATCTTCTTCTTCTTCTAACCCATCGTGCTTGGCGATCTTGACTGCGACCCCATAAAATATATTGCCGAAACCAAGTTTCGACAGTTGGCGCGCCAGGTAGGGGCTTGCGCGTCGAGACTTCTTCAACAATCTCGCCAACAAAGCGTGATGGGATCTCCTTCAAGACTCGGCGACTTTGCCGCCAACTTCGTCGACAACCCCTCCTTCGACTCGGATTCGAACCAGTCGAGGGGAAAGACCCACTCGGCGCCGTTCGGACTCCCCAACAGCGCCGAAATCTACAACAACGTCTTGAAGATCAAGATGCGATCCACCTTCTCCGATGACGGACTTCACTCAGCGCCATTCGGATTACCGGATGCCGCCGAGATCTGCGCCAATCTTCTTGCCTCCCCGACGGAAGCAATCTACTCAGCTGAAGACCTCTCGGTGCTGTTTGGGTTACCAAATGTCGCCAAGATCTACAGTCAACTGCTCTCCCCCGAGTTGGCAGCGATCCACTCGGAGGAACCTGATCCCCCAAGCTCCGACTCGGACTGGAGCGACCCAGATCCGGATTTCCCGGGATCAAGGGAGGTCGCGTCATCCTCCCGTCCTTTGGCTCCTGTTCATCTTCGAGCTCAACGGATACCTCGGCTCCGCCGGCTCGACAATCTCTACGGCATCCCTTCTGACAAAGCCGACAACTCCGATTGCCATATGGACTGCGAGCCGAAGTGCTTCGACGTCCTCATGGCCGAGCCGGATGAGTCCGACTCAGCCATGGCCAGAAGGCTTGCCGAAGAGGAGCGAGCGAGTGGAGCTTGAACGCAAGACACCGAAGAAGACAAACAACGCAAAGATGAGGCCGACAAAAGGAAGCGGGATCTGCGTGCGGCCGGACGATCGCCGGGAGGCCATCCTCCAAACACGGGTTCGCAACACCAATGTCTTCCGACGCCACGCGAAGCGGTCGCCGCACTCACGCTCTTGGATACCGTCATGGAGACGGCTCCGGCCAACGTGACTCCTATACTTGATAAGATCAAGACCATCGTTGCCGCCACGGCCAACGGACCTCCCACCACTTCGGCGCGAAGGCCGACGAATCCGTGGCCGAAACGCCGGACAAGAGCCGGCTCCCACCCCTAAGGTCGGGAGACTACGGGAGGCCCGAGCCGGCTCGGTCGTCAACTAGGCCAAGAGGCCCACCTCCCGAGTCCACGCCGAGGCACCAAGAGCAGACGGTCGACTCCGCCGCAAACGACATGGACGTCCACCCGTCCACCACCGAGTCCGCCGCGATTCCGGCTACCCAACCAGCCAACAGAAGACCCCGCCGAGTGATCTGCGGGAAGTCCTCGACCGCCGCTACCAAGAACGCGACCGTCGCACTCGGGAAGATCGGAGGATCACCCGATAGCGGCGACGATGGAGTACCGGCCTTCACTCGGAGCTCCGCCGAGTGCATTGGCCGAGTGGCTTTAAGCCCACGGGGATTGAAAGGTACGATGGCAAAACCGACCCCGAATCTTGGTTAAGCGTATATACCCTTGCCATCCGAGCTGCGGTGGCGACAACAAAGCCATGGCCAACTACTGCCCGTGGCCCTCGCAAACTCGGCCGAAATTGGCTCACCGGCCGCCAAGAGGCTCAATCGGCTCGTGGAGCGAGCGAGGGACCACTTCATCGCCAACTTCCAAGGCACCTTCGAGAGGCCCGGCACGCACTTCGACCTTTACAATGTCATCCGAAGCCGGACGAGCCTCGAAGGATTATATTCGTCGCTTCTCCGAGAAGCGCAACAAGATCCCGAACATCACCGATGACATCATCATCGCCGCCTTCCGAAGGGAGTCCGTGATGAGCCGCTTATCGGCAAGTTCGGACGAAAGCCACCGAAGACGGTGAAGCGATGTTTGAGACGGCGAATTCATACGCCAAATCAAACGACACCATCAAAGCCGCCCGTCAAGACCGGCTGACGAAGAGAGGACAAGCAAGCGGGAGGAAGCCGAAATCCTAAGAAGGATGGCGGCAACAACGGCAACCGGGCCCGAAAGATCGCAAGCGCCGATCGAAGACCAGTGGCCGCAACCTCCAATACTCAACGCCGTCCCGAGTCGCCGCCTACGACGCCATCATGAACGCCCAATGCACCCACCATCCGAATCACAAGCACGCGGCGAAGGATCGCTTTATCTACAAGCGGTTCATGAGCATGCGGGCGCGCTCAACAAGAAGCCGGCGACGAGGCTGGCCCATCCGCGCCAAGAAGAACAACGCGCTGAAAATGCCGAACCTTTTCAAGATCCGGTGGGGGAGCTCAACCACATCTTCGGGGCCCGTTAGCTTATGAATCCAAGAGGAAACAAAAGCTAAGCGGCCGGAGGTCAACGCGGCTCAACCGAAGTCCCTCAATATCTGCGATGGTCGGAGGTGGCCATCACCTTTGACCGCTCGGATCATCGACCGAGTGGTCCACCCGGACGCTATCCACTCGTCCTGGACCCCGTAGTCCGCAACATCGAGCTTAAGCGCGTCCTCATCGACGGGGCGGCGCCCTCAACATCTGTTTGCCAAGACTATGGATGAAATGCGATCCCGAGGGCCGAACTCAAAGCAAGCTCGGCCCCCTTCCACGGAGTTATCCGGGCTATCTTCAACACCACTCGGGCATATCTCTCTCCCAGTCACCTTCGGAGCCCGAGAGAATTTCCGAACGGAGAACGTCACCTTCGAGGTGGCCGACTTGAAACGACATATCATGCCATCATCGGAAGGCCGCGCTTGCCAAGTTCATGGCGATCCCTCACTACACTTACCTCGCATGAAGATGCCGGGTCCCAACGGCGTCATCACTCTTCGCAGCCGATGTGAAGCAAGCCTTCACTGCGACAAGGAGAGCTGCGACATGGCCCAATCTCGAGAGAGATTACGTGGCCAACAAGAAGTCCGATTGGCTGCATCTACTTCGGCAGAGGGCGAAGTCCCCGCGAAGAAGATAGCCAAATCGGGATCCGGCGACGCCAAGACCAAAAAGATCTCCCTTGATTCGTCCGATCCCTCCAAAACCGCCTGTAATTGGCGCCGACCTAGATCCTAAATAGGAAAGCGCGCTCGTCACCTTCCTCCAAAATAATAAAGATGTTTTTGCTTGGAAACCATCGATATGCCCTGGAATTCCTAGGGAGGTGATCGAGCACTCTCGAACGTCAAAGATGACGCCAAACCAATTAAACAACGATTACGCGAGGTTCGCACGGGATCGAAAAGACGCGATCAAAGAAGAACTCGCAAAGCTCTTGGCGCGGCTTCATTAAAGAAGTCCTTCATCCCGACGGTTAGCCAATCCAGTCCGGTCCGCAAAAAGACGGGGCAATGGCGCATGTGTGTCGATTACACCGACCTCAACAAAGCTGCCCCAAAGATCCGTTCGGGCTGCCTCGCATCGACCAAGTCGTCGACTCCACGCCGCCATGCGAACTCCTAAGTTTCTTGGATTGTTACTCGGGCTATCACCGATCGTTTGAAAGAATCCGACCGCTTGAAGACATCTTTCATCACGCCGTTCGGGGCCTCTGCTACATCACCATGCCTTTCGGCTGAAGAACGCCGGAGCTACATACCAACGCATGATCCAAAGATGCTTCCGGACCCGGATCGGCAAAAACGTTGAAGCTTATGTCGACGATGTTGTCATCAAGACCAAGCAGAAAGAAGACGATCGCCGACTTAGAAGAAACCTTTGCAAACATCCGGGCCTTCGAATGAAGTTGAACCGGAGAAGTGCACCTTCGGCGTCCCATCGTGCAAAGCTGCTCGGATTCATGGTATCACATCGCGGCATTGAAGCAAACCCAGAGAAGATCAACGCCATCTTAAACATGAAGCCCCGAGTAATCGAAAGACGTCCAAAAGCTTACGGCTGCATGGCGGCACTAAGCCGTTTCATATCTCGACTCGGCGAACGAGGCATGCCCTTCTTGAGCTGAAGAAGACAGACGACTTCCAGTGGACCACGAAGGCGACAAGGCCTTTGAAGATTTCAAAGAGTTCCTTACCACGCCACCCGTCTTGGCTTCACCTCGGCCCAGGAACCCCTCTTGCTGTGCGTCTCGGCCACTCACCAAGTGGTCGGCACGGTCCTTGTGGTTGAACGAGAAGAAGAAGGACGAGCCGGAAGATTCAAAGACCAATTTATTTTGTCGGCGAAGTATTGGCGGGAGCCAAAATCCGATACCCCGGTACAAAAATTGCTTTATGGTGTTCTAATAACCGCGAGGAAATTGGCACACTACTTTCGGGTCACTCGGTCACCGTCATCACCTCTTTTCCACTCGGCGACGTCGTCCACAACCGCGAGGCAACCGGGCGCATCGCCAAGTGGGCCCTGGAACTGATGCCCCTGGACTTAACTTTTAAGCCCAGGACGTCAATTAAATCACAAGCCTTAGCGGACTTCCTGGCCAAGTGGACTGAACAGCAAGAGCATGTTCCCCGAGAAGACCTCCAACACTGGACCATGCACTTCGACGGATCCAAGAGGATCACCGGCTAGGGAGCAGGAGTTGTGCTGATCTCCCCGACTGGGGAAAGGCTAAGATATGCCCTTCACCTCCACTTCTCCACCTCACACAACGTCGCCAAATACGAAGCTCTTTTACATGGACTGCGCCTTGCAGTCTCACTCGGGATTCGTCGGCTTATTGTGAAAGGCGACTCCCAGCTGGTCGTCAATCAAGTAATGAAAGACTGGTCCTGCTTAAACGACACTATGGAGGCCTACCGACAAGAGGTCCGCAAGCTTGAGGACAAGTTTGATGGGCTAGAACTCTCACATGTCCTAAGACATAACAACGAAGCTGCCGATGAGCTAGCACAGTTCGGATCTAAGCACGAAGCCGCCCCAACAGATGTCTTTGTCGAACATCTCTACGAGCCAACCATCACGGCAAAGACAGCTCCCAACGAACAAACCACGAACGAAGTCACCATGATCGATACCGGCGGAGGACGCCGCTCATCAAATTCTTAACTCGGCAAGAGTGCTGGATGACCGGATGAAGCGAACGCGTCCGGCGTCGTTGCCAAGCGTACGTCATGGTCGACTCCGATCTATACAAGAGAAGCCCCTCTGGAATTCTAATGAGGTGCATCACACCCGAAGAAGGGAAACAATTGCTCCAAGATATCCACTCGGGCATATGCGGAAGCCACGCGGCGGCACGCACTCTAGTCGGCAAAGCTTATAGACAAGGATTCTTCTGGCTCACCGCGGTCTCCGACGCGGATAAAGTCGTAAGAACCTGCGAAGGCTGCCAGTTTTTTGCCCGACAAAGCCATGTCCCGGCCCAAGAGCTTCAAACAATCCCACTTTCCGGCCGTTCGCGGTATGGGGGCTGGACATGGTTGGTCCTTTCAAGAAAGCTTCGGGAGGATTCACACACCTCTTCGTCGCAATTGACAAGTTCTCCAAGTGGATCGAGGCCAAGCCGGTTGCCACAATCACCGCCGACAAAGCACGGGATTTTTCCTCAACATCGTGCACCGCTTCGGCGTCCCGAACGAATCATAACCGATAATGGGACTCAATTCACGGGAGGCATCTTCAAGGAATTCTGCGAAGACTTCGGAATCAAGATCTGCTATGCATCGGTAGCCCACCCTAAAAGCAATGGGCAAGTCGAGCGAGCAAACGGCATGGTCCTTCAAGGCATCAAGGCTCGCGTCTTCGACCGGCTAAGCCCTTACGCCGGCAAGTGGGTCCAAGAACTTCCCTCGGTTCTATGGTCGCTGCGAACCACACCCGGTCGGGCCACCGGCCAAACTCCTTTCTTTTTGGTCTATGGCGCAGAAGCCATGTTGCCAAACGAGATGGAGTATGAGTCCCTCCGGTCCGCGGCTTCAACGATGAACGCTACGACATCGACCGAGTGGATTACCTCACCCGATTGGAAGAGGCCCGCGAGGCGGCCCTCATCCGTCGGCCAAATACCTTCAAGGGCTCGGAAGATACCACGGTCGCAACGTGCGAGCACGAGCTTTCATCGTTGGCGACTGGTCCTACGCAAGATCCGGACCACCAAAGACCGACACAAGTTATCTCCCTTATGGGAAGGACCCTATATAATCGCCGAAGTGACTCGGCCGGTGCTTACCGGCTAAAGCGCGAAGACGGGTCCATGGTGGAAAACTCTGGAACATCGAGCATCTTCGACGGTTTTACGCCTAATTTGGCTAAGGCCTCATGTTTTCCTTTTGCCAACCTCAAGCAAGATGACTTCTTGAGCTAGCGATGGGGCGATACACATATCAATAAAGCTCGAATTTTCCTCATCAAATTTTTGTGCACAATTTGGTTTATCATTGTTTAATGTCCTTCGACTCGAGCTCGGTGTCTAAGGGGCGAGAGTTTTCCGATGACCTAATCGAGCCTAGGCTTGATGACCGACGAAAACTACTTAAGAAATTTCACGCAAAAGCTCGAATCAAGGCATTGACATAAATAAACTAAAAATAGTCACAAAGATTCCATGTCAAGAGTATTACGATTACATGACATTCACAAAGCGAAGTCGAATATAAGTTCAAAGCTTAAAATTGTTTACTACATCCGAAGAGATCTTTTCGCCGCCTCTTGCGCCTCGCGAGCATATCTAAGGCCTGCTCGTCTGTTGTCCCCTCGGCGAAGCCCTCCCGATTGAATGAATATCTACTCGGGGTAGAGGGACTTGGTACGTGCAAGAGCCGGACCAGCTCCCATGTTGGCCGGTTCGGTGATGCTCTTCGAATCTGCTCGGGAGCCATCCGGAGTTTGTCGAAGATCTCGATCGGCTCTAGCGAGCTGGCCCCAACTCCTTGATCAAACAAGGCTGCCAAAATCGGCGTGGCGGCATTGGCGACCTCCTCCCGTATCTCGTCGCTGGATTTGATCCGCCCGAGTAAGACGTCATATTGGGCTCGGGTCTTCATCTTATAAGCTGCAAGGAGTTCCGGATCATTCAAGGCACTCGGGAATCAAGCGACATGAGATTCAACTTCAAAGAAGGTTACCTTCAAATTCGGCCTCCATCTCGGCCTTGTCGAGGCCGACCGCTTCCAGTTGGACTTGAAGCGAGTGGACCTCCGAAGAATTTTCTACGACGAAAGAGGATTATCAATTGACAAGATCAACAAAAGAATCATAATGAAGCTGGGAGAGGCGGGTTTACTTCCGATTGATCCGCGGAGGTCGAGGTTCGCTTCCGAAGCTCCGAGATCTCCCTCCTTAAAGCGGCCTCCCTCGAAGCGGCCTCCTCCCGAGTGACCTTCAGCAGGCGAACGTCCTCCAAGGAGTTTAAGTGAGGCACCAGCTTTTCCAGCACCTCGGATTTTGCCATTGAGCGGCAATATTCTTTTCGCATGCGAAGCGAAGAATGATCGGCGAAGAATAACAAAGATATAATCAAGAAGAAAGACGAAGGCTTACGTTGAGCGTCGGGTCGCCTCATTCAGGCTCTCGACGAGGGCATCCCTTTCATCCTTTTCAGCTGCCGGTCGAGGATGATTCCCGTCTCTCGCCTTCCGAGTTCCGCCACTCGATTCGATCGGAGGAACCCAGGTCTCACGGCGCGTAGCACAGGGATCTCTTCTACCGTGGTGGCAAACAAGAAAGACCAATGAAGACATGAAGGATTCAAAATTGAAAGAACAAAGGAAAGTTCGAAGCAAATCTCACCGGTTTCGGTGGCAGCCCGCCTAGGTGGGATAGCGGGCCTTTCTTCTTCTTCGGGCTCTGTGCCGAGTGACCCTCGGTCGGGGCGCTCGGGCCGCAGCCGTGGGCTCCCCAGCAGCCGACTGGTTTCCAGTCGGGATACCCTGGCTGGCAGTCGGGGGCTCCTCCCTAGGGGCGCCCTCCTTCTGAGGAGAAGGATGCCTCTCCGAACGCTCGCACTCGGTTGCGGGCTCAGAGGTTTTGGCTCGACGGCCTTGGCACTTACGGAGCGGCGGTGGGGCGGCCCTTCATCCCCCTCCGCGGGATCTATGTCTGGGCCTCCTGCACCGGTGAACACAACGAAGATAAAGAAAAGTTTTCTGCGAAAGAGCTCGGGACTTTGGTTTTGAGCATACCGGAGGATCGGCGGATCTTCGGCGCCGTCCGCGGTGATCGCCTTAGAGGCGGGGTCTCGCCGGAGGAGCGGGACGTCGTCATCCGAGTCCTCGATGATCGGTCGCCTTTTGCTTGCGCGCTTGTTCGAGTCCTCACTCGGCGCCGCCCGCTTCCCGGCCTGGATCGGCTTGGATTTTGATCCCGCCGGTCGGCTTCTTGCGGGCGACGCGGCGCGTCATCATGAGCCATCTCATATGGCTTGGAGGTGATAGAGGCGTTTTCCTGCAGAAGAAGGAAGGTGCAACACTAAGCAACAAGATGTCAAGATTGAAAGATAATATAAAGCAACCAATCGGCTTACCGGAGAAGGAGGTCGATGGATGCTGAATGGAAGGACTGGTAGTATGAGGGCTCGCTCGACTGAGATCCCGGATGAGAAGAGCTTGTACATCCGGATCTTCGGGATCTCGTATGTGAGCGGATCCGGGTCCTCCCGATTGGGGTCCGTTCCGCCTTCATACTCAAAGGCGGCTTTGACCGCTCCTTGATCGGCGCCGGTCGGCACGATGAAGTGCCGAGTGATTTGTTCCCGCGAAGATTCCTCTTCTTCATCGTCAAGATCTTCGCGAGCAGGTCATTGGCTTCATCCCAATCTTGGGCTACCGGCACGGTGCTCCAAGATGGCTTGGGGAGAGGAGGAAGACCGACAAAGGCGGGCAGACTGGGTTCGAGATTATTGATGTAGAACCAGCCCGCGTGCCAGCCTTTGTTGGAAGATTTCAAGGGGAGAGAAAAGTAGTCTTTGCGGAGAGATCCGCGAAGCTGAAAGCCTGCCCCACCAACGACGCAAGGTTGATCCTTGTTCGGATGGGGTTTCAGGTAGAACATACGACGGAACAGATTGAAGTGAGGAAGAATGCCGAGAAAAGCTTCACATACATGAATAAAGAGTGCTATGTGAAGCATCGAGTTGGGGTTCAGATGGTAGATGTGAAGGCCATAATAATCCAAGAGCCCCCGAATGAACTCGGAGGTGGGAAGGCTGAACCCGCAATAGAAAAAGGAGGTAAAGACAACGAGCTCACCGGTGTTTGGGGTCGGGAAGTCCTCCCCCGCCGCCGGGCGCCATCCCACAAGTTCCTTCGGCGGAAGCACGCCGTGCTTTACCATCTCCTTGAGGGTGTATTCCCTCACGTCCGAGGTGGCCCATTGGTCGAACGGAATCCTCTTCTCCTCCGCCATGAGAGCGAGGTTGTTGGGGAGTGGATCTGGCTGAGAAAGGTTAGATCTTGGGCGATGGATGTGGGAGTTTTGGCTGCAGAAGCTTGTTGTCGCGGCAAGCGAGCTTCTTGGCGGATGGACTGAGAAGTGCGCAAGCCTAGGGTTCTCCGCGGTGAGCTGTTGAACAGTACCGTGAGAAGGGGAATCGTTTGGAAGATGAAGAGGCGGGGACGACCTCGCGTCTTTATAAGAAAGATTTGAGGGTTGCGCTAGGTTTTCTGGTGAGTGGGCCGAGCCCATAAGAAAATCTACGGCCCAACTAAGGTGTGGTCGATACGTGTCCTTAGGGACTTAAGCGGATGAGCTTAAGCGATTTGCCACGGCAATATGCGCGTGTCCGAGTGCCCAATACCTTTAAAGATCCTTCCATACCGCGGTTTGTCTGACTTCATGAGAAGCTGACACGATGCAATTTGGGAGGTGACCAACAGTTGAGTTTTTATAGCCACCTTGATGAACAAGGGCTGTTTGGTTTTTTGGCATTTGGTCGGGTAATCTTACCAATGCTGTTTGTTTTCCACCTTGGTGAAGATCTTTATAAGATTGAGACCAGTATTATGGCAAAAGCTATTTAATAACTTAGTCATATTTTTCATATGATTGAAAGAACTTGTTTTCCCATGAGGGATGAATGAAATAGTTATTCCGGGATTACTCGGGCGAATCCACTCGGTTGAGCAAGAGTTTACCGAGTGCTTTTTACCCATGAGGGATGATTGAATTATTTGTTCTGAGATGACTCGGGCAAATTCACTCGGTTGAGTATGAACTTGCTGAGTAATAAGATTTCTATGATTGCTTTAGCATGAGCTAAGCATCTACATGAGAATAATTTTTTATAGTTCTTGACTATATGCTTAGTCTATTTTTGACTAACCACATAGTCGGGGGCTACACCTATAATTAGGTGCATCAGGAGATGCACCTAGATATTTATTTTTGAGAAATTTTTATATATATTTTTCCAACCCTTCACAGTCTTTGGAGCCACTCGGGAAGATTCAGGCAGAGATGATGGAATCATCTCGGTGCCAAAAGCACTCGGTCAAAGAGATTTTTGGTTGAGAGTCTTTGCTTTGGTCTCGAAGCGAGTTGTCTCGTCGACGAAAAGGACTCGGGGGCTCTTGTGGAGATTGTGGCAATCGGGTATCCACATGGCAAGCTTATCCGACGAAGGTAGGGATAGATTGCGCCGCTATATCGTAAGCCGAACTTGACTTAGGTGTTACGGTTGCCGATAGAGATAAGGCAATCGGCCTATAGTCACGGTTTGGTAAGATTGAGGAAACCAACTTAGAATAAGATAGGGTTTCCGACTTGTAAACCCTTCCTCCCAAGACTATATAAGGGGGGTAAGGGGCGTCCCTTGAGGGATATTCCGAGAGGAGATCAGATATCCTAGACTTGATCAGAGATTAGATTCTAGATACGACTTCATAAGCAAGAGCTTTAGATCACGAGATCAATAAAGACACTCGGCGGATCGAATCCACCGAAACAGGAGTAGGGTATTACCTCACGAGAGGGCCTGAACCTGTCTAAATCTTCTTCTTCTTCTAACCCATCGTGCTTGGCGATCTTGACTACGACCCCATAAAATATATTGCCGAAACCAAGTTTCGACACAAGTACTCCTCAGTCCTATCTAATCACTTTCAAACAGAAGAGAAGTAATTGGGACATGGTTTTATACAAAACCATCCAACTTGTGCATTTGATTTGATTGTGCAAGTAACAGGTGAAATTTACGTCTTCATAACAATCGGGCCTACCGCCTACATAAATTTAGCATGACTTTGCACATTCTCCCACTTCTCACTATATATCTCATTGGTCTTGCTCTAACCTATATAAGAGCATGCCTTTTGCATCTACCAGATAAATAATTTGTTTCTTAGGTTCATCTTAGTTTACATTGCTTATATACATTCATCTTAATTACAGTCTTCAAGCATGCATGGCTGTTCCATCCACCTGCCAGGGTTGGTTCCTAGGTGATATAAAGCCTAGTAGGCTAGGAGGCAACCGGGCCTTAGAATTGAGCTTGCGAAAGAGTGGAAGTTGTCATCATATATCGCTTGCAGGAGTTTATTGTGTAGAAGAGGAATGATCTAATTTTCAGCAATGTTAATCAACTTTCATTTCTTAGAAATTTCATTTTAAGGAGGAATTTGCTCTACTTTGTATAGAGCAAGGGAAGGAGATAAACCAGCTTAGACATTATGGCTTGACAACCTTTCGTAGATTTTTTTAATTTTTCTTTTTTTCCTTCTATGTATATATAACTTGTAAATATTATTCTTTTTAATAGAATCCTCTTCTACTGTTTTTGGGTAAAAAAATATTGGATACTTTCGCTAGCTAGTAGAACAGACTTCCTTTCGCTTCAACTTACATCTCTCGGGGATAGTGTGGAGATTATGGCAATCGGATATTCACATGGCAAGCTTATCCGACTGGAGATAGGAATAGGTTGCGCCTTCCAAATATGTAAATCAACTATGACTTGAGTATTACGTTGCCGATCAGATAAGGCAACGGCTCATAGTCACGGTTTGGTAAGATTGAGAAAACCGACTTAGAGTAAGATAGGGTTTCTGATTTATAAACCCGCCTCCCAAAACTATATAAGGGGGGTAAGGGGCGTCCCTTGAGGGATATGCTTTATGAGCTATTAGCTTTCTGCCTTAGATCTTGAGATCAATATACACTCGATGGATCGAATCCCCGAAACAGGAGTAGGGTATTACCTCACGAGAGGGCCTGAACCTGTCTAAATCTTGTTTTCCACCTAACCCATTGTGCTTGGCGATCTTGACTGCACCCCCAATTTTCTATTGCCAAAACCGAGTTTTGACAGTTGGCGCGCCAGGTAAGGGACCGCGCGTCAAGACTTCTTCAACAATCTCGTCGGCAAGCGCGATGGGATCTTCTTCAGGCATTGGCGACTTCGCCGCCAGCGACTTCAACAAGTTCTCCTCCTTCGACTCGGATTCGGACCAGTCGGGAAAAGAAACCCACTCGGCGCCATTCGGGCTCCCGAACAACGCCAAGATCTACGACGAAATCTTGGATTCCAAGATGCAGTCCATCCACTCTGACGGAAGAATTCACTCGGCGCTGTTCGGGCTACCGAACGCCGCTGAGATCTGCAACGATCTTCTCATCTCCCCATCAAAGCCAATCTACTCGGAAGAAAACCTCTCGACGCCGTTTGGATTACCAAACGCCGCTGAGATCTACTGCAAGCTCCTCTCCCCCGAGTCAAGATCGACCCACTCGGAGGGATCCATGTCATCAAGCTCCGACTCGGACTGGAACGATCCAGATCCGAACCACCCGGGCTCAAGGGAAGTCGCGGTCATCCTTCAACCGTTTGGGTTATGCTCATCCTCGGAGCTCGACGAGTACCTCAGCTCCTCAGGCTTTGACAACCTTTACGGCATCCCCTCGGATGAAGCTGATGACTCCGACTGCGGCAAGGACTACGAGCCAAAGTGCTTTGACGTCCTCATGGCTGAGGCGGCCGAGACCGACTCAGCCATGGCCCGTAGGCTCGCGGAAGAAGAACGAGCCAGACTTGAGCAAGAGCGCAAGCTGGCAGAAGAAGAGAAGAAGCGCAAGGAGGAAGCCGACAGAAGGAAGCAGGATTTAAGGGCAGCCGGACGATCCGCTCAAGAGGCCATACTTCAAACGCGGGTCCGCAACACCAACATCTTTCAGACGCCACAGCAGAACATTGTCGCTACCCTCACACTCTTGGACACCGTTATCGAGACGGCGCCCCCCGACATAACGCCAATCTTGGACAAAATCAAGACCATCGTTGCGGCTACGGCCAACGGTCATCCCTCCACCTCAGCTCGAAGACCAACTGAGTCTGTGGCAGAAACGCCCGACAGAAGCCAACTCCCGCCGCTGAGGTCAAGGGATTACAAGAGGCCCGAGCCAGACCGGTCGGTGACCAGGTCAAGAGGCCCACGTCACGAGACCATGCACAAGCATCAGGAGCAAACGGACGACTCCCGCGAGAAGCAACATGGACGTCCACCCGTCCACCACCGGGTCCGCCGTAGCAATAACTCTGATTACCGAAGCAGCTTGCTGAGGACCCCCGCCGAGTGATCTGCAGGAAATCCTCGATCGTCGCTACCAAGAACACGATCAACGCACCCGGGAAGATCGAAGGGGATCACCCGACAGTAATGACGACGGAGTACCAACTTTCACTTGGAAGCTTCGCCGAGTGCATTGGCTGAACGGATTCAAGCCGACTGGAATCGAGAAGTACGACGGGAAGACCGACCCCGAGTCGTGGCTGACCGTGTACACCCTCGCCATTCGGGCGGCAGGAGGCGACAATAAGGCCATGGCCAATTACCTGCCTGTTGCCCTTGCTAACTCGGCCAAGAACTGGCTCACGAGCTTGCCAAGAGGCTCGATCGGCTCGTGGAGTGAGCTAAGGGACCACTTCATCGCCAACTTCCAGGGCACCTTCGAGAGGCCTGGAACCCACTTCGACCTGTATAACGTCATCCAGAAGCCGGACGAACCTTTGAAGGACTACATCCGACGCTTTTTCGAAAAGCGCAACAAGATCCCCAACATCACCGACGACATCATCATCGCCGCCTTCCAGAAGGGAGTCCGTGATGAGCTGTTGATCGAGAAGTTTGGGCGCAAGCCACCGAAGATGGTGAAGCAGATATTTGAGACGGCAAATTCCTACGCCAAATCCAGTGATGCCATCAAAGCGGCGCGCCAAGACCGGCCTGACAGGAGGGACAACAAGCAGTCGGGAGGAAGCCGGCATCCTAAGAAGGATAACGGCAACAACAACCAGGGCCAGAAGGACCGCAAGCACTGACCCGAAGACCTAGTTGCCGTGACGTCCAACTCCCAACGCCGTCCCCGAGTCGCGGCCTACGACGCCATCATGAACGCTCAGTGCACGCATCATCCCAACCACAAACACGCGGCCAAGGACTGCTTCATCTATAAACAGTTCGCGGAACAATATGCGGCACAGCTCAACAAGAAGCCGACTGGCGAGGCCGGTCCATCCGGGACCAAGAAAAATGACTCGGCAGGAAACGCCGAGCCCTTTCAAGACCCAGTGGGCGAGCTGAATCACATCTTCGGGGGGTCGCAAGCCTATGAATCCAAGAGGAAACAGAAGCTAACTGACCGCGAGGTCAAGCGGTGCAACCCGAGGTCCCACGGTACCTACGATGGTCGGAGGTGTCCATCACGTTTGACCGCTCGGATCATCCCGACCGAGTGGTTTACCCGGGGTGCTATCCACTGGTGTTAGACCCGGTGGTCCGCAAAATCAAGCTCAAGCGCGTCCTCATCGATAGGGGCAGCGCCCTTAATATTTTGTTCGCCAAGACCTTGGACGAGATGCAGATCCCGAGAGCTGAACTGAAGGCAAGCTCAGCCCCCTTCCATGGAGTTATCCCGGGGCTGTCATCTACACCACTCGGGCACATCGTCCTTCCGGTCACCTTCGGAGTTCGAGAGAATTTCCGGACGGAGAACATCACTTTCGAGGTGGCCGACTTCGAGACGGTTACCACGCAATCATCGGAAGGCCTGCACTCGCCAAGTTCATGGCGATACCCCATTACACCTACCTCTGCATGAAGATGTCGGGTCCAAACGGCGTCATCACCTTGTGCAGCGACGTAAAGCAAGCCTTCACCTGCGACAAGGAGAGCTGTGACATGGCCCAATCTCACGAGAGATCACGTGGCCAGCAAGAAATCCGATTGGCCACATCGACTTCGGCAGAGGGTGAAATCCCCGCGAAGAAGATAGCCAAATCGGGAACCGGCGACGCCAAAACTAAGAAGATCTCCCTTCATCCATCGGATCCCTCAAAAACCGCTATAATCGGCGCTGAACTAGATCCTAAATAGGAAAGCGCGCTCGTTACCTTCCTCCAAAATAATAAAGATGTTTTTGCTTGGAAACTATCTGATATGCCTGGAATTCCTAGGAAGGTGATCGAGCACTCTTTACACGTCAAAGATGACGTGAAGCCAATCAAACAACGATTACGTAGGTTCGCTCAAGATCGAAAAGATGCCATCAAGGAAGAGCTCACAAAGCTCTTAGCCGCCGGTTTTATCAAGGAGGTTTTGCATCCTGACTGGTTGGCCAACCCGGTTCTGATCCAGAAAAAGACGGGGCAATGGCGCATGTGCGTTGACTACACCGACCTCAACAAAGCCTGCCCCAAAGATCCATTCGGGCTGCCTCGCATCGACCAAGTCGTGGACTCAACAGTCGGCTTCCAACTCTTAAGCTTTTTGAACTGTTACTCGGGCTACCACCAAATCAGCTTGAAGGAATCCGACTGCCTGAAAACATCGTTCATCACGCCGTTTGGGGCCTACTGCTACATCACGATGCCCTTCGGCCTGAAGAACGCCGGGGCCACATACCAACGCATGATCCAGAGATGTTTTCAGACGCAGATTGGGAATAACATGGAAGCTTATGTTGACTATGTCGTCATCAAGACCAAGCAGAAAGAAGACCTAATTACCGACCTAGAAGAAACCTTCGCAAACATTCGGGCCTTCAGAATGAAGTTGAACCCGGAGAAGTGTACGTTCGGCGTCCCATCAGGCAAACTGCTCGGCTTCATGGTGTCACATCGTGGCATTGAAGCCAATCCAGAAAAAATCAATGCTATCCTGAGCATGAAGCCCCCAAGTAACCAGAAGGACGTCCAGAAGCTCACTGGCTGCATGGCAGCACTAAGTCGCTTCATCTCTCGACTCGGCGAACGCGACATGCCTTTCTTCAAGTTGTTAAAGAAAACGGACGACTTCCAGTGGTCTCCGGAAGCCCACAAGGCCTTTGAAGATTTTAAAGAATTTCTCATGACGCCGCCCGTCCTAGCCTCACCTTAGCCCCAGGAGCCCCTGCTACTATACGTTTCAGCCACTCACCAAGTGGTTAGTACGGTCCTCGTGGTCGAGCGCGAAGAAGAAGGGCGGGTCCAGAAGATTCAGAGGCCGATCTACTTTGTTAGCGAAGTGCTGGCAGGAGCCGAAATTCGCTACCCTCGGTACAAAAATTGCTATATGGTGTTCGAATAACCGCAAGGAAATTGGCGCACTATTTTCGGGGCCACTCGGTCACCGTCGTCACTTCCTTTTCACTCGGCAACGTCATCCACAACCGGGAGGCGACTGGGCGTATCGCGAAGTGGGCCCTGGAGCTGATGTCGCTGGACTTAACTTTTAAGGCGAGGACGTCTGTAAAGTCACAAGCCCTGGCGGATTTCTTGGCCGAGTGGACCGAACAACAAGAAGATGTACCTCGAGAAGACCTTCAATACTTGGACCATGCACTTCGACGGATCCAAGAGGATCACCGCTTGGGAGCAGGAGTCGTGCCGATCTCCCGACCGGGAAAGACTAAGATATGTCCTCCACCTTCACTTCTCCGCCTCACACAACGTCGCCGAGTACGAAGCCCTGCTACATGGACTGCGGCTCGCAGTTTCACTAGGGATACGTCGGCTCATCGTGAAAGGGGATTCCCAGCTGGTTGTGAACCAAGTGATGAAGGACTGGTCCTGTCTAAACGACACCATGGAGGCCTACCGGCAGGAAGTTTGCAAACTTGAAGATAAGTTTGACGGATTGGAGCTATCCCATGTCTTGAGACATAACAACGAGGCAGCTGACGAGTTGGCGCAGTTCGGATCCAAGCGTGAAGCCGCTCCGATAGACGTTTTTGTAGAGCATCTCTACGAACCAACCGTAGCAGCCAAACCAACCCCCAACGAGCAAACTGCAATCGAAGCCGCCATGATCGACGCCGACTGGAGGACACACTCATCAAATTTTTGACACAGCAAGAGCTGCCGGAAGACCGGGATGAGGCCGAACGTGTCCGACGTCGTTGTCAAGCTTACGTCATGGTTGACTCTGATTTATACAAGAGAAGTCCCTCCGGAGTCCTGATGAGATGCATCACACCTGAGGAAGGACGACAGCTACTCCAAGACATCCACTCGGGCATATGCGGAAGCCCACGCAGAACACATACCTTGGTGGGCAAAGCCTACGAGACAAGGTTTTTTCGGCTCACGGCGGTCTCCGACGCCGACAAAGTGGTACGAACTTGTGAAGGTTGCCAATTCTTCGCCCGACAGAGCCATGTTCCAGCCCAAGAGCTACAAACAATTCCATTATCCTGGCCGTTTATGGTATGGGGCTTAGACATGGTCGGCCCCTTCAAGAAGGCTCCAGGAGGATTCACACACCTATTCGTCGCAATCGACAAGTTCTCCAAGTGGATTGAAGCTAAGCCGGTTGCTACAATCACTGCTGACAAGGCACGGGACTTCATCCTCAACATCGTACACCGGTTCGACGTCCCAAACAAAATTATAACCGACAATGGGACTCAATTCACAGGTGGCATCTTCAAAGAGTTCTGCGAAGACTTTGGGATCAAAATCTGCTATGCGTCGGTCGCACATCCCAAAAGCAATGGACAAGTTGAGCGTGCCAACGGCATGGTCCTTCAAGGCATTAAGGCCCGCGTGTTTGATCGCCTAAGTCCTTATGCTGGCAAGTGGGTTCAAGAGCTCCCTTGGTTCTATGGTCTCTGCGGACCACGCCCAGTCGGGCTACCGGCCAAACTCCTTTCTTTTTGGTTTATGGCGCAGAAGCCATGTTGCCAAATGAGATGGAGTACGAATCCCTCCGAGTACGCAGCTTCAACGATGAACGCTACGACCCAGACCGAGTGGATGACCTCACCCGACTGGAAGAGGCCCGTGAGGCAGCCCTCATCCAGTCGGCAAAATATCTTCAAGGGCTCAGACGATACCACAGTCGCAACGTTCAAGCACGAGCTTTTATCGTTGGCGATCTGGTTCTACGCAAGATTCAGACCACCAAGGACCGTCACAAGTTACCTCCCCTATGGGAAGGACCATATATAATTGCTGAGGTGACTCGGTCAGGCGCATACCGATTAAAGCGTGAAGACGGATCTATGGTGGAGAACTCCTGGAACATCGAGCATCTTCGACGATACTATGCTTAAATTGCCTTAAGTCTCATGTTCTTCTTCACTGCCAACCTCAAGTAAGATGACTTCTTGGGTTAGCAGTCGGGGGCTGTACATATGACAATAAAGCATGGTTTTTTCGGTAACCTGTGCATATTTGGTTTATCATTGTCTAATGTTCCTTAAGAAATTTTACATAAAAACTCAGATCAAGGCATTAACATAAATAAACTGAATATTTACAAAGTTTACATCAGAAAGTTGCATACAATGTTCCGCAATACAATCAATGTCGGAAGTGGTTCACTACATCAGCGGCCACCTTTTTGGCCGATTCCTGTGCCTCACTAATTAATTCGAGGGCTTGCTCATCTGAAGTGCCATCGGCGAAGCCCTCCCCGACTGAATCGACGTCCACTAGAGGGTAGAGCGACTTCGTCTGCGCAAGGGCGAAGCCTGCTCCCATGATAGCCGCCTCAGAAATGTTGGCCAAATATTGGTCGGGGGCTCGCCTAAGCTTGTCGAAGATCTCGATTGGGTCCAATGAGCTGGTCCCGACTCCATGATGGAACAAGGATCGGCGTCGCCGCGTTAGCAACATCTTCCCTGACCTTTCCGGCTTGTTTGACCCTCTCAAGCAAAACATCGTATTGAGCTCGGGTCTTGACTTTGTAAGCTGCCAAGAGACATATGATCACGCAAAGCATTCAAAGATAAAGCAACACAACGAACATTGTGTTGAAGAAGCTCACCTTCAAACTCGGTCTCCGCTCGGCCTTGCTTGAGGTTGGATCGCTTCTAGCCGGGTTTGAAGCAAGTGGACCTCCGATGAATTCTCTACAACAAGAAGGTCGTCAACAACCAAGATCAGCACATAATACAATTAAAGGCATAAAAAGACCAAGAGCGATAAGCTTACTCCCTACTGAACCCCGGAGGTCGAGGTTCTCCTCTCGGAGTTCGGCTATTTCTCTCCTCGGGGCCGCTTCCCTCGATGCGGCTTCCTCTCGAGTGGTCTTCAATTCTTGCTGGATGTTCTCCAGAGAGTTCGATGCGGGACCAATTTCTCGAGTGCATCGGACTTGGCCATTGACCGGAGTACTCTCTCTGCGCACAAGATCGAAGTTGGTCAATTGAAAAGAGATGATGATGCTACAACAGAAGAGGATTAGGACTTACGTTTAACAGCCGAGTCGCTTCATTCAGACTGCTCACAAGCGCATCCCTTTCTTCGCTTTCCATCTGTTTATCCAAGATGATGCCTTGTCTCTGGCCTTCTGCATCCTGCCACTCGATCTTGATCGGAGGAACCTGTGTTCGAAGACGCAACCGGGAATCTCCTCTACCGTGGCTGAACGGATCGAAGGGCGCGATGAAGATACGAAGAATTTACTAGAGATTGAAAAGTTAAGAGATTGATTCAAGACTTACGGGTTTCAGTGGCTAGGTCTTTGACCGGCACTGCCCGGCTGCTCTTCCTTTCCTGGCTTTTGCCCGACTGGTCTTCAGTCGGGGCCCTTCGAGTAACGATTGGGGGCTCTTCTGCAGCCGACTGGTTTCCAGTCGGGGTATCTCGGCTGGCAGTCGGGGGCTCTGTCCTTGGGGTATCTTTGCTTCGAGGTGAGGGCCTTCCACCCGGAGCGCTCTTGCTCGGGAGAGGGCTCCGGGGTTTTGGCTCCGCAGGCTTGGATGCCTCAGTTGTTGCAGCGGGCGTTGGCCCCTCACTCTGCCCAGCGGGGTCTATATCTTGAGGCCTCCTGCAAAGAGAAGGACAGGAGCAATTGGGATGAAGACGAAGAAATTTTCCAACAAAGAGCTCGACTTCGATCGTAAGACGTACCTGGACGACCGGCGGATCTTAGGCGCTGCTTTTGGTGACGGCCTTGGAGGGGTTGCTTCGGCTGGAGGGGCTGGGACATCATCGTCCGAGTCATCAATGACAAGCCTCCTCTTGCTCGCCCGTTTGCTGATATCTTCACTCGGGGCCGCCCTCTTCCTGGCTGGATCACTCTGGATCTTCATGCCACCGGCTGGCTTCTTGGCAGACCGAGTCGGCATGTTGTCATGAGGAATTTTGTATGGCTTCAAAATGATGGAGGCATTTTCCTGCAAGAAAGATTCTTACAACACTGAGAAGTGTGACATTAAGATTGAAAGGCAATGAATGAGCTAAGTCAGCTTACCGGATGAGGAGGTAGATAAAGACTGAAGGGGAGGACTGGTAGCATGAGGCTGCGTTTAACTGCAATCCCAGTCGAGAAGACCTTGTACATACGAATCTTCAAGATCTCGAAGCTGAGGGAGTCACGGTCTTCCCGATTGGGGTCCCTCTCGCCCTCGTATTCGAAGGCTAACTTGGATCGTTCCTTGATCGGTGCCAGTCGGCTCCTGATAAAGTGCCGAGTGATTTGCTCGCCGCGAAGACCTTTTTGCTTCATTTCCAAGATCTTCGCTAGCAACTTGTTGGCTTCATCCCAGTCTTGGGCTACTGGTACAGTGCTCCAGATAGGCCTGGGCACGGGGGGAAGGCCAACGAAATTTGGCAGGCTGGGTTCAAGATTGTTGATGTAAAACTAGCTCGCATGCCAGCCCTTGTTGGAGGATTTCAAGGGAAGAGAAAAATACTCCTTTTGGAGGGATCCGCGGAGTTGGAAACCCGCTCCACCGACGACGCAGGGTTGATCCTTATTCGGATGCGGCTTAAGGTAGAACATGCGTCGGAAGAGTTGAAAGTGGGGGAGAATGCCAAGGAAGGCTTCACACACATGGATGAAGAGAGCGATGTGAAGCATAGAGTTGGGGTTCAAATGATAAAGCTGAAGACCATAATAGTCAAGAAGCCCCCTGAAGAACTCAGAGGTGGGGATACTGAAGCCGCAGTAAAAGAAAAAAGTGAAAACGACAAGCTCACCGGTGTTCGGAGTGGGGAACTCCTCACCGGCCGCCGGGCGCCAGCCCACGATTTCCTTAGGAGGAAGGACTCCGTGCTTCACCATCTCCTTGATGGTGGATTCCCTGACATCCGACGTAGCCCACTGTTCGAAAGGGATCTTCTTTTCGCTCGCCATGAATGTGGTTTTGGGGGAAATAGATCTGGCTCGAGGGCTAGGGATTTGAGATGGGGATCTGTAAAGGTGGATGCGAAGGCTGGCTGACGACGAAGCGTGAGCTTCTAGATCGGTGGATTGGGTGCGCGCAAGAGCTTAGGGTTCTTCGTTGCAAGCTGATGAACAATGTTGCGATTGGGGAATTTTTTCTGGGAAGACGAAGTGGCGGGGATGACCTCGAGGCTTTGTACAAAGATTTGAGGGTTGAGCTAGGTTTTCTCGCGAATGGGCCGAGCCCATGAGAGACCTGCGGCCCAGCTAAGGTGTGGCCTGACGCGTGTCCTTAGGGACTTAAGTGGATGAACTTAAGCAGATTTGCTTTGGCAATATGCACGTGTCTGAGTGCCCTGTACCTTTGGAAATCCTTTCATACCGCGGTTTGTGCAGCTTCATGAGAAGTTGGCATGATGCAACTTGAAAGGTGACAAACAGTTAAGCTTTTTATGGCGGCCTTGATGACAGGGACTGTTTGATTTTTAAGCAGTTGATTAAATGATTATATCAATGCTAATTTTCCACCTTGGTGAAGATCTTTTTTAGATTGAGACCAATATTATGGCAGGAGCTATTTAATATTTTGGTCGCATTTTTCAGATGACTGAAAAACTTGTTTACCCATGAGGGATGATTAAAATATTTATTACGAGATAACTCGGGCAGATCTACTCGGATAAACATGAGCTTACCGAGTGCTTTTCACTCACGAGGGTTGATTGAGTTATTTGTTCTGAGATGACACGGGCAAATTCACTCGGATAAGCACGAGCTTGCCGAGTGATGAGGTTGCTTTAGCTTGAGCTAAGCATTTACATGAGAATGATTTTTTATAGTTCTTGACTATATGTTTAGTCTGTTTTTGGCTAATCACACAGTCGGGGGCTACACCTAATTAGGTGCATCAAGAGATGCACCTAGGTGTTTATTTTTTGGATATTTTCCAGCCCTTCACAGTCTTTGGAGCCACTCAGGAGAATCAGGCAGGGATGATGGAATCGCTCGGCGTTAGAAGCACTCGGCCGAAGAGTTGTTTGGTTGTGTACTATCTTGGTTCGAGGCTGAGTTATCTCGTCAACTGCAAAGGACTCGGGGGCAACTGTGGAGATTATGACAATCGGATATTCACATGGCAAGCTTATCCGACTGGAGATAGAAATAGGTTGCGCCTTCTAAATATGTAAACCAACTATGACTTGGGTATTACGTTGCCGATCAGATAAGGCAACGACTCATAGTCACGGTTTGGTAAGATTGAGGAAACCGACTTAGAGTAAGATAGGGTTTCTGATTTGTAAGCCCGCCTCCCAAGACTATATAAGGGGGGTAAGGGACATCCCTTGAGGGATATGCTTTATGAGCTATTAGCTTTCTGCCTTAGATCTTGAGATCAATATACACTCGTTGGATCAAATCCCCGAAACAGGAGTAGGGTATTACCTCACGAGAGGGCCTGAACCTGTCTAAATCTTGTTTTCCACCTAAACCACTGTGTTTGGCGATCTTGACTGCACCCTCAATTTTCTATTGCCGAAACCGAGTTTCGACAGATAGGCACTCACCTCTTGGCTGATTTAGACTTCCCTTTCACTGAGGAAGAAGTGAAGAAAACGATTTTCAGAATGCATCCTGAAAAGGTGCCTGGACTGAATGGTTTCAATGGGTTATTCTATAAGGGCATGTACAACCCATAGACAAACACCTGCCTATAAATACAACACAGACAACTAAACAGACAACTTACACAATCCACACATGGAAGTCGTCTGTTTGACTGTCTATAAGTAATTTAAGTAGCCATGATCAATTATAAATATCATTTTAGTATACCTTTGTGTTGCTATTTGATACAATATGATTTTACACTCACAAGCAACCAAAGAATACAGATGTTCATACTATAATTGTCAAGAATTCTCTTTCACCCGCAAACAAAGATTCCCTGGCTTTCTCTTACAACTGAATACATGAACACAAATAATAGTTCACTTAGTCTTAAAAAATTAACATCACAAAGAGATGATAGGTAATAGTTTACTGAAATTGTTCACACCGATAGTAGTTCATTGATCGTCTGAAAAAATAACAATATACAGAGATGATAGATAACAGTTCACTGAAAAACAACATTCAGCTCGCTGTGGATCTGGGACATGATCACAGCAGCTTCACGGTAGTAGCATGCACGCAGCAGGGAAAAAACATCAGTTGTGCCTATGACAGCATGCAACAGCTTGACAGCATCTGAAAAGACATAGATGTTCAATTTACATGGTAGCAAAAACAATAGACTAATAAACTATAAAAAAGCAAGTCACCGCTCATGTGTAGCACTACCGATCTAATTTATCACAATGACCATTCTGCATATATGAAACATTCAGACAACTAAAAACCAAAATGAGCTTTCTTTTACAAGTCACCTTTCTGAATCTAGCAAATATCTTTTCCTGGAAGCACATAAATTTGATAATCTTAACCAACTTCATCAACACTACCAGTAATTATACAGTTGCTAAAACAGACACTGCATATATGTTGCAGCAAAGCAGATCAGTGAGCTTACTTGGGCTTGGCTGGCTGCCTCGGCGGGCGCAGCGGCGGTGGCAGAGGAGAGGGAAAGCAGGGGAGCCACACCTACTACTGCTCGGCTCCTACCTCAGGGAGGCAGTGGTGCTGTGGCGGTGACATGGGGCTGGGCCGCGCGCCGCTCCTTGCATCGCAGTCAGCCGGCGCTGCCTCTTATCGGGATGGATTTTGGCGGGGAAGAAGCAAAATAGCATGCGCCGCATCTAGATCCCACGCACTCGCTTGGAGATGACGGGCCCCATACAACGCTACTCGGGACGGGCGGATCCGGCGCCGGCGGACTCGGGAGGGACGGATCCGGCGTCGGCGGAGTCGCAGATTCCCATCTTACAGACGTTGCCGCCGCGGCCTCCTCGTCGGCGATTGAAGCCCCTAGTCCATCTCCTCCTCTCTTCCCCATCACTTGCGGCGAATCCGCCCCCAGATCGGCGCAGGCAGCATGCGGCGCGAAGGAGCATCGCAGGCTGATCTCGCGCCAAATCTAACCAGAGGCGCGCGCACGCGGGATCCAAGCAGATGGGAGAGGAGCGTACAACGGGAGCGAAGGCTGTCGACTCGTCTCGGAGCACGGGCCAAAGTCCGTCGCCTCGCAAGACGACGGGGGTGCCCGTCTCCAGGCCACGCAGGGGGGTTTTTGCAAATAAGACATCATACAGACGAGTTATACAAACTCGTTGTACATGCCCTAAGAGATGTTGGCCTGTCATTCGAGAAGACTTAATGGCAGCAGTCAACAGTTTCGGCAGCTGCAACTCTCAACACCTATCCCTTCTTAACTCAGCAATGATAATACTACTTCCCAAGAAGAAAAATCCAGAGCTTGTGTCTGATTACCGTCCTATTAGTTTGACTCATAGATTTGCAAAGATCATAGCTAAACTAATGGCAGAAAGGCTGGCAACAAAGATTGATCAAACGGCGTTCTAGGATCGAAACAGAGTAAACAAACTTACCAGAGAGGGGTGAATGATAGGGAAAAACCAAAAACCAAAAATCTTTTGTCAAAATAAAAGATTACCTCTCACCAATGAAACCAATCTAGAAAAAGAAATCAAATCATAGCTATTGAAGTCGTCGCTGGTCACACCGCTGTAAACTGGTCGGTCAGACTGCCCCTCCTGACCGGTCAGACCGCCGCCACAACTCCGGTTGGACCGCCGCCACAATCCACCGGTTAGACCGCTCTCACACCTACGGTCTGACCGTCGGGACCCAGAAAACACCAGTAGATGAACTCTTGAAGAAGTAGATCAAACTATTTCGACTTTATTACATCTAAAAGTGTTTAAAAAGTGCAACAACTGCACTCCTTACTAAAATCTCGAACTAAACTCGAAACCCTAACTTTCTCTCAACTTTCTCTCTTACAAAATCGATATCAAGGAGGCACACCCTCCCTCTCTATTTATACATAAAGTAAGTCACGAATTCTACACGAATTAGGACTCCTAATCCACATAGGAAACCTTCTTTTGCATGCTACAAACTCATCTCTTTCCTTATATCAATCAATCTTCCCGAATTCGGACTCCTTTCCAAATTCGACTCCTCTTCCCATACGTATACAATTCCTCTCGTATACCATACAGATTCTCCATCTTCCATGTGCATTATCCTCTAGCCTTTTAGTATCCTGCGTGATCTTGATCTCTGGACGTCCACTTCTCTCAAGTCGACTCAGATCCATCACTGGCAACACATCCCAAGGCCTCAAGCGATACCTATACATATACGACAAAGAAACCATATTCCGAGCACAAGTTTGTCCAAACTTGACTCACATTAGCATAACAACAGTAACCATACGCATAGGAACCATCTAGAAGTCAAATCCACAAAGAAACAATCCGAAATCAAAAAGATAAATCAAATACGAAACTGAGTCGAAGTCGGCCGGTCAGACGGTGCGCATACCTCCGGTCGACGCAAGCTGGCCGATCGACGGCCGTCGCCGCCTCGACCGTCGATCAAAAACGTGCATAACTTCACAAATCCAAACATCATCACCATAAACCAATATTTCACATATTAAATATCACAAATCACCACCAATGTTTCATCACACAAAATATAAATCAAAAACATTTGATTCTATAATCTCCCCCTTATGAAACCATTGGTAAACTGTTGATGAGAAAAATCAACACGTCGCCCTGGGAGATTTGCTTAGCTCCAGTGCAGGTTCTAAAATTGATGAAGTGCGGGCGTGCCAGTCAGTTTGATCCTGCCACTGACAAGATATGCAAAACAGCAGAGCATAAATCATATCGACTAATAGGCCGATAATCAAAACAGTCGATCTGTTGACAGCCGATTATGTGGTTACAGCCGATGCAGCCCCGTGTCAAGTGCCAAGTTTCGTCGGATGATGAACAAAGTAGCCAAAAGTAAAAAGGTGGCGATGCGCCGAGTTGTATTGATCGTAGAGGATAGATTACATGAACCCCAGGCTTACATATTTATACCCATGGGCTAACAGAGATCCTAACAGATTACAAATCCAAACTTTCCTAAAGATAAAAGGAAACCAATCAAATCCTTACCAGATACTAACACACTTTCCTAAAGATAAAATAGGAAACTAACAAATTCTTCCTAATTAATAGATACAATTGTCTTTTTAGGACTCTATCCTTATATGGCAATCCTCATGAAGCACATTATCCTGATCCGACGGTGTCTCCAATGTTGTCGTACCGGAATCGGCTACATCGGCTTGCCTTGTCCGATTCGGTATCAGCCGATGGACACCTTAGCCGATTCGAGCTCCGGGGCTTACCAAATTCTGGCGTTAACACATGCCCCCTAGTTTTGGAGTATGAGAAGTCATGCTTCAAAATATCGTTGTCTTGATCACTCCAAAACTGATTCTTCCTTTCTTCTTGACATCGGCTCTCGTAAGCCGATACCTTCTATAGTAGATGAGCCGGGCTGTCAAACTCATGGAAGAAAAATATGTCTTTGGTAGCCGCTGAGAACCCTTGAAATACAAGATATGCTAGCTGCTCATCACTCAGGCTCAAACTATAACATCGGCTGCGGATGTAATGAAACCTTTGAATATATTCTTTAGCCGATTCCCCTTCTTGTTGTTTGATTGATATCAAATCTGCAAGCTTCAACTCACCAACCTCAGCAAAGAAGTACATGTGAAACTGCTACTCAAGATCGGCCCAACCTCTGATAGAATTTGGTGGTAATGACGAAAACCATGTGAAGGCCGATCCAGTTCAGGACATCGGAAAAAATCTAACTTTCAGAGCTTGTTCAGCCAATGCCTCCCCACATTGAGCTAAGAATCGGCAAATATGCTCCATTGTAGAGACACCATCCTGCCTTGAAAACATAGAGAAATCTGGAACCTTATACCGGCTTGGAAGTAGAACCCTATCAAACCACTCAGGATATGGCAGCCGATACATAGAAATTTGATCTTTGCGTTTAATTCCAAACTACTCCTCCATCACATTTGAAATTATTTCGACCCAATCCTCTTTGGACAGATATCTTTGAGTTTTCTCTAGCCGATATTGTTGTTGTGGCCCTTCATGCTGATATTGATCATTTTGCCCCCCGAGCGAATATTGATGTTGCCGATAACGTTGAAATCGCTCATCAATTATACTTGGAACTATCTCCTTGATCAAACCACATAATGTACTTATTAAAACTCCAGATTGATCGAACATAACGCGATGAACGGTTTTATCAACTATCTCTTGAAGTATCTTGTCGTCCATCAACTCTGTAGATCATTTCCTGTCTTCATCCATCGGCTTGAGAGATTGTTCTTCCTTGGCCTTGACTTCTTTATCACACATCTTATGGCAATTGTGGGTTCTACAAGCCATATAAAACAATATGTGGTCCTACCAGGCATGCCAAAATGTGTTGACGAGAAAAATCAACACGCTGGCCTGGGAGATCTGCTTAGCTCCAGTGCAGGTCCTAAAATTGATGAAGCATGGGCATGCCAGTCAGTTTGATCCTGCCACTGACAAGATATGCAAAACAGCAGAGCATAAATCATATCGGCCGATATGCCGATAATCAAAACAGCCGATCTGTTGACAGCCAATTATGTGGTTACAGTTGATGCCGATGTCCAGATAACTCGTCGGCTGAAACTCTGACGAAACCCTTATTGGTAGCCATCAGGCAGGCTAGAGACTACGGTTCTAATCACTACTTAGTAGGTCAAACTGAATTGATGCAACACTAAGTATGAAAAGAAACGCAATATCTAGACAATCAAGTCCTTGACTAATTTTCAGGGTGGTAGATGTCTAAGCTAATCTAATCTAGTAAACAATTTAGCCGGTATCGGCAGAGACCCTAAAGAGAGAGACAGCCGATAGAGCTAAATTGAGATATTAGGACTAGATTAACAGAGACATATGATAAGACCGACTAACCCTTCGGTGAAACATTAGCATGAACCTATCGGCTTAACAAGACTTAGATTATCAATAACAATCTAGTAGATCGGACCTAACCGATGCAGCACGAGATTGTCTATGATAATCTAATACTCGATGAGCCGATATATCTGTCTAATTTGATGGATATAACAAATCTACCTAAAGCATCATTACGTTTACAGAAACATCGACTTGATTAGAATATCAGACCTAACCGAGAAAGTCCTAACTAAGCCGATGTATCTATGAACGGTAATGAAACTAAAGATAGATACGATATACCTAGGCTGGCGGGACCTTGGACTTACCCCTTCGCTGGAGATCGAAACCGATGCAGCCCCGCGTCGGGTGCCAAGTTCTGTCGAATGATAAACAAAATAGCCAAAAGTAAAAAGGTGGCGATGTGTCGAGTTGTATTGATCGTAGAGGATAGATTATATGAACCTCGGGCTTACATATTTATACCCATGGGCTAATAGAGATCCTAAGAGATTACAAATCCAAACTTTCCTAGAGATAAAAGGAAACAAACCGAATCCTTACCAGATACTAACACACTTTCCTAAAGATAAAATAGGAAACTAACAAACTCTTCCTAATTAATAGATACAATTGCCTTTTAGGACTCTATCCTTATATGGCAATCCTCATGAAGCACATCATCTTGATCCAACGGTGTCTCTAATGTTGTCGTACCGGAATCGGCTACATCGGCTTGCCTTGTCCAATTCGGTATCAGCCGATGGACACCTTAGCCGATTCGGGCTCCGGGGCTTACCAAATTCTGGCGTTAACACAAACCCAACAAAATCAATTGGTTTGTGATGTTTTATAAAGAAACCCCAAAAGCATTTCTAATGCCACAAAATTTCTAGAAAAATTCAAAGAAAAATCTTTGAATATGAAAATGATGCACAAATTTTGTTTCCTTGTTCTTCCCCTTTTGACAATGAGTTCATCAGTGCTAAGCATGGAGGGGCTTTGCATTATATAAAAATAACTCAAGTACATGTTTTGCAATAACAGGATAGAAAAAGTGACTAGCTAATAACACACTCTTGGGCACACATGTTTGGCCAAAAAACACTCTTTATTCCAAATTGATTTCGAAGTCCATATGCTTGTTTGCAGAGTAATATATAATTTTTAAATTTAAGCCCAACTTTATACACTTAAACTTTTTACATAAAATATTTTATGTAAAAAGTTTATAAAGTAAACTTTTATATATAAAGTTTATATGTAAAAACTTTTGTCCATAAACTTGCTATCCACAAAATTTCTAAAAAGAGAGTTTCTAAATATTCTCTCTAAAAAGAGAGTTTCCGTGTAAAGTTTAAATTTGAATTGGACGTGTTCATGGGGTGTAGTTTCTAAATCTCATCTCCGAGAACATCGATGTGAAAATAGATTTTATATTTTATTGTTCTAAAACAAATTGGTACATACTAGTAATATGCACGTGTTAACACCACGCCAAAATTTGGTAATACAAAAATTTAAGTTAATCTGAGTGTAAAATAAGTTAAATTGATGTGACCATGTAATAAATAAATAAATATGTATTCAAACCACGTTGTATTTAAATATAAAAGTGTTTGAGGATACAACAATACATAGCTCCCACAGCTCCATCATTGTACTCCATAGTATAAAATACAGGCAAAAGAAGTAAAGAACCCTCAATGGTGAAAGAGCACGTAGAAAAATGGACACAAAAGTCACTCTGATCATCCACCACTATTGGGCATACAAAAATTATGTGCAATTTTTTTTCATTTGACTTAATTGGCCTATACCAACATCGCCACCTGGAGAAAAACAAACCTAAGCCAAAAAGGAAAAGAATATCTAAGTTTTGCATCCTCAAACTGAATCTGAATATTCTAACGATTACTCGGGGGAACATATATAGCTGTTATGTCTAATCTACATCTTGAATCGCATGACTGCAGAATTCCTATTTTGTGTAGACGCGCGAGGAAATTCAGCCGCAGACGGTTTTGGCCAATCAGATCACACGAGACCCGCTCCTTGTTTCCAGCTCCTCCTCCCAGCCTCACTAGCCTGTATTGCCTCCTTCAGTAGTCCAGCTCGAGCTCAGACGCTCCTCCTCCTCGCTTGTTCCCCCCGTACCCGCCGCTTCTCTCTTGGTAACACGCCGATGAGCTCCCCATGCCCGCCGCTCCTCTATAGCTGAGACCAACACAAGCTCGGTATCCTCTTTCTTTCTCCTCTCGCCCCATGTTGTTCCTCATATCTAAGCTGCACCAAATAGCCGCCCCGGTATAACTGAGAATCTTCATGATTGAGAAATTATCTTGGGCAAGACAAGAATATGGTAAGCACAACTAAGCAAAATAAGCCTTAATTATAAGGCACTACACGATATACTTCTAAAAATTTCTTACTTAAAAATAGTCATAAATATGCTAGAGGCTCATTTAAAATTTTCCTGCAATGACCATAGAATGACAAGATTAGTACTAAATTCATTCCGAACCTTTCCAAGCTGCATTTCTAGCTACATCAATTGAATCAGACATCAATTGGTGTGATCATGCACCAGTTGCTATTCTATTCTCGTGTTAAACCCTTGCATCATGATCCTTGACTTTGTGTTACTATCAGAAGTAGAGCAATCAAAACAAGCCAATTGAAACATGCAATTGCAAACCATAATATCAGTATTTGTCATACTGAAGATTACATGCCTATACTCTTATCTTGGCATTCTACAATGACAAAAAACACAATGTGCAACCTTGGAAACACCCATCATTGCATAGAAATATATTGTGCATGTGGATTCCCTATCAAACTTTTTCTTAGTTCACACAGTTTCCTGAATCCTGAATTCTAAATCAGAGAACAGAATGATAAAAACACATGCTACAATCTGATTCAAGTACCCGTCAAAAAAAGAGATCTCAGCCAATTTTGTAGCAGAATTCAGTAAATTGATAATGGCCACCTAATAATAGGAGTGGGGACACAATTCAATCGACTATACATATATATAGTAGTTAAGTTTACTAATAAACACAATTGAATTATTAATATATAGGTCATTTAGCAATGGAGCATATATATGCAATTGGTCAGTATATAATCAATACCACTTATAATACACCTTATTGACGGCTAAGATACATTCACTTTCTCTTACTCACTCACCATCCAACGGTCTCAATCAACAGATCAATCAACCGGATCAATCCCGCGCAATCGCAATCTGTTTTCATATATGTTGCCAATCTGTTTCCATATCTGCGCTTGCCATCGTCGCGCCACGCCATCGTCCGCGACGACGCTGCCGACCTCGCTCCATCGCCGTGCCACGCCATCGTCCGTGACGACGCCGCACGCCATCGTCCGCGACTATGCCGCCGACCTCGCGCCACGCCATTGTCCGCGACGACGTCGTCGACCTCGCGCAAGTCCGACTGCAACTCTGCCAAGCTCTGAGCAAAACGAGACCGGCAAAAGCAACATTGTTGAGCTGGCAAAACGAGACCGGCGACGCCGCAAGCCATCGTCCGCGACGACGCTGCCGAGATTTGATTTATCAAGTACACTTCTGCTATACAGCTACAGAGATTTGATTTATCAAGTACACTTCGTGAGATCTGTGTGGAGGAGGTGGTGTTCGTGTTAGTTTGTATTAGGACAGTCAATTTGATGAAGCTATTCATGTTTTAATTATGTGCAGTAATTGAATTTTACCTGTGACAATTGCACTATAATTTGTGGAGAGTGAAGACAGTCATGCTAGCTCTTAATATGAGACAATTACTGTCAATTATCGAATATCGAAGTGAAGCATATTTCATCATCTATAGTTTTTTTTGCTTGCAGTAATAGTCATTTGATAAATAAGTCTGTCATGACGGATAGACGATCAACCTGCACTGCATTTGACGACATATCAAACATCATCGAAAAAGGTATGTTAATTGCTGTCATACATGTTAAGTCTATCTGATTTTTGGCAAATTGTGACACACATTATACATGACATCAACAGAGACACCACCTGTAGATGATGAAGAGATAAAAAAGAGGGAAGAGAGGAATAGAAAACAACACGAATATCGCGTACAAAAAAGGGCCGAGGAAACCAACGAACAAAGAGAGGAGCGAAATAGAAAGCAATGTGAATACCGTGCAAGGAAAAAAACCACTGGCAGTAGTAACGACTCCTGATCAAGGTATCCGCAATCTGGTCATGTATACTATTCTTCTTTGTTTATGTCTCGAAATGAGTAACACGCTAAGTTTTTATACACGCATAACAAATACCAGTCGTTATGATAATGTATACTATTCTTCTTTGGTGGTGTAGAACCTATATCAGGTTGCACGTATGTTAACATGACACCACTGGTTTATTTCATCTTGCCGCCATCTCGGTTGGGTGCGTCGTCTCTGTCGATGTAATTTTGATTATAATACTACATGATCAATATGCCAGTGGAACATGTTGTTTTATTGAGAATTAAATGTTACAGGAGGAGAGTCACCACAAGAATATGATGTTTCAGCCATGTGCCAAGCATCAATACATCGTGACAAGGAAAATGGTAAGCAACGAACACCGTGACGCCTTTACAGACCCAATGTTCAAACAACAACATAATTACTCCAGGTATGTTATCATCAAACTAATACATTGTAAATTTTGAGGGGGTGCATAGAGCTTGAGCAAGCTTGCCTCCAGAATCATGGTTAAATTTTTTTTAAATCACCTTATAAATTTAAGAAAAAAAATAAACAACTCATTAGTTAAATCCTACCTTAACCCTATTTTCTTAATAATTTTTGGCTCCGCTACAAGTACCGTGTATATACGTACAAGCATACACCTTGGTTAGTGATAGTTAGCTAGAATATGCATATAGATGTACAGTGCCATGCATGCATGTACGTGCATGTGCAACCCAATATATACATGGATGCATATGATCAGTTAATCTTGATCTCTGCCTAATGACCAGAATTAGGACCAACAAGCCATCACCTACCAACCATATTATATACTGACCAATTGCATATATATGCTCCGTTGCTAAATGACCTATATATTAATAATTCAGTTGTGTTTATTAGTAAACTTAACTACTATATATATGTATAGTCGGTTGAATTGTGTCCCCACTCCCATTATTAGGTGGCCATTATCAATTTACTGAATTCTGCTACAAAATTGGCTGAGATCTCTTTTTTTGACGGGTACTTGAATCAGATTGTAGCATGTGTTTTATCATTATGTTCTCTGATTTAGAATTCAGGTTCTAGGAAATTGTGTGAACTAAGAAAAAGTTTGATAGGGAATCCACATGCACAATATATTTCTATGCAATGATGGGTGTTTCCAAGGTTGCACATTGTGTTTTTTGTCATTGTAGAATGCCAAGATAAGAGTATAGGCATGTAATCTTCAGTATGACAAATACTGATATTATGGTTCGCAATTGCATGTTTCAATCGGCTTGTTTTGATTGCTCTACTTCTGATAGTAACACAAAGTCAAGGATCATGATGCAAGGGTTTAACACGAGAATAGAATAGCAACTGGTGCATGATCACACCAATTGATGTCTGATTCAATAGATGTAGCTAGAAATGCAGCTTGGAAAGGTTCGGAATGAATTTAGTACTAATCTTGTCATTCTATGGTCATTGCAGGAAAATTTTAAATGAGCCTCTAGCATATTTATGACTATTTTTAAGTAAGAAATTTTTAGAAGTATATCGTGTAGTGCCTTATAATTAAGGCTTATTTTGCTTAGTTGTGCTTACCATATTCTTGTCTTGCCCAAGATAATTTATCAATCATGAAGATTCTCCGTTATACCGGGGCGGCTATTTGGTGCAACTTAGATATGAGGGACAACATGGGGCGAGAGGAGAAAGAAAGAGGATACCGAGCTTGTGTTGGTCTCAGCTACAAAGGAGCGGCGGGCATGGGAAGCTCATCGACGTGTTACCAAGAGAGAAGCGGCGGGTACGGGGGGAACAAGCGAGGAGGAGGAGCGTCTGAGCTCGAGCTGGACTACTGAAGGAGGTAATGCAGGCGAGTGAGGCTGGGAGGAGGAGCTGGAAACAAGGAGCGGGTCTGCGTGTGATCTGCTGGGCCAAAACCGTCCGCGGCTGAATTTCCTCACGCGTCTACACAAAATAGGAATTCTGCAGTCATACTGATTCAAGATGTAGATTAGACATAACAACTATATATGTTTCCCCCGAGTAGTCGTTAGAATATTCAGATTCAGTTTGAGGATGCAAAACTTAGATATTCTTTTCCTTTTTGGCTTAGGTTTGTTTTTCTCCAGGTGGCGATGTTGATATAGGCCAATTAAGTCAAATGAAAAAAAATTGCGTATATTTTTTGTATGCCCAATAGTGGTGGATGATCAGAGTGACTTTTGTGTCCATTTTTCTAGTGCTCTTTCACCATTGAGGGTTCTTTACTTCTTTTGCCTGTATTTTATACTATGGAGTACAATGATGGAGCTGTGGGAGCTATGTATTGTTGTATCCTCAAACACTTTTATATTTAAATACAACGTGGTTTGAATACATATTTATTTATTTATTACATGGTCACATCAATTTAACTTATTTTACACTCAGATTAACTTAAATTTTTGTATTACCAAATTTTGGCGTGGTGTTAACACGTGCATATTACTACTATGGTTGATAGGTGTTGGCTTGTTGGTCATAATTCTGGTCATTAGGCAGAGATCAAGATTAACCGATCATATGTATCCATGTATATATTGGGTTGCACATGCACGTACATGCATGCATGGCACTGTACATATATATGCATATTCTAGCTAATTATCACTAACCAAGGTGTATGCTTGTACGTATATACACGGTACTTGTAGCGGAGCCAAAAATTATTAAGAAAATAGGGTTAAGGTAGGATCACTACTGGAGAAACGATTTTTCTGGACGAGGCCCCCAATAGGTTCCAGGCGGGCCATAAGAGCCAGCGCCTGGAAAAACCGTTCTCGGGGGGGCCTGCAATTGGCCTGCATGGGATAATGCATTATCCCGTGCGGGCCACTTAAGCCATCGCACGGGCTATTATCCCATGCGGTTGCTTACGTGGACCGCACGGGATAATGCGATTATCCCGTGCAGCCCACTTAACCGACCGAACGGGATAATAGCGCATTATCCCGTGCGGTCCACTTAAGTACCCGCACGGGATAATTCATTTTCTCGTGCGGTCCTTTAAGAGGACCGCATGCGATGATGCCCAACAGTGGCGCAAAAAAATTCCCGCTCAACCCGACAGTGGTGTATTTATCCTGGTGTTTTCTCTCTCCAAAAAAAGGCAATTATAGGGGGAAGGTTTTGAACTTGAATTTTTCAATTCGAGTCAATACAAAAAGGTATCATACTTGATCTCCTCTTTCATTTGCTTCCATTTTTAAAAATTTTTATTGGTTGAATGCGAAGATATTTGAACTTTTTTAACTCGGTTTTTCTCTCTCCAAATAATAGGCATTTTATTTTGTGGAAGGCTATAGACTTTAAATCTTCAATTAAAATCAATATAAAAGGTAATGTGCTTGATCATCTACTTCATTTGCTTCCGTTTTTGTAATATTTCATCGGTTGAATGCGAAGATATTTAAACTTGTTTGAATTGTATATGTGTGTTGAGCTATTTTAATTTTTTAATTTGTAGGTCAAATATTTTATTTTTTTATTAAACTAGTTTTTGGTAACTACTTTTGTCTCATTATTATTATTTGTTGTGCAATATTAATTTATGTTGTCACTATTTTTATTATTTGTCAAATATTTTACTTTATTTTTATTATTTGTAGGGTTTTAGTTTAATTTGTTTATTTAGAAACACCGACAATATAATATTAATTTATGTTGTCACTTGTTTTTAGATGGATCGGATATGGATGTATGAGACACGGAGAACTCATCCGGTGTTTATGAGAGAAGCATCAACATTTATTGATAAGGCTAAGGCACACGCTTTGAGGGAGAATAGGAAGGATATTTTTTGTCCTTGCGTGGATTGCAAGAATCAGAAGATGTTGAAAGATCCGAATGTAATTCTCGGACACATAATTCAGCGTGGAATTGTGGAGAAATATACAGTTTGGACTTATCACGGGGAAGTTGCCCCTCTAGAAGAGAATCCTGAATTGTTTCGATGAGGCAGAGAATTTTATAATTGAGGACATGTCTCGTGAAACGACGGGTGATTTTGGCGGCTCTGGTTTTGACGAGGCAGAGGTTGATATTGATCTTGATCTTGAGGATTTGTTACGGCACGCTAAACCAGAGGTCCTAACAGAGAAAGCAAGATATTTAAACAATTGGATAGCGTTGCAGAAAGCAGCAAAAGATCTTTTATACGATCAAGCAAAGGGATGTGATATGGATTATATAGTGTTGGGGTCGGTGCTAGAACTTCTTAGATTGAAGGCCAGGCACGGATGGTCTGATGCTAGTTTCAACGACTTGATGAGTCTCCTGAGAGCTATGCTTCCTAAGCCTAACTTGTTGCCAGCTAACACCTATCAAGCAAAGAAACTGATATGTCCATTATCACTTGGTGTGAAAAAGATCCATGCATGTATTAATCACTGAGTACTTTATCGCAAGGAATACGCTGACATGGACAAGTGTCCAACTTGTGGGGCGAGTAGGTACAAAAAGAATAACAGTGTCGCCGATAGTGACATTGCGAAACCAAATTCATTAGTCGAGGCAGGGAAAAAGATTTTGGCCATGGTGATGTGGTACTTGCCAGTGAAAGATCGAATGAAGCGATTGTTCTCAAACCCCACCGACGCGGAGTTGATGAGATGGCATCAAGAGGGTCGAAAGACGGATGGTATGATTCGACATCCCGCCGATGCTCGACAGTGGAAAAACTTTGATTCGAAGCACCCAGAATTTGCAAATGATCCGAGAAATGTCAGGTTTGCGTTGAGCACGGATGGAATGAATCCGTTTGGTGACCTAAGCAGTTCGCACAGCACTTGGCCAGTTCTTCTCACTATGTATAACCTTCCGACATGGTTATGTCAGAAGCGAAAGTACATTTTGTTGACTATCCTTATACAAGGGCCAAAACAGCCTGGCATCGACCTAGATGTGTTTCTTGAACGTTTGATGGAGGATATGCAAGAAATGTGGGAAGAGGGTCTACGATTATTTGATGCATACCGCCAGGAGTATTTTACTTTGTGTGCTATCATATTCGTTACTATTAACGATCTACCAGCAAATTTTTCCCTATCCGGACAGATTAAAGGAAAGACCGGATGTCTGATATATCTGGACGACACATCGTACATATACCTGACCTCGTCAAAAAAGTTAGTTTACATGCGTCATCGTCGTTTCTTACCACAGAAGCATAGATATCGTGCGATGGCTATATTTTTTGACAAAACTATTGAGGTAGGTACTGCCCCCCAAGCAAAGGATGGTCCCACGGTGTTCAAGCTGGCAAAGAACATAAAGGTCGTGTTCAGCAAGGGAAAGAGAGCTTCAGGCAAGAGGAAGAAAGAAGTGGTAGAAAACACGCTGCCCTTCAAGAAACATTCAATCTTTTTCAAGTACTTGACGTACTGGAAAGACCTGGAGATTCGTCATACCATCGATGTCATGCACCTCGAGAAAAACGTGTTCGACAGCACCATCGGGACTTTACTTGACATCCCTAGTAAAACAAAGGATGGGTTGAAGTCACGTAACGACCTGGTCAATTTGGGCATAAGGAAAGATCTCCACCCAATAGAGCTAACGAATGGTAAGATTGAGATTCCTCCAAACTTTCTCTACTATGTAAATACAACATATTACTCTTAGTTATAAAATTTGGTAATTTTTTGTTTGGTTTTGCTATATTTCTTTGATTTATTTTATGTTCATGAATTTTTTTCCAAGTCTCACATTTGAACTACAAGTGATTAAAAAATAGAATAAAATTAGTGAAAAAATTATATTCATGTTGTTTAGACCTGCTTGAGTCATTATCCTGAAATGAGAATAAATTTTGAATTTTTCTTCAAGAAACATGATTAGGAACCTATTGACCGAATGATTTTAAAATTGTATAAATAGCAAACGAAGTCAGAAAATCTTAAAAATTGTGTAGATGTCATTATATTATACGTAGAGGCTGTGGAAAAAAATTGAGAAGATTTTGAATATTTTATCACATACGACGCTCACAAAACCGAAGATTCTGCAGAGAAGATTAAAAGTGTTGAGAAGGATTGGTTATATTTGGAGAGGAAGTGATGGCCAAATTGTCATTTGATTTTAAAAATTTTTTCATAGGCAATAATTAGCATATATTGATGTATGAAAAATTTTGGTAATTTTTGAGTCTGTTTGATAATTTTTTTCATTAATTTCCATTTTGGTGCAAAAGTTGAAGGTGGGGCGATTATCGCATGCGGGCGGCCTAACGATCTGCACGGGAAAATATCTTCCCGTGCGGTCTTCTTAAAGGACCGCACGGGAAAATATTTCCCATGCGGTCAATTTAAGAGGCCCGCACGGGAAAAGAATTTTCCCGTGCGAGCCTCTTAATCCGCCCGCACGGGAAGATCATTATCGCGTGCGGTCCTTTAAGCCACCCGCACGCGATATTCGCCTCCTATATAATATCGCGTGGGCTCCCGAAAATTTTCCAAGTCCCCGGAGAAACCAGATCTAGCGCCGCCAGGTAGCCAAAATTTCCCCCTAGATCCGCCGCCTCTCACCCGCGCCCCGCACCGACCTCACCGACCGCCGACATCCACTCACCGCGCCTTGGCCTCGCCCCTACCGCCCGCGACATCTACCGCGCCCCGGTGCTCGGGCCGGCGAGCACGTACGGAGAGGAGTTTGGCGGCTACCGCGGAGAGGGAGACGCCGTCGAGCGGGCGGAGGAGGAGACGGCGCAGCAGGAGACGAAGAAAGAGACAGCGAGGGCGACGGCCTCAACCAACTCCTCCCCGCTGGCCGCCAGCCGCCGCCCGACGCCTCCCCACCGTGCCACCGGAGAACGTCCTCCCCTTCGCCGCCGTCACCGCCACGGTACAAATCATGCAATATATGGATTTTTGTTTTAATATTGATATGCAATAGGAAATGATGAGCCATGCATTGTGAAAGTATATAGAAATGGACTATTCAGTGATAATAAACCAATGAAAAATCACAGCTGATTGGTCAAGACTCCCTGGCAGTAAATTTTATTATATTGGTTGAAATGACCTTCTATTCGAGTTAGAAAATTCGAACCTGTCCTTTTTGCAGATGCTTTTAATTGATTTCTTTTAGTTGCATGTAAAATGGCCTTAGCCTTTTTCTTAATCTCTTATGATTTGTCTCCTCGAAGCTAAGTCTTTTATTTTTAACAAATCTGAAATAGGCTATTGATTTATTGTTATTTTCTTAAAGAATCATAGTTATACCTATCTCAAAATCTTCAATCAACTAATGGGCCTAAAATGATAAATTCATGTTAATGTTCCCAACAAGTAGATAGTGCTATCTATCCTTTTTCAAGTTGCGAGAGGACACTAGATTTGCCAAATGGCTCAACATCTTTATCTAGCTCTCTGCTCTTGTACAGGACCTTGACATTTTTGTTGGGACATATTTTAGATAAGAGACTAGTGAGTACATTAAAAGTACATGTGAAATAGACTGTTATATATTTGATGAATAACAAGTGATGACTAGTGACACTAGAGTGACAGGCAGTGTTTGTTATATATTTGATGTACATTAAGAGACTAGTGAGACTAGTGTTTGTTACTTCACAAGTGATGAAATCTTCCTTTAATTTGGATGATAATTAGTAAAATGGACTATTATTTATTTGATGGAACTATAGTTAATTTTGATGGAAATGTAAAATAGACTGTTATATATTTGATGAATTTTGTTGATGAATTTTTTTCATGTGAAATAGTTGATGTGAATTGTTTTTTTAAAGATGGACGTGAATGGACGAGCGAAAGAACGAGCGTTCGGTCGTTGATGTGAACGCACGGACGGACGAGCGAATGAACGAGTGTACGATCGTTCGTTCGGTCGGTTGTTGATGTGAATGCACGGACGAACGGACGAGCGAACGAATGAATGTTCGTTCGTTCGTGAAGATTAGTTCATGTGAATATTTTTGATGAATTTTAGATTTTAGGTTAGATTTTTAAATTTTCAAACACATATACCCACCCTACCGAATGACCTACAAATCTAATCTCCCTCTCTCCTCGGTCTCTCATCTCTCATCTCTTCTCCTCCCCCTATCTCACCTCTTCTCACGGATAAAATAGACAAACATATGTATTTTTATCTCTCATCTCTAATAAAGGAAGAAGAAGGAAAGAAATATATTTTTTCATTCGTCTTCTCTTTTACATATATAGATTGTGATAAAAATCGATGGCCACCTCATTCCGTGATGACTCCCGTGATTTAGAGGTGTGCTTTTGCAGCATTAATGTTTAAGTTCTCGTTGCTAATGTCTTGATCGAATTCTCGTGAATTGCCATATCTTGCCCGACGCCTTTTTCCTGCCTTCTTTACCGATCTTGGTCTTTTCAACATGTCATGATCCATCGTAGTAGCCTTCTTCACCGTCTTGGTGCATTGAACAAGTCACTATTCGATCTTGGTTTTTTTCTTGCTCTTCTCCCTTTGTTTCATAATCTTTTGTATTGCTCTTTCTTAGAGTACGGCGTAGCAGTACTCGTGTATCTCCATCAAGCGGGAGTCATGGATGACCGTTTTCATGCATGCAAGGAGGATGCTAAATTTTCCTAGGTCGGGGCACTTGATTTTACACCCAATGACATCATTGGGAATCAACGAGTCATGACCGCTTCCCAAAAAATAATTGGGTGTAAAATCAAGTGCCCCGACCCAGAAAATTTAGCATCCTCCTTGCATGCATGAAAGCGGTCATCCATGACACCGGTTTGATGGAGATACACGAGACTGTTACGCCGTACTATAAGAAAGAGCAATACAGAAAGAGTATGAAACAAAGGGAGAAGAGCAAGAAAAAAGACCAAGATCGGATCGTGACATGTTGAAGAGACCAAGATCGGTGAAGAAGGCTACTACGATGGATCATGACATGTTGAAGAGACCAAGATCGGTGAAGAAGGCAGGAAGAAGGCGTCGATCAAGATATGGCAATTCACGAGAATTCGGCGAAGACATTAGCAACGAGAACTTGAACATTAATGCTGCCGAAAACAGAGAAAGCACACCTCAGTAGGCACAGGGGAGCCATCAGAGAATGCGATGACTGTCAGTTTATCACATGCATACATAGGCTAGCTATAGACTTATGACTTCCTTCTGATGTGAAAGATGATTAAGAATCACAACTGATTCTCGCTTTCCGATCATCTTTCTTTTAGGGTAAACATTGTGATCACATGTACACCTCTTATATACACCATATTACAACTGTCTAGTCGATTCGTTCACAAATTTCACAAGTTCTTATAAGCAACCACCAGGCACTAACCTTTGCGAGAAATACGTGTGTGAGATGCTCAGAATCTACGGGATTATACACTACTAAGTTCGAAGAAGTAAGTTCATCAGAGAAATATATCTTTCTACAAATTATCGATCTTGTATAATTTTCCTAATTGTATGTATATGTGTACTATTTTTTTCTTAGACAGATCACGGAAGTTCCAGTTGTAGCGAACCGGTTCGATGATAGAACCATGCTTAACTTGGTTGCAGATCTTTGCCGCTTCATCCGTCGCGATGTCTGCAACCATTTGGACGATTTCTACGATCCGGAGAGCGAGCTGGCGACGGACGATAAATTCAGATGACTTAGGGAGTGGGAAAAAGAGCACCGCCATTAAATAATTTGTAAATTTATTGCTAGCTAGACTTATGTTAATTTGCGAGACGAAACTAGCTTGATATGTATACATTACGCATGATCGATCTGTGTTATATATATATCTTTTATAAGGAAAAATATTAAAAGGCTTTTTTTCTCGTACGCGAAAAATATATATATTGACCCATTTAACATTCGAGAGAGAGGAGAGGAGAGGGAGACAGAGAGGAGAGAGGAGAGGAGAGGAGAGAGAGGAGAGAGAGAGAAGAGAGAGAGGACAATGACTAGCTCACAGAACGTTGTACATAAAATAATGGGCACGACCATCTTCCGTGCGGTCGACGTAAGCTGCCCGCACGGAAGATAGATTATCCGTGCGGGCCGCTTAGACGGCCGCATGGGAAGATCGATCTTCCCGTGCGGTCGCTAAGCGGCCGGACGGGATAATCTATCTTCCCGTGCGGGCCGCTTAAGTCGACCGCACGGGATAATCGATCTTCCCGTGCGGTTGGGCCGCCGCACGCGGAAATGAACTTTTCCCAGACCTTTTCGCGTATGCGGGCAGGCCTTCCGCACGGGAAGATACCTTTCGGCCCGCATGGAAAAACTGTTTCTCCAGCAGTGGATTTAACTAATGAGTTGTTTATTTTTTTCTTAAATTTATAAGGTGATTTAAAAAAATTTAACCATGATTTTGGAGGCAAGCTTGCTCAAGCTCTATGCACCCCCTCAAAATTTACAATGTATTAGTTTGATGATAACATACTTGGAGTAATTATGTTGTTGTTTGAACATTGGATCTGTAAAGGCGTCAACGGTGTTCGTTGCTTACCATTTTCCTTGTCACGATGTATTGATGCTTGGCAAATGGCTAAAACATCATATTCTTGTGGTGACTCTCCTCCTGTAACATTTAATTCTCAATAAAACATGTTCCACTGGCATATTGATCATGTAGTATTATAATCAAAATTACATCGACAGAGATGACGCACCCAACCGAGATGGCGGCAAGATGGAATAAACCAGTGGTGTCATGTTAACATACGTGTAACCTAATATAGGTTCTACATCACCAAAGACGAATAGTATACATTATCATAACGACTGGTATTTGTTATGCGTGTATAAAAACTTAGCGTGTTACTCATTTCGAGACATAAACAAAGAAGAATAGTATACATGACCAGATTGCGGATACCTTGATCAGGAGTCGTTACTATTGCCGGTGGTTTTTTTCCTTGCACGGTATTCACGTTGCTTTGTATTTCGCTCCTCTCTTTGTTCGTTGGTTTCCTCGGCCCTTTTTTGTACGCGATATTCGCATTGTTTTTTATTCCTCTCTTCCCTCTTTTTTATCTCTTCATCATCTACAGGTGGTGTCTCTGTTGATGTCATGTATAATGTGTGTCACAATTTGCCAAAAATCAGATAGACTTAACATGTATGACAGCAATTAACATACCTTTTTCGATGATGTTTGATATGTCGTCAAATGCAGTATGGGTTGATCGTCTATCCGTCATGAGAGACTTATTTATCAAATGACTATTACTGCAAGCAAAAAAACTATAGATGATGAAATATGCTTCACTTCGATATTCGATAATTGACAGTAATTGTCTCATATTAAGAGCTAGCATGACTGTCTTCACTCTCCACAAATTATAGTGCAATTGTCACATGTAAAATTCAATTACTGCACATAATTAAAACATGAATAGCTTCATCAAATTGACTGTCCTAATACAAACTAACATGAACACCACCTCCTCCACACAGATCTCACGAAGTGTACTTGATAAATCAAATCTCTGTAGCTGTATAGCATAAGTACTAATCTAAAATTCAGATCAATTCGAAATAACAAGTTCCATCCACACACCAGAAAGCCACTCTCATAGTTTTGTATAGAAACACACCAACAGATTGACATGGGGGTGGATAACGGCGTGAGCGTCAGCACTCATCAGTGAGCAATTAGCAACACATCAGCAACCATCTCTCCACTTGATCCTCTCCCCATGCCAAGTGCCAACACCGGAGCCATCTCTCTGAATCTCACTTGCTTCCATGTCTCACCTATATAAACCACCCCTTACTCTCTACCCGGCTACTCAAGCACCAACCAAACCAAAGCAGAGCAGAGGCAAGAACAAGCACACTACGTCGTCGTTGCTGCTTTTGCTAGTTCCATCCACACACCAGAAAGCCACTCTCATAGCTTTGTATAGAAACACACCAACAGGTTGACATGGGGGTGGGTAACGCGCGTGTGGCATACTGACCTAGGTCACGAGTTGCCCGATGACGATCTTCTCGCGGAGGGCCCGCGCAGGGTCACGCCACGAAATTCAGATCAACAACAGGCTACAAAAGAGAAAACTGGTGTGCCTCGTGTAGTTGAATCGCGAGGTGTTCAGAAACGATGGGCGACCAGCCCAACAATGTTGTTTTCGCCGGTCTCGTTTTGCTCGGAGCTTGGAGAAGTTGCAGTCGGACTCGCGCGAGGTCGGCGTCGTCGTCACGGACGATGGCGTGGCCCGGCGATGGCGCGAGGTCGGCGTCGTCGTCGCGGACGATGGCTTGCAGCGTCGCCGGTCTCGTTTTGCCAGCCCAACAATGTTGCTTTCGCCGGTCTCGTTTTGCTCAGAGCTTGGCGGAGTTGCAGTTGGACTTGCGCGAGGTCGGCGGCGTCGTCGCGGACGATGGCGTGGCGCGGCGATGGCAAGCGCAGATATGAAAACAGATTGACAACAGATATGAAAACAGATTACGATTGCGCAGGGTTGATCCGGTTGATTGATCCGGTTGATTGAGACCGTTGGATGATGAGTGAGTAAGAGAAAGTGAATATATCTTAGCCGTCAATAAGGTGTATTATAAGTGGTATTGATATTGATATTGATTGATACTAAGGTATTGATATTGATATTGATATTGATATTGATTGATATTGATATTGAGTATTGAGTATTGAGTATTGATACTGATATTGATATTGATATTGATATTGATACATGTATGAATTAAAAAGAAAAATAAATAGAGAAGGCGGAACCCTCGCGGTAGTTTCATCGCACTCCGACTCCGACTCCGACTCTAATGTCGGTGGATTTTAACCCGGACGATAAAATGGGCGGCGCATCCTCCACCCTGAGATCCCAAGGTTTCTCAAATTCCCAAATCAATTCTCAAATTCCCAATCCCTCTCCCTCTCCCCAGCGCACCACTTCTTGGATTCGTCGAGCTATTCATCCATGGCGGCGTGGCGCGAGACCCCCGCCGCCTCCGCGGCCTTCCTGGTGGGCTACACCACCGTCCTCGCGCTCTACCTCCTCCTCGCCACCGGCTTCCTCGGCGTCTTCCCGCACCCCCATGGCGCTCCACCGTACGAGACGCTGCTGTGGGAAGTCGTCGACTGGGCGGCGGCGACCGTCTGCCTCGCCGCCGACGCCTACTTCGTCTTCTGCATCGCCTCCCACCGCCACTCCTCCAACAAGGCCGCCGCCGACATCCCAGCGCCGCCGCCGCCGCAGATGGACCTCTGCTAGGGTTAGGGCAGAGCCAGCCTTCTCGGCATCATCAGGGAGTGTCCTTGACCTTCTCATCATGCTACTAGTATTAGTGTAGTTGTTGCACGAAGGTTTCTTTCTGGTGTAGTGTAGTTGTTAGCGACGGCCCTTGAACTGAAACCTTGGTTAGAATTAGGCAGATTTCCGGTGTAGTTGTAGAGTCCACAACGTTCTTCGTGCTGCGCAATAAGCTTCTGCATCATTATTGCTATTTGCTACTCATGCTAGTAGTCATTATGTGATTAACTGTTGTCTTGCAAGTTTCTACACTTAATTAGGAAGATTTCTGATGCTCTTAGAGTATTGATTAGTCAATTAGAGTTTCGTTACATATATGTCGATGTTTGAATGGCCGATCTGCTTCATTTTCCTTTGATGATGTGCCGGTATGCTTTCCATCTGTATTTTAATCTTGTTTTCGTAATGCACATACTCCTCCACATATATGGACCAAATTGTATATCGTGTCCACAACTTTCTTCGTGGCTAGGGTTAGGGCAGAGCCTTCTCGGCACGAACAGGGTGTATCCATAACCTTCTCATCGTGCTGCTAGTATTACTTTCTGCAGTCAGGATAATTTCTGGTGTAGTGTACTCAGACAGTCTTGAACTGAAACCTTGGTTACCTAGCTGTGACCGAGAGAGTGTCTCGCTAAAATAATTTTTCTCTCCTTTCTTAATGAAACAGCAGAGTCCCTGCTTTAGTTTCAAAGAAAAAAAACAAAAACAAAAAAAAAATTGGTTAGAATTACGAAGATCTCCGATGTAGTGTAGTGTCCACAATGATCTTCATGCTGCTTCAAAATTACTACTTCTACTACTAGTCATTATGTGATTACCTTTTGTCTTGCAAGTTTCTACACTTAATTAGGAAAAATTCTGATGCTCTTAGAATATTGATTAGTCATCAGAATCTAGTTTTATTAGATATATCAATGTCGGAATAGCCGATCGCGTTCATGTTCCTTTGATAATGTGTTTATATGCCTTCCATCCAAACTTTAATCTTGTTTTTGTGATGCATATGCTCCTCCACATACACGGATCAAATTGTACATTCTACTGTCATCTGTTCTGCAAGCCTTGAATTGAACTTTGGTTTTTATCATAGTGCAACACATCCCAATAATTTCCTTCCGGGAAAATGGTTGAGGGATCCTGAGGTCGAGAATTTGAGCCTCTGTCACCCCAAATATTGAGTGATGAGGAAATGCTCCTGTGACAATTGGGTTCGTCACATTCATCCGACCATCAGATGCTAAGAGCTAGTCTGAACTCAATTAACTTGAATCTTCTTTTTGTAATGCATATACTCCACATATGTGGATCAAATTGTTTATTCTATTGTCATCTGTGCTGCAGTTCTTGAAATTTGGTTTTTGTCATAGTGCAAAACACCCCAATAATTTGTTTCTGGGAAAACCTAACTGCCAACTAGATGCACTAGTCTAAATATAATTGGACAGTTAAGGGCTGGATACAACCAGCGACTTGGTCTCTTGGTTGATTCTGTGGATAAATGAAGGGTCCCATGTCATGATGAATTAAGATAACATTAGATTTATTGCTCTGATGACTACCATTCAGGTCACATTATTTTGCTCTTATGCCTGCCCCCACATATTTATTGGTCAATTTAGTCAACTCCAAAGGGTATAAATACTAGCGATTACTCTTAACATAGTTCTCTGTTTTGCAGTTTAAATCCAGGTGCACATCAGACCATAGTTATTATGGCGACACGGCGTGGCGCGGCGACCAACCACCTTCACACGATATATCGACTATGGCGTGCGGCGTGGCGACGCCATAGACTTTGCAGCGTGGCGATACAACCATAGCTATATATAGGTTTATAGCACACAATATAAAGGTTCATAGCACACAATATATAGGTTCATAGCACAGAATAGTCTAGGATAAGGGAAATTAGAGTACATAATACGCTCTAGGATAGCACAAAAGACATCAAATGATCAAATATCTTATTGTTCAAGGCTTAAAAGCTTCAGAAATCAGCAAAGAGTAAATTCATCAAGATTGTTGTTGTCACTTGTGTTATTTGCATCTCCTTCAACATCCACTTGTGGTTCACCAAAATCATCCGCCACATCCAAATCATCTAAAATGATTTCATCTTCTTCATCTTCCTCTAACTCTTGCAATGGCGGCGCTTCTTGTTGCACCAATCTTACAACAGGATTAGCACGACGACCGTAGGTATGGGTGTTCCTAGGAAGGTTATGTCCTCGGAGCTCACGTGATGCACCAATGGCTTCATCAACTTGGTCCCATGTGAGGTCCCATTGGTCTAATCCACTTGGAGGTTTGGCATTTGGATGAACCCATTCATTCTCCCAATCAAAATCTTCTATAACCAAAGGGTCATAGGATTTGCCGGCTTCCTCTCGGCGCTTTTGGAACCTACTAGTTATTTTTCGGTTATAGGAAACATAAACCAAATCATTCAATCTTTTGTGCTCTAGCCGGATCCTCTTCTTAGTATGAATCTATCCATCATAGAAAAGAAACAAAATAAAAGAGAATAACCATTGTCTCATTGGGACTGCTATTTGGATTGTGCACTAGATGACTTACAAATTCAAAAGTGCTCCAATTACGCTCGCAACCGGAGGATGAAGCACAAAGACTAACAATATGTTTTGCAAATCATTGCAAGTCAATGGACCGGCCACCATATGTACGCCACCAATCAACTAAACAAACAATAATTTCAACAATTTAAATAACCAAAACTGATTTGAATATGTATGTCTAAACACAAATAAAACACTCACGAGGGTTCTTTGTCTTCATTGTTTGTTTTGCCAAGTCACTCTTGAAGATATCCCCATGTTAATCCTCATAGAGCAAGGATTGGTGATCAATTTTGTTGATAGTGTCCTCATCTTTTACCATTCGTGACAGCACATCATTGAAGCAACCCCTTAGATAGTCAACATATTCATCACTCTCCTTTTGGATATCAAAGAACTTTCCAGGATTCAAGAGGGCAGCACCATAGAGTGGGATGTCCATTTGCCTGTCTCAACGCCTCTCAATAATTTCTATGATCTTATCAAGCAAACTTTTCTTGTTAGCAGTAGAAAAGGAAGCCTTCAACTTCTCTTTTGCATGCTTCATGAGAGCGGCAACCTCTGGCATAGCAGCCCTCTCATCGCCATCAACCACTCTCAATATAATAAGAAGTGGTAGAGAAGCTCTAAGACAATCCTCAATGTTGTGCCAAAACTCTCTAGAAAGCAACGTGTCATATACCTTCTTCCCAGCCTCTGTCATTGCCAATTTGGTCTTAGTAAATTCTATCACTGGCAATAAGAAATTTCAATGGATCTTTGTGCTTGTGCAAACTTTGCAATGTGATGAAAGTGGTAGCAAACCGAGTAGCTGCTGGTCTCACAAGATCCTTCCCACCGGTCTTCTCCCTCATTGCACTAAGAAGCCTTCCATGCCTACAGATAAAAGTAGTGACATGTCGGGCACGTGCAATAGGCTTCTTAGAAGCCTTCAAGTTCCCTATTTCTTCCAACATAAGGTCTAGGCAATGTGCAGCACAAGGGGTCCAATAAAGTGTAGGAATTCTCTCCATGAGATGTTTTCCCGCTGCCTTGTAGTTTGCCCCATTGTCAGTCACAACTTGGACAACCTTATCTTTCCAATGTCTTTAATTTTTTTCTCTAACAAATCAGCTAGCATGAACTGATCATGCACTTCATTTGAAGTGTCAACTGATTCTAAAAAAATGTGCCCTCTGGACTGTTGACAAGGAAATTAATCAAATGGTGCCCTCTCTTATATGTTCATCCATCTGACATCAATGTGCATCCATATTGCTTCCATGCTTGCTCATGCTTTTCTCTTAATTCATCTGTCTCCTTCACAAACCTTCTCAAGCAAGGGCTCCCTAAGCTCATGGAAGCTAGGTGGCTTGTACCCACTACCATATTGTGCCGGTGGCCTCAATAGCAATCTCAAATTGCCTAGAATTTGCAGCATTAAAAGGAATGCCACACTCATAAAAGAATCTAGCCCACTCCAAATTAACCGCATCTCTCTCTTCTTTTGTCCTCATGGTAGCTTGTATACTTGGTTGATAAGGACCCTTTGCATGTCTTTCTTCCACAACTTGTTTGGGTGTTCGCCTAACCATGGAAGCAACAGACTTGGTTGTAGGTGGAGCTGGAGGTTTAAACTTCAATTTGGATTGCGTTCTTTTTGCAGCTGTCCCTGAACTAGGATGTTTGATGGTTCCAGAAGTAGCAGCTGACTCCTCTGTCACTTCATTGCCTTCAACCTGCTGATCTTCATCATCATCTAAGACTAGTGGCCTCTTCTTCTTCTTCTTTGCCAAAAAGTAATCATGCAACTCTTGAACAATTTCTGTTTTAGTCTTCTCACACTTCAACACATCTCCATACCCACCAATAAGATGCTCCTTCAGCCTTGTAATTCCTCCTTTCATTTGTCTATTACACAAGCAACATTGCACCATATCCCTGTTTTCAATTTCAGGCCAAAACCCATACTTCCACCTAGGATCATCTGACTTTGCCTTCTGCTTTGGATCTGTCTTTGGATCATATGTAACCGATGCATCTCCTGTGCTTGCAGTTGCACTGCCTGACACTGGTTCAGCCATTGTAGATGTCTCCTTGCTGCCAAGAGTTGAGGAGTTGAGCTTAGGGATGAGGAGAGGATACAAGGAAGAGGAGGATACAAGAATAATAGAAGCATACCGGTGGCACAAGGGGAGGCGTGGAGTCGGCCAGGGACGCTAGCAGGGGAGGCGGCGCCCCACGGGCAGGCGCGGCAGGGAGAGGCGGCGCGGCGGGGAGGCACGGTAGGAGAAAGGCGCCGCCTTTGCGCGGCAGGGAGAGGCACGGCAGGGAGGCGGCGCCACAGCGAGGGACGCGGCGCGAGATCTGGCGCGCGCTGGCGGCTATGGAGAGTTAGGGCAGGGGAGGAGTGGCGCAAGTGAAGTCCTCACGGGCCGGCACTACCCTATCTCGTGAAAACAAAAGTCTGGCGCAACCCTAACCTCATATGGCGTTCGCCACGTCGTGCCACGTGAGTTTGGTGACGCCACACGCGCCATACGGACGCCACACGCGCCATAGCGGACGCCATAGACCATTGAGCTGTGGCGAGGCCGTGTCAAGCGGCGAAATCATGCCATGGCGCTATAGCATCGCTATGGCGACGATATGGCGACGCCATAATAACTATGCATCAGACACAAGTATATAGAACAGGTCATGATTTTCACCATCTCGTTCAGTATGAGTATGTAACTAGTAATAAAAATGTTGTTACTTTGAATGTTTTCGATCACGTATCTCAATAAACTTCTTACTTGTATTTGACCCTCATGTCTTTTTGCATATTCCCTAGCCTTTACAAAGGGAGCAGTTAATGAGATTAAACCACACATCCTGTTGAGGAATCCCCTCGGATAGTCTGTCCTCTTTTGGCGGTCAACCTTTTTGAAACAAATATTTGGATTTGTCTTGTTGTAGTAGTACTTTACTTGATTTTTCACCAAAAGCATTTCCATATGTAGTATCTTTATACTGAAATAAAATCGAAATAGTAATGATCGTATTTACTGAAGATTGTGTCAATGTCTAAGATGAGAACAGACGTAATTCTCAATTTGTTATGCGTGTGTTCTACTTTCAATGGTTTCTTCATCTTGTGCTCAATTTTGATGCAGCCAAACACTGCCTAGATGAAGTGGTCAAGATTGTCTGGAAGTAGCAAAACATGAAGTCAATTGTTCTCCAGAACGCAAGGTCAATCACTGCTAATCTCCTATGCTGCCAAACAAATCAGCTGTTCTCCAGAGCACCAAGTCAATCTCTGCTATGTTCATGGTTGAGGTCATTGAACTCGTGGTGAAAACTAAAAATTTATGTACGCTTGGAGCTGCAGTGTTGGGAGCTTACTAACTTCTGTGGATCACTCAGAAGTTGCAAACCCAGTGGTGAAAAACAACAAACTGTTGTAGTAGCAGCAGTAGTGTTTTTTCTCTCCTGGTATTTTTTCACGAATGCGCGGGAGAATTGTTTATCATTTCATTAATGAGAGAAATATTTACAAGATTTTTTATGGTCTGACATAGTTCCATGTATCATTAGCTGTACTGAATCGATGTAGTAGGCCTTATTGTGGCCTTACAAGTATCATTAGCTGTATTGATAATGCGCCTTGTACACTGTTGAGATGTTCATATATTCAATGAATGTTGGTTAACATTGGTTAATGCCATCTGCATGTTCTTGAGTTTCTCTACTTGCATGGATCGAACGAATGATTCAGATTGAGAATTCCCTTCTTGATTCGTTCTGTTTGTATGATCTGGACTAAATGAAATATGAACAACTATCAGCCTCCATTTCTTTTGTCAGATGGACAACCGTCAACTACGAATTCGTTCATAAATATGTGCAAATATGTGCACCGGACTAAGTACACCTAAAATTCAGGTAGTTTTCATCAATAAAAGAAGGCATTGATTTTGATCTGAAGAACTCCTCACTAATCACTTTCAAACAGCAGGGAAGGGAGTGGTTGAGATATCGATTTATACAACAATTTCCAACTTGTGCATTTGGTTTGATTCGACTTGTCAGGGCCGTCCAAGTGACACGTGGGAGTTCCGCCTTTACTGCAATCCGCCCTACCGCCAGGTGTTCAACCAGTGCGCTGACTGTTGTGGCGCTATGAGCCTAACTGTGGCGCCACGGCGACGTGGCCACGGCTAATGTTATATTTTTTATAAACTTAATCAAATTTAAAAAAAAATTATTTTTGAAAAATAAAAATGACTTATAATATAAAACGGATTTATAATATGAAACGGATGAAGTAGTTTTCTATGGGCTATGAGAGTTCATATTGTGCGTGCACAACCTGTAATTCTTTCCGCCCTGCTAGAGAAGAAGAATAGCTGATCTCAAAGAGCCTAAGTTTGAAAACTTCGTTGCAAACATACATAATAAATCCTTCCAGAGTAATTAGAGACAGTAGATTAACTATTCAAATGGTGGAAAACCTTCCAGAGAAATTAGACAGCAAATTAACTATTCAAATGGTAGAAAAGCAAAGAAAAAACATAGGAAAACAAAAGAAATTTCCTATGGTGCTTTTAGGTTTATCCACGGTCACTATATGATTGTGTTGTTTAAGGGGAAAATACACAGCTATTCTTTGGGATTGTTTGGTAATGTTAACCCATCCAATGCTAAAACTTTCGTACCGTGAATTCTTTAATACCTTGGATGAGTTCAAACTCTGCCAAACAACCGTCCTAGCAACCCTACCAAAATTCTAGTTTTAGTTTGACAAAAAACCAATTGCTATAACTTTTATTAAAATTTTGACCCTTTTGGCCCAGGATTTGGCTTTTCAATATTTTGGTAAGATTATAAAATGGTACTCTGTGTGGGATCTAGTACATGTGTAATCTGCTTCCAGCTCACTCCCCTTTTCAGAAACCGAAAAGGCACAGAAAAAACTTTGGATATTTAGGAGAAAATCTTGAAACCAGAGAAATCTCTATTAGGAGAGAAGCACTACTGATGTGATAGTAGAGTCATGGATTCAAATTCTAGTGTAGTGCCTACGAAATATTATGCACATGTAAGTAAGCTTTCAACAGGATTAATGAGATCAAAGACGTGCTACTTATTTCTTTAAGCGTGTGCTAGGGGGCATATTCGTGGAGGTGAGTATGGTGATGCATGTGGAGTGGTGTGTGTGCTCACAGACGCATGTGTCTATGATGTATTCACGGAAAAAAAGAAGTATCCTTAGAAGAACAAGACAAAGTTACCAGACATTTTATCATAAACTAGATGATACCCTATATATTGCCACGGGATATTCATATATAAGCTATAGTTGTAAACTTGTAAGTTTTTTTGAGAAATGACTAATCTAATAGGAAGGAAATGTTTCTTACAGTGCAAGAATAATGTTACGTGATAGTTGTAACACCAATGGTGTAAATAATTGGTGATTATTTGGCATCATGAGTAGTATATAATTATATGTAGATTAGACTACCTGAGCAAATAGTGTTTGTTAACAGTAAATTGTATTGTTCACCTAAAATAACAGAAGTCTGCTTGTTTGATTTATGAAACATACTCAACGGTTCGATATAACACTACTAAAGAAACCATCAAGTGGCAAAAACCACAGTAGTCTCGGTTTGAGTTGCACCCGGGACTAAAGATTGGTTTAAAAATTCAACGGCTCTCTAGAAACTTTAGTCCCGGTTCGTGTCACGAATCGGGACTAAAGATCACCTGTAGTCCCGGTTCAAATGTTGTCAGAGCGTGCCAGAGCGCCGGGCATTTTTAGCCCCGGTTGGTAACACCAACCGGGACTACAGATACAATATTTTGTCTCGGTTGGTGTTACCAACCGGGACTAAAGATGTCCGGCGCTCTGACAGGTTCTGACATCCTCTGACGTCATCTTTAGTCCCGATTGGTAACACCAACCAGGACTAAAGATGATCTTTAGTGCCGGTTGATTTTTAGTGCCGGTTGGTAACACCAACCAGGACTAAAGATGGCTTGCTTTTTATATTCCTTCTTCCTCCTCCAGCCCGAGCCAGCTACACTTGTCTTCAAAATTTTTCTCTAGCTAGAGGGGAGGTGCTGCCAAAATTTTTTGTGATTTTGTTTTGGTGATAATACATAAATCTTTGCTATCTACAAGGTTAGCAACTTCTTCCTCGTATGATCTATGCTTAGCACTTCATATTTTACGGTTGTTTTCTATACATTTTCATCTCTAGATTTGTTTGTAAACATGAGGAAAGAGAAAATTTGTTTGGACTAATTATTTTGCTAAGCACATTGTGTTGAGAAAAAAGTTGGGAAAAATAAAGAGGAAGAAAAGTATGCTTAGCACATAACATTTATAGGAATTTAGTCCATACAATTTTATCTCAAAAAATATTTATGGAAAATGATGAGAGAGAATCTTTTGGACAAAAAAGTTATAAAATAGATGACAAAGGACCTTTTAAAATAGATGCAAAATAATTAATTAATTTTATGTTTATCACTTTAAAAGACCTTTTAAAAATAATTCTATTTTTTAGAACAACACATTACGTATGTTGGATTAGTATATAATAATTGTCTCGATTATATATATAATTATTGTAATAATATTTAAATGATTTGAATTTCGTGGAATTTTCTTACGATTTTTGTGCATTCCATGTAGATGGATCGGCAATGGATGTACAACGCGGATCGACGGTCGAGAGAGTTTATTCAAGGCGTGCATTATTTTTTGAGTGTGGCCGATGCCAACAAGCATAAGGGTTTCATACGTTGTCCATGTAAAAAGTGCAAAAACGAGAAGGAGTATTCTACATCAAGAATTATTCATGCCCACTTGTTTCAGTCGGGATTCATGCCTCACTACAATTGTTGTACATCGCACGGAGAGGTGGGGTTTGCAATGGAAGAAGATGAAGACGACGACGACAACATTCCGGACTGTGGTCAATACAGTGGGTTTGAAAAGAATACAGTGGGCGAGGCGGGCGGGGATGCTGAAGAAAACGACGGTGCCGATGACCTTGGTTAGATGTTGCGTGACATACAGGGGGATTGCGAAGGCGTAAAGGAAGTGCAGAAATTGGAGCGTATGTTGGCGGACCACAAAAGGTCCTTGTACCCAGGCTGTGAACAGGGGCACAAAAAGTTGGGTACCACGCTGGAATTCTTACAATGGAAGGCCAAAAATGGTGTCAGTGACAAGGCATTTGGCGAGTTACTAAAACTCATGAAGAACATTCTTCCAGAGGGAAACGAATTGCCGTAATCAACGTACGAGGCTAAGAAGTTAGTCTACCCTCTAGGATTGGAGGTACAGAAGATACACGCATGTCCTAACAATTGTATCCTCTACCGCGGTAATGAGTACGAGAATCTAGAAGCATGTCCGATTTGTAAAGCACTTCGATACAAGATCAGACGAGATGATCCAGGCGAAGTTGACGGACGGCCCTCGAAGAAAAGGGTTCCTGCTAAGGTGATGTGGTATTTTCCTATAATACCACACTGCCTGTTGGGAACAAGGAGCATGTAAGAATGATGCGTTGGCACACGGAAGAACGCCTACAAGATGGCATGCGAGACATCCCGCCGATGGGTCACAGTGGCGAAACATCGACAGAACATTTGAAGACTTCGGCGAGGATGCAAGAAACCTAAGGTTCGGCTTAAGCACGGACGGCATGAATCCTTTTGGAGAGATGAGCAGCGGGCATAGCACTTGGCCTGTGACGATGTGTATCTACAACCCCCGCCTTGGCTATACATGAAGCAAAAGTACATTCAGATGCCGGTTATTTTTCAAGGCTCGAAGCAACCTGGTAACGACATCGATGTGTACCTGAGACCGCTGATCGAAGATCTAAAACTGCTGTGGAAGAAAGAAGATGTTCCCGTGTGGGATAAAGATAAACAAGAGCAGTTTAACCTACGAGGGTTGTTGTTTGTTACCATCAATGATTGGCCTACACTTGGCAACCTATCCGGACAGTCAAACAAGGGGTACAATGCTTGCACCCACTGTATGGATGAGACTGAGTGTACGTACCTGAAACATTGTAAGAAGGTAGTGTACATGGGCCATCCTCGCTTTCTTCATGCAAGCCACCCTGTCCGGAGAAGAGGCAAACATTTTGATCAAAAGGCAGACCATCATACTAAACCAAAGCATCGCAACAGAAAGGTCGTGTTTGCCATGGTGAACGACCTCAAAGTAGTATTTGGAAAGGGACCCAGCAACCAATCTATAGCAAGTGAAGGTGGTCACGCGGCGATATGGAAGAAGAAGTCAATTTTTTAGGAGTTGCCCTACTGGGAAGTCTTGGACGTCCGCCACGCAATCGACGGGATGCACCTCACCAAGAACCTTTGCGTAAACCTGGTTGGCTTCCTAGGTGTATACGGAAAATCAAAAGATACACTTGAGGCACGTAACAATCTGAAACATATGGCACAACGCGACGGCCTTCACCCGCAACCAAAGGAAAAAGGAGCCCAATACCTAAGTCCAGCCAACTACACTCTGAGCAGGGCAGAGAAGGAAATAATGTTTGAATGCCTGGAGAGCATCAAGGTACTGTCTGGATACTCCTCGAATATAAAGGGAATAATAAGCACGAAGGATAAGAAGTTCACAAATCTAAAGTCCCATGACTGCCACGTGCTGATGACACAGCTGCTTCCTGTTATAATTCAGGGTATCCTTCCCGATAATGTCCATGCAATAATAACAAAGCTATGTGCTTTCCTGAACGCAATTTCACATAAGATCATCGATCCAGACAGACTAGAAGACTTTCAAAATGATGTGGTCCAATGTCTTGTCAGCTTTGAGATGATCTTTCCGCCTTCCTTCTTCAATATCATGACACATCTCCTATGCCACCTTGTCAAAGAGATCCGTATCCTCAATCCGGTATTTCTACACAACATGTTCCCCTTCGAGAGGTATATGGGCGTTCTAAAGAAGTACGTTCGTAAACGTGCGCGTCCGGAGGCCAGCATCGCCAATGGATATGGAACAGAGGAGGTGATTGAGTTTTGCGTCGACTTTATTGAAGACCTCCGTCCCATCGGGATGCTTGAATCAAGCCATGAAGGTAGACTACGGGGGAAGGGAACTCTTGGAAGGAAGGCAATAATGAACATAGACAATGACTTGTACAGGAAAGCACATTGGACCATGTTGCAACAATCTTCCTTGGTGGCTCTTTACATCGAGGAGCACTTGGCGATTGTTCGCTCCGAAAACATCGGTAAGACGGATGCCTGGATTACACGCCATCACATCGATGCATCCCTTGCTTGGCTGCGACAACGTCTCATGGGCAACGCGAGCATTGACCAACAACTAGCCTTCTTGGCGAGGGGACCATCTTGCTCGATCATCACATTCCAGGCATATGAAATCAATGGTACACATTTTACACATGGGCCCAAGACTTAAAGAGCACGAATCAGAACAGCGCTGTCCGCATCGATGCCGTGGGATATGACGGTACAGCTAGCACATATTACGGCAGCATCGATGACATATGGGAAATGGACTATGGACCTCTAAAGGTCCCTCTGTTTTGGTGCCAGTGGGTTAGGCTCAGTGGTGGAGGCGTAACCATTGATGCAAGTGAGATGACAACGGTCGACCTGAGCAAGGTTGGATACTCAGACGAACCTTTCGTCCTTGCCAATGATGTACGGCAAGTTTTCTATGTCAAGGACATGGCTAGCAAATCAAAGAAGGGGAAAGGGTCCGACGAGCCAAAGCGTCACGTGGTTCTCCCAGGCAAAAGGAAAATCGTGGGAGTCGAGGATAGAACTGACGAAGATTATGATCAGTTTGACGAGCAACCTCCGTTCGCGGTGGCGGTTGACCCGAGTATCCTCCTATCAAATGAGGACACCCCTTACTCACGCAACGATCATACGAAGAAATAATTGTGCAGAGAAAGTACGTGAGGACAAATGTTACATAGCTAAATTTATGTATGGACGATGTAAATTAAATTGAATCATTGAATATTATTGCTATCATTTGAAATTATTGTAAATTATTGAATCTACTGTAAATGTATTGAATCTATTATTGAATCACCGCCACCGCCTCCGCCGCGCCACCATAGGAGAGATTTCTTCGATTCTTGATCGGCGAACGGCAATGCATATCCATGCTCGATCGTCGTCTCAGCTGGATCCAATGATCCATAGGTGGTAGTAGTATTGGTATAATCACTCAATGTTGGGGCTTCACAGCACAAGAAAACTTGTGTTTAACCTTGTCAAGTTGTGTAAACCACACGAACTGAAGGCTCAGTTGATTCTACTCAGGCTCTTTTAACTCCTTTGATGGCTAAACGCACCATGTCAAGGAAAAAACAGAACGAAACAACCTGATTGGTAGCAACAATGTTTTTGTCTTGGCAGTAATAGACTACTCAGCTCTTCTGATGTGAGTACAGTTCAGAAGATTCATGGAAGAATTTACTTGCGGATGACACAAACTTGCTTGAGGGAGTACATTAGAAGATAGAAATTGAGACAAAGAATTCACATAAGAGGATACCGCTTTCTTCGATAAGGATACTTTTTGATGCACGACTGTCATTCTCAAGCCCATTACCTTTATCTAGTTCAACTGAAACACCATGTAGAGTCTGTATAGCTGCTACACTGGTCCTAGACTAGATAGAAGCATCGAAATGCTCATCTTTTACGACAACCACATCATCATCTGAAATATCCATGTCTTCCACTTGACCTTCTTCAAACCTTGGTACTATCCATAGTAGTAGGTTCCCCATCCACCTGATCTTGTCCTTCAAGATTTATGATCCCATCCAAAGCCTTGGTGTTATCCACAGGAATAGACTCCCCTTCGGATGCCAATGGGTTGACTTCATTCGAATTGGGGGGCATAGATCTTTTACTGAAACACCAAGTTAATTATATATGAACATATGTTAATTATATATGAATATAAATTATATCAACATATGAACATTATAATTATATATGAATATAATAGGACATTGTAATAATTAGTCCCGGTTTGTAGAATTTCGGTGGGCGGGAAAACATCTTTAGTCCCGGTTGGTGGCTCCAACGGGACTAAAGATGTCCACCTACCGCTCCACGTGGCTGCAATCTTTAGTCCGGTTGGTGGCTTCAACCGGACAAAAGATATGATCTTTAGTCACGGTTGAAGCCACCAACGGGACAGACATCTTTAGTCCCCTGTTGGTGGCTTCAACCGGTACTAAAGATCATATCTTTGTCCCGTTGAAGCCACCAACGGACTACAAGATCTTCGTCCCGGTTGTTGGCTTCAAGGGACAAAAGATGCCGTGACTATATATAGCAAGGGCCGCACTGGGGATCCAACACTTAGCCATTTTCGCACTTCGCAACTGCATCGTCTTTGTCTTCGTCGCCGTCACCGAGCCCCGCCGCCGCCGCACGCCGTCTTCGTCGCGAGGACCGCCGCGCGCCGTCTTCGTCGCCGTCACGAGTTAGCGCCGCCGCCCCCAAATAATTCCCGACATTATGCGCTAGGGTTTGGCTGCCGTCGATCGCCATCGCCGCCATCGTCGCGGTCGACGCCGCCGCATCCGCCGTCGCCGTCACCGTCGTCCCCTCCCCACGCCGCCCACTCCCTTGCGCCCTCCCCACGGCCCCCTAAGCCGGCCGGCCCCTAAACCCTAAACGGCCGTGCGCCGCCCTCCAATCCACGCCGCCGCCGCACTCGTGGAATGTTAATATATGAATTTTGAATATATGTGTATTTTGAATATATGTGTATTTTGAATATATGAATTTTGTATGTATGTGTATTTTGAATATATGAATTTTGTATGTAAATGGACTCTTATACGTAAATGGACTGTGAATGGACAGTTGAGAATTTTGAATTTTGAATATGTATTTAAATTTGAAATTTGAATGTTTACGTGAATTGTGAATTTTGTATTTTCGAACGAACGAGAACGATAAAATCAACAAACGGTCGTAAACGGACGGACGGACGGACGGACGGACGAACGAACGAGTGTTCGTTCGTTCGTGGGACGAACGGACGTGGACCAACGGACGAACGAATGAACGGACGAACGAACGTGGACGAATGGACGTGGACGAACGGACGAACGAACGGATGGACGGACGAACGGACGGACGAACTGTTAGTGATATGCCCTAGAGGCAACATGGAGATGTTAGATATCACGGTCAATGTTTATGTATAAATGAATAAAGTGTTATTCAGTTCCATGAAATAGACATCTTGTATTGATCAATAAGTACGTGATTTATTTATGAGACTCTATATGTATGAATCTATTTCTAAATGATCCTCGATCATATATCATATTATTGGAACTAATATGATTCTAAGATCGGCATGTTTATTGATTGATTGGTCATGTCTCATAGATCATGGGTATGGAGATACCAAATCAATAAACATGGACACATGTGTTAGAGAACACATTGTTGGATAGACCCACCATGAGACACTACAGGAATTAATGTGCCATTAGTTGGTCTCGGGTAGTGTTGGTACAAAGTCCTTAGACCCGAGATCACCATGGATTCCAACATGTGTAGTAGCCTACTTTGGGACTACTAAACGCTATTCCGTCTCGGGTAGTTATAAAGGTAGTTTTCGGGTTTGCTATGAAACATGGAGTGGGATGTGAGTGATCAAAGATGGAATTTGCCCCTCCTTTGGAGAGATATCTCTGGGCCCCTCGAGGTAATGGATTATGGAAATGCATGGCCATGCTAAGTTGATTGAGGAGTCAATCAATGCACGGATAATCCAATATGGTTCGAGTGAATGGTTAAGCTATTGAAGGGATGGCACACATCTTGCCTATAGCTTAATTGGTATCGTGAGGCAAAGGGATTTGTGTACACATTACAGGTTCGAGCCGATATTATATTCTTGTATACTATGGTGTCAATGTGTCTTGCTAGGCGCGCGTTGCATGGTCGGTTGAGTTGGACTCGAGCCGACGATCGGCTAAGTTGGACTATAGCCAAAACCGAGTATATCCGAACCTACGTGGTCACACGCTTAAGGGGATAAGAACAGGCATTCGAGTTGGACTCGTATACGGCTCGATCGGATAGGGATCGATCGGATAGAGTCCTATGGGCTTACGACGTATGGGCGGCCAACTCTGTGAGATTCGGATAGGATCCGATTTAAAATAGAGTCCGATCGGCCACTAGTTCCGTCGGCCAACTCTATATAAAGGGGCGAGGGGTAGAGAGTTGTTGTATCGCTTTGATCCGAATCTGCAACAGAAGTCGCCGAGATCAATCTCCACGGAAACCCTCCCCACTTTCGAGCCAAACCCTAGCCTTGCATCGCGTGCTAGCACACGGGTGTTCGACGTTCTGTTCCCGGACGTGTGGATACCGGTAGAGGCGCTGCTATGTTGCGCGTTGTTGATCGGCTATGGATCGGCTGTGGTGGAATCTGAAGCTGCGGTCGAGCGCATTGGAGGCGTGAGAACGCGGTCGGCGACTCGGCAAATCGGCTACATCGGCGGTCAGAATCGGCCGATTGGTGAATCGGCTGTCCCCGGGAATCGGCTATCGGCTTGGAATCAGCTGACATCGGCCAGCACAGTTTCAGATCGAATAGCCCTGATTGGCTATTTCCGTTGCTTACTCCAATCGGTAACAATCTATTGGCCCTTACTTGCAAGTGTTCCTGGTTTGCGTGGTAGAAAAGTTTTGTTTTCGGCTAGCGTAGCCTCCGCGTAACCCTTCGGTGGTATCGAGCTAATCTTGCTTAGTTCGGGTTTTAGATTGGATCCAAACAAGTTTTGCGCACGGGTTGATTAGATCAATCGGTTTTATGGGATTTGTTGAGGAGAGTTCATGGTAATTGCGTTCCTTGATAGTGTATCGGAACGGCGTAATGTGATTACGTCGAAGCAATATCCATAGAACTCGGTTTGAGTCGGCTTCGAGATAGCGTTCCTTGATAGTGTATCGGAACGGTATAATGTGATTATGCCAAAGCTATCTCGTAGTCCGATCTTGTTAGCTGCCTCGCGCCTACGCAAACCATCTCCCTTGATAGTGTATCGGGACGTCATAATATGATTATGCCGACATGGTTTTCGTAAGCGATTTCATAGATTGGATCTATGAATTTCGTGTGGTGTTCCGGACCGCCCGCTAACCGGTTAGCGGGACCGCCGTGTGCGTACCCCTTATAGGTCGTCTCGATCTTTGTTTCTGCGATAGGTAGAAAACGTTTCTACGCCTAACTTGTTTTTGCAGAGAATGCTTTGAGATGGTATGGCCCTATTGTATGTATGAGATGCATGTGATGCATGTAATATTCTTTCATATGTGCAATCCCCTGTAATATTCTTTCATACGTGCAATGCTTGTAATATTCTTTCACGACCTACGAGTCGATGTAATCTTCAATTAGAGCTTCTATAGTAGTAGCTTAGTTTGAAGAAATCAAGCATCATGCACATTGGAAGATGGTGCCGAAGATGGAGATCCTCCGCAGGCAAGGAGATGGAGATCACCATGTGAAGGGGGCCATACTATTTCATAATATGCTATTCTACCTGCTTTCATATATGTGATATGTTTGTTTGATAGGATAGCATCCCTCATAAAATTTAGTAGTAATGATGCCCTTCCAAATGTTGCACCGTCACCGTTATGCTCGTCAATGGTGGGTGCAAGCAGAGTGCCATTCTCTATCATAACACGAGGGGATATATGTCGGACATATACGGCGGGAGCATTTGGTTTACTTAACAAGGCTATCAAAACAGTTTTGGGCCTTGGGGCATAGGTTGGGGCCGGGCATGGAGATGCCACACCAACAACAAGAGTCACATAGAGATGTGATTAGCAAGGTGTTGCTTATCGATGTTGTTAATTTTCTAGCGTGATGCCAAAGCTCACTAGAAAATTAATTAACATGTGGATCTTGACCCAATACGTAACCTAGAGGGAAGGTGCCAAATACGTAATGGGAGTCTAATGTTAAATTGTTTAACAATAGACATAGCATAAACATTATGCTAAACTTTGCTTTTTCGTTGTAGAATAAATGGCGGCTAATACTACACCCGGTACCTTTAATTTGCGATCTATTCTCGAAAAGGAAAAATTAAATGGAACAAACTTTATGGATTGGTATCGCAACTTGAGAATTGTTCTCGAGCAAGAGCGCAAGGAGTACGTTCTTAAAGTACCCTATCCTGAGGATTTGCCTAATAATGCCACTACAACTACACGGAGAGCTTACGAGTAGCACACTAACGATGCCCTAGATATAAGCTGTCTCATGCTTGCTACAATGTCCCCGAGCTTGAAGCAATATGAGAGCGGCGATGCTCACACTATTATTCGGGGACTACGTGGTATGTTTGAGAACCAAGCTCGGGCCAAGAGGTTCAACACCTCAAAGTCCTTGTTTGCGTGCGAGCTTGTTGAGGGAATCCCGTCGATCCGCATGTGATAAAGATGATTGGCTATATCGAGAGTTTTGAGAAACTAGGTTTCCCTCTTAGCCAAGAGTTGGCTACGGACGTGATTCTCCGGTCGCTCCCTCCGAGCTTCGAGCCATTCATATTAAATTATCACATGAACAATATGGATAGAACCTTGGCTGAATTGCATGGGATGCTAAAGACGTGAGGAGAGTATCCGAGAAAAACGGTCATCATGTGATGATGATGCGAAGGCTAAGCGCAAACCACTGTCAAGAAACTTTGCACCAAGAGGAAGTTAACTCCGATGAGATCGCGAGTGCCTCTAATGCAAAGAAGGGCAAGAAGCGGTCAGCGGCATCGATGCCATTTGCTTCTATTGCAAGGAGACAGGCCACTAGAAACGTAAGCGCAAGAAGTACATGGAGGATCTCAAAAAGAAGCAAAGTACGACTTACGCCGGTATTAATGTTGTAGACATTAATCTTGCTACTTCACCTACCGACTCTTGGGTATTTGATACCGGATCGGTAGCTCATATTTGCAAATCGTTGCGGGAATGAGAAGAAGTAGAGGCTTAAGAAGGGGCGAGGTGAACTGCGCGTCGGCAATGGAGCAAGCGTTGCTACGGTTGTTGTCGGCACGTACCACTTCATCTACCTTCGGGATTAGTTTTGGAATTAAATAATTGTTATTGTGTTCCAACACTATGTCAAAATGTAATTTACGCTTCATGTTTGCAAGCGGAAGGATACGATTTTAGATCAATGGACAATGGTTGTTCAATATATCTCGAGAGATATATTCTATTTTCATGCTCCATTGGTGAATGGATTATACGTTTTGAATCTTGAAGCGTCTCCCATCTATAACATTAATACGAAAGGCAACTCTCTAATGATATAAACCCCACGTTTATCGGCATTGTCGCTTAGGCCATATAAATAAGAAACGCATGGAGAAGCTCCATAAGGATGGACGCTTCACTCTTTTGATTTTGAATCATTTGAGACATGTGAGTCTTGTTTACTTGGTAAGATGACAAAGGCTCCTTTCACGGGACACGTGAGAGAGCAAGTGACTTGTTGGCACTCGTACATACGATGTATGTGGACCAATGAGCTCAATGGCCGAGAGGTGGTTATCGTACTTCATTACCTTTACCGATGACTTTAGTAGAAATGGTTATATCTACTTAATGAGGCATAAGTCCGAATCCTTTGAAAAGTTCAAAGAATTTCAGAATGAAAGTAGAATCATTTAGGGAAAATAATCAAGTTTCTACGATCGATCGTGGAGGGGAATACTTGAGCCAAGAGTTTGGTAATCATCGAAAGATTGTGGAATTGTTCCACGGTTGACTCCGCCAGAACTCCACAATGGAACGGAGTGTCCGAACGGAGAAATCGCACCTTGTTGGACATGGTGCGGTCGATGATGAGCCAAAGTGATCTTCCGTTATCCTTCGGGGATATGCTCTTGAAACATACGCACTCACGCTAAATAGAGTTCCATCTAAGTCGGTTGAAAAGACACCATATGAGATATGGACAAGGCAACCCCCTAGTTTGTCTTTTCTCAAAATTTGGGGATGTGAGGCTTATGTAAAACGTTTACGAGTCTAACAAGCTCACACCCAAATCGACAAGTGCTTCTTTGTGGGATATCCTAAGAAAACTAAGGGATATTACTTTTATAATCGGGAACAAGGCAAAATGTTTATCGCCCGACACGGTGTTTTCTTGGAGAAAGAGTTTCTTTCAAGAAGGGTTAGTGGGAGCAGGGTGCATCTTGAAGAAGTTCAAGAAACACCGAAAATGTTTCAGCAACCACAGAACCACAACGGGAGGAGCAAAGTGTTGCGCCACCGGTTGTAGATACACCACCCACGGAGGTCGAAGATCACGTCGTGCGCGATAGGTACACAAGTGCGGAACAACGTGATATATTGTTGTTGGACAACGATGAGCCTAAGACCTATGAGGAAGCGATGGTGGGACCCGATTCCAACAAGTGGCTTGGAGCCATGAAATCCGAAATAGAATCCATGTACGACAATCAAGTTTGGAACTTGGTTGATCCACCGATGGTGCCAAAACCATTGAGTGTAAATGGGTTTTTAAGAAAAAAACCGATATGGATGGCAATGTTCACATCTATAAGGCGCGATTGGTGGCGAAAGGTTTTAAACAGATTCAAGAAGTTGATTATGATGAAACCTTCTCGCCCGTCGCAATGCTTAAATCTATTCGGATTATTCTAGCGATTGCTTGCATATTTCGATTATGAGATATGGCGAGATGGATGTCAAAACGGCTTTCCTAAATGGAAACCTAAGCGAGGATGTATACATGATACAACCTCGGGGTTTTGTCGATCCACAATCGCTGGAAAGATATGCAAGCTACGAAATCCATTTATGAATTGAAGCAAGCATCTCGGAGTTGGAATATTCGTTTTGATGAAGTAATCAAAGGGTTTGGTTTCATCAAAAACGAAGAGGAGGCCTGTGTTTACAAAAAGGTCGGTGGGAGCACAATTGTATTTTTAATCTTATATGTGGATGACATATTACGATTGGAAATGATATCCCTATGCTAGAATCCGTCAAGTCTTCATTGAAAAATAGTTTTTCCATGAAAGACTTAGGGGAGGCAAGATACATATTAGGCATTCGGATCTATAGAGATAGATCCAAGAGGCTAATTGGATTAAGCCAAAGTACATACATTGACAAGGTGTTGAAAAGGTTCAACATGCATGATTCCAAGAAAGGTTTCTTGCCCATGTCACATGGCATTAATCTTAGCAAGAATCGGTGTCCTCGAGACACATGATGAGCGGAATAAGATGGGTATGGTTCCATATGCTTCGTCAATTGGATCCATCACGTATGCCATGCTTTGTACACGCCTAGATGTCTCGTACGTTTTGAGTACTACGAGCAGATACCGTCGAGATCCAGGTGAAGGTCACTGGATGCAGTAAAGAATATCCTTAAGTACTTGAGAAGAACTAAGGATATGTTCCTAGTCTATGGAGGTGAAGAAAGGCTCGTTGTAAGTGGTTACACCGATGCTAGCTTCCAAACAGACAAGGATGATTATAGATCGCAATCTGGGTTCGTGTTTTGCCGAACGGAGCGCAGTCGTGGAAGAGTTCCAAGCGGGATACGTTGCTGATTCTATAACGAAGGCCAAGTACATTGCTGCTTCGGAAGCTGCAAAGGAGGCTATTTGGATCAAAAAATTCGTTTCGAGCTTGGTATGATGACTAGTGCGACGGTCCAATGTCTCTCTATTGTGACAATAGTGGAGCCATTGCACAAGCCAAGGAGCCGAGGTCACATCGAAGTCCAAACACATAATTCGGCGATATCATCTCATCCGCGAGATAGTGGACAGAGGTGATGTCAAGATATGCAAAGTGCACACGGATCTCAACATAGCCGATCCGCTGACAAAACCTCTCCCTCAGCCGAAGCATGAGGCGCACACAAGAGCAATGGGTATTAGATACTTACATGATTGACTCTAGTTTAAGTGGGAGATTGTTAGTGATATGCCCTAGAGGAAACATGAAGATGTTGGATATCACGGTCAATGTTTATGTATAAATGAATAAAGTGTTATTCTCGTCAACACAGGCATACCAAGGTTTTTCAATTGGATGCCATTGCACGTCTAATGGCCCTAAAGTCCCAGTTTAGCTGGAGTAGAGACGGCTTCGATGCTATCTTGTCAATATTTTGTGGTCTACTTCCGGAAGGTCACATTCTGCCTAAGAGCATGTATGACGCACAAAAACTCCTTCGTGCACTTAAGATGCCATACGAGCATATACATGCTTGTCCGAAGGGGTGCATCTTATTTAGGAAAGAATATGCATATGATGTTAGTGATATGCCCTAGAGGCAACATGGAGATGTTGGATATCATGGTCAATGTTTATGTATTTATGAATAAAGTGTTATTCAGTTTCGTGAAATAGACATCTTGTATTGATCAATAAGTACGTGACTTATTTATGAGACTCTATATGTATGAATCTATTTCTAAATGATCCCTGATCATATATCATATTATTGGAACTAATATGATTCTAAGATCGGCATGTTTATTGATTGATGATCATGTCTCATAGATCATGGGTATGGAGATATGTGGACCCCCTTTTTGGGACGGGAATCTTTCGTGTTCTTAGTACCATTTCCCTGGATCGAGTAGTTGGTACCCACGAATACAGTACTGGATAATCAAGTGCACATGCACGAATAGTCTTACATCAACATTATTACATCAATAGGCCCGAAGGCAATGTTCAACACACAGGACCCCATGGTCCGAGTACAACAGAAGCGAGAAATTAGATACGGCGGCGGAATAGAGGCAGCGGCATGTCATTTGCCACGCAACGACCGGAGCTAAGACCTAATAAGCGCCATCAGTCCCTTCACCCTCCTGGTAGTATGCGTAAGGATCCTCCGGCTCTTCATTCCCATCAGCTGAAGGTTTGTGCATATAGCAAGGGTGAGTACCAACCGTACTCAGCAAGCCAACACGGTAGTTATGCATATGATAGGGTTATACAAGGAATGGCTGGAGTTCTTTTGCATAAAGCCAATTTTCACAATCCTTTTCACAAGCCTATCAACTAGCCAAATCAAGTTTTAGTTCCATAGTTCATTAATCCGGTGACGGTTCTATCTACCATCCATCGTGATTCCAAGGATGGCTTCCCGCCTCCGATTCGTCATGATTTTCTGGGGAATCCACCCCTTCTTGCATCTCGAGAAGTTGATCCACCAGCGAATGAAATCATCATGCAGACCCATCCCAACAGTTTTAAATTTAAAATCTAGCCAAGCGAAAGTCTTGTCACGATGCTCGATATCCGCGAGCACGGCTATTCGAATAGATTGATTCACTCACACTGCAGTGGATGTACACTTTACCCGTACTCGCGGCCCAACAAATGAGCCTACGTCTCAACTCATGAGACGGTCACGGCAAAGCCTTTCGATAACCTCACTTTGGCAGTACCCGCTCCATGAACTTAAGCCCTCATGCACTCTAGCCGTCCTTTTCTAGCAGTGAGAGGAGTTCTGACGCTCCCGGGGTAAGGGAAAACTTCCTCAATCTATAAGTTTAATTAATATCGATTTAATTCCACCATTCACAACAAAGGCCACAGCCTCATTCTCATCACATAAACCACATCATAGAGAACCATCTATGCAAGGATACTGCCTCCGCTCGGCTATCTAGTCAGCTAGGTCTATACCCATTCGAGAAGTACGGTTGTACTGGCTCGTTTCCCGGCTATCTCATGGCTCGGTCCTTAATTGACTAGGGTCGGCACTTGCCTTTTCCGGAATCCACCCAAATCATCCGGCCGCCCCGGTCTAAAACATTTGTATGTCGTTTTCAATTTTCATCATTCTCATGGCCATGTGGCGCTCATGTCTCCACAGGCCGCATTTCAACTACCTTCCCTAAGGTAGTTGCCCAAGCACAAAGCTTCTTTGTAAAATTATGAGTATGGGATCTAGTATAAGCAAGGCTAAGCATTTTTACCGAAGTTAGCCTCGGTCATATCACATCGAAGGTTACAAAGAATAAATTCTAATGGTGATCAATATCAAAGCGGGGTATATCAAGTATAGGTACTGTTTGTGTATAGCATGCAATTTGTAATTTGAAATCAACATCATTTCACAAAGTAGGATCAATATGTTCAAAGAGGGTGATGACTTGCCTTGCTCGCACGCTTGAGGGGTGGTGTCTTCAACGGGGTCGATGCCGGTTTCTTCAGGTTCTATCTGTACGTGCGAAAGATCAATTGAATTCAATTAGAATTCAATAAAATACCGAGAGATCGAAAAGAACCATAAAAGCCTTGAAAATGACTCCAAATGTTTTGCCTAAGATTCTACTTGAGTTAGGACAAGGGTCGCTAGGAAAAATCCGAGTTTTGGAATCGAGTCGATGTCCTAGGGTTTTCGCAAAGACGACGATCGTAATTATTTGAGAAATTAGGTCGACATGTCATAACGAAGGTAGAATCTAACGGTCGCCCAATTGCCCCAAAGGACGCCGCAAGGAAGTTTGTGGCGCACAGCGGATGGGTGGTGAGGGATCACGTGCCCATAAGCGTTGCCAACTGGAGGCGATCAAGGACAGGAGGAGATGAGCAGAGCTATCTACTGGACACAGAGAAAGAGATGCTCTGGACGACAATGCTGCAGACGTTCACCATCCCAGACTCACAACAAGCAAGGGTCAAGGAATGGACGTTAAAGAAAATGGCAGAGCTCTTCAGGAACTACAAGAAAGAGTTACACAAGAAATATATCCTGAAGGGCCAGACCCCTGACTTTGACAAGTTCCCAAAGCTCAGAGATCATTGGAATGCTTTTGTTGAACACAAGACTGGGGAAGAAGCACAAGCTATCATAGAAAAGAACAAGGCCAATGCAGCTAAAAAGAAATACCATCACAAGCTTGGGTCAGGCGGCTATAAGAAAGCAATGGAGAAATGGGAGAAAATGGAAGCCGACCTTGAAACGCGAGGTATCGTTCCAGGCACAGCCAACTGGCCGGAACGAGCAAAGCATTGGTTTTATGCTTACTGCAGCTCACTTAATCCCGTCGATGGCATAGTTATCTTTGGTGATGAAATTCAAGAAGCTGGACGGAGGTTAGAGGAGGCGCTGCAGGCCACTTCCTCGGGCGCGTTCAGGCCCGACAGAGAGAAGGACGAGCTAACGCTCACCCTCCAAAACCCAGAGCACCCGGGGCGTACGCGAGGAAAAGGCGTCGTCCCCTGGAAATATGGGTTCCAAGCTGACGTCGACACATACAAGAGCCGAATGAGGTCAAAGCGAGAGCAGGATGCGAGGTTCACTGAGATGGAAATGAAGCTCTCACATATTGATCAGATTGTGGACGAAAGGCTGACCCTAAGGTTGGCAGAGGAGCGGAGCCATTGGGTTAGCCAACTACAGCAGCTGCGCTTCAACAGGAAATGAAAGCAATTTGGCCCCACAAGCTGAACCGGGTCCGCCATGCCCCGTTGATGACATCACACAGTGGACCCCAAGTGAGCTGCACATTCCGCTAAAGAACATAACAATAAAGGTATGTTTGTACTTTTATGTTGTACGTATATTTCCTTGAATAACTTGTCAATCAATGTTCATTACTAACTAATAAACAAACTTCTCGAACAGGTCGCGTCGGGCATGGCCATTCCAGTAGACCGAGACGACACCTACCACTCCCAGCCCGTTCCACCTGCGTACTCGAAAGTTGAAATTGAATAGGTGAAACGCAGCTATGAAAATCTCGAGCTGGATATCCCCGGAGGAGACGGGGAGCTGACGCTAGGAGAAACAACTCACGGAATATTTCTCTGGAGGAAGATCTTCATAATATTCCCCGGACGTGGGCCGTCTCCTCCGCCTCCACGTGGGCCGTCTCCTCCACCTCCACGTGGGCCGTCTCCTCCGCCTCCTTCACCGCCTCCGCCTCCTCCGCCTCCTGCGTCGCCTCCACGAGCACCGACTCCTAAACAGTCGTCTCCAACTCCACCGTCTTCTCAGTCTCCTCCGTCGCCACAACGAGCACCGACTCCTAAACGGACAACATCTCGAGCCACGTGGTCAAGGTCAACCAGCAGTGGACCAAGAAGCAAGAGGCCTAAACTTGACCCGCTCCCGCCACCCCAAAGAAAACGGCGTACGACATGACTCCGGAGCCGCACGAGGTCGTCCAAGCGAAGTCAAGGCCCACTTCGAAAGAAGTCTCCTAAGAAGCCTCCCGAAATCCCCGGGAGACCAAGGACTTCTTCAAGAAGACGTACCTAACGCCACGCCTAAACCGCAACCTCAACCGCATCCGACTACGATAGGACTATTCGAAGGCTGGCAAGGCGAAGAGAACGGCAAAGATGTACCCCTTCAGCACGGTTCCAAATGTCATATCAGACTTAAGACAATTTATGGAATCTGCTGGAATTTCAGTGGATCAATTACACGGCCGTGCTCCCCTGGCGAAGACTCCGCTGAAATACATGTTCAAACTTGGAAAGTCTCTTGCAAAGCCGGATCAAGTGAAAAGCTACCAACACAGATGTACCGCTTCCACAAGTGGTATATGCAAGAATCCAAAGAAGGGTGGAGAGATGGTAACGAGCAAATATTCACAGGACTATTTCGTCGATGGAGGTGACGACTTCTATATCCGATTCGAAGACATATTCGACACTGTACCACTTGATGCCCTCGACGTCTCACTTCTAACCACGCGGGCTCTGTAAGTATCATTCTGTTATTTCGTTTCTTACCTCCTTGTATTTAGCTGACTAAAATTCTTTTTAACCGTTGTAGAATGGCAATCCAATACTGCAACAAGCACGACTGTACCAAACATGGATTCATGGATCCACGCAAAATCAACGGCATATTGGTTGATAAATTTCCGATCCAACAAGTGGACAACATTTACAATGCGCCGATGATAAACCACTTCCAGTCATTTATCGTTCTGCCCTACAACACTGCGTAAGTATTTTCTTCCTTTCATACCGATTTCAATCCCGTGGGCATACATAAATTTTCATATGTGTCATCTAAACTAATTTGCAGATTTCACTGGGTTCTGTTAGTAATTGACATGGATAACTCGCGGAGCCATGTCTTTGACTCAATGGATAAACCAGAGTGCACGTACGCAAAGATATTTGAACTGCTAAATAGGTAATGTCATCTTACTTGCTATTGCATATATGCGGTTCTTTGATAATTACTAGCTAACTTTCAACTGCACGTAGGGCATGGGAACGGCTTCGGACTAATGTTCGTGGAAATTGAAAAGATAAGCTCTCCGTGAGGATGAACTTTTCATGAGTAACATGCTCCAAAGTTGTTTTGAATTATTACTTTGTTCTAAAATATGAAATGTATATTAAATCTGTCGCCGTTTCTTCTTTAGTGTGTAAAACAGTCACAGGGCACCAACTTATGCGGATACTACGTCTGCGACTATATTCACCGCTTTGTGACCGATGTCAGAACTATCGACGATATAGATGTACGTATAACAGCCATTCATACATTACGTATCGATTTCTTATTAACTTCATATTATTTATTTCTCGTTTAATCAAATTAATGACAGCTTATGCGAGTAAGAGACAACCTCCCCCACGAGACTATCATACAAGCCGCTCGGGAAGAATTGATGGGATTTATAAATGAGCGATCATTGATCCCGCGGGAGTTCTACTTTAATTTAAGTAACTTAACCACCGGATCCACAAAATAGATAATGTTTTGTAACATACGAAATATATGTGGATATTGTACATTTGTGTACATATTTTGGTAATATATTATATGTATATATTTCCTTTCTTAAGTTTATTTATATGTGTGTAACTTATATATTTATACATATATATTATATAATATATATATAAATATATGTGTGTAAAATATGTATATGTGTAATATATAATATATGTGTGTAATATATAGGCAGTGAGTAACTTTGGAGAAAGTAGCAAATTAAAAAAATATAAAAAATCTTTAGTCTCGGTTGGTGGCTCCAACCGGACTAAAGATGGCGGAGTCGGCCACGTGGCTCCGCCACCTTTAGTCCCGGTTGGAGCCACCAACTGGGACTAAAGATGACGCATCCGGCCACGTGGATCCGCCATCTTTAGTCCTGGTTGGAGCCATCAACCGGGACTAAAGATGCATCTCTAGTCCTAGTTATTTAACCAGGACTAGAGATCGTCCATCTCTAGTCCCGGATTCGTAGTCCCGGTTTGACAACCGGGACTACTGAGAGTTACGAACCGGGACTAGTGTGACTTTCTCCAGTAGTGTAAGTTGCAAGCATCTTTTGAGCTCAGTCATAGCGCTTTACAACCAATGGAGCTACCATCTACAGATTACAGCAACAAACTCGGCTAGTTCAGCTTCAGCAACAATGTGCAGGCTGCAGCAAGCCTAGAGCATCCAAACGGCCCAAAAGTGTAGGAAAAGGTAGAACAGAGACAACCAACATTACGTCAAGTCAACAACATTGTGTAGTTAACATATTGTATTCAAATTTTATTGAACAATATATATATATATATATATATATTCCAATCTGAATAAAATAAAGCAAAATTCCATGAAAACATTTGAAAGGGTCAATTTCACCTCACGTTACAGTACTACATGCTTTATTGGCTAAACAGATAGCTGAAAATTTTCCTAGCTAAGGTTATACCACTAGTACATAAAACCTTATAGGTGCCGGTTGGAATACCGGCCTAGGTGCCGGTTTTCCCAACCGGCACCTATTGGTCGGCACCTATAGAAAAATAAATAGGTGCCGGTCTAAGAACCGACACCTTTAATATTCAAAAAATCAAAAAAATCTGGTTCGTCCGAGCTCCCCACATCCATGCACAGATCGATCTAATCCACAACAACTCACATATCCATCCACAACAATATCTACAGATCAATCACAAAATAAATTCATATATCAATCATCCACGATTCATCACAGATTCGTTCACAAATCACAAAAAGAATCAAAGATTCACAGATCAGATCACACACACAAAAACATGGAGCTCGGTCGACGCTTCCACAAAAACCCCACCGCCGCCTTCGCACGCCACCGCTCCCGCCGCCTCCCTTCCCGCCTCCCCGCCGCTCCCGCCGCCCCTTCCACCGCAGCCCCTCCCGCCTCCCCGCCACCCCTTCTCCCGCCTTCCGCCGCTCCCGCCGCCTCCCCTCCCGCCTCCCGCCGCCTCCTCCGCCCGTCGCTGCTCCCGCCTCCTTCCCTCCCGCCTCCCGTCGCTCTCGCCACCCCTTCCACAGCCTCTCTCGCCTCCCGCCGCATCTTCCGCCGTCCCTCCTCCCGCCTTCCGCCGCTCCAGCGGCTGCCCGTCCCGCCTCCCGCCGCGTGAGAGAGAGGAGAAAGAGAGGTGGAGAGAGATGCGGCTGAGAGAGAGAAGCGGCTGTGGAGATGCAGCTGAGAGAGAGAGGAGTGGCTATGGAGATTGGAGATGCGGCTGAGAGAGAGGAGAAAGAGATAAGGTTTGTGATGCGGGTGTGCTGAGGAGAAAGAGATAAGCTTTATAAAATATGGCCGGCTCAGCTCATCCGATCCGGCATGGTTTTTAGGTGCCGATTTTATTAAAAAACCGACACCTATAATAGATTATAGGTGTCGGTTTTTTAAGAAAACCGATACCTATAGTATAGGTGCTGGTTTTTCTTTCGAACGTTGGTTTTTTTAAAATAAACGGTACCAATAGTATAGGTGCCGGTTTTTGTCTAGAGCCGGTACCTATTGTTTTAATAGGTGCCGGTTTTTGTTGAACCGGCACCTATTAGACTGATACATATGCATGTTTTTGTAGTAGTGTACATTTTTACACACTTAGTAAACTATATAAAAATGTGTGGATAAATTCAGAAAGAGAGACACAATCTGTTTCATAAATAGATGCTAATGAGAACGAACATTAACATTCTTGCACTATCCAGAAGTAGGTGAGTAAAAGTTTTGAAGAGAAGATAGTAGCTAGTACCTGCACAGTACTGCGCTGCAGATGGCGATTAGTTGCACTTCTGTTTTGAGGTTGATCAAATCAGTTCATGCAATTACATTTACATCCTTTTACGACATTTGAATCACATGATGCTGCCGAGGAAAATGAAAAGAGAAACTGAATATAATTCTCATTAGGCGAAAACAAATTGAATTCGTTGGTAAATAACAGGGGATAATAAAGTACCTCATCATTAGGGGAGACGTCAATTGGGTAGAAGCTTGCTCGAGAACTTTTCAGAAAATTAAATCTTTCGTTTGTTTGGAAAAAAGAAAAGTTAATCTAAGCTAGTTGCCTGTTATCAATATCAACAATGAAGAATATATATAAAAAAGGAAATATAGCTGCCTACCCAGAGGATAATTGTGACGGGAGAAAGATCCTGTCCAAATCTTGAGTTGATTCAACGAGCAAGTTAGCGTATGTTTTGATTATGCAATGAATCAATCTAGGATTAAGTAGCTTGAGCTCTCAAGCATATATATGCAGTGTCAATCTATCAAGCTGAGGAGATGGCGATTGCAACAAGCTAGTCATGGCAGGAGAGGATGATCTTGAAGGCAATGGGACAGATGCCTGAGCAAACTTTGAACTGCTACAGCTTGATTATCGATGACGAGCATGAAGCAGAGGCTAAGCTAAAGCAGGATGGGATCATGGGACGTCGCACGAGCAACCTATTCCTATTCCTCTCGTTTGCCCATCAGATTTATCCAACGGTTGATAACGTGGATAGCCTGTCATCCATCGGCTAAGCAGTTACCTAATGACGTGGCTCCACCAAATCACTGCTAATGGTGATACTTGTATAGAATTTATGGATTTGGTTCAGAAATGTATACAAATGTGTCTTTAGAACGCCCATATACCTCTCAAGGGGAACATATTGTGTAGAAATACCGGATCGAGAATACGGATCTCTTTGACAAGGTGGCATAGGAGATGCGTCATGATATTGAAGAAAGAAGGTGAAAAGATCATCTCAAAGCTGACAAGACATTGGACCACATCATTTTGAAAGTCTTCTAGTCTGTCTGGATCGATGATCTTCTGTGAAATTGCGTTCAGGAAAGCACATAGCTTTGTTATTATTGCCCAGATATTATCGGAAAGGATACCCCGAATTATAACGGGAAGCAGCTATGTCATCAGCACGTGGCAGTCATGGGACTTTAGATTTGTGAACTTCTTATCCTTCGTGCTTATTATTCCCTTTATATTCGAGGAGTATCCAGACGGTACCTTGATGCTCTCCAAGCATTCAAACATTATTTCCTTCTCTGCCCTGCTCAGAGTGTAGCTGGCGGGACTTAAGTATTGGGCTCCTTTTTCCTTTGGTTGCGGGTGAAGGCCGTCGCGTTGTGCCATATGTTTCAGATTGTTACATGCCTCAAGTGTATCTTTTGATTTTCCGTATACACCTAGGAAGCCAACCAGGTTTACGCAAAGGTTCTTGGTGAGGTGCATCACGTCGATTGCGTGGCGGACGTCCAAGACTTCCCAGTAGGGCAACTCCTAAAAAATTGACTTCTTCTTCCACATCGCCGCGTGACCACCTTCACTTGCTATAAATTGGTTGCTGGGTCCCTTTCCAAATACTACTTTGAAGTCGTTCACCATGGCAAACACGACTTTTCTATTGCGATGCTTTGGTTTAGTACGATGGTCTGCCTTTTGATCAAAATGTTGCCTCTTCTTCGGACAGGGTGGCTTGCAGGAAGAAAGCGAGGATGGCCCATGTACACTACCTTCTTACAATGTTTGAGGTACGTACACTCAGTCTCATCCATACAGTGGGTGCAAGCATTGTACCCCTTGTTTGACTATTCGGATAGGTTGCCATGGGTGCGACAATTCAAAAACATGCACGCACAGCCCACCATTAAGTCATATTTTAGTTGAGATAATTATAACTAATAAGACACGGTCAGGTGTATCGAGCTTACAGCTCATCAGAGGCTAGAATAAATAATGTATTATCCCATTTAGTGAGCTAGTGATAATTAAGCATGGCTAAGCATATAACTCTAGCTAAAATCAACATCACTGACTAATCTAGTCAAGTTATCACCCAAGATTAACAAAGGACGGATATGAAGTAAATAAGGCACAAATAAGCAGATAGGTATTCCGTCATTTCATGTAATTAGCAAAGCAATGCAATTTTATTTGCAAACGTAAAATATTTATAAAAGTAGGATCAATATGCTTCAAGGGAAGTGTGACTTGCCTTGCGTCTTCAAACAGACTTCTTGACTCTTTTGCTCATGATCACGAACTCCGGAAACGGCGGAATCTACACGCTGGTACGCAAAACGAGAAAAAACCCTAATAAAAACCAAATAACAGTACATGAAAAGTAAACAAACATGTAGAGCTTAATTTTAGATGAATTTTATAATTTGAATGGCCCTATTTAGAGTTCGTATGGATTATATATGAATTTTAGAAGTTTTGGACCATTTAAATGAATTTTGAAAATTAAAATAGTTTATTGCGTAATTTTTAATTATTTTTAATAAGGAAAAGGCTCGGGATGACGTCAGCAAAACAAAGGCTGGCGTCAGCAGCACAGCGCGGGATGACGTGAGCAAACCAAATGCTGACGTCAACTGCTCACGCAAGCGAGGGCTGACGTCAGCGGCTAGGCTGAGTCAGCAGCCGAAGGCTGACGTCAACCGTGGCGACGGTGGTGCACGGGGTTCACGATGGACTCGGTCCACGGGGACCGGTCCATGGGTGGGCGCACCACGTGGCGCCGATGCGGCAACCACGTGGCCTCCGCACGGCGGCTACGCGGGCAGCCGGGTGGATGGCCCGGATCTGTCCCAAGACAGATCACGCAAAGAAAGAATGAATGGGGTGGTGGCGACTACCGCCGGCCGGTGGCAGCGCGATGGCGGCGCGCGCGCCGATGGTCGTCGGCGATGGCCATCGGCGCGGCGACGAGCGGCGAAGGGCGGGGGAGGGGCACGGGAGAGGGGAAAGGGCCTTACTGATCGCGCGGGACGACGAAACGAGCGGCGCGGTGAGCGGAGACGGCGACCGACGCTCGGGCGCACGGCGTCACGGCGTTGCGGCGGCTTCCGAGAGCGGCAGAGGGGATGTCGAGGGGCGGTGAGGCGCGGTGAAGCCGAAGAGATGTGCGGCTCAGTTCGGGAAGCGGCGTGGCGGCGGGGAGCGGCAGCCGGAGGCGAGACCGGACGGTGCCGGCTCGGGATAGCGGCGGCGGGTGATCCGGCGATGCCCCAAGGACGGGAGGTGGCGATCGAGGTTCGGTGTGGCGCGGGAGTGCGGGCGTGGCCTCGGTGTCTTTGCGGCGACGCTCGGAGCGATGGCGGTGCATGACCGGAAAGCGGCGGCGATCGGCGAAGCATGGGGAATCGCAGGGAGGGTGCTAGGGTTTACGGGGAGCTCGGGCGGCGAAGGGGAAACGGAGAGGAGAGCTCGGGGTGGGTTCTTATAGCGCTGAGAGTGTGGACCCCCGTTTTTAGAACGGGAATCTTTCGTGTTCATAGTACCATTTCCCTGGATCGAGTAGTTTGGTACCCACGAAATACAGTACTGAATAATCAGGTGCAAATGCACGAATAGTCTTACATCGAAATTATTACAATAATAGGCCCGAAGGCAATATCCAACATATAGGACCTCATGGTCTAGATACATCCAAAAGTAGAAATTAGGTAAGGCAGCGGAATGAAGGCAGCGGCTTGTCAATTACCACAGGCAACGACCGGAGACTAAGACCTAGCAGGCGCCATCGGCTTCTTCGCCCTCCTGGTAGTAGGCATATGGATCCTCCAAGTCTTCATTACCACCATCTGAAGGTTTGTGCATATAGCAAGGGTGAGTACCAACCGTACTCAGCAAGCCAGCACGGAACTGATGCACATGATAGGGTTATTCAAAGAATGGCTAGGGTTCTTTTGCATAAAGCCAAATTTTCACAACTCTTTTCACAAGCCTAACAGCTAGCCAAGTCAAGTTTTAGTTTCACAGTTCATTAAGTCGGCGACGGTTCTGTCTACCATCCATCATGATTCCAAGGATGATTTCCCGCCTCCAGTTCGTCATGGTTTTCTGGGGAGTCCACCCCTTCTCGCCTTTTGAGAAGTTGATCCACCAGTGAATAAGAGTCATCATGCAAACCCATCCCATCATTTTAAAGTTTAAAGTCTAGCCAAGCGAAAGTCTTGTCACGATGCTCAATATCCGCGAGCACGGCTATTCGAATAGATTGATTCATTCACACTGCAGTGGATGTACACTTTACCCGTACTCCGCGATTGCCCAACAAATGAGCCTACGTCCCAACACATGAGACGGTCACGGCAAAGCCTTTCCATAACCTCACTTTGGCAGTACCCGCTCCATGAACTTAAGCCCTCATGCACTCTAGCCGTCATTTTCTAGCAGTGAGAGGAGTTCTAGTGCACCCGAGGTAAGGGAAGACTTCATTCATCAAGTTTTAATAATTTTCAATTTTCAATCATCCATTTCCAATCTCATCTCACACATAAGAACCACTATGCAGGGGTACCGCCTCCGCTCGGCTATCTACTCCGCTAGGTCTATACCTGTCACGCCCAGAAATTCCCACCAGAATTTCTGCAGCTAATTTGTGCATTACACCCTCGTCCATGCATCAGCCGAGGTACACAAATCGACGTTATTGATAATACAGATTCCTCGTCTTAGAAACAATATAAAAGAGTTACACAAATGCAGCGGAAAGGAAAATAAAACTAACTTAAGCTAAACTTGACACGAGCGAGCGGAACACCAACTCCACGGCTAAACCTTGACGAGAACAAGCCTACACCTCCTCGGAGACCTCGATCTCAACCTCCGCACCGAAGGGGGAAAAGAAGCAAGGCCGAGTACAACCACCGTACTCAACAAGTCACACCGGAAAAGGGGACATGATGCAAGATAAATAACACGGAAAGGTCAAGGGCTCAATTTGCATAAACAAGATTTGCGGTATATAATAAAAATATTTGAAGACAAGAAACAAGTAGAAATATTTTGAGCAGATTAAATAAACACTGTCCAACGCTCAAACTACGTTGTAACAGGCCCATCCATCCACCCGCACTAGTCATACTTCAACATTTCATTCCAATAAAATAAATGAGACTAATCAGGGTGAATCTGGTCGACCGCCCGTAACCGTGGGCACGGCTATTCGAATAGTTTTTACTCTGATCAGAGGTGTACAACTATACCCACAAGACACAATCCCACAACACGTTACCGTGCGCCGATACACCACCACGGTGCTTCGGAAAGGAACTGTGACAGGACCCTTCACATAACCCCCTCTAGTCAATCGTACCACACCAAGGTTTCGCCCCCATTCCCATCGGGCAATGGGCAGCCCCCTCTAGTGCCGCGGTGAATCCGGAAGTTGATCAACCCTTAAAACCGGGGCCGACCCAACTCCATCACGCCCACCCTCTCTGGGATACGTCGACTGGAGACAGCTACGCTACAGATCCAGCCATTACCCATGCTGGCTTGTGGTATGCACGGCATTTCTTCCAGGGTTTCCCGAGAACCGGTCCTTATTGTCATGAGCACGCTAACCAAAGTCCAACCATGTGCTCACGACCCGCCTTTTTCATAATTCAATCTTATTAAAAACAGGGTCATATCTTAATATCATCGGAAGGTCAACTTTAGTAATAAACTTGATTAATGTGATTCCCTTAAGTGAGCTAGTTGCGCTAAGCATAACTAAGCAACCTTAAACTATCATCTAGTCACATTGGACACCAAGTTATCAATGGTATAAGGTAAACAATCCTATGGTTGAGTACAATAGGTATAAACATCCCATGAAATGACATTCAAAACATGTGCAACATTTGAACGAAAAAGAGGTATTTACATAAAATAGGTACAATATGGTCAATGTAAGGTATGACTTGCCTTGCTCTGGAGACTGAGGAACCTCGGCGACTACTTCGAAGAGAACGGGCTCGCCGGAAAACTCTGGATCTACACGACAAACAAAGCACTCAACAAACACCCTAAAAGTCTACTGAAACAGCACTGAAAAGTATTTTTAATGGATTCTTGACATTTTTCTGGATTTAATGAAATTTGAATGGACTAAAACGAAGCTCGGATTCAAAAGATATGAATTTTAGAAGTTTAATTGCGATTTTTAAACTAAACAGAAAAGATTAAATTACTTATTGCGCAATTAAGTCCCCGATGACGTCATCCACGCGCGGCTCGGGCTGACGTCGCATGACGTCGGCGGGCCGCGTCGGCCCTAGGGCGACGCAAGACACGGCCGGGCGCACGCGGAGCGGCGCGGCGGCGGATTGCTGCCACGTGGCGCGATCCGAGCGGCGGATCGGCGTCGACGGACGTGCAAATCGATCGCGATCGGACGGTGCGGATCCGCCCGATCCGAAAGGTCGGACGGCGCGAGAGGAGCGGCGCTAGGGTTAGGGTTTGGGCGGCGGCGGCTCGAGCTCGCCGCCGGCCATGGCGGCGGCGGCGGTCGGCGGCCTCCGCGACACGGGCGGCGGCGGAGGTGCCGGGTGCGGGAAACACGGCGGAAGGCGGAAAGACGCGCGCGGAAACGGTTCGGGAGGAGACCGAAAACCGAAAGGAAGAGGCGGCGGCGCACTCACCGCGACGGAGACGACGACGATGGCGACGGCGGGTTTTAGGGCTAGCGCACGGGGAACCAAAAGGGAAAGCGCGGCGCGAGAGGATTTTATAGAGCGGAAAGAGATCGAATCGGGCACGGATGGCGGGAAAACCTCACCGTTTGTTTCGGACTCGAGAGAGAGAGAGAGGATAAACGGCGGCCGTTCTGCGGCGGCGGCGGTTGTTGCGGCGCGCGGAAAGGCGGGCACGGGTGCGACGGCGCGGCCGAAGCCGCGTGGGGCCCACGCGGCGCGAGGCGCGCGGAAACGGCGCGAAAGAGAGGTAGGGCGGCGCGGCCATGGCGGCGCGGTTGGGCCGGCGGGTGCGGGGAGGCGGCTCGACAGTGGGGCCCACCTCGGTGGCCCGGCGCAGAGAGGGCCGCGGACTTCGGGGCGCGCCGCATCGTGGGCCTCGGCCCACAGAGAGGAGAGCGGCGCGGGAGGCGGCTTGGGCCGGAGCGGTGCGGGCCGACGGCGGAAACCGTACGGGCGGTACGGAAAAAGAGAAAAGAAAAAGAAAAAGAAAAAAGGAAGATTGGGACTTAATTAAATTGCTTGTTTTCTTATTTAATTGCTTAAAAATACTTAGAGTGCTCTAAAAATTCCAAGTAAAAATCGTTAGTGTATTTTGACATGCCGAATTCAAGAAAATCCCACCATGTCGTTTCCATTTATAAATTGCATTTTAAAAAAATTATTGGTTGGCTCCAGGTTAATTTCAGAAATTCTGATTATTTCAGGGTAAATTATTTAAATGAATTAGGAAAAACCCAGGATGTGACAATACCCATTCGAGAAGTACGGTTGTACTGGCTCCGTTTCCCGGCTATCTCATGGCTCGGTCCTTAATTGACCAGGGTCGACACTTGCCTTTTCCGGAATCCACCCAAATCATCCAGCTGCCCCAGTCTAAAACATTTATTTGGAACTTTCAATTTTCATCAAAACTCATTTTATCATTTTCATAGCAATGTGGCGCTCATGTCTCCACATGTCGTATCTCAACTACCTTCCCTAAGGTAGTTGCCCAAGCATAAAGCTTTTCATAAAATCATGAGTATGCATGAATCTAAAAATAGCATGGCTAAGCATTTTACCGAAGATATTCTCCGGTTGTATGTATCACATCGAGGGTTACAAGGAATAATTCTAAAGGTAATCAATAACAAGGCATGGCATAACAAGTATAGGTAATTCTTTGTGTATAGCATGCATGTTTAAAGTTTAAAACAACATCATTTCGCAATTGGGATCAATATATTCAAAGAGTGTGATGACTTGCCTTGCTCGCACTCTTGTTGAGCGGGGTCTTCAACGGAGTCGGTGCCTGCTTCTTCAGGTGCTATCCGTACGTGCGAAAGATCAATTGAATTAAATTAGAATTTAATAAAATATCGAGAGATCGAAAAGAACACTAAAAACCATGAAAACGACTCCAAACGTTTAGCCTAGAATTCTACTTGAGTTCGGACGAGGGTTGCTAGGAAAATCCGAGTTTTGAAATTGAGTCGATGCCCTAGGGTTTTCGTAAACGACGATTGGAAATTATCGAGAAAATGAATTTAGGAATATCAACGGAGGGGAGGGGTTTTGTACTCGAGGTTTTGAAGGTTCGAGCACAAAAGAAAAAAACATATTTAGATGACGAGGAAGAATTAAACGAAATCCAGATTTAAAAACGACGCGAAACGAAATCTCGGAAAGTCCGATTTCGATTTTCCAAATTTGCCCGAGAAAATATACCAGAAAATAATATATTTTTGCCCAAAAATTCACTCAAATCTTTTCAAAACATTTTTCCAAATTTTCTAAAAATTTTCCCTGTTTTTTTCTATTTTTCTTTTCCCTTTTCTTTTCTTTTCTTTCCTTTTTTTTTTTTTCTCTCTGTTTTCTGTTCATCAACCCGCAAGGTGTTCGACGGGCTCCCTCTCTCTCTCTCTCTCTGTTGCGCCGGCGGCGGCGTAAGCGAGGGAAAGGGCGGCGGCTCGGGCTACACGGGGATGGCGAAGCTAGGGAGTGCGGTGGGGCTCGCGCACAACGGCAACGGCGCTAGCGGCTCGCGGCGACGACTTGCGGCGATGGCGCTCGGGAGAGGAGAGGAGGCTAGAGGCGGCGAGGTGGGGGGCAAATGGGGATTTTGCCCCTTATTTATAGGCGCGGCCGAGAGCACCGGGGAAAAAGGGCGGCGCGGCGGCGGTGCGGCAACGCACACGCGGCGCACGGTGGCCGGGCCGGCGCGGAGTGCGGGTGCGCCCTGGCCGGCTTGGGGTGCTCACGCGCGGCGAGAGTGCGGGTGGGGTCGGGGTACCGCGGCGACACGCGGCGCGCACGGGCGCGGGTCGGACGGCGGCTTGGCGCGTGGCGGAAGCGGCGTGCGGCGGCGGGCGGGGCCGAGGCGCGCGGGTGCGCGGGCGGCCGGGCGGTGCGCGGTGCGGGCACGGCGCATAGCGCATGGTGCACGCGCGCGGCATGGTGCGGCGGCTTGCGCGTGGCGGCGACGGCGCATGGTGCGGGCGGCGGCGCGGCGCAGCGGCGCGCGCGTGCGAAGCGGCCGGGCCGGCGAAGGCGCGTGCGCGCGCGCGTGCGCAGCGCTGAGCACGCGCGATGTCGGCCGGGCGCGCGGCGGGCGCCGGCCGGGCGTACGGCGTCGAACGGTGATGACCAATGAATAGTGTATTTTCTGATTTTTCCGATTTTCCACTCCATTTTTAATTTCCGATTTTAAATTCCTTCGATTTTCAGGGTGTTATAGAGAGGCTCGGACTCGGCCGGGTTACGACGGATTTTGCGGTGGAGGTAGTTCGGCCGGCGGCCGAGAAAATCGAATCGGTCATTCGACCGATTTGCGCCTATGGCGACGGGTAGGAGTGCGCGTGGAGTGCGGGAAAATGCGCGGCAGTTGCGCGGCTTGGGGCGGTACGGGCGCGAGATCGGCGGCGGCGACCGGAGAACGCGGGCGAGAGGTAGGGGACGGCCCTGACAGGTGGGGTCTACCTATCGGCGGCTCGGGAAAGAGGAAAGGGGGTTGACAAATGGGGCCCGCTGGTCAGTGGCTCGGAGAGGAAGGGATAGAAAATGGACTTTGCGTGCGGCGGGGATGGGAAAATGGGCTGAGCTCGACTTTAGGGGGGGAGAGAGGAGAGGCGGCGGCGGCGAGCTGGGCCGCAAGGGAGCGAAGGTGGACTTTTTGGGCTGTTTCCGGCCTAGATCAAAGGGGATTTTAAATTTGTTTTTCATTTAAATTAATCCATAAATGGACTTTGAATTTTTATAAATACTTCCAGTGCTCAAATAATTCCAAGAAAAATCCTAAAAATATATGGACACTCAAAGTATTTAATAAAAATATCTCTATCTCATTTAAAGATTAATTTATTTATTTATTTAAATAATTATTAAAGTGTTCTTTGTATTATTAAAATTATTTACGGAGCTCCAAAATTTCACGAAAAATTTTAGAGAGTATTTTAGGGCATGGAGAATATTTCAAAAATATTTCCAGCCATGTTTTTAAAGGAAATTTAATTTTTCTTACTTAATTCACTTGATTACAATGCTTTTATTTTATTTAATTTCTAGGAGATGATTTATTAAATAATTTTTAATCCCGAACGAAAATCTGGTTGTGACAACGGCACGCCCCGCTACAGGAGTCGTGCCCTAGCGAACCGTGTCGTCGGTGTGCCCGTGCGAACCGCTACTTAATTTGTCTTGTTGAATTTTTTTAAAAAAGATTATAATTATTTGAGTGATATGCAAATATAGAATATTTTTCCCGCGAGAGAAGAGAGAGAATGATCCTCCCACGTCCTCGACGGCGGCGAGGCACCGACTCCTCCCTCTGACAACTAGGCCTCCGAGCTTGTCGCCGGAGGAAGAGCCTTGCAGCAAAAAATTATGCCACGCAGAGAGCCCACTCGTCTCGGAGTCGGATTCCCCTTCTCCCGCTTATGGAAAAATATATCTCCCCTCGATTCGATCACGAGGAATCCTCGGGTCCTCCTAAGAGAATGTAGGTAGAGTCTAACATGAGCTCTCTCTCTTAATTCAATGTTGCTAGAAACTTTCGAATCTCTTAACCATTAATGCACTAGGTAATTTTTTTATTATCCTTATTTTCTTTTCTCCACCTTCCTGTAACATATTTTTCGTTAATAAATACTAAAAGTCAACTTTGAACCGTTGTCATGCGTAGCAATGATGTTTGTCTTTTTTTCTTTTTCTTTTAGTCACCAAATTTATTTGCATGATAAACCGTTATTAGATATCATCGGATATGTCCTAATATGCGAGTGGTCGCTCATACTGAAAGAACGTGATCAGATTTAGAAAAATAAGATCTATGAATATGTCGTGTTTTTCTTCTGCACGATCAGGAAACAACAAGGCCATACAAATGTATCCCGATAAAGCCCAATAGGGTAGCCTTTCCTTGTTCACGTAGATTTCAGTCTTTTCTTCGGGCCATTCCAACATTGAACCCATCTAAGCCCACGATAATATACCAAGCACGCATGTTTTCTCCAAAAATATTCTTGGGACTTTTTCTACTTTTGGGCTCACATGTTTGGTCCAAAAAACACGCTTTATTTCAAATTGATTTCGAAGCCCATATGCTTGTTTTCGGTGTAATATATAATTTTTATATTTAAGCCCGACTTTATACGCATAAACTTTTTACATAAAACATTTTATATAAAAAGTAAGTTTATAAAGTAAACTTTTTATATATAAAGTTTGTATATAAAAACTTTTTGTCCATAAACTTGCTATTCACAAAATTTCTAAAAAGAGAGTTTTTAAATATTCTCTCTAAAAAAAGTGAGTTTCCCATGTAAAGTTCGAATTTGAATTGGACGTGTTCATAGGGTGTAGTTTCTAAATCTCATCTTGGAGAACATCGATGTGAAAATAGATTTTATATTTTACTAGCAATTGTGTCCGTGCGTTGCAACGGTGAAGTCGAGGCGCGACACGGATGGGGACGGCACGGAGGGCGCGGGAGCTCCGAGCAGCGATGGGAGGGAGGAGCGCGATCGCGAGCGGGGCGCGACGCAGATGGGGACAGGAGGGAGGGCCGCAGGGGAAGGAGGGCGAAGGGGTCTTTTTCATCCAAACCCTTCTTTTCTTTTCGCATTGTAGCCGGGTAGGGCGACGAAATACTCGTGGCTCGCTAGCTCATTCGGCTCGTGGTTGGCTCGGCTCGTTGAGAAATGCTAACGAGCTGCGCCAAGGGTTTTGCTCGTTAGCTATAACGAGCCAGCTTGAGTCAGCTCGCGAGCTGCTCGTGAGCTTAACGAGCCAGATGCAATGTACAAAGCAAAATCTAATGTTTTGCTTGTTTTGCTATTCTTTTGCTTGTTTTGTTGTTGATGTGGCAATAAATCAATAATTTTTATGATTTTGTGATGGTCAATATGAATCTAATGTTTTAGATTATAATAGTAATAATATCTAATCTAGTTGCATCATTATATTTGCATGGATAATTATCGATGGACAAGTGTTATTACGTTAATTATGGACTTAATATATCACTTTTTACTTATTTTAATTGTATATTTGCATGTTTAATAGGCTAAAAATGAAATGTAATTTGTACATAAATTGCACGCATTAAAGTGGCTCGCGAGCTAAACGAGTTAGCTCAAACCGGCTCACGAGCCGAGCCGAGCCGGTATCCACCCCTAACTGCGGGTTAATTTTGAAAAAAAATCAATGGGTTTTTTGCAAAATAGCCAGGTAGAACAAAATTTTGGGTAGAAACACTACTTGCTTTATAGATAGACCAGTAAATATGCCTGTGCGTTGCAACGGACGTCATTTTATTTTATCATAATTATTCCAAAGTTGAAGTCTCATGTAATTTTAATTCATATTTTTTATTTAAGGTTTATTTCATCATTTGGACAGCGGGTTAATTTTATAAACACTCAAGGGGTTTTCTGCAAAATAGCCAAAGAGACTGCGGGTTAATTTTATAAACACTCAAGGGGTTTTGTACCTAATTCTTAAAAATTTAACAATCAAACATAACATAGCCAGAACAAATATTGAAGTTATTCTCTTGTTTCAGGCATGGAACTTATGGAAAGATGAAAGACAAAGGGATTTTATGGACAAATCAATTTTGGAGAGTTGTTCCCTCAGTGAAGTATTTAAATGCATCCATATTGGACTCATGTGTGTTCAGGACAACCCAAATGCCAGGCCACTGATGTCATTCGTTGTGTCTATGCTAGAGAACGAGGACATGCCACATGCAATGCCAACTCAACCTATATATTTTGTGCAGAGGCATTATGAACGAGAAGAACCAAAAGAATACTCAGAGAAATCTGTTTATAACATGAGTCTAACGATGCTAGAAGGTCATTGACTAAATGTTTCGCATAAGCTTTCAACAAATGGATGGTTGTATAGTTGTAAACAATGAACTGATAGATATTGGAAAGAATGCATTCCGTAGGTGGGCAACAGATGGATGGTTGTAAACAATGAACTGATAGGTGGTTGTGCCCTTGTGCTACTTGTTTTTTCTCCTCTCCCTTGCTTTATCAATATATTAGGCAGAGGCACTACATTCTTTCAAAAAACTGGTGATTTGTGTTCAAAAATCGATTAGATACTCCTCTAACAAAAGAATGATTAGATCCACAGCAGTGCTCATTTGTCATGCCTTTTCTTTTGTGAAATATATTGCGCAGGTATTTGAAAGGTCATCTAATTAAGGATGGAAGAATCTCTCCAAGGCGAAGTGCTCCGGCAACGCTTGGGGTCTATGTTTATGTTCATTTTGTGTGGCAGGTGGTTCCAAACTTCCAATCCCCGCTCTACCTCACGGGCTTGACTCATGCATGACTCAGCCATTCCCAGATGCCCAACCTAGAATAAAATTTGGAGGTTTGGGTCGAAAAATTAGTTAAAATCATACATGCCCGGCTGCCCATGCTGGGTCCATACCGTCTGCACCATGGACACGCCGTCGCCGCCCGCCACACGCTCTCCCTCCTCTCTAGCGCGCCCGTGCAGCGGGTGATGTCGTGAATGGCCATGCCGCACGGAGTCAGATCAAATCAATCCGCAACGGAAAAATCGGGGGTTTGGGTGGGCAAACACTCAATGAAGTGAGGAGAAAACCTGGCCTGGCCGCGCTTCTTTCGGTGATGCCGTTGACTAACCATTGCCCCATTAATCTTTACCTTTGTTTGATTGGAAGGTATTCTTCATCTCCAACGACAAAGTGCGTCTCGAGGACGTCGTCGGTAGCATTCTTCATCTCTCACCACTTTCTCACCATGTCGGCCGACATGTCCATCATGATCAGCTTCTCAATTCCACCTGTCACACAAAAACCCAATTCCTCCATCACACATTACAACATACTACTGTGATCAAGTGGCAAATCATTTGCAACTAAAAACTGAAAATTTTCAGTGATTCTACTGGTGCATATGGAGAGGTTGTCGCGCAAGAACAACAAGAAGAGAAGATTTAAGAAGCTCACCACGCCCGCGGAGCAAGCGGCGGCCGCGCCGGTGGAGCCGCCGAGGCAGAGCGCGGAGGGGAAAGCCTTCCTGCAGTCCTCGAGACGGTCGAGGAGGTTGTCGGCGACGGCGTCGACGAGCGCGTCGGTCTCCCCCATCGCCCACGCCGCCCGGTCCCGGTGCTGCCGCTTTAGGTCGCGGTCGAAGATCTTGATGCGGCCGTCATCCCTGTCCCCGCCGTCCATCCCTTCCGCGGGAAAGGTGGGATTCACGGAGCAGGTGGGCCAAACGGTGGCGAGGGAGGAGGAGGAGGCGGCGGCGGGCCGCCACCGCGGCGAGCCCCGTGGCCATCGTGAGCGCCAGCGGGGGAGGAGAGAGACAGGGAGTTATGGGCCTCCGGTTTACCTCCCCGGGTTTGGAATCCGACAGCCCAAATCGACTCGGGGTCTCGTACCAACAGTCCAGATTGACTCATGGTGGGGACTACGGGTTAATTTCGGAAAAACTCAAGGGGTTTTCTGCAAAATAGCCAGGCAGAAAAAATTTGGGTAGAAACACTACTTGCTTTATAAATAGTTATAGATTACAGATTATAGATTATAGATAGTTATATCTGTAATATATATCTATAATCTATAACTATCTATAAAGCAAGTAGTGTTTTCACCCAAATTTTGTTTTGCCTGACTATTTTGGTAAAACCCTTGAGTTTTTTCAAAATTAACCCGCAATCTACTGGCTATTTTTAAAAAACCCAGTTATACGTACGATATAGCTTATCTTAACTACTTAAAAAATCTATAACTTTTCGATCATCAAATCAGTTTTTCGTCCAAATCTATAAAATTTTCGATCCGTATAACCTCTCGCTTCATTGTTGCCTCACTTTTCTCACCTCCAGCGGGCGAGCCCGACTTACGCGCCTCTTGCGTTGCCGTGCATTGCCCTGAGCGACGATCGAGCACATGCTGCACGCGTGAGCTAGCGCGCCGCCGTCGATATACATGCAACTTTTCCTATTCATCAATATACTTTTCTAACTAATAATATTCGAGTCATAAATATTTTAAACTTTTACTAAATTTCTAATCAGTTTAAAGTATCAGTAAGTCAATATCTATTTTCATTATATTTTTGACTTAATTTGGTAAAATTAAATTAATTTACACTAAATGTCTATATGATACTATTTCTTAATCAAGGTCTAGTGGTACATAAAGTTGAAGATATCCTTGCTTTCAAAGTTATATATATATATAACTATCTATAAAGCAAGTAGTGTTTCTATCGAAAATTTTCGTCCGTCTCCGATTATTTTGCAAAAAGCCCTTGAGTGTATAAAATTAACTCGCAATCTCAATGTTAAAAAGAAAGGGAGGGCTTGGATGAAAAAAATCTTCTACATTCCTTTCTTCGTCCCCATCCGTGTCGCGCCCGCGCCCTCCCCTATCGTCGCTCGAAGCTCCCGCGCCGCCACCCGACCTTCGCTCTCTGCTTGCTTCCCTCCCTGCGTCGTTATTCCGTTGCAACACACGGACATTTTGTTAGTATTTTATATATTGTTCTAAAACAAACAAATTTGTACATATACATGCATGAATTAAAAAAGAAAAATAAATAGAGAAGGCGAAACCCTCGCGGCAGTTTCATCGCACTCCGACTCCGACTCTAATGTCGGTGGATTTTAACCCGGACGATAAAAGGGGCGGCGCATCCTCCACCCTGAGATCCCAAGGTTTCTCAAATTCCCAAATCAATTCTCAAATTCCCAATCCCTCTCCCTCTCCCCAGCGCACCACTTCTTGGATTCGTCGAGCTATTCATCCATGGCGGCGTGGCGCGAGACCCCCGCCGCCTCCGCGGCCTTCCTGGTGGGCTACACCACCGTCCTCGCGCTCTACCTCCTCCTCGCCACCGGCTTCCTCGGCGTCTTCCCGCACCCCCATGGCGCTCCACCGTACGAGACGCTGCTGTGGGAAGTCGTCGACTGGGCGGCGGCGACCGTCTGCCTCGCCGCCGACGCCTACTTCGTCTTCTGCATCGCCTCCCACCGCCACTCCTCCAACAAGGCCGCCGCCGACATCCCAGCGCCGCCGCCGCCGCAGATGGACCTCTGCTAGGGTTAGGGCAGAGCCAGCCTTCTCGGCATCATCAGGGAGTGTCCTTGACCTTCTCATCATGCTACTAGTATTAGTGTAGTTGTTGCACGAAGGTTTCTTTCTGGTGTAGTGTAGTTGTTAGCGACGGCCCTTGAACTGAAACCTTGGTTAGAATTAGGCAGATTTCCGGTGTAGTTGTAGAGTCCACAACGTTCTTCGTGCTGCGCAATAAGCTTCTGCATCATTATTGCTATTTGCTACTCATGCTAGTAGTCATTATGTGATTAACTGTTGTCTTGCAAGTTTCTACACTTAATTAGGAAGATTTCTGATGCTCTTAGAGTATTGATTAGTCAATTAGAGTTTCGTTACATATATGTCGATGTTTGAATGGCCGATCTGGTTCATTTTCCTTTGATGATGTGCCGGTATGCTTTCCATCTGTATTTTAATCTTGTTTTCGTAATGCACATACTCCTCCACATATATGGACCAAATTGTATATCGTGTCCACAACTTTCTTCGTGGCTAGGGTTAGGGCAGAGCCTTCTCGGCACGAACAGGGTGTATCCATAACCTTCTCATCGTGCTGCTAGTATTACTTTCTGCAGTCAGGATAATTTCTGGTGTAGTGTACTCAGACAGTCTTGAACTGAAACCTTGGTTACCTAGCTGTGACCGAGAGAGTGTCTCGCTAAAATAATTTTTCTCTCCTTTCTTAATGAAAAGCAGAGTCCCTGCTTTAGTTTCAAAGAAAAAAAACAAAAACAAAAAAAAACTTGGTTAGAATTACGAAGATCTCCGATGTAGTGTAGTGTCCACAATGATCTTCATGCTGCTTCAAAATTACTACTTCTACTACTAGTCATTATGTGATTACCTTTTGTCTTGCAAGTTTCTACACTTAATTAGGAAAAATTCTGATGCTCTTAGAATATTGATTAGTCATCAGAATCTAGTTTTATTAGATATATCAATGTCGGAATAGCCGATCGCGTTCATGTTCCTTTGATAATGTGTTTATATGCCTTCCATCCAAACTTTAATCTTGTTTTTGTGATGCATATGCTCCTCCACATACACGGATCAAATTGTACATTCTACTGTCATCTGTTCTGCAAGCCTTGAATTGAACTTTGGTTTTTATCATAGTGCAACACATCCCAATAATTTCCTTCCGGGAAAATGGTTGAGGGATCCTGAGGTCGAGAATTTGAGCCTCTGTCACCCCAAATATTGAGTGATGAGGAAATGCTCCTGTGACAATTGGGTTCGTCACATTCATCCGACCATCAGATGCTAAGAGCTAGTCTGAACTCAATTAACTTGAATCTTCTTTTTGTAATGCATATACTCCACATATGTAGATCAAATTGTTTATTCTATTGTCATCTGTGCTGCAGTTCTTGAAATTTGGTTTTTATCATAGTGCAAAACACCCCAATAATTTGTTTCTGGGAAAACCTAACTGCCAACTAGATGCACTAGTCTAAATATAATTGGACAGTTAAGGGCTGGATACAACCAGCGACTTGGTCTCTTGGTTGATTCTGTGGATAAATGAAGGGTCCCATGTCATGATGAATTAAGATAACATTAGATTTATTGCTCTGATGACTACCATTCAGGTCACATTATTTTGCTCTTATGCCTGCCCCCACATATTTATTGGTCAATTTAGTCAACTCCAAAGGGTATAAATACTAGCGATTACTCTTAACATAGTTCTCTGTTTTGCAGTTTAAATCCAGGTGCACATCGGACACAAGTATATAGAGCAGGTCATGACTTTTCACCATATCATTCAGTATGAGTACGTAACTAGTAATAAAAATGTTGTTACTTTGAATGTTTTCGATCTCGTATCTCAATAAACTTCTTAGTTGTAACCCCCATGTCTTTTTGCATATTCCTTAGCCTTTACAAAGGGAGCAGTTAATGAGATTAAACCACACATCCTGTTGAGGAATCCCCTTGGTGTAGTCTGTCCTCTTTTGGCGGTCAACCTTTTTGAAACAAATATTTGGATTTGTCTTGTTGTAGTAATACTTTACTTGATTTTTCACCAAAAGCATTTCCATATGTAATATCTTTATACTGAAATAAAATCGAAATAGTAATGATCGTATTTACTGAAGATTGTGTCAATGTCTAAGATGAGAACAGACGTAATTCTCAATTTGTTATGTGTGTGTTCTACTTTCAATGGTTTCTTCATCTTGTGCTCAATTTTGATGCAGCCAAACACTGCCTAGATGAAGTGGTCAAGATTGTCTGGAAGTAGCAAAACATGAAGTCAATTGTTCTCCAGAAGGCAAGGTCAATCACTGCTAATCTGCTATTCTGCCAAACAAGTCAGCCGTTCTCCAGAGCACCAAGTCAATCACTGCTATGTTCATGGTTGAGGTCATTGAACTCGTGGTGAAAATTGAAAATTTATGTACGCTTGGAGCTGCAGTGTTGGGAGCTTACCAACTTCTGTGGATCACTCATCTGAACTGGGAAGCTGCAAACCCAGTGGTGAAAAACAACAAACTGTTGTAGTAGTAGTAGCAGTAGTGTTTTTTTTTCTCCTGGTATTTTTTCACGAATGTGCGGGAGAATTGTGTATCATTTCATTAATGAGAGAAATATTTACAAGATTTTTTTCTGGTCTGACATAGTTCCATGTATCATTAGCTGTACTGAATCGATGTAGTAGGCCTTTTTGTGGCCTTACAAGTATCAGTAGCTGTATTGATGATGCGCCTTGTACACTGTTGAGATGTTCATATATTCAATGAATGTTGGTCAACATTGGTTAATGCTATCTGCATGTTCTTGAGTTTCTCTACTTGCATGGATCGAACGAATGATTCAGATTGAGAATTCCCTTCTTGATTCGTTCTGTTTGTATGATCTGGACCAAATAAAATATGAACAAATATCAACCTCCATTTCTTTTGTCAGATGGACAACCGTCAACTACGAAAATTCGTTCATAAATATGTGCACCGGACTTAGTACACCGAAAATTCAGGTAGTTTTCATCAATAAAAGAAGGCATTGACTTTGATCTGAAGAACTCCTCACTAATCACTTTCAAACAGCAGGGAAGGAAGTGGTTGAGATATCGATTTATACAAAAATTATCCAACTTGTGCATTTGGTTTGATGACTTGCCGGTCAGGGCCGTCCAAGTGACATGTGGGAGTTCCGCCTTTACTGCAATCGGCCCTACCACCAGGTGTTCGACCAGTGCACTGACCGCCACGGCGCCATGAGCCTAACTGTCACGCCACGGCGGCGTGGCCACCGCTTCGGTGTTCGGCACGGACGATGACGTCGATGGAAGTGACGCCGGGTCCGGGGTGGCGGTGGATGATGATGTCGAGGCCTCTGATCGGTCGGCGTCGGTGCCGGCGCTGCCGCCTCGTCTGGTGTAGTCGGCGAGCATGGCCTTGAGCTCGGCGAGCACCTCGCCCATCTCCGGCCGCTCGTGCTTGTACGGGCGCACGCACCGGCACGCGAGCGCGAACACGGCGCGCACGGTGGGCCTATCCCAATTAGGCCCGAGGCGCTTGTCCACCATGGACTCCACGGCGGCGCCGGCCTCGCCGCCGGCCTGTCCGACGGCCCAGTGCGCGGCGTGCACGATCGACTCGGCGCCGCCCGACGGCGTGGGCACGACGGCGCGCATCCCCGTGGCGAGCTCGAGCAGCACGACGCCGAAGCTGTAGACGTCGCCGGCCTCCGAGACGTGCCCCGCCGAGAAGCTCTCCGGGTCGACGTACCCGCGCGTGCCGCGCACCTCCGTCGACACGTGCGTCCCGCCCTCCGGCACGATCCGCGACACCCCGAAGTCCGACAGCTTCGCCGCGCCGGACTCCGACAGGAGCACGTTCGTCGGCTTCACGTCGCGGTGCACGACGGCGCCCTCTCGGAAGCCGTGCAGATAGGCGAGCCCCTCGGCAACGTCCACCGCCACCTGCAGCCGCCGCTGCCACGGCAGTTCCCCCTGGAACAGCGCGCGCCACAGGTTTCCGCCGGCGAGGTACTCGTACACCAGCGCGTGGCAGTCGCCGCGGCCGCCGAGGCAGTAGCCCACCAACGTCGTCAGGTTCCGGTGCCGCAGCTTGGCGAGCACGGCTACCTCGGCGTAGAACTCCGCCACCTTCTTCGACCTGTATATCTTCTTGATGGCCACGCGCTGCCCCGACGGGAGCCGCCCCAGGTACACCTTGCCGGCGCCGCCGGTGCCCAGCAGCAGCTTCTCGTCGTAGCCGTTGGTCGCCTGCTTCAGCTCCGACTTGGTAAAGATGTAGAGGCCCTCGCGCGGCAGAGGCGGCAGCGACGCCACCGACTCGTCGTCGCTGCCGTCCTCTGCAGTCGTCGACCTACGCCGGCGACGAATTGCTATAATGGCCATCGCGGCGGAGGCGACCGCCACGACGGCCAGGACGACCGCTGACGCCGAGCCGACGGCGATGGCGACGGTGTTATTTCTCGAGGAGGAGCTGGGTAAACGAGGCGGTTGGTTGACCGCGGAAGCCGCCGACGCCGGCGGCGGCGGCGGCGAGGGACGAGGTCGCTGGTGCCGAGGCTGTTGACGTTCTCGAGCACTTGGAGCATGCAGAGCGCGTAGGCGCGGAACCGCTCGAGCGGCGGCGGCGCGCGGGACCAGACGGCGACGGTGGCGGCCATCCCGCACGGCACGAACTCCTTGGTGCGCGCGCTGGCAAGCATCTCGTAGGTGGTCGCGATCACCGCGCCGCGACACGCGGCACAGCCAGGGTCGTCCGGCCCAACGCCCGCGCGCGCCACCCCTGGCGCGGCGCAGAGCCGCGTCGCGTTCGGCAGCGCGCGCGGCGCCATCGCCCGCACGTCAGCGATGGTGGCGAGCTGGCACGGTCGCGAACCCGCCGCGAGCTTGCCCGGGTCACCGGTGAGGTCACACGACCCGTTATTCGCGAGGAGCGACGGCGACACGAGGCCGAAGGAGAGCAGCCTGGCGGCGAAGGCGTCGGAGCAGGCGGCGGCGGGTTCCTGCGGGAGGAACGCGGCTCCGGTGCGGTTGGCGTGGTCGGCGGCGGCGAAGATGTAGGCGGCGAACACGTACCAGCAGCATCCGGTGGCGGCCTGCCCAGCCGTGGCGTTGGCGTAGCACTCGCGCGGGATCATCCGCGTCGCCGTGGCGAGGTCATAGGGGCACGCCGTGGGTCCCCGCGCCGGCGCCGGCGACGCCTCGGCCGCCGTTCGCGGCGAGCGGTTGCGCGAGCAGGAGGAGGAGGGAGGCGGCGAGGCGGAGCATCTCGCGGGTGGTGACCGGAGTGAGGGGAGAGTGGCATCGATAAATGCGAGCAGGTTGGGAGTTTTTTTTTAGGTGGGGCCCACCAAGTGGTTTGACGATTTGACCCTTGAGTACTGTACTGCAGCTATAGTGCAAATTTTGATTATGTTGATAAGATCAATTTTTTTTGAAGTTTTTAATGATAGAGAAAAAAACTACAAATCTTAGTACTTTAGGAAAAATCCAATTGAGATTTTTTTCCATCTATGGAAATGATAAAGTGATTTATTGACGGTTGACGCCAAGGAGCATTGTATGTTTATGAAATCTTGAAGGAAAAAGGTTGAAAAGTAATTCAACAATTGCAATCCAAAGAAAATCATATAAAGAGATATATCTTATGAAATCTAGATGGAAGAAAAATATATAAGCCACCTCTAAAATCTAGCGAATAGACACAACACCCTATTAACGAATGATGGGAAGGAGAGGCTTCACACAGAGAACAATAGATGATATAATCTTAGGATCTCTAGGAATGTCTAGATTTGTCGAATTTTAAGTTGAATTCTATATAAATAGAACGATGAATTTTAGAATTGACTTTAACATCGATTGTAGGGTTTTCTTCACCAATTTTTTTTGCCTGGTTCTATTTTCATGATTGCTTAGAAGAAGAGTAAAAGTGATGTGCAATGTTATTTTTAAAAATCACCTATAAAACTTAGAATCACTTTGAACTATAATCAACGCACAACAAGCCCTCGTTTATTTCCTATGTCCCTTCTTTGGATCTATATTGCCTCACACAAACACAAAGAATAAACTATTGTCACTAGAAAGTCAGTTTCTTTCATGAACTTAACATGTTATTTACACCTTAAATCAAGTTAAATTATTTGACTAGGTAGGATGTGAATACAAGCATATGGAATCAAGATTCATTCGCAATGATGATCGGATCCAGGCCCGGTTCTTAGGGGTGCGAGCTGAGCTGTCACACTGGGCACTTCAGGTCAGGGGGCCAACCTCAAATAAGCAAGTCCGTAGAATAGCTGCTGAATCGGACGTCGATTCCTTCCAGCATAGACGACTCGTCAACTCCCTGCCCTTTCGCTGCGTGGCCGTGAGCGCAAGTCTCCTCCATTCCTGCTGCTGCGAGTGTCGCCTGCCGAGTGAGCGACTCCCTTGCCACCGTCTCATGGCCGTACGACTACGCGCGATCGCGACTACCATAGTCCTATGCGACTCCCATAGATAAGAAACTGACCCTTGGCGCTAAGCAATAATCATCCCAATCTATATTCTTCATACTTCTTTAGATTTAGGATTTAGGCATTTAGAAACCCAATTCCCCTATGTTGAATTTAGTATGACATATTTATTTAATTACTTATTACTTCTAATTTATAGTAAACTCATGTTGTCAAAAAAACATACATTAAAGTTGGTGTAAGTTGGCGTTTATCGAATAGCTATTCAATAAAAACATGCAGTAAACATCATTTTATTATTAAAGTTGTATTAAAGGGTCCACCGTTGTAGTTTCGCTCCAGCTCTATAAATTGAAGGACCGGGCCTGATAAGATCAAGAATATATTACAATCTGAAAACCTTAAAGTAGTCAAGATTTGGGAAAAAGAAATTGCAAATTCTGGTCATGACCAAGATTTCAGTGGATTATTCAACACAAGCAGGCCCGAATATATAGAAGAACACTAGGATTCCTATTTTATAAAATAAGCAAATACTCCATGAATTTATGAGAAGATATCTTTTTTCCAGTGTACTATATGTTTCTAGCTTGCCAGTGGCGTCTTTGGTTGGGCTAATTTCACCAGAGTCCAAAAGAGATTGTTGACAAAGAGGAATTTGATCTTTTGTCAACGGCTCTGTTGCATTACCAACCTCTGACTGAATCATTAGTCATGACAAGCACACTGTCAGGTTGTTAATCTCATTTGCAAGATCGCATCCGGCGTTGACTGACATTTTTAAAATTTGTCCAATCCTGTCCTGACAGCCCTTATTTTCCCATTTTTCTTTTGCATTGACCAAGAAATTGATGAGAACAGTAAAATAAGGTCACGTGTTACCAAACAGAACCGTGGAACATAAATTTTTAATATATAATGCCATTGATTTTATATACATTTAACTATTTATCAAATTTAAAATATGTAATTATTGTTTTGGTTATGACTTGGTTTTATTATTAAAGAACGACTTATATTTTCTTAATATGTGCATAAACCTTTTAAATAAAATGAATGGTCAGATGAATATCCATGAGTTGATTGCGTCATCCATTAGTTCTGATAGTTTAGCTTATGTTTTTTCAATCTTGTTGCGAGATATAAGTTGAGCATATGAATATAGTAAACATTTCTTGTTTGCCCTTATTTCTCTTTTTGTCTTTAACTTTTTTTTATAGACACTTGTATATTTACGTGCATATTCATTGACTTGCGCTAATATTTTCTCCTAAGTTAAAGATGCCTAGTGTCCACTGTGATTGTTTAGATCATATCATTTTTGTGCAAACTTTCATGTATGGCTTTTGGCAAGTAAAAAGGTAAATTGCATGTTCTCTGTTCTCATTTGCATCACTTTGTACAAAGCACAACATTATTTTTGCTGGTTATGCCATTGGCTTTAGAACATAACTTTACACCCATCAAATGCCTCTTAATGATCTCAAAATGTGCACACATGGTATGCATTTCTGCAACTTTGGATTGTAGACAGTTGATTAGTAATTTTCTGGTGTGGTCCTGACAGGTTCATGGCTGTTGTTCCATATTTTGAGGCCACACTACATTTGATTTGTACCAAAAAAGGTTAAAGATTGCTAGTACAAGTACTACTTTTGTTTCTATAAATTTATCCAAACTTGTAGTACAAAGTGGATGAGAAAGTAACTTTTGCCCCTAGATTCATGCTACTGCTTCTGCTTCGGTGTAAAATAAGAATATATTGTACAGATTTTCTTTTCTTATTAAACCGAGCAATGATTCTGGATACTAAACTGGATTTTAATTATATGGTTTGTTCGTTGTTTTATATATGTGCCTGCAGAATCCAGCTAAGAAGAGCATTAAGCATTTCGAGTATTTAAAAAATCAGTTTTGGCGATCAAATAGAAACTTTTGTACATCCAGAAAACAGTAGAAGTAGAATAATAAATAAATAAATAAATAAAAGTAAGCACCTTTAGTTATCCAGACAAACAGCAGAAGCTTTATAGTGACATCATCCATCACCATGTCCATAAATGTAGATTGCAATGGCAATCTTTAGGGATTAATTTGGTGACAGTAGGATCTAATCAGCGGCAAAGCTAGGGAAATTAAAATGGGCATAATGTAGAATGGAATTATTGAGTATAAGTAAGGTCTCAATCAGAAGGGGGCCAGTTTTAGTAATATGATGATGTACAATTGCACACACAAAAAAATACATAAAATTTACGCAGAATTATTTTTTTGAAAGATCAAATGTATGCTACTAGTAGTACATATATTTTATTATTAGGTAAAATACTACTAATGCTGTCAAATAAATACATATTGTACATCTATCCGCTGATTTTTTTTGGCCGACCTCCACTCCTGAACCTTCTCCTCAGCTTGTTCCTCTTATATTCTATATCGATTTATTTTAGCTTATATTTCTCTTATGAGTTCTAGCTGTCACAAAAAAGTTTTCATGGCTTGAAATAAGAAAAAATATAATAAAAACTGAAGATGCACATGAATGTTGATTTGTATAAAAAATGTTAATAATCTTCCCTTATTATATTTTTTTACCAAAATACAAAATTATTTTCTAAAAATAATCAGTTGTGCAATACTTCATCGGGTCATTAATATTTAACGTTTAGGACAAGATTCGATTAAAATTCTAAAATTCTAATAATCAATTTTATGTTATAACAAGTTTACAAAATCAAATAAGTTTATAATATTACGATAATCTTTAAGTAATTGAGAAATTAATGGTTGTTGGAATTTTACAACTGGACCAAAATTTTTTCCTACACGCCAATTTTGTTTACCGAAGGGAGTAAGAGTTAATCAGAACAATAATTCCTAATACTGAAACCAAAACTCACCCCTCTTCAACTCAAATGCTTTCTGATGCCTATTTCTTTCTAATTAAATCGATATCAGACTTTTCTGGGAGTCCCACTGTTTGTTCTTCCATAAAAGTGAAAAAAAAAGGAAAAGGAGGAACCAAGACTAGAACGTTGGTCTGGGGAAAAATAGCTGAGACAAAAGGAAAGGAATGAAAGTTTGGGCTGGCCAGCCCAACATCTTGCTGGGTTTATGATGTATCTATAGAGATTATAGATAATCACCATCCTGTTTTGGTGATCATTAGCTATGATGGTGCTTTTGAGAGGTTAGGGTATCAAGTGAGTAAATTAATTAAATGGGTATATTTCCTATCTACTCAATGACTTGACTGTGATGGTTGCTTATCTTCATCTTTGGTGTAAGATAGCTACTTATAATTGTGTAGTTTATCCATGATATGATTTATATGTTACTTATCTCGGTAGACCATAATTGCGGTCAACAACTAGAGTCCCTCAAAATTTTAAAAAAAACACCTTTGTAAACATAGTGACGTCGTCTTTTTTTTTCATATGACAAATGTTCCAGCTCGCTCGTGAGAGAAACTACAGTGAGACAGCAACGTTGCCGCTGCAAAAGCAAAAATAGTATTGGGCTAGAGAAATATGAAAAACACATGATTTTAATATAAATATAAGTGTAAAACAGATAACTATAAAAATTAAAAAGATTGTTTGATTGAACTAAAAACACAAAAAATTATATACAAATCTATCAAGAAAATGCTATAATGCACGCTGCACAACCATAGAAAATGGCTGTGGCTGGCTAGTCGTCCATATAAACCAAACTAAACTTACCATTATTTTGTTTCATTTACTATATTTCACTAAATTTCAGACATCGCCTGTAATAATTTTTGATGCTAATAGAGCTATTGTGACAATGAAAATTATTTGTCAAGGTTTTTCTTAGGCCCGTCCTAAATCTGATTTATAACCTATATAGCGAGCAACCCACACCCATAAAAATTATGGCTAGTTTTTCATATTGAACCCATTTGATATAAAAACCCGAAAAGTAATGTATAGCTACACTCATAATCGTGAAGAAAATGATAAAAGTGAACAATAATAATAAGTAAGCAAACTTATAAAATGCTACAGAGGGTACAATATTCTTCTTTAGCTCGCAAAATTGCATATAAGAAACATTTGCTATATAAAAACATATACTGGTAAAGATTGATGCTTGTCCTAAGATATGGATGGATACTAATATAAGCCAAATAATTGATGCAACAAAAAAATATGGTGTCCATCTAACCATCTTTCATACACTTAGCAGGCATTAAGCATAAAAGAGAGTACAAACAACCATATAAAAAACTTATTAATATTAAATCAAAAAACTTATTAATATTAAATCTAATCTATCCGATGTAAAATAATATGACTAAACCACATTCAACTTATATTCTTAAATAATGTAAGTATGTCGCTTAGCATTTATTACACTAAAAATTTAAAGCAAGAAGCATTTAGTTATGATCTACTTAAATTAAGAGAATAAAGTGGTTTGACTCTTAACTACCTATCAATAAAAAGAATTGGAGATAAAACAAATAATCTTATTATAGTCCTATACTTCAATTAGATCAGCGTATAAAAACTATAAATTTTAGCCATTCAGTCGAGATAGGTTTTCTCTTCTGCAGTAAAAGAATTATAGCCAGTAGCAATCACCTGCCCTCTTTTATTTTCACCTGAGCAGCCAGCAATTCCTGTTTATGCAACAGACCCTGGCAGGTATTGTAACCTAAAGCAGAAAAACCTCTCCTTTTTAGTTTTTTTTTTTGGAACCATCAAAACCTTTCCAGTTTCCACCATCTTCATATTTTCCTCTCTCTCTCTCTCTCTCTCTCTCTCTCTCATCCTCTTCGCGGAAGGAAAAGAAACCAAGAAACCCCTCCTTCTCCTCTCCTCGCTCCCTCGTGGCCGCCACCATGTCAGGCCTCTACAATCAGGGTTTCTCCCCGGCAAGAACCCTCTCGCCCCAGATTAGGAGCAACCCCGAGGCCGATAGGTACGGCCGCCGCCGCCGCGGTGGATTGCTACTGCGTTTCTTGCTGATTCTTGATCCAAAGATTGCTTCTTGGTTTCGGCTGCATGCTGTCCTTCTTCGATTGGTTAGGTGATTGGTTGTGCGATTTCTTGGGTTTTTGTTTTTGCAGCCAGTACTTGAGCGAGCTGCTCGCGGAGCATCACAAGCTGGGGCCTTTCATGCAGGTGCTGCCGATATGCAGCCGGCTGCTCAACCAAGGTGAGATCTTTTTTTTTTGATCGATTGATCCCTTGCTTACTGTTTGTCACGGATTGGTGGGGTTGAGTATTTTCATGTGAGGAAGAGGGGGATTTGTAGTCTTGGTTTTGCAATCGGGATTTGGGAATCGGGTGGCTCCAATGCTTGGATGGCTGCTGATTTTGTCTGCAGCTTATGTTTGGATAGAGTTGGCGAGTTACCCTCTTGTTTTGTCATGGATAGATTGTGAAGAATTTTTGGGGTTTTATGCGAATTGCGAAACACAGCAGAGACGACCGAGTGATGGTATACAGCATGCATATCAATCCTTGTTGTGCTGTTTTGGTGATGGACATTGAATTTGCCTTTAAATAATGTGAATGTTTTGATATATTGAGACTTGTTGAGAACTGAAGATCAATGATGAAAATCAAGCAGTGATGAGAACCAGTAGCTGTGATTTATGTCTAGAGTTGCAAATATTTGTCCATTGCATCAGCAGCAGACAATGGTATGCACATTGTGGATACAGGATGATTAGTGATCTGTTAGGTTCGCCTAGCGCCAAGTAGCCAACTAGGTGTCCTAGCCGCTATGTCACTACCCAGGCAGGCAAGGTGGGCACCTAAGTGAGCTATAGGTGGCTGCCTCTCTTCTAGAACAGTGGGCGTGAATGCATCAGTAAATTTTTGCGCTTCACCGTGTGCTGTTGACAGGCTTACTTAATGAAAGAAACTGTTGAATTTAATATATTAAGATGCTTTGAATGTGTAAGAATCGTTTGAATAGTTAACTAGTATTGGAGAAATTTGCATTCTTCTTGTGGGCTGGGAAGTTCGGATGTTGAGTATGTTGCCTTTACTTTTAGTCAATAGCTTAAGACTGTTTGATCAGGTTCTATTTTTAGCCGCATTAGTGGGAAGTCAAATTTTTCATGCTCAATTTCTCACCTCACCCTTTAGTGTTTATAAAGTGGTACTCCCTCCTTCCACTTATATTCTTCACGCTCAATTTGAACTAACCAACGTCATATATAAATGGAAGGAGGGAGTATATGGCATATATTTGCACCATGTAATATCTATCTTGATGTGCTTCTTGATTTCACTTCTACACTTAAATGCTTCTCATAGGGAAGTTATGACTTGATTGTAGCTAACATCTAACTCTTGCATTCCAAAGAAAGTATAAACTTCTACTTGTAAGTAATAACCTTATTTATTTATCCTTTTTTGTTGTTTAGAAATCATGCGAGTATCAAGCATGGTCAACGACCATGGATTCAATGATTTTGACAGGCGTCGTTATAGAAGTCCGAGTCCCATGTCTTCACCAATTATGAGACCCAACCTACATGGCAATGGATTTGGGCCTTGGAATGGAATACACCAAGAGGTATGTATAACGAATTAATCACTGAAAAGTGCAAAAGAAAAACAAGCTTTTAATTACTACAAGAATCTTCTTGTCTATACATTTACTCATTATTTTCAACTTCTGATTCTGAAGAAATTTTCTTTAGTTGTATATATAAGATCATCAAAGCTCTGTACCATTGATTCTCATGTTCTTTGGCTGGCATACACTAGGTTGTGTCTTTGTGAGCAATACTAATAAGCTTGTTTATATGACAGAGATTAGGCTTTCCTCCTCCTCCTCCTCCTCCTGGGACAAGTATGGACTGGCAAGGCGCACCACCAAGTCCTGGCTCTTATATTGTCAAGAAGATTGTACGCATGGAGGTTCCAGTTGATGCTTACCCTAATGTATGTGTTCCTCTTATGCAATTTGGCAGATAAAATGTGCAGGTTTTAATGTCTGCTATTTTCACTTTGCTCCAGTTCAATTTTGTGGGACGTATTCTAGGACCAAGGGGTAATTCTCTAAAGCGGGTTGAAGCATCAACTGGTTGTCGTGTTTTCATTAGAGGGAAGGGTTCTATCAAAGATGCTGATAAGGTAACAAACGCTTGTAAATGTTAATTACTTTACATATATATACTCATGTAAATTGTTATATAAATTAAAACTATGTGTTACAGCTAGATAGGATGAGAAACTTCTTTGCTTTGTTTAATTTAGTATCCTTTGTAGAAATCTTGTAAGGACTTCACTCTAGCCTTCTTCCCTGATTAGTAAATCCTAACTGTCCATTATTGATGTCACCATTTATTCCATGGTCTATGGTATTTCTGAATTGTGGTCCTCAAATTTTGTCCTAAATTGATCTGAAACACGAAGAAACATGCACAAAAGAACTGTTTAAAAAATTGTTTCTATGGAGTATTGTGTGCCTCAAGGCAGATATATACTGCCTGCTCATCAGTTTGCTTTCCATATAAACCTTATAACAATAGTAAGTTAGTAACATATTTGCTTACATGTATTGGACAAATGTATTGTTTTAGTATTTCAATTTTCTATTTATTTTTAGGGTTCATGATATATGGTAGTGGGTTTTTGCATCTTTGTAGAACATATGTTAGTCTTTTGTACTACGATCTGCCAATATGAGTTTCTATCTTGTCTTCTGGGAATCTGTCTTACCTTTAAACCTGTTAATGTGTTACGTCAATCATGTGATATTTAAGCAGCTTTACTCCATCTCATATATTAATCTTGATTACTGAAAGATTCCAGGTTGCTCCTTGTCCATATTTTTTCCTCAATTATTATCCAAAAATACACAGTTGCACATTTGTTTTTTATTTATAGGAGGAAAAGCTGAAAGGTAAACCTGGCTATGAGCACCTCAATGATCCACTGCATATCTTGATTGAAGCTGAGTTGCCAGCCAATATCATTGATACAAGATTGAGACAGGCACAAGAAATCATGGAAGAACTGCTAAAGCCAGTGGTAAATGTACCTTATATTCTCCCCGCATTATATGACTTCATGTATTAATTTATTCTGAAATTTGGATAATACCATTTCATAGTTTACTAGCCTAGAGCCTGTGTGTTGCAACGGAAAACAAATTGAATTTCTACCTTATTAAATCAATTAATAAACACGTATTTAGTCCAAGTAATACTATGCTTTTTCTTATTGAACAAGTAGATAATTTTGAAATTTGGGAAGAGCCAATAGTGAAACGGGAGATGATTCATTAAAGAATGATTTAATAGTATAGATTGTGGGGCCCACATATAAGTGGTAGAGGTGGTGTGGGAATAGACACCATCACTACTAACATTTTAAGTAGTATAGATAATTTAGAAATGTGCTACCATGAAGTCCATGTTAAGAAAGTACCACTCCAAAACTTTTCACCGGTTATGTTTTCTTATAAGTCTTTTCGCATGACTGTGAACTGAATGGAAGTTTACATATCCATGCTTATTGGAGTAGTTACATCTATTTACACCTTTGGGCTTTGTTGATATAAAATTTAGGGGTAGCTCCACCCTGTGCAAGTCATGGTAACTTCACCTATCCCCTCATGCTTCATGTCACTTCCCTCTCATTCGCAGCCCAGTGGCATCACTCCTCGTTGGCCCTGACACCCTCATTGTTGCAACTGGTTAGTGTAGTATGGGATGCAGATCTAGGCTGGAGTCAGTCCTCAACACTAGTTGCTAGGATTGGAATCATTTCCTTTATCTGATTGTGGTTCCATTATCTGATTGTGGTTCTACATGTGACCCTGTGGGCATCAGGAGGCCCACAAGGTTAATTGGAGTTAACATGAACCTTAAGATTGTTGATGATGGTTTAAATTGCAAACTCAGCCTACTGCCAATACTATATCTATGGAGTGTTGTAGTACAAACTTAGTAAATCTACAACCTTTCAGGGATACGACATCCATCATAGAGACAAAATATATGCAACTTGAGGGCCAAGAGAGGATGCATCAGGAGTACTAGTCAGGCCTGCAGCTTTCCTCAGCTTAGGGCACGTTTGGTTATTTTCCTTGGAAAATGAGCAGTGATCTATATGGGAATTTAGCCCATAGCCGCCATTGCCATTTGAAAATGTCAGAGAGGATTTTGGTACTTGCCTAGAAAGCACAGGAATAAATAATGTTGTATCAAATCATAAAATGAAATCAAGTACAGGATATATTCTTCCATACATCACAAATCATTACTTTCATTGCATGCTTCATTGTTATCAATAATGAATATCTTGATTGTTTGCTGCAAACCATCATTAAGTATGTGGTATCTCTGTACATCTGGCGCTATATGTGGTACTCATCTTCCTAAATTGCATAGCGATGCCATACAACATACCTGGGTTTATGGATCTGCAAATGTTTGTTTATGATGAAGGGTCCAGGGGCTGATGAGAAGGCAAGGAGTTTTGGGTGCCAGCCCGAATCCTGCTAGTCTTGGCTGATTACCATTTCATACCCCTGGGACCATTTTTTTCATTTGTGTTTCAAAGTTGATACATATTATGGTGCACAACTAGCCTTTTTCATGTTGTCTCACCTTTTAGCTTTGCCAATTTATCTGAGCTATTTGCCAATAGCTCTTCTTTAGTAATTTATTGCTATTTCATACAATGTTTCTTCTCCCCCTCCCTTAATTTTTCTGAAAGTTGTCGTTCTATGATAGTTATTCCTGCAGTGTTTTTTCTGTGAACTATGATTTGTAGGTTGCTTACAGTTATGACTGCAGTTCATAGCTCACCACCTCTTTGTTTTTCTTTGCAGGATGAGTCGCAAGATTACTATAAAAGGCAACAGCTGAGGGAACTGGCAATGCTGAACTCTACTCTCAGAGAGGACAGCCCTCATCCAGGAAGCGTCTCCCCTTTCAGCAATGGTGGCATGAAACGTGCAAAACCGAGTCATTAGCGAATATGGTTTGACCTCACTCGTTCTGTCAAGATCAAGAAGCCCTATGCGGCTATATGCCTCTAGGCCCGACATCGAGCTAGAGTGGTTTGTTCTATGGGCTATTGTGTAAGAAACAGTATGCCTTTTACTGGATGATTAGCCTGGTACCAAATGTTTTCTCCTTCAGATAAGGAGATCGATGGTTAAAGCTGCCTCAAATCTTTTGGCCGGTCCAGATGTGTTGTTGTAACTTGTAAGGTTCACATTCATTTTGTTCTTTATCAACTGTTAACCCTAGTAGCTTGTGATGCTGAGATAGGTGGTTTTCCTTTTTTCAGGAGAGATTAGAGAAGTCTTGGTAATGTAAGGTTTAAGTTTAGAAGTTGAGTTAGATTGTATCATATCTGTCTGAACATCATGGAGTTGCAAAATGCAGGTGATGACCGTGTTATGCAATAGTTTGATGGGAAAATCTTTGAATTAACCATGTGGATTCAGGGCACTCTGTATTGCAGTGTGGTGGATGGTTCGAAAGTTTTATGTTTGCTTAGAAGTTAGAGTTTTTATGAATCTTTCTGTGATTTACTGTATTATGTCTTCTAGTGTTTGACATACCAAGAAGCACCACAAATTGGTACCTTCCTTGAGAGGACCATAAAATACCTCATAAGGCTAATGTTAATTTCTACATTCTTAAATTCTAAAGTGTATTGTGTTCGCCATGATCAAAGTTGCCTCTCAACAGGCAGCCATTTTCTTGAAGTAAAATAGAGAACCATCTACTCTATAGTCAATAACAGCTATGGCAATCCAAGGTACAATTTAGCCATACATATTTGACTTGTCTAAACACTACTCATCTTTTATTAAGTTCCAAACACATAAATATCTCGAATGGATTAGAACCGGTACTAAAAATTATTTTATTCTAAGCCCCAAACACAAATATCTTAAAAATTATTTTATTCTAAGCCCCAAACACAAATATCTCAAATGGATTAAGAACCGATAGTAAAGCATCTTCAATACCGTCTTCGTTCTAAAAGCATAAATTTCTAAAAATATCTTTAGTCCTGATTGATATTATCAACCGGTATTTAAAAATATATCTTTATGGTTGGTACACCAATCGAGACTAATGCTGGTGGTTTATGGTTGGTCGCAGACCAATGCTGGTGGATCTTTAGTCCTACTTGATATTATTAATCGGTATTAAAAATTTATTTTTAGTATTGGTTAGTGTTACCAACCGGTACTAAAGATGTCTCCAGGGTTAGTTAAAAAGACATATCTATTCAAGTTAGATGTGTAGAGTAATTGGGATGTTAATGTGTGTTAGGGTTGATGTGGGAGATCTTGAGTTTCAATCCCACATATCACATATTTTTTTACTTCGTATGCATCTTTAGTAGTACTAAAGATATCTCGATTTACTGGTGTCGGTTGCTACAATCGATATTAAAGATCGTTTCTTTACTGGTTTCATATGCATCTGTAGCACTAAAGATCTCTCGATTTACTGGTCTTGGTTGCTACAATCGGTATTAAAGATTATTCTTTGACTTCCTATGTCTCTTTATAGTAGTACTCAATATCTCTCGATTTACTGATCTCGCTTGCTACAACTGGTATTAAAGAGGGTTTTCAACCAATATTAAAGGTCGTTTCTCTACTGGTTTCGTATGCATCTTTAATAGTACTAAAGATCTCTCGATTTACTGGTCTCGATTACTACAACCGATATTAAAGGGGGTTTTCTATATGTCTTTGTCGAGCCCTAAACAAATTTAAAAGCAGCTTTAGATTGTAATTTGGTGCAATGTGTTCTTCATAGAAAAAATTGAGTTTATTACAATTATTTGAGAGCACAAATAAATGTTTAAACATAGCAAAGTTGATAAGTTGATTTTAAAAAAATAGCAGAAAGCCCGTGTGGCAATGAAAAAAAATTAAGTTTCGTACTATGATTTTTCTTATTGAACAAGTAGATGATTTTAAAATTTCAGAAGAACCAATAGTGAAATGAGAAAAGAATCATTCGATTATGGAGCCCACGTATTAGTGGTAGGAATGGTGTGTGAATGAACATCATCACTACTAATATTTTAAATATAGATATAAGAAATATTGATGAACAAAGTTTTTTTTATATAAATCATATTGTTTAGTAGCTCGAGAAGGGTGTCTTGTATCTAATTCATAAGCTGAGGTTGAGAGAAGAAAAACGAGAAGATTGATAACTTATACAAAACAAAATAAATCATTAACACATCATTATAATAATTATTTAAAATTTAAAAATGAATTAATATGATTTTTTTAAAATAACTTTTTATAAATTTTTAAAAAAATTCAGAAAATATGCTTGTACAAAATAGTGAATTTTTCTCTCAATCTGCTATTGCCGAACACAGTTTAAAAACACATATCACTAATTATACACACCAATTATGGTCTTATGGATGTAAGCAAACGGTAGCATATTTCTCTCGCCGGAATACAGATTCAGCTCCAAATCTCCAATGCAGGCTGCTCGTCCTTCACCGTGGGACCCACCAAAATGTAGTATTCGAGATGCTAGTATGCATTGCATTGGAAACCGTTGAGAGAAATATCGTCGAAGGAACAAAACAACAGCAATGTCAATATCTATGTATCGAAATGTTGAGCATCAGTATCTTAATTTACATTGGATGTATTAAAAAGACACTTTCAACGACATGCTTTCATGGCATTAAAATTTTATTGGAATGTGCAAACCCACCACCACATAGGAATTAGCAGTCCAAATGGCATTACAAACGCATCCATTGAAAATTCTCGTCGTTTTAAATTACTTGTTATTTTAAATTTATTTTAAATTAAACATGTATATCTCTGATAATTAATTGATAGAATGCACGGTAATTTAAAACAGATAAAATAGTCAAAATTTATCAAAGCTGTTGTAATTTTAAAAAAGGTAAATTTTACAAAACTGACCAAACTATCACAAAACAACATATTTTAAAATTTAAATATTTAGGATTAATGTTATGTTTGAGTTATAAATGTCTAAGTTTTATGATTAAATTGATATTATACTTGTAACTTTGTGATAACTTTATTATTAGATATGTAGTTTTACGATATTTTGCCTTTGTGATATATTTAGCGGTAAAACTGTTATGTTATATTAAATATGTAATTTTGTTAATTTAGTTAAAATATTTGTTTTTGTATAATTTGAATAGCTAATTGAGGCCAAAATGAGAGAGGACTATCAGGAATCCAAACAGGGCCTGCCTGTAGTGGTACTACATAGCTAAAGCTCAATTGATGGCAGGTAGGCGATGTCGGGCGTTAGCGTGTCAGCCCTTTGATTGCGTACTTACGTGCTCTCTCTCCGCAGCTTGAAGGTGAAGAAGCAAGAAGAATCCCTCTCTCTTTCTCTCTGTGCTCTACGGCACACAAAAGCCGTGGCTTGAGGTTTTGCTCGATCCGTTTGAGCCAGCCCATTGTTTCCCTTTCTCCAAGTTGCTATCTACTTCGTTATCCATGTGTTCTGTAAAATTGTGTCTCTGATATTTTGGTAAGGTATGGCCATCGATAGTCAGGCATGTGATGGTAGTAGCAGATTGGTAGCTGCTGGACCAGGAAAAAAACATTGATATCTTAGGCACCATGTAATATTGTTATATGTATGTCAAAGTTAGTTACGTAGAGTATAAGTAAATTTTAAGCTGATAAATATGTAGACTCTTTTGGATTGAATGATTTTTTGGACGAAAAATAGAGGAATCCAATCCAAAGGAATAATTCTCAGTCCTTTTGATTGTAGGATTGCTTCAAATAATTAAGGCAATTTAAAGGATGCATTAGGTTCGGCCTCATTATTTTGAGGAAATTTTGAGGAATTTTAACATTAGGTTCGACCTCATTATTTCAAATTCCTTTGAACTTTTTAAGGCACTCTCTCTCTCTGACTCTCTCCATTCTCTCTGTAGCAAATCAACATTATTTCAAATTCCTTTGAGATTTTCAAGGTATTTTCTCTCTCTCCATTCTCTCTAGCAAATCAACATATAATCTCATTTTTTTGTTTTTCCTAGGGTACATCCAACTGCATGTTTGAATAGTTTCAATAGTTTTCATTCATGTACGATTTTTTAAAATTACATAATATTTTAACCCTATCTTTTTTCTATCCCTATATTTTAAGAATCCCGCATTCTAAAGGAATCATAAGAGGTTGCATTAAGGTTTATCCACTGTTGTATTAAGTAGTGAGTATGGTTGAATATTTATTTACATGTAAACTAGTTAAAAGAAATTACTAGTAGGTCAATGATTTTCTGATAGATTGAAAAAACGACGACTAATATTTCATTTACATATTTTTCATTGTTAATAGTAAGAAGTAGTGGAATTGAACTATGGCTTTTGTTTCATCCGTTCGTCATCCTTTTACTGTAGCTGCAGATAACATGTAATACTACCTCCGTTAAAAAATGTAAGGATTTTTTTCATGTAATTACATTGAGAAAACTTTTTATATTTTTTAACGGAGATAGTATATTTTAGTGGATGTTTTTTCAAAGTAATACGAAGTAACTGATACTATTATGAGCCATGTGCAACTATTATTTTTTATGGTTGATATCATGTGCTATTAATAATCTCACAAATTAAATACCGTTATATCCTTTTCATCTCAAAATATAAAGGATTTTGATTGGATAAGACATATCCTGATCTCATATTAATCCAAATTTTTATCGTAGTAAGATATGCCTCATTCAACAAAAAATCCCCTAATATTTTAAGAAAGAGAGGGAGTATCATCTTATGTATACTATTCTTAAAAACAACAATAATGCAAATACGTTCCAAAATAGACATTAGGATAGGCAACTATTATTGTTGGTATAATATATTCTTCCCGCTAATAATTGTAGCGCAGAATCGAGTTAGTTTTTTTCACCATGACTTACCAGTATATTGTTAAGCGCCACACAAAATCGACAGTATGGGGAGTGAGCGATTAAATAGTAGTATGATGGTTACATCTAAGACATTATTCATTTCAAAATACTAGTTTAGAAAAAAATGAAATTTAGAAAAAAATATTCTCCTATCCAGCTACTCTAAGATGTTTCCAACGCTTGCAACCATGGACAAAAATGTATATCGAACTACTACTCTCCAAAGATATTTTCCAATACTTTCAACCATGGATAAGGATAACAACGCTGCCGGGTGCCGACTGTAGACAGCAAATCGATATTTCCATATTTCCAGGTCAAGCACAAAATTAACCACGGTACTCGTTTCAAAATAAATTTATTTCATTTTATTTCATACACATCAATACAAATTAGTACTTTAATATTTATCAAATTTTAATATAACTTTTCTTTACTTTATCTACTCTCAATATAATTATTTTCTACTTTTATAAACTTCGATGTTTTATAAACTTCGATGTAATAGTTACTTTAAAAATAAATTTATTTTAAAACAAATATAAAAAAACTAAAAATAAAAATTTATTACAGAACGAACGATAAAAATAAATTTATTACACAACGAACGAAATAGAAAGCAACACAACACCACCCAACAGATCGAGAAAGAAAGGAAGCCTTTTTATTTTCTCCATCACACGACGAGTACTAAAAGAAGCCATCTCCATGTTTTTTTTACTCCTGCAGTCCATGACCATCCTGCGACTGCAAAAACTCCATGTCAAGATACTCACTCCTGCTACTGTCAGACATGAGCAGCAGTAGCAGAAAAAGCAAGAAATGCACGTGCACACGCACTAAACAAACAGGAAAAGAAAAGATAATAATCTCATCTCCACCACACGCCCCAAATCCAACGGCTTGGACCACAGCCACAGGAACACCAGGATGACAGCATCCAACTCATCCTTAAACTAGTCACATTTTTACCCTCTTACCAAACAAAAGAGATGAGTCTAAGATAACCAAAGCTTTGACCACATCCAAGAAACCAGACTTAGAATCGATCTTGACTCGGTTCTTTTCCCACAAATTCTCTTCGAATCGATCGATTCGTTACAATGCCAAACACAATGTCACCACTACTACATGAGATGAGATGATGAGATGGTTCATCAGGTATTACAGAATATTACAGATCAGTTTTGAGTTTCTCCCAAGATCCTAATGCAGGAGAAGCACATATATGTATGTACAAAAAGATAATCGCATCAGATCAGATTGATTAACAGCATCGAATCACATCAAAAGGAATGATCACTAAGCTTTTCACATTAGGATGGTTGGTGTTATTTTTTTTTTTTTGTAATTTTCTTTTGGAGATTCTGAGTTGGTGGCATGTCGTCGGGGGAGGATCAGGCGCGGCCGGTCTCCTCGACGGCGGCGGCGGAGGTGTTGAGGGCGGGGATGCGGCCGCCGCAGCCCGACTGCTTCTTGCGCTTCCCGCCGCCGGCCAGGAGGGGCCACACCGGCCGGGGCATGAAAGGCGGCGCCGCCGGGCCTGAGGGGGCCGCGAGCTCGATCTCGAGCTCGATGGGCTCCTCCTTCGCTGCCGCCGTCGGTGACGGCGGTGGAAGCGGCTTCTTCTTCGGAGGCAGCAGCAGCGGCGGGAGCGGGGTGTTCTCCTTCTGCCGCGGCGGCGGTGGTGGTAGCGGCTTCTTCTTCGGCGGCAGTGGCGGCGGGTACAGCAGCGCCTTCTTCCTCGGAGGGAGGGGCGGCGGGTACCGCAACAACGCCTTCTTCCTCGGAGGCAGCGGCGGCGGGTACAGCAGCGGCTTCTTCTCCTCGGTCGGCGGCGGCGGCGGAGGCGGAGCAGGAGCGGGAAGCGGGACGGGAGCGACGCAGCGGCGGGAGGGGAGGTTGAGGGCGGCGCCGGGGCCGCGGAGGCGGACGCAGGCGTCGTCGTAGGCGGCGGCGGCGGCCTCGGCGGTGTCGAAGGTGCCGAGCCACACGCGGCGGCCGTTCTCCTTGGGGTCGCGGATCTCCGCCGCCCACCTCCCCACGGCCGCTGCCGCACGCCGGTGAACCTCCTCTCCACCTCGTGGCACCGCTTCACCACAACCCGCCTCGCCGCCGCCGCCGCCACCTCCCCCACCTCCTCCTCCTCACTACTCGACGAATCCGTCGCGTCCTCGTCCCGGAAGATGATCCGCACCACCCGCCTCCTCCCACCACCCTCCACCTCCCCTCCATCGCCGCCCTCCGCCTCCTCCCACCCATACCTCCCCACCCAACCACCTCGATCACCCGCCCACCCACCAGAAAACCTCCCGCTCACCGCATCCGCGCCTCCATGGCGGCTCCAACCGCTAGGGTTAGGGTTTCCGATCCCCTATCTGGCACTAATTGCTCGGTGGCGTGGCGAAATTGGAAAGCAAGCGGGAAGTAGAAGAGGAGGAGGGGAAATTGGGGAAGAAGACCAAGAGGCAGCGAGAGCTATATTATAAAGCGGAACAGTAAAAGGATAGTTTGGTAATTACGCGGTCGGGGGCTCCCTCAAGGAATCTCGTCCTCGGGTGTGGACGCGTCCACGTGGCGAGGCGACCGCCGCGCGGGCATATTCGGTTGGGGTGGGGAGGGGAAATGACCGAGGTGCCCCTTGGTGGTGGGCATCCGGAATATTCGACGCAAAGCTCAGAAATTCAAACGGGGTTAAGGCAGCCATTTCTGGAAGGAAGCAATCAAGCTTTGCTTGGCTGGTGTGGCTGGAGCCAGCAACCTACTGATGGCAAGTGGTTAAATGAATTGGAGCCAACTAAAGATGTTAATTTTGGTGTTTGGTTTTTTATTTACATAAATTTTACGGTGTGGTAGCTGTTTAAATTTGTATTACAGTTACTTCCGATATTTAAACCTTGCAGCCGTTTCGGGAAAAAAGTAATTAAGCAAAGCTGTGTTTGGGTTGGCTGGAGCCAGCAGCCTACTGATGGCAAGTGGTTAATGGATTGGAGCAAAAGAAAACTGTTAATTTTGGTGCTTAGTTCTTTATTTGTATAATTTTGAGTGCTATCGGTTTAAATTTATACTGTAGTTACTTACGATGTTTTTTCTAAGTAGTGATGCCGTTATTCGTCCTATAATCAAATTGATTGTATTGTGATGGTAGAGACAATTAGTGCCTAGTTCTTTATTTGCATGGATTTTGGTGGTATATATTCAAATTTGTATTGTATCTGCTTGTGGTTTTTTAATTAATAATGTTGTTATTGAATCTTACGATTAAACCGATTATGTCTTGGTGTTAGAGGCGGTTCAAATGTAGGGTTGCAACATGTTATAACTGAATTTAATTGATTGTATTTATTATGGTTGGATGCTAGAGCTACGTTTCTCATGAAATTATCACTTGACTATGTAATATACTTGATTTTACATAATTTATATTATACTCTGTAACCAAAATTTTTTAGCAGCTATAATATGAACTGCATACTTATAGGCAGGGTTAATAAGCTCTAACTATTGAAGAACGATCACAACGAACAAAATTTCAACTAAACACATATAAACACATACATGTCACCACTCAAACCTTTACATGAAAGTTCTTTGTGCAGCAGCTTGCATGTTACTCCATCCGGTCAAAAAAATCTGTTATTTAGGATGACATTTGGTCAAATTTTTAAAATTTCGCCTTTCATCTTTATTTGGTAATACCTGCAAATAACTAAGAAACTATAAAACTCATGGTCTTATGAAGATTCATTAATCTAAAAATAAATAGATGCATTGAACGTTGTTTTACCCGTTTTATTGCCGAAAGTTGGGGTCGAAACGGTGTTTAACGACCACCAACAAATACCATATGTGAAATTGATGACAATTAGGATATTGTGCGAAGAACTTCAAGGTAGACATCACTCTACCTTGACTTCATGAGAAGAGCATGATCAAGAAGAAAATGGTGCGAAAGAGAAACTTCTCAATTCATGATCAAGCTTGTTGTCAAGAGAATTGATGAAGATCTAGAAGATAGATTTCAAACTACCCATCATCAAAAAAAAGTTAAATAGAAATTTCAAAATGATGAACAAAATGACAAAGTGAAAATATTGAAGATGCGAATTACAAAGTGGATATCTATGGCGAGACGAGTGAAGAGAAAGCAATGCTCGAATGCAATGAAACATGCGATGTTGAAGGGCAAGGGATGACTTTGTCATGATAGACTGTGTAAAACCATTTGAATTTATCAGTAGTCCGCATCAATCATTTGAAGTATGCAAGACAAAATAGTTTTTGCGGTGACATTTCTCAAGACAAATAAACAAAATGGCATTGATGTATTCCTATTGGTATTTTTTTCTATTTGCATTTAAGTATATAAATGTGTATTATTAAGAAGGGTGCAACATTGATGTGTTTGTGTATGTCTTGGTACTCAAAGTGATCTATCCAAGTGCTATGTTTAGAGAAACCCAAGTCTTAACCTATCTTTTGTGTGATTTTAGACTTTGTTTTTAGTTTGGTTGGGCAACCCTCTAGGTGAGCTTTCCATAAAGTCTTCGATCTTGAAAAAATAGTCTTTAGAGCAAGTGACTATTGTTGTTTCATCCGAGTAATACTAGAAGTTTTGATGTGACTGTTAATGGAATGTCCATTTTCTCCAAAGTTAAGCTCTTGGGTGGAGTTCAAGGTTTATGGTTAGAATTTTCAATGTGAATATCCAAAATTCTGAGTGTCAGAATGTTTCATATCTCCAAAGTTCTTGCTCTTGGTTTGGATGGCTTCAAATTATCGAAAGTTTTTTATATGTGCATTGGAAATTTCGATCGATGTGTGTAAAACCCTAGGTCGAGAGCATGTATTTGTGACCATTAGGGTTTCCTTTTTGAAATGATTGGAAGTTCCAATGTGAACATCGATAGTTCCGATGTGGTAATCTTTTGACCCCAATGGGCAGAAATCCGGGGATGTTGTTTAAACCCCTCCTCTCTTTACTATTGGTAGGGTGCAAAAGTGAGTCATATCCAAAGCTAAATAGTTTTTCCTCATCCCCTTACCTTGGTGGTAGCTTTCTATAAGAAGGATTTGAGGTGAGGAAAAAGTTGGGTTGAGAGCAAGTGAGCTTCATTCCATCCCATTTGAGCACTTGAGTTTATAGCACGCCAATAATTGGTTGTGCTTTTTACTCTTGGAGATCAAGGTCTCCTAGATGGCTAGGAGTCACCGGTGAGTGCCCAAGAAGTTGTGGTGTGCCACGGGAGGTTAATGAAGATTTTGATTTTGCCTCCACAAGGTCAGAGCATGTTTCGGCGAGTTCCATAAATGTGACATCTTGCTGAACAATAATTGTGAAGTATCAACAAGTACATCTCAGAGGCTAGAGATTTGCAGCAACTGATGAGTAGGCAATACAATAAGCAGAAAGAAGTGGCAGAGCAATGGCAAGGGCCTATATGCCCCAACATCTGGAAGAAGGTGCCGAAGAATGCAAATATGGCAAACAGATGTTATGCTTTGCTAGCTGGAAAAGATATTTTTCAGGTAGAAGATAGGAATTTTAAGTACATTGTTGACATTACTGCTAAACATTGTGACTACAGTGATGGGATCTCACAAACATCCCTTGTAACCATGCTATTTCACACTTATGGAGTGAGAGAACGTCTGTTGAGTCAATTCTTCCAACATGTGACATTTTAGAGGCATCTTTTAGAGCATATGGATTTAATGTATGGCCTTGAAATGACATATCCAAATGGGATAAAGTGAATGGACCAGAAGTGAAGCCTCTCGTATATGAGATGGTTGAAAGGCCATCGAAGTCCAAGAGGAAAGCACCAGATGAAGTAAAGGGGAAATATGGGCCAAGCATGGTGTGGAGATGCAATGCAGTTACTGTAAAGAGCCTGAACACACCAAGAAAGGGAAGAAAAGTTGAACTTAGACCCAAACAAAAGCCAAAAGAGGATGCCAACAGGAAATTCTGCTGATTCATCAACAAATTCCGACAAAGTCAACACAGAGGTAATGCCATTAAAGTTAAATAATTTTCTTTCACAACCTCATCATCAAGTTGAAAAATTTCTGTTATTTTGTAGGTGCTGATCCAATCTTAGTCTGGGAATAAACAATTATTGTCACATATATAGAATCCTATGATTGCACAAATGTTTGAGGAGTCCTCACAAGTCAGCCAAATGGATTTGGCACATGACCTCTACCATTTAATCAGTTCATCCTATCGAACCAACTAATTGCAAGACCTGTCCCAATTACCACAGCAACATAGGAGGGAAAAGCTAAGGCCAAACAAGAGAAAGTCTAGTTGATGGAGGTGCAAGTGTTGCTGCTACTACTTCAAAGAACATAGCTCCAAAGAAGAAAGCTTTTATTGTAGTTACTAATTCAAAGAAGTGATCATTTGTGTAGCTAGCCACGTTTATTGGAGAATAAGTTGTATTGGGCACCCAATCAAAACCTAAAAAAACGGGCGCCCAGGCACAGCTGATGCAAGCCTGCAGTTATGCTCTCTCTCACACAGTGACATGCACCCATTTCTTTCTCATAATTGGTTTGTATATATGCATGTTTGCAAATTTTTAGCAACCTCTGAAACGAATTTTTTTGAAACTATTTATCCAATTTATAATTTGAATACACCGTTATATTCATTGTAATGAAATTTCTACAACAACATGTAATATGATTATATTCCGATGAAAAAATATACATCTTTTAGCTGTTGAAATTTCACATTTCATGAAGAAGAAGTTAATGTTGAATGGGAATTCGAGTGTGTGGCACATTTTAAGTTTTTGTGTTGTACTGAATCTTTATTTAATATTGCACATGGTGTTATTTGGATGTTTCAATAATATTTTTTGATGTTTCACTAGTTAATCTGCAAATGTTGCCCATTGTATTCTTTAGATGTTTCAATCAATATTCTGTGATGTTTCACAATTACAACTTGATGTTTCATATATTATATAAAAATGCTTCAATTAAGACTATAATGTGTTTCATCATAACATAGTCATGCGGGATCTTTTTACAAAGATTTAATTACAACAAATACACCAATATAATCGGATCATAAATCTGATAAATAGTTTAGAAGAAAAATATTTGAAAATAATAATAAAAGAGGCACATGTAAAGAGCTTGCCCAGACATGAGAGAAGGAAGGATGAAGACATGCACACACATGAGAGAGAAGGAAGGATGGGGACATGTAGGTGCGCTAAGAGAAGGAATCCCGATTTGTTGGGTTTTATCGGGCGTTTGATCCGTAGTCTTATCCATGTTTGTTTGATAGTCCTTTAGGAATAGTACTTTGTGATGCTAAACTTATACCCTATTTCATTTTCTGATGCCAGACTTAGGCCAACTATTACTATGACAACACATTTATGTTCACATGTTGCTAATTTCAGCTATATGTTACATGTGTTGCCTGTTGTGATGCCAAATTTTAGTACAAAGATGATAAAAACACAGTTGTCCATTGAACTGTTTCAGAGAAAAACAATAATAAAAAAATGCAGTGCATATGATGTAGAGATCATTGCATTTTCATGTACAAGATGGCTCCTTTAATTCATTTCAAAATAACACCAAACTGACAAAATGTAAAGAAAGATCATTCATTCCGTTCATTTCAGAATCATAACTAACATACACCACAGATCATTCTAGTGCCATGTACATTTCAAATGGCTCAAAATGCATACAAGATCCCTATCCATTGAGTCTCAGACTTATCTATTAAGCAATATAGCAAATCCACATCTATGGAAGGAGGCTCCCCTGATGTACATCAGAGGGACGTGGGCCACTAACATGTGGGCCCATGAAAGTGGGCCTCACCCGTTAGGGACCCACATCCCTCTGACTTTACGTTAGAGGAGCTGCGTCCCACATCTACACAATCAACAAAAAATTGAGAACATAAACTTTCTACTCTTTTCTTACTGAATGACTGTACCACTCATTTCAACAAGTGAGACATCTTTCTCCTTCAGTCCCCTTCTGCATTCTGCTTCATATACATTGTGGCACAACCATAAGTTGATCAATCTCGGCTCTTGCCCTAACCAGGGGTGCTCTAATTTTAGTGTTCTCCTTCTTCAAACCATGAACAGTGTGGACTAAATCATTCAAAACATGCCTCAATACAGTGTTGTCCCTGGTTCATACCACTCCTAGAAATTGCATCACTCATTCAAAATGCAAAATCCAACTAAAATATGGTTCAAAGATAAAAGAAACTGAACATTGCGATAATCAAACTACTCACCCGAACCCTAGCACAAGTTAGGTACCTTCGAGATGGGTTGTTCTTGCTCCATGAAATCCATCATGTTGCCTTCGAGCCACACTTGCATAGAACAACAGGTGAGTAATTAAGCAGCCTCTCCCTATACCGAATCAGAGATGCAAAGCTTTTACCTTGTATGATTTGCGATGCGGACCATGCTGTGCTCTCTCTCTCTCTCAAGATATCCATTGCCTCAGCTCTAATCACCGCCAAACCTCGCTTCAACCTCACGACACCGAGCATGCACCTCACTGCATTGCGCACCTCACCTCACTTCAATCCTAATCACCACCAATTCGATTTGAGGATATGAGGGAGAACAAATAGACTGTGGATAGAGCGAGAGGAAATAAGTAAGAATGGAGGGTCCTGGAAGGAAAAATACCACGGTGCGAGCGACATCACACACGCAAGCTTGGTTGTCCAGGTGACGTGCTGAAAGCCCATAGATGTCGCCTAGAGAGGGGGGTTGAATAGGCGATCCTGAAAATTTCTTCAAACGCAGGGATTAAATTTAACAGGCCCAGAAGTTCCTGGCAACCAAAGTTGTCCGAAACTTTGGGTGTTCTATTTAGAAACTACCAAGGTTCTAGCACTTTGAGGCTAAAGTCTCAATTCTCAGGGAACCCCAAGCCTTGCCAAAGTGCGAAACATGAAGTAAATCAACAGGAAACAGATAAACACAAGAGAAGGCTCAAAACACACACAAAAGAGACAAGAGATTTTTTCCCGAAGTTTGGATTACAAGAATCTTACTCTCCGTTGAGAAACTCCAAAGAGCTAGGTCTCGATTAACCCCTTGCCTCACCGAGCAAAACCCTAGGAAGAAATCCCTGGTTTTCAATCCAACATTCCTAGGTCCTTCACTAGAATTCAAGTGACCACAAAGATCCCTAACTTGAACTCCTAGTGAGCACCACGGATGAAGATCGCTTTACCAAGACAACCTTCGATGGCTTAGCTTAGATTCTTATTAAAATTACTTTGTTTCCTTGCGGAGGTGAGGAAAACCTTCATAAACTTTCTCGGACAATCCACAACCTCTTGGATGCTCGTGGTAACAAGCACCAAATAGTAGCCCACGAAGATCATCAAGTGTAGCCCTCTCAACATCACCAATCCTCACCACCACCCTTAATTCTCACTCAAACTATCTTGGGAAGCTCAAGAACAAGGTGGAGGGAGCAAGAACACCATGGGAGAAGCTAGGAGAGGAAAAACAAAGTGAAATTGCCAAAAGTGAGGTGTGGAGGTTGTCACGCCCGATTTTCGTTCGGGAATAAAAATTGTCCAATAATGCATTTCTAGAATTTATATTAAAAGGAAAAGCAAATTATCAAGTGAAATTAATGATGAAATTAAAAATTTCCTTTAAAAAATATTTGGAAATATTCTTCTAATATTCTCCATGCCATGAAGTACTCTCTAAAATTTTCCATGAGTTTTCGAAGTTCAAGAAGTAATTTTAATAATACAAAGTTTATTCAACAAATTAATTAAATAAGAAAAACTAAAAATCCTTTCCTTGTTCCTAGGCTGTTTTTGGCCCATCCTCCTCCAAAGTATGTTTCACCTCCCTTAGCCTTGGGCTATTTTCCTTCTCCCCTCCCGGCCCGGCCTCCCTCTCCTTCCTCCTCTCGGCCCAGCTCACCGCTCGGCCTACTTGCGCACTTCCTCGCAAAGTCCACTTCCCCTCCCCGCATTGTTCCCTCCTCTCCTCCCACCTTCCAGGACCATCAGCCCGCTTGCCTCCTTCCCTCTCGCGAAGTCCATTTTGCCTCCCTCCTCTCTCCCGTCCCACTGACAAGTGGGGCCCACCTGTCAGCCCCGTCTCCTACCTCCGATGGTTCCAACCGTCATAGACGCCGCCCACTCCACCGCAAAATCCGTGTCGCACCCATATGCGCCCGTACGCCCAAGCACGTGGACGCGGTCGTCATCCACTCCTCCACCTTCTCCCCCACTTCCCCCGCGGAAATCAACACCGAGTTGAGCCATCATCCCACCCACATTGGCGCTCCCACACCGCCCGACGAACCTGCCTCTCCTCGGCCTCCTCGCCGCCTCCCGAGTCTATATAGAGCACCCACGTGCTCCCACTTCCTTTTCCCCTTTCTCCTCGAGCTCGTCGCGCCCTAAATCACACTCAGTGCCGCCAAGCCTGAGCTCCACCGCCCGCCGCCGCATTCGGCCACGCACCACGCGCCGCGTGCCACTCTGCCACCGACACCGCCACGCGAGGGCCACCACATTCGCCGCTTCACTCACCCATACCACCGCCGGAGCATCGCCTTCACCACGAGCCCGAAACAGCCGCCGCTCCCTCTGTCTCCAGTCACTCGTTGTCGACACTTAAGGCCACGCTGGCCGCTTCGCCCCTCCTCCGATGGCTCTGCGGCATCGAGCTGCACCTCGGCCGCTACTTTCTTGCCGCGAATCATCGTCGGAGAGGCGACTTCACCGCTAACCCGAGCCCACCGCCACATTCGTCGCCTCCCACCGGTGAATATCGTCGAATGTGAACACCCCAAGGCGCTTCGTTGCCGCCTCTCGCTTCACCGCGCCAAGGAGTCCCTCGGCCACGCTTTACCTGAAGCTCCTCTGCCTCGGAATCCCACCTGCTGCTTGAGGTGAGGTCGCCGACCACTTTTCTCGGCTTCGACCGACGATTCTTGCTGCCCCACACCTCCTCTCCCTCTCCTAACTCCCCATATATCTTCCCCAGGTTGAGGTAGAGCCCGTCCACTCCTCCGACCTCCCGCTTCACCGCCTGTTGATGAGAATTTTCTCACACGCGCTGGCCTGGGAGATCTGCTTAACTCCAGCAGGTCCTTCTCGGCTGTCTGTGAAATACAGGGCATGCCAGTTGGTTTGATCTGTTAACCAACAAGAAAAACAAAGATGTATGCATTAAGGTTTAGGTTAGATCCTACTGGATCGGCTGAGGGAATCAATTTACATATATATGCTATCCCAAAGTGCATTTAAACTAAGTGACTGGGATAGATCGGCTACGACGTATAGTATTAACCACTTAATCCAAATATACAAAGGGATAATAAATATATGCATTAACAGCCTAGCCGATACTATAAGACTAACTGTGAATCGGCTAGTACTCCGATACATCTTATAAAAGAATATTGATCTAAGCTAAATGCGCTAAGCCTAGATCAGTCGGCTGTCGGCTGTGGCTGACAGCCTGATTCTAGCTTAGGGCATTTAACCAGAGCAAGATCTTAATATAAGAGGCAACTTTAATAAATCTAATAGTAAACATACCAAAAGAATATTAAAACAGATAAGGCCGGCTGAAACCCTGGCACTGTCTCTAAAACATATACATCTAGCCGAATAGATCATAAGAGCTCTAAGAACGACTTAATAGGTCAAATGGATGCAACATTAAGTATAAAAAGAACAATCAGATCTATTACAACTGATGTAAACCCCTCGAGACGGTGGATACCGCATATAACCTAGGCCAACCCCTAGATCTAGTTCTATCGGCTGCTGGTTCTTGACAGAAACAGGCCGATGTCGAGATAGATCTAGACATTGTTCTAGATTATATGCGATATATGATAACTAGCGCAGCATAAATCATTGAATCCAGAGTATCATATGATGGAAGCACTAAATTCGACAAGATACACCACTAATGACAAACATTTACCTCAATCGGGGATCGAAACGATGCAGCTTGAAGCCGAATCAAGTGTTCGTCTGAAGAAAATAGGAGGTGATGCGCCGAAAGTTGATTGATTGTGTATTGATTTTTTTTGTTTACAAGGGTCTCGGGTCCTATTTATACCCAAGAATAAAACTACCCGTGCAAGACATGGTTTCTATCTAATCTACTATACATGGTACGACAATATCTCGGGACATAGTCCCATGCCGTATTACAATAGGAAATCTAAACAAATTCCTAATTTACAGATACAATTGCCATTACAGGACTCTATCCATAGATTGCAATATCTTTTAACGCGCAATTTGAAAACCGAATCTTCTATTTATCTTTAAGCACCTTTATCGGAAACGGTTCCATCTTCTTCTCTGACTCAACATCGGCTATCGGCTGTCCTTGTCCGACTCAACCTCAGCCGACTGGCCTCGTAGCCGATTGCATCGCAGCCGACTCAACCTCTGTTCTTCCGATCCAATTTCGCTTCAATCTCAGCTGGGACTTAGGGATTTGGTTACCAAACTTAGCCGTTAACACATGCCTCCAAGTCCGTGATAAGATAATATCGCGGATTTGCTGCTTTTCCAAATTCCCTCTCTTTTCGACCTAAACCGTTTCGGCTGCCAAAAAACACACTTCAAATACCCTCGTCCCAAGACCGAAACAGGCCACGCGTCACTTTTCGTACTCAACCCCGCAACAAACCCTTTCTTCTCCTCCGTCGACCTCGGTGACCCGAAGCCCACATCCTCTCCGGCGAACCCCAAGAGGCGATGATCCCCAGCAATGGCTTCCTCAAGCACTCCCGCCGACGCGTCGCAGCAGCCACCGTACCCCGAGGTAAGTTCATCGGCTTCGTTCACTTTTCCTTTCCGCGATTTAGTTTCTGCCTCTTCATGATTCCCTGTTTCTTTCCTCATTCTGTAGCACTTAGCCCACCAAATCGCAATCCCCAACTTAGCCCATTAGAACCAATACTTCCTAGGGCTGATCGGCAATTTGGACCCAAGTGAAATGATAAACGCAGAAACCGATCGTATCCCCTTTAGGTTTTCAACCCCTAATCTGTCATACTGGACTAGCGCCTTCAAGTCATGGCCGTCAACTGACAAATCCTGGCCAGCCTGGTATTTAAGGATGTCGGCTAGGAAAAGGACGCACTGGACCGAGCTTGGAATAGATCAGTGCTTAGAACTGACGATAGCCGACATGCCCAAGAACGAATCCCTTCTATCGGCTGCTCACTATTTCTGGTCCGACACACTCAACACTTTCCTGTTTAGACAAGGGCCAATGACGCCCACTCTGATGGATGTGGTGATGATAACCGACCTGGACATCACTTCCATGTTCTGCCCAAGTGATCTTCAGCGCAAGTGCCAACACACCTTCAAGACCAAAAGCATTGGCGGCTGGAGCGGCTTCATTTCTATGAACATGAAGGATGGGCCGATTTTGGACAAGGAGCACACCGCCTTCCTCCTCATGTGGTTAGAGAAGTTTGTGTTTTGTGGATCTAGCTGCGGTCCAACCAGCAACTGGCAGCACGCAGCCGAAGCCCTAGTGGAGAAAAAGAACATCCCCTTAGGCAAGTACCTATTGGGTTACCTATACCAAGTCCTGGGTTCGGCTTCGGCTCGGCTGGCCTCCAAGCAGTCCGTCGGCACCGGAGGTCCATGGTGGTTATTGCAGCTCTGGCTTAACCTGCACTTGTACAAGATAGCCGAACAGCCTGCTCCCCTTCAAGCTGATTTCCCGTTGATGAGCCAAGGATTGTGAATGATGAGGAAAAAACCACTCGGCGACCGACGTCGTATGGTGAGGCTGCTTCGACCTGTCCGGGCTCAAAATTGACAGCCGAAGATTTCATGGAGTGGTTTGATCGGCTGTACAACGGCTTTCCAAATGCCTCTAAGATCTGGTTTGCATACGAAGACTTCATCAAATTTGAGCAGCCAGACAGTCTTTGGCTAGATGAGCTTGATTCAGAAGAATATACAGCGCCGAGGGAAATCTTCGTCACTATTATCATCCCCTGCATCCTCCCCGTCGGCATTCATCAAGGCCACAACGTCACCAAAACTTACGAGTTCTATCACCCAATGGTGGCGGCAAGACAATTTGGAATGGGCCAGCTGCCGATCGGCTTGTGGTTTGCCGATAAGATCCAGCCGAGGGGCAGAATCGAAGGCAATATAATGATGCTTCGGCTACTTCAACTCCCAACTCCTCCTCTCGGCAGCATGAACAGAATCAATTTGGCGATAACCAAATCGCCGATCTTCAACCGGTGGTGGGGCAAATGGAAACAACATTTGTTTCACCAATCGGCTACAATGTATCTGACCATCGTCGACCCGGACAGAGTCCCGTCGGTAAGCACGTCTTCCAGTTCTTGTTCATTTATCAGCTATTATTTGTATCGTCGGCTAACCATAATCCTTTTTTGTTGTAGACGATCGATGATTCCCCTTCTCCAGTGAGCCGAAGCGGAGTAGTGATCAATTACGTGCCTGGCGTCCTGCCGAACGAGGTGCGGGCTGATGCCATCTCCAATCGGCTTCAACGCGCCGAAGGTGGGGACGCTGATTCACGACCAAACCCGCGAGCCGCTCCGTCGGACGAAGAGGGCCTAGCCGTCGGCTGCTGCTACCCCGGCTACCGAAGCAAAGAAGAGGGCGGCCAAGAAGGCAAAGCGAGCCCCAGCCGACGACGATTTGTCTCCAATCGACCCGGCCGTGGAGGCCTTTTTGACCCAAGAAGTGGAGGATGAAGAGGCTACAGATGTTGTTGATGAAGCCGCAGCCGATTCCAGCTCGGAGAAGTATGTCGCAACTCCATCAGCCGATGAGAGCAGTGTCCAGAAAACTCCAAGTCCTCCAAAGTGCCCTGCTCGGCCGATAATGGTAAATGACTTCAAATTTCTCCCCTTTTTTAAACCACTCATCCGCATTTACTCACATCTTCACTGTATCTTTGAATCGGTAGAGAACAAAGCGTGCGACCAGGAAGAAATCGGCTCTCCTGCGATCAGTAAGTTCCTATCATCATACTCTTTTTATCGTTTAGCCGATTCTCAACCAACTCTCTGCAGCCACCACGCACGCCGATGCCGCCCCGGTGTCAAGTGAGCGCACCCAATCGGTGCAGCGTGGCCATGTTGACAAAGAAGTCACTTCGGCTACAGGCGGTGACCAAGTCGACGCGGAACCCACTTTGGATCCGACGCCCACAGTAAGCCTCGCTCATCCTCGTCAGCCGGCTTGATAAGTTCGTTATTTTTCTAACTGTTGCTTTCTTTTTGCAGAACATAGCTGATCTCTTGGGCTTCGATTTGTCGGAGTTTGAAGACCCTGATGAAGGAGGCGAGAGGGCGCTGGTGCCGCTCGATGCAGACCTCAAAACGGCTCTGGCCGATATCGGCAACTGGCTAGAGAGCTCTCTAGACACGCTGGTAGCCGACTGCGGCCCAATCCGCTCTCGGTTCATGGAAATTCAGAGCCAGCTGCCAGACGCCGTGGTCGACGCGATCGTGCCGACCACTTTCCTGGAGGCACACCAAGTGAAGTACGAGCAAGCCCAGCAGCGCCTTGTCGATTGCCGGGAGAACCAGTCACTGATGGCCGCGATCAATCAAGCCAGGAAGAGATCAAGGCCAAGAAAGCCGATTTTGACGCCCTGAAGACGGAGCCGGCCACCAGACTTGAGCAGCTTCGCACGCGAAGGGATCAAATAATAGCCGACTTCGTCCAAATCACCATAGAGATCCAGATGCAAGAAGAATACATGGCCGGCCTGCCTAAAGAGATTGAAGATAAGCGATCAAACATCAAGGCGGCCGTGTCTCATCTGAAGGATCTGACCAAGGCGGTGAGGCCGGTGACTGGGTCCGATGCCGACGACACTAGGGCCATTGAAGAAGTGGATCAAATCAGGCGCAAGGCGTTGTCGGCCATAGCTGACTTCTTAAAGTAGTGAGCCGATTGTAATAGCTTAGGCGAGACTCAAACTTTTTGTAATCGGCTTCGGCCTTTTGTAAGTAACTATCCCATGATCGGCTTATACTTGCATTCAACATCATGATTATCGATTCTGAAACTTGAAAATCTTGTCCAATGTTATGATTCTGAAAAAATTTGATGTCCACCTTTCTGTACCACCTTTCTGTAATCGGCTTAGGTTTTGTGTATGTATATGCCCCCTAATTTTGTTGATGTCTTTGACGTTGACAAAATTATGAACTTAACACAATCGTGCATCGTTGTCATCACGGTCGGCCAACACTAGCCGATTATAGAAAACTGGGGAAAAACTTGGCTCTAAATTGACCTAAAGGCGATGCTTGCTCAAGACAAGACATCGGCTAGCACGAATCGGCTGAAACGAACAGAGCCGAATCATGAGTTGATCCAAACGCTTGGGTAATATTTTTTCAAATATTTGTCGTTCAGAGCCCTTCCAAATACCTCTCCATCCAAACCTTGTAACATGTAAGCTCTTTTAGAGACGCATTTGTGGATCTTGAAAGGCCCTTCCCAATTTGGTGACCATTTGCCAAATTTATTGTCTCTTGATCCAATCGACAGTATTAATTTCCATACGAGTTCGCCCTCTTCAAAAGATTTAGGCACAACTTTCTTGTTATAATGGCGGGCCACTCGTTCCTTATCCCTTGTTACTTTTTCCAAGGCCCTCATCCGTGATAAAACGAGGTCTTCTGATTCATCCACCATCAGGTGATAGTAATCATCGGTTGTGAGCTGATCTTGTAACTGAATCCGTCTTGAGCCGATGATATTTTCCCATGGTAGTACTACTTCGTGCCCATAAACCAACTTGTATGGAGGGACTTGGATAGATCCGTGGCATGCCATCCGATATGCCCAAAGTGATTCGGCTAATCGGCTGTGCGATTGCTTTGGGTACTCAGAAATCTTCCTCTTAATCAGCTTGATCAGACTTTTGTTTGAAGCCTCTGCTTGCCTGTTGGCCTGTGCGTAGTACGGCGAAGAATTAAGTAATTTGATCCCTATGCCGTCGGCAAACTGAACAAACTCGTCTGATATGAAGATAGATCCCTGGTCTGTTGTAATTGTTTGTGGGACGCCAAATCGGTAGATGATATGCTCTTTAACAAACTTGATTGCATCCTTGGAGTCGACTTTCTTCAAAGAAATTGCCTCCACCCACTTTGTAAAATAGTCTGTCGCTACCAGAATGAATTTATGCCCTTTGCTTGAGGGTGGATTGATCTGGTCGATCATGTCGATGCCCCATCCTCTGAACGGCCAAGGCTTTATGATCGGGTTCATAGGCGATGCTGGTGCTCTTTGTATGGCGTCGAATTTCTAACAATCCTGGCAACCTTTATAATATTTGAAACAGTCCTCCAGCATTGTCGGCCAGAAATACCCTGCTCTCCAAAGTAGCCACTTCATCTTATGAGTCGATTGATACGTGCCGCAAATCCCTTCATGAACTTCTATGATAGCCACTTTGGCTTGATCGGCTCCAAGGCACTTGAGCAGCACTCCATCGATCGTCCGATAGTAAAGATCTTCGTCGAGCAAAACATATCTTAACGCCTTGTATCACAATTTCCTTGAGGCCGAATGAGAAGGATCCTGTAGATAGCTGTAGACTTCAAACCTCCAATCGTCGGCTGTGATGGCAGCAACTTCCACTTCAATGTTTCCTATGATCGGCCTGTAGTTCGATGCCCCTTGAGCTAAATCATTGGCTTCTGTATTCTGCTCCCTGGGGATATGTTTTAGAGTAACTAGCCGAAAACCATCCACCAATTCTCGGCATTGTTGATAGTAGACCATACGCGCATCGTTTTTGCATTCATATTCTCCTGACAACTGGCTGATGACCAATAGTGAATCTCCCATTATTTCGATGGCGTCGGCTTCAACTTATTTGAGCAGACGTAACCCTTTGAGCACAGCCTCGTACTCAGCTTGGTTATTTGTAGCATGGGGGTTGATAGAAAAGGCAAATTCAAAGCTTGCCCCCCTAGGCGAAATAATGACCAATCCGATACCGCAGCCGTTGGTGCACACCGAGCCATCAAACGTCAATGTCCGAGGCATGATTTCAACTGAGCCGATTGAGTCATCCCTGTGTTCCACGATAAAATCGGCTATAGCTTGTCCTTTAACTGCCCTGGGTGTCTGATACCTTAGATCGAACTCTATCAAGGCAAAAATCCATTTTCCAATTCGCCCTTTTAACACTGGAGCCGATAGCATGTATTTGACTACATCGGTTTTACATATTATTGTGCACTCATTGAATAGCAGATAATGCCTTAACTTCGTACATGAAAAATATAGGCACAGACATAGCTTCTCCACTGATAAATACCTTGTTTCTGCGTCCAACAGCCGTCGGCTGAGATAGAAGATAGCTTTTTCCTTGCCCTCAACCTCTTTGGATTAGGACTGAGCCGATTGACTTGTCGTCGGCTGACAGGTACAGCTTGAACGGTATCCCTTTTTGTGGAGACATTAAGGCTGGAGGCGAGCTCAAACAATCCTTGATGTTGTCCAAAGCCTTCTATTGCTCTGCCCCCCATGTGAATGCTTGATCGGCTTTCAGCCGAAGCAGTGGTGTGAATGGCTCCATCTTCTTTGAAAGATTGGCTATAAACCGCCTGATGAAGTTGATTTTGCCGATCAACGATTGGAGTTGCTTCTTGTCCTTCAGAGGTTGTATCGTCTTGATAGCGTTGATGCTCCTTGGCGTAACCTCAATTCCTCTTTCATGAACAAGAAACCCTAGAAACTGCCCGGCCGACACGCCGAACGCACACTTCAACGGATTCATCTTCAGGCCATATTCTTGTCCGCTCCAAAACCTGCTTTAGATCGGCTATGTGGTTCTCTATCTCCCTGGATTTGACAACAACATCATCAATGTAGATCTCCACCAGAGAGCCGATCATGTCGTGGAAGATATAATTCATGGCCCGTTGATATGTTGCCTCAGCATTCTTCAGCCCAAATGTCATAACCACCCATTCATATAAGCCGATTGCTCCAGGACATCGAAAAGTAGTTTTGTGAATGTCTTCTTCGGCCATAAAGATTTGATTGTAACCTGCATTGCCATCCATAAAACTGATGAACTTGTGGCCTGAAGCAGCATCTACGAGAAAATCGACTATAGGCATCGGGTATTCATCTTTGGGGGTAGCCTTATTTAGGTCTCTAAAATTGATGCACACCCTAAGTTTACCATTTTTTTAATACTGGGACAATGTTTGAGACCCACCCGGCGTATCGGCAAGGACGAATGAATCCAGCATCGTATAGCCGAGTGATTTCGGCTTTGATCGCATCATACATATCGGCCTTGAACCTCCTGGGAGGCTGTTTGAATGGCCGATAGCCTGCCTTGATCGGCAGTTGATGAACAACGATAGATTGGCTAAGACCAGGCATCTCAAAATACTCCCAAGCAAAACAATCTTTATATCCCTTTAACAAAGCAATGAGCTGGGATCTACAATGAGAAGATAAATTTTTGCTAATATACGTCGGCCTAGACCTATCTCCAGAGCCTATGTCTATTTCCTCTAATTCGTCGGCCGTGGTGTCCATGCCGTAGACGCTTGAGCCCTCCACGACGTCTTGCTCAAAGCAGCAGCTGCGGCTCGTCGTCTCCAATCGGCTGTATGGCAGAATTGGACACTTTTAGAAAATCGGCTTGCCAGATTTTTCCAGACAAGCAATCAATGCCATCGATTCCCAGAGTGGCAAATCAGCATTGGCGACGCTTACTGACCTGTTGGCTGGTACAATCTCTATCTTGTCGCCGTCCCATTCAAGCAGACACTGGTGCATGGTGGAAGGGACACAACAGTTGGCATGTATCCAGTCCCTCCCGAGCAGCAGGCTGTAAGACCCCTTCCCGTCGATGACAAAAAAGGTCGTGGGCACGGTCTTGTTGCCAATGGTCAACTCGATATTTAACACACCCTTGGTCTCTGATGGGTTGCCGCCGAAGTCCTTGAGCACCATGTTAGTTTTGATCAGGTCTTCGGCTCCCTTACCCAATTTTCTGAATGTTGCATAGGGCATCAGGTTCACTGCAGCTCCCCCATCTACTAGCATCTTTGACATTGGCTTGCCGTTGACAAAGCCTTTTACGTACAGTGGCTTGAGATGCTGATTTTTGGTCCCCTCTGGCTTGTCGAAAATTGCTTGATCCGGGGATAGTGCTAGTTTGGCCAAGGTGTCTTCAATGTTGTCTGCATCGGCCTCGGGGACGCCAAATTCGGTTGGCAATATGAATACCATATTGACCCATGTAGAAGCTTTTCCTTTCCCCTTGGCTGCCCTTCTGGCTTGATCGGCTGAGGTCTCTCCGGTTTGTTCTTCGTCGGCTGGCGTAGTTTTCTTTCTGGGCCTCCATTGCCTTTTGCTTTTGCTTAGCCAGCATCGTTGTTCTTGGATCATCTGCCGAACTTCTTCCTCCCTTCCTTCACGCTTCAACCTCTGAATTCTTCGTTTCTGCATCTTCGTGAAGAGGTCAGAAGGGCATCATTGGGGGTTGGCCGATTCTTCGTCATCTACTTCTTCTTCGTCGTAGTAATCATTGTTTTTGTCCTTCTCGTCGAAGAAGTCTTGATGGATCGGCCCTAGCCAATCGTGGACGGACTGTCGACGCTGGTTGAGCTGTATGGTCCTTGGGACGAACTGAGTTGGGTTGTTGACTGGCGGGCTCCTGTGTTCGTCCTTGCGGTGATCGCTGCAGGCCAGGTAATTGTCTAGCGCCGGCAGCCTCATCCCGGTTTCCCAGCAGTGCCTGAAAAATTCACAATGCCAATAAGGATCGACACCGCTGTGATCCCCGTCGTACTGGCGGCCTCGCGTCTCTAGCTCCTGTCGACGAAATCCTTCAAACCTAGCCTCTTCTTCCTGCCAAGATTGCTATCGGAAGCGGCGTCGGCTATCTGTGTTGATCGGCCGTCAGTCAGCCGATCGGGCAATGGGGCGCACCATGTTGATTGGCACGGCTTGATCTCCAGTCGGCTTGCTCTCTGCCTTGACCCCTTTTAATGTCTCGGCTAAGCTGTACGTCATTCTACGCTGCCGATCAGCTTGCCTGGGGTCGGCTTGAACCATGTTGACCGGGAAGGGGTTGCCGTCTACTTTCATCGGCCGAGTGGAATCGGCAAACTTGAGCTTCCCGGCCTCTATTGCCGACTGGATATGCTGCCTGAAGACTTCACAACCATTAGTGGCGTGGGATGTAGAGTTGTGCCACTTACGTACTTCTTCTTCTTCGTTCGTCCCGATGGGATCACAAGGTTCTCGGGAAGCCGGATCTCGCTTCTCCTTGAGTAATAAATCGAAGATCCTATCGGCCTTGGTGATGTCAAAATCGTATTTCTCCTCCTTAGCCGTCTTCAGCAGCCATTGAAAGACGATGGCCTTTTTATTCTTGGTCCATTCGGCTGCCGCGACCTCTGCGTCGTCGTCGCTGGAATCGGAGGCTGATTCGACGATGACTTGAGTTACGTTCTTTACGGCCTTCCTGGTGTCTTGAGCGGAGAAGCGCTCGCGGATCGGCACGATCAGGCCATGGAAGGCCAAATCGGCTAGCTGGGCGTCCGACAGCACCAGGCTGTAGCATTGGTTCCTCATCTCTCTGAAGCGTTGAATGTGGTTCAGAACCGATTCGTTGTGCTTCTGCCTGATGCTGGTGAGGTCCGACAACTTCATTTTATGGTTGTCGCTGTAGAAATAGCTATGGAATTGCTTTTCGAGATCGGCCCAGCTCTGAATTGAGTTGTAGGGTAATGAAGAGAACCAGGTGAAGGCCGATCCCGAAAGAGACAAGGGGAAAAATCGAACTCTCAAGGCATCTGTAGCCGATGCTTCGTTGCACTGCGCCAAGAATCGGCTGACATGCTCATAGGTTGACACGTTGTCTTGCCCTGAGAATTTTGAGAAGTCTGGGACTTTGTATCGGTTGGGCAGTGGAACCTGCTCGAAGTGCTCTGGATAGGGGTACCGATACATGTTTCCCGAGTCTTTTGGCTTGAGGCCGAATTGATCGCGCATGACATCCGCAATCAAATCGGCCCACGTCCGGTTGTCGTGCTGTATCGGCTCATATTGATCATATGGCGCAGGTGCTTGTTGATACAGCGGTGGCGGTGTCTGGGGCCTATAGTGCTGATCTTGATGGAATCCCTGGTACTGGTACTAGAGCGGATGACCAGCGGGAGGCGGACGATTCCCTGGTGGCGTCATCGGTGGATCAGGGAAAAGTTGGCGGCCACCGGGGTTGTATTGTCCTCCCAGGGCGATCTGGGCAACCGGCTCTAATTGCCAATTGTTGTTGAATATGTTGGCGATCTGGTCCTGGGGAGTGGTTGTTGTTGGTTTAGCATGGTGACCACCGGCCTCGAAGCCGATCCAGACGGATTCGGCTGGTTGAGGATCCCTCCTGGCGGCCCTGGCTGTGATGGTGGTGGGATCGGCCGATTCTGGGTGGCCAATGTCCTGTAACCAGGAAACTGGCCGTCTGTGAAGTACGTCGGCCCCTGCTGCAGTTGGTCGGCTATCTTGGTGTCGACCACAGTGGCAATCATATTGTTGAGGGTGTTGACAAGGATGCCACTTTAGTTGACCAGTGCATGGTGCACGACCAAATCAATTTGGTCTTGCAAAGTATGCAAACCCGAATCACCTTGCTCCTGAGTCGGCTCCTCCGCCTTCTGTTTGTCCTTTGATCCGCTGGAGGAAGACGCCTTGAATTCGTCCATGCTGAATTTATATTTCTGGTGCAAAGCCCTAGACCTCGTCTGGGTGAACGACTGTTGGTAGTTGGCTTGGAGCTCTTCTACCATCCTCTTGTAGTCGACTTGTTGTTTAGCCGACAGTTGTTCCATCTTCACAGGCACAACGTTTTCCTGAGAAACGTTGGGGTTCTTGATGTTGACCTTGTCAGCTGCGTCGATGCGTCCTAGCCGGGTTGACAGAGATAGTCCCACCGGGTGTGCCAAGAAGCGTGTTGATGAGAATTTTCTCTCACGCGCTGGCCTGGGAGATCTGCTTAACTCCAGTGCAGGTCCTTCTCGGCTTTCTGTGAAATACAGGGCGTGCCAGTTGGTTTGATATGTTAACCAACAAGAAAAACAAAGATGTATGCATTAAGGGTTAGGTCAGATCCTACTTGATCGGCTGAGGGAATTAATTTACATATATATGCTATCCCAAAGTGCATTTAAACTAAGTGACTGGGATAGATCGGCTACGTCGATACAGTACTAACCACTTAATCCAAATATACAAAGGGATAATAAATATATGCATTAACAGCCTAGCCGATACTGTAAGACTAACTGTGAATCGGCTAGTACTCCGATACATCTTATAAATGGATATTGATCTAGGCTGAATGCGCTAAGCCTAGATCAGTCGGCTGTCGGTTGTGGCTGACAGGCTGATTCTGGCTTAGGGCATTTAACCAGAGCAAGATCTTAATATAAGAGGCTGCTTTAATAAATCTAATAGTAAACATACCAAAAGAATATTAAAATAGATAAGGCCGGCTGAAACCCTGGCACTGTCTCTAAAACATATACATCTAGTCGAATAGATCATAAGAGCTCTAAGAACGACTTAATAGGTCAAATCGATGCAGGATTAAGTATAAAAAGAACAATCAGATCTATTACAACTGATGTAAACCCCTCAAGACGGTGGATACCTCATAAAACCTAGGCCAACCCCTAGATCTAGTTCTATCGGCTGCTGGTTCTTGACAAAAACATGCCGATGTCGAGATAGATCTAGACATTGTTCTAGAGTATATGCGATATATGATAACTAGCGCAACATAAATCATTGAATCCAGAGTATCATAATGATGGAAGCACTAAATTCGACGAGATACACCACTAATGACAAACATTTACGTTAATTGAGGATCGAAACGATGCAGCCCGAAGCCGAGGATCAAGTGTTCGTCTGAAGAAAATAGGAGGCGATGCGCCGAAAGTTAGATTGATTGTGTATTGATTTTTTTGTTTACAGGGGTCTCGGGTCCTATTTATACCAAGAATAAAACTACCCGTGCAAGACACGGTTTCTATCTAATCTACTATACATGGTACGACAATATCCCGGGACATAGTCCCATGCCGTATTACAATAGGAAATCTAAACAAATTCCTAATTTACAGATACAATTGCCGTTACAGGACTCTATCCATAGATGGCAATATCTTTTAACGCGCAATTTGGGAACCAAATCTTCTATTTATCTTTAAGCACCTTTATCAGAAATGGTTCCTTCTTCTTCTTCGACTCAGTATCGGCTATCATCTGTCCTTGTCCGACTCAACCTCAGCCGACTAGCCTCATAGCCGATCGCATCGAAGCCGACTCAACCTCTGTTCATCTGATCCGATTCCGCTTCAATCTCGGCTGAGACTTAGGGATTTGGTTTCCAAACTTAGCCGTTAACACCGTCGGACCGCTCACTTCGCCGGTGTCCTGAAGCCCTCCGCCGCCAATCCTCCCCGCCGGCCTCCTTCCCATCATCGGCCTGGCGTTGTCACGCCCAGAAATTTAGCCAAATTTCTAGACTCTTTTGTGTACAAATCCCTGTCCATGAATCAGCTAGGATACACAAAACGACAAACCAATATACAGATCCAAACGTAAATAAAACGTAAATACTCTCAGCTAAGGCACTTAGTCATCACATCGAAAAGAAACTAGCAGCAGAAAATACAAGCGAGGGGGCGACGATGGCTTCAGGAATGCGGTGGGGTGGTGTTTCTGCGACGGGGTGCTTCAAGGAGCGGGTGGCCAGGGATGCTTTTGGCACGGCGAAGCCGATGGCGGTGGTAGCGCAGTGTGGAGGTGGTTCTAGCAGCGGTGGTGAGCGATCAGAGTATGGTGGCGAGCGACGGAGAGAGGGAGTGGTGCGGAGAGCGCGGGAGAGGGCACGATGAGCTTGGGAAAATTGGAGAAAAGCAAGAGCGACGGTCGGGAAGCTTTTTATAGGCGCCTGGAGGCGGCGAGAGGGCCAAGAAGCTTGGGATTCGGCGGCGGAGTAGGGTGCGGTCGACGCGGGGAGGTGGCGGTGACGGCGCCGGTTTCCACAGGGAGTGGAGGAGAAAGTGGTGGTGGTGGAGGCGGTCTAAGCTCGTGCGTTTGGAAGCGAGAGCAGGGCCGGGCACGAGCGGGAGAGGTAGCGACGCGGACATAGGCGGCTGCATGGGCGCGAGCATGGGGAGAGGGATGACAGGTGGGGCTGCTGGTCCCACCTGTCAGAGAGAGGGAGAGAGGGATCGGATGGGACATAAAGTGGACTTTGCGGAGAGGGGGGAGGCCGTGGACCGGCGAGCTAGGCCGGGCCGAGCAAAGAGGGAAAGGAGGCAAAATGGACTTTTTGAGGAATGGGCCAAAAATGGTCCAGGAAAAGAAATAGGATTTTTAATTTGTTTTTAATTTATTTAATTGCATAAATGAACTTTGTATTATTAAAATTACTTCTAGAGCTCTAAAATTTCACGAAAAATTTCAGAGAGTACTTTAGGGCATGGAGAATATTATAAAAATATTTCCAACCATGATTTTTAATGGGAAATTTAAATTTCCTTATTATTTTCACTTGATAATTTATTTTAACTTCTAATATAATTTCTAAAAATGTATTATTTAATTATTTTTAATCCCGAACGAAAATCGCGGCACGGTAGCCATCCCTTGCACAAGTGAGAATCCCTCCTCCTCCTCTCCCGTTTGCCCTTGCCCACGCCGCCACGTCGATGGTCGCTAGCGGCCACCATCGGGTCGCGCGTTGCCACCTCCCGGCCAGTCGATCAACGGATGTCGCTTCCCTGCTCATGGCCACCTAATCCCCTTCGGGGTTATGTGGGCCATCCGTGCCTATGGACCACCACGTGGCCTCGGTCCACGGTGCACCCCGTGGACCGCTCCCTTTGACCCGTTGACGCATAGGGCCCGCGTTTTTACGCCGGTTCCCCTTGCTAACGTCAGCATCACCCTTTTTCTTTGAGAAAATAATTATTAGTTACACAATAAGTCGAGTTAATTTCCATAAATTTATTTAAATGGCTCAATATTGCATTTTACTCTAGACAAAATTGTACTACTTCCTTCCCAGAAGAAAAAGAAGTTTTAGTGTTGGGCACAGGTATTAAGGAAGTCTATAAAATTAAATGGGGAAGTGTTGTGATTGGTTGACAAAAGGAAGTAGGTAGAATGGTAAAAGATTATGATTGGTTGAGAAGATAATATATGTAGGTGAAGAAGTTTTTATATTTTGGGACAAATTCTAAAGGCTAAAATTTATTATATTTTGAACGGAGGGAGTACCTGGTTCAAATTAGCCCATACTCCCACGAAATAAGTTCACTTTAGGTCCCTCAATTTGTCACCGAGTCTGAAATTCGTCTCTGAACCGCAAAACCGGATACAACACATCCCCCAACTTGAAAAAACCAGAGCAAACGAGGTCCCTCGGTAGTACTGTCCCCGGTTTGACTGACGTGACATTTACGTGGCTCCTTTGACTATGTCTTCATTCCACATGGCATTGACGTGACGCTTATGTGGAAGTTTGATTGGGAAAAAATTATAACAGAAGAAAAATTAAAAACTAAAAAATTAAAATTAAATATATTGGGGTCTCCTCAAAGAGGGCTACCCCCACAATATCACATAACCTCCCAGGAGTCTGGTCATGCGTAAGATAGTACAGATACAAGAACTTCATATTTTAATACAAATTATTAATGTTCAAGTACAAATCATAAAACATAAGAAAATCGTGACACTTTCATAGGGATAGCCCAAGTGTAGAGTCGACCCAGAAATCGTATCCATCTTCCCAATCCTCTAGGGTATTTGGGAATTCTTCTTCTGCTTCGGGGTTACCTAAATATGATTTATGCAAGAGTGAGCACCGATGGTACTTAGCAAGCCAAACTGGATATAATTTTATAGAAATATGCATGCTATATCAACAAGAGAAATGAAGTATAAAGATATTCCTAGCATGATGATATAACCTACTCCTTTTTGTAACATAATCTATATATACATTTGGGAATATAAAGCATGAAATAAATTCTATATCCCATTCCATTCTAAATGTACTTAAACATGATTATTTAATTTTACAATAGTATTTAAGAAAAGTACTCATGACATTGTACTGGATTCACCCATAGACATAACTCCATTAGCCGGGAATACGACGTATTTGAATACAATCAACCCTGCAATGTTTGCCCAGCTTTACCCGAGGATTAACCCTAGGTTGCAAGGCTAAGGATAACATGGCATTTATATATTTCTAACCTTTTTTGATTTATGAACGAGACCGGAGGACTATCTTAATAGGGGTACCAAACCTAACCAGAGAATGGTACATCACTTCCCTATTTAATAGTTGTTCGTCATACACTTACCCCAGCTTGGAGAGACATGTGGACTATCTTAACAGACGGTATCGATCTAGTTAGTATTGGCGTTTTTACCCGCTATTTACATAGTTATTCTCCAATTTGACTTCTGCGGGCCACATAGGGCAAGCCCCCAGGGAGATCAGAGAAAAATATGTAGTTGCTAAGTCGGTATAACAGATCCATCGGATAGGCGAAACTCACTACTGGAGAAATGTTTTTTGCGTGCGGGCCAAAAGGCATCTTCCAGTGCGGAAGGCCTGCCCACACGTCCGAGATGGTCTGGGAAAAGACCATTTTCTCGTGCGGGCGGCCCAACCGTACGGGAAGATCAATTATCCCATGCGGTCGGCTTAAGCGGCCCGCACGGAAAGATCGATTATCCCATGTGGACCACTTTACCTGACCGCACGGGATAATTGATCTTCCCGTGTGGTTCGTTAAGTTGACCGCACGAGAAGATTGCATCCCGTGCACATTATTTTATGTGCGCTGGCTGCATGTGTTTAGCTATAGGTCTAGCTCTCTCTGTCTGTGTCCTCTCTCACCATGTCTCTCTCTCCTCTCTCTCTCCTCTCCTCTCTCTCCTCTCTCTCTCAGTAATATTATCGATCGATCGAGATGCATGTATATATATATATTCGCAGAAGAATTAAAAGACTTTTAATTATTTCCTCATAAAAAGATATAAATGTGCACATCATGCATGTTCATATACATATCAAGTTTCGTCTCGCAATTTACAATAGTTCGAAAGCACATAAAAATAGACTTAATTAGAAATGATTACAGATGGTCTTTTTTCCACTCTCTAAGTCATTTGAATTTATCGTCCATCGCAAGCTTGCTCTCCGAACAGTAGAAATCGCCCAAATGGTTGCAGACATCGTGGCGGATGAAGCAGCAAATATCTGCAACCAAGTTGAGCATGGTTCGATTGTCGAACTGGTTCGCTACAACTGGAACGGACTCGATCTGTTTAAAAAGAAATACACATAGATACGATTAGGAAAATTATACAAGATTGATCTTAACGTGTAGACAGATATTTTCTCTGAACTTACTTGTTCAAACTTTGTAGTGTATCTCCCGTAAATTCTTAGCATCTCACACACGTAGTAGCCGTGTAGGTTAGTGCCTCGTGGTTGCTTATCACAATGTTGAATAAAATTGTATACATACATCAATATTTGAAATTAAACACAGTATAAAATGTCGGCATATAGCGGGCATGTAATTACCAGCCATTGTGTCTTCATGAGAAGCTTCTTCTTTTGTGGATCCTTGACCGGTCCATCGTGTCTTACGTAATGTGCATGTGCTCTATGTAGACAAAATAATTGTTTCAGTCAATTGTTTCTTTGAGAGTAACAACAGACAAAACTTATTAAATGGTGCATGATAGTACTTACAAATTTAACAAGATAAGAAACTCTTTGAATGTATCCTCCTTGTAGTGTGCCGGATCAAGCACTACGACCATGTGGTCCTGCAGATATACCAAAAAAAGTATGTAGTGATCGATGCAAAGAAGATATGTTAATTGTAGGTGATATCGTAGTAAAATATCGGTTGTATGGAAGAATATTATGGACCGTAGCGCATAAGGGACCGTGAGAGCATTTTTGTCTTTGTACTCGAGCATATATTGGCCCAAGTACAGTGCTACCGCAACCATCTTTGCGTTGTGCATTTTTTTGATGGTCGCGTTTCTTTGGGACTTCGTTTTGCCTTTAAGCTCATCGCAATCTGCACGAATATGAACCTCGTGTTTCGTCCAGCATATCCTTGTTGGGTTAATGTATCCAACTGGATAGTTGGTCTTTGACGCATCATGGAATTGCATCCTAAGTAATGCAGCATGTAATTTTCCAAAAGTTAGTTTGCAAATGAATTCATTTATGACATTAAGTGTGATTGATACTTACAGGAAAAATGCAACAACGAGATTTATATCCATTTTTTCCATCTTGAATAATGTGTGAAGGTCGTTGAAATCGATTACCAGTATCTCATTTGGTCCACTAGTGAAAGCGTGATCCGGGACCTTCACAGTAATCATGCCGAGCCCCATTTTGGACGTCTTTAGGTACAGTCATGCATTAGTCTCATTTCCCAGGGCATGTCTGCCATAACGTGCCACGGCAGGAACGGCTTGCCATACTCGTACTTTGTTGGGACTTCGTTCGAAGTCTAGTTTTGTAGGTCCTCCACTTGGTTTTCACCGATTGTTGTGAATCCGACAACTTTGGAGTTTGATCCTGCTTCTTGTCAGTCGACGCTCTCCCCCTGAAAGCCTGGAACACTAACTTCTCATCATATATGGCCATTTCTTTCTTATCATAGGTTGATCTAACCATTTTTGGGATAAGCCAACGAGGTTCAAGCTTGCTCGGACTTGGAAGACTTGTGGTTTTCATAAGAGGCCTTTCAGGTATCGCCAATGCTGACTGTGGTGTCGGAGGAGATTGATGAATATCTTGGACATAGGTTGGAGGTTGTTCTGCGACGACTTCAGGGGCTGATAGCTTTGGCGAATGAGGACCTTTTTGTTTAGGGGGGAGGACGGGAAGCAGGCCGATTAGGTGGTGAATCTGGCCCTGGTGGAGAAGGCGGTGCAGGCACCACAGCAATGTGAGGAACCGGCGAGATTGGGGATGTTGACTGTGGACCGACCAATAGGATATCTCATCGATGCCATAGTATAAACTGATTCACTATGTCCCCAAGCAATTCTATCCCTTCCGGTGCTGGAATATCTAGCTCTAAGCTGTGATGCTCTGGATGCACCTTGGCCACTTGCACTCTTGCATATTCCTTAAGGATTGGCGTATTGTGAAATTGACGCCCTGATATAGCAAGTCCTGTACCCACCTCCTTTCTCTTCCTGGCCCTTCCTATCAGCACGAGCAGGTTGTACGGCGTCGGAGCAGTTATGTTATCTACTAGATAAGGTGTGTTGTCAACTGACCTGACGTTGCTGGGCATCTGTACTGTTGGTTCTTCGGATTGCTGAAACAAGTGTGGGAAAGCTTGGCTATTTTGTGCAACAAGAGAGTAGAAATGTTATTCAACTTGTTTTGCTATCTTCTCTTCCAATTTCGTTTGTACTGTCCTATTTCTTGTAACTTGTAGCTTCCTCAGGAAACCCTTCCTTCCAACTTGTCCTGTACGATAGACCCCTTACTCGTTCAGAATGTTCGGGGTTGCCCAATGCAGCTGTCAACTAATCATTTTCCCTCTTGGCAATGAATTCCCTTGACTTCTCTTTCTCCACAATGTCCTTTAGACTAGTGGTCACACGCTTGATATCCGGATCCTCGAAAAAGATCTCTTCCTCGTCGGTGACTTGGCCCGTCTCCGTGCCCAAACCCAGTTTTTGCTTCTTTCCTTTAGTGCATCTACAAGCAGGGGCTTTCCTTGGACAGCAAACTTTTCTTCGGTTGCTAGCCACTTCTCTACGTGGCCATCGTATCCGCTAGAGCCCAATCGATCTGGGTACTTGTTCCTTTTCGCTAGGTCGGACATCTTTTTCCTCCGCGCTAAGGCTTCAGGACTTGTCATCTTCGCCACGAACCTGTCCCATTCGGCGGGCGTAATACCACCGTGTTCTTTGAATGGAGACTTATTATTTTACACGTAGTGAGTGTTCATGTCCAATTTCCACTGCCTCCATCGATGCGCCATTATTTTCAAGGCAAACTCTTTTCCCAGAGCCTATGAACCAGGCGGATATACAAGCCACTTCTGCAGCTCATTCCACATGAAGTTCTTCAGGTTGTCATCCACCTGCTCCCAGGAATCTACATTTAAAGGTCCGTGGGTTCTGGCTAGTACCCCGTAAGTACTGCTAAATTTTGTCATTGCTACCTTGGGCTCCACTGGATTCCCATCCTGGTTCAGAGAGGTAATATAGTATGTCTCCTTGGGTGGTTGGTTCTTACTTCTCTGACCACGTCTTTTCTTTTGATGTCCTCCAGCGCTCGCGAACGTGTCAGTTTCTACCGGACCGAACGTTGTTATGTCCGTCTCGACTTTGTCTATGACGGCAGACTTGGCGGCCTTTCTTTTTGAGCGGCGCCTTGTTTCCATCTATACGTACAACAGAAAATGTTAAACGTGATCTGGTGAGGTACACCGGTCAGTTCATAACAATATGGCTCGACTTACTGCTTGCTCGATAGGGATGTAGTCGGGGTCTTCTTCAACCGGTGGTGCTGGCGTAACTTCGATCTCGAAAGGACCGCTTGGTGTTCGCCATGTGTCTTCGCTCGAAGACTCTTGCATTGGTTCGACGTTGGGTGCCTCCGAGGGAGCTTTCTTGTTTGACATTTGATCTACAGTCGTTCATAACACACAATTTGTGAAATTTGTGAACGAAGGGAGTAGATAGTTGTAATATGGTGTATATATGAGGTGTACATATGCGCACAAAGTCTCCTTCTACCCTAAAAGAATTCGACCTAGCCTTCAACATGCCTAAATAATTCGAACCGTGTTTCGATGTTTCAGTGTTAAGGACATGCATGAATCGCAGCGTAAAGAGAAAAAGAAGGGAAAAATGTATTTTTCCTTCTTCTCTTTAGGTTTTCTATATTGACTATATTTTAACTTCTAAAATACTATATTTTTTGCTCTCGGACAAAAAGACTATATCGATAATAGCATGAGGCATTGTGGTAGGTTGGGTGGCAAGCAGACGATCTCCGTTGTGACCTTTGACACAAGAATTGATGTGGAGATCTTCGTTTGCCTTCAACACGCCTAAATAATTCAAACAGTGTTTGGATGTTGCAATTTGCAACATGTCTGAATGGCTCCAGTTCATCATCGAGCAAAATAATTTATTTACAATAATTTAGCATAAGTCTAAAATCTAAAGAAAAAACCTAAAAAAAAGTCCCGATGGTGCTTCAACCAATCCTTTGTTTTTACTAGGGACGTCAAGTAAAGTCCCAATGGTGTTGTCGAACACGTTTTTCTCGCGGTGCATGACATCGATGGCATGACGAATCTCCAGATCTTTCCAGTACATGAGGTACTTGAAAAAGATTGAATGTTTCTTGAAGGGCAACGTGTTTTCTACCACTTCTTTCTTCCTCTTGACTGAAGCTGTCTTTCCCTTTCTGAACACGACCTTTATGTTCTTTGTCAGCTTGAACACAGTGGAACCATCCTTTGCTTCGGGGGCAGTACCATCCTTAACAATTTTGTCAAAAAAAGGTAGCCATCGCACGATACCTATGCTTCTGTGGTAAGAAATGACGATGACGCATGTAAACTAACTTTTTTGATGAGGTCATGTATATGTACGATGTGTTGTCCAGACATATCAGACATCTGGTCTTTCCTTTAATCTGTCCGGAGAGGAAAAAATTGGCTGGTAGATCATTTATAGTAACAAATATGATAGCACACAGAGTAAAATACTTCTGACGGTACGCATCAAACAATCGTAGACCATCTTCCTACATTTCTTGCATATCCTCCATCAAAGGTTCAAGAAACACATCTAGGTCGATGCCAGGTTGTTTTGGCCCTTGTATAAGGATAGTCAACAAAATGTACTTTCGCTTCTAACATAACTATGTAGGAAGGTTATATGTGGTGAGCAGAATAGGCCAAGTGTTGTGTGAGCTGCTTAGGTCACCAAACGGATCCATTCCATCCGTGCTCAATGCAAACCTGACATTTCTCGGATCCTTTGCAAATTCTGGGTGCTTTGAATCAAAGTTTCTCCATTGGCAAGCATTGGTAGGATGTCGAATCATACCATCTATCTTTCGACCCTCTTGATGCCATCTCATCAACTCAGCATCGGTGGGGTTCGAGAACAATCGCTTCATGCGATCTTTCACTGGCAAGTACCACATCACCATGGCCAAAATCTTTTTCCTCGCTAGACCAATGCATTTGGTTCAGCAACATCACTATCGGCGGCACTGTTATTCTTTTTGTACCTACTCGCCTCACAAGTTGGACACTTGTCCAAGTCAGCGTATTCCTTGCGATAAAGTACACAGTGATTAATACATGCATGAATCTTTTCCACACCAAGAGATAATGGACATATCAGTTTCTTGGCTTGATAGGTGTTAGCTGGCAACAAGTTAGGCTTAGGAAGCATAGCTCTCAGGAGACCCATCAAGTCGTTGAAACTAGTACCAGACCATCCGTGCCTGGCCTTCATCTAAGAAGTTCTAGCACCGATCGCAACACTGTATAATCCATGTCACATCCCTTTTATTGATCACACAAAAGATCTTTCGCTGATTTCTGTAACGCCTCCCAATTGTTTAAATATCTTGTTTTCTCTGTTAGGACCTCTGGTTTAGCATGCCGCAACATATCCTTAAGATCAAGATCAATATCAACCTCCGCATCATCAAAACCAGAGTCGCCAAAATCACCCATCATTTCACGGGACATATCCTCAATTATAAAATTCTCTGCCTCATCGAACCAAATACCAGGAATCTCAGCAGCGACTTTCCCGTGATAAGTCCAAACTGTGTATTTCTCCACAAATCCACGCTGAATTATGTGTCCCAGAATTATATTAGGATCTTTCCACTTCTTCTGATTCTTGCAATCCATGCAAGGACAAAAAATATCCTTCCTATTCTCTTTCAAAGCGTGTGTCTTCGCCTTATTAATAAATGTTGATGCTTCTCTCATGAACACCGGATGAGTTCTTCGCATCTCATACATCCATGTCTGATCCATCTAAAAAAATTCACACATAAAATAATATTATATTGCCGATGTTTTCTACATAAACAAATTAAACTTAAATCCTACTTTATAACTAAAACCTCATTCACAAGAAATAATAATACTAGCACACTATTAATTACCAAAAAATGGTTCAATCAAAAAACAAAATATTTGACCTACAAATTACAAAAATAGGTCAAAATGACCTATTCAAACAAGTTTAAATATCTTCGCATTCAACCAGTGAAATTTTACAAAAATAAAAGCAAATGAAAGATATGATCGAGCATGTTACCTTTTATATTGATTTCAATCGAAGATTTCAAGTCTAAAACCTCCCACCAAAAGAAATTGCCTATTTTTGGAGAGAGAAACCGAGTTGAAAGAAGTTCAAATATCTTCGCATTCAACCAATAAAAATTTTCAAAAATGGAAGCAAATGGAAGAGAAGATCAAGCATGTTTACCTTTTGTAGTGATTGCAATTGAAGAATTCGAGTTGAAAACCTTCCCCTATAGTTGCTTTTTTTAGAGAGAAACACCATGTTAAATGTGACACTGTCAGTTGGGCGGCTATTTTATGATGCATCATCGCGTGCGGTCCACTTAACGGCCTGCACGGGAAAATGCATTATCCCGTGCGGGCTCTTAAGTGGGCCGCACGGGATAATACGCAATTATCACGTGCGGGCCGTTAAGTGGACCGCACTGGATAATGCATTTTCCCATGCGGTCCAACAATCAGCCCCCTGGGGACCGGTTTTTTCAGGCGCGGCCACTTATGGCCCATCTGGAACCTATTGGGGGCCTCGTCCAGAAAAACCAAATCTCCAGTAGTGACTATGTCCTTTATTCTGGCATAAGAATTTTTATACTTTTTGGCATATAGCCAAAATTTGTATCACGTGTAATATTTAGTTTTCTTCTTTTTTAATTCATGCAATAAGGAATTAAGTTCCTATGGCTATGCATGGAATATTAACACATGTGATGATACTTGTTTAATTATTTCAAGTTATTAGTATTGTCTAAGGAGAAGGAGAATATATCTATTAACATGAAATAATAAATCTCTCCTTCTCTATATATAAAATGATATGGTGTTTTTTAAACATGGTATAATCTTCTATATGTACTAAGATACATGAAATATTAATATATAGAATCTAAAGAACATGTAGGACTACATAAAATGATAAACTATAACTATCTAACCCATCCCACGAAATATTTCTAGCTAAAAATATTATTAAAACATGATAATTTTTACTTTCAAACTAAATGATTAAGAACAGTTTGACTTGCCTTGCACATGAACGGTCTCAAAATCTTTATTTGGTTGGAGGGCAATAAAAGCGTTTACGTCGATGCCTTGGTTGAGTTCTAACTCCCCGTGAACTCAACATCACGATCTATCGATAAAAGAAATATTTCTAGCTAAAAATATTATTAAAACATGATAATTTATTACTTTCAAACTGAATGATGACTTGCCTTGCACATGAACGGTCTCAAAATCTTTATTTGGTTGGAGGACAATAAGATCGTTTACGTCGATGCCTTGGTTGAGTTCTAACTCCCCCGTGAACTCAACATCACGATCTATCGATAAATAAATAAAAGAAATTATCGAATAGGTTCAGATAAAAAATCATATATAAAAATAAAAGGAATCAAATAGATTTTAAAAAGATGATTTTTGGAATTTTTAAAAGGTTTTATTCTTGGGTCTAAAATTTTAGGTTTGAATAAAAGTAAGTACAAAAGGGTTTTGAAACAAATATTTTTGAAAGATTTAAATAGTAAGTAAATAGGTTTAAAAGAATATAAAAATTTTAAAATGAGATTTTTAAATAGATTGAAAAGATCAAACTATTTTTCTAGGGTCTTCTTACACTTTCCCTTTCTTTTCTATCTCTTGTAAATAAAAAAAATAATGTCTAGGGTTGGAGTCGAACCAGATACCATTCACTCTTATCTCAGCCCCTCAACCACTACGTTCATGTCTTTCTTTTCTTTTGTTTTCTTTTCTCCCTTCTCCTTTCTCTCTCTCTCCTTTACTATTCTCCTTTCTCTCTCAGAGCCGGCCGACGGTGGAAGCAAGGGCAAACGGCGACGATGGCGGTCGGCTTCGAAGGCTAAGGGGGTTATGCCCATCTACAGGCTATGGTGAACCCATTTTTGGGCATGGCTAGGTCGGAAAGATGGTGTAGCAAGCCGGCGACGGTGAGCTTGCAGCGTCGGCGACAGTGCATGTTGCGGCGACGGTGGGCTTGAGAGCTTCTACGGTGTGTGGTGGTGCTAATTAGGGCGGTTACTTGGTCAGGAAAGCACTGGGGAAGGCTAGCGGCGTGCATGTGGCGGTGGCCGAAACAGAGGAGGTGTGCCGGCTCGCCGGAGGTGAGCCTCCGGCGACTACTTGTTTCGGGATTGTAAGGGGAAAATAAGATCTTGCTATGAGGAACACGATGGCACCTTCAATTTGGAGAGAAACCAATTGTGGATGCCGAATTTTGAAGATTGGCTCGATGCGGCTAGTTAGCGTTCTTCGGTGTTCTTCTTCGGATTTCCTCAAAATTCAAGCGACTCAGGTTGTAAGAGTTGCGGAAATCTTGGGGTAAAGATAGAGGAGAAGATGAGAAAGAAATGTTGTGCAGGAAATTTTGTCCGAAATGCTCTATTTATAGAGATTGAAGTCGGTTTGAGCTTGCGGGATAACGGCGGCAATGGCGGTGACTCCATGTCAGTTCGATATGGATTGGAACGATGACGACGGCGCTCCAACCACGGGTGGCCATTTGTATAAGAGGATGAGGATGCCTTGAGGTGGGTTGCACGCTCCGGTGGGCGAGGCCGGCCCCCACGGCGCGACGGCTCAAACTGCGGCGGTCGTGGTTCGGGCCGAGCAGAGGAGGAAGAAAGGAGGGAAACAAGGAAAGGAGGGAAAAAGAAAAAGGAAAAGGAAAAGGAAAAGGAAAAGGAAAAAGGGAAAAAGAATAAGGGAAATGAAAAAGAAAGTTTAGGAAAATTTGGAGAGAATTTAATCTAGGGTTTAAGGTTGATTAAACAAAATTTTTTGGATGTTTCCTTGAATTAAAAGCCAAATTGGGATTTTTCAAAAATAAGAGCCAAAAATTAATAAATTTAGAATTTCCTAAATTAAAACAAGGAAAAAGCAAATAAATTTTAGGAGATTTTAAATGTTTTAGAATTAAGCACACAACAAATTTATTCGCAAAAATTTTCTTCATCATTTTACATATTTTCAAAAGTGTGATTTTTTGAGGATGTCACAAAATATGTGGGTCTCATATGTCAGTCAAACAAGATAAAAATAGTGGGACCCACATATCAATGGGTCCCACTTCCTCCATCTCACCCTCTCTACCTCTATCTCCTCTCTCCGTTGATGAGCGCGCTCTATGAGAGACAAGCCGTGGAGGGCGGTGAGCGGGCGGGGGAGAGAGGAGATGGGGAGGCCGATGAGCACATCGACGAACTCAAGGTCAACGATGAGGACTCCAACTCCAACTCCTGCTCCACCGTTGCTGATGACACCGCTAGCATCACGGCAACATGTCGTCCGTGTCTCCTTCTGCCTCGCTCACCTCCACCGGCCATGTCGTCTGTGTCTCCTTCTGCCTCGAGGCGCCCTCGGTGATGTCGCACCTATATATGCTTTCGCTACTTCATGACCGCCTACACGATGTCGCATATGGGAGTTGTAGCAGCCCACGATGACTCCGTGCTTGTCGAGTTGCACTATCGAAGAAGTCCCATCAAGCCCGTGTTTGATCGCTTCGTCACAACACCGGTGTCGCATTGCGACCGCCATTGCTGGCGCTACTCTCGCTGCCTTACCATACCAAGGCGGAACAAGCCATGCCGCACCGGCTAGATAAGGTTACCACCGGCCTCCTGCGCCGTGGCGGCGAGGATGATCTCATGGTGGCGCATCTCGTCGTGATCAAGGTCAACGACGATGTCATGGATGATGAAGGCGCCCCAAAGGAGGCTGAGCTCCTCTTGCTCCGCTCCGACGTGTGGAGAATCAAGCGGGCATCGATCAGCCACGACAATGGCAAGGGTGCTGAGCTGTCCGTGTGGAGATCCGACATGGTCATCCCCATTGGCGACCGGTAGGTACCATGCTGGGTTGACTTACATCACATCATCATCCTCTGCAACGTGTTCGACGAGAGCCTGAGGATGTGTTACGTCTCACTTCCTGTTGATCCCTTCGTCGTTGGCAAATCCAAGGACGAGGACTACAATCAGCCGTGGTATACCCAGTGATGAACCGAATTGTTTGTGCCACGGACGATGATGACACACTGCTCAAGTTCATCGACATCTTCCCCCGCTGTTATTGCGGCACCTAGAGGACGTTGCTGGCCTCCCTGCCCTGCTCGCTGGCCTCCCCGCCTCGTTTCTCTCTCCGTGTGCTCATCGGCGAAGAGAGGATATAGAGGCAGAGAGGGTGAGATGAAGGAAATGAGACCTACTGACATATGGGTCTTACTATTTTTTATTTTCTTTTCGACTGACATGTGAGCCCCACATATTTTGTTTTAATTTTTTAGTTTTCAATTTTGTTCCTTTTAGTTTTTTATTAAATTGTAAGCGCCACGTCAATGCCACCTGAGATGAAGACCTATTCAAAGAAGCCATGTCAGTCAAAACCGGGGAAAATACTGCCGAAGGATCTCATTTGCACTGGTTTTATAAGTTGGAGGTAGAGAGGGCCAAACGGGCGGCATGGTCCGGCCCGACACGGGCATGGGAGCGGCACGACCCATTTAGGCACGACCCGTTAGGCACGGTTGCTTAAACGGGCCGTGCCGTGCCGGCCCGCGTGCCATGCCCCTAGCCCAAGCACGACACACGGTTGCCCGGCCCGTGCTCGTGCTGGCACGGCACGCGCAAGGCCCACGGGTCGAGTCGGCACGTCCGACCTTTGGCACAATTATTTTTTCAAAGAAAAAGAACCAGCCCTGTACTAAGGTAAAAAAATAAAAATGAAAAAAAGGTTGTTAAAAAAATAAGGACATCCTCATGTTGAAAATATAAAAAATGGTCTATTAATATTTTTGTCGTCTTGAAAAAATTAAAAATGATATATTCATCATGTTGATTGATATTATTGAAAGAAAAATTCACACTTACTAAAATATTGTAAAAGAATATGTTAAAAATAGTAATGACCTTGATGTTTATATCATATAGGATACAATGATACATGTTGCCTCATTAAAAACTTTGTCATGTGAAAACTCATAGGAAAAACTGAGAAAACCATGACTAAGAAAAGAGTACAACTCAAAGGTCACAACTACTTGTGACAAAATTCTATTGGGGTTGGTCTGGATCTAAGTAGAGTTGCTCGAACTGGGCGGCCAATTCTTGGTTGTCCGCAGTGTATTGGGCATGTTGTCTAGCAAGCTCCCGGTCTTTAACGCTTAGTGCTATTTCAACATGGTCGCTGCTCAGATTCATCCTCCGGTCTTCGATGATTCGGCCGCATAGACTGAAAGCCGATTCGGAAGACACCGTTGACAAGGGCACCGTCAACACATCCCGTGCTAGTTTTGAAAGCACAAGATATGCTATCTTGTGGTTATTCCACCACCCGAGGACGTTAAAGTCTTGTGCTTCATGATGGATGGCGTCGCTGTCCAAATAACCGGATAACTCTTCAGCCACACCATGCGAAGAGGCGTCTCCACTTGTAGTGGACGAACTTCCACCACCTTGGCTTGAAGACGATCCACCCCAAATTCTACCACATTGTGTCTTCTTCTTACCTGTAGTGGGGATAGGAGGGAGTCTCTGCTGGCGAACTCCTTGAAACTTTAGTTCATACTTTTAAAAAACTTTATATAATTTACCCCTACCTCAATATAAAAAGAACTATAATCTACACCTAAAATATCTCCAAGAAGTGATAAAATAGCAGATAATCCCCTTAATTTACACCTAGGATCTAAAACGAAAGCAAAAGCATACAACATAGGTATAGTTTTCTAATATTTTAAATATTTTTGTTTCATGTGAAAGACAGGTTCAGTTAGAACATCATCATTTTCATATTCTTTAAACAGAGAAGCAATTTCAAGAATGTTGTGCAAAATTATATTGGCAGTTGGATAATAAACTTGGGACAGAGTAAGAGTACAATCATAAAAAGTTTTAAGAAATTGGTAAAATTTTTGGACAATTGCCCAAACATGCTCATTCAGTACTGGCGACCCGTCACTGTTTCTTGGGCCACCACGTAACTGAACAAAAACAGTAAGTAAATCACTATAAGGTAAAACAACTTTTAACATTAAATAAGTTGCATTCCACCGATGCTCTGCATCGGTGACAAACTTACGTGCTCTCTTACTGGCCGCATTGCAAAACCTCTTCCATGCAGCAATCTGCGGGTTAGAAGTAGTTAACCACGCGATTGCTTGACGAACAACGTCGATGTGGTCACCTACTCTCTTCATCCCACCTTAACAACCAAATTTATTACATGGCAAGCACAACGCTGATGCAGTAGAAAAGACTGAGCATAAACAGAAAATAAATGTTGCAGTATTTCCATTGCCCTAGAATTAGCAGATGCATTATCTAGGGTGACAACAAATATTTTATCTGCAAGATTAAATTCATTAGTTACCTCCCTAATTTTTTCAACTATGTTTTTCCTTGTGTGTGAGACATCTATTAACCTAAGACCTAACACTTTCTTTTGCAATTACCAATTATCATCAACAAAATGAACAACTACGCTAAGATAATATTCCCTAGCTCTACTACTCCATAATCTGAAGTAACACTAATAGAGAAAGTGTATGTACAAAAAAGTTTCTTAAGTGCAATAGAATCCTTGTGATAAACATTTTCTAAATCCCTAGTTATTGTTTGCCTACTCACAGCTTTAAACCTAGAGTTATGAGATTGCTGAATGTATTGTTCAAAAGCAGGAGACTCCCCAAAGTTCAGGGGTAAATCTTGCTTGGTGATTAACCAGACAAGAGATTCCCGAGCAATCATGGGATCGTACTCCCAACTATGTACCATACCATCCGGGTTTAGCATCAATTGCTGCTGCCGGAGTTGTATTCCTTGCTTCTTGGCACACGAATCTGTATGGCGCTTTAGGTGCCCTGTACCACCAAAATTGTCCTACATATTCTACAACGGGCTTTCGACACCTCTCTTCCATCGGGGGCTGTTTCCTTCACCTCGTCGAATTACTACCACACACCGGAGGTTCTTGATCTTTTCGAGCTGGTATGTGTCGAAACACTTCCGCTCGCGGTTCCGGAAAATCCTTCTGAAGCTGTCGCAGCCGTCTGAACTGGTACCTCCTCCACAGATGGTGGAGTTGGAGCTGATCCAGAGGCATCGTCAAACCCCGACATGTAGTTGGGGTCAAAATCATCCAAAGTGAACAACGACGACCGGTATGGATAGTCGATCCATTCTAAAAATTTAAATTGAAATAAACAAATTTTAGAATATTTATTCAATTCACAAACAAAATACAAATAATACATAAATAGGAATATCACTTAAATCTTTCCAACTGTGAGCTCTTCAAACCTCTCCGATCAAACTATTGAACTACGAAACTATTTTTGATTTTTGACAAAATTTGAGCAAATTTTGTCAAAATCAAAAAATAAATTGCACACTTCAGAGCAAAGAGAGCACTTAAGAGCACAAGATGAGAAGTTTGGGGTGAGGAGAAATGGCTGGGGTGGATGCCCTATTTATAGGACGAAATTTTATATTTTTTGAAATTTTTTCTGATTTTTTATGAATTTTTTAGACCTCCAACGGCTATTTTCAAATTTGAACTGTTAAACTATCCGTTAATTGCCACGTGTCCCGCCGTGATTGGTTAGGAGGGAGCCGTTACGCTTGCCGACCTGGACCGATCGTCTCCTCATCCGCCACGCGTCGCATTTTGGTTTGGCCTGCCCCGCGAGCGTGTCGTGCCGTGCCGTGGGCCGTGTCATCCCCGGGCCGGCACGGGACAATATCCGTGCCATGCCGTGCCGGCCCACGGACTCGACCGGCAGCCCAAGCACGGCACGACCGATCGTGCCGTGCCGGTCCGGCCCGTTTCGCCGCATGCCGTGCCGTGCCGTGCCTGCTACAGGAATGGTCGTGCCTGTATCGGCTCACTTTGGTCCGGCCCATATGGTCATCTATAGTTTGAGGATGCACTATATCCGGTTTTGTGGTCGAGGAACGAATTTTAGAGTCGAGGACGAATTAAGGGACCTAAAGTGAACTTATTCCTATCTCCCATACAGTAACATCCCAGCGTAGTTGGCCCCCGAGCCAGTGTCTAACTCCTTGCGCCCTAGTCGACCTCCCCCCCGCCGTCCCCACGGCCTCGACTCCCTCGTCTCCTCGCGCGCGCCGCCTCCATCCCGCAAGAGGAGCAGCGCCGCCGCCGCCGCCGCCGGTGAGCACCCGTACCTACCTAGTCACATCTTCTCTCTCGTCCCTCTCTCTACCCATACAACTAGCTTCTCTTCTAGATCTGGAAGCTTTTCTCTTCGCACCTTACCATAACAGTTTCAGTTTTTTTTGTTCCCCGAAAAATAATTTGGGGGTTGGACTTAATACCCCCCATGTTAGGTCAGCCCTTGCATCCATCAGCTGTGATTCTAGTCTGATGATCCTGTTAATCCTGCGTGTTTGGGACTCCATTCCGGTGGAATTGGGGAGCGCGAAGTATTGGCAAACATTTCCGCTGCCATATCGTAGAGCATACTTGGTTGTAGTTAGCTTACTTGCGCCGCCGCCATCGGCTTGCGCGATTGGTGAGTTTGGGGAAAGGGTTAAGACGAGTGTAGCCAAGATGGGGAGTTTGAGAGGGTTAAGACACAAAAAGATTGTAGCCAAGATGCAGGTTCTTGGGGGAGTGGATTTGCTTAGAAATGTCTGGTTTGCTAGTGAGTTGATTCATTCAGAGTAACGTTGTTTACAGTGCTTTTGCAACCGGACTGCAGGTTATTGAATGCCGGGTTTGAAAAAAAGATTACCTATGGGTTCTTAGAAAAGAATGAAGATTGAAAGGCAACCTAATTGATACTAGTTCATGTCTTACAGTCTTAGCATACCAGAAAACCTAAGTCGAGTTTCCCTTTGTCTTAGGGTGCTTGAATCACTTATTGAGATTGTGGATATGCTCTTCTCGATTCAACTGCAAGTATTTCTTTTAATCATGTGATGTGAACAATACAAATGCTTTTTTTTCTAAGACATAACATGGCACTTGGTTAGGTGTAACTGTCTTACAAACATATGCTCTTTTTGCTGTTTGTCTATGCTTGTGCTCTTTACACAGGCCACAGCTTTTTCTTAAAAAAAATGCTACTTTGTCTTGTTATTTGTTGGTTATTTGTGATGATTCCTATGAAAATGCAGATGGCTAGATGGGATGAAATTTTGACTCTTCCAGTTCAAAATCCACCCACACCGGAGTTTTCGGCATCGGATATCATGTGGTCCAGGGTGGAGGGCTGGAAGGACTCAATGGACAGGCTTGCGCTTATTCCCTTTTCAAGGGTGAATGACTTTGTTAGAGGAGAATCAAACAACAAAGAATGCCCAACAAGATTTCATGTAGAAGCACGGCGTAGACGTCCACCAACAATGAACTGTAAACCAAAAGTTGATGGGATACTTGAGTATATTCTGTAAGTAAATGTAAGCATTATCCATTTCTGTGTCTAAATTTTAAACTGGGACAGAACTTGGGCTTCTTGTTCATCTTGTATACTAAAATGAATTTACTATTGCTATTTGTTATACTGATCACATCTTTTAAATGGCTGATCATGTTCCTTATATTTATGTCTTTTAACATTAGATATGCTCTGTTAAAGAGGTTATAACTTACATTAAGCCTTTGAACCTCATGATACCATCAATTTCAGGTATTGGTGTTCTTTTGGTCCAGATGATTATAGAAAGGGTGGCTCTGTCCGCCCGAGCAGGAACTCTTCAACAAAGAGGAAAACACCAGCTGGTCGCCCTCATACAAAGAGGGGCTGTATTTGCCATTTTATTGTGAAGCGTTTGATTGCGGAACCATCTGTGGCTCTTGTGATATATAACCACAATAAGCATGTAGATAAGGTAGGAAAGCCCTGCCATGGTCCCATGGACAATATGGCTATTGGGACGAAGGCCATGTTTGCTCCTTACATATCAGATGAACTTCGTCTTCAGATTATGTCTTTGCTCTGTGTTGGTATTCCAGTGGAGACCATAATGCAGAGACATACAGAAATGGTCGAAAAGCAAGGAGGACCATCAAACCGAGATGGTCTTCTTACTCACAGATATGTTAGGAGGTTGGAAAGGAAAATACGTCGTTCTGTTTACGAACTTGATGATGATGATGCTGTTAGCATTAACATATGGGTTGAAAATCACCAAGACCATATTTTTTTGTATGAGGATTTTTCAGATAAGGACACCTTTATTGTGGGCATCCAGACAGATTGGCAGCTCCAGCAGATGATTCAGTATGGCAACCGTAGTTTATTGGCTTCTGATTCAAAGTTTGGAACAAACAAATTAAAGGTTTGTCAGTAACAGTCTTTTCATTTTTGTTCCAGTAGTGCTTTAAGGTTTGTTTGATTTCATGGTAGCATTTCTATTTACCATTTTGCAGTATCCTGTACATAGCCTCCTTGTTTTCGACGAGCACAAAAATGCAATTCCTGTTGCTTGGATCATAACTCCGAATTTTTCACACGGTGAAACATATAGATGGATGGGTGCCCTTTATGATCGAGTTCGTACAAAAGATCCAACATGGCAGTTGGGTGGCTTTATTATTGATGATCCCTTGGCAGATGTGCGCACGATAAGGTAAATGATGCTTTTCTATTTTAATCTAGTGTTTTAGTGTACTCCTGGGGTTGCAGTTCCTGAGTGTAATAGCATGCTGAACAGGGAAGTATTCCAGTGCCCTGTACTGATTAGCCCATGGCGCATAAGGCATGCTTGGCATAAAAATTTAATGAAGAAGTGCCCAGATATTGAGAAGCGTCCAATGATGGCTAAACGACTTGGGGAGTTAATCTGCAATATCTGCAGAGGAAATGGTGGCATGGAATTATTTGAAGCCTTTCTGGAATGTTTTGTTGATTGTGCTGGTTTTCTGGACTACCTCAGAGCTCTATGGTTTCCAAGACTTGGTTGGTCCATGTCTTATCTGTGTCACATTTGCTTAGCCCACATCCGAATTTCAGTTTTAGTTGTTCGAGTCTACTGTTATTCGATGAATTGTGCTATCACTATTTAATCTTCTAGTGCTGACTACTGAATATATTCCAGGGGCATGGATAACTATGTTAAGAACCACCCCGTTGGCTACTACTGAGGTTGCTTCAGCAATCGAGAGCTACCATCACCTGCTAAAACTCAGGCTGTTGAATGAGGCAAATGAAAGAGTATACCAGCGTGCAGATTGGTTGGTTCATAAGCTGGGTACGAAGGTCCATTCCTACTACTGGTTGGATGAATATTCTGGTAAGGACAACTTTTCTCGTTACTGGAGGAGTGAGTGGAAAAGTGGCCCAAATCCATGGCAGCAGGGATTGCAAATCCCAGATTCTGATGTTGTTGTAGAAGGCAATTGCGCCAGAGTGGTTTGCCAGAAAAACAAGGAGAGGTCCCATGTCATAGTGAATCCAGGTTCTGATCTTGCATTGTGTGATTGTAGCTGGTCCAGGAAGGGAAACATTTGCAAACATGCAATTAAGTCAACTAAAGTCTTCCGCCAAAGGGGACTGGCGCCACCATCCTTGGCATTGTTTCGCTATTACCAGGCATTGGCTAATGTTGTTCATTGCCCACCCAGTGACACTTTGATTAGTGATCATGCAGTTGCCGTAGCAGTTTTTGTTAGAACACAGTTAGATTCTCTGTTGGATGCAACCAATGGTAATTCTTCCAACAGGTCAACTTTCAAGGATCCACAATCAGTCACTGAGCCAAGAGAATCTGATGTTCGGGGAGCCAGTATTGAGAATGGTGTATGTGCAAGTCAATCTCAGCCTGAGTCTGGTGATGAAGTTTCCGCTGAGCAGAGTGATGATTTAGATCGTTTTGTTTTCAAGAAAAGGAAGTCCAGGGAAGCATCTGATGAAGAAGGTGTCCCTACGGCGACGCAAATCACACAACCTTCTGAAACCGAAAGCAGTCAAGCAACTGATCTGCAGGAACCTCTCGATTGTCAGGAAAATCCTGCTCACAAGAAATTGAAGTCGAAAGAAGCTTCTGAAGGGGGACAAACTAATGCAAGGCAAGCGAGGCAACCTTCTGAAACTGAGAGTAGGCCAGCAATTGATCAGCAGGAGCCTTTTCGTTGTCAGGAAAGCACTGTTCACAAGAAAACGAAGTCTGGAGAAGCTTCTAATCGCGAAGAAACTACGGCAATGCAAGTCACAGAACCTTCTGAAACAGAATGTAGTCGAGCAACTGATGAACCGAATGATTCGTCTGTTTAGGTCAGATTAGATGATGCTGTAGGAATGTAGGTGGTACCTGACGTCTTTATGGATTTAGGCTGTTGTTTTTCTTTGAATATTAGGTCTGTACATACTTTGTGCTACCTGACATTTAGACAGAATTAGGGTGTTCCGAGTGTTGAATTATTGAGCTGATGATGCATCTGTGTTCGGCAGTCAAGGAAGATAATCATGTAATTTCTGCATGAAACACGGCTCAACAATTATTATTATCATTATTTAAAAAAGGTACAAGCAATCCATTGAACAAGAAGTGAATGTCTCATGCGTTGTTAACGAACACTTCAAAGTCAAACTGATTGTGTTTGGAACGAATGGTGTACTCCATGAGAACATTGATCCCAGCCTTATTAACCTCAGATCACTTTAATACACTTGTTAGCCAATTTTCATTATCGACCTCTACTGTTGTCGTAGATAGATTTGGATTAGTTTTAGAGAAAGCAGTTTCTAGACTGCTAAAGTACTAATACTAAACAATCCCGGGAACAGAATTCAGGAAAAAAATTATTTTGGAGGCAGCCTACCTTTACATCTCACAGATTTTACATTAGTCTTAAACATACACCTTTTACCAGCAAATTAGCTGCTACTTATGAAATGTCCAATTGTACAAATTTCCCTTGATTATTCTTATTGCGGTTCATTTCTATGTTGATTTGGTGAAATATACAGTTCTATGCTACACGAACTTTTTACTGTCTCTATCACAATTCACAAGCAGTAACCGCTGATTACTGAAGCCTCTCATCTCTCAGCATGTTCATGCTGGGAGCCAACAATCTTGTGTAGCAATCAAAATACAGAAGCTGTTTCATCCCCATACGAATCGCTGACCCTCACCTGGAAGATGCAGCAACAGAATTGTCAGCATGTTCTTCCGCATCTCTCTCTGTGTGTGTGTGTGTGTGTGTGTGTGTGTGTGTGTTTTTTAAATGAAAACAATACATTCTGATGCTGGCAATTGCAGGCAACATTTCTGACGACCAATATACCGTCATACAACTGTACAAGTCATTGAACCTGCTGGCATGCTGCATACACGAATCAAACAGAAATAGATTTTGACACTCTGATTATACTAATGAAACCAGTAAAAAGAGAACCACCTGGACCAGTGATTGTTCTATGACTGAAAAAAATGTCATCCAGCGAGACTCATTAGGAGATATAAGTAACTCATCCTCTGTAGACTGTAGTTCAGGGTTTAGAAATCCCAAAACACTTGCAACAACATAGAAAAAATTCAGGTCAGTAACCAAAATATCTTCAATGCCAGGCTTGAGGACCTTAATAACCACATCCTCCTGAGAGCTCTTCAACCTAGCCCCATGAACCTGGATGAGAATGAAGTTATCTCAATGCTTTAGCTGCAGACAACAAAATAGTTCAGATGGTCTCAACCGAAACCTGTGGTATACTGCTATTGACGCAGAAGCTATCGGCACTGGATCAATGTATTCATACACTATCCAGTGGCAGTCACAACTTGCAATTCCTCGCACAATATTGACTCAAATCCAATTATATGGAACAGGTGGTGCACGGTCAAAGCAGTTCTGGAATTCCTCAGCATATATATACTCTGCCAGAAAGAAAGCTGGTGCAGAATTGAATAGAGAATACCAAACTCAAAAAAAAAAGGAAAAATAATTCAGTCATGTTGCCATAGCCACTTCATAACAAATTATACAAAACTTACCAGAAGAAAACGGGCATCTCAAGATAACACTGTAAAAATCGGCAGCAAGCATGTCAAAAAGAAGAAGAAAAGAAGTGGCAAAATATCCAAGGGCATGGACTGAATGTTTCAGTGAATCAAGAAGGTGCTATCAAAAATTCAATTTTAATAATGATACATAAAGAACTACTCCCTCCGTTTTATATTATAAATCGTTTTGATTTTTTATAATCAATTTTTTAAGTTTGACTAAATTTATAAAAAATTAAGCAACATTTAGTAGTTTCATTAATACTAACATTTAATATATTATAATATGTTTCTTTTGTATCGAAAATATTGCTAAATTTTTCTATAGATTTGGTCGATTTAAAAAAGTTTGATTAGAGAAAAAGTCAAAACGACTTATAATATGAAACGGAGGAAGTATTGTTTATTGATGAAAAAAAATATGGTTGAATCGTACAAAACAGAGCTATAAGAAGATGCTATTTAAACCATCATTCCAATAGTGATACATACAGAAGCATTATTTAGCATTTATAAATAGTGAACAATATATGAATTTAGCAACAGAACTAAGTATTGCTGATGAACGAAAAACTCTGGCTAGGCCTTACAAAACTTGGTACCATCAATGACATTATGATAATGATAAAATTCTCAAACTTGGTGCATCAGGTTAGGAAGTGGTGTATATTTAAATGCCCAACACGCACTAATTACAGCAAATTGGCTCAGCATCAGCATGCAATGAAGAGGAGAGGATCAGGAAATAGGTTTGCGCACTAAAGACAACAAATTCACAGATAGAGTTGAACTCTTCAATCTGAACAGTGCTGATATTACTTTCAAGTGAGTTAAAGTTGTTGTGTGTATTTGCCTAATGCATTACCCACCTTTTTCATGCTTTTTTTCTCTTTTGCAGAAAACATAATTGTTATGGACGAGAACTGATGTGTCCGCAATTTAAACATTTTAAAATTGTTAGAAACATGACATTTTTGGAAATAGACCGGTCCCCAAGGAATTTTGTTGATTTGAGTATTTCGATTAGCACTTTCAATTTACTTAAGATTCAATATATTTCCTAAACTTTGTTTTTCTGCGACTAAATGATGTTGCTATACTAGCCCATGAGTCAATCTCCACTTTGACAGATCAGCCATATCACTGCCTCTGCTTATTCCCCACTCTCCAGCGTGGTGATCAGAGGCGGAGGGCAAGGCAGGACGCTTGCCTTACCTTGACTCTGCCGCGGATACCCTCCTCAAGTTAATCCGGTTGTCATGGATTCCAGGTTGAAGGTCCGCTGACTGCTGCTATCGTCCTGTCAAACAAACTCTGAATGTCTGCACGGGAAACATGACTGAACCGTTCACTTCATTAGTCGGCCTTTGCCTTTTTTTTGGTTGGAAAGCCAACGGACTGGCTTACCCATTTTATATAGGTAAAAAGGAAGTAAAACAAAGTATAGCTTATATCACGACCACAAAGAGTCGCGCAGACTCACTCCGAGAGAGCAGAGCCTGAACAAGCTAATTTAAAAGGGAACACACATGGCTAAAAGCGAAAAAACAGAACACCCTTTTTCTCAGACAAGGCTGAGTCTGCTCATACGAAATCACTCCCGCTGCTCCTGCTTCAAAAAGATGCCCGCCTCGTACCATATTCCAATCTCATCGTTGATATCTGTCGTCAACTGAGCCAAACTCCTCGATCTCTGCTGGAAAACTCTTGAATTGTGTTCTTTCCAGATCATCCAGCCAATGAGCGAGACAAGGCAGTCGAAGTTCATCCTGCAGCTGGTCCGGCAACTGAGTCTTGTTTGTTGCCACCACTCCTTAAGCAGACACCCGGTTTCGGACGGCGTTTGAATGGGCATCCGACACCACACTCTCAATCGATTCCAGACCTCCGCCAAGAAGGGGCAAGTAACAAGAAGATGATGGCAGGTCTCCACTTCTGTCAGGCATAGGGGGCAGGATTCGGAGTGTGGCCAATTCCTTCTCGCGAGGTTGTCAGCCGTGAGGCAGCGCCCCTGTAACGCCAACCACATGAAGAACTTCACTTTGGAAGGTACTTTGCATCTCCAAAGAAATTTACTGTAGGCACAATCTTCTTTTGGGGAGAAAAACCAAGAGTAAACCGATGAGGAAGAAAATTCTCCATTGGTAGAACTTTTCCAGACTATAGCGTCTTCTGCACCAGGGGTTAAGGAGACTGAAGTTGTTTCCTCCCATAGCTGCAAGTATTCAGACAGAGCAGCGCTTGAGAGGGAACCTTACAACTTTCTGACCCAGGAGTTGTTATGCAAGGCTTTGGATAGTGGCAAGTTCCCTTTGGATGCAAAAGAGAAGAGAATGGGGTATTTCCAACAGGGACAGCCATTCCCTGTCCAATTGTTTCTCCAGTAGTCAATGCTCACTCCATTGCCAATGTTGAAAAAAGTGATAGCTTGGAATATCTCCTCCACATCCTTCCCCATGTCTAGAGCGACCATAGTCCATGGTTTCTCTCTGTTTTGTGCAGTGTGAGCCAACCATTGTAGCCTCAAAGCTTTTCCATAAAGAGATAAATCCTTGATCCCTAGTCCCCCCTTTTCGATCGGCATGCAGATCTTGCGCCAAGAGACTAAGCAGTGTCCTCCATTAATCTCCTCTTGCCCCTTCCAAAGAAATCCTCTCCAACAATGCTCGATCTGATTGACGGCCCACTGTGGAATCTGAAGCACAGTCATAACATGAAAAGGCAAAGCAGTGAGTGTTGATTTGATTAGGCACAGTCTACCGTTCGGTGTTAAGAGCTTTGGTTTCCACCCCGAGACTTGCTTCGAAAGCTTGTCGAGCAAAGGTTGCAACTGTGCCTTAGTAAGCCTCCAGGGGGAAAGAGGGATGCCCAGGTACTGTATAGGAAAATCTTCTTGTCGACAAGCCAAGATTGACCCAGTTTCCTGTACCTGGTGCGACAAGCATCGGATTGGGGTGATTGTGCTTTTGGAGAGGTTGCATTTCAAGCCTGAAGCTTGACCAAATAAATCCAACAGTTTCTTAACCATATTTGCTTCCTACATAGTGGGCTTGAAGAAAATAACGACATCATCAGCATAAATGGAAATCGGTGGAAGGGCCAATCTCTGGTTCAGGGGCGAAAGTAATCCAAACCGGTGGGCTTTCATAAGAAGGGCTTGCATTACATCCATTCCCAAAACGAATAAAAAAGGGGACAAGGGATCCCCTTGCCTTAGCCCCCTTGCTGGCCTAACCTGTGGTGATTTTGCGCCATTGATTAGGATTCTCAAGTGTGCTGTGTGAAAGAGGCCAGCTACCCATCCTCGCCAGACCCTGCCGAAGCCCCTATGGACCAGGAGGGAGTTGAGGAAACTCCAAGAGATGGTGTCAAACGCCTTGGTAATATCAGCTTTAAGGAGAATCATGGCTTTCTTTTGTTTGTGGAACCTCTGAACCAATCCCTTGACGTAAATAAAGTTTTCATGTAACCTTCGACCCTTAATGAAAGCTGTTTGTGTTGGGGGCACTAGTTTTTCCATCCAGGGTGCTAACCTTTGGGCTAAAATCTTGGTTATAATCTTGGAGAAACTGTGAATTAGACTGATCGGTCTGAAATCTTTTACATTAGTTGGGTGATCTGCTTTGGGCAACAATACCATTAGCGCGGAGTTGAGGAGATGCAAGTTGTGAAAATTCCCTGAGGCAAACTTAAGCACTGCATTCATCACATCAGTTTTGATCAGATTCCAGCACGTGCGGTAAAAGAGGCTTGTGTACCCATCTGGCCCTGGGGATTTGTCTGTTGGAAGCTTCTTGACAGCCTCCCATACTTCAGCTTCTGCTATGGGGGTATCTAAAGGGGATAAGTCGAGTGTTGTCAACCCAATATTATCAAACTTCAGATTACAGGAGCGAGCTTCGTCCGGTCTGAGGAGTTGTTGGAAGTAATTTGCGGCCATAAATTGCATATCCTCTTGTGTGGATGCAATGTTTCCCTCGTGTTCTAGACGCATGAGGGCAACCTTCCTTCTTCTAGATTTCATCTTCATGTGAAAGTACTTAGAGCCCACATCCCCTTCTCTTAGATTGAAAACTTTGGCTCTTTGCCGTAGGCGAATTCTTTCAAGCGAAGCCAGAGCTAAACAGCGTCCTTTGCAAAGAGCTCTCAACTGCCTTTCTTCTGCTGATAGAGATCTGGAGTCCTGAGCACTGTCCAACCTTATGATCACTTCGTTTGCGATGTCGAGTTGCAGTCTGAAAGAGCTAAGCTTTCGCTGCCCCCACTTTTCTAACTCCCTGCCGAGCCGAGAGAGCTTTTGGTGAAGAATCATGAATGCGTCTTCAGACTGAACCGGCTGTTCCCAGGACTGCTAGACGAATTCTTCAAAACCATCTAACTTGATCCAGAAATTTTCAAATTTGAATCTCTTCGATGATCTGCTGGGTGCCCCGCAAGACAAGAGAAGTGGGGAGTGGTCTGACACCGAAGAGCTGAGCGCTTGCAAGTGCGAATCTTGAAAAACCTCTTCCCATTCAGCTGTGGCAAGAACCCTGTCCAGTCGGACCAAAGTAGGTTGGCTTTGTTCGTTGCTCCCGGTGTATCGTCTGCCGAACAGGTACAAATCTCGTAGTTCCAATTCGTTAAGTTTGTTCCGGAAAGCATTCATCACTCTCCGGTTTAGACGTCCGGTACTCTTATCCGCAGCTGACAAAATCATGTTAAAATCGCCGCAAACCATCCAGGGATCCTGGTTTCCTTCTCTTATTCCAGAAATTTCCTCCAAGAACAGAAATTTATCAGGGTCCAGCTGTGGCCCGTAAACTGAGGAAAGCAACCAATAATTTTCATCCTCCCCCAGTTTGAACCTCACAGAAATTGACCAGGAGCCGCAATGGAAAACATTCCCCCTGAAGAGGTTGCCTTTCCAGGCCACCAGAATCCCACCCCTTGTTTCCTGAGCGGGCAAGAAGCTAAAATCATCAAACTCCAAACCACAAACTTCCAGAACAATGCCAGGAGTAATCACTTCTAATTTAGTTTCTTGAAGACACACTACAGAGACTCTGCTGGATCTAATCAGTTCCCTAACAACACTTCTCTTGGCCACAGAATTCAAACCACGGACATTCCAACAAAGCAAGCTAAAGGAAAATAAAGAGGACGACATTGGGAAACTAAGCTTCTGGGTACATCCGACTCGGCCGAGTTCTGTTTCAAGTCGCTGCCACCATGCTGGTCACCGGCCCAGCTTCGGGTGCGATTCCCAGATTGGGTTCTGCGAGCTGAACGTCGAGCAGGGCAGCAATGGCTCTCACATTGCTTGACGACAGGGGTTCTTCAAAGAGGTTGACATAGGCGGAAGAGGCCGATGCCGGCAGAACTTTGATATCATCCGTAGCTCCGATCTTCTTCATGATCACTCTCTGTGCTTTTGTAAGGGTGTGGCATCTTTCACCATCGCCTTGCTGCTGAATTCTTACGCTTCTTCGCGGCCTGAAGTCCGGCGGGATGGTGTTCCGATGGGTTGCTGGGGTGCGAGCAGGGGCTGTGGGGATAGTTGGTGGAGGTGGCAGTCCGAGGATGGAAGCTTCTTGGGGGAGGAAACGACCTCTAGGAAGCTACGAAAGATGGCGCGATCTGCCTCTTTTCGCGGTGAACACGAGAAAGCGAGCCTTGTTCTTGATGCGGCGGCCACGGTGAGGACGCTGTCTGTAGCTCTTCAGCGACAATATCTTCCCCGCACCCGGTCGCGCGATGCAAGAGTGAAAAAGCAGCACGGCCTAAGCCGAAGCCTGCTTGCCCTTGAATTTGGTCTTGCTTTCTCCGGCCGTAGATGCGCGGCAAAGCGGGAACGAGGGTGAAACCTCTCTGTCCCCAGCTCTGTCCAGCCTGTTCTTGCGCAAAGAGTTCATGGGCTGCCGCAGTAGAGTTCCTTATGTCTTCAGGGAGGTGACTTGTGTCTTCAGGAGGGATGAGTTGGCTAACAGAAGTAGGCTTGCTGGTTTTGTACAGCGGCCGGTGGGATCCAAGGTTCGAGACCCCTCCCTCAGTCTCCGCGCTCACAAACTGGACTTGTTCCCGCCCGAAGCATGGCAAGCCTTGGAACTTGAATTGTTCCAACTCCAGGAGTGTCGTTGAGGTCGCCAAAAAAGCCCCTCCAGCCTGTCCGGCTGTGGGCAAGAGATCTTCTTCCGGTTCTTCCTCGGGGAGGGAGCCGTCAATGCCTGCCTGTGGAACCTGCTGCAATTCTACCCCGTGGACCTCGCTCATGCGGCTGCCCTGGACCAGCATCTCCGTCAGATCTTTTGGACATGGCGAGCTTAGCGGCGTTGCTGCGTTGCGCTGGGGCAATGCTGCCACCCCGCTTCCGGCATGCTCGTCGAAGGAGAGGTCGAGCTGATTTGAATGATCTTCCTGATGAGCCATCGAGTCAGCCTGGACGCTGTCTTCTGAACTATCCGAGGGAACTTCACGGCCTTGCTCTTGCTGTTGAGGGAAAATACGTTGGGATGTTGACCATGATCTGCCTGGAAGCCCTCCGGCCGCGCCATGTTGGCCGCCGAATGGCCTTCCGCCCCCCTGCTCGGACGGCCACGGACCTGTCCCGTCTGCCCGTCCTGCCCAGCACGAGAAGGTGACTCGGCGGGGGGCGTCCTCATCGTCGGCCGCATCAGAGTTCGAGTGTGCCCGAAGATGTGGCGGCGTCGGATCGAGAACCTCTTCGATGTGAACGAGCACAGTGTAAGATGTGGCGCCCGAAGATGTGCCTTTGCCTTTTGGGCCTTGACACTTGCCTTGTGTGCTTGTGCTTGTGGGCTGTGCAAGCACATTAGCTAGTCCTTTCATTTTCTAGCATAAGGATGAGAACCCACCTTAAATTTTCAAGCATATATGTTATCAACTTCGTCCTACCTTAAATTTTTTTCGTCCTCCGTCACTGGTGGTGATGACCATGATTCCCACAACTGAACCTACAACCTCTTTCTCATGACAGAAAATTTATCTTCATTTGCTAATCCAGAATACTTTTCTTATTTATCATATGCTACATAAGATTGTAAGTGCCACATAGGATGCCAGATAATCCAAAAACTTACTTGTACTCGGTTTAGGAGTCTTTTTGAACTGCTGTTTTGATAATCAAGGGTTGAAACTCAAATGTTTTGACCTTGAGACTGAAAGGTGGGATTTCATAATAGCCAGGGCAGTAAAATATACTTCCACAAAAGAAAAAGATAAGTCAGCTTGAATTGATATAGATTGCATTCTATAGTTGAAAAGGTACATGGTAATGTTCTTTGTATAGCTTCAGCAAGATTGATGGAGGCATACCACATCTTGCTTCAGGTCTAAGATCTGGAGCAACAAATCATAATTCAAAGGGGAGTCCCTCTACTAGGAACACAGGTCCTGCTTTCTTTATTTCCTGTTTGCCACAGCCTGTTGATGAAAACAAAATGGCAAAAAAAACATGGGCAGGGGAAAGCTTTGTTGCTGCGCAAACTATTGACATAATTCCTACTAAATGTTAATTACTCATCTTTTCCAAAGAATATATTTATACAGATAGATAGTACTACCACCGTTTAAATATATAATACTTTTGAGTTTATTCGATCTTTGTTGTGCAACTTTGACCATTACTTTTTTATTAGAATGTGACGATATTATCTAACAGGGTTACAATATTGTAAAGTACTTATAAAGAAAAATCTACCCATATGATTTTCATGTTTTCAAACTGAACATTTTGAGAGCTATCGAGACAAAGTTTTGAAAGTTTAACGGAAGAAAGTACAATCTTATATATTTAAATATGGTGGGAGTATTACACAAGAGCTTAGCTAGCACTACAACAGGAACCCTCATCTCAATCGGACGACAACCCTTATCTATATCGGGTACGGCGTCCGTCACAACGTAAAGGTCAGTGATGTCGGGCAAAAGGTCAGTGATGTGAGAAGTCATCTCTATTGGGGAAAAACTCATCACCGATGCACTTATTTTTGTCGGGCTTAAACTAAAGCCCGTCACCGATAGGTTTGACCCAAAAGCCTAGTCAATCAAGGGCCCGTCACCGGTGAAATAATCTCAAACGGACCCCAATTAATGCCCGTCACGGATGACTAACATCGGTGATGGGCTTTAACTTAAGCCTGTCACAGATGATGTTACCGATGAGTGTTTCCCAAACAAAAAATAAATTCTGTTTTTTGTCTAGCATCAGGCTTTGCTAGTCATGCCGCTGAAAAATTAGAGAAACAAAAATATATATTCCCATTCTCAGCATTCCCATTCATATATACAATTATACAACAGTCCTATTATACAACCAAAACGAAAATGACATTATTTCATATCTATACATGTCCCATTATACAATCAAAACAAAAGTGACATTATCTCAGATCTATACATTGCACCTCTCTATGTGCTCCTCTAGATATTGTTCCTCTTTTGCCTATCTTTTTTTTATTTTTTGGTTGTTGTTGTTTTTTTTGGAAAAATTCAATTTTTCTTTTTTCTTTTTTATATTTTTGCTTGAATTAGGAGCACACGAGAGGTAACCACAAAAATTGAGCCTAAACAAGTGAAAGACGTAGTCGGTGGAAATTTAAGAAGATGCGCTCAGAATTGAAAAAAAACTTCTGGGCTCGAAAAGATAATCTTATGACCAGTTTTTGAGGAAAATAAAATCACCAAACCCAACAAAGCGGGACGAACGCATCCAAAATTTTTTCTGATCGATTTTCATATATGGTACGTCTCAATCGGAGTCTGTATGCGAAAGTTATGACAGTTTTAAAAACCGACTTCGAATTAGAGGACAACACATGAACAATGTGCGAAAAACTTGTTACATGCGCATAAATTAGACATGACTGATAGAGTTTGATGGAAACAAAGGAAGGAAACACATGAGGGAGCACGGCAGCACATGAGGGAGATGGACTTACCAGGAGCACGGTGGCGCTCGGTGGTCGGGCTCGAGGTCGGGGACGGCGGCGCTCGGTGGTCGAGCTCAGGGACGGCGGCGCTCGGTGGCGGTGAGGGAGAATGATGGCGCGGGGATTTGGAGGGCGTGAGGGACGGCGGCGACGGGCTCTGAGACATCGACGACGCTAGGGTTTCGAGAGACGACGGTGGCGCTAGGGTTCGCAATGTGAGGACTTAGAAAATTTTCGCGCTCATGTGTAGATCTGAATCGGCGCTCCGACTTAAAGTGATGACACTCATCGGTGACGGGTCTAATTGTTATCTCAATTGGGCCTCCGGTTGGTGCCCGTCATCGACGAGTGTCATCGGTGACGGGCTTCTGTTGGGGCCCGACAAAGATATTATAGGTTATCTTTGTCGAGCCATGATTTGAGCCCTTCACTGATAGATATCATCCGTGACGGGCTCAAGTTTTTTTGCACATCTAACATGTCTATGCAAATATTTCTTTGTCGACCTCTTTTTAGGCCCGTTTGAGATGACTTCGCTGTGATGGCGCGCAAAACCCAGACATGAGAGAGACCATTATAGATGAGAGGATCTGTACTAGTGTAGAGAATGGAGCTTCTACTCTACCTCAGCAGGGCTTTGCTTATGCTAGAAGGTCAGCTTCTGCAATAATGGTTCTCGGAGACAAAACCATGAATACGCCAGCCAGTCACCACCATTGCCGATGCTCTTGTCTTCCCTGCAATCTTGAGGATACGGTATATCCTCCCAAGTATCTGCTCCCAAATCGAACACAATTGCCCATTAACCCTGATGCATTTGCTCCTCATGCTGCGCCAAAGTAGACGCAGTTTGGTCTCATCGTAGTACTTCGTCGCAAGGGCGAAGTCCAGTGACGGAGCCAACTCCCGGGCAAGTCGAATGACCGTTCGGACTTCGCCGTTTCCGTCTTTATTGTCAATAGCCATCGACACATATAAAAATTAATTGATCACTGAAAAACACTCTTAGTTGCTCAGGTTTAACAACGTCACTGGCTCCGCCACTAGGACGGGCGAATAGGTCTCCCTACCCCAAGAAGAGTGAATAGTCACCAAGGTCGGTCACCCTCTCCCCGAACTTGAGGCTCTAGGTTGGCTCTGCCGTCACGCAGTTCAACTCTAGCCTAAAACAACACCTCGACGCTCGCCAGGGTGATATCACCCGCGCAGCAAAACAAGCATCAGGTTGTCGCCGCCGCTGGCCGCCACGACGTGCAACAAGCACAGGAGCTCGTTCGCCGCACCAATGAGGAAGGTCGAGCCGATACCCGAGGACACCCTCAGCAGCGGCGCGAGGAAGCCAGAAGGATTGGTCACCGATGAAAAGAGCTCCTCTAACATTCAAATGGACATGAGACCTACACTCATAGGCCCATAAGTTAGAGGAGCCTCGTGTCATTAAAAGGTTTCTTAAAACATTTTGTTTACTGTATTGCTCCGAGCTATTCTTTCAGTCCCTAAATAAGTGTAGATCTAGCTAGTCAAAGACCTATTGAGTAACAGATTAAAAAGATTAATATGTTATTTCAGCATTAATACGGAAAGAAAACAAAAAGGTGAAGAAAAGGAGAAGAAGATATTAGTGCATGTACAACGCGTCGATATAAGCCGTCTGTGTCTGTGTCTTGCAAATTTTGCAAAGAAACCCTCGCACGCAGCTCCCAAAGACGAGGTCAGGACTCAGGAGACGACGATGATGGCTTGTGCTCCCAGGTGTACTCGTCGTCGTCGTCGTCGTCGTCTCAGCCACGCGCTGCACAGGGTCGTCGTCTCCTAGCGACGAGGCATGGGATCTAGAATCCAAGGTACGCGCCAAAATCTTCCCTGCCCCCGCGAGCACACCCAAGCATTGAGCGCGGCGGCGGCGGTTAACCTAGACAGGGAGGCAGGCGGTGTTCAGGGGCCTATCGCGGAGCTCCAAGGAACTGCCGGATTTTGCCACGGAGAGCCGCAGCAGCGGCACCACCACCGGCGCCTTCACCTGCTCCGGCAACACCGCCCCCGCCATTCGCGCACCGCACAGTCTCCCGCTCCGACCTCGAAGAGCTTCGGTTACCGAGACACGAGGAGCGAGAGCTCGGGGTGAGGCGGCCACGCCGCGCTCCGCGGCCTCCCAGGCCTCGCGCGCCAGTTGTTCCGGTGGGCGGAGGCCACCCGGTGCGGCTTCCCGCGCTGCGCCTCCGCGTACGCTGCCGTCCTCGTCCCACTCGCCGAGGCCAAGCACCTCCAGGCCGCCCACCCCGTCTCCGTCCGTGCCATTCACCTCAGCCTTCTCCTCCCCCTCGTGTCCCTCCTCTCCTTTTTTACCACCGTCTCCCTCCACTACCTCCTCAACCTCCTCCTGCGCCTGTCCACCAATTTCTCCACCGAATACCGAGCTCGCAACCCTGCGCCCTCCACCTGTTCGACACTATGCCTTGCTGCTTTCCGCGAGATGGCGCACCACGGCGTTCCCCCTTTCATCAAGGAATGCAACCTCGTACTCCGTGCGCTGCGTGACGAAGCCAGGTGGGATGGCATGCGCTCGGTGTATGCAGAGATGCTTCAGCTTGGAATCGAGCCGAGCATTGTCACATACAACACGTTGCTGGATTCTTTCTTCAAGGAGGGGAGGGTGGATCAGGCTGCCAAGTTGCTCAGAGAAATGGAGGCAGTTCGGATGAAGTTTGTGGAAATGAGAGCAATGGGATTGCTTCCAGATTTGATTACATACAATTCCTTAATAAATGGGTACTGTAAGGCAGGGAATTTCAAGGAGGCACTTTGGTTACTTGGTGATTTGAAGCGTGCGGGGTTAGCCCCATCAGTTTTTACATATAACGTTCTTTTAGATGGTTATTGTAGATTAGGTGATTTAGAGGAAGCTAGGAGATTCAAGCAGGAAATGGTAGATCAAGGCTGTCAGCCTGATGTTTCTACATACAATATTCTCCTTGATGGATTGTGCAAATCTGGTAACTTGAAAGATGCCTATGTGTTGTGGATGAAGATGGTCGGTGACGGTTTATAGCCTGACTGCATCACATACACTTGCTTGATTCATGCACATTGTGAGAGGGGGCGTCTGAGAGAAGCAAGGGATATTTTTGATGGAATGCTTGTAAGTGGGTTGCCACCGTCAGCTGTGACCTATACTGTTTTCATCCATGCATACTGTACAAGAGGAAATCTTTACTCAACATATGGTTGGTTTCAAAAGATGGTGGAGGAAGGAGTGTGACCTAATGAAGTAACATATAATGCTCATACATGCACTTGCAGGATGGGGAGAACTAACTTAGCTTATCAGCATTTTCATGAGATGCTAGAAAGATTATTGGTGCCAAACAAATCCTCTTAGCTTATCAGATGTGGCGGTGGCAGGCCGGCGGGGAGGAGGTGGCGGTGGCGGTGGCGAGGCGGGCCATGGAGCTCGGAGGCAGCGGGTTGGGGGGTTTTGTCGGAGAGAGTGGTTGATTTCGATGGCGCCGAAATGCTTGACAGGAAGAGAGGGATGGTGTGACCCCATGTAAATGAAAAATTATTTATAGTTTATAGCATTAAATAGCTTACTGACGAACCCTCTGTTTATTTATGGGTTGTATAATCTGGCTCTCTATCTATCTATATGATAATTTATGAGAAGCCGTTTATGGGTTATACTTGCCCCTACTATTGATTCATTTCAATGGCTTAATAAAGAGAATGAAAAGATAACACAGTATTAAAGTGGTCTGACGAATAGGGCAGCCAGTCCCTCCTCCTGCCCCTAATGTTTTTTTTGCAAACTTTACTTGCTTCTCTTAATACAATGATACGCAAATTTTTTGTGTATTCCAAAAAAAAATAACTCTAAATCTACACTTATTTAGGGACACATCTTAAAGCTAAATCGCACTTAGAAACGGAGAGACTACTTGAATTTTATTCATCAAAACATATGTACAATCGTGATAATAAGCAACTAAATAATCGGTCAAAATAATCTTTATTTTTCAAACTGACCTTCTCTACGCAGCGCCGGCTTGCGAGGAGAGCAGTAAAGAAAGAAATCAGAAAAAAGATAATGTGGAGTCAGCCCAGGACAGTAGTTCTGTTTTCTCTCATTTTACTTTGATCTTAACGTACACCTTTTACAAAGCGAATTATTACTCGCTACTATGAAAATGTCCAGTTGTAATCGTACAATTTTTCCTTGACCGTTGCAATGCGGTTCATTCCTATGTTGATCTGGTGAAAATATATACAGTTACTACTTTGTCAGTGTATCACAAGCAACCGGTCACTGGAAACGATCCACTCTTCTGGCCTGTTGGCGGGAGCTGATGTTAACCCTCTCATCTCGCAGCATGTTCATGCTGGGCGCCAGCAATCGTGTGTAGCGATCGAAATACAGAAGCTGCTTCATGAGAAGAGCGAACTCGCGAGGAAATTTCAACCCATACGACTCGCTGACCCTCACCTGGAAGATGCAGCGACAGAATTGTCAGCTACTGTTTTCCTCATCTCTCTTCTTTTGTGAAAACAAATACTCGCTGGCAGGCAACATTTACCAACAAGAACAATACACCATGATACAGATGTATAAGATAGAACCTCTTTGCGTTGTTCTAACGAGAAGAAAGAAAAGAAAGGAGCTCACCAGATCAAGAAATAGTGCATTCATCTGTCTCTCGTCAACGACAACATTCGCCGATACAGCGGTAGCATCAGGAGTTCTAGCTGTTGCAACTATGACTTCAGTATCCAAATCCTGCACAGGAATGAGAATGCAATTTAACATTAACCATGAGATAAGGTAAAACACTAACTAAAGAGTGAGTACAAAGTTCAACTAGCCAGTAGCCACAAAACTTCATGTGCATAAATTCAGCATTTTACAAAACTGCCAGACCAGGTTCACCCTGGCATCATTTTTCAGTCGAATTGGGTTACTTTGTTCAAGGGGCCTTCATGATATCAAATAACCTACTGTTTTGGGAAATATTACCTGTATTGATGAGAATATCTTTTCCAAGTCCTTTGCAAATTCATTAACATTTATATCATTCCCTGTAGCACCCATTTCAGAAAGGGCTGATGCCATAGCATCATAATCCTCAGTTGCAAATGAAGCCAAAAAGACCTCCATTGCAGCCCAGGTCCTTGGGGATATCCGGCCGACAATGCCTGCAAAATATTAACCAATAGTGGTAGACTTTCTAGAACACTTTGTGTTTTGACTAATATAGATAGTGTAACAATCAAAAGGCCAGAATATTTCGTTTTTTAGCAAATACAAGGTGCACCCTAAATTACCTAACAAGTACTGTACAACTTAGTGACTGACCACTAACAAGGAAATATAAAAGCAACCGTGGAGATTGGAGAATATGTTACATACCAAAATCAAGAAATCCGACACGTCCATCACGGAGCAACCATAAATTTCCTGCATGCACATCTGCATGGAAGGATTCACATGAAATCAAGCTTCCAAACCTGCACATTTTGTACATATGTCAACATGTCTATTCTGAAGCTTGAATAAGGCAATGAATGACAGAAACCCAAATATATGATGTAATCACAAGGATGCATGGAGCATACCAGACATTAAGTGCAGTGACTAAAGTTATCTCAGGATCAGGAACAAGAGACCTTATAGAATCAAGGTCGGTGAGTGGAACACCATACAATCTTTCCATAGTTAGGACATGCTTTGTGCTACAGTGCCGATACACAAAAGGGGCTTTGGCCTGCCTGTCAAATCCCATTGCTTCAATGTACCTCTGAAATGCCTCAATATTTGTAGCCTCTTTCCTGAAATCAACTTCTTCAAGCATAGATTCCTTTATATCCTTGACAATTCCTACCTATAATAGAAAATTCTGAGCGTAAGGACATATATTATTATATCTTCTGTAGCTTAGTCATAGCACAAAATTTGGATATCCAAAATACAGAAAATCATGAAAGGAAATTTCATAATTGCCATATGCTGTCTCTACTTCAACATATATGAACTATAAAGTATTCATTTGTTTCTGGTTATGTGAACTAAAATAATAATATCTTTTTTAGCTATAGTATGTCAATATTATACAGTCAATGCCCCATCAGAAGCTCAAGATATATTGTGCTCCACTATGGAAAATGCCTTACTCACTATTCGATTTATTAGTGGGATACCCGTGCAGTTGCATGATTACATTTAACAATATAATTGCATTTGCTATAAAGCTCTTATATTAATGATTAGAAGTGGAGTTGTATTTGTTATACAGCTATAATAACAACTATAGTTAATCTACAATGTTACAATCTAGGTGCATCAAAACAACTAAACAAGTGGTAAGACATTTCTTTTCTTCTCTCGATTATTGGAGAGTTTTTTGAATTTTCTGTTAATCTGTTTAACTCATATTTGTATGATCTTAGGATTACTGTGGTGCCTTCAATCCAACTAGGTGATTTTAAAGATATAGAGGTTACAGGTTGCTGCACAGTGGCGAACCCAGAACAATAATTTCCAGGGGTCCAATACAAAGTAATTATTAACTGATATACTAATTAAAATGACATAATTTAGTTATAATTGGATCTACCCAGGCCCAGGGTCCTGTGACCCTGGGAAGTTGAATGTGGGAACGCCACTGTTGCTGCACCTAATGTGCTAACTGTAGCACAGTGGCTAGAATTGAAAAATACATGTAAACCAACTGTGAAAAGCTCAATGATCTTGCCTCAACTACCAAAAGAAAAACATATCCTCATGGTCATGGGAGCAATTTCATGGCATGCATTGCATGCTGCATACAGGAATCAAACAAAAATACATTTTGAACTTTTGGCATCTGATTATACTAAAGAAAGCAGTAAATTTTGGTTTGCCGCGCTCCAAGAACCACTGGGACCAGTGATTATTCTATGAATGAAAAAAAATCCTATTCAGTGAAAGACTCATTAGGCGATAACTCACCAGTGATGTCCTCTGTAGTTCAGGGTTTAGAAATTCCAAAATACGTGCAACAACATAGATAAAATTCAGGTCAGCCACCAAAGTGTCTTCAATACCAGGCTTGAGGACCTTGATAACCACATCCTTCTGAGAGCTCTTCAACCTAGCCCCATGAACCTGGATGAGAATAAAGTTATATCAGTGCTTTAGCTCCAGACAACAAATAGTTCAGAACTTCAGATGGTCTCAACAGAAACCTGTGCTATTGACGCAGAAGCTATTGGCACTGGATCAATGTATTCATATACACTATCCAATGGTTGTTGCAACTCATCACGCAATATTGACTCAATCTCACTGTACGGAACAGGTGGTGCACGGTCAAAGCAGTTCTGGAATTCCTCAACATACTCTGCAGGAAACAAAGTTGGTGCAGAAGCTATGAACTGCACCACCACAATGAGTTGACTATCCAGGTTGAAATAATTATAAAATATTTGTGATTATTAAACTGAATAATTATTTTCACTCCTCTCCCTTTGCCCATCCCAAAGGACCACTCTAAAGATAGGTTACTCTACTTTGTTTATGTGATACCCTTTGAAGTCTAACCTGTCTAGTGACTAGTAAGCAACTGACCGTTAGCTGGGTTGCTGAAAGATATATTAGTAGTCATCATTTTGTTCGCTACATATACAAAGTAAAATGAAGAATTCTGGTATTTCTTTCAAAAGGTTCAGAAGATTAAGAAATTTAAAAACATGCTATTAGTTAAGGAACGCATAACACATGTAGTTTATTTTCTCTTTTGAGATGGACACATGTTAGTCGACGATAGTATAAACCGTAAAGTATGAACATGTCCTTACCTGACCTAGCTTGATATAAGTTGCACCCATGCGCTCAAAAAGCCTTCTAAGGTAAAGAGGAGAAAGCAAACCCAGCCGCATCTGAGCTGGTATTCCTGCTGATGTGTTAGTTGTCTGCATCATATTAACAACAGAATATTACGCTTGTGAAACCAAAGCTATTGATAAAAATTATCTTCGATAAACCTGGTCATTGTGCACCAACAAGAAGTTAACTCAGGCATCCTTGGTATGTAACAAGAGACTCTTTGTCTACTACATGAGTTTCCCACTTGAGACAATAGCAAATTTTTGGTCGGAAGTTAGGATAAACCTAACCAGTTAAATTAAAGTAAATTAACTCCAAAACCAATGCCATCAAAACCCTCTTCACTAAAGCGCTTACATACCTATTATAGACATCAGTTCTCACTTCTCAGTTCACTTTAACCCCAGGAGTTGGTCTATTATCAATGTTTTATAGGGTTAAATGTACTTTTAGCTACAGGAGAGCAGCAAAGGGATCATAAAAGCAGAAAATATAATTTGACAAAGCCATAGACATATGCTCAAATATCAATAAAAACAATTACCAGAACAAGCATTTCATGAATTTTATATTTAGAATTCAAAAGGTTGGTAACTAGTTAAAACAAAAGGATCAACGAAGGATGCTGGTTAATCTGGGGCTATCATCACTGACTAGGAACAGAACCCTCAATAAGACAGTTATATCGAGAAAAGGGAAATTTTCAGAAAATCAGACTATTGTACAGTGCTTACCATACGAAACATGTTATTACCATTTTAGCTACTGGTTTAAAAAAGTATTGCAATACTGTAACCTTTATTTTAGTAAAAAATTCTGTGCAACTGTACATACTGAAGTTACCAGTTATGTTTGCATGACCTAACTGAATGCAGCAGAGAACATAGTGTATATTCAGTCTACAGCTGGCTTCATTGTTTCACTTCTCAGAAACTCTGAGAACATCAAGTTTTTAGATAAAGTAGATGAAAGAGACAAACAAGAAATAACCTTTGAGAAGTCATTTAACCACTCCCCACCAACCCCAATGACAGCTTGGATCCCTTGGGCAAACCTAAAAGCACCTCGTGGCCCTGTGCTAATTGATGTCTGTAGAAGATCCTCAACTAACTTAGGCAATTCACCAGCCCTATCTGCAGTTGAACGAAATCAAAGACATGGGTCGATTTTGTGAAGAACAAACAAACTTAATATTCAATGCGTCTGTGATCAAGCTATCCAAAGATTGTTCATAACTACTACTTTTTTTTGCGAGGAATGTTCATAACTACACTAATATTTTTTTCTCGCTCACATTACATAATCATCCTTATCCTGCCTTATGAGAAACAGTCGCACGTTCAAATGTTCAACTCAGCTGGGCCTCTCCCTGAACTGTGACTTTGAACAACCAAATCGAATTACAGACATGGGGAGAGAGCCAATCGATTACCTTGGAGGTGAGTGGAGAAGTCCTGGGCCTGGGTGTATCGCGCGAAAACCCTAACCCCGACCCGCCGCCCCCTCTCCCGGCTGGCCCTGATCCTCCCCACACGCGGCGAGCCTCCCCCGCCGCCCGCCACCTGCAACCTCAATCAGTTGAGCGATTTACCAGCTCAATCAAGCACGAGGTAGCTCCAACCCTAGCTGAGTCCCGGACCACGGCCGCCTAATCCCAAGGGAGGGAGAGCTACAGATCGAGGAGGAAACGAGACGGGGCCGGCGGACTGACCAGGGGGAGGAGGCGGAGGCGCCGGTGGTGCGCGGGGTGGTGGTGGAGGACGAGCGGGGAGCGGGCCGCGGCGGCGCCCCTCGCGGCCGCCGCCGCCATCGGTGCGGGGGCTCGCCGACGGCGGGGACGACGACGAGGAGGTCACGGGACGCGTCGAAAAGCCTCGTGTCGTGTGCTAGCGTGAGAAGTGTGAAGGAGAGAGCAAATGGAGGAGTGGTAGTGATGGGTTTGGTCGGGTTCGGGGCTTCGGGCTTGCCACGTGTACGGGCGGGGGAGGCGCCACGTGTACGTCGGTGGCGCCTCGTGTTTGGGCCTCGCTTCTCCAACAAGGCACCGGCCCGCTCGACCTTTCTATTTGGGCCAGCTTATTTGTTAAAGGGAAAAGGTTCAGGTTAGGCCTCTCCATTTGTCACGCAGTCTGAAATTCGTCCTTGAATCGAAACAGCATGTCCTCCAACTTTAAAAACCATGTCAAAATAATAATAGGTTATTGTATCACGTGATGCGTCGGCTGTGGTCGCGCGTGCTGACTTGAACATGCCATTGGCAGGGCGATAAATGGCGACTTAAAAAAAAGACGCCTGCAACTGCCACTCTCTTCTTCACCCGAAAACCCTAGATTGAGATTTGGGGACGCTGTGAAAGACCTCGAGGGTGAGCTGGTCATAGTGGAGGGCTCGGCTGAGGGCGGGATGGGACAGGATGGAGGCCCCCAATGGAGCGCGTGATGGCGCATAAGCTCGCCGCACTGGGGGAAGTCGACGGTGGAAGCAGTGGATAGGTAATCTCTTTCTGCATTGTTGTTGTTAGTATTGAGAACCTCGAA